>JBAMNC010000573.1:240000-2640000 GCA_037902135.1 Cetoscarus ocellatus
ACTTTTTTGGGGGTTTGTTAATCAATTAAAGTTAACAAAGTGACAAGATACCCTTATTTAATTTATTTGAACTATGTCCAACTAGCAATATCTTAAAACTCATAATTAAAGCATTTCCTAACATGACATACGTATAAGCCACAGGGCTGCTAATTTACAACCTGCCATAAAATATGCTCAACAACGGAAACCGACAAAAACATGATCAGGGTGAGATGATCAGTTCAGTATTAATTTAAATTCCCAATCAATTATAAAACTCAAATCTGCCCCAAGCTGATGCTTTAACCAATATTGACTCAGTATTGGGACATTCCTAGTTTTTACATTTACTTTTACAAAACTATTTAGTAACGCATTTAGAGATGTTTTTCAAAACAACTGGAGCTAACCAATACTCTAATCTATTTCCAGTGCTGTCAGGCCTGATTCTGTCATGCTATCTTCATAGTTATATTGTGATATTCTGGATTGAATGGAGGGACTTATGAGTGGGGGGAGGGGGGGCATATCTCAGTAAGAGCTGAGCAGAGTGCTGCACAGTCGGTGTCAGATACTTAGAAAAGAGAGTTATAATCCATACCAAAATAATGGGTCAGTCATCAGTACATTTTTTTAACAACAAAAACTAATAAACAAGGATCATATTAATTTAGCTGGAGCCTTTTTCTAAACTGAAATGACACATGTTTAGGTTTTCTGTTGTTGATGGTGAATGATTAAAGGCAAAAATAGACTAATTGAGGGCTGATTATGTTTTCTTTCAATTGCCATTAATCACATTAATTTTATAATCAAAATTGTTCTGTATTTTAAGTAAGTATAAGTATATTATATAGGCCAGTGCAACAGGAGACAAATTTGTAAAGTAGTTGTTTAAGATTGTAACAGGGATAAGAAGTGCAATAAATCCTCTGCATTTGATACACTCATTCAATTGCTCTTTGACAGAAATAGCTTATCAGCCAATCACATGGCAGCTACTCAATGTATATGGGCGCGGAGCCATGGTCAAGACAACCTGCTGAAGTTAACTCTAGCATCCTGAATCGGATGGGCTAAAGCAACAGAAGACCACACTTGGTGCCACTCCTGTCAGCTAAGAACAGGAAACTAAGGCTACAACTCACACGTGCATAATAAATTTTGACGATCGAGAGTTGGGAAAGTGTTTCCTGGTCTGATGGGTCTGGACTTCTGCTACAACATTCTAATGGTAGGGTCAGACTTTGGCATAAGTATGAACGCACTGATTCATCCTGCTTTGTGTCAAAGGTTT
The DNA here is from genome assembly GCA_037902135.1 of Cetoscarus ocellatus. Lineage (NCBI taxonomy): Eukaryota > Metazoa > Chordata > Actinopteri > Labriformes > Labridae > Cetoscarus > Cetoscarus ocellatus. The sequence continues at coordinate 241,280 of JBAMNC010000573.1, forward strand.
AGGCTTCTGCTGTTGGCGTAATGGTATGGGGAATGACTTCATGACAATGTGCCCCTCAGTGCCAACATGGTTAAAACACCACAGCCTACCTGAATATTGAGCTGATCATGCCCATCCCTTTATAACCACAGCGTACACATCCTCTAATCACTACTTCCAACAGGATCCAACACCCTTGCCACTAAGATCAATTCCACTCAAACTGGTCCTTTGTAGAATGAGTTTACTGTACTCCAGTGGTCTCCAGTCACCAGATCTCAATACAATAGAGCATCAACAGGGATGTGGTGGAAGGGGAGACTTGTTGGAACAAAATTTTTATTTACCATACTGGGTTGGACCCCATTTGGCTTCAGAACTTCCCAGGTCCTTTATGGCACATATTCAACAAGATGCTGGGGACATTCCTCAGAGGGTTTGGTCTCTTTTGACATATTAGCTTCACACAGTTGGATTGTATTTGTTGGCTGCACATCTCCCCTTCAACCAATCCAGTACTAGCAAATTGTATCCGTTAGGTGGCCAGTGAGTGTATACTATAAATAAAAAAATATGTTTCAGCTTTAACTATATTACTTATTAAATAACATGACCTTCATCAGACTGCTTCAAAACATTGTGAAATCATGGGCCTATTATTCAGGCCTCCATTCAGTTGGTAGAATTTGTATGTAAAATAATTACCTTCCCTGAAATAGTTTTCCTATTCAGTGTGATAATTCAGACTTGATTTGTTTATTGCAAATCCTCCTGTTGCAATGATGACAAAATTGCTATTTATTGCGCTGCCCTTGTATTCTTGTCGGTGAAAATGTTTGAAAAAGGAGTTTGATTGGAAAGTGTTTTGATGTAAACTGGCTTGCATTACTGCCCTGGCTGTTTCCAAATCAGTGTTTTACAACCACAAAATAAATGAACTCTTGTCTAAATGTGTTCTTGTAAAACCTGACCGCACATGACTGCTTTCCCTGCATTTAAAAACAGTTACAATGGAAGCTCTTGAAAAAGTAGCTCCCAACTTCATCTGAAACACAAAGCACTATGATCTGGTAACAAGCTCAAGAGAAATGGAAGCATAAAACTCAACAAAAACGAAGTATGATGTTTCTTTATACAAAAGGCAATCCCTAGGATACCTGACGAGCAGCAAACTGTTTCCCTCCTGCCTATCTAGCTTGTTTGATTTAGATCCATAGAGGATCACTGTGTTTCAATTAGGGATACACTCAGGAGGAAATTGAGCTAAGCGCATGGTAAAATCATATTTAACTGACAAGTATTCAGTCAAAGTAGCTATCAGAAAACAGTCAAAATTGAACTTTCTTCATTTATCACAGGATAAAGTGCAGTACCAACACTGCTTGTCTTCAGTTTAACACCCATGTTTCTATGTGAATGTGGTCACTCTGGACTAACATGGAAAATTTTAGTCCCGCAGACAGCGATCCTCTCCATCAGTGCTGCAAGGGAGCAGTGCACATGACGCATCAAGCTAAAAGTATAAGCATGAGAAATTTCAGGCTGTGGGGGCCAAAAGAAAATAAGTTTTAAGCCAATGTCTTTGTTACTGAAGACTGAGTCAGCGAAGCATTTATTTGTCTGTATGTGACATGCAGTGAGAAAAAAATTGATCACTGGCTGGAGGTTGGGTCATGGGTCTCATTAGTCTTCAGTGGGCCTGGGCGGTGGCTTTTTTTTTAATGGAAGAACAAATTGCTGGTAGTGGGTTGGGATGCAGCTCTGAGCTTCGCAGCTTAATGGGTAGATGTAGGTTGGTAAAATCATGTAGGACTATGATCCATGTACGTCTGTAGTTGCAATTATCATATAATCAGGAATAAAGGTTCCATCCCTACACTTCATTAAGGCTGTTTCAGGATCCCCAAAAGAGTTTGAACCATCTTCCTGTATGACATCTTCCACTGTATTAAGCAAAGTCCTCAAAGTTAAGCCTCTCTGAAGGACCCTCTATAATGAGCATCACCAAATGGCAGACTCTGGTCCAAGTCCAGACAGCACTGCCCCCAGTGTATATACAACCCTGTTGAGTTTCACAAAATTGACAGAGTAGTCAGATATTATGAAGCTCCACACCTTTGCTTGCACCTGAACCTAACAATGAGGGTTGTGAAGTATAATGACCCACAATAAACACTTTTTGAACTCCTCTTTTTCCAAACACCTAATGTCTTTAACTGAGGAGTGTTTTCAATCATTTAACATGGATCCTTGATACCTTCATGAAATGTTAGTAAAATGCTTTGGTCCAAAAAGCCTATGAATGAAGCACAGCTGTATTCCTTCCATGCTCACATAACCCCTCTGTTCAGAATGGCTGGGTTTGAGGGCGGTCGCCTTAATATGCTAATGAGCCAGAGCAGAGCAGCATACATACAGCAATCCAGGAAAGACCTGCAGCGTAACTCGAGCGAAGCAGAGCACTGGCGCAGTCCCATACTCAGGTGGACGAATCAGGTTAGGTGTATGCAAATGAAAATATACTGTTACGTAACAGCCTGCTAAATACAGGTTTTGTTGTCCACTGTCACATTTTGTGGGCTGGGAGGAAGGCCAATTACCCAAAAATGTGTTCAAAAGCCTTAAAAAAGTATTTTTTTTGCATAATATGGGATCTTTAACAGTACACCAAGGTTTTCTTTAAATGCATCTTTATGAGCCCATTAAGAAAAAAAGCTGTTAAAGACTTTCTGTCAGCCTCATCCTTTTGCTATGTATCCCAGCATGCTTTAATCCCATCAGGATGCAGCAGTAGATGATGGTTATAGCTGCATCTCCTGTCATGAGCTTTTGAAACTGGTGTATTGGTCACAACAGAATGCTGTTCTAATGAGGGACTCTTATTAGGTTAACTACAACTTTATTGTTATCACAACATAAGCTTCTGCAACAAACACATTGCAGCAATCTGAATCTATTGCAATAAGTTGCAAAATATGTTTTTGATGTAAAGCCAACTGTTGTAGTATAAGCAGGGATGAGATTTGATAAGATTTTATTGAAATAAATGCTATTATCACTTCTGCCGATCGATGTGCTTAAATAACGGTTTCCTTATCGATTCCTGTGGATTTTCTGTGTGGGGGCAAAGTTGGCTTGCAACAGCTTTTAGTTGCAACATTTTCAAACACATCACTCCTGATATTTAATGACATTCTGCATGAATTAATACCTCTGCTACTTGCTGGTGTTTCCAACCACTAAACATTGTGCATTAAGTGTCTTTATGTCTAAAAATTGACCACTTTTGCCCCTGTCTGCCACACTTCGACTTCTTTGTTGTCATTTCTTCTGACTGTTTCTGATGAAAGCGTGATGTCCTTGGCATACAGAATAATGAGGAAGGAATTTATAACGGGATTGTTAAGCCAATTGACTATTGATATTGGTTCCTTGAAAAACTAATCAATTCTCAACTGGAATTGGTTTTCGATTCCCATCCTTGAGTATAAACACCCTACTTTTACACCTATTGATGCAGTCAGATGAAACTACAGATGGTATAATCTACAGTTAAATATATTTGTTTCATTTTAATAGCAAAAGAGTCCCGTGGGTTCATTTAAGATTCGGAAAAATCATGTATCATCAGCAAATGTTGTATAAAACAGGGAGAATAACACAGGCTAAGACATTACGTTATAGCTCATAAGCCCTCTATTGCTTTTGTTGAATTGTTGCCATCCATATCTTTCTTACAACATTAAACAATGTTGTTGTAAACTGAATGTTTTTCTTTTGTCCTTGAGGTGAAGTTTTGTTCCCCAGTTCTCAGATGGGAAAATGTACATCTCATACATCACATTTTCTGGTTATATAAGTTGTCTTCAGTTTAATTCAGTCCTTTATTCACTGCCTTAATGCCTTCATGGTTGCCTGTATTTGTAGCTTAACTAAGGCATAAAAACATTCCTTTTAGCTTCCCATAAACACATTATAGGTACATGATATAATTTTATATAAAGGCAATTCTTTAATGTACACGTACATGTACACATATCAAGTTATACAGCAGTTCTGGGGTATGGACATATTGCTATGATCTGTCTTTATATGAATAATAAAGCACAAATCAATATTTTAGAAATATTACACAGTAGATAGTTTTCATTTACACATGATCATAAACATAAAAAAATGAAATACATTATTATCTATAAGAAATTGAAGCATGTTCAAGACTTGTGCACTTTACGGACCCATAAAGTTAGATTCTTTGGTAAAATGGGCTTTTTCTTTTTATGGTTTCAATGTCAGGGATGATCTTTTATCCTTGGATTCCTTCGGCCTCTTGTTGAATACACTATTATTTTAAGAATAGATGCACAAAAAGCTTACTTGTATTAACAAAAAGCTATTATTTAATCAAAACTCATCTATAAAACACAGATACCTTGCAGCTGTCTTAAAACTGAAGTGTGAAATGTGTGTGGCAGTGGGTTATTTACTGTTAAGATTTTAATCATGACCCTGACCAGCATTCCCAGCAAGCAATATCACACACAATAGCACTGAGAGAGTCAAAGTAGGGTTAAGGGGGTTTTCAGTCCCACATCTCATTCGTTCTGCTAGCCGCTGTAGTAAAACTCCTCTTAATTCATTTTTTTTCCACACCATAAACTCTACCTCTAGCACCTTTCAAAATCACCGGCGTGTTCTCTCCGCTCCTGCTGTCAGTGGACCAATGAGCGAGGCGCCAAACTCGCCTCCATACCCACAGCTGAAGATAAACTCTTTCAGTTCCTTAAGAATAAACAGGAACACCCCCATCCCACCACTCTATCAACCCACTGTCCCATATACCAGTCAGGCTCAGTGGATGGCTCGGACATGCCTGTTTGGGTAAGTGTGCGGGTGTGTGTGTGGATGTGAGGCAGAAAGCAAATGGAAGTCCTCTCCGGCAAGATGAGCTCCAGTGATTACAGCCTGAGACAGTTTTCTAATTATTCTGTCAAACATCAATCCCGGGGGCTGATGCGGGCCGTCCTGTGGCCTGATGGACAATGTAATCACCGCTGGGACCCCTTCGCTTCCACCACTACCCCACCACCCCTTTTCTTGCTCTCTGCTCACCCTCCACTCTCTCTCTCTTATTCCTCTCTCTTTATTGCTCTTTCAAACACAATTTTACCCTCACTACTCCCTCTCTGTCTGCATTACTCATTGGTTATTAAGTCTAAAACTGAAAATGGATCAGTGATTTCATTCTGAAAAAATATAACAGCCACTAAAAGCAACAACATGTTGGAGTTCAGTTTTGTGTCTTTTCAATTATTTATTTATCTGGTAACACATACGGTTAGAGGTTTTATACTATGAAACATTAGGTTCTTAATTGGTTTTATAAAGACAGGAATGACACAGAGGGTTTGTAGTATTTATAGATTTTGGTAGTTTTATACCAAAATCTAATATTTAAATGGATTTTAATGCAAGAAACTTCAAAAATATGTTATGGGACATCTGGGACTAAAACCTGTTGAAAAAGAGTAAGGTATGGGACGTTCAACTTTTTGGCACACTGCTACTTCATTTGTACTTACTAGGGCTGTAATAAAACATTGATGTAAAAAATCTCCAATTCCAATGAAGCTGGGACATTGTGTAAAACATATTTTTATTTATTTTTTGCTGATATTCACTCATTTTGAATTTGATGTTTGCGACATGTTCGAAAAACAGCTGGGACAGCATGTTTACGACTGTGTTACATCACCTTTCCTTTTAACAACACTCAATGAGCGTTTGGGAAGTAAGGGCACCAACTAACTGCTGAAGCTTTGTAGGCGGAATTCTTTCCCATTCTTACTTGATAGTTGACTTCACTTGTTCAACAGTTTGAGGTCTCCATTGACGTATTTTGCATTTTAATAATGCACCAGACATTTTCATTGGGAGACAGGTCTGCACTGTAGGCCAGGCTAGCTCCGCACTCTTCTACTACAAAGCCACGATGCTGTAACGTGTGCAAAATGTGACTTGGCATGGTCTTGCCGAAGTAGGAATGTACCTGGAGAAGATGCCGCTTGGGTGGCAGCATATGCTGTTCTAAAGCCTGTATGTACATTTCAGCTGTGATGGTGCCTTCACAGATATGCAGGTTATCCCTGCAATGGGCTATATCACACCCCAGTGCCATTACAGATGCTGGGTTTTAAACTTTGGGCAGATAACAATTTGTTTTCCTCTTTAGTCTGGAGGACACATTGTCCATGATTTCCAAAAATAATCTAAACTGTGGGCTCGACAAACCACAGCACTCTTTCCCACTTTGCGTCAGTCCATCTCAGAAGAGCTCAGGCCCAGAGAAGCGGTGTTTCTGGGTGTTGATAACTGACTTTCACTTGGCATGGCAGAGTTTTAACTTGCACTTGCAGATGTAGAAACAAATTGTGTTAACTGACAAGGGTTTTCCAAAGTGTGAATGATGTAGATTTTTAATGCAGTGCTGACTGAAGGATCAAAGGTCACAGACATTTAATGTTAGTTTTTGGTCTTGCTGTTTACATGCTGAGATTTCAACAGATTTTCTCAATCTTTTGATGACATTTCAGACTGTATGATGAAATCCCTAAATTCCTTGCAATCGTACGGTGAGAAACTTTAACAAACTGCTGCACTATTTACTCATGCATTTGTTCACAAAGTGGTGAACCTTGCAACATCCTTGACTGTGAATGACTGAGTCTTTTTGGATGCACCTTTTAAACCTAAGCATGACACACGCCTGAATCTAAATAATCTGTGTGCGTGTGAAATGTTCCAAACAGGCGTTTTTTTGAGCATTCCTCAACTTTCACAGTCTATTCTTGCCCCAAACCCATCTTGTTTGGAATGATGTGCAAGCATTAAATTCAGAATGAGTGAATATTTGAGAAGAAAAAAAACAATGACATTTATCTGTTTGAAAATTAATTATCTTGTTTCTGTATTGTATTCACTTGAATGGTCAAAAAGCTCCCAACTTCACAGCAATTGGGGTTTGTATATCAATTTATCCATTGGCTGATCAATTATCCATTCAGGCTGATTCGAATTAAGAACATCAATTTAAACAGTTACACATATCAGATTTCCCCAATCACTATTGGACAGTAGATCATTTGGTACTGGGCTGTAAAAATGAAAAGTAATTCATTTGAATAACTGAGACAGAAGAGTGTTTCATTTCTAAAGGATGAACAGCCCCTCACATATCCATCTGCATAGCTAGACAGCACATACTTTACACACAGGACCTCTGACTCTGTCACAAAAAAGAACAACTGAAGATGAACTCGTGGTTAATCCTTGTGCTAATGCACTCTTCCAACTGTGCCCTGCATTAGCTGTAAATATATCTGACTCTGCACAATGTGTGTAACCAGAGGACAGTGGTGGCACATGAGAGTGCTCAACTTTCTGATGTGGCAGGATTAAGTTTTTTGAGGTAAGAACTAATAAAATGCCCCTCAATAACCAATAGAAACATCTGATCAGTTCAGCCTGATGACTAATGAATAAAACACACCCTGAGAGTCATAAATCAGGTGTGCACACAAGATCATTTCAATGCTGTGAGGCTGAAGGATCCATGAGACCGAGAGAGACAGAGAGAGCTGAATATGAAGGAAAAGGTAAAAGCAGACAATAATTCAAGGATTAATGATCACCTTTTCCCCCACAGTGACTGACACTGCTTATGCTGAGAGTCACTTTCAGTTTTTCTTTTCTTTGGAATAACATGACAAAAGGGCAGACAGGAAGCAGAGTTGAAAGCTTGAGTCGGGTTTGATTGCCTTTAAATTGTCTTAAAAGCCCAAAACACAGCTTCTGATGACATAAAGTTAGAAGTCATTGACACAATATGCTGCTCCCTCAATAAAAGTTTGTCGATCGCCCTTTGACACCCCTCCTGTCTTCCTCTCCACTATCAAAACACAAAGAATCATTTATACCATGAAAAATAAGGAATTTCTGAGGTAAGAATTAAAAAATAATGTCAACAAATATTATTCAAAGGTCTTGTATATTTATAGACAAAAATAAACAGGACAATATTTTTGTATTTTGCAATAAGAGCTGCATGCTTTAACTCCTTCAATAAATACCTAAAGTACTACAATATTATAACTCTCATTAGAAGTCAGCAGGTAAACAAAGGTTGTCTCTCCTTGTATAGTAGGTGAAATGTTTCGGAGAAACTGTATGTTTCAGCAAATTCTCTTAAAGAGTTGAATATACAGCCTTCACTGGAAATATGTTTTTGCCTATGACACTGACAGACAGGCAGATCCAGAATTGTAATTCTGATGCTGTTCCTGCAGGTAATACAACACATTTTTACTCCTCATTACTTTGACCTTTGCCTCTGCTGCCCACACTCCCTTTCCATGTCCTGACCTTCAGAAATTGGGTCGCGCTGTAAAAGTCGCAACATGAGAGGACAATATTGCGGATTACTTATTGTGGGGTACCAGAGTCATCATACTGTTATTGTTAGTTAAGTCACAGTAGATGGGTTTATATCTGTTCAAGAAAATTTTGGAAACACTTTTTATGAAGCCTCTCTTTATAATGTCTTATAAACATGTTCTAAGCATGTTTTAAGACATAATAATGTGTTATAATGCTCTTATAGTGCTGTATAATCAAATGAGTTGTAAGTTAAAAGCTCTTGGGAAATTTCAGAATGCTTTATAATAGCAATAGTATGTCATTATACTGTCAGTGTTTTAGGGACTTAAAAACATACTTATGATCTGTTGTACTGTGCATATTGCTAAGAAATCATAAATATGAGTAATGCTGTCTAACAAAAAATCAAACACTCTGTAAATAATTTCATATTGATTAATGAGGTACAGTGCTATTGCAAAATATTACATTATAGAACATAAACTGAATTTACTGAAAAAAAAGTGAAGAACATGAATCTCAAGGAAAATGGCCTTAGAGGTTGTTGTCTTGGCAACCAAACCTCTGCGAAGCAAATGTCTTATCATCCAACCACACTTGAATGCCAATGAACAGAAAAAAGTGACAGCCACATGACAGATACACTGTCAAAGTGGAAAGAAATGACAAGAGTGTGCTGAAACTGGTAGGATATGTCATTCTAGGAGAAATTCTGTTATATATACCCATATTTCAACAACTAGCTGGTTCAATTCAGCGGTTCAATGTTTTTTTTAAATTAAAAACATGTAGCTTTAGTGTCTTTTCACACATGCAATAAAAGATAATGCACATTTTATTATGTGAAACTGTATTAAAAAAAGAAAGAAAGAAAGAAAGAAAAAAATAAAGAAAAACAACAAATAAAAAGTTTCTGTTCTAGGCTTGGCCTTGTTCACATGTCGGTGATATTTATAAAACTAGAGATTTTCCATCTCCATTCTGAAATATATCATCTTTTTGACTCCAATAGGGAGAGCAACTGTGTATCTATGTAAGCCTGTGTGGTAAAACAGATAGAAGCAAGAGTTTAGCAATGTCCACCATGACACATCGTTGCCCTGAGTTTTCCAAAGGATGCACTGTTAGTAACCTGACTGGTTTGCGTGTATACAAAAGCTCAAATCTCACAAGAAAAGCACTGTTTTCATGAATACCTGTCTTTGTGAGGACAATGCCTTAAATGCTTTGCAGGGCTCTCAATCAAACAATATTGAGAAGTGCAGTCCACGTTGCCTTCCTGCATCATTGCTATTTTGCATAAATTCCAGCCTTTTTTAAAACTTGAGCAGTATGAAACCTGCTGTTATCAGAGGCCAGTCAAATTTGAAAGAATTTCATTCTTTTAAAAGACGCAAACTTGTGTCTCCTTGGCCTGTAAATGTCTGGTTGGGTCATATTTTTATGGAGGCTGAGGGGAGGGGGTGATGATGTTACACATTATGTTGGGGCTTTTTTTTTACACACTAAATGTGAAAAATCTAAGTATTGTGTCTTAAAGCCATGTTTTAATTATGCTGACAAAAAGTTAATTATCAAATGTGTTAAATGTCTCTAAAACAGTCTGAGTCTACCAACTACATCTGCTGCACAACAATCCTCTGTCCTTAGAGTTTTAAATCTCCATCTGTATCCTCCTCTGGCAGTAGCAGATATTGACTCTGATAACAGTGTAGCAGAGCTGTGTTCTACATCGCCTTTGCTGCTCTGTGAACAAGCAGACTGCTGCAGCAGCAGACAGTCATGTCAGCTCGGACAGCAAAGCAGGGACTCTGCTGGATCTCACAATCTGATACTGATTTATACCAGCAGCTGTCAGTTATGGCGCATGCAGGGACAAAGGGATAGAGATAAGGAAATATATAAGGTAGTATATAGTGGTTGAGGATGTATAATGCAGAAGTGATTATGTTAAATATAGGGCTGGATGATATGGACCAAATATCAAACCCTCACCCCCATCTTTCTATCCTGAACAATGCCAATGTTGAATTTCATCTTTGACACAATTATACTGACTAACATGAGTCTTTATGGTTTGTGATTTTAAATTTAGCTGAGCCTCTAACCTGATTTAGGAGTTATTTGTATTTCTTATACCATATTCTATGTGTGTCATATATGTCTCCAAGGTATATTTGGACACCCTGACAGCTTTTGTTCTTGGAATATAATTACTGACACATGTGAGTACATGTTTCTCTCATAGTGCAAGGATAATAGGCCTAGGATGATGCATTGTGGTGTAGACCAGAACATCCTATACATAACAGTTGTAAAACTGGATAGGAATTACTTATATATTTATGATTGTTTTGGTTCTCTCACTGTCAACTGTTGCTTTAACATTGTTTTAGTACTTTTATGTCTCCCATTTATTTGCTTTTACATTAAATATGATATATCAATGCCCCATTACCCCTTTTATCTTTAAGAGGTTGTAATTTGATGCTTCTATTTAAGTATTACACTTCTTTGCCTTTCTTGCTGCCTTTATCTTCTTTTGCCATTTTTATTCTACTCCACTGTCTAGTTATCTTCTTACTGACATGCTCATTTGTTTTTATGGTTTTATCTCTGTTATCTGTTACATCAGTTTACATCCTTGGTCCCCATGTTGTCATTTCATGGTTCATGTGTTGCCTGAGTTTCAAGCCCTTGACATGATTTTTCACATGGTTTTTATTATTGCTGTGTATATTTTTTAAGTTGTTTTTGTTATGAGGAGTCTCAAGTTGTCTGTTTGTTTATTTGTTTGTGTTGGTGGTTCTGTTGTTGCTTTTACAAACATAATTTCTAAACTGAAGTCATGCTATGAATGATCACAAAATACCTGATATCCACATTGCTGGGCCCTAAATTCCTATTTCCCGAATCACTGTTTTCAGGGAACAAACAAATGCTGCCTGGTGTGATAAGTCATGATTTCTGCTGCAACATTCAGATGACAGGGTAAAAATTTGACTTAAAAATCATGAAATCGTGGATCCATCCTGCTTTGTATTACCTGTTTAGACTGGTGATGGTTGTTTAATGTATGGGGGATGTTTTCTTCACATTAGGTGCAATAGAACCAATTGAGCATGGTTTAACTGCCACAGCCTACCTCAATATTGATGCAGAGGATGTTTATCCCTTTATGGCCAGCATATCCATCTTCAGATGGCTATTTCTAGCAGGATAACATGCCATGTCACAAAGCTCAAATCTCAAACTGGTTCCTTGAACACTTCTTTGTTCACTGTACTCCAGTAGCCTCTATAGTCACCAGATCTCAATCCATTAGAGCACATTTGGGATGCATTTGAACAGATATAGCAAAGATGGATGTGTAGTCAACAAATCTGTGGCAACTGCGTGATGCTATCGTGTTGTGTTGAATCTATGCTGTCAAGAATTATGGCAGCTCTCAAGGCAAAGTAGGTTGAAACTACAGGAAAGCTGTTCCTAAATACGGTGGCCATAGCTAGTGTTAATGTCAAAAATATATATCTCACCCCTACTCAAATGTACATACTGTTAAACTAGGAGTGCTCCAAGCGCACAACCCTACGCCAAGGCATTCCCAACATTTAATGTCACGAGTTAATGTCAAAAATGTGAAAAACTGAAAAATCTCGCAATATGAACGAATCCTTTAAAAACAGTCCTGGGTCCACATCCTGATTCAGAACACCATCAAAATCTTATCACTTCTTGCTTGTGCCATGACCAACAGTTCCACGAAAATGTCATCAAAATCATTTCATAACTTTTTGAGTTACCCGGTTAACAAATGCCTTTAAAAACATAGCCTCCTTGGCAGAGGTAATAAAAATGATTAGTTTATAGAAACACAGCAACAGCAACCTGAGATTCAAATCCATTTTCTGTGTGTGCTGCTAAACTGTCTTTTTATTTGTGTTTATGTGGGTTCCTCTTTATACAGATCTGCCACTCTCTATCCTGACCCTGAGCTTATAGACAAAACAAGAGAGGCGGTTTCTCTGGAGACACAACGAGCCAAACGTTTCATGTGAGTCTCGACGTCTTTCCATTACGCCAGATAATAAAGAAGTGTGTGGATCAGACAAGAGGCTTGTATCAAATCAGGCCTGGAAAAGCCAATTACACTGACAATAATCTCTCGCTGTACTGCTGACGGCATGCCTCGCCATACAAAGCAACAAATACCTGCAACACGACAAGTGAGGAGGGGCGCTTAGGAGAGGCTGGCCACCTCAACAGTCAAAGTCTTTTTGTGAATGTTTGCTGGTTAGGCTGCACAGTTGAAAGAAAAGAAGCAGGGATTTCAAGATTTGTTTTCAAGTTGGTTGCTCAATAGCAGAGAAAGGCATGTCTAAAACATCACATTATTTTTGAGAGTGGACAAAATATGAACAGTCTGGTTGGAGAAAATAACACTGCTGCTGTCCTTGTGGGTGTCACACTGACGATGTGATGGTGGCTGATGGAGAAGAACATCTAGTGTGGAGGAGCCAGCATCTACCATGACCCTGACTAAAACCCATGGGGCTGCAACAAGACAGAGTACAAAAAGGTTGTTGGATTTGACTGTAGGTCTGACAAAAATCAAAAGGTTAATGTGACTCATAAGGAGCCTGAGGCCATGTTTGTACTAATGCATGCTCAGGAGCAAGGGTCCAGGCAGAGCACATAGTCCAAACAACAAATGGATGCTTGAACAACTATCAAGTGGTGCAGTATTAACAAGCAGTTTTCTATGAATCTGTCTAAAGGGATACTTTGTGGTTTTGTGCTCATTAGCGCTGGTCCCAAGTTTTTCTGCAAAGAGAGAGAGCTGAGCCGTGACGTGTAGCACACATTCAGGCTCATGCCATGTACCTCATACAACCCCACTTTAAGAAACCCTGAACTATCCCTTTAAGCGCTGGTTTAGTTTTCAGTTAAAGATTAATTTTTGAATTATTCTTCATTTTATGGTCATTAAAGAAAACAGACCTGCTCTGTTGCTCAAACATGCTCATTACATTATATCATTACTGCATATTGGTAAAAGATACTATGGGATAATATACTAGTATTGTGGCAGCTTATGTTTGAAAGTATCTGTAAAGCAAGATCAGAATCTCTCAATGGATGCCAAAAACAGCTGCTCTGAAAATAAAAAAATGACTCAGAATTGTGTGACTGTATTATTGTTTTTAACCAGTTTGCGTGTTTGTTTGGGCACATATGGGGCTAAAAATGCACTTGGGCTCCTAAGGCATAATCCTGTCCATCTACATTCCAACAATCTAAAAGGACTGACACTAGGGGTGTCATCTTATACTCAATATTTGCATATCTATCCAGCATGGAGATACAAATCCATACTCAAACTGTAAATTTACATTCCAGTAGAAAGTAAACACCTCCTGATCCAACAGAGGGTGTTTTGAGTGCAACATGATCATCCTTTGTTCTCTTGACCACAAAAACAGGCAGTGAAATGGAAGACAGGTAAAGCCACTCTGTGGAAGCACTTTGGGCTCCATACCACCTATGGCAATTTGAAAACAAGACTGGGCTTTGTGTCATTAATGTACAAAGCAGCTGGCTTACTCCTCATCTACGAAAAATCCACAAGTGCATTTGTCAGCCTTCCACCCAAGTGTCCAGCAGCGCCACCTCAAGTGCTCAGCCCCATGCAACTGCAGTGTCTTCAGCAGGCCCCACACCAGTGGCGCAGAAAAGGGCTATCATGGGCAAGACTGAAAGATTCATATGCAATGACATGTGACCTACCAGTGTGGCCTCGAGAGATGGTAAATAGTAAAGTGATCTCTGGGAGAGGGGTGGCTGAATATCTTCAGTCATTAGCTTGTATGCTCGAAAACTGACCAAGTTTGATTTTTGGGAAAAGTGACAGCCCTTTTAGATACGGACTGTCGTTTAGCTTACTAACTATGCCAGCCTTCCAGGGCAAGCAATGCCACTTGCTTAATGCCTATATCTATGCAAGTTATCAGATGAATATGCCCAACCTACCAGAAACAGTGAGGGGTTTGGTGCATGGAAGTAGCCTTGCAAAATTACTTTGGAAAGAAAACAACTTTACATCCCTGACTTCTAAATAGCAATCACTCTAAAAAAGAGATACAGCAACACTAAGTGTTGGTATTTGAAATGTACCTGCCCTGATGAGGGCCTTAATGGCTGAAACATGTCGGCATGATTCTAAGTTGTAGCCCTGATGAATAAAGTGTTTTTACTGTTAACCCCTTTGAGTGCATCAGACCTTTTCAATATATTGCTAAACCCATTGCACCCATAAGATGCTACAAAAGCTAGCTGCTTGATCATTCAACAAACATTCAACATCCTTTATTTACATCTGGGTATGGGGGCATTTGGGCAGCGAGGCAGCAGCATTAAGCAGAGCTACAGTGGTTGCTGGTAGCCCAAATCGAAGTGCCACTGCGCAAAATTGAAAAATGAGTCATATCACATTAAATCCATGACTGTACCATCTGTGCCAATTCATGCTGTAGTACGGCTTAGATGTGTGCAATGTGGTAATTGCCCACACATACATACAAAGGCAGTGACGTTCACTCGCAGTGTTCCTGTCTCCCCTTCAGTCCTCATGCCTCCCTCTCTCTAATATCATGCCTCTGTTACTACCTCTGGAGATGGAACAAAGAGGGGGTCAACTCATTCCTCCCATGCTGTCTCCATGACATTTGCAGTGGAGGCAAAATGTCACAGGGGGTAAATACTATGCCTTAAAACGGCAGTGTGAATTGGGCTGGTGGTGGGTCGTTGCATTACACTACAGAAAGAGCATTTGACCAAGGGTTGACCGAGGTTTCGTGCCATAAGTGATTAATGAGAAACAAAGAATCAGTTAAACCAACTTGTTAATCTGGTGGCAGCATTATGAGATCCAAATTTAAAAGTTAAGCTGTCTATCCATGAGCATCCCCACTTTACAAAGACTTCAAAGTCTGGGAACCAAATGGGGATTACCTTTGACTAGGATATATTGCTTTGACGTTGTCTTTTTAAGCAATGCTCTCAATGCTTTTTCATATAATGCAATGTCTGAACTCTGGTTAAGTTCAAGTAATAGTATTCTTCTTTTTCAGGGTTACTTAGAGGAAAATGTTTATGTTTGATCTGCTGTGTAAAGCCTTTGTAGGCAGAAACCATGTGACAGTATGTTCAGTGTTGGTTTAGCTCTACTGTGAGACTAAAGCTGTGGTTAATGATATGAGCTCCACTTGGGCCACCTTTTGTCTAAGAAAGAAGAAAAGCAAACATTGCCAAGCTTTAACACGTTGTTACGTGTTGGCATTGAACACTTTTACTGCTAATTGCTTAACAATAACGTTCAAAAAACTATTAATGCAATAAACCCTTGTTTCACTGATCCTCTTCTAACCCCAACAAGCGCTAGTAAAGACACCAACCACAGTGATATCCCCAGAGGACCAGGAAGGCAAACACCATTTGCTTTGTTAGTACATGGCTCAGAGAGGACAAATGATCTCATCAATTGGGTGTTGAATAGCCTCACATAATCCACCAACATGTGCACACAGGAGTGTCAGGGGAGCATGAAATGAGGGAGGTCCAGCAGTCACGCTGCAGCCACCATGTCGTCTTGCACTGGGCATGTCTGTGTGTGATGCTCCTGGAATATGGACAGATGGAGAGATGGAGAACTGGAAAGGTGGCAGAGGGTAGAGCAGTGACAGCAGATGGTTTGGAAGGGAATAATTTCCATTTATAATACCAAGAAGATGAGGAAAGCACGTTTTAAGCGCAACTCTGGCTAGGAGCAGTGTGCCACATCTAAAATGAGGCGTTAGCGTGGGTTACTGAGTCATAACTGTGCTGAAACCATGTGTGAAGTGTAAACACAGCAGGACAGACGATCGCATGGCATGGTATTTATAGCTGGATAAGTTGTGGGTTATTACCTCTGCCAAGACGACGGTTTAAGTGAGTTTTAATTTATTCTCTGGAATAAATTTTCTTGGTAAGCAGTGGGATATGAAATACATGCAAATGGATGCACCCACTAATATGAAGTTTCAGAGAGGACCGGTTTCATTTCAGCAAATTTAAAATTATGTAAAACTACTGCTTGGTGGTTTCAGTTACTACTGCTCCATAATTCAGTTAAAGTAAAACTGGACCATCCCTTTAAGGTGTTAAAAATCCATGGAAAATGCAGTAGCAGGTCAAGAAGACAGCTGTTTTTTTTTGTTTTGTTTTTTGGTAGTGTGACATGTAGAAAACTTATAAGCAAGGAGTAACATCAGGCCCAGTAAACTCGACCTTTGAAGTCCAAAATTTAAGCAGCTCAAGCCTGATTCTCAGTGGACATATGGACATAGCTTGAAAGAAAATCTTAAAAAAAAAAGAGTTCTTCGGATGTAAAATTTAAAAAGTTGGGGCTGATCATGAGGTCAATTAAATTATGTCCAATGATCTTTAAAATTGAAATTGTTTATCCTAGACCTAGACTGGGAAAAAACTTAGAATTGTTTAATATATCACTGTTACAATCAAATAGGTTCGAGGCTCCTTAAGCATGTCCTTTGACCTCCAAGATCTAATCCTTTATCATGGAGTTAGAGTGGAAAAATGTGCAGGCCAATTGTTTTTGAGGAATTATATTTAAATGCAAAAAAAGATCATGTGGCAAGATGACCTTTGACCTCCAAAGTCTCAACAATTCATCCTTGAGACAGACTGAATATTTATGCAAAGTTAAAACAAAATTCCCCTTAACTTTTCTGCTATATCACAATCACAAGCAACCGATGAGTATAAAGCTGCATTACCTTGATCCTTGACTTATGAGATTCAAAATCAAATCGGTTCATACTGGAGTCAAGGTGAACACTAATGAGAACATGAGGCACCATAACCTTTAGCTTTGATGTTTGACCTTCAAAATCTAAATTAAAAAAATAATCACTTTTTGGCCTTAGAATATTTTTGTGTAAAGTTTTGAATAAGAACACTAAATAGTTACTTAAGATATTGCCTTCACAAGGAGGTCATGGTCATGTGGCCAAATGACCTCTGACTGAGTTGTACTATATAACCAGTTTCTCTTCAAGTTAAAGCAGGCATTGGTGCTAAGATAAAAGAAAATCCCGAAAAGGGTTCAATGTGATATCATGCCCACAAGCACAGTAAGATGATGGGACACAGAAAGCTCATTTTTCCTGCATAAATTAAATCAGTGTATTTTGAGTTAGCTTTGTAAAAACTGGAAGGAACTCTGTTTTTGAGAGATTGTGTGCACACTTCTAGATAACCATGAAGCTCAATGACCCAAACTTTGAACTATGAGTTTCAAATTCTTAATCAGTTCACCTTTGCATCAGAGTTGAAATTGCTTAGTTTGAAGACAGTGCCTTGAAGTGTTTTCTATTAATTTATTGTAGTATTGCACTTAGAAGAAAGGATGATCATGAAACCAAGACACTTTTTTTAAGATTGTATTTACTTTTCCCTTAAGGCAGAATGGAGATTTTGGCAAAAAAAAATCCCTTAAGGTGTTCAAGAGATATTTCATTTCCTAGCATAAAAACAGAACGAAAGGCTTCATTTCATTAACCTTGGTGAACATTGGTGCAAACTTTGAAGCAACAAGCATAAAGCTTAAGAGAGATATCTCACTCAAGAGAAAATAATGTTCATGTGGAAACTGACATTTGGCCTATGACCTTTAAAACTCTTATCAACTTATCCCTGAGTTGGAGTGGACATTTTTGCAAAACTGAGAAAAAAAAAAGACTTTAAGTTTTGTTGAGATATTGTGCTCACGAGCAAAAAATGACCATGAGGCTAAGTTAGGTTGACTTTTTCCTTGAACATCCAGTGTCAGTCAGTTCCTCCTTGATTAAGATTGGACATTTAAAAAAAGTTTTAGAAAAAGCATCAACATGTTCTCGAGATATCATTTGCAGGGGATGAACATGAGACTCTGTAAACTTCACCTTCATTGTGTTTGCATGGACAGTTGTGCAAGATTTGAGCTATCATTCTATCATGCTTGCAATCAAATTATGTACATAAGGCTCAATGACATTTGACCCTCAACACGTTATCAGTTCGTTTTTTCATTTTTCTAATTTTGAGAAAACCTTTAAAATCTGAAAAAGTGTTCTCAAGATATAACATTCACAAAAATGCTTAGAAGGACAGATGAAGGGCTGGAATGTACAGAAAGTCAGTCAAACAGACTACCCTGAAACATAATACAGCTGTACTTGGCTGTTGCCAGTGCAGAGGCATAAAACAGTTAGACAAATAGAGTTACACCACATCCGGACTGATAATTCCTGATGTTATTAGTCTAGACCCCTAAACTCTGCAATGGAAGATGCATTTAAGTTCCTCTATCATGTGGTAAAGAGGAAGAAACATCAAGCATCTCTTATGGAGGCACATGAGAATAAATGAAGCCCTTCTTTTGCTTTGCCCTTCCTCTGAGTGCTCCACTTCACAAGGTCGCTCAATCACATGCAGCTCCCCTTCCCATGGCACCCACAGGCCCTATCTGATCGCTGGCTGGCTCCCCCTGGCCCCATGGTGTGAACCAGGTGCTGTGATGACAAAACGCTCCTGGCAGCAATAAGAGAACAGAGAGAGCAGAGCTCAATTAGCCCATGCTCCAATCCCAGATCCTCTATTGATTTCCCACAGATGAGGAATGGCAGACAGGAGAAAGCTCAATCAGACATGCCCATGGGACCTGTCTGAATGTGTGTGTGTGAATGTGTGTGCATGAAAGTGTGTGTGCGTGCATGTGTGTATTTGCAAGAATCAACAGGGGATGAATTGGTGCAGAGACAAGGTGCCAGGATGGGGTGAATACATTAGCTATCCATGGTCTTTATGCAAACATGATGGTTAAGTAATAGTGTTGTCTGCTGGTGGTGCACTGGAAAATGACACAAGTCTTTAAAAGCATGCTGTGCTGACTGGGCTCAGATCAAATGGAAAAGGAGACAGACAAGGCATTAGTTCCCTGAAGGGCAAATCAATCTGACAAGTCATCAGCTCCATGGTGCATCTCTGGACATTTCCTTCACTTCCTCAAATTAACCTTCACAAGAGGAATGAGAGGTGGACTGTACAGTATGTAGCCTGACAAGCCCATTTGTCCTACACTGATGGCTCAAGCCTTCCTCTGTAGGTGCAAAGTGTTCAATTTTACTTAAATATATGATACATGATATGCTTAGAAGGAGATTAGAGGGTGCTGTTAGATATCTGTTACTGCTTTTAGGACAGTAAGAAAAAAGACTATATTTGCAGTCCATTTAACACAACTTACTGTTGTTTTTATACTTGGATCAGTTTGGCATTAAGGTGCATCAGCTCAGGCTGTTCATGGATGTTGGCAATGTTTCCTGCCGTCACAGCTCCGTCTTTCCTTAGACTGAACCATAATGAATTATTATATGAAGTTACAAAAGTGTATTTATAATGTGTTTATCTCAGCTATGACACTTTCATACAAGATCCATATGTCTCTCTGCTCATCATTTTCTTATCTATTTAGGCAGAGAGAAACAGGAAGCTTGTGGTAACAAGAGACAAGCCATCTCAGGATTTTCGGCCCATATTACCTGACTCAGTGAGACATGGCACTCATGCTGACAGTCTTAAAATCTAGTGTCTAAAAATACTGAGTTCTGGAGAACCACCTGACAAAAAAAAATCATTGTCAAAAAAAACACAAATATAACTTGCTCTTGCTATAACTAACTAAATGTGCTCCTCAAAAAAGTTTGGAAACGTTATTTAAGTTGATTATGGCCTGTTTAATCACACCATTTGGTATTGTATTTAATATCATTGGACGGCCTGATTAGTCACTTTTGCAACCAGGTACACCTTGTAAGGATTGGGCACTGAGGAAATGAGCAACACAACTAAATGTGTGGGTGGTGAACAAAAAATGTGCTAAAATCCTTTGCAACTGGAAGCTGGTGTGCATAGAGTGGCATCATTATTTGGTGTAAGCCTTGGTACCATTTCAAAACTTAGGACCAAGGTTCATGAGACTGGTGAAGTCGAAGACAGACCTCGAAGTGGGCATCCCAGGAAGACCACACCCAAGGAAGACTGGTTCCTCCCCTGTGCTTCCCTTAGCTCCCTTAGCTGTGTTGCTTGAATGAACCGTCCTTAAAACTTGTACCTTGTTGACTTCTGTCTTTCCAATGATATAAAATACAATACCAATTGGTTTTATTATTTTTTTCCATCTATCAGAAAAAGAATCGGTATAACACAGGGCTAACACATGACAAAGTTTGCTTTCATTAAATCAGAATGTGTCAGAAGAGGTTACAAAAAAGAAAAACTGAATTTCTCATTCCCTCAAATTACAAGTTGTTCTAATTTAGTAGAAAGTAATTATGATGGTAGGTGATACAGTTTTGTTGGTACCAATTCCATAAATAATTGTACCTATCTTTGTCGATTCCTTAACTGATTCCTCTTGGTTAGCTATTTGTATAAAAGTTGGCCTGTAGTTTTTCACTGGCAGCAATAACGAAAACATGACTCTCTTGTGCAGTAAACATTTTTTTTTGACAAAAATTAAGACTCAAGTTTGGGAACTTCTGTCTCCTGCCTGCCATAATTTTTGACTTCTTTGTTATCAACTCTGCTGATTGCTGGTGATGACGTCTTGAACAAAGTATGCAGAAAACAGTGGCAGGAGTTGATAAGCAAAGAGACTAATGATATCGACTTCTTGAGGTAGTTGCTATTGATTCACAACTGGAATTGTTTTTTAATCCCTATTCTTAATAGTGATACACAGTTGGTTACAGTTGGCATATTATTCCTTGAATGTTAACATAAAAAATATAACACATACACACACACTCACACACACACAAAAACACCAGATATGCAACATTTTTATCTGTATAAAAACTGATGTTAACCACAACAAAGTGGTGCTGAACGTTAATGTGTCATTTCCCTCCATTATAGGTTTCATGTACTGTACTGGAGAAAGGCATTATATGTTGGTGACTAAACAGAGACATTAAGAGAAAGCTGTAACACTATGACTATGACGACTCCTTAAGCCTCAGTAGATCTTCTTATGCTGTCTACTTTTGCTGAGAACTGCAGCTTTCTTGAGGGAAAAAAATGGTGCTACACTGATGTGCTGCTGCAGTTTTGGCTCACTGAGCCTCTCTTTCCATACCTGTAAGCTGAAATCAAACTTTAATGGCAAAGGCTGGGTTAGGCACACATGTGCAGCTCAGTTTTGCTGTGTGTCATTATAAGTTACAGAAAACCGTAAACACTGTTTTAATCTTCCAAACAAAGGATGGGTAACTTCAGTCTAAATAAAATAAAATCCATTTTCCATCCACAAGTATCATGGCAACCTCTGCTAAATGGCATCACATAATCAACCTGACCCCCTTTTCCGAAGCAGAAAATCACTTTACATGCCTTCCCAACCTCAGGGATTTATTTCCAAAGATGCTTTGATTAAAGTTTTTTCTTTGCTTTGTGTAACACCAGCTATCCAGTATCATAGAGAGGTTATAAGGACAGAGCACACCATATTAAGTCAGTTCACGCTTTTCTTCACAGTTTATCTTTTAGAAACTTGCTTTTTTCTGAGGTTTAGGATGTATGGATTCTCGTGATTGTAATCTTGTAAAAGGAAATGTCATTAGCCAAATCTTCAAATAGGGCCTGTATATGAGAAATGCCATGATAGACGTGTGTTATTAAACTGTATCTATAACCTGGGCCCAATTTACAAAAAGTCTTCATCTTTACAAGATGCTTCAGAGGTCTGGGCATACTTAGGCATATCTTTTCTTTCAAATCATGGTCTCTTGTCTCTAACATTTTTGATACACATAGGGTTTGTCATCTCCTTTGTCTTTGTGTTTAACAGTAAAATATAACTGTGTCAATCTGGTTCAAACACCTTTCAGAATTCCCAAATCTTAATCAACATAACTCCAGTAAGGACAACAGACCAACTTGTCTTTTCTATGGGATACTCAAAAGCACCTGCAGAAAATACAAGTACCTCACAGCTGCTTTCGATGAGATATGTTTTAGAAACTTTGCAGAAATGTGGTTGTTTCCTCTATATTAATAAAATGTCAGTAACTTACAACCCCATCTAAAAAATCTGTAGTGTCACTGTAGTGGTCTTGTAGTGATCAGTTAGAGTCTTAAAATAGTTTCCACAGAACTTTATAGTTAAGGTGGCCACCTTAACACTACATGCAGTCAAACTTAACATTGTTATAAAAGATTATTGACTGATTATATGTAATGTGTGATTACTCAGTGAACACACACTTTCAGTCAGCTCTGCCCCTCCTTCTAGTGTTTACTATACTAACACAAACACACACTGAAACACTTTTTTTTTTACGTTCCTGTATAAGCTTTCTTTTGTGGCGTTGGTGGCTTGGTAGTTGCTCTACCATCAATTCAAAGGTTGAAACAATAGTAGGATGTCACACTGGTAGGTCTTTTTGGGGGATGGGCTGTTTTAGGTAGCTACTGACACCATAAACAGGGGGTATGGGAGAGATCCAGATACTTCAGACTTTTTGTCTTGCGCATAGAAGTACTGGGGGACATGTAAAACTGCACATCTAATCTGGAAGTCTTATTATAGATTTCAAACTCTATGATTAGTGACAGATTTCCACAAGCAGCAGTATGTTCCATGCTGACACACTGATGGTACAAAAAGCTTTCTCAAATATTACTTCAGGGACTTCTTTCCAAATCACTCAACACCTGCTGTCTCAAAATAATCATGTCGTTTTTATGGTCCCAGTGGGCTTGTTCGTGGAATAAATAGAAAGAAAAATGTGATAGACAAGAACAAAATACATCTAAATCCACTTCCTGTTCACCAGCAGCTGAGAAATAGGTAAGAGCTGCTATGTTTCTCACTCAACAATATGTGATGCTGAGGTTTCTGAGTTCATGGATCAAAGTCTTGGCTTCTTACATACCAACACACAAACAAATCCTACATTATGAAATGTAAGAAAAAAAAAAAACACATTTAGACCTTGTGCTGTTCGTGTGTTTGTGGACATTAACTGATAGCAATGCATAAGGTACAGTATATGCATTTCAAGAACCAATGCTGTGTTAGTGCCCTCTGGGTCTAGGCTACAACACATGCTTCCCACACTTCTGTAATGTACTAAAGGAGGCTGTAGACAAAACCCCACAGTATGTATTTGTCACTAAAGCAGAATTAAAATGCTCCGTAAGCAAATCTGCAAGAAACCCATTACACGGGGGTCGAGCTTTTCTCATATAATGGCAAACCTATACAATAACTTCCATTGCATTTATGTGCAAAAGAGAAAATATATCACGCAGAGTGCCACTTCTTCCTTCAAGCAATCAAACTCTTAAACCCTGTAACAAGCAGTTCTCCCTATTTCTGTAGCCTGGCCTCAGTGTGGCAGCCCCAGTGTGTTGGCTGGACTAAGTACTTGTCCCTCCATGGCTGGCCCCCTATTTAGTCCTTGTGTAAAATTTCTAAGCTGGGAAAGAACTCCATTACAGCTGCAGCTTGTTTTCTTCCTTTTTCTCTGTGGCTTTGCATCACTTGTGTTTATAAGACAGGGAGCCGGGCATCTCCCAAAGGCCCTTGGCTTCGGGTGTAAAGGTAATTTCTTTCCCTCTAAAATAACTCACCTTGGGGCTCTCACATTGCAGGTGACTCCAGTGATTAAAAGTTGTTGGAGTCCTTGGAGAGATAAATGTGTGTGGATGTGGGTGTTTCAGCATTTATGTGTATTTGCACCATTTACTCTTGTGCACAGGGTTGAATGATAAACAAAAAAAGTCATCTCAGTTCACACATACATGCGATTTTTAAATTTTATGACAACAATTCACTATTCTGACCATGAGTTTCTTTCATGTTACTCAATCACCTTCATCATTTCTCTTCATTTATGGGGCTCTGCTGTTAGTCACTAATACCATATTGACCGCATAAAACCTAAAACTGGTGAGTGAGGGCTAGCAGGAACAAATCAGGCAGTTTTCACAGTGCAATAAGGGCACAAGTTTTCATGGGAAAAAATAAAAAAGAGACAATAAGTTAAAATACAGTGACTGTGGTAAGAGTGATGTTCTACTGGCACTAATAAAAGGTCTATCCATCATTTAAAAACGTTTGTGTCTAAACCATACAAGGTGCAAGAAGTCATAATTTGCAAGCAGTGCATTGGCATTGCTACAGTGATTAATAAGAGTGCACAGTGTTGACAATATATTGTCGCTGTTGAGAACAATCCCCCCATCTCTATTTCTTATGATTTTTTTTTTTCAAATAACAGTGCAATTGCTCACCTTCTATATGGTGATTGGGTTTTATAAATTTTTAATTACGTTAAAGTACAAAAAATGACTTATAATCAGGGAAATACAATATTTATTCATTTAGTAGGTAAGCTTTCTTTTCATTTTCTGAGAAGTAGCCATTTTGGAGATATGAGATTTGTGCCCGACAGCAATGACAGAAAAAAGGTCAGCAATTGTACCTGATATGCCTGTTTAAGAGTTGACCACTCTGGGAAACATTTGATTCATGTGAATGACAATACATGCTGTTGACAATGTTTCCCTTTTGGTTAATTTCTTTAAAGAACCAGTATTTTGCCTTAACTTGGGTTCATATATTTGATTTTGATGATTGCTAGAGCATGTTTACAATCGCTAACGTTCAAAAACCTTCAAGTTTTTACATGCTGAGCAACCCTCATCCACCAGTATGCTCATCCTGTCTAAGACACTCTGTTAGAGCTTTGGCAGCTGTTAGCCCCCCTCAGTCATGTGGGCCCAATCCACTCAGATTGGTTGAAGGGTCTTCTCTGTGGTAATTGGTCAGTTCAGCACTGCTCAGCACCATGTTGTCAATGACTCTGTATTTACTCTACAGTCTTTGATCTGCACAAGGCTCACCATCCCAATGCCAGAGCGCTCGAACTGCTGACAAAACAATGGTAAGACAACACTCTGGTAAGTCTGTTTGAGAGGGGAAGAAACTGTTTCATGGAGCTGATGGCACTGTAAAGAGGGGAAGAGGTCCAAATGCCGTGGACTTTTTGTCTTGTGCATTAATGCACTCTATTAGGCAGGGGAGACAAGTAAAACAGACCAAATGGCAAAACTCAAATACGCATAACATGGGCTGTTTAAGCTGAACTTAAACAAGTTTCAACAACTCACAAAAGAGTCTCATTTCGTTTGAGAGGCTCAAGTGTCCCTGTTCTACACCATTTAGGTTTCTTAAGCTTGGGGGGTCAGTATATAAACACACACATTTATAATAAACATGATGCATAGTTAACATCTGATGACATACATACTGAAAACTTAAGAAAAAAAAAAAACATTCACAAGGTGTCTTTCTGTTTACAATAGCTGCTGTATCAACATGCCTGCTAAAAGCCTGCAGTTAACATGGTCACTATTGTAATACCAGAATGTCATGTCCAAGCATGGAGGATCATGTTGGAAAATGATGTGAATGGTGCTGACAGTTTGGATTCTGTTCTTCGGCAATCAGTCTGAACAGATCTAATGTTAGTGTCAATAATTGATAGATAATTTAAATTTTGACCACCTAATCATCTCTATTATCTGTTGCCTGGTGCCAAATGATCCATGACCTGATGATCCCTGCTCTGGACAGGTGATATTTTTCACTGCAATTATTTTAATAACGATTTTTATTTTAAATAATTATAATTGTCAGGTGAGAAAACTGTGATTTCAATTCTCAGTTAGAGGGATAGAGTTATACATTTTAGAGACAATGGTGCACAGTGACTGTATTACTTTTGCACTCTCCATTGCATGCATGTGCCACAACACCCTGTGGACACAGCCTTGTTAAACAGAGCTTTTGTCCTTTCTTTCAGTGCTGCCTTAACACACAGTGGTGCACCTTTCACTTTGGATTTTCTGGGGCCGCCTGGCTTGGGCTGCCTCTCTGTAACTCTATGGGCCTATATGTTGGAGCTCATTAGACATGGGCTCAGACATCTCCATATGGGGATGAAGGAGGCAGTGCTGGGGCTCCTGCAGGATTTAGCTCACAGGCATGAAACTGGGGGGAGCTATTCACATTGACTTTAACAGGATTTAGCTAGATGAAAGGCAACAGGGAAGAAATGAGAGATACAAAGAAGGAAAGAGACTCTGGGAGAGATGGAGTAGAAATGAAAAGGAGAGAAAGGAACTGTGCTAGAGAATACTTAGATGACAGTCAGGCAGGAAGACACACTGGGGTGTAACTACAGATATTCAGATATGCACACTAGTCATACTGGATTAGAGTAATTAAGACATTTAAACCAAACAAAAAAAAAAAACAAGCCTAAGCAGTAGTACTCTTCCCTCTGTAGAGGTAGAGATGGTACTTAGAGCTCGGCAGGCTCAGGAGTGTCACTGCAACAAGGAGGAAAGTGGTTAAAGAGGGACCACAAGTGAGCTAAAGCAGAACCACTGAGCTGGAAAGAAGGAAAATAGTATGTTGTTCAGCTCGGGGGGCCTTGACGGTACATGCACAAATCTCACACAATTATGGGAGGTGAAATGATTTGAAAAGAAAAAGAAAATGCAAACACGACCGCTTACAGGTGAGCCGCCAAATTAAGACCTCACACATGCCAGTGGGAGCTGGAAAGATGTTACAGAAACAGAACACGGCAATGCAACAAAATTAACACGTGCATATCAACACACCTCCGTAGTTGCCCAGGAGGTGGGTTACCAAGCTGAACTAATGCTAATTTGCCAATCTGTGCCTCTTTAACCCCACCTCGCATGCTGTTGCCTCAAACAATGCAGCAGCACAGAACAAATAAAGCAGCATTAAACAGGCCTACAGGTATGCAATCTGTCATACAAATGTTTTTCATATGTGAAACACAGTGTTGGAGGGGCTGAAGTTGTCCGTAACAAAATCAAGAAAATGTCCTTGGAAAAATGAAAAATTTTGCACTTTTGACTTTTCAGACTTGCTCTCTGTGTATTTTCTTTTTGTAAATGTTGTTGTTCTTCTTCTTCTTACTGTACTCTTTGTACAAAGAAAAGTTGAAAATGGGAAGCATCTCATTCAGATTCAGAACAGGAAATGTAAGTCTTAGCCAACACCATCAGGAGAACCAAATGTCATCCTGAGAATAAAAAAGGCACAGCACCCTCTATAAATACTGTAAATTGTGCCCTCACTCCAAATCTTCCAAACACTTAGACCAGAAAAAGAGTTTGAGAACTATTACCAGGATACAACAGTCTAGCAGATTAAATGCATCGAAATGAATGGTTAGACGGAACCTTAAACTTAAGACTTTTAACCTTGCAGTTTAGTAGTGGGCAGGACACTGGAGAGAAATAATATCACCAGTGTTACTACTGCCACAAAAAAAGATTTTTGCATTACTGTCATTATGAGTTTACAAATGTACATTTTGTCAGGGTCAATCACAAGAAAATTCCTTAAATAAAAGTAGCACAAACTCTTGATTTTTGATAGGCAACAGCAAAAATCATGTCCAGTTTTCCAATTTTCCATTGCCATAAAAATCCAGAAATACTCCAAAAGCCTCCTCGTGTCAGAGAACGTGTCCGTGTTTGCAATCAAAGAGAGCAGCATGTGCAGCAAACAGGTTAAGGCTTGATGCACACAAGAAGATTTTTAAAATCTTCACCGATTTGAAACTGTGAGAGAGCTCACACATGAAGACAAATAATGACAGATTTCAAAGTTTGGTTCTGTAGTGTGTGGTGTGTCAGAAAGAGAGAGACGGGGCAAACCACACACCCACTGACTCATTCAACAACAACCAGGGCATCGACCCTCACAGCCTGTAATCTCATATGGTCAAATGCAACTTCAACCTCACAGTGCTGATGGATCTGCCTTACTTACTGTGTAATCAGGCAGATCCATCTTGCCAAGCTCCAATCTACAATGTTAATGGGCGTTCCAAGGTGGCACGGCCCAGTCAGCGTCCTTTGAAGCAGGTAGAGGTGGGCGATACAAGCATGATGGTAGCAAAGAGTGACTGCTGGTATAGAGATAAGCATAGATGCTAACAGCTTCGATAGCAGTTTTATCAGATCTGGACCATATTTCTTTATTTGTTGAAAAACAAACAACACTACAAACTTCTCTATAGCAAGGATATTTTCACTCCACTTCTGATATGTCTTGCTGTGAGTTTGTTTGCCCACTACACTATCTGAATGGCCCGTAATGAAGGTAATTGATGGAAGGCTTGTCCAGTCACCTGCCGGATATGCTTTTGACAGGTTCTACCCATTCCCGAACACATTTTTTTGGGCTCTTTCTTGGATGGACTAGTGGAATATATTAAACGGCCCATCTAGCGTGTCGTGTTAACATAACTTTGGTTTGAAGCCAAATGCAGATAGCTTGTTATGACATCCTTGGTGGTTGTGATTTCCAACTATGTAGCTCCTCTGCTTATCAGTATGTTATCTATAATTTATTGGTAATGCTGTTTAGACAGTCATGTTTTGCAACAAGTTAACAAGTTGGTCTTCTGTTTCTGATGTCTGTCTATATATTTGGCCTTAACTCTCGTTGCCATGGCTACATTTGCTTCTTCCTTCAGCCAGCTTGCTTTCTAATTGGCTTTGAGGATGTGCTCAAATGTCCTTGGAGCACTATATAAACATCAGGATTTCTGATTGTAGACATTGAACATATTTTATATTCATGATTTCAAGTCAACGTGTCCATGATCCTCTTGCAAGATGTTTGTGGAGGATAAAATGACCCTTGTCAAACCTCACAACACAGGGTAATCAGGTAAGATAACCTTTAGGACTACCAGATAATTGGGTGTCCACCAGTGCTGTGGCTAACATACTTATTGACATGTACCTTATACAACTAAATTAAAACATACCAAAATACTCCGTTAAGTTCAGTTTGATTGAAATAAATGGACTGTGGCTTTGCTCTTGGTAAAAGAAACAGTTAGAAAAGCTTAAGTTCCCACTTGTTTATCTGTTTGAAGACTTTCACTATAAAAAAAGACCCCATCAGGACATATTGAGAATTCAGTTGCAACTTCAAATAACAGATACAGTAACAGCATACAGTGTACCAAGACCTGAGCACACAGAGACTTAAGGAGCTTCTTTCTCTGAGGTGCATAGACATGAGTTGAATATCACATTATCTGCTTGTTTGAAAAAGCATCAGCGCTTGAGTGTGCATTTTATGTGTGATACATGTTAATTTTGCAAAGCCACAATGTAATACTGCTAAGAGAGAGAAAACCCTTTATTTAAGCAGCTTAAAAAATGTAAACAACTTCAAAAAACAACCCAAGAGTGAGCATACTCAGTACAGTTGTATAAATGCTGTAGGGAAATATCAACTCTCACTGTAAGAGTGAATTCTTTATGAAACACAACTAAAGCTCACAACACATGCGCTTACACATTCTGATTTACAAGTACAAGCTCAGTACTCATATTTTTGTCAATACTAAATCAGGGCAGAGCATTGGCAATGATCAAAGCTTCCTCTGAAAACTTGATGGAAGCCAAAGCGTATTTCAGTTGTCTCATATGCATGACTAGAGTTCTATCATGATCTGATACACTTGTGTGCACACATCCATTAAAAATTAGCATCTTTTATGCTGCAGGGGTATCAAGCAGGGATGTTTGCTGTTGTTTTCGGCCTCTTGCTGTGGAAGTAATCAAGAAAAAAAGGAATAAGTTTGGGAATGAACTCACACCTGTACTCTTAAACCTGTGCTCTCACTGTGCCAGAGTTTGCATTTGTATAACCAAAGATCTGACGTTAAAAGATTCCAAAGTTGCACCAAAGCAAAGGTCATATTTGTTTTATGTGTAAATTTACCTGTCAGTAAAACCTGATTCTGGTTGCTACTGATCTCCATCCCAATTCCTAACATTGAATAACATCCAAAAATGAGTGCTGTCAAACAATACGCAAAAATATGCCAACCCAAATTAAAGTTAAAGCCACAAATTTTTTGACACATGACTAACGGACACATGTTGCATATGGTCTGGTCTGTAGTTTCAGAAATTTAGTTTAGTTTGTGGCTGTCAAGACGTAATTATCAAAGGAAAGGATCTTATGTATGGCAAAATCAGTTTTAAAGCCTTGCCGGATATCTCCCTCAACAAAGAGAAATTTGGTTTTATTCTGGGTGTGAGGGCCCTTCAGCAACAGTATGCAAGCGCTACATTACTGTTTGCTGGCCAAGAAAACAACTGATGCCAAGAGTCTCCCTACACTTTTAATGCCAAAAACAGGTCACACACTGAAATCTTTTTAACCATACTGTACCAGATTATCTGGTGGTCCGAAAGACTCTTATCTGACCATCCTGTGGTGGGAGGTGTGTCTCGAAAGAGGATTGGGTCGCCAAGACTTGAATTTATATTAAATGTATTAAATATTAACCATCAAAAATCCTGATGTGTGGGGAGTGGACCTAGGACAGCCAAGCACATCCTCTGTGTTTTGGCACGTGGGACAGAACAAAGACAGTCAGGAAGAAGGTTGGCTAAAGCAGGAAGCAAACACAGCCATGGCAACAATAGTACAAACAAAGCATAAAGTTAGATTGACATCAAACATGGAGGACCAACTTGTTTTTTTTTTTTTTTTTGTGGCAAAACTCAAGCAACTATACAGCATAACCTGTCAATTATATGTAACAAATGATAAGGCGAGGAGCTGGACAGAAAATACCACCACTAAAGATGTCACATGAAGCTGGCCGCATTTAACTTCAATTTCAGGCAAGGTAAGTAGTGTGCTATGTTTTCACCTTCTTGTGGCACGCTAGAAACTACAAGAACAAAACTCAATTCTGTCTGTAATTGTTCTCATTTAATTTACTTTTTGAGTTTTAGCAAGGTGTTTTTATTTCATTACTGTGGTTACGCTTATCACACCTACCATAAATTCCTTATTCCCATCCTAAAAATAAAAGATGCATACTATCCAGTCAGGGAGGAAATGGTCCTTAGCTTAAGGCAGTACCATTACAAAAAAAAGCAAAAAAAACACACAAACAAACAAACAAAAAAGATTTTTTTTTTTTGTTGAACTTTTTTCTTAACTGTTGACCTGAACTTAATTACTTACACGAAGAGAGTAACTAAACTAGAACTCCTTGAAAGCGTAGATGCTGTTACGTTTACTCTATTATTTAGGTCAGGCAATCTTTTGTACATGATCTTCTGCACATTACTCAGTGTGAAATAAACAGTGTTTAACAGGATAAGCACAGCGATGCTGTCTCCTATCTCTAAGTCAAGGTTTCAGACCACACTGATGTAAGTGAAAGACTAATCTAATATTCAAAAGAAAGCAATATATCATATATTTCCTGACATTCATTTGCTTCCCAAATCACTGAACTAGTAAGGATTTCTTTGTTTTGTTAACAGGCATGTGAGAATTTAAATTAAAAAAGAGTAAGGACAAAAAAAATCAAATGCAATTAAATGCTATTATTCTTGATAAAGTATCAAAAGTTTAAGATTAATCAAGATAACACATTTTAATACTGACAACTTATTTAAAACCATAATCAGACCCAATTTACACATATATTTTAAATATGGTTGTAAAACAACAGCCAAAGCAGTTATTATATATATAGCCCTTAAACAGTCAAGCTCTACAATGACTGTGAGGGTTATTTTTTAAAGAAATGTCATAATTCACTTTAGCTCATGAAAAAATAACAGAAAAGTGCCCTAAGCCGTGAGAACAAAATGGCTGTTGAGATGGACAAAATATCCATCTGCCACACTTCTTTACGGCACAGGCACAAGGCAATAACCAGGTCATTTAGCTGTTGGTATTTGCTGCCTCTTTCTGCTTTGTGCCTACAGGTGATGTGAGGGAGACCTCCATAAATTCAGCCAGTCTGTCAAACTGTTCTTTATGTGCGTATGAAGAAAGTGGAGCTATTTATTTTACCATGAAATATAAATTTGTCCTTGTTCAAAGAGCTGGGGGCCAAACTCAAACAGAACTGAATGGTCTAGTACACCCAGCTGGGCTACATAACATCTCACATATTTAAAACACACACTGGGTTACTCACTCCTATGTGATTCTCTTTCTTGGTCCCAATTATTTCATTTGACTTCTTCTTGTGTTATTTGTTCATCACATAGAGTATCCCAACTTCATCTGCCTTTTCTCCTCTGATCTTTCAGGGAACAATAATGTTTTAGGTAATGAATGCTGTAAGGGTAGATAAGGGAGAAGTGAGCAAACAAGAAAAGGAGGCTTTGTCATTTCAAACTCCATCTCTGCTATTCAGAGCCAGCAGAACACTCACATCACTTCCACTCCTCTCAGCACAATGAGCCTGAAACATCAAAGCTGAGACCAGGAGGGAGTGAGCAAGAAAGACGGAGAGAGGGAGACAAAAGCGTAAAAGCAAATCAGGGAGAAAAGACTGGAAGAAAAAAACAGGTCACAAATACCTGTTTTTGTGGAGATGTATGGCATCATTACAGCAGGCTCCCTCTCTCTGCTGCTGCTCGTGTGGATGGTGAATGCACTTCTGTCTTTTCCATAGTACATAAACCACAGTAATAGTCCTAGTAAACAGTCACAGTGCTCTCTAATAAAAAGCAAATATTCATGTATGCAGGAGAACATCGATGGCCATTCCTACAGGCCCTATCAAAGCCATTTCATGCAGTGCCAGTGGAAAAAGCATCCTTAGAGAATATGCTGTCCAAACTATTAGCTGAAGGAAGTACAAATACATGCAGAGTAGAACAAAACTCATGTGAAATGAGGTAAAAAGTACATCTGGTACTTCAAACTAAGAAAAGTTGTCCAAGATATTTGCTATTTGAAAGCCTTAAGCATTGACTGGCTTAAAATAAGCTGCACAGTGTGTACATTCTGCTGCCAGGGGCTCTTGGTCAAAACTGTAACAAAAGATTAGGTGTTGAGACCTGCTTTCAGCTCCACCCACCTCCACTGGTTATGGTAAAAGTTTCTGAATTTTAAAACAGTGAGGGGGAAATGCAGTTTTGAGGTGGCATCCCCAGTCATCGTGACAATTTCCTCACAAAGCTCTCAGGGATTGCATACATCATGAGCCAAGAAGGCAACATTCTTACAGCAATTCTTTTTCACTATGTGAAACTCAACAAAATTACAAAAAGTGTGTTTTTTGATTTTTAGAAAACTGTTTTATGGAATGCAGGTTTTGTCTAAAACAGCAATTTGTTCAAGAAAAAAAAAACACTTAAGCAGAGGATCAAGGCAGAACTGAGCAGCGGAAATGTCTAGCTAGTCCATTTTGTTATGGGTTTCGTGGGCTTGAATTGTAGCCAAACAACTTGGCAGTGCAAAACATGAATGAGATACAAAAACAGAGGACAGCATCCAATTGCAGTTACCTCCCCCTTTGGTTGCAGTTTTTGACCAACATCCAGTGCTTTCACAGCAACATTAGCCATGTCTTGTTATGTCATGCCAGCTCTGTCATGGCTGCCACCACAGCAAAAAAATGGACCACTACAACTTTAAAATCAAGGTCTTCTCTGACTTTGAAACTGTTGGAAATACTTGAAGGAACATAAGTCCCCTAAATATAGGTTCAGTTATTTATTTTATAAAGTGGCAACACTTTTTGCGCAAGGTCTGTGAGTTTTAATAATTCATGCATGACCTATTGTTTCCAAAAGCTTAAGTTTATGCATTCATTCATGATACACCATCAGTAACACACATGTATTAACTGTACCTCACTTGAACTGGGTGGGATTTCCCAACAAGATAACAAGATAGAGATTTGGACAGCCTTGTTTACATCAGTATGGTCAGGGTTGCACTAAAATAGTTTTACACAAGCCTCCAGCAGAGGGGGGTATCCAAAAAAATTCCAGTTGAGAATCGATAATAACTCAATCAAAGAATCAATATTGTTAGTCTTTTTGCTTAGCAATTCCCTTATCAGTTCCTTTCCCTTTGTTCTGCATGCCTTGCAAATCAAGAAAGCCACCCTTTCACCAGAGACAGTCAGCAGAAATCATAACAAAGAAGTCAAAATGTAATCATGGCAGAGAGGAGACAGAATGTTAAAAATTGTTGCTTAATTTTCAATAAAAAGCCACCTCCTTACACAAGTTTCTATTAGTGGAGACACCAGCAATTGGCAAAGCATTTATCCGTGCAGCACTGCATTGAATATCAGGAGGGTCATGTGTTTGACATTGCTGCCGAGAAACTGTGGGGACAGATATTTTCTAACACAGAAAATCCACCGGAATCTCTAAAGGAATCAGATCAATAAGCAGAATCATGAATGGCATTGGTATCAATAAAGTCATACCAATGCCCATCTCTAGCCTCAAGTTTCCCTATTTTTCTTATCTCTATCTGTTCCCTTCTCATTCTGCCCCACCTCTCTCCATTTCTGCATATTGACACTTATGGATATTTAACTGCCCACCTCTCCCCAACTCTCACAACACGAGTCATGCTTGCAGCAATACCATGGAGGAAAAGACAGAGAAGCGCAATGCTACCAAATAGAAGATAGTTGGTAAAATGAAAAAAGTCATTGACATTATGTTACTGCTTTGTGTTTAAGATTTTATACAAGCAGCAGAATAATGTTTTTTCTGTGGAGGAAAAAAAAAAAAAGTTTGAGTGCCTCCATCTTTTACATTGGCACTGCAAAGTGTTACCCAGTGACTGTGAAACAGTGAGCTGCAACCCCAAACACAATGAACACAATCCTTGCTGAAAGCATCATTAACCTGTGATGAACCAGCTCTCAGGATGCCCTCACAAGCTGGACTCTAATATTGTTGTCAACTACAGGATTATCTATTGAAATGTTCAGTTTCAATGGAGAATCTTTGTACTGTATGCATCTATTACACGTAAAAATACACCGACTTCTTTATATTACAACACCTGTTGTAAATAGGGGAAGTGTGTGGAGACAGACTGCTAGGTTTAGGACAGTGAGTCAGAGAGGCAGCTGAGAAGAGATGCCAGTGGTGCAGTCTGATACTGTGCTTGGTCAGTAATTGGAAGGTTGCAGGTTCAAGCTCAGCTCCAGCTGTCACATGGCAATGTGTCCTTGGGCAAAGCACTTACCCCAATTTGCTCCCACTGCTGCATCAGTGGCGTTTAAATAGGCCTGAAAGGGCGTGAATGCGTTAGTTGATACTGATGGACAACTGACTCCAACCATGAGTGAGTGAATGTGAGAGCGAATGGATGTGAAAGGGTCGGTGTAAAGCTGCATTGAGTAGTCAAAAAGACTAGAAAAGCATTATTTAAGCTCAAGTCCATGAACCTAGGTTTTAGTTCCACACATCTTTATATACACAGCTGTTTCCTCATTTAAGGGACGTTTAACTTAAATGGCCAAACCAAAACCAGCTACATGAGCTGAACTTTGTAAAAAAAATTTTCAAAACATGTCAATTTGACAAAAACTTGAAACATGGATTTTGATCCATTTGATCAAGTGCCTAAGTTAATTAATGCATAAACTAACCCTGTATTTACACATAATGCACCTGCAGAGTGTCAAGTCTACGCTGTTACTTTGCTTTAACCGAGGGTGGGTATCCTCACCCACACGAAGCATATTTAAATGCTTCACAGAGGAGCACAGGACTGGAAAATTGAAACACGGGATCAAACAGATCACATGAGAGCCACAACTTTACAAGGCAATTGTGAGTTTATGAGATAACAGGAGAAGAAACATGTAAACAATAGGTTATATTTCCTACCTGACATTGATTTGCTGTAGGCATGGATATCATTTTCACTACTTCTCCTGTATTTTCAAATGACCTGGTAACCCTGAGTGCTTGTTTTCCTGTGTTGGGTTGATCTGCTTGGTGGAGATTGACGTGGAGACTCACCGCAGATTTCCAGAAAACCAATGCAAAGCTGGTCTTCTGGCGACGATGCGAGGCGAAGGCTTTGGAAACTGACTGATTTAAGACACTGGGGGTGATATGCTGCAGAGTGTGCAGTGAGTACCGAATGCTGAGCAGGTGGAATTATTAGTGATTTCCATGATGTTCACTCTTTTCAAATAACCCTGCAGTTGAAGGGACAGGGCAAAAAATGACAAATCTGCTGAATTCCTAGTGCTGTAATCATGATTATTACAGCATTTCTTCCTTATAATTATATCATGTTTGCTGACCCTCAAATAAAGTGGAGCCCTAATCTGCCTTCTGTTCTGGTTGTATCATTAAACTCTATCATTCATCATTAATAACTCATGAGTCATGAAACCCATGAAAAAAAGTGGACTCTTACCTAAGCATTGCTAGTAAGGGAGAGACATACTCTGTCTGCGTATTTAAAGCCGATACACAAACAACTTCAATATTTTTTATTTAGTTTATCAAGAGATTCATACATTTTTGCCTCATCATAACAAAAGCCTTATTTTAATTTCAATTTCTGCTCATAAATTTGAGTCTGAGATGGTAATTTCTGGAAAAATAAATAAATGCAAATGAGATGCTCACTCCCTCGCTCTTATTGTGAAATGATTAACATTCCTTCCAAAGATCAGAGCAGGTTTCTCAGCTCCCCTGGTTGAAATGCTAATGGTGCTTCTAACTCAGTTTAATGTCAACCCTATTCTACTTTTTCCCCTGTTAGGGAGGAGCTCCCTGTCTCTATTTCCATACACAGCAGCAGGAGGGACAGACAGCAGAGCTTACTCCCCCATCTGGATCTGGGGAGTCAGCCCAAGAAAGAAAGGGAAGGAGGAACAGGAGGAGGGTGGAGGAGGATCTTCTTGTCCATGTTTTTGGAGAGGGGAAAGCAATGAATGCAGACTATAAAACCATATTTTTGCCTCCACAGATTTCCACCTCGTTTTTGAAAAGGGTTCAGTAATAACCATTGATGGACCCATACAGGGAGAGTGACAGGTCTTTGTGGTTTTTCCACTCCCCTATTGATCCCATTTCATTTTCATCTACCACATTAATTTTTATTTCCCCATACAGACAGATGAGTTGAATCCATGTGAGGCCAAACAGAATCTACACACAGAAGAAGTGAGGCAAGGCATTACCTGCTGGGGATTTATGGTCCATGGGTATTTAACATTCATCTGTAATAGGCATGCAACACTGGGCTATTCACTGCTGTGAAATAAATATGAGGCAGGGCTTTTGAAGAATACATTTATTTCCAGGAACTTAACGCACCCTCATATCTATGAAAGAGCAGACTGAGGGAAAGTTCTATAAAACTTTTATAGAGGCAGGACATCTATATCTTGAGCAGTAAATATTCTAACGTACATCTTTTCTTATTGTTTTTTCTCAAAAATCTGTATTACAAGTAGTACGAGTAAATACAATATTTATGCCTTCATATCACACATGTGACTTATTGTAAATCTTCATATACCACTCAAATTACCAACCATTTATCTCCCAAGGATTTTCTGAGCTCCATTGTCTCGCTCTCTCCTTTAGATTGTTGGTGTGGACTGCCTGCCGCTGTGGACCTGCCTGACCCCAACTACCAATATGATCCATTCAACTACTATCAGTTTTTTCAAATGTTTAAATATCCTACTGAACAGCTCCTCATCTTAAAATGCCATATTTGGAAAAATGTGTCCAAGCATTTTTCATCATTTTGGCTGAGGCTCACATCAGCATATGTCTATAGTTACACATGATGGAAACTGCTATCACTTAACACTTTACCATTACTACAAGCACTGTAACTACAAATGTGTCTGATTCGTTGTTGCTCGCTTTGTGTCATCTGTCTCCTTTCTTTTGCAATTCATGCCATCCCATAAGATTCTTT
Source organism: Cetoscarus ocellatus (assembly GCA_037902135.1). Classification (NCBI taxonomy): domain Eukaryota; kingdom Metazoa; phylum Chordata; class Actinopteri; order Labriformes; family Labridae; genus Cetoscarus; species Cetoscarus ocellatus. Next base: position 279,636 of record JBAMNC010000573.1, read on the forward strand.
CGCAGTTTCAGCAGAGGGCAGTTCAACATAAGTTTTTTTGTTCTGTTCAAGGTTTTCCTCTTGTTACTGTGCTAAAATGTGCCAAGTGATATGCTCATGGTGGATTAACGTTGGGCCTTTGTAAATGATATAACAAAGCATACACACTAGACTAGGAATACTGTATGACTTAACAGTTAAATTTGGATAACAAATTCAAAAAGCAGCAGCAGTGAAGTAATTCTTTATCATTTTTAACATCAGGATAAAAATCTCTGTCAACTGCTCAGTCTTAACTGTAACATAGCCACTAGTGACCACTGTAGCTCTGCACTGAATGAACTCAATGGAACAAACAGTAACAGTAATGTCTCTGACAAACAACATCCAAAACATGATGATGAGGTTTTATATCGGCTCTGCCAAGCTATACTGAAACATAGTCATTCAACTCAAACAGCAGGTAACCACCTTCACCCCTGAAATATGGACATCAAACTGTGTGGAGGTATTACAGCTAATAGCCAGACTCCCCTCATCAAAGAAACTTTCCACTTTTCATCCACAGATGCTGTAATATAGTGATGAATTCAATTAGTTTTATTTTTTACTTCAGACTAACAAGACAAATTACATTTTTACTTGTATTTGAGCTTATCTGAGACAATATCCATTGTGTTCAGCAAAGTCAACAACATGCAGGTCCTGTCTAACTGTAACCTGACACACCAAATAGACTGTTTAATACATTTCACTAGTCCATCTGGGAAAAATACCATAGAGGATGTTTGGGGAGGGCAGAACCTTTCAGAAGCATATACAGCAGGTGATTGGACAATCATTCTCTAAATCACATTTGTTACGGGCCAATCAGATAAAGAAGTAGGCGGGCACTACCGCACTACAGAACGTGAGCCACTTTGTAAAATAAACTCTCATCAAAACATGTCGGAAGTGCAGCAAAAATATCCTTACTACAGAATAATTTGTAGTGTTAATTTTTGTTTTTTCATTCAGCTAAAAAAAACTGTTACTGACGCTGTTAGCATTTATGCTAATCTTTGTACAAGCAGTCATTTTCTGCCGTCATCTTGCCTGTAGGTCCCACCTCTTTCTGCTCTAAATGATGCTGACTGGGCTGTGCCGCTTTTGGCCACTCACAACCGTTGTAGATTGGGGTTTAGCAATGCCTGGTTACAGACATTAAATCAGGCAGGTCCATCTGCTCTGCAAGCTTAACCTAGCTGTGCAGCCTGGCTATTACTGTTTCTTTCTGGCCATGCGTACTCTGCAATTCTTCTAACTACCAGTTGGATTGTTTAGATCTCATTCAAAAGTAACACTGATGATTGCAAAGTATAAACCAACGATTTATCAATCACATTTTTTGAATTTGCCTAATTTGCTTAGCACTGCTTTTCCTCTACTACTCATTTGTTTTCTTAAACTGAGGAAACTAATATATAACCAACAATCAACAAGGTTAATGTCATATCCACATACCACCTATCTCTTCAAATGCATGATTCAGAGCTACAGAGAAGAAGAAAAGCTGTTAAAAATCCCAGCAGTTGCTTTCCAAATACTTTGAAAGGGGGCAAATTCAAATTACACAGGTTATGTACAGTGGGTGTTGGTGGTGCTTACACTTGCAGTCATAAGAGTGCATGTCTCAGTGACTTATAACAAAATGAAGGTCATCAGTGGGTGGGGTGCAGGTAAGTTTTTTAGGTGGAAAAGATGGGTGTTTAAATGTGTCTTACACACACTGAACTGTATAACAAATGAACTTAATCTATTAAAGTAAAATGAGAAAATTAGACATGAAAATATGGAAATTGAGTGACCTTTAATGATAAAGATTAGGTTTTTTAATTTAGCGCTCCTGCAGAATCCCAAGATTTCCTGCCACTAAGATTGGTCTATAAAGAATACAGCAAAAAGAAGGAAACAAGAACAACACTGATAACTGTTTTCCACACAAATAAGCCCTGCCAGAGATGTTAACAGAGAAGCAACCTGAGATCAGTCCAGAAATGTGGGAGTGACAGCGACAGGGGAATTAGTGGTGTGATGACTGTCAACACACAATCAGCCCTGCAATATCGTTACAAGGCTCATGTTGTTTGGTTTGGAGTTATTAGCTTTCTGGAAGTAGAGCTGAATCACTTGTAAAACACCCCCAGCTGCCACTCATGCAGAGCTGGAAGACGTCAATAAACATGCTTTGAGTTACAGTTGAATTGGTGCATTTATTGTGTATACAGCTTGTACATGAGCCCTGTCACGTCTGTATGTGGATGTGACAAAATGTCATTAAAGATAATGTCTAATGCAGAGAGCAGACAAGGGACTTTTCACACCTCTGCAAGTGAAAATGATGGTATATAATCACACAGCCTCCCAGACTCCCTCTCAGTAAGACATGGATGTATGCCAAGGTTTTCTGTCTAATGAGCGCTGTTGTCTTAGTGACACACTGCTAACTAAAGAGACAAAGCTTTATCAATGTGCTGTGACAGGATACATGACTGCAAGATCAAAGACACATTAACAGGTGGATTTCCTTGAGGATTTTTCAGAAATATGTAGCCATTTTAGCCTTATTTTCTCAGCTGTAACAAACAAGTGTATGATGAAAAATGTTCCCTCCTACCTTTGGGTCAGCAGTGAGCAGCTTAAATGCCTCGTACACCTGCCTCTCTTTGACTCCGCCCCCCAGATCAAGAAAGTTAGCTGGCTTTCCTCCATGCAGGTCAATGATGTCACATGTGGCCATGGCCAAACCAGCTCCATTCACTGCCGGAGGGGAAAAAGCGTTGTGTTAGCTTGGGTTTGGGTCATCCCTCCAACTGTTAATGAGACAATCATATGGCAGCAACTTATTTGTTAGATTTTGGCATGTAGACATGAACAAGACAACCTGCTGAATTTCAAACAGAGCTTCAGAATGGGGAAAAATTGTGATTTAAGTGACCTTGAATGTGATATGGTTATTGATGCCACACGGGCTGGTTCAAATACTTCAGAAACTGCTGACTTACTGAGCATTTATGCAAAACCACCTCTGGTACTTTAAAGGAGAGAATATCCAGTGACTGGCAGGCAAAAATACCTTGTTGACCCAAGAAGTCTGAGGAGAATGTCCAGAGTAGTTTGAGATTATAGAAAGACAACATGACTCAAATAACCACTCATTGAAGAGTGGACACTGTAACACTGAGGAGGAAATATCTCTGTTTTATTGGATTTAAGATTAAAGAACAAGAACAGCATTAACATGATATGCAAGTTCAAAACCTTATTGTATTATGTCAATGTAACTGCTGGGCTGTGATGCACTGTTGCTTCAGTAAAGCTAAGTTTATGCATCTTTGCTTGGAACACTGTGTCTTTGCCTTGTTCATTGACAGACTGTGAGCATAATAGGAGAGGAGAGGGTTATTATGTTTGTTGCTCTATCATTAGGCTGCAGCTTTCCAGATCACTGGCTGTAAAGTTGGTGGGAGGATGACAGTAGAGTCCACACAGTCAAAAGCAGACATATTGTCAGCTGTGTGCTGTGTTTACAACCAAACTGAGAAACGAGAGGATGGAACGATTTTGACCTTTGGTAATGCAAAGTGACCCAGATGTGTTACTTCTACAGTTTGCAGTGCAGAAAGATAACTTTTTAACTTTTTTTCTCTTCTTTCTATTTTATTGATACCAATGCCACAATCAATTCTGCTTGTCAATCCAATCCTTAATCAATTCTCCATTCTCCACCAACAACTCTGTCTAAGGCTTCACCATAGTAACCTGCTGAACTTTGGCAACATCTGGCTGATTCAAGCTACAACAGCTCAGTTCATCTTTAACTGTGTCCTACAATACTTTGAAATTGTATAGTTGCGTTTGAACTTAACTCTGAACTGGGTAAGCCACATCTTTATTTGTAATTCAACAGAGTTCTGACTAGAAAAGGTCAGATGATTTCTTTTAAACTAATTTAAATTTCAAGACCAAAGAAAAATGTGTAATGGATGTAGGTATTAGGTAAAGTAAAGTAAAATCTAGCCAAGTTCAGGTTGAAATCTTTTTTTTTTAGAAACTGAACAGAAGTCCTTGAGGAGAAAGTGTGATGCCGGCAGACACAAGCTGATTAAAAAACATTTCCAGCCACTGTAGGAAAAACGATTTGTACTGTATGAACACCACAAAAGAAACCAGCAGTAAATTATCATCCACGGAAGAGCAAATAGATGGAAAAAGTGTCACACTTCAGAAGTGAATCGGCCAGAAATCTTCTAATCAGTAACATTCAATGCTTCAAGTCGAGCAACACAGAGAAAATTTGATTATGACTCGTCTTCCGACTTCAGAGAAGAAGTGTTGATTAAAAGGGGTTCTGCTATGCTTTTCTGCGGCCTGTGTCATCATTTAGCCAACTGCCAGCCCGGCTTCCCTGCTGAGTTGTGCGGGAACCAAGAGCACAAAAAATGTCTTACCTCATTTGGTTTAGGCGAGCCGGGCTTGAGTCCTGGCAGGCTCGCAGACCAAGGTCTCAATAAAAGGGAAATTTGCTCTAACAGCTGTCACTTTGGTGGCTTACCAGGCTCTCAAGGAAGCTGCAGGGCCTTAAAAGCTGTTGTTACTTTAAGAGAGACTGGGAGATGGGGGTTCAGGATTGGATGTGTGTATGAGAGTGTGTTCGTTGGAGGGGGGGTAGTGTGAACAGACATCTAATGTGTTTATGAGGCTATGGGGTAAGGAGTGAGAGCACCTGTTAGTGCGGCTGTATGCCGTAAGAGCTTTGATTTATGACAAGAGAGGGGGCCTTTAATGAGAATGCTAACAATCTGGCTCACTGGAGACTTTCTGGGCGGATTATGGCTAATTAGAACGCATTGGTTACGGCGGCATTCCTTCTGGAGCGCTCAGAAAGCTTCTTGTAATATTGACTGGAGGAACGCTGAGGCTGCTTTTACTCTGACTAAGTTTTAACTGTGTCCAAGCTTTTCACTTATGAGACTTAAGAGGGGTGTTAAAGCTTTACAATACAAGGGGTTTCAATTTTAGGAGGAGTCATTTAAAGGTTGGTGCCTGAGTGCTGGAATGAGTTCAGATAGGTGCTGGATGACACAGGCCGGAAATAAATCATCAAATAATTCAAGCTGCATAGGGGTATGCAATAATAGGACAGAGTGGACACTTTTTTGTCATTGTATAAGGCAGCAGTTCTCAATTATTTGCTGTTGTGCCTCCACTTTCAAGATTATAATTTGTTTCATGCTGCTCGCCACCTACAAGGTCTCTAAAATGGCAAAGTTACAATTTTTCCTTATACATCCAAGCATGTGGACACAGATTTCTCCATTAAAAGGATAGTCCAGGATTTTTAAATGGGTTTGAGGTACACGGCATAGGCCTGAACATAAGCCACAGTGACACAGATCTGCTCTGAATCTATCAGCTTTGTGCAATCTAAATAACTGTAGGTGAAAACAGGCTAAAAAATGGTGTCTGGAGATTGCATGCTATATTCATCACATTTACAACTTATTTTATCACTACCAAGCCGCATAGCTTGGGCACTACTTAGTAACACAGCACAGCTAACATGTTCTTCCACCAGCAGCACCAACCAGCTTATTTCACAAAACAAAACAACCGCTACCAAACAAGATAAATTGGTTTTGCTGCTTTTATATGTGCCTCTGTAATCTTCAGCCGTTATCATGCAGAGCCTCCCTGCTGTACTCAGTATTTATACTTGTGCAGACCAGATTCACAGATTTACAAACTCAATGGAAAAAACAGAAGAGCCAAATGACATTTTATTATCAAAATAATTATTATTTTAAACAAGCTGAACAACACTGATACAAGAAACAAAGTCCTACCCTTGACTGTATTTAAAAATCTTTTAGAATTTAAATATAGCCCAGTCTGGTTCATTTCCAGGGCTTATTGTCTCCATACCAAAGCAGGCAATGTTTCCGTCCAGTCCGATGTATTTGAGGTCCCACTTGGCTGCCTCCATCTCTGTGGGGTCGCTCTCAGTCATGTCGTCCATGGCGAACACGTCTTTCTGACGGAACTCGGCATTGTCATCGAAGTTGATCTTGGCATCAAAGCAAACCACTGGAAGAAAGAGGAGATGACAAAGGAAAGTAAAAGATAGAGGCAACTACAGAGGACGCACAAGTCAGAAAGGAGGAGATGCCAGTCTCGGAAAAAAGGGAGAAAATATAACTTTAAACACAAAGAGCAGGAAAATTAGCATTTCTAAAACCTGAGATTAATGAAGCGAAGGGTGTCCCCTCGGCCTACTGGTCTTAATTATTTCAGAGGTTGTCTCACTCAGGAATGGATTTTTGACACTGCCTCTAAGGGGTACACCATTATAGTAAATGGACAGTTCCTTTTACACTTCAAAGGGAGCGCATTTCAAAGAGAGCACACTCATGAAGCTACCTGGAAGAAAAACAGGCCGAAAATATCATAAATTAGTTGAAAGTCTTCTTTTAATGTAAAACACTTAAAAAGTGACTGAATCTTTGAGGAGAAGTTTGACTTTCATGCTGATACCACTGAGATGATGAGAAGATTGAGGTCACTTAAGTGTTTGCTTTGAAAAGTATGAAGAAACCTGTTCCCTCACAATTAAATATTCACTCTCTGTTAAAACAATAGTTACTCATCATATATGCTTAAACTCATACTACAGCCCAAAATAAACCTTTGTTTTCTATCTGGTTAATCCGCTCAACCTGAAACCAGCTCTATCTTAAGGCAAGTGTTGGTGGGGTTCCTTCTGGATATTCCAGCCAGGCAAACGTTCACATATGCCAAGTCTCTTCAGTGTGTCCCCAAAATTGTAACCATAATTTTGTAACATCGGCATCAGACCTATCTGTGCATTAGACATGGAGGAGGTTGTGGTTCCTGAATAACAGGCACTGGACAGGTGAACACTAAGATCACAAAAAAAATATAAACCCAGTAAACCAAGATTAATCCTGACAGATCTTCATCATTACTTTTGACTGATTAGACATGTTTTAGTTTTCAAGTATATTTTCTGACAGCTTGGAATTATAGCATAGCTGCACAAGACTAGCCTGTCAATATGTCATTTTTTAATACGTCTCTCAAATCGTTAGATACTTTAGGGTAATGTTGTAAATAACAGAGAGGTGTCAGGCTAAAAATAACATCTCTCTTCCAGGCACGAGTTGCATCTGACTCCAGACTGCACCAGAGATATTTTGTGAGTTTTGACTGCAATCATTGTTCTCAGGCCTCCTTATATGAATGAAAAACTGAGACTAGAGCCATCAAACCTGTACGCTTATTAATGAAAAACGTCTGTCTTGTGCCACGAGCAACAGTCCCTGAAAATTTCATCAAAATCTATTGAGAACTTTTTTAATTTATCATGCTCACATACAGACAGACCCAGAGGTAATAACTTTGCTCTAAAATGCTTTAAATAAAAGGTAAATTAAATAAAAACAGACAGATAACAAACACTGACAAAATGACAAAAGGTAAAAAAAATAACATCAACACAGGGTGAATGGCTTTGTATCAGTTACAAATTGACAAAAAGAAGCACAAACAAGACACGTACACAGAAACATATACAGAGAGAGAGAGCAGACTCTTCAGGGACAAGGGAGTAAACACACTGTTTCCTCAAGGTAAAGGATTATTTCCTCAACACAGTTCCTTTTTGTTTTTGTTTTGACACTTCTATTATTACAGACCATCTACAAAATGAATTCAGCTATTACCAAATGAGACAAAAAAATACAAATTTCCCACCCCAGAGAAATTTTCTTTTCCACCGCATGTTCATTGAGTGCCTGCTGGAAAATAGCTGCGCTCCCCTGTGACATGTTTGCAAATCCATCTGAAAAATGAGCTTATTTTAATGTGAGGCTTGTCTACAGAGTCTGACTCAATCACAGAAATTACTTTATCCTGCTGATAGGAAAAGAAACTCATACCTCTCTGCAAAAAATCCTTATCTGAGAGAGAGTCATTTTCTATATTAATATTCATAAGGAATCATGAAACAACAAACTAGTTTTGTTAGATTGTGGTAAAGCACTTTTGAACAAAAAATCTGTTTTCTTTATTTGTGAAGAGTCTAAATTACATCAAAGAGGAGATGCATCTTCATTCTATTGTAATACGTCTCGAAAGGACACATCACATTCAATCTGTGTAACCCGCCACTGACGAATGATTGTTCTTATTTCTTGGGATGAAATAAAGTTCAGTTGAAGTTCAGCTAAAGAAGCATCACAACAGCTAGAATATAGTTCGTGACAATTCATAATATCTCTCTTATCAAAGTGATGAGCACTTGAAATGTTGCACTGTCAACTTCTGCTTCTGTCATATTGTCACCTTAAGAAACAACAGGGGACAGAAAATTACCATACTTCTGTTGTTGTTATTTTGAATTCAGTGTTTTGTTTTATTAGCAAACACTTAGGATGGCTGAAGATAAAAACAAGGGCCAAAGGCTGCAGAAAATTGGCTGCTGAAGGCTTTGTGTGTTTGGACTTAAGCTGGACCCACAGTTCTTGTAAATACTGATCAAATCTATATTCAAACTGTTATCTGACATGAAAAATATCCTAGTAAAAACTACAAAATGCTACATTTCCCTCAAAAGAGAAGACATGTTGTGTCCATTCAACTTATCAATCTGTTTTGGGAAGAAATAAAAATGATAGTCAAAAACATCTGGGTTTACTGAAAAAAAAAGAAAAATGGTGTGCCTCATGGCTCAATCTTGGGGTCACTGATATTTACAACTAATATCAACAGTATCAATTTTTAATGTTGTTGATTTCATCATATGCTCACATTCACATCATATGTTCTTAATTTCATAATTTCCATTTGTATGCAGATCATGCTGTTGTTGGAGACTTGATACTGCACAGGGCACTCCGTGAGTTACAACTGGTTTTGAATCCTGGCAAAGCAAAAATGATTAACTTTACAAATTCAAAGAAAAAGTAACTAAACATGCTTATACCTGAAATGCGGATTTGTAAAACACTTGCCAAAATGAAGATGTTTAAAAACGTTTCTTTTGTGTCTCTGTGTAGACAGGGAAAAGAGTGTTTTGGTCCTGAAATGTCAGACTTTGCGCCAACCTCTCTGTCCGGTAATGTCACAGTATCTGACATTCTTGCTGTTATTTAAGTGTGTTGCTATGGCCGTTGATAAACTGTTGCTGTTTTTACATATTGATAAGTGGACTATTTACATGCCAGCACAGATTTCCTGTCCCTCCTCCACTATGATGCTGGATGAAAAAAACACTCCAATGATACAAGTGCTGCCAACATTTTGGACGAGACCCACTGTTATTGTTTCACATGTGATTGTGTCGACTGTTGACCCGTGGCTGCTTGTTCTTTGGTTGCTGTTGTTATATCAGTTTTTTAAAACCAACAAGAGTACCAACAAAAGTGTATAACAACAGGACTTAAATAAGGTTATCAGAATACACCAGTTGGACATAGAATAGATATGAAAATAACACAGCTTTTGCATAGAAATTGGAAAAAATGTGCATATAGTGGTTACAAGGTAATAAACAGTGTTTAATAGTGCCTTCATGCGTCTTTTGTGTTATTTTGTCTGGATAGGGATTTTTTTTTTAAAGCACCGTATGGACGGGGATATATTTTTTTGGACATAGCAGTAGTCCATACCTTCTAATAAATTCCTTGGTTTCTTAATTGATGATTCACTGTTTTTTAAGTTTCATATCAAGCAAAGAGTTAGGAAGTAGGAATGCAAAAAAAATATCTGCAAATTACTGGTATCTTCAGATAAAGGGTGATAGAGTTCATTATGGGTATCAGCACATATCAACATCTGATATAGTGCATACCTATCAGGAAGTCAAAGTTGCAACTGAATTTTAATGCTAGAAATAATTCTTATAATTCCTTTATTGCAAAAAAAAGCATCTTGTTGCTGCTAATTTTTTCCCGATTTACTTTGGTGATGTTTTAAATGGATCTTCCCAATGCCTTAATTCTTTGGATACTGTATCATCAAGTATTGAAGTTTAAGCATATCTCATGGCTTTAACACACCACTGTACTCCGTATGATAGAGTCGGATGGTCTTCTTTGAACTTTAAGTGACAATTCATTAGAATATCTTTTTATATAATGCAAGACTTAACCTGCTCTCTCAAACTTGTGTGATTCCTGTGTGAAAAGTGCTGGAAGGTACAGTCTTTGCTTTGTGGCTCAGTCAAACATATTCTTGCTTATCTGTCCCCAAAGTTCATCAAAGTTTCAAATATGCTGCTCCTGCAACTTGGAATCAGCTGCTGCAGATTTTGAGTCTGAGGGAACTGGTTTCTTAAAAGTAGATTAAAGGCACTGGAAAAAGACACATCAGGTTCTGGATGCTTTGACTGAAGAGTTATTAGCTCTGTGACTTTGAATTGATTGGTTTATTTTATGTTGATGAGTGCTTAAAATTGCTTTAGCATAATTCAACACTTTGACAGAAAAAAAAGTGAATATCAAGTTGGTGGATAAATGATGTGCAGGAAACTACTGGCTGAAAATTAATAACAGCTTTTTTGTCCTGCCCATTTTAATTAGTAAAACATAAAGTGACCTTCATTGAGGAAGTAAAAAGAAATCATACCTTTGTTTGTTCAAGAACTTGTGGCACTATCCTACGCATCCTATACAGTGTATAAACAATGAGCTGCAGCCTCTATTTAAGCTTCTGTTTTGCAGTGAATTTATATTGAAGGACTAGGAGAGCAGACAGAAGAGAAAGAGAAACATAATTTGTTGCTCTGCTGCACAGTAAATGTGTCCTGAATTCAATTACTTAATGTTTATTCCAATCAAGTCAATATAAAATAAGCTAACCAAATGCTACTAAAAAGACGATAAAGCATGCTGATCATTTCCAGGACTTGTAATTTATTATCTTTCCACTTTCACTACATTTCCATGTCCTCACAGACATATTTGAAGCTAGGTATTTGGTTCAAATATTTGTTTAAATAAATGAAACAAGGAGTTTTGCTGGTAGAACATATCACCAAATAACTCATTTGTAGTACAAAATGCTAACTGGAAAGTGTGATATCTTCAGCATTTTTTAAGAACCAATGTTTAGCAATTAAAAAAAAATGGAAATAAAGGAAGTTTGGTCCCAAACAGGACTGTTTAAGTTATACCTTTGCAGCTCCAGGCCATTTTTTGTAAATCAGCTGTCACCACACTACTGAAATGACTCTCTTTTAGGCACAGTTGCTCCTGCAGGAATTTAGCCAGTAAAGCACATAATGTGTCCACAGTGATGGTACTACATGAAAGATGGTGTTACAGTCTGAATGCATACTCTCTTTAGTTTATATGTCTTGAGAATTAAACTAAAAATTGTTTTTTAAACATCAGAAGAGAAACCCCTGTGTTTCTTTCCAACATCTCCTTAGAGGTGTAACAAAATATTGATACACTAAATATTTGTGGTGTGATCCTGTATCCATTCTTCATAGTGCAAAATTGATATTTCATTAGTGAATAATATATAGAAATTCAGGAAATTTATTTTTTATTGCAGTTCAGCCTCCAGCTGTTATTTGGCAGCAGTTTTATAGCCATTTGACTCTCAGTCCCTCTGTTACACTTATTATTACAGTATTATTTCTGTCATTGGGATAGACAATGAACCATGCTTAAGCCGGACTGCCTGCTCCACCCATGGCGCTTTAGCATGCTTACGTTGTGCATGCAGACACAAGACACACGCTCACAGCCCGCACAACAGAAGCACAAATGAAACTTTGTATTTTCTCTTATATATTTTGGGTTATTTTAATCTAACACTGCCCTCCAAAACTTCACCAGTTTAGGATAATTACTTGGAGGAGTGATAAAGTTAGTGTCTCATCTGAGCAGCTGAAGGAAGAAAAATAAAAGAGAAAGGCAGTCGATGATCTCTTCTTGTTGATTCATTTAAAGAATTGATTTCTTATATTAAATACGAGCCTTTACAGCTGTCATATTCATAGTTTTCTACAATGCTACTACTGATGCTGTTGGTGTGTTCATCTCTCTCTCTCATTTTGGATTGCTGTGTTTTTACGCATCAACAGTAATCCTCATCCGCACGCAGTTCAGCTGATGTGATGCTGAATACTGAGTGACACACATCTCATAAACAGAGTTGTAACAGGCCTATTTGCATCAAGCAAAAAAAAAAAAAACTATAAAGAATACTGACTTTTGATCAGACTCTGGAACAATGCAGAAGCAGGAGGCAGAGTGGAGAGGGACGAGCGTAAATACAAAGACAAGGAATGTCAACACTTACATAAGTCAGAGAAAAACACTATTTAAGTTGTCTGTATTTGGAAAGAGATCTGTTTTCATCACAAACTCAAATTTACCCACAGTTTCCTTGAGCGAAAAGGAGCAAAAAGGCGAACAGACTGTATAAAAAGGGAGAAAAAAATCACAGAATAACTTATCTGCCTTTAGGACTGGATTACTTTATCACAGAACGTCTGTGTGAATCTAGGAAATGTGTTTTTTGCCCTGGATTTTTGATCCAGCCTCACAGGATTAAAAACACAAACAACCACTGACACAAATGATCAGAAGTCCACTGATGATGAGATGTTACTGTGAGGAGCCGTCTTGTGTGTCATGCTGAATCCCACCTCCTGCAATCAGGCCAGGGACAGGGAAGTGAACAGTGCTTAAGCATGGCACGGGCAATCACACTATGCAAACATCTGGGCTTCAAGGGGAAGTCGTGTTGTGCTAGTGTGAGTGTGCCCTTATATACCAACTAATACTTCCAGGGTCATGAAATAGACAGGCTGTCACTGTGACTGTTTTGAAAGTTCACTCTGTGGACTGTAAACCCTCCAGCCCCTTCAGACATTGTCTGAGCAGCCAATCAGCACAGACATCATTATCGTACCCTCCTGTAGCCTCCCCGACCGTTCAGATTCAAGTGTTTCCAAAGGCGAGGGAAAAAGGGCTGCATCTGATCATCTACTGAGATGAAAATTTTCAATGGTTTTTATTTAACTTAAAATAAATCCTTGCTTAATAGACACCAAGACATGATGTAACGTTCAAACACACCAAGACATGTGACCTTTAAAGAACGGACAGTGCATGCTTGTAAAACGAAAATACCTCAAAATAATGCTAAGACTAATAATGGTAAAAGAAAAAAAATCCCCATTTCATGTGCCACAGTAATCTTCTTTTCTCAATTATTGGTTTTATAATTGAGGGAAGGTAGTAATTTTAAACTTAAATTAAATTTGATTAACTACCTCGCTCTTCATAACAAGTACATGACACAAGAGCAGTCTCTTCTCATATGCTGTTACTCTATTTAACAGCCACAAAGCATCAGGGTCACCTCTGAGCTTTAATAAAATACTAATTCTGCAATTTAATGTGATTATACTTCTTCTAAAATCACTTCATCATCTGTGAAGAATCTATGCTTTCTATTTGATCAAACAATAAGCTATATGAGGATTTATTTCATTTTCTGACATTTTCAATTCAATGTTATTTACACCCTTTGCGTCTGTCACTGCTTCTGCTTCCACCATTGTCAAATGGAGGCTTTCACCAGTATTCAAGTTAAATATTAAGAATTTAATGCTTGTAAATAAAAAGAAAAGCTCCCTGAGTTTAAAATTCAACATACTTGACCAACAAAGCTGATTAGATTTTAATTAACTTAATAAGGTTTTTAAATGCCATAAAGCCTCACTTCATGTAACGGTGAAAATCTGTGGGATAAATGAGGGACGTGTCTGCAGCTGTAATCCCTCATTGCAGCTCCTCATTTGGAGCTGATGACAGACTGTGTGCCTTCAGTTAATCATCAACAACCAGGGATCATCAACAAACACCAACTCACTATGAATATGGAGAGCTCTGCTCCCCAAAGCCATGTGCTTTTTGATTCAGACAAAGTCATGCTGACAAGAAACTGACGTCAATGTGTTGCAATTACACTCCATATTCATAAATATATTCAGGCCTGAGGAGAGAGTGTGCTTATCCACAGTCAGTGATGAGGAGGGCTGCTTGTTCCAGAAAAATGAAGAATTCTTTCATTTAAGTGCTACAAAAATAACACATATGCTGACAAGATTTCCAACAAAGACACAGGCCGACACACATGCATACAGAGACAGAAGAAGGACACACTTAAAGACAGGAATATGTTTTATTAGACATCGTACCTTGTCCTTCGGGAGTCTCGCCGAGAGGATTGACTTCGACTTGAGTGGCGTCGACTTTGAGGAACAGATCATAGAGCCTCTTAATCTGATCTGCAGCCTGTGAGGTCCACAGAGGACAATAATTACATGATGGTTCAGGTTTGAGCAGAGAGACCACTGCAAAGACATTCGGCATCACATACGAACGAAACACTACATGTCAAATCACCTTCAACGTCAAGATGCAAGACTTTACTTTACATTTGTGCCATTATGCTGAAAGGGGCTTTGTATGGTGTGATAACTGGAATACTGTACATGTCTTAAGATATATAGTGGCACACTCTAATGTGTTTACATGAAAAGATAATGTAGACTTAAACTGCAGCCATATGCAACCAATCATGCTATGCCTTTCTCATATAGGGTTTTGATGATGAGTCTGTGGCTGTTTTCACAAATACACTTTATTAGCTGGAGCTAGTTTTTTTAATCACTTATAAGAAAAAGCTGGTTCATCTTATTAACATCTGTATGTCTCTCATGGTAGGAAGTTTTGTTGTTAAAGAGGCAAGTCATGATGTAAAAAGAGTCTCCATAAATCTGATGTGACTAACAGCCAACACTTTTCAGATGTTTCATGTCTTTACATCAATGCCTCATGTAAGTGGACATATTCACTATATCAGCAAACAAGGAGCAGAGTAACAATGTTATAAAAACATCATCACATCCTCTCACTTGATTTAAATTCTCCTCAATATGTCCTACTGTGTTAGAACCCATTATAAAATATCAGAGAATTCTGTGAAAAATCAACAAAATGAGGAAAATTTTTGTTTCATTATGAAATCATACCAACATTTTGTAACACAGTACTGCATTGAAGTTAATTATAAGACAAATAAGCTTCAAAACACAGAGGAAAATCTTGTGATGATATTAGCTTAGCTTAGTGCACACAATTTGAAACTCGTCCCATTGGATCATTTAAAGCATGTAAAAAAAATAATTTCACTGAAATGTGATTGTCTCATTTAGCTGCTTTTATTCTTTTTTTTGTCTTTCATCTGTATTAATTTTGCTTTCCTGTTTCTTTTGTTTGTTTGTTTTTACCTTTTGATAACTTTTACTGGTAAGCTGTCTAAGTCATGCTTCAAAAAGTAATGAACGAAATTTTCAGGGAATGTTTATGGAACAAGGAAGACGAGATAAAATTTGGTGGTGATACAATAAAAAAACATCAAATCCTTTCTCTGAAAGTCACTTTATTGATGTTAAAATATTGTAGAAGCGCAGAATCCTTCCCTTACACCTTCACCAGGATACAATCTACAGATATGATGGCAGTTTCATTTCAGTGTGATTTAATTAGGACCCTCGCCCTAAGGGAAAGGACCCCTTTAGCTCTAGCTAGAGGGCTCCTTCAGGCAAGGACCCTGTTGTTCCTGTTGTTTCTTTCTTTCGTATAATTCGCTTCACGGCTCTTTAAACCTTAATTGGACCATCTAAACATGCTCAAAAACTCACCAAAATTGGCACACAACCCAGATCCAGTGAAAAATTTGATAAAATTAAAAATGTAAGCCCCAACATGCCAAATTGAGCTCTCTAGCATCCCCTGGGCACAGTAAAATGGCCTTCACCGACAGTGGGAATGACGTAGAGGGATCAAACCAACGCCAAATCGTTTGTCTCATCGAGACCCACAAATCATGCTGACACCTCTGACCTACCTCAAACAGGAAAGCGGCAACTTTCCTTTCAAAATAAAATTTGGCCCAAAAATTGCTCCTCAAACAAAAATTATCTATTATCTATTATCAATATTATTCTCTGTGTGTCTGCTGTCATGATAAATCCTCACAGAAATTCAGGCAAACACATCGATCAATATCCTTTATTTAACCAGGCAAAAAACTCGTTGAGATTTAAAACCTCTTTTCCAAGAGTGACCTGGCCAAGACGTTAGACATCAGTCTAACTCTGAGCAGGTCAAAGGGGGTTTGATGAAGACTTCAAAATGGAGGTCAAACGGGCATGAGTGACGTGCACAGAGCGAGGACACAACCAACGCTGCTTGCAGCTTTAATTGATAATGATCCTTTTTGGAAAGTAAAGGAAATTTGTTCTTCTCCATTCGAGCATTAGTGAGTGCCAGTACACTAACACAGTGAAGCCCAAAGCCAATGATAGTATCAGGATCGCTATCAGTTGGCATTTTCAGTCAGCGTTCTGAGGCAATAAAATAACCCTTGTACATCCCTCTAACATACAAAACTCAAGATCTCTTGAGCTAATGATGTACACAACAACAACTGCAATAAATTCATCATATGTCATTGATTTTTTCTTTTTCCTCTGAATAAATCTCTAAATCTACATAAGCTCTGCAAAAACTATCAAATATTCAATACTTTTCAGGATTTTTACCATTTAAATGCCTGTTTAAATACGTTACCTAAGTATGTGCATTTTTAGGGTTGTGTTTTATGTGTCTTTAATTCAGATCGATAATTAAAAAACTTATTATAGTCATGACCCCTACCTTTGTTGTGCTGTTATATATATTTATAGCACATTGGAGAAAATACAAGTGTTAGTGTGTTTTTGTACCTGGCTGCATACACAGCAGTTATAAACTTGTTTTTAAAAATAAACATTTGACATACCCAAGCCTCTAATCACCAATAATGTCCCACCCCAACTATTCATTTTGTAAAATGTATCTAATGTGTGTGTTTTTTTTTGTTTTTTTTTTTACTTTTTTTTTTTTATGAAACAAGTGGCAACATGTATTCAAACTGGCATTTAAAGTGTTAAAATTCTGAAAATTATTGAGTATTTGATAGTTTTGGACTGAGCTGACATGGTTTAAAAGACTTATGATGAAAAAAGGAAAAGCCAGAAAAGAATCTTTGGCTCAAGGGTACACAGAAGGTGCAAAAATGGTCAGTAATATATAATAGACCTGTAAGAGGAACTGCCATTAGATTAAAAAATATTTTAAAAAATAAATATCCTGCAGAAATTCATACCATGAGCTGTAACACAGGAAAAGTGACCACCAATTACAAAGAAAAAGAAAACTGACAAAAATGTAAATAAAAAAAAAAACAAAAAAAAAAAACAGAGGGGTCCCTAAGGGTTAAATGAAGTCAATCATAATCTGATCAATCAACACAATATTTTATGTCAGGATTGGGAAAAGTCTGTCCGGTGATATTGTTCATAGTAAATTTCAGAGAGTGTGAAATGTCCAAACAGTTCACCTATTGCCCCTCTCTAGGTTTTCTTTCTGAGATAAAGCTCTGTGGAAGTATGATCAGGCTTGTCTCTTCAGCAGGTAGGCCATTTCACTCAAAAAAGTAACTCATGTATTAAAAAAAACATGGAAATCAAATTGTCTAAAACAAAAAGTTGAGACAGGAGACAGGAGCTAAACAACTTCTCCACAGAGTAAAGCAGTAAAAGCCTTTCTTGCCCACCAGGGGGATTCCATAAGTGTGTAATGCTGCATAAAAGCTTTCAACTCCTATGCTTAAAGGAAACTAACTTGAGGGTTAATTTTGACACAAAGAAACTGCACAACACCACATCATGATGTGTATAAGACATAAACACACACTGATGTGAGGGTGCAAAAACACCTGTGCAATATTTCTATGTGAAAATGTATCACAATTTGTCAAGCTGTACATAATTCATTGTTACATAATAGGCTGTTACATACTGCATTCAAACGTCTGCTCACTCTCACGTTAGAAAAGTTCTAACGAGGGGCTGACAGGCCAAAAAAATTCCATAAAGTGAGGGTAAAAATCTACTGAAGGAACTCATGAAGCCCACCCAGAAATCAATCATCAATACTTGAAGGTTTTGACCATGCATGAAAACATCATATGGATGACAGACAAATGTATGAAGTGCAAAAGCAAAGCAATTATCTCCACTAAGCTGCCTGTTTAAAAGAATCTAAATTGTATCCCCTTTGCTGTAAATGTTGTTAAATTAAGGTAGCCTGACGTGGCAGTGACCTGACACTTAAAGCACAGACAGTCTGCTATTCTCACTTACCTCGACTCTAACTGACAGACAACCACAAACATTTCTACCTTCACAAAGATCCTGTCACTCTCATCTCATCCTAGACAGAGAAAGTATTTTAAAACTTTCCTGTCATCATCTATAAATCAAACAGTCTGGCAGACAACGCATGGCAACCAGAGAGAAGCACACCGACAATGCAGTTACTTAACCAGTCATTCTGGTTTTCTCTCCTCCATTTCAAATCAATGTTCATTCAGTATTCTGTTAAGAAAGGCTGGCATACAATGGGATGCAACAAAAGCTTAAACACCTTTGACTCTGAAGTC
Organism: Cetoscarus ocellatus; assembly: GCA_037902135.1. Classification (NCBI taxonomy): domain Eukaryota; kingdom Metazoa; phylum Chordata; class Actinopteri; order Labriformes; family Labridae; genus Cetoscarus; species Cetoscarus ocellatus. The sequence goes on from JBAMNC010000573.1 coordinate 298,251, forward strand.
TGCTTCTTAGAAACAGCCTCACGCGGCTGATTTGTATGTATCCCATGTGTTAAGATCCTAAGCTAATCTGATTTCTTATGCCACGGTGCCTGTGGAAAAGAAAACAAATTAGTGATCTGATGCCAAGAGACAAATGGCTTTGAAATGAACTCAACATCTAAGCACACAAACACACTCTGAATGCAAACATACTGCGTTTCTGGGCTTTTCTTTATCACCCTTCTTTCACAGGCTTATGCTGTCTGAACTAAATTTATATACCTTGGGGCAACATGGCTTCTGTTTTGTCTCACTGTCCTCAAATAACGGGTCACCAATTGAGAGAATTGTTAGTTGTTGTTGCAGTCCACTCACAAAATCAGTGACTGTTTAGATTCTGCATTAATGAGGCCATATTTTGCTTTAAATCTGGTTCATATATTCATTTTAAGGACTGCTAGGGTAAGTTCACAATCACTAATGTTCAAAAAAAGGTCAAGTTTTCATACACAGGGTACCCCTGATAGTGCTGTATTGTCTATATGTCTGAGATGCTCTGTTAAAGCTCCTGACTGGTTAACAGGTCTTCTCTGTGATAACTGGTCAGTTCAGTGTTGCTGAAATGGGATTTCTACCAGTAGGCTTGAACTGTCAACAAAACAATTGTAGGATGTCATACTGGCAGGTTTATTTAGGGGGGTCTGAGAAACGAGACATCTTAGGCAGCTGCTGGTGCTAAAAAAAGGGGGGGAGGGGGTATTAACGCTGCTAACTTTTTGTCTTGTTTATAGAGGAAACGTAAAGCACACCAACGGCCATGTAAAGTGACCTGTTTTATATCATGTTGGGTAATCAGATATCAAGTAGTATCCTCGCATGCTTGAGATGGGGCCACCTTCTCATGTGTATTTGGCAAAATGGAAGAGGAATAGTATGTTGATCAGAATGCCGTTGGGGAAAGGACACATAGGCTGTTCCTAAGTAGTTCCAAAACAAAATGGCTCTGCCAATGAAAAAGTAAAGTGTCGTCAAAAAATAAGGTATAGGTTTCAATCTCCTTGCACTATTTTTGTAGCTTGTTTTCACCTAATATTCTCTAAATTACGGAGAGATGGTGGCTCTGTGTTCTGCAATATCTAGCTTTGGCTTCTGTGCAAACTATTTCTGTACAGGCCCAGAGCTGATCTCTGTTGCTGTGGCTCACTCCAGTGCTATGTACTGAATACAACTCCACTTAAAAAATCCTAAACTATCCCTTTAAAGGGCTTAAAAATGGATCACTGTATTGCTTCATTTGAGGGGGGCAAACGCAGAAAAGTCATGAAGAATACTTAAGTAATAATGATTATAAAGTCAGCAGATTGGTCTTTTTGTGTTGTCCTTTAACAGCAAACTTACCTGCAAAGAAACCATAAACATCATATATAACTCATGACTAACTATGACTGAAGACACAATTGATACAGTTGCATTAAAATCAGTTCATCAAGACTCCTGCAAGAATTAAAGCTGCAGTTGATTGGTGTAATGATGACACTTCACAACTCATAATAGCCTAAGTTTGCTCTATTTAAGAATAAGGATGTATCTGTCTGTCTTTTGGTGTGTGTTCACATTGTAGATCTTTCTGACCCTCTCTTGCATTGTGACTTTGAATCCATCAGCAGGGCCCTTTACCTGTCTCTGCAGAGGTCCTTTGAAACCCAAATTAGTTGCCATGCGAAGCGCCTGTTCATCTTGCACGCCTTCAAATATATCCACGACTTCCTACAAGATACAGGGTGAAATAGAGGAGAAGAAGAAAGAGAAACAATTGGTAAAAAGAGTTAAATAGAACAAGGCTGAATGCTGGGCTATAATTTGACACAAAGCGGATGTTGGTATTAAACCGTCGACAACATAATTAAGTGCTAGGCAGCTGCCCGACATGAAGAAAAAAGGGAGAGCTAGGAGTGAAACTGAAGATTTATGATCATGACACCCTGATATCTTTGACTTTCAGATAGGAAGACACTCTCTTATCACTTTTTCAGAGGTACTACAATGGCTGAAGGATCTCAGGGTATTGGATAAAATAAAGGATAAAACTGAAGCTGCTGTTCTGGTAAAACCTGATCTGGACATTGCAGACTTTAATGAGATTGTGAAGGTGTACCACTCTGTCGTGTCTGTGTCAGAGAGCTACAACACAGCTGTGTGCTTATTTTACAGTCTGAAATAGCGTGTGGGTATAATAAATAGACTCAATCTCAGCAGGATCTTTACAATCTGCTCTCACATCTGTACACTATAAGAAAAGAAAGATCGAAAAAACAGAGCATGAAGGCGATCTCCATCTGTAATGCTTAGATTGTACATCTGTTAGCAACAGCAAGGACCTGCTGCCGAGTAGCCGCGTAACAATTGTGGATTTAGTCCTGTAATGAAATCTAATAAATAGCAACATAAAACACAGATGGCTGAATGTTTGCATGTAGTTGTCCATGTTAGGATTTTGTGAATTATTGTGGTTGCTGTGTTAGAAATTAAGGTGTAGCAGTGAGTATGGAGTCATGACAATCGATCCAATTAAACAGACAGAAAAACAGAACGGCCTCTATCCGTATGAAGTAGTTCTTGCATGATTTTACAGCAAAAACTGTTCTGATCATTTATTCTTTAGCAAACAAACTGTGAAATCAGAACATCTGTTGGAAACAGTATTTTTTTTTTTTTTGGTGGTTCAGTATTTGCCTTCCATTGTCTCTTGGGTGTGGTTTATATAAGCCATTTATAGGCTTCTACCACTCCCACACACATGCTTTTTTTTAAAATATGTCTTATGTGCATTGTCTTTCTTTCACTGTGTAAATTAAACAAAAAAATTACATAAAAAAATAAAATAAATAAACAGCAAAGCAAGGATGCACAAAAGAGAAGCTCAGCCTTCTGACGTGGCCTCTTCCTTCACTCAATGTGGTCCCAAGGTCAGTTTCTGGAATCTATTTGTTGTGTACATAAAGAAAATTCTGCTACAAGGATTTTAGCTTCATTTGCCAATTAATAGCTCTTTTATGTGACCACCACAGAAGGCTGGAGGCTGGAGGCTGGAGGGCAAAAAGTGTCAGTGAGCATTTCCAGCTCTGTGATGCTCCAGCACATGCTTTTTTATTTTTTTATCTAAACATAACAACAGGTTTATACAACACAAATAGGGCAACTGAGATATTAATGTTAAATATCAGTTTTACCCACAAAAACAGATTTTCTGACCCTTAAACACCCCCCTTGGATAAGTTTTCTTAAGACAACAAAGCATTTGTCAGAACATCAATTCATATATGTTTACACACTGTAATATTGGAGGATCCTTAACCTTAAATCTCTGCTAGAATGAACATCTACGAATATCTAGGAAGTTGATAGAAAATAGGTTATAAAAAAATAACATTGTTTTTATTCATTTGAGTTTAACAGTATAATTTTTCTAATAAAAGAAAATCAGATGCAAGTAATGTATCAGTCATTTTCATTAAATCAAATGTCATCAAAATAACCTGAGAGAAAATATCCAACAATTTGCAAGAATTAAGCTCTTTGGCACTGAGGATAATATCAATGTTGCACACCTCTGCTGTAGCAAATTTGTACTAACCTTAGGTTTTTGAGGCTGAGATAGTCAAATAAAGATTGCATGTAGCACAATTCAGCTTCAAAGAGAGGTCTTTGGTGTGAGCAAGTGTGTGTAGGGTCACTCTGTTGGAGTTTTTTACCCTTTCTTTACTAACAAAATAAAACAAAACAAAACAAAAAAACAAAAACAGTTGAACGGATGCTAATTTTGGAACGCAAAATTAGCATCCGTTCAGCTGTGAATTCCATTGCATTTAAAGAAAATTAAATCAAATAAAAAGGAGAGTGGAATGGTGTTTCTTCTAATTTTGTTTTACTTTGGTTTTAAACAGTCCAAATAAAGAGTAACAATCTCTTGTTCATAATGAAGGTACACTTGACTTGTTCAATCAAACTGCATATGAATCAGTTTGATCAAATATCCTTTACCTTAAAGATGAGTTCAGGGGTTTTCTCGGCTACCTCCTCGATATCCATGCCTCCCTGAGGGCTTCCTACCATAACTGGACCATTACATGCACGGTCCATCAGGATGGCAAAGTAGGTCTCCCTGCTGATGTCCAGAGCCTCAGCAACCATCACCTACACATGGCACAGCAGGAGAAGTGAGATTCACATATGCAAACAAGTTCACACTGAAAAGCCTGAGAGTTCGGGTAATTCTACGATCAGTTTTATCATTTGAAGAATCTGTGTTGCCCCAATCATAAGAGCAAAAACAAAAACTGCAGAGATCTTATTTGACTGTGCAAAGGGTTGATGATAACGCTGCACTTTCTGCAGACTCATAAGACATGAATGACCCCTGTCTTAAACATGCTGAACTAGACTATACATGCAGCCCATTTTACATGTTTTTTCTCCTGGCTTTGAGGCACTGACTGGTTGTTGAAGCACACAGTGTGCATACATTTATGTTTACACAAAGGACTGGCCATTTGACAAACTGAAACACAGGCAGCACTGTCTTTATCTGAAATGAACTGCAACTGCTCAGTTCACACAGCTGTGACTGTGCAACATTGGATAATAGTCTGACTGCGGTCCCATTCAAGCTGCCATTTCAAGCCATAATATCTATCCCACCATGAACTGACACCAATATTAAATCCTCATGGAGTACATAAAAACATATTAAAGCGAATTGATAACGGAGCTTCATTGTGGTGCTTCTGCATAAATGTGACGTATGTTAACAGATGCTATTCAAAGTATGCCCATAACAGTGCACGACAATGCAAATAGGATAAAAGCAATGGAGAGAAATTCAACAGAGACCACATATTGTTCGAATCTACAAGCAAGGCTACACAAAATCTCACTTTCAATGAATGAAAGAAAGAAAGGTTATAGCAAAGGTCCAACATTTAAGCAGAAAAAAGGAGGCAAGCAAGCAGGAAGCTCATTTGTAAGAAAAGAAAAAAAAAGTCAGACAGGATCTATCAGTTGTGTGGTGGTTAATGGGGTGCAGGGTTTTTTGGATGAGGTGTTTGTTTGAGCACACAGGCCTTCTGTTCTGCTGCCACCGTACTGCCCAGTGAACAAGGATGGATAGCTTTCTCCTACTCCTTCTCCATGTTAACAGGCAGTGCTCCTATCTCTTTGTCCAAATGTTGTCTCCTGCAGTCAATCAAACTTTATACTAAGCTCCCTCTTGTTTGACTTGTAGCTTGATTGTTCGCTTTTTCGAAATATATTCTATTCCTGCTGTCTTGTTCTTTCCAGTTTTGTCTCTTGTAGTTTTCTTTAACAACCACCTCCTGTCTCATTTTCTCTCATCCTTCCTCTCCTCTTCCCTCTATCGGGTCCATGACAGCAAATCCATGCACCTGCAGAAGTTCTGCCCCTTTTTCCTGCGCTCCTCTCGGCTCAGGGTGCAGTCAAGGCTGAGGGTTGATGTGAGCGCCATTGGCAGGTTGACAGCCAAGCGCTGGCTGACATCTGACAGACAAGGTTGTGACTACGACGTTATGTGTCGGATCCTTTAGGGACACTGAACGGCTGCTATTGCCAGGCCTGATTTCAGAGCTACAGGTGAAAGACGACGGTCTTTCTCAGAGATTAGAGGTTCCTTCTCCCCAGACTCACATCTAATTTAAGACTTAAATAGTGAGCAGCATGTACAGTTCTTAACATGGATATGAAGGAACATTTTTGCACTTCTGGTTTCATCAGCTTTAAGTTATTTAGGTTTTTGAATGACTTTATGTCTTTAAAGCATGTACATATCTTACAAAAGGCAGTTGCTAACTGTGACTATAGAGTTTGTTTGGGACATTACACCTCATCACATGAAACTAAGGTCGCTTTTAGATATGGAGCTCAGTACACTCGGTGTCAGTGCGAAGCTGCAAAATTCTCTAAGTCTTCAATTGGTTTGGCTTTCTTTTGCACTTCAGCTAGTCAGAAAATATTATTGGTATAACAGTAAAGCATATAAGATGTATTGCAATCTAAATCCAGATGAAATGAAATAAGCTACCATTTAAAGGTATCTAACAGCTTTTCAAAAATATGTAATGATACACAGATAATCTGAGTTTATGCTTTTACACCTTTTTAAGTCAATACACAACAAGAAAACACAGCGACACGGATGGTTTCACTTGCATAGTGTGAATAATGTGTTCTTCCATAGCAGTGACCATTAACTACATTTGTACAAGGGCAATTTATTTCTGAAAATATGCTAAGAGGGCCAGATTTTTAAATACATTAAAAAAATACCAATATTTTGGTCTAATGAATATATTATTAGTCATTTCATTTTACTTTTCTGAATTGTATATATTTCTCAGCCTTTAAAAGTGAGATAGTCCCCGTCACCTATACTACTGTCAGAGCTTGGCAACTTATTTGAGGCTGTCACATTTTGCATCACTGGGTTTGACCCCCACACTTTTGTTGTTCTGATGGAATGTTCATTGAAAATGGCTAATATATGGATTTCTTTGGAACAGATCAAACATGAAATCAGTACTGATAAAATTATTTCAAGCCCAATTGTTTGGGGGCTGCAAAATCACAACAGAATTTATTTCCCTAAACATTCTGGTGACCGGATGGGAAGCTGTGGTGGGCCTGAAGTGGCCCATGTGCCACCAGTTGATGGACACTGTTCTATAGAAACAGGTGTAACAGAGATAAATATGAACGTATCAGTTTCACTAGGCCACCTGTCAGTCATGGGTATAGTCACAGCAGACCTGATCTAGACATACATGAAGTTTTCATTTTCTTCAGCATATAACTGATTGATTGATCGATTTTTGAGTGGGTGTTTCTCTGGTTGATTATAGCCCTACCAAAAAACCACGGAAGATACCGAGGAGCCTTCTTCTTGGTGAAGCCAGCGGGATGCTATCTCTTGACTTGGCCTACAAAAATAGCTCACTCCTGCGGCACTCGTTTTTATGAAAAGGTGTGAAACATAAAAACTGTAAACTTCCTGTCGTGCTTATGTTTTCTATAAAAAGGACAAGTGTTCAACTTATTTAATTGCATGAGGAGGAAAAGCTGTGTTTTTGCAGTAGCAGGGATCAACAGGAGAGTGAGACCAAAACACAAGTCACAGTCTGAGGCTCATCACCTGGACATGTCTGTTTTGAAGACGTAGTGCATGCAGCATGCAAGAGGAGAAAATGATATCCCTGCTTGTTAGTGTCACACAGAAACAGTTTTGTACCAAACACTTAAAATTCACAGAGGGCCAGGTTCAATTTATTCAATGAGCCAAAGCCCACAGTAAACAAATGTGGACAGCAGCTGTTTAAACCTAACAAAAAAATACATAAACATTAAGATAGACTTCCCTCAGAGCCATTGATTTAAAGAACTGCACTACTAGAGTCAAAATGCCTTGAATTTGGGTCAAAAAAGGAAGAAGTTTAGTCTTTCTTTAGTGCTGGCAGTGGCTCACCGTTTTCACTTTCACTCCATCTTTGGGTGTCTGCTTTGTAGTCAGGTTGAAGCCCAGCATCTTATTGGCAAGTTCACCAACCACAGCAGGGCTACAAGGGAGAGGATACAGGTCAAACAGTCTTACAGGAGCACTCTTAATACAAAAGAAAACAATCCTTGAAAAAACGTACTCCCACAAATGATCAGAATCTCTGGGGTTCTGCTCAGTGAAAAGAAATATATGCCTCAGCATTTTTCTTGGCACAACTTGATCCTCCACACAAGCACTGAAATGAAATCTTCCCAAAAATATTCATGTGGGCCGTTCACATAAACACAAGTGGCCAAACCAGTTCTCTCTGACTTTATGCAGACATCCTACTGGCACATTGTAAAAAAGCTGGTATAGAGTCAATGGGCCAATATGTGAACACAGTCTGGAACATTCTCTGTGAGCGAGTGGGCAGGATGAATATGTTCTACTCATGAGTGGAGTTTCTCTGATCTGTACTCTTTTTCCGCTCACCTCATTTGACTTTGTTCTGCCTGAAACTGCATTTGTATTGTGTGAACATCCTTGCACATTTTGAAGTAACATTAACCTACTTACTGTCGCCGCTGCTGATGACTCCTCTCGTATGCTCTATCAAAAAGTCTTTCAAGTAACGAGAGTGAATAATACACAAACAATTTCTGGCTGTGTGCACATGTGAGAGGTAATTTATGGATATATTGAGCTCTGAAATTTCTTGAAAATTATATTAACAAAAAGAAAGGATGAAAAAGAAAATTAGAAGTAAGACATATGAACAAAATTTAAAGATTTGTGACACAACAAAACATAAAAAGATCTATCAAAATCCATCCATCCATCATCTACACAGTTAAACCCTGGAGTCACAGGGGGGCTGCAGCGTATCCCAGTTGACATTGGTCAAGAAGCAAGGTACACCCTGGACCAGTCACCTGCCAATCACAGGGCCACGTACAGAGACAAACATCCATTCATGCTCAGACTCATACATAAGGGCAAATAAGAGTCACCAATAAACTAACAAGCACGGATGAAACCACAGTGCCTGGAAAAAAACAAAGCAGGCATGGGTCGAACATACAAACAACAAAAATAAGAATAAAAGAAAAGATGTCAAGCAAGAAAAAAACAAAATGTCTTATATTTTATGTATTATATTTTTCATTTCAAAAAGTGGACATTAAGTGATTATGAGGTTAAGCACCATGGTTTATTTGTACATTCTGCCAATACTATAGCCAATATATGGGGTAATTACTAATTTGTACAGAAAATATCAGCTGTAAATATCTGCAAAAATGTAATACCTGCAGATACCAATAATCACCTTTGTGAGCAATTACCTGCTGATACCGATATTGCTCTGATAATATTGTGCATCCCCGTTTACTCCCTTCATCTGCTTTGCCGTCTTCTCCATCTCAAGGTCTGATTTTTAAAGGATATTGTGCTGGTCTTTTGAAGCACCTATCAACCTACTACATAGTTTGTCACCTATGTGCAGTTTGCTCTTTTTTTGAGCCTGAAAAGAGACAGTTGAGCCATCAGCATTTCCTCTCTGCTGCACAGGGTCATTCTCATCTTGACCAAATTGATCTGTAGTTACACAACTGATAACTGTGATTTTTCATTACAATTTCTTGATTAAAAGACATATCAAAGTTGTTATTAGACCTTCATTCTGACCCTTAGATCATCTGAAACTTCTACTCAGTCCATTGATCAATCAGGATACACCTTATTTCTTCTTCCTATGTTGTCCTGAACGTAGTGTCCAATCAGGAACAGCCAAAGATCAACAAGAGACAAGACAACTATACATCACTTCCAAAATTAATTAAACAGAAAGTGTGAGAAGTGTGACGTGGCCCTGTGTTATATCTGGGCCATGTGGAGCAAGAAAAATGTCTTGGGGAATAATAGTAAATATTTGATTTTTTTTCTGTATCTTTTTAAATATTGTTGTGTTTCCCTTTATAACCAAGGCTCGCATGAACCATATTTAGATGTGAAATGGTTTGTTCATAAATAATCTAGTATGTTTATTTTGTACAAAGTTCTGTGAGATTCAATTTCTGTTTTGATTTTTTTTAATCATCTCTATGATCACACAAGTTTCATCTCAATCTGACATCTTTAAGACGTAAATATTCTGATAGCCCATGTGGTCCTTAATCATAGGATGTCTTTTACTTATTTGTGCTTGAAAGTTTAAAGTTCTACAAAAGTTATCACCAAAAAATACTTAAGCAAAATAAGAATGGCAGAAAATACCTCGATGTTGAAGGTTTATCTAAAGTACACCTCCAGGGCAGTGTCACGTCTGATGAGCAGCGTTCACTGATAGTGCTCATATTTTTGGTGAAAGTGAATAGAACACTAATTTCTCCATTTCAACCTTTATTGTTTGTTTTTAATACTGCAAGTTAAATTTCAGAGAAAAAGATATTTCAATGTCACTTTAATCCAATATCGTCCTGCCTTCACAGTTATTCTGACAAAGCACATTTTTAAAGGTTTTGGTGCGACTACAGAACACTGTGAATGAACTCTAATATATTCCCTTTGTTTAACAGGAGCCTGCACTCCGAAAGCCTGCTCTGGTTTTGTAAGCTAACAGAGGGGTTGTACTCATCCTTTGATAGATGAGAGGAAGGTGAACTGTGCGCTTGTGTCACTGTCTGGGGACGACTAACTTCAGCATATCTCACCGCAAAAAAAGTTTCCAGCTATACTTAAAAACCTCGAAGTGGGGTGACGATGATACATCTCTGAGACAATTGTCATAAATCACCTTTTTCTGCTGTTCAGACTGCAGTAAGGGGAAGGGACCTTTACTAAAAAGATAAGACTAGAGCACAATATGTAAAGGTGGTACGGAAAGATGCAGTGTCTGTGCTCAGAAAAGTTTTTTTTTTGTTATAGCTGTTGTTTAGCCTTTTTGAAAAATGCTAAGGGTTTCACCATGAGCCTTCAGTGGAGGACTGCACCCGAGCACGCTTTGTAAACTAAACGAGAACAAAATAAAGCTAAGCAAAGCCAAAAAATACTCCAAGTAACAACCAGCGAGAGAAGAACTTAGTATGGGGTGCATAACACTTGAGCTGACCTTAAATTCACTTTTTCAACACATAATTGAGGGTAGTGCTTGGAAAACGAGACACTGCAGGATAGAGTAGCTGTTTATTTGCAGCGCAAGTAATCCTGACAGTGTCTTTGTGTTGAGGGAACATCTTCAGACAGCTCTTTGAGCCTCCTCAGTTGAAAAGCTGCTGTCGTAGAAAGAAAAATATGAATACATCTCCTACAGTAACTCATCGTGTGAAATGCACATGGAGGCATACTCACTCTTTTGTTAAGTGCACTCCACCTTTAAGGCCACTGTCAAAAACACCCTTTCCTCTTCCACCGGCCAGAATCTGAGCTTTCAGCACGATCTCCTTGGCATCTGAGAGACAGAGAGGGATAAACTGAGAGAGAGAGACAAACAGAGGGGAAGAAAGACAGAGAAAGAGAGTCGAGCACTTAGGAGCCTCAGCACCTTGAATGCCCCTTGAGTCTGCCAGTTATCTGTCTATCTGATTGAAGGTAGGATGGGAGAGGAGAAGTGGGGTGTATGTGAAAAGATCAGAAATTATGTCAGGACTGAAAAAAGTTTAAAATGCAGAGTTCAGCAACTAAACACTAAACAAACTTCCCAAGCACCACTGGTCCCAATGTTGATCAACCGTGGATGGGTATAATGACACCAGTACCCATTCTTTACACTGTGGTTAGAGTAGTTTCCTTGTTCACGCCTCTGCACACCCGCTGCTTTAGACTACAATGCACGTAAAATCAAGCTAGTCAGTTAGATGGCTGAGCTAACTAACCAAATATACTCAGTGAGATATCAAAAGGTCAGACAGAGGTCTTTAGGCTTCAGCTTTTATTCATCATACAGACACATGCAAAATGAGCAAGATTACAGCACTGACAACTGCTTTAGAATATGTGCAGTGACTCTCACTGAACTGGCATGATTTCTGTATCTGCAGAAAATTAATCTCTCCCAGTGTGTACAGTTGATATTTATCCATGTACACTATATTGCCAAAAGTATTCGCTCACCCTGCCTTGACTCGCATATGAACTTAAATGACATCCCATTCCTAATCCATAGGGTTCAGTATGATGTCGGTCCACCCTTTGCAGCTATAACAGCTTCAACTCTTCTGGGAAGGCTGTGCACGGGGTTTAGGAGTGTGTTTATGGGAATTTTTGACCATTCTTCCAGAAGCGCATTTGTGAGGTCACACACTGATGTTGGACGAGAAGGCCTGGCTCTCAGTCTCTGCTCTAATTCATCCCAAAGGTGTTCTAGGGTTGAGGTCAGGACTCTGTGCAGGCCAGTCAAGTTCATCCACACCAGACTCTGTCATCCATGTCTTTATGGACCTTGCTTTGTGCACTGGTGTCAGTCATGTTGGAAGAGGAAGGGGCCAGCTCCAAACTTTTCCCACAAAGTTGGGAGCATGGAATTGTCCAAAATGTCTTGGTATGCTGAAGCATTCAGAATTCCTTTCACTGGAACTAAGGGGCCAAGCCCAGCTCCTGAAAAACAACCCCACACCATAATCCCCCCTCCACCAAACTTTACACTTGGCACAATGCAGTCCGACAAGTATCGTTCCCCTGGCAACCGCCAAACCCAGACTCGCCCATCAGATTGCCAGATGGAGAAGTGAGATTCGTCACTCCAGAGAACGCGTCTCCACTGCTCAAGAGTCCAGTGTCGGCGTGCTTCACACCACTGCATCCAACGCTTTGCATTGCACTTGGTGATGTATGGCTTGGATGCAGCTGCTCGGCCATGGAAACCCATTCCATGAAGCTCTCTGCGCACTGTTCTTGAGCTAATCTGAAGGCCACATGAAGTTTGGAGGTCTGTAGCGATTGACGCTGCAGAAAGTTAGCGACCTCTTCACACTATGCACCTCAGCATCCGCTGACCCCGCTCCATCAGTTTACGTGGCCTACCACTTTGTGGCTGAGTTGCTGTCGTTCCCAAACACTTCCACATTCTTATAATACAGCTGACAGTTGACTGTGGAATATTAGGAGCGAGGAAATTTCACGACTGGATTTGTTGCACAGGTGGCATCCTATCACAGTTCCACGCTGGAATTCACTGAGCTCCTGAGAACGACCCATTCTTTCACAAATGTTTGTAAAAGCAGTCTGCATGCCTAGGTGCTTGATTTTATACACCTGATTCTGATTATTTGGATGGGTGAGCCAATACTTTTGGCAATATAGTGTATATTAGAGTTCAGTGTGTAGAGGTTTCCTTATGAAAGAGCCCATATTAGCCTTTTTTGATTTTTATTTGCACTTTGGCGTGTCAAACATGTCTCATCCGAATGATAGAGCACTTTTTTGAAAAAGACAAGAAGTCTGTGGCAGTAGGACTTCTCCTTCTTTCTGTTTTTATAGTGCCAGCAGCTGCCTAAAGCATCTTGTTCCCTTTGCCCCAAAGAATAAACCTACCACTGTGACTTCCTTCTATTGTTTCATCATCAGTTTAAGACTGTTGGCCAGCAGTAGCAAGCAAAGTGCTGAGCACAGACATCAGAATAAATGAAGAGTTACTGATAACATGGGAGCTGGGCAGCACTGAACTGACCAATCACCACAGAGCTGACTAGTAAACCAATCAGAGTAGACCAGGCCAAAATGGTAAGGGAGCCTTAAAGAGGCAGAAGCTCTAACTTTATTTGGTTTTTGAACATTAGTTACAGTAATCATACTGTAGAAGTCATCAAAATAAGTATTTGAATGTAATTTAAGACAAATTAAGGCCACCCTTTTTAATTTGAAAGTATGAGCTCCAAAAATTAGGCCAGCAGAAAAATCAGTCAGTTATCTCTATATACTGGTATTGGCGTCAGCTAGAACAAGTTTTTGTAACGTCTGCACATCAGAAATGGGCAAAAAATCAAATATTGTAAATCCTTAAACATTTCAAAGCTGTCTACTACTTTGAAGACCTGGTAACAGACCACACTTACATTGTATTGAAACAAATAACTCAAATCAAAAGTAAAACACCTAAAATAAAATACATTTATTTGCATTTAGTTGATTTTTTGAATCCATAAACTGGTAAAGATCGCTTCACTTTGTAATTAAATACTCAACAGAAGAAAAGGTAACTAAAGGTATTTATTTGTAGAGTTAATAGGGGAAATGTTAAAAACTGTCCTACCTTGCAATGTTAAGGAATCCATGAAATATTCCTTTTTTCAGATCCAGATTTAAATCACAATCTAATGAAAATGTTATCACAATATGTGGAGAATTTTTCTGAGATATCTTCTACACAAACAGATAAAAAAACAAAAAAACAGGCAAAACCAAAACTTCCTTGGCAAAGCAATACAATTTTTGACATGATATTAAAAGCAAATAATCCCAAGTTAACTATTAAAAGCTGAAGGATAGCTGCAATAAAAATTTGCAGACTGTTTGCAGTCAAAACATATTTCAGTTCATTATCAAACAAGAATCTAAGGCTCAGGAGGATCAGTTATATTAAAATGTTCTCTGTCTTACAATAAAGTGTCTCTGTTTGGATCTTATAAACATGTTTTTTTTCTTCTTTCTCTGCCGTTGGTGTTTACTTGTCCTGCAACAGCATTTACATTCCCAAAAAGTTTGCACAGTAATCATCTCTACCCTAAAATAGCACAATTAAACATACAGTGTATGTGTATGCAGTAAGTTGTGCTTCCTGCACTTTTACATGTACCTTACCCATAATTTAGGCAGAAATCAAACCAGGGCTCTGCAAGATTTATTTGCAAAATGCCTGTGATGTTTTTAAATGCCTTATTTTGAGCTAATGATGGAGAAAAAGCTGTTAAAAGTGGCTTCTAACAGATCTTGTGTGAATCATAACTCTTATCTTTGTATACTTCAGCAGTCATTGGTTACTTGCTAAATCCAAGAATGAAATATTCATCTGTACAATTGCTAAACTTCAACATGACCTTGCTTACATTATATAACAATTCAGCATCCCCTTTGCTGTCACTTCCACCTTGCAAGAACTCACACATCAGGAGGAGGTCCCTCCACTGTCTACTCTGCATCCCGCCCTGTACAATCTCCCCCTATTCAAATCAGGTGCAGACGCTTGATGAAAGCTATGTTCTGGCTAAGGTTATTATTATCTAGGTGGGGGAGTTCAGCCATTGACAGGTGGCTGCCATCAGGGTGGGAAGTGGGTGGAAGGAAAAGTGGAAGGGGACGATCTGCTGTGAGATGGCTGGAAGACATCATGACCTTGATGGCTGGAGGCGAGCTTCCGCTTTGACAGTGTAAGGAAAAAAGAAAAAAAAGACAGAATCTGCACAATCAAAGTGGAAAATGTCCACAGCTGGTGAGAAAAGACAGTCTTAAAAATCTGGCTGTGCTCACTGCTGCCGTAGTAAGAAAAGGCCCTCGGAGAAAATAGCCTCTGACGGGGTGGCAGGGATTAAACTAACACTGCATTAGTGAGACCTGTTCTCTGAGGAGAGTTAAGAGTTGAGAAATGGGTAAAGGGGAGCAAAGAGAGAGAGAGGGGGAATAAAGGTGTGTTCATATGGAAAGGGCTTTGAGAGGAGTCATAAATGAATAAATATGTTAATAAAGAACTGCTACTGTGCAAAATTTAAAAGAGTTCAAAGCAAGATGAAATAGAGTATCCTGCGGGCATGTGCAGTGGAGAGGGACGGCACAAAGGAAATGACTTTTGCTTAGAGAATAACAAAAAAGAAACAAGTTAGGGAACAAGGATGGAGCAAAATATGCCAGCAGAATTGTTTGAGGTGTGGAGAAAGAGCTGATGTATTAATGAGGACCTTGGAAGAAAAAGAAATTGGTTTAAAGTGAAGATATATTAAATATATTAAAAGGCATGTAATACGCCAGGGAAGTTAATGAGGCGAGGAAAAGGCAGGTGTTCATTCCTGCCGCACTAGTAATTGATACAAAACTTGCTTGTTATGCTGCACACAACAAGATATTGTAGCTATATCAGCAAATATGGATTAGCGCTGGAAAAGCAATGTGCTGATAAGGAAGCAAAAAAGACAAAAGATATGTTAAATCACGTGAATTTGAGCTTGTATGGCACTTTTCTAGTTATCTGAAATCTTGGAGCACATTTCACCTGCAGGCCAAACTTACTGATTCACTTACATTCACATACTAATGACAGAGGCTGCTTTGTAAGGTGTCCTTCTTCAGTAATTACAGTCACATAGGTTCATACATGTTTATACATCACTGACACAGCAGTGGAAGCAATATGAAGTCCAATGCATTGCCCTAGGACGCATCAATATGTGACTGAAAGAGCTGGGGATCCTGGTGAGAGGCAGCTGATGCTACCAGTGAGCTACAGCCACCTTCTGCATCACGTCTAAACATTATATAATGAGTTAAAATGCCTTAGTGAAATAAGGAATACCCAGAGGTTAGCATTGGCAACAAAATTTCATGAAACTTACATGTTTTGTTCATTATGATAATCTTCAAGAACATAAATGTGACGAGAAAAAAACTATTATCAAGCTATTATGGAACTACAACATGGTGGTTTGACACACTAACAAATTATAACGGCAATTTGTAACCCTTAATTTGAGGATTTTCTCGAAATCAAATGACCTGATCAAGTTGGTGCCCATGGCTGTGGCTATGGTGTATGTATTATAGTTTATTAAAAAATGATGACTAATGATTGCAGCATTTTGAGCATTTTTGTCCTTTAATGATAGTAGAGAGACAGTGGAAAAACACCAATTGGGCTTCTGACAGGAATCAGTGATCTGATTTTAATGTTATTACTCAAGACCCAATATCACATTTCAGGGTGCCTGAGACTCGAAGGCAGTGTAATAATCTAAACAATTATTGATATTTATGTTTAAAATAATGTGGACGGGGGTTTAGATCTCCATCCCAGTACTGTCAGAATCTCACTGTAACTACAGCCATAAAATCATACTCTACTCTTTTTATAACACAGAAACTCCGCTCGGGGTAAGACCACATGGAGACGATAATGATGCTCTCAAAGATCACAGCCAACAAGGAGCATGGTAAAGAGCAGGGCGACCATTATCTGGTAGTACGACAGACGTGAGATGGCCTCTAACACTCGCGCAAAGGTTGGTCCCTAATGAGTGTGAAGCTGAGAGGGGACTGGGCAAAAAAATGTAAAGTTAGAGACATGTCATTGCCTTAATGTGCCATGAACAAGGGAAAAGAAGGGCGCATGTCTCGAGCTAATCAGGAGAGGTGTTAGTGTCAGAGTTTAAGGTTTTCATGCAGCAAGTCATGCAGCATTAAATCTGTACACTAGGAGGTCACACTAAAGAAGGCCAACACATACTGCATCACATTCTAACTACGTGCTATCAGTTCAGTTTATATTGTCCGGTATTCTCACACAAATGCGTGTTTTTGTCCTCGTAAATGCATAATTAGTAAAGATACATAACAGATCAATTGTCAAGTTGCAGACTGGATAATCAGAAATACCTCCTGCTGAAAGTGCAGTGGTTATTAGCTGAAGAAAATACTTTTCTTGGGGGGGCTGTTGTTGCATAATCGGCTTCTAGGCTTCCATTTGTACCCTACATTACCCAGTGTGAGGATGCAAAAAAAGATTTCCATCTCCATTTATTTTTCTGTCTCTTGGGGACACATGAGAGGAGATTAACATTGCAAAACATCTCAAATCATATCACATGCGATTGGAGTAATGCGGTCATCATCCTTAGGCCATACTCATTTCTTTGTTATGAGTGCAAATCAACTCCTGGTCTGTTTCCTGTGACAGCAGCTGGCAAGCAAGATGTTATTACTACTATTAGTGAGCCTCATTCATCAATGTATGCTTTTTTTTTTTCTTAAATTTGTTTACAAGACGGCTCCAAGAAGAACATATCTCAGATTTATGTAATCTGGGTTCTTTATTTGATGACAGTCTGATATTTTTAAGGATGAACCCACACCTTCTCTAAACCTTATAGAGATGGCCCTCTCTGCTCAGCCAACCTCTGCTGAGGTCCACTGCTTGCTTGTCTAAATGAATCAAGTGGTCTTTTCAAATAAAAACATTCTTCCTCATGTTGCTTAACAATTCCTTCCACTTTGTGTTGCATACCTTATAAATCAAGGAGGTCACACTCTTAACAGAGGCAGTCTGCAGAAACAAAAACTAAGAAGTTAATCATGTGATCATGGCAACCATTGTGTAGAAGTGGACAAAATTGTTGCAGAATTTCTACAAGTGGATGCTTACTCTGCAGGGCTTAGTGGATGGAAACACCAGTAACTTAAAGAAACATTCATCTATGTTAACCTCACACACCAGATAGACTGGATATATTTCACTGGTCCATTTGGGCAACAGCCCATAGAAAGTCTTTTCAAAAGCATATCCAGCAGGTGATTGGAAGATCATTCAATCAATGACATTTGTTACATGCTAAACAGATGTTGTAACAGGCAAGCGCTACTGCTGCAATATAAAGTACAAAATGCAGGCCACTAAATAGAACAAATTCTCACCAAAACATGGTATGGTGGAGCGAAAATATCTTTCCCATTGAGAAATAGTTAAAGGGTTGTTGTCCGTTTTTCATTTAATGTGAAGAAATGCAGTCCAGATCTGACAAAACTGCTACTTAAGCTGTTAGCATCTATGATAATCTTTGTACAAGCACTCACTTCCTGCTGTTGTCTAGCTCCTAGCTACCACCTCTTTCTACTTTTAAGGTCTCTGATTGGGCTGTGCTGCATCAGGCTGAGCACAACTGTGGATTGGAGCTTGACAAAATGGATCTGTCTGATTATAGACAATGAATTAGGTGGATTCAGCTGAACTATGAGGTTACATCTATGCAGCACAGCATTGGAAATCAAGAGTAACATTTGTTTGGCATTGCTGTCACTTAAAACTTATTTTGGCCAACACAGAAAATCCTCAGGAAAAGATAAGGGAGTTGTTATGGAACTGCAGCCAAAAAGCCATGCAATACCAATGTGAACAGGGACAAGAGGCTCAGCAATCAATGAAAACATAGGGACTTACAGCCAGAGTCATCAACTACCATCTTAGGCAGAAAGAAGACAAAGAGTCCTGAAAGTGATAGTATGGCCCCTACAGAGCCCTGAGCTTAACAACACTGGATGTGTTTGGTATAACATGAAGAGACAGAAGAATCAGAGCCAGCCTACATCCACACAAGATCTTTGGTTAGTTTTGTAGGATGTTTGGAATAACCTGCATGCCAGGTTGCTTCAAACACTGAGAGCAAGTGTATCTACAAGAAATTATGATGTTTTAAAGGCAAATGTTTGTCAGTCCAGATTTCTCCTCAGTTTATTTACTTATTTATTTATTGAAACATAGTATAACTATTTTGTTTCAAAAAATGTTTAAACTTGCCTGAAACTTTTGCACGTTACTGCATGTGTACGTATCAAGCAGTGCTAAAGCAATAAAAACTTAGGAAATATAAATTGAGCTATATTTCATGGTGTTTTCCTTAATCTTGCATATTAGAGTGGTAACAAATACAAATCAATTAATTTTAATCGGTCATATCAGTACTCCAGTGTGCTTTTAAGTACTCCAAAGTGGTATAATCCAAGAACAATTTAGATACAAAAATTTTGGTGAATGTTTAAATCTCCTTAAAAATGCACAAATGGGCTTCTAGAACTAACTTCCTCTTAGGAACACTTAAATGTGGACCTTTGTCAGTTACATTTTTATTTTCTCTTTCCAACTTCATGAACACTTTTTCTTTCCTCACTATTTTTTTCGGCTGTCAGGAGAGTTAGCCGAGGTCTGATTTTAATTAAGCCTTGGAGGCTGTGCCATTAGGGGGTATTCTGGCTGGTACGGGACAGATGTGGGCTGTGAGCCAATCCGTAGAGTGTAAGATGTGGCTACCATCTGCATTAAAGGAGAAAAAGATCAGGACGACCATCCCCTGCGTGCATGTGAGTGGTAATGAAAGTAATGTGGCGACTAAATGGGAAGACTAATAAAACTCTTGGGAGGGAACAGACAACAAACACTAGTGCACCACAGAGAGCCACAGCTCTCCTATAGATAAATATCATTAACACTTCAGGGGAAACCACTAAAGACGACTTCTTCAACATCTTTGCTCATCTGGATGGCACATACCCTGGTTATGATGCAGTCTGAAGATTAGTCTGCAGAGAATAAAAGGTCTGGAATAGGGCACAGTACTATTAAAATAAATCATGAAGACCTAAATATTCTTCCCAGGTATTTTTGTTGCTTAAAACAATGCATTATTCAGGGGTATTCTAGGACTATAAGTAGAAAGAACAACAATCTGTGCTTCCATTTGCTTTCATTGAGTGGTACATGGCATGTCTTTAAATAACTTCAATTATGTTGTCAACTGCATATTGATGGCTGCATAAAGCTACTGGAGCAGTTCGAGCTTTTGACTCACTTCCCCACAGGGCTCTTCACTGTACCACATCCACGGCTTAGTAATACTGGGCACAACAAATCAGAATATGCTACAGCTAAAAAAAAAACATACTTCCTACGTACAGCATAAATGGATTCACACAGAGCAACCATTCAGTCAGAGTCCCTAATTCAGAGGCTGGAAATTAAATATGTGCCTGCTGTTTTTCTCTTGAATGAGTATAAAAAGGTCAAAGATAATTTCTGTTTAATGTTCAGCGCAAAAGCCTTACCCAAGCCTTGCCCACACATCATGATTTTATTACACTTTGGCATCCAGCACAACCACCAAATGGAATAGTTAGACTTAAGGTGAAGACTCTTCCTTGGAATTTATTTAACCTCAGAGACAGGTGAACCAACCAAGATAATTTACCACCAACTTTTCATCTGCTTTGAATTAAAATGGCCTTCAAAGTCTTACAGACTGATACCTTATCTGTTTGAAGCCTTTTTATGCCTATCAATAACAGCTGAGGCCACAGATCTAATGTTTCCAGATAGTCATACTTTTGTACATCAAGGCCTTGTGAAGCAGTACCTAAAAAGTCTTCACTGTTTGTCTTTAAACTTTGAATGCTTGTCCAACTGGATGAAGGTAGACCCGAGTAGGTTTTGGGGGTCAAAGAATAAGGTCACAGAGTCTTGCAGTAATCCTTTACTTGAAAACACAACATCTCAAAAATGCTTGAAGGAATTTCCATCAAACATAACAAAAATTTCCTGTCAGTGCCAAGTGATGAACTGAGGGTCAAAGTCACAGAACTTTTTGTTGCTCATTAAAACTTTTTTTTTAAAAGGTGATAATACAAAGATCCTTTTAAGCGATAGTTTTCAACTTAGGGCCCAGGTTGGTTGTGTGTAAGCCCATCTTAACTTGATTTTATACTGGAAAACAAACAAAAAATAGAATAGCCTTTCTTGTCATTGCACCTGAGTACAACAAAATCTTTTAGAGCTCTGAGTTTATTTTTCACAGGTTATTTTTTTTTCTAGAGCTTGACTCTCCTAAGAGTAACTGGGCATGGCTCAGCAGAAAAAAAGGTCAGGAGCCACTGTTTTAGGGGAAGTTCTTCACACTCTGCACAAATGCCAACCATGACAAAGGAATACAGTGATAAGATTTTGAAAGCCATACGGCAATCAGAAGGTCAGCCTCTTGGAGCCTTTGGTCACCCTTTATTTGTGAAATGAGCATCTCAAAAAACATTCAAAAGACTGAAACTTTCAACAAATTTCTACATTGTCATAACAATCTACAGATTATATTTTGAATCTACTGATTTAGATTTTGACTGTCAGGGTTCAATGTCAAGGCCATCAGTCTGATTGTTTCTGAATGCAATTTTATCAGTATGAGAAAGCTTATTAGGATTTTCCTAAACTTTGTACAAAGGCCACCACGACAAGAATAAACTGACTATATTTTGTAGGTCAAAGTTCAAACAGTCAAGGTGACAGAGTCTCCTGGTTAAGATACAGCAAATATGTAGTCATCTTTCACTTGTAAATCCAATATCTCAACAGCTTCTGCATAAATATTAATCAGACTGAACAGATGTCTACAGAAGACCTTAAAGGAAATGATTCTGCACATTTTTCTAACACCGTTTTCTTGTGATAAAGAGTTTATTTCAGTCGTTTTCTCGAGATCTTGACTTATCTATATCGTTATCTTGGGATAACAATATAGCTTGTTTTCCCGAGATAATGTAAAAGATTATCCCGTTATCTCGAGAGAACAATCTTTCACACTTTCTCGGGAAAACAAGCTTGGTTATCCAGAGATACTGACATAAATAAGTTAAGATCTCAAGAAAACAGGCTTGGTTATTCTGACATAGCGACATAAATAAGTCAAGATCTCGAGAAAACGAATGAAATTAACTCATTATCATGAGAAAATTGTGTTAGAAAAATGTGCAAAACAATGTCCTTGAAGGATTTCCACAGATGTCTGCTTGAATAGAAGGATAAAGCATTTAGATTTTGGAGGTCATATGACAAAGGTCAAGGTCATGAAGTATAAAGGCCATCTTCCTTGTGAGACACAATATTCCAAAGGTTTTTATCAATCTTTGCACCTATGTCAGCTATTATTTTAGGATGACTTGATTAGATTTTTAGGGCTGTGAGTCTAATTTCATGATTATCTTTTGTTTTTACATGTCAGTTTCCAAAATCAGATACTGCAAAAAAGCATTAAAGGATTTCCTTTAAATATAGCACAACCTCTAACACAAGTATAACAGACTAGATTTTTTTTTTTTTTGTCAACGTTCAAGATCATAATGTTTTCTGTTCATCGTTTACTTTTGAAAGCAGCATCTCAAGAAGGCTTTCGGGGAATTCTGTCAAACTTTACATTTGTCTTTTCAGGCTGAAAGATGAGCTTGTTAGATCTTAAAGGCAACAAGTCAAAGTTAATCAGTTGTGTTCATTGCCTGCTTATGAACACAATACAAAAAAAAAAAAGGTTTTCTCTTCATTTTTCACAATGGTCCACTTTGACTCAAGGACAAACTGGTAAGGTTTTGGATAGACTAAGTCAATGTCCCTGGGCTTCATGATCACGCCTTGCCTTCTAACTTGATACGACAAAGTTTGAGTTATTTCTGTCAGACTGCACAAATGTCTTCTGCGGCTTCATAGTGAGATGAACTGATTGGGCCTTAGTCCTCATGCTTTATCTAATAAAAGTCACCCCTCCCCCCAGGTTGCACATTAAAAAAATGATACCCTCTTATTTGAAATCAAATTCAGTTTGAATTGTTTTCATCAATCACATTAATATAGAACAGGTTTTCACACATTTTAATCACACGATCTTAAATAAAGAAGTCATTAAGTGTTGCAGACATCTGCTGATCCAATTTTGACAACCTTAGAGATAACAGCATCAAAACCCACACCTTCCCTTGACATAGATCTCTGGTGTACCCCCAGGTGATACAGACTTCATGCTGGGAACCACAGGCTCAGGGTGGTCATCTCAGCTTGCCTCCAGTGGAACCCTGCAGCAGCAGCAGCAGCAGTGATGGTAGTTATACTGCTACCAGACAACTTTGATTACAACTTACATTATACCTTTTAAACATGCCAGGTTTACTCTCAGTCTCTTCAGTAGAACAATGCAGGACTTAAAATACTGACTGCTCAAAAACTTTTTAAAAAATTTCAAGGGTTGGTGAAGATGTTTTTTTTTTTTCACTTCATGTCGTAACTCGTGTCAAATGTATCACAAATATGCTCATACACCGATCTGGCATAACATTATGACCACTGAAAGGTAAAGTGAATAACACTGATTATCTCTTCATCTTGGTCTGTATTAGTGGGTGGGATATATTAACCAGCAAGTGAAGATTTAGTCCTCAAAGTTGATGTAAAAAGCAGGAAAAATCAGCAAGCGCAAGGATCTGTGTGAGTTTGACAAGGATTGAATTGGGATGGCTCAGCGACTGGGGCAAAGCATCTTCAAAACTGCAGCTCTTGTTGGGTGTTCCTGGTCTACTGTGGTCCCTGCCTATATAACGTTGTCCAAGGAAGGAACAGTGGTGAACTGACAACCAGGTCATGGGTGTGCAAGGCTCAATGATGCATGTGAGGAAAGAAGACTGGCCTGTATGGTCCGATCCAACAGACGATCTACTGTAGCTCAAACTGCTGAAGAACTTCATGCTGGTTCTAGTAGAAACATAGCAGAATACACATTGCATCCCAAGTTGTTGTGTTTTAGGCTGTATAACTGCATACAAGTCAGGGTGAAAGGTTTTCATAATGTTGTGCTTTATTGGTGTGTGTTGGACTTTTGGCACTTGATCTCCTTGTTGCTTCAAGTTAAACCCCAGCCTGTTTTGTTGGTAAGTTAGATTGCTAATAAGAAATCAATAACGCGTAATGTGACCAGTGTGTAGCATTTGCTTACAGTAGGAAATGCAGTCTGTGATGTTTTGATGGGAGGATGGCCCCTCCTTGGTATGTGCTTTGGCCCGCTTTGCATCAGTGCACTATACATGTGAATACATTAAAAAAAATAAAATAAAATAAAATAAAATAAAAATAAAATAAAAAAATTAAAGCAATGTATCATTTTATCATCTAAATCAGATCACAGCAAGCTAGTTGTAGGTGTGAAGGCCCCCTTAAACTTCTGAAATCATTGATATAAAGGTTAAAGATGTTATAATCTCTAAACATGGCAAACTCCAAGAAGTATGAACAACCAACTCAGGAAGATTTTAGGGTAAGTCTTCTTGTAATTTTCTACATATGTGCATTCATGGATATATGAAAACTGCTTCAATACGACTATAGCAGGGGTGTCCAAACTTTACATCGAGAGCTGCATAAAGAGGAATAAATGGACGACTGGCCACTTGCCACACATCATTTTTAGTGTATTTAAGTTAAAGTTTTTAGATTTAGGGGTGGGTTACCACCTGCCATGGGGCTCTTGTAAGCCCAGGCTATCACTGGATTCACTCCTAGTCAGGGCAAGAATGACCTTCTCAGCAGCAGAGACAGACACAAAACAAGAATAAACTGCAAAAATGTCCCAAAATTAGGGGGACTGTTGGTCCTTGTAAGCAAATGCTGCAGAAAATGTGCATACTTGATGGTATTTGCTGCTGTAATCTAAATGTCTATATTCATTCAACTGTTTCAGGGGCCTATTCAAAATGGACCACAGCCGCATTTGGCCCCAGGGCCATACTTTGGACACCCCTGCACAACAGGATAAACTAACGAGTGCTTAAAACATACCTAAAAAGAGAACTGAGAATAAACCAGTATTATTTTGTGAACCAGGATCACATCTATTGCTCACCAGTTATGTGATGTAAATGTCACCACCTCTGCTTGATATTTTTTTTGTACATTTGGCTGTATTAATACATCAGCTAACCCATTTTTGGGCTGCAATTTTAACAAGGTGGGTAAAATCATGATACCAGGCTGCAAAATTTGCCCATTTGCAATTACACACACAGCTCTCCCTGAAGATTTTGTGTAATTTTTAAGGGGTTTGAAGCACGAGAGAATACACCATTTAAGTAAAAATGACTTTGCATTATGAACACAGCTACATAAATACCACAACACTAAAATCATCTCTGTCAAACTCCTCATTTTCAGGAGTTTTGTGTATTTGTATAGAATTGCCACTGGCTTAGGTGAAAAGTCAACAAAAATTGATAAAACCTAGCAGCACATTTTAAAGTATGCTCACTATCTGCACTTTTTAAGAGCAAATGCTGGGACTTGTTTAACAAGGGGCAAACAAAAAGCTTTGGACACGAAACTGAGGGATAACAATTTGGCCCTTTGTTTGCTACAGCTAAACATATCATTACCATCTCAGTGTCTGGTTTGGTTAAGCCCACAGTCCCTGCATCTGTCTCTGCCTCTAATGATGCTGTCTCAGTTCTGCTCAGCGGAGGAGAATATCAGCGTCCCGGACTGACAGTTGCACCTCTGCGTGTCACCTCCTCCAGTCCCCGCTTTCCTGACGGCCGAGTCCTCATTAGAAGACAAGTCCACCCAGCTTTCAGACAGAGACAGCACTTCTAATGACATCCTGAGATGGCCCAGCTCTCCTCGCGGTGACAGAGAGGTGCAGTTCAAACCGCTGTCGGAGACTTGTACATTGAGGTGACAGTAATGATAATGTTGTTTAGGAGCTGTGGGTGCTAAGTGACCACAGGGATATCTGTAGGGGGGAATCATTTGTTTGAGAATGAGGCCTGTACAACAGCATTATAACCAACATGGCTGCAATTTGAGACAGCTAACAAGAAAAAAAAAAAAAACATTTCAAATAAGTGTGCAAGAGTCTTGCAAACATGGGCTGCTCAGTTCTCATGATGGAGTGGACATTTTACTTCAGTTCAGCTTAACTAACAGTTAACAAAACTTTTCTAAAAGGAGAGAAAAGTGGTGCTGCTCATGCAGCCATGGCGATCAACTAACTGGAATAAACACCTGTTTGTTTGCTTGTTTGTTTGTTTGTTTGTTTGTTTTTTATCTCTGTACATTTGCAGCCAAGGTATATTCATGGACTCAAATGATGCCTGACTTATTACACACCACGGGTCTCAAAGGACATTATGCAAAGTTCAAAACTAATTTCTCATAGCACATTTGGAAATCACATACACAAGCAAAAGATGATCCTAGAGCTGAATGAATGTGATTGACGGAAGGATCATCCAATCACCTGTCGGACATGCTTTTGAAAGGTTCTGCCCATTCCCAACACTTTCCATGGGCTGTTTCCCAGATGGGTTAGTAAAATGTATTGAACAGTCCATCTGGTGTGTGAAGTTGTGTTCTGTGAGCTTGACCTTCAAATTCTGATCAGGTTATCCTTGAATCAGATTGGACATAGGGCTGGGCGATATAACCTAATCTCAGTATCACGATTAATTGAAGCTCTTACCTCGATTACGATTAATGAACGATTATTTCATGCTATGCTGGAACAAATTGGTGGTGTTACCGACGGTCGTTGAAACGGTCTTCCTGCAGTATTTACACTTAACTTCTTTCTGCTCAATGTCCTCTGCAGAGAATCCAAAATGTGCCCAAACAACGGAGACGGCATTTTTCTTGGCTACAAGGTCCTCTGATAGATTGGCACTTGTCTCCTTCGTGTTGGCAGCGGGTCCTTCGCTCTTGGCGAAAGCGAACTCAGACTGTATGGAGGGGGCGTGGTCACATGACTTACACAGGGAAAATAATCAAAATAATTGACATGAGTAAAATTACTTCGATTAGAGGGTCTAAGTGTCGGTTTTGATTATTTTTCTATTAATAGCCCAGCCCTAATTGGACATGAGGCAAAATGTGAAGAAAATCTCTTTAACCACTATCAACTCATTGCGTACACAGGAAAGGAAATATCTTGAGGCTCCATGACATTGACCTTTGAGCTCCAAAATCTAGTCCGTTCAGTTCCAGAGAACAAAGTGCAAAGTTTAAGTAAAATGCCCCATATCAACAAAGGATGAACATGAGGCCCCTTGACCTTGATCCTTGACCTCTAAAATCGAATCAATTTACCTTTGCATTAGAATGGATTTTAGTGCATAGAAGAACGAACGGACCCTAAAACATACTGCTTCCTGTCTCAGATTTTGCCCGTGTGGAGGCAAGAAAAGTAGCAGTTGTGATGATATTTCTTCTGTCTAAGCAGTGGAGGGTGACTAATGGATCAGGAAAAAGCACCACAGTGTTCACACCTTTTAGTCCTCTGATATGGCTCCCTATTACTGAACTTTGACTTTATTCCAACATGAAACCAGGCAGCCTGCAAATATGCAAAGCACCCTGTCAACAAACATTAGACCCCATGTTCACTTCCACTGGCACTTTAGCATCATCCTAATACGATACAGGCAATGTGTGAGAAGTAATTCCATGTCTCACCCACAACATGAATAGGTTAGGGTGCATAATGAGGAGGTGGAAACAGTAAGCTGCTTACAGAAATCAGCTCTTTGAGAGACAGGCAGCTTTACCCTGCAAAGCCTATTTACAGCTGTTAAGACAATTTCAGATACGTTGCTTTTTTTTCTCCCCCTCTTGTACAAGAAACCTAAGAGCCTGCTAATGTATTGGATGACAACAGGTCCTCAGAGAGGCTCGGGTAATGTGCTCCTGAACTCTTGTGTTCTCTGTGCACTGGACTGTCAGGGTATGGTATGCAAATATGTATAGTTATTATTAAGCTTCATTTTTTTCCGTTCCTTTTTTTCCGCCTGAAAGTTCCCAGCGCAGTGTATGTCAGTTGGCTGCAGTAGATCCTAGAAATATATTGAGCTTTAAGACATAAAGCTAGATTTTTAAAACAAGATACAGGGTTTAGCCTGGAAACCGAGAGACCGTACACATGATGACAAATAATGGCAGATTCAACAGTTTTGTTCTTGTAGTTTGTGGTGTTAAATGGTGATCCATATCACACACCGACAGACTCACCCCAAATCACCTAGGGTCTCTACTCATGCAGCTTGTAATCTACCCAATGTAATGAAAATTTAGTATACACAAGCATGGAGGTAATGAGCAGAAGGAGTAGAGGCCAAATGCTCTCTAGAACATCCTTAGTTGTGGACATTTCAGTCTCGCTCCTCTCTGTGTCAGTTTGGTTATGGCACATTCACCATCATACAAATCAAAAAGTTGGTTCTCTTTTTCTAATGTCCATCTAACTATGCACCGCATTTACTTTAAGCAATATTTCTATATCTGTTATGCTTCTTGCTTTAAGCAGCTTGCCTCCTGATTGGCCATTGTTTAATTTCATGTGACAAAACACAAAGGACAAGCTCATCTGTCCTCTGTGTTGGATTGGATTAGATTCCTGATTGTAAATATTGAACATGTTTATTAGGTCTTTGGTTTTGTGGGCATGGGATCACAGTTCATGTATCTGTACCTTCAGGTATCTTGTAATCCATCCTGCTCCTCAGTTTCAAAAACAGTTCCTCCCATCGCCTTTTCTACCCGTGACTCCATCAAGTTCTTCCACTGTTCACTTCAGTTCCTAAAGATATCCTCTCATACACACTGCTATTAGTGCATAGACACCTCTCAAGTCAAAATCACTAATTTTGAGTTCAGTTTTAGCTAAGATAGTGTATATTTCTTCTCAAGACCAATGACCTACTCAGGTGATGTGAGGAAAGTAGCAATTGCTGGTGGAAGAATGCACAACCTCTATGATGCATCACACAATAGTTCCAAGCACAGGGGCTTTGTCGAGAAATAGTAAAAATCTGTAAAGTGTCTAGCTATAATGTGGCATTATGTCAAGCCAACATACTGCAGTTTTTGTGTACTTTTACCCTAAATGTGGAATGATTGTGAGGCTTTTGGTAGCACCGTTTACTGCATCACCTAGCATCTGTACCTGGCTGTCTTCCCACAGGGAAGAGCTGGCCAGTTGCTTTACTGGCAATTATATTTACTAGTGCCATAGGCCTCAAGCAACCCTACTTTAAAAAAAAAAACAAAACTGAATTATCCCTTTAGTCCACCTCACACCACAGTACAATCAAGTAAGTTATTTCAAAATTTAAAGTTCATGCACAGATGCTGTCAAATCACTGAGAAATGCTGTATTTCTTGCAATCTTGATTTTTATATCACTTAAACTAGTTGTGATTAGAAATATTTCATAATCTAGAAGCCTTAGTTCACATTTATATTCTTTAAGTCAGCATGTCAGTACACCATGGTCCATTTTGAAACCTGAAAATCATCTGAGGCCCACTAAAATACAATGAAAAAATATATATATAAAAAACATATTTCAATGTGAAGGCCTAGTTTTGCACATATATTTTTCTTTTCATATTCTTCTTCCGAAGACACTTTATGGCCTTGCAGACTCTTTCCTTGTGCCTCTTATATCCTTTATGTATGTTTACATTCTTATTTTGCAAATGACCTCTCATGGCTCACCTGCAGTACCTCTGCAGCCCAGCAGATGGTCCTGGAAAACACTTTGGGAAACACTGTTTTAAGTTGTGTATATCTGCAATATTCCAAAAAAATACCTATTTAAACAGTCTTGTAGGCTTTCTGTTGGTGGAATCACATAGTGCCAGTTTCCAGGTGGCATTCAAAATACCTCATCCCTGCACCACCCATCAGTCATCAAGCAAAAAAAGTTTGAAACATGATTTTTGGCCTCTTTCGCCCAGCCCTGGTCTTCAGTGTCCGAGTCAATAACCTTCTGTTTCAAACCAGTTCCTTCCAAATCTCCTCTGCTCATCAGGTGTGTTATTTTGGCAGGTACTGGAGACTGGAAAACATCACACTCACATCTGTCTTCCTGCGTGACGGGCCAGTTGAGCTGTTCCCTCCATCAGCGCTAGCCCTGTAGGGTGTTCAGGTGTGGAAACCTGCAGCTCGCTCCAGCTAACTCTCTGTCTTCATTTATTTCCCTCTAAATGTGATCAAAGTGCAAACAAGGACAATGAGCTGCTGCTGTAATAATATGTGTATGTTAGGGAATGATAAAAGAGTAGAAAGTGAATGCATGAAGAAGCTTGAGGCTGCCAAAACAAAGCTAGGAGAGCAAGTGAGGCAAAGGAAGAGAAAGACTGACAGATTATTTGGATAAAATGCTTTTTTGTTTTGACTTAACATGAGCAGTTAACAGTTTTGTAAATGGACCTGACACATTAATGTAAAAGTTATTAACATAATACTTGTTTCACACTCAAGACTAATAAACAGCAGCAGCACAGTTTATTGTTGTAAATATGCCAAGGGACTTCCTATGATTAGTGTGCACAGAATTAATCTGTCTCATATGTTACATTAAGTATTTAAATGGCTGCATAATTAGCATAAATTAACTAGAAACAACAAACCAGATTTATAAATGTATACAGCCTTATCTAACAAAGAGAGGTACAAAAAAGAATTTAAATGGGTTCTGCAGAGTGTAAAAAAGGCAAAATAATAGATAAAGCAAATTCAAACAAGGGCTCATTTTCATTTGTATGCTTCAGTGTTGGGATTACATGTTCCATTGCTCATGTTACAAGGACACAAAAGAGGATAATAATCACTTTCCTTGTTGCCATATCAACAAAGTGCAATTTAAGTGCAGAAACACTCTGTAGAGATGTCAAATTTAATTAAATTACTAGTCATTATTAATACAGAAATGCATTCAGAAAACTGACTATTTGCAAACAGACCTTAAAAGAAACCTGCTTTCATGAATTTTTATAAGTTTAATCACCATCATTCATGTGCGCAGTGATGTCCAAGCATCTAACGATTAAGGGGCATTAACACATGTACTTTATATAATTTATTTTCTTTCCAAGTATCATATTTAGTTTGAATTTTGGTATGATGACAACCCATGTGCTCCTTTAGATATTAAGGTGGACGGAGGGTATTTTATTTGTTAGTCAACCATGGTCATGACTTCATTAGTCTGTTGTAATAAACATCATCATCAATAGCTGAAACAGCTGATCAGAGCATCAGACAAACCCCCTGAAGATACAGGTACAAATATTTAATAGTTTATAGTGTAATTGGAAACCTTTGTCAAAGTGCAACCACACATAAACTTCATTCTTCATATATTTAAAATGAAAATATATTTCTAAAAAACAGCAAAAAGGTAAAACTAAACAATGGTATGAAGATAAATCCTCACACAGGGAGGAGGAAAAGGCAGTTTAATGTCTTCATCAGGAAATGTGAAGCAGCAGAAAAATATGCACACTATGTAAGGCCGACAATCACAGTATATAGATACTCCCTATGCTGCCAAAAATTATCTGTGCTCTCATATTTTCGCCATGTTTATGATTGGTGTGTTTAAAGCATAAACAACAGAGTCCCACATGACAATCTCTCAGCATGTTGCAACACTCACAGGAAGCATTAAGGTCTCAGCTGCATTGGGCAATAGCACGGTCAAACTCACAGCACCCACACCTCATTTTTAACAGAGTACAATCCCAGCAGCAGACAATTAGCTGCTCAAGCCATGCAGCGGCTCTGCAAGTGATCCCATTCACAAGGAAAGGGTGACCATAAGGGTTGATTAACCTGACCTTGGTTCTATGACATAAAAAAGTCTATTCAGTTCACTCTTAAGTCAAGATGTGCGTTATTTAAAATTACACAAAGCATTTTAAAGACAGTACATTTAAGCTGGGACTGACATGAAGCCTCATTGCCCATAACATCCAACATATAAACACTTCATCCTTGAGTCATGATGGAAAATTGTGAAAGTTTTGAGGAATAACTGAATCCATACTTGAGAAATTGCATTCACAAGGTTGTGTTCACAAGCAAGTAATTATCATGAGGCAATATGACCTTGACCTTTGTTCTATGACCTTCTAATACAATTTACTTCATCCTTAGAGTTAACGTGTTACACAATGTTAGACTAAACATTTAAGAAAAAAATTATGAGAATCATTTTGAGTGCTCCTATGATGCTGCATTTACCAACAGAGGATAAACATATGCTGTATGACCTTGACCTTTGACCTAGGATTTCCAACTTTGATCAATTCATTCTTGAATTTATGTGAAGATTTGTTCAATGTTTGAGGAAAAACCCTGCAAGCATTTAAAAATATATTGCTTTCACAAGAATTGGCCTGTATTTTAAGCCTTTTATAGCTGCATATCTGTAGATCTTGTTGTGTTTATACTCTCAAGGTCATTTGGCATAAACACCAGTAACAGATTTTGTTACTGTTGTTTTCATGGCCTTGCCACCATCATGATTCACTAAAAAAGAGTGGGTGACAATCAACCACTCTTTGATGGAAATGTCATAGATGGAAGGACAAAGAAGACCCATTTTCAGTAAGCATGTCTCTGAAGTTCAAAAACACATAGTAAGTTTGCTTCCTTCTGTAGATGAGCAACTGCTTAAGTGTCCTCTGTCTAGTTCACCAATAAGACGACACGATTCCAGAGGGGGGAACATGCACACTCAAAAAACACTGAGAGCTTAAAGAGGGTCGTCTTATCCTTCCCTACTCCAGAATAAGACTCTAGCCAAAGGGCCCTGTTCGAGCCAGCGCTACTTGGCTTTAACTGCTACTGTCAGCGCTTCTCTGGAGAGACACCGCCTCATTTTCTGAAGGGGGAAGATGAAAGTGGTCTTTAAAGGCGCTTGAAGTGTTAAAGTCCATGAGGGCGCTACAGTGGGGGCTGTGATGGAGAAACAAGAGGGTGTTAAGTCAGAAGAGGTCTGAATATAATCCATATTTGTTCACGTTTGATGGTATTTGTACATCCATGATAAAAATAAAGGGGGTCTAGCATGACCATAAGCTCTATGATGTGGCAGAAGATTCATTACACATATGATATAATTTTGGTCTGCTGTGAGCCAGGATTGGAGTCAAAAAATGGTTTGAATGGTTATAAAAGAAATATACGGCAAGGAACACAGGCTATGCACAGTTATTCAAATCCACGGTGGCTGGAAATTAAAGTATAACTGGAGCAAATACAAAGGAGAAGCACACAGAGGAGAATAAATAGCACTGTTTGGCTTCTTACAATTCCCAGCTCAATGGGGCATGGAATAGTCTTAATAAAACATGCAATTTAGAGGCAAAATTATCCAGATAATGGTTTTATCACAGAGCAAGCCACAAAAGAATAAAAGCCGAGATTAGCTTTTAGTTACCTACTAAATCAATATTCGACTCACATTTCAAGACTACTCCATCCTTCTTTGCATTTATTTTACCAAATTAATGATTAACAATGTGTACATTTGGCTTCTATATAGTGTGAGCATTTATTCCGGCTGTCTTTAAGGTTCTTTAATATTACTTTATCACAGCTTTATCACAGCTTGAAGGAGAAACGGGAAAGAGAAAGAGAGAGACACACATTCACGGGTTGAATGTTTAAAAAGAAAATTGAGCAAACACTAAAAAAGGAGTTGAAAAGAAGAAAAGACAAGGGGTAAGGTGGGGAGGAGGTCTATCTGTACTATAAATTTAAATTTATCTATTTGTATCTAACATCTGAAACTCCAATTTCACGCAAAATTCATCCTTTTTGATTCCTGTTACTTGTAGGCTATTCTTTTCATTTCGTAAATATCTTCACCTGTTGCCTTCCATGTGTTAAATAATGGTGCTTTAACATATACGCAGTTCAGTGTGATTGGTATTAACACAGCATTGCACATTATTGGACACAAATACCTATCTTCTATCTTCCTGGAAGTGTAGTCTTTGTCCTGAATTAACCTCATAAACCATTTTAACAATGGGCAAGAGGAAAAATATGCTAATTATTAGCTTCTTGCTCAAAATTCCCTTTGCTATGAAGAGCTACCTGATAAGTTAAGATGACTGGTGTTGTTAACATCCTATGACTGTGCTGTCTTTTATATGTCTGTTGTCAGCCAACCCGGAAGTAAGCACTGAGCCGCTATGTATATAGCTATATAGCAAAAAAAAAAAAAAAAAGTTACATGTTTTTCATAGTAATCTTTCCAAAAAAAAAAAAACACTATTAGAATATTTTCTGCAGTAACATATTCATTTACACTAAAGGGATATTGTGGTGCTTCCATTGAACTACAACATGGTAGACTGATTTTAATGCTGCCCCCACTAGGCTCTAACTTCTATCCTTCACCCTGATCTCTTGCTTAAAATAGTGCCGCTGCTGACTACACAAACAAAGATGCATGAAGGCCACCACACGTCCCCTTTGTTGGTTCTGCGCATCGGTTGGGCATGTTGTCAAGAATAATTGCAACACAGGCATGAGCTGCAGTCCACACATGACTGGTTAAGTTTAAAAGACATAAAGATAAAATAAGTCCACAACTATTAGCGTCTTAATGTGTTAATTTGATTTGCTAAAGTTCAGAAAACCTTCGAGTTTCATACACTGAGTACCCCTGATCCAGCTGTGCTCTCTCTCACTGAGACACCTTCTTGGTGCTCCCCTTTCTCTCTGATAGGCTAATTGGTCTACTCTGTGGTAAATGGTCAGTTTAGTGCGATGTTGTCAACAACTCTGCATTTATTCTACCTTTTCTGTTCTGCACAAGGCTTGCTTCCCTAAGCCAATGAGCTTGAACTGCAGAAGACAGGAACATCACACTTGTAGATCTATTTGGGGGGGCTGAACAAACAAGCTCTTTCAAGCAGTTACTGGCATTGTAAGGGGGGGGTCTTGATGACAAAGAGTTTTTGTCTTGTGCAAAGAAGTACTTTATCACATGAAGAGGACATGTTAAACATACTAAATGTATAAAACTTAAAAGCATGATATGACCTCTTTAGGTTTATGACTTTAGACTTTAGAATACATTTTAATTTAAAGGTATAAGCTCTAAAAAAAAAAAAAACAACGGTCATTTTCTGTAAGCAGGTTGTAACAAACTTTGAAAATGGCAGATAAAACTTGGTTTCAGCTCTTAAAGAGACCATCTAAAATGATAGCATTCAATGTCCCCCCAACCAACTCTGTAGTCATAATTAGCAGTTGGTCAGCAACTTTTCAAAATTGAAATAATGCTTTAAATCCAAAGATGAGGTTAAGCCCAAAAAAAAAAAAAAAAATCCCCATATATCGAACTAGAAAAGCACTCAGAAAGCGCAGACCTCCGGTGATCCGGATCAGTCCCAAAATCTAGTCATTTCTTCCTTATCCCATTCCACATATTTCCTGAAAATTTCATTCAAATCCACCCATAAAATTTCAAGTTATCTTGAACATGAACAAACAGACAAACAAACAGACAAACTAACCCACACCAGCAAAAACATAACCTCCTTGGTGGAGGTAATTTTAACTGTTTAACTTTGTTTGGACTATAAAACCTATTCAAAAATCCCAAAGACCATGAGACAACCACTTAAAATTCTAAAAATGCACACTTGTGTCTGCATTTTAGGACTTACTCTGCAACTTTTTGTTGTTTTATACTACAAGCTGTCTGGTCAATGCAATACTGAGCTTATCACCTTCAAGCATCAACACTGATGTGGCCAATTGTTGGCTTTTTGCCTGAACTGTCAAACCATTTATAAAGAGTGGCTTTAATAGCTGTTTGAAGATTTGCTTGGTTTAACTAAAACATTGGATTGTTCCAGCCATCCATTAAAAAAAAAAAAAAGAAAAAAGTTTGGACACCCCTGCTTTACATAATGCATAATAATATGATAAGGCAGCAGAAAATTTGGAATTCAGGCAGCTCTTAAGGCAAGTATTTTCTTTTTTTCAAGAATATTTTCAAAAAAGATAATTTATGCTGAATTGTGGGTGAACATTCATGATTAAAACTGTAGAAAACAGGTCAGCTGCCAAAGGCCGAGAGTCCAAATTCCCCTTACATGAAGCAGCACGCTAAGTATAGAGTGACTTAATTAAGTGAGAAAGCATGGTACTGTAGCTCTAATGGCACATAGACCAGTCAGGATGGGGTGCAGAATAGGTCTAAGGGATGACTCGAGCAAAATGCAAATGCCATGCATGGATGAGAAAGTCTGCAGACCGGCTTGTGGAGATGCCAACGGTGGGAAAGAAGGAGCATCAATAACAGATGGCGCAGGCTAGGCAGTGTTTTGGGTTAGTGAAGAAGCATATGGTACTCTCTAGATGATCTCATACACCAGTGCCAGGCCCAGTCGGAGGTGTAAACGCTTCTCTGCACTCTGCCAGAGGAAGCGGAACAGTTGATATCACCAGCAAAAATACTGTGGAGCTGCACCAAATAGCAGCATGTGTTAAGCCACTCCATGAACTAAAATTATTACTATGGACTTTTTCGCACCCATTCACTATTCCAACATTACTATACTGCCAAACATGCATTTAAGAATGAGAGAAAACATCAATATGAATTTTAAAGGCTTACTTTTTAAAACTCTTTTTATCAGCTCTGGGGTAAAGCAGGAAAAGCAAGATCTAATGATGAGAATGGTTCTGTTTGTTGTCTGTTACCACCGCCCTGGCGCTCAGTGCCACAGGGTTCGTTGTGGGATTGGCCTGTATCTGGTATATCACACATCTTTACAAACTGTTAGGGGTGAGTAAATGTAGGTGAAGTGTCTAAAATTCCATCCATAAGAGACAGCAGTGTCAATACTCTGTCAGGCAATTCACAATGGGAAACCATTTCTACTGGACTTTCTCACTCTCCTGTGGGTCTGCTGGAAAATATTCTTTTACATCAAAAAATATATTGTGTACCCCTTGCCTTCAAATTGCAATGCCAACATTAAGCTTTCTTTTTCATTATTTATTTTTACTCTAGGATCAATGGACTCTTGACTCTCATAAGTAGCAGTGTTTCTATTTGCTTATCTGTATAAACAGTATAGCCAATGGATAGGCAGACAATGCCACAATACCACTAATGGCATAGTAAGGCTGTCACCTTATATTTGATAACAGAATATCCATTTTAGCATGAGGGTAAAAATGTGTTCTTGAAGTGTAAATAAACATTTTAATATAAAATAAACAACCAAAAGCACATTAAGGCACTTGGAGCAGTGAACCACCTGATCCAGAAGGGGGCGCTCCCTGTGCAATCTGTTTGGCCAGTGCTCTTGACCTCAGCAGCAGCTGCATCTAGTCTGCCTGAGGCCAACAGTGTATGAAGACACAGGCACAGGCAAAGAAAGTTACAGCTGATAATAATAACACCGAAAAATGTGAGGGGCACCATGTGGAGGCACTTTGGGCTCCGCTGTGTGTCGATTATGTGCACTGTGTGTTGCTACCTGGGGTGGGAGGTGGTTATTGACGTGTATGCTCGAAAATCAATCGAGTTTGGCTTTATTAAAAAGTGACAGCCCTATGTGGTGCAAATGGCCTTCAGCAGATTCAGTCTGTCAGTGTATGTCTCCCAGAAGGTAAACATAATCAGCTCTTTTTCTGTGTGGTATTGTGTGATTTTGTTCAGCAAAGTCCACAGCTAGGGTTAGAAACTGATTTGACTTTACTGATACTGATTCCTTTATCGATTCTACGCATCAATTAAATTCTTTAGCGCTTCCTGTATCATTTCCTGTGGATTTTATATTCGCAAAAAAGCAGGCCTATACAGGTTTTAGGGTCAACAACATATGACACTCTCGACATTCAATGTTGTTCTGTGTAAACAAAGAGGCTGGTGTTTTTGCTTAAAATCACACAGACACTGATGCTAGCTTTGCACTGAGTAACAATTCAGCCACTCATTGGACTGCCTCTGTCTTCTGTTTGCCATGACTTTGCCTTCTTTGTTGTCTTTCATGCTGACTGCATCAATAGAGAGCATGACCTCCTTGCTTTGTCAGGCATCCAGGAATTAGTGGAAGGCATTGATAAGGGACTTTTTAAGCAAAAAGGATAAATGATAATGATCATTTTCCTTTGTCTTTGTACCATCTGCTTTCATCGTGTGAGGTGTGTTAAGTGCTGGTACAGTATCAAGTACACACCTGCAGCCTTCAGACTTCATTGTCAAACTTCAACTAGTCCTTTGCTGTCTTTCAGTGACGAGTATTTTCAATTAAACTCCACAAGCTTAGTGTAAGCAACTCACTAAGCTATTTTGAGTTACTGCTATTTTAAATATTGGCACCAGCACTGGCCTTGATTTCCACAAGTGCCTCTCTAAAAGCAGCACAAAGTAAGATTTCGGCTTTTTAGCTCTCTAGGGGCCTCTATGGTCATTGAGTGTAACTGCGCGGTCGTAAAACAGAGCGCCTCACACCAACGTGCATTTGTTGACATACAGAGGGAGGAGAAGCGAGCCGACAGGACGTCCCGAGAGACAAATAAACCATGTGGACTGATAAGGTACAGTCTGATCATGTTTCTATTTGAATAAATCATCATGTACTTACAAGTCCAATAGTAGCAGGGCTAAATTAGCATCGGTCGGACATCCTGCCTCGTCTTTCAGCTCACGCCAGCCAGTGAATGCCGGGCCAGTGTTTATCCCTGTCCGGGCACTTAGCTTGTTACTCTCCCGCTTTCTTTTTTTCGTCTCCTCCGATAAACATTTCTTTTCTTCTGGTTTTTCGCTGCTTCAGCCATGATAACAACACTACATGTAGCTTTGTTCTTCTTCTTCTTGATTAATGGCGGGTGGCATCCAACGTCAGAAGAGCATTACTGCCACCTTCTATGCAGGAGTGTGAGCCAGAGGTCCCTATTTCCATTAGGAAAATAAGTGCATATTTACTTTCAACTAAATTCTGTTGATTAAATCTGTTTCAAAAATTCATAAACTGCTTCATATTCTCCTTTTCCCAATGTTTAGCTTTCACCTCGAGGGGGAAGTGACGTATGCCTTAAAGCAATAAATATTTGTAGTTTTTTAATGTGGAAGTGTTCCTACCATCCACATCGAAGTTACTTAGTGCCAGTGAAGGTGATACAGACCCCCTCAGACCATGACAGAAGTGTCATTCAACTTGTTGTAAAGCGATGCACCATCACAGTGATTCTAGAAATATTATATTAGGGTGGAAAAACTATGTAGTGTTGGTTTAAAACAGCAGGTAGAAAAGGTGCATCTTTCACACCTGGAGGATACCTTAGGGTTATGTTTATTTCCACTGTAAAAATGGCACTATGGCTCCAAAGGGAAATCTTTGGCTTTCACAGCCAGTCAAAAACGGTTACTTGAGGAAATGCAGGTTTTTGTGCCTCCCCAAAGGCTTTATTTTACAACACAAGAAGTTTCTATTTGATAAAAATGTGACTGACATTTTTAAACCCTTATTCGACCACTAACTGAGTAAAATTTAGATGGATGATATCCTCTGATGGCATCTTAAATTGGCTTCAATCAGAAAAGTCTAAATGGGCATTTGCTTTTATGTTTATTCTTGCACTGTGTTCAAACTCAGAAAGCAAATTTCTTTTGTTGTCCGGAAAGACTTGCACAAAATTTAACAGCACACAAGAATAACACTTCCTTCATTTGTTTTGGTGTGGAAGAATGCAAGCCTACAGATCACAGGCTACAAGCATGGAGGGAGTTTAAGCTCCCACCAGGAGTACATAACTAACGAAGTGGAGTGAAAAAATCCCTTTGAGAGACTCACAGCAGCAGTGTCCTTAGCCTTGGGCCACTTTTATGTACTCATGATCTGATGCACAGCATGAGTGCTTCATGGACTCGACTATAAGGGCTCTTGAAAATCCCCAGAAGTCAGTATAAAAGGCCATTTCCTTTCTTGGTAAATGTTATGTAAAGCTCAGCCAGCAAAATGTTTATGTTTTCAACGCTAGAACTGATGTAACCAGAGCCAAGTGTTTTTTAAGCGAGTTAAAGCACGCAGACTTAAGGAAGCTTCGCATGGCAGGAAATGATAGGGATGTATGTGTTAGATGGGTATATCTATAGATTCCTGTTAAGCCTGTACTTCACACTTCATAACAGAGAGCAAACACACAAGTGAGCCTGACAGCCTGCCTTTGCAAACACACACACACTCATAAACACACACCTGCCTCATCAAAAAGTTCATGGAGAGGTAGCTTGCTATTATTCAGTGAGCCAACATATCAAATTAACTATCCGTCTAATAAGCACACATGAGATTCAACAGCCATGCATAAAAACTTCTCTGTTTACACTGAATATTCATAGACCAGTGAAATAAATTAAAAAGCTACCTATGTTAATTGTCATTCGTGCAGTGGAGATGGGCTGAGCACAAAAAAGTTATAAAGACTAGGAGAGGTATACTGGGGTGAACGAGGAGTCAGAGAAACAATTTTAAGTTTGATATCAAAAACAGAACAGAACAGAATCTTACCATGCTAAAGTCATGAGGAATAAACACATATGCTAAACTCATCTGCTAAGAGATGCTGGCTGAAAAATAACGTTGCTCCCATTGACCCAATTAAAGGAGCCTTTTGTTTAACCCCCAAACTGAATTAAAAAAAAGACAAGAAAATTATTGATGACAAAGTGTTATTTCTTAAATTATACTTAAGAGATGCCATCGTCATATTAATGATGTAAAGGCAAAATCATCAAATTAAAAGACATTATTCTGAGAGAGCAGGTCAGAAGTGTGTGGAAAGGGTAACAATAATGACATTCTTAGTCATTAAATGAGGTAAAAGTGAATATCACAAGAAAAAAACTCAAAATTATGAGAGACTACAGGTCATGATTACATAAGTCAAGATACAAAGTCATATATGACATAAAAAAACAAGAATCTAGTGTATGTCAATACAATAAAAAGCTAAATTATAAGATTTAGAAGTGCATTAATAAGACAGCTGTTCCTAATGGGATACAAAGTCACACTTATTGGATAAAACATAACTGTTTTGGGGCACTTGTTAAAATTGCATGCTAAAAGTTTACATTTCCACATATAAAATAATCATCAAGAGACATAATACTCATAATAATGAAACACTAGGTTGTATATTAAGAAACAAAGTCTTTGTTATGAGGTAAAAAAACGAGATTTAAAGAAAATATTACAAGATCATAATTAAGAGGTAATATTGAGTTGTGACATTCTACCTAATTTATTCAACATAAATTCTAGTTATGGGTGGAAAGCAAAAAAACTGAATAACACAATAAAAAGATAAGAGTCTCCGTCTGCGTTCTAAGTCTGTTTGAGATGCCGAGACCCCCTTCCACACATGGCCTGGATTGCTCTAAATGCTTTACGGGTCAACTCTGTGGTGTTGAGCACTGTTCTGCAACATGTTGTCAACAACTCTGCATTCATTCAATTGTCTACCCTGCAATGGACTTGACACCTTGAGCCAATGAGCTTACACTGATGTTGAAACAGAGGTGGGATGTCACACTGGTAGGTCTTTTTGTGGAGGGGCTTGAACAAATGTTAAACCCACTAAAGGGCTAAAAAAGACTTAAAAAGCATGTCATGACCTCTTTAAGCTTATGGCATTAGACTTTAGAATACTTCTTAATTTAAAGAGATAAGCTGTAAAAAATGAGGATAATTTTTTGTATGCAGGTTGTAACAGGCTTTGAATATGGTGGATGAAGCTTGGTTTCATTCAATATAGGTGCAGTCAAAAAAATTTTGATTATGAGTATCAGTATCAGAGGGAGGTCTGGGCTGCTCTGCTTAAGCTGCTGCCCCCACAACCCGACCCCGGATAAGCAGAAGATAATGGATGGATGGCTGAAGTTTAAGATTGGAAATATCGTCATATTGACTTTTGGGGAGGAAAAAAAAAAAGATCTGAATTGTGCAACGCTCCTTTGTCTTAGAATTATTAGTTAGTATCTATAATGTTTTTTAACCCATATTTATAACCTTAATTCTCATATTTTTTACTTCATATGTCATTGTTAGAACATACACAGGGTAGCGTTTTCTTTGTCAGTGGGTGTTTGCTGGGGGAGACGGGAGGTAAAACTGACATAAAGGACTGTCACAGCAAAGCAAAGGAGATGGAAAACGTGGTTTTGATTTAGAATTCAGACTGAAAATCCATCAAGATTTGCCCAACAGCTGTATCTGTCAAGCGGGTTGCGACACACAAAGTGGACTTTATAATCACATTCTCTCTGCACAGGTATTTTTATGTGTGCATGTATGTGAACGTGTATATTGGCTTCTGAGGCAAAGACCAAATTTATATTCATTACTGAACCTGTTGTGCTATCTCAAAACTGCTAGATGGGAACCATATCTTTGTTGAAAAAACCTGCACATGCACAAATGGAGAATATAGTTTTGCTTTGTATGCGAGTCTTGTTTTGTATGACAGAGCTCACATCACTGCAGAAATTATGGAGGTGTATACTTTCTAGATTGCAGCTGTAAACAGATAATTTAGAAATTTAGACAATGCAGAAGTAGATCTACCAGAGAAGATAATCTGGGAATTGATAAGATGTTATTGATACCAATGCTATTATCAAAGCAAATTCCCTTATCAAGTCTTGTGGGTTTTCTGCATTAGCAAAAGCTGGCCAAAATAGGTTTTCAGTGGCAACAATGTTAAACATGTTACTGCGGGTGTTCAGTGCTGTTATGCATAGATGAATGCTCCTGCAAGTGGCTGAATCAAATCACTAAACATTGAGAAGTAAGCTTTTCTTGAACAAAAATTTAGCCACAGTTTTGACCACTTCTGCACCCTGCCTGCCACAATTACATGTTTTATTTCTTGTAAATAATTTCTGCTGTCTAATGGAATTAATCAGCAAAAAGACTAGTTATATTGATTCCTTCAGCTAGTTGTTACTGATTCTAAA
This sequence comes from Cetoscarus ocellatus, assembly GCA_037902135.1. Taxonomy (NCBI): domain Eukaryota; kingdom Metazoa; phylum Chordata; class Actinopteri; order Labriformes; family Labridae; genus Cetoscarus; species Cetoscarus ocellatus. Next base: position 341,094 of record JBAMNC010000573.1, read on the forward strand.
CCTGATTTCCCATGCTAATCCTCAAGTTACTGTCTTTGCTGACCAACAATATGACTCAAGTATATTTGAAGTTGTATGGTTGGTGCAACGCAGCCAATAACAGGCTGACACATAAAGACGAACAACCATTTCCACCCTCACTCACACCTAAAGTTTAGCATACACTGTGATTTCACAAACCCTGGGACGATTTTGAGTTCTCCGACTGATTTTGAAGACAGGATTTTAGCACACCTGCTGGTTATTTGTCACTGTCTACCATATAGGAATGGAAAAAAGAAACCAGTCTCTCATGAAAGATGTGAATGGTAAATGGATTTGAGCTTAGTTAGCACTTTTCTGGTCTTTCTGAAAATTTAAAGCACTTTTAAACCACAAATCACATCTACCCATTCATAACCGTTCTCACTCACTGATGGGTCTGAGTCTCTGAGTCATCAGTATCAGCTAACACATCCTCGCCCATTCATACCCATTGGCACAGTACTGACACAACAGTGGGTGCAATTTGGGGTTAAGTGTCTTGCCTAACGACAGATCGACATGTGACAGCCGGAGCTAGGCTTGAACCCTAGACCTACCAGCTGATGGTAGATTGTACTATGAGACCAACCCACCAAACAAACATATCTTCACCATAATTTTGAGGATTACTCAGCATTGGTCTATTATACATTGATGCGTGAATGGGGCATAATAAACAATGCAAACATTTTTGGAAGCGCACGAGTGTTTTCTTAGCTGTAAAACCAGCAAAAGGAGAATTACCTGAATACTTTAAAGAGACAGCTCTGACACACTAACCACAGCTGTGACAAGTCAACAAAAAAGTACAATCTTCCTTTACATTTCATTTGTAAAATAAAACATTTAAGTTATGTTGCGTAACTTCATAGTCCAAAACGTATTCTTTAAAGTACAGCTTGGTGGATATGCCGTCACACTCACTTCATAATAATTAAAATCTCTGCTATCAGTCGAGTGGATCAGGGTCATCGATTTGGGACAGAAAGCAAAAGTAAGTGTGCCATTCTGTCAGTGTCCCAGCAGAGCCTATATGACAGAAACTTGAGACTTCCTGAGAACTCCCCGCCATGCTCACACAGTATGGGGCCCTCAGAAATCAAACCCTAGTTTCCATGAGCCATTAGCTGATTGTGAGTCACCCATCTGCCACGATGTAAACTCTCCCCTGAGAGTTGTCATTCAAGTTAAATGGAATCAATGGTCCATGTCGGATACTTTTTTTTTTTAGGTTTTGATAGAAGAGGAGAAAGATTTTAAGCTGTTTGCCCTCAGCAGTAAATGAACAAATCAATCTGTGTCCACTTTGGGAGAGTTAGACCACTCTACAGTACATGAGAGGAGTGAGAGGAGTTTCTACAGTATATAGCCGAGCAATTGAACTGTCAACTTAACCACTTCATGGTTAAGTGAGTGCAGTGCAGTAGGGAGGAGAAAACTGGGTGGAGTGCATGTGTGTGACTGCCTATGTGATGGTATGTTTATCTACCTTTATCTCCCAGCACAACCATGGGGTGGACTATACTTTGAGTCATTGTATCTTATTGGTGGAACCCCTACATAAAACTGTGGACTGTGATGCTATGAAAAACACTTGCTGTCATTTTTCCGGAAAGCACGGGACATTGAATTTTCCCTCCAACAAGAAAATCAAAGATTAAAATAAATATTCTTTTGCATTTGGGCTCTGTGCAGCATTTTTTTTTAAATGAAATAGTGCTATTGGTCATTTCCATGTTGGTGAGTGGGTTTTAAAGAAAACTTTAAACCAAATTTAAGTTAAAAATAATCAGTTATCAGGGCCATACAATAATGATGCACTTATTGGTAGACCCATTTTTTTGCTGTTTTTTTTTTTTTTTCAAATTCTGAAAAGTAGAAATTTTGGAGATACTTGCTGGCCACTTCATAAGTTTTATCTTCCTAGGACCGGGTTAGACCCTCTTTGGCCCTTGAAACTGCCTTAATTACTCATGGCATAGATTCAAAAAGGTGCCAAAAACATTCCTTGAGATTTTGGTCCATTTTGACATGATAGTGGAGCTGCAACAATGAACTGATGAAATTAATTCAAAGTCTTTAAAGTCTTTGGTGGTGCACTTTTAAAGTCTTCAAACAAATAACACATTCGACGCCACATGATCATGTAAATGATTTGAAAAAATACAAAATGTATGCACTCTTATGGCTGGGACTTATCAAAAGTATTGCCAAACTGAGATTACAGGTTTGGGTGTGCAAAATGTACAAAAATGCAAATAAAATTGTGTTTAATTTTGGAAAAAAATGCATTTTTTTGAGAATTTGTATTCTCTTGACTCTAGCTCTATACACTCAGCCCAACTGTCTGGTAAAGGTAAGTCAATTTATAGTCATTACTTTGGGTAAAAGAACACATGCTTATTGCTGCTGTAAGTGCCCATGTGGCGCATAAAAGAGAAAAACATCTTAGGGGTGCTGATGGAGCAGCAGTTACGTCCACACTCCCATATACAGAGAATCACAGGTGGTCTGTGTTTAAATCCTGACAGGACTTTCTTGGGCACAGGTGACCCCTCTCTCTATCCCCATTTTCCAGATCAATTACTATCCAATTCTCTTGAATCCTCTTGAGTTAAGGCAGAGAAAGCCCTAAAATACTTTTTTTTTCTTTTAATTCCTAAGCTATTTCCTTGGTGTGGTAGTCAAAGGAATATTGGTTAGCTTACCCTCACCATGTCATTCCTCTGTCCCTGTGCTCTCATGGATGGCTGCTTTACTGTATTTTGTGCACAGGGACGCCAGGAGCTCACAGCAGGACTGCAGCATCACACAGAAAATGCATTGGAGATGCTTTTGGTCATCTTGATTCCCCATGCAGACTCATACTCTGTGCCCTCTCCACTGGAACGCCATGAAACAGAGCTCCATCCAGAGGTGGCCTCACATCCCGCCTGCTCTCCAACCCCCCAGAGTCCAAGCTTGCGTTTCAGCCAATTAGATCTTAACTAAAAAGGTTACTGATCTCCCCCTCCTCTATCATTCTCCATCACATCTATGTGTGACCTGACATAGCCGAAGAGTGAACCGCACACATTCATGTTTATCTGAAGAAATGAAGCGTCAGTAGATGTGCTTGCATGCTTTAACAGCTTGCCAGAGATGAACACATGATGCAAAAAGTGTGAGAAGCACACACACGCACATGGACTCTAACACTGGCCAAAGCTCTGTGCTTAAATGGAGATGAGAAGTAAAAGCAATTGAGAAGTATGCTGTGGGAACGGAGGGGTTAGAAGCCAACCGCAAATTACTGTCAGAGGTGCACAAATTTAAGTTGGCGCAGATTTTTAATTTTGCTCTGGAGTCACTAATGTTCAAAACGTAAATGGTAATAGTCACAGTCGAATTAATATGAACGCATGGCTGCTAATTAAGACCTGATTTAAAGCTCATCTCATAGATTTTTTTGGAAAGTAATGGAGCGCAGTATAAAGTGCATGCTCCCTCTATCTGAACTTGAAATAATGGCAGAAGGAACCATTAAATATTTCTTAACTGCAGCCATGCAGGAACCTCCACAGCAATGGAGGATCTGCAGTGATAAATCATTTTCTGACACCGTTTTTTACAGACCTTTATCCCCTACATACAAAGGTTTTTGCAGTTCAACTTGGGTATCTCCCAAAATAAACGCTACAATCACCAGGTGCAATTTCCATGTTCAATCCTGACTATGCAACCCGTCCTTCTGATTTGTTATTGGGATTTATGTCACTGATATTAATAAGCTTATACTAAAATATTATTGTACGCTTATACTTAGTGCTGGGCAATAAATTGACTTTAAATGACAATTATGGCCACCAATGATCACAAAAACATTTGGACTGAAGCAATCTCTCCCTCTTCTCTTCTCTTGCTGCCTTTTTGCTCTGCAGAGTAGAGTCTGAGCACGCTGAATAAACACACCCATATTTGATGAATGGTGGATAAAACAGCTTAATGTTCGAGTCACAGACGAGAGATGAGTGTGGTTGACTCGAAAGAAATAAAATGAGTGTGTGCTTTGAATGACACAGGGAGTATCAAGCTGTGTCCAGCGCTTCAAAATACTGTGGCAAGACAAAAACCAGTCTGTTGTATTCAGTAATAAGAGTATCCACATTTTTACACAATGCTTTTAGTACGGAAAGTGTTTCCAGGCCAGCTCTTCAGTTATTGGTACTCCCAAGTCACCTAGCACTTTCCCATTGCTGTCCCTTTACAACAAAACATCAGTTTTACATCATAAAGGTGATATATGCGCTACAAATGATGTGGAATAGTAGGAATAATAATTATAATAGTAGTTGTGTTTAAGTAGATATGACCCTCTTCACTCCCCGTCTTCGCCTACAGGATTCATTGCGCCTGTATGTGAGAGGGGCCCGTGCTTTTAATGAGACTGATGTCAATAATATCGTATTCTTAAAGTGGAATTTCTTAAAACATTCAAAACAACTTAAAACACAGCTGTAAAGGTATGACTGACACTGTTTGTCACTAATTTTACAACCTTTTAAAATAAAAAGTTGCATTTGTATTTCAACGTTCATTCTTACTAAAAACCTGTTGTGCAAGTTACAGAAGAAATGTTAATATGTTCCTTTTTAATCATTAATTCTTAAATAAGTAATGCAGTTACTTTACTTATTACTTTGTATCAAAAGTAACTAGTTACTTCACTGTTAAGCTACCTTAAGAACTCATATTTTGCCTTGGCTCAGGTTTATATCGTTAATTTTTTATGACAGTTTGAGTATCTTCACAATCACTAATGTACAGAAAACATCTAGTTTGCACATGCCGAGTACTGATCCAACTGTTTCCTCAATGTCTGAGACAACCTGTCAGTGCTTCTGCAACTTAGATACCAGCTTCCCATTATGGGCTGAGTCCGCTCTGATTGGTCAACAAATCTGCTCTGAAGTGATTGGTCAGTGCTGCTTAGCGCCATATTTTCACGGCTCAGCATTCAATCTACAGTCACTGCTTTGCACTTGCCCTGCCAACTTCAGCCAATGGGTGTAGAATGCTGGCAAAACTACGGCAGGATGCATCAGTGGTAGGACTATCAGAGGGGCCAGGGAACAAGCCATTTCAGGCAGCCACTGGCGCTGTAAACAGGGGGAGAGGAAGAAGCGCTGATGACGCAGACTTTTTGTCTTGTGCTTAGAGGTGCTCTACCACATATGGACACAATAAAAAAACTCGAAAGGGCATGTGAAACTCCAAAACAGCACAATATGGGAAACCCGACACACCAGATGGACCATTTAATATATTTCACTCGTCTATCTGGGAAGAGCCCATAGAAAGTGTTGTAGAATGGGCAGAACCTTTCAAAAGCATATTCGGCAGGTGATTGGATAACCATTCTGTCAATCACATTCATTACAGGCCAATCAGCCAATTTAGTAGGTGGGCACTACTGCCGCCATGTAAAGGACAAAAGGTAAGTAACTTTATTAAAACAAACTCTCAGAATAACATGTTGGAAGTACAGTAAAAATATCCTTTCTATAGCAAAGCTTTTATTGTTATTTGTTTTTCATTTGATTAAGAAACAAAGAACACAAAGGCTCGTTTCACTTTTGTCAAAAAACATCTTGATGATCCCCAAGACTTTTGGAAAAATATTCTGTGAACTGACAAGACAAAAGTTGAACTTTTTGGAAGGTGCGCATCCCGTTACATCTGGCGTACAAACAGCACAGCATTTGATAAAAAGAACATCATAGCAACAGTCAAACATGGTGGTGGTAGTGTGATGGTCTGGGGCTGCTTTGCTGCTTCTACCAGAAAATCCTGAAGGAAAACGTTCGGCCATCAGTTTGTGACCTCAAGCTCAAGCCCACTGTATTTATGCAACAGGACAATGACCCGAAACACACTAGCAAGTCCTCCTCTGAATAGCTTAAAAAAAAATAAATAAAAAATTAAGGTTTTGGAGGCCGAGTTAAAGTCCGGACTTAAATCCAATTCAGTTGCTGTGGTGTGACCTTGAACGGGCAGTTCATGCTCAAAAACCCTCCAATGTGTCTGAGTTAAAACAATTCTGAGCAGAAGAGTGGGCCAAAGTTCCTCCACAGCGATGTGAAAGACTCATCACCAGTTATCGCAAACACTTGATTGCAGTTATTGCTGCCAAGGGTGGCACAACCAGTTATTAGGTTCAGGGGGCAATTACTTTTTCACATAGGGTCATGTAGGTTTGGAGAGATTTTTTCCCTTAATAAATAAATCACCATTTAAAAACTACATTTTGTATTTACTTAAGTTATCTTTGAATGATGTTAAAATTTGTGTGATGATCTGAAACATTTAAGTTTGACAAATATGCAAAAAAATAACACATCAGGAAGGGGGCAAATACTTTTTCACAGCACTGTACTGGCTGGCAATTAAGTAATAGTCAAAAACCCTATCAGACTGTTAGTTGTGCAACAGCGATCTGATGTAAACTCAAAAAGACTCAAAGACTCAATGGCAGCACTGATGGATTCAAATATTATTGATTTTTGATTTTTTTTAAATACAGAGCATTTGCTTTATGGATCTTTTCGGACAATCCTAGGTTCAGTAAATCAACCCCTGACTCTGGCCTGGGTTTTATCAGACTGTCTATTAAACTCCTTCCCCCCGAGTTTTCTGCATCTCCATTCCTTTCCCTACCTCAAGTAATATAAGCACTGTCATGCAAATATATCATCTGACACGCGTTCAGTTTATCTAGTCTGCTTTGTAACCGGGGCTACTGAGAGCAGCACTCCAGGCACCGGAGCCCAGAAGCAGCAGGGAAGAAGAGTGGCACCTCGCTGGCTGACAACAGACCTGGGTACATTATCAGAGAGTCACTGCTGTGGTTGGAGAGGACGTTGAATAAAATATAAAGCTGCTGAGGGTGGTTACACACACTGTATGGTAGTTTAGTGAAGTGTAGGAAGAAGTAGCCCAGGAAATGTAGGGGATAGAAGAAAGAGCTGAGTGGGTGAGTATAAATATGTGTTAAACCATCACTGCTCATGAGAGACAATATATTTGTGATGATTTGTGTTAAGAGAATAAATTTAGACTCTGAGTCACTTCCTCAGTTTTGTGAGGACGTGCGGGGGCAACAATCCAAAATGTAACTAAGGATTGAACATTAATAAATTAAAGGAATAAAAAAACTGAACACGCGAGGTTGTGAAAGAAATTAGCCAATGAGAACATGATGTAAAATGGAGCAGACACAACCATTAAACTAAAAATGCACACGAGCAAACAGCGTAAAGATGTGATTAAACTTGATACACCATCAACACTGATTAGAAAGAGTTATTTGCATGTCCTCTGGCAGTGCAATAGCGCTTTACAGTCCAGACATTACAGCTAGGATTGGGGTTTCTATTTGGAGCTCATGTGAGGATTTTTAGCTGTAAATGAAACAGATTGAAATCAACACTAATTCATGTGGATGAGCTGCAAGAGTAATAAAGGCTATCAGCAAAGAGATGGACGATTACAATAGTGTGTTATAAATGCTTAGAACATGCTGTAAGAGTCAGATTAAGAGAAAAACAACATGCCTTTTTTGGTTTCATATATACTGGCCATCAGCTGCTCTTTGTTGAGCTACATGCATTTGTACATAAAAAAAATATATGGTGTAGTGCTCTCTTTCACTTTTAGAAGAAAAAAAAAGAGTTAACTTTTGTAACAACGCTGTGCTCATGAATGTCACTTCTACCACACTGACCAATGAAACTCAAGAAGAGGCATGAGAGATGTCCACCATGTGGATGACAATTGCAGAGAAAAAACTGACCTCACTCACATTTTCAAAGATTTACTAGTCTTCAGTTGCAATCAGTGGCAGAACATGATTCCTTAACATTGGTATTTGGGTGATATTTTATGACTAAATGACAATCTAAAGATCACAAAGCAATCACAACTGGTCTCATGGATCATAACAAGGAAAGTGGAAGAAAGCATCTTTAACCCAGCCTCATTAGACACTATGACACTAAGAGAGCTCCGCTAGCACCAGAACAGTGGCACTGAACACACATCTTAAAGGTCCCAAGACCTACAAATTCAATTTTGGTTGCCTTCAATGTTGTTAGAAAGGGCTTGGGGAGCAGAAGAACATGGCAGCTTTTACTAAACTCTCAGTTCATCGAGAAATGCACTATGCTCTTTAAAGAAAATGCCCCTTAAAACAATCAATGTTTTAATTTCTGGCTTTTCTGTAATAGCTACACTAATACTTGGTTCTGTTAATCCAAGCAGTAGGATGTCACACTGGTCAGTCCAATCTCAGGGACAAGAAGCATCAGTGGATTCATTCAGCTACTAGCACTGTTTACATGGGGGTGAGGGAGAAGTCCAAATGCTGCCAGCATTGTTATCTTGTGCAAGAAGGTAATCTATCATGCATAGGATACATGGAAAATGTATAAAACTCAAAAAGCATGCTATGACCTCTTTAAGTGAGGGAAGAAGTTGCCATAGGTTGAGAATAGAATAGAAAATTTCCTGCTCCTTCTCTCTGGTGGAGCTGAATGTAGGTGAACTTCACGCTCTCTACTCACTGAGTCTCTTTGCAGCCTCCAGTGCCTCTGAAGCTGTGTCTGCTACATAGAACCGCTGGACAGCCACACCACTTTCTTGCATCAGCTTCTTGCTCTGGTACTCCTGCAGATTCAGCCATCTCCTGGGATTTAGCCAGTTGCTCTGGATGGGGAGAGAGAGGGAGAGAAGGGGAAGAGTGGGGAGTGAGTAGATAAGCGAGTGACTTGTAAGTGAAAGATACTTATCACAGCGCTGTTTTAAAAAGAGGTACACATCTCCTGGTTTCCATCTTCCTAATGATAACAGTTTCACTTTAGCATATCTCTGCTGCAGGTGTTTACATAGTAAACCAAACATGTCTGACACCTCCCTCAAAGTGCACAGGCTGCACCCTTCTCCCCTCCCCTCCCTCCTTTTATCATCGCTGTCTCCTCTTCCTGTAATGAGGCGGGCAGCCAGGTCTGGGCTGCAGGACAGGTCTGAAGCTGTTTGCTCCATCTGCAGATGCAGGCTCTGTCAGCTCCAGCTGTTGCTGCTATTAAAAGGAAATTGCCTTTTTAATGTGACGGGGGGACATAAGCTGTATCCCTCCACAATCCCTCCTCACCAGCAAACACAACTGTGTGCATGGGTGTGATTTGTGTTTGTCTGCACAGAGGCAGCCTGTGTAAATGCATATTTTTTAAAAGGCAGGTCTTCAGGGAGTTGTTAAGAGAGAAAAGCCATTAAAGTCAGAGAAAACAGGGATTGTGAGGTAAATTATTGTTTGGACTGTAACTGATGCCTCCATTTATGTACTTCCTAACACTGTGAACATTTAAACTAGCAAAACAAACTCAACCAATACTGTTGCAATTGACTGCTCCTGACCAAGTTAAGTCAGGTCCATAAGTAGGGAGTATTATTTTGAAATTGAAGATTTATCCTCTGCTTTAAAAAAGTATCCTGCCCACATTAGAGAAGTTTTTCCAAAACCACACCTTTGTCCACATGTAGAAGTATGGGATTTAATGTTTTTTTTGATACGATGGGCTGCATGATGTTGCAGCCGGCTATGCTGTTCCTTCACAGCAAGAGAGATGCTGCTTTGACTCCCCAGTCAAGCTTGGTCTTTCTATGTAGAGTCTGTATTCTCTCTACCCATAAATGTACGAAGTGTGTCAGAAAAGTTCCAGGACTGGTGTCACAAAAGATTTATTTCAAACTCAAACTTCAAACTAAGAGTTTTCCCCTTCAAAGTAATCCAAGCATGTCTACAAAGAGATACTGCGGTGTTTGCTTCGTTCAGTGCGTGAGAAGAGGCGAGAGTTGTGGCAGGACAAGTCTTGACTGCTTCACCATGACAACGCGCCTGCTCACAATGTCCCGAGCATCCGACAGTTCCTGGCCGAGAAGAGCATCGCCGTGCTGGAGCAACCTCCCTTACTCACCCGACCTGGCTCCGTGAGATTTTTTCCCCTTCCCCAAGCTCAAGGGGGTCATCAGGGGGACCCATTTTGAAGACGTGGACGACATCACAAAGGTCGTGATGACGGATCCCGGAAGAATCTTTCCAGGAGTGCATGAAAGCGTGGCAGAGAAGGATGGGAAAGTGCATTAGACTCCAGTGGGATTACTTCGAAGGGGAAAACTTGTAGTTTGGATTCTAAATAAATCTTTGTGAAACCAGTCCTGGAACTTTTCTGATGCACCTGGATTGTTTTTTTTCAAGTACTCACTTTTCTTCTCCTAGATAAAAAAACAGGGATGCATGACATTGGATGTATGAGTATCCAATTTGCCAATATTTCTGAATTCAATCATGCAGATATCGGTTTTGGTACTGATATTTTGCTTCAAGAGCAAAAAAGTCTCCATTAACTTAAACTGACCTGTCCCTTTTATAGTTACAGTCCATTTGTGTTAAAAACTAAAGTGAAGCAAGACATACAACATTTTACTCTTTGATGAATCATACTACTGATTTATAAAAGTGGACATTGGGTCATGATAAGGTAAACCATCACAAGTCACTGTAAATTTTGCCATTATTACAGCCAATACATTGGATATTCATGGCCAATTCTTATAGTAAAATAATCGGCTGTAAATATCAGTATCTGAAACCAATAATCAGCTTTTCAGGCAATTATCTACTGATGTTTGCTTTGATAATATCATGCATTCCTAAAAAAATACTTGTTTGCTATGTTAACTGATGACTCAAAGTTAACTTTTAATGTGAATTTGTGTGCTCGTGTAAACGGAAATTGTAATGTTGCAAAGTGACAACATGCAGAGGAAATATGATCACATAGTGGGAAGTTAAAAGCCCTAAACGCTGCTTAACCCAACTGAGCACTGTAGACTGAGTTTCTGAAAATCTTCATCCTGGAGGGACTTTTCCAAAATTGGCCTTTTCAGTGACCTTGAATGCAGGTTACAAGTGTACAAAAGGTAGAAAAAATATACATTGATATATGAATTTGGGCATAGATTGACCTAATAAGCTATGGCATGTTACTTTGTGAACTTTTTATCATTTTGACATCTAAACATATAAATCACACTTGCACATAAGTGATAGAGGGATAAAGCTCATTGTTTTGTTGTTCGGATGTTATGGGGTCATGTGGGAAAATATTGCTTTTATTGTATATTTCCAGAATATTGTTAATAACACATTGTCTGAAAAGAAAAGTCAAATGCTTTATCACACCAGCTGTGCATGGTCGATATTCTGCACTTAACAACAATCCCCTGTATCTGAAAGAAGTCGCCGGCTGCTTCAGGTCGGCTCTGTGCTTAACAGCAGGGAAAAACACATTTCTGTGGGGACAAAAACACCATCATAAATATAGCAATAACATCAAGCAGTGCACCACACTTTGAAATTGAATCTGAGTCCCTCTGTTACAACATCACCAAATGTAGCAGGATGAAAACAGTAGCATTGTGAGCTTAAAGATCGCCTTGTGTTTGTTTCAAAGAATACATAAACGTTAGGAAAATAGGAAACAGCTATTTCAAAGGATAAAAACCAAGAAAATTGTTTTTAAAGAGATAAATGTAAAACACAATGTGTTTTAAAACAAGGCTAAAAGACAACTTTGAATGTGTCATCAACATTGGAATATCTAAATGGGTACCTGAAACAGATAAATAAATACTTAATCACTTTGCATTTCACAAAGTGTTTTAGTTTTACTTGAATAAACACTTTGTCCACTAGTATGTTCTTGCTGCATTGTACCATGGTATTGGAAATGACAGCTCAAAACTACATGGTTTAATCCAACATTTCAAGGTTAAGAATAGCAAAGAAGTCCATTTTTTAACTTTAGCATTTAAACTATGAATCAACATTTATTTTTACCTATACTTGTGATACTAAGTTCTAATTTGTATAAGTCAAGTGGTTTCTACAGTGGGTAATTGACTAGAATCTGCTCATTATATTTGTGTTACAGATGCTCTGGTTGATTGGGAATTAATCTTTTTCAGCTTTTAATTTATTGATATACTGTATGTGACTGGTAGATCGGAGTCAGTGCTTCTAGTCATCAATCCCTAGAGAAATACTATTTGTGACTTGTAGTGTGGCTGCACAGGGCTAATTAAATGGCTTTTAAATAGATCCTTACATTTTTTTAATTTACACAGCCAACAATCAAGAGCATGCTGGCTAAAGACGTTGCCATGGCAAGTGAGAAAGAGAGCAAGCTGGATGTGGCATGGATGAAGCTGCATGTTTTAAACAAACACACACTCCAAGAGACAGGGGCTTTGCACTACTTTTGGGAAGCTTAGGTGATACTTTCATGTTAAATGCATCACATAGGGTCACACTTAAGGTTTATCTGCTGCTGGCCTTGTATTCAGGCAAGATTCTTTAGCTAACAGTGTAGCAGGGAGCACATATTTAAGCTTTTCCCATTGAATATACTCACTATACTTGTGCAGTTGGGGGGCTGAATGGTGTCATCTTGCCCTGTCTCAAGTGTTAATTTTTTGTATGTTTATGCTTTTTGACAGTACTCATCAGCAGTATGCACTATGCAGATGCCCAAATAACATTCCTAAACTTTGAATGTTGAGGCGTATTGATAATGAGGTAACTTATCTCAACAATAATCCCTCAGTGCTGTAGAGCAGGATAACATGAACAGCAAGCAGCTGAAGATAAATATTGAAAAACACAGAATTAAGGGGTGTTTTTTTTTTTATTGGACATCAAACTTGGAGGCCATAATGATACCTAAAATAAGTAAACCATGTTAACTATCAACTTAATTGAAGACCTTTTTTTTTCAAGAGTCCATGCAGCAGCCCTACTCCTAACCTGTTTTAATTTAGTGGTTTGATCCAACATTTAAATCTTGCTATCAGTGGATTATAAAGCTTTATATGAGGAGAGAGTGCTGTAATTCAGTGCCTCTCAACTGCAAGTGTTGAGGGACAACCATTCAGCTCCTATTAACCCATAATGTTTGTAGTGATTAAAGGCTAACAAGCTTGACATGGCCACTGTAGCAGGAACAGCAGAGCTGAGCATATTTAATAATCTGAAACAAAACACAATCATCTATGAATCTCAACTGGAAACAAGCCGCATGTTTGGTTATTCACAATTCATGCCAAAGCGACCCTTTCTGTGCCACAGCACACTGTGTTAGCATGCTTCCTCCATTCCAACTCTCGTGAGAGGCTGTCAGGAGACTTCATTATAGCCAAATGGGTTGTTTTCTGGGAGAACAGTACATGTTGATCCATACTGGCCTCTTCTCTCGCATAACTGAATACAGTAATGAGGGGCATCTGCGGGTCACCTCTGCAGTCTCGACAGCGATAGCTCACAATTCATATGTTTCAGTTATGGCACTTTCTATATGTGCGAAGCTGTGCTTTCCATCCTTTCCCTGCAGCACAATGTGACAGACATTATTGATGATCTGACTCACAGGAGTCTGGAGGGTTCAAAGCAAGGGCAAGAAATGGGCTGTATTGAGATCTGTATGGCAATTTATTAAAAGAACAAACCCATTTTTGTATGGGAGTAATACTTTAAGAGTTTAGATTAAATTAAAAAAGTGTCTACCCTAAGGCTGGGCAAAATGAACCAGCAAATATTTATCAATATTTCTATCTGGATGGCTGTACAAAAAACATATCGCAGTATAAATAACAATAGTTTGTCACCTATATTACAAGCTTATATGGTTCTAATAAATATCAATCATTATTTATATCAATGCAATATCACAGTGACAAAAAAGTCCTAGACACCTATTAGTTCATTTTCTTTTTTGGTTTTGATTATGAAAAGTTGAGACAAACTATCATAGTGCTAAAGTGTACAAACATCTGCAACATTTCAATTTGATAAAGTAGATAGTATGTGTTTCAAAGTTGTAAAATAAAAGAAAGATTACTGTCCAAAGGCCTTCAAACTCCAAGGGTGATTCGAATACACAGCAAGAAGTTACACCTTTTGGGGGGCAAGTTTTGATGCCATTTCCCATTCTTATGAGAAATGGCATGATTTTCTGAAAAAATGATGTACATTATCAGTTGTGTTGCAGAAGTCAAAATGTTAAGTGACAGCGTCCACATATCAGCACAGGCAGCAACACCGACTGACATACATAAATAAATACAACTTTATTTAAAGGTTTTAGATCAAAATACTGCTAAATTGTGCTCTTCCTACAATATACTATCAATGTTATCTCCTTCTTCCATACCTTTTTTCAACGTCCCTTGTTTACATCCAGATTTAAGGGCATTTTGGCAGCAAGGCAGCAGCCATTTTGAGAAGCTAGTGCTCGTGGCAGGCAGCTGCATTTCACCACAGACAAAATATAAGATGTCAGTTTTATGCATGTATTGATAAAAATTTAAAGAATCATTTTAACCAACCAAAATCTGCTATTTTGATGTTCAAAGTCAATGGTTTAGCCGGGTATTTGCACCCATCCCTGGTTCTCATGTCAACAATCATTTTTATGAGCAAAAGACACAGAACCATCAGGGTTTTTGTGTGTGTGTGTGGGTTTTTTTTTTTTGTTTGTTTTCAAAAGCAGCTAATTCAACATCGCATTCACATTTAATAAAGAAAGCAGAGATGGATAGAATCATCAAAATGCAACTCATAAAACATCTAATAATTACCTTACACCCATTTTAAAACTTTATGCATTTATCATTAAAAGTATATATACTACCGAGTTTTAATATAAATCCATCTGTATCTTCTTTTTGTCAGGCAAAACTTTGAGCATTTCCTCTTTTTCTGCCTGTCGCTCATTCCTACATGTCCACTTAAGCGGAACATATCCCTCAGCCTTTAACAAGCCGAGCTGCAGAACAAGTTTTCTCTGCTTTTGTGGACTCATTTGGCTGCTGTCAGGCACCTGCAGGGCCTCCTCTCTGGTAACATCCTCTTCCCTTGCCATTTAAACTGTTTGCCTTAGGAGGATCAGTCCTACTGTCAGAGTGCACGTCTCCATCTGTCAGTCTTTCTTCTGGACAACAAGACTCTCAGCACAATATGGACACACTGGTGGTTACATCAGTTTAACTACACCACAGGGTCTGTCACAGTGCATGGTTTTTGCACTTATAATTTTAAGGAACCTAACAGTCCAGCAGTAAAGGCATCCTATAAAGTCTTCAGGGTAGGGCTAGGACTGAATAACATATTTTACCAACACAATTGTGATGTGCAGGTCACAGGGCGTGCTGTGTTAGTGCATTAAACTGCGACTTCTCTGTTGTTTAACAGAATCTTAAACCGTGAATTTTCTCATTTTATGACTATTTGCTTCTTTTACGTGTGCACATTCTGACTGCAGGTTATACTGCAGGGACGAAAATATGAAGTGCGAAGCCCACACTCAGAGTTCAGAAAAGGATACTGAGTGGGTGTTTAATAGCTGTCAGCGGCACCTTGTCCTTGAGCCTGTGAACAAATGCTGGGACCAAAATTTGATCTATTAATTGCACATATGTGTTTCTGATATTATATTTTTTTATCTGTTGGTGCTGTGAGTCACAGGCAGCTCAACAAGACAGCTAATTACATGGGCTGATCATGCCAACAAGTTGTAATTTCAAACATTGGTTAAAATGGAAATCAATCAAAGTAGGGCTGCTCGATTGCGGCAAAAATTGTAATCACAAGATATTGGGATCCTGATTATAAAACATGATTGCTCAACTTTTACCATGCACCACATGCAATCGTTGAACTTACACACTCTCAACACTATCATTCAAGGCATTAAAGAAAAAGCAATAAATAAAAACATATGTAAACCAATTCAAATATCTATTATTATAACAGATGGAAAAATGTCAAAAAAAGTGCTACATGTCATGTGGCAAAATAATCTTTTAATCTCAATTATTCAGATTTTATAACTGTGTGACAGTAATTGTAATTAAAATTTAATTTCAATTAATTGCCCAGCTCCAGAGTGATTATGTTTGTGATAGCCACATATACTTCAAGTCACAAGATAACATTGTCACTAAATAAACCATAACACCAGCACTACCACCACAGCAAACCCTGTGTCAAAGACGTGAAAGAAGAGATGGAGCACATGGATAGAAAAACCCAAAAATGTATTTACAAAATTCACAAACAAACATTTCCAGCCCCAAGCTCGCTCTCTGTATGTGTGAGTGTGTCATTACTCAATGCAACATGTGCAAGCCTCAGCGACCAAATCCAACTTACATTAAATCATATGTGAGTGTCCGAACTGTCTGCAAGTGATGCAGTGCAAGTGATGCAGTGCAATGCTGCACGATGCGGCGCAATGTTTTTCCCTTCATGCCACGTCTCTTTTTTTCTCTTCACCGCATGTGCATGAAAAGCGAGGAAAGAGAGATATTGATGAAGCACTGGATGGATCTCCTTGGTTTTCTTTAACTTTTCTCACTTAGCAGAGTTTATTTACCTGTGTGCCTGGATAGTTCTGTAAGTGAAATGCTTTACTTTCACTTTCAGCATCGAGGGAGAAACTTGAATTTGCTCAGAGAGAGCTGGGTATCAACCAGCCTATGAGTAAAGTTCTTGTCTAAACAAAGCACTTCACACTTGTTCCTCCACCATTATAAAGTAGAAAGTACTTGATGTATTGTTCACAAGGGGAAAGACAGTACAGAATAAAACTGATGCAGTGTCAACAGCAGGCACGTGGCACTGCAACAAGACATTTAACGCTTGTAGTGTCTCCCCTATAGTTAATTTGGGATGGCGCCCCGCCCCCCCAATGGACACCCCCGTCATGCCAACAGGATCCCCACCCAGAATTCAAGTGCAGATTTAGAAAAAAAAATCCATTATTTGATTTTTATTTTAATCAGAAGGGCGTATAACAGGCACCCCCTTCTTTTCAAATACAAAAGCTAACTCTAATTTGCGCAATTTTAGAGTGTAATGCGTCGCTGTCGTTTCATTACATTCATTAAAATGCATTTCTCCTCTTCTCCGCAATTGACGGGGCTCTCCCCTCTCTCCTCTCACAACATATACACGTGCACAGTGGTGCAGTCCACGTGATATGCAGATATACGCCGTATACCCAATAGAAAATGCCCTGAAACACCGTATAGTCACTACAAAATGTGCAAAGATGCGTATAGCATGGATGTGTGACTTTAACTTTCCCGTTCATAAATTCATCTTCTCTGTGTTATGAAGTGGGCACTTCTGGACCAAAGAGTACTTGAAGTTTAACTGTGTGAATTAAATTAATGAATTCATGGAACAGTTTCCTGACCTGACTGACCTGTCATCTGACTATTTATGCTGCTCGCTGCGCAAGCCATCGGCTCTCTCCCGCACAAAGTCTGATCATTCACGAAAAAACATTCAACAAAAGCTGCCTTCAGTTAAACAGCGCATAACATGAAAAAACGTTCAATGATTTAAAGGATAAGTTCGGTTTCTACAGCTTTCACATAGTTTATAGAATGAAGTAGAACAATATACTCACCCAGAAGGCTTTCCTGATCCAAACAGTGCTTCGGGAGATATTTAGATCCAAAATCGAGCGGCGGACATCCGTATAACTGGTAGCAGACAGGGCATGTATAGCGCCGCTCCTAAAACTGCATTAATCGTCCAAAAACTCATTAGTTTCACCAACATTTCATCATGGTCCGCTCGCGCTACTCCTCCACGACAGTCCGGTGTCACTCCATCCATGTTTTTGTGACTGTGCTGACCTCTGAACTGAAAAGTTTCTTGCCTCCGCGTCCTCCTTTCGATGAGCTCCTCATCTGTATACTCTGGCTCGAAACTGTAAGGACACCCATCATATTCAAAGTTCTCTTCCACAACATCTTCATCTGATAGATATTCGTCCATTTTGCACAATAACTTTCTTCTGGAAGAAGAAAGTTATTGTGTAGCCACCGCTCGCCGCTGAAACAATGAGCCGTACTGCGCATGCGCGCAACCGGAAAGAAACTTTTCAGTTCAGAGGTCAGCACGGTCACAAAAACATGGATGGAGTGACACCGGACTGTCGTGGAGGAGTAGCACGAGCGGACCATGATGAAATGTTGGTGAAACTAATGAGTTTTTGGACGATTAATGCAGTTTAAGGAGCGGCGCTATACATGCCCCGTCTGCTACCATTTTACGGATGTCCGCCGCTCGATTTTGGATCTAAATATCTCCCCAAGCACTGTTTGGATCAGGAAAGTCTTCTGGGTGAGTATATTGTTCTACTTTATTCTATAAACTATGTAAAAGCCGTAGAAACCGAACTTATCCTTTAAGTAAGACTTTCACACAGAGCAAAGAAAGGAAGGAAAAGCTGAAGAAGAAGAGAGATTTTCATCCAATGTACATGTGAACATTTGATCTAAATACCTCCTAAATTGCGTGCGCTCCTCCGTGTGCTGGTGAGCATAAAGACGCAGATAGACGGGCATGGCAGTCGACAGTGAGGGAACATCAGTCACTTAGTGTGATTATAATTTAATGGTGTCTTGATAGCTCATGTTCACTGTTAAAGTGAACACAAAGACTTAAAAAATGACGAGTCAGCCTTTTGATGAATCAAAACTCAACATTCTTCAGCAGTCCAGCTCTTGTTTTCACTCACTCACTGTTTTCTAAATGATAATTCATCCTGAGGTATCCTGCATCACTTAATCACCATGATATAAGAACAATCTTTGAAGGATCAAGCTTCAAATACAATCTACTAGTGCACCAGTTCTCAGCCTGTGGGTGGAGGCCAATAAGTGGGTCTCAGAGCTGTTTTCAGTGGACGGTGTATAAATCAGGTAAAACTGTGGCAAAAATGTCTTCGGTGTATGGAGACCCTAAAGGTGCGTTTACACCTAACGCGACTTGAGCGACCTCAGTGACCACCCTCAATGTAAAGTCAATGCACAGCCGCGATGGGGCGGGGCTAACCCTCCCACGACGCAATGGAAGCATCCTGGGCGACCACGTCGCTCGTTGCTTAGTCACTAAAGTTGAAAAGTTTGAACCCTCCGGGCGATGTCACGTGTGGCTGTGCAGCAACAGCCAATCAGCGTTGTGTGGGTGTGTGACGGTACCCATGACAGACAGTCACAATCTACCTAGATGGGACCGCAGAGAACTCACAGAAGATGCTGCAGGGCCATCAGCTGCAGTGTTTTGTGGTTGGTAGGTGAGTGAAAAGGATACAGGTGGAATAATGTCAGCTAATACATCCTATTATATGATATATGATATGATCGTGGTGAAACAAGAGCGGGTGTGATGTCACTGAGCAATGGCGATGGCGACTGTGTCCGGAATGAGGTATTTATGAACACACGACGCAACTTCAGTGGGCGACGCGATTTCAGTCGCAAAGTCGCATTCGGTGTAAACGGAGTTTAAGAGGACAAATATCCATCAGAGTATGTCAGAGTATACCTACTAGAATAAACCAGACTACACCACTGTGTACAAGACCGAACTTGGTGACTCAGTTGATTAATTTGGATGGACAGATAGACAGATAGATTGATAGATGAATGAATAAACAAACAAACAAAATATAGAATTAATATAGATAATCCCGAACGACAGACCCTGCTCATTCTGACCCAGGCACCCCTCTTCCCAAAGCAAAAAAACCCAGGGGAAACACTGACTTGGGTTCAGTTAGGATACAGTGTGTGGGCGGCAGCCTGAGGGGCGGACATACTGTTAAATTATAGTGCTATGGGGTTTGGATTTTAAACTTAAAACAACAGACAATGATCCAAATAGCAAAGGAAGTTGTTTTAGGTTTTACACAAAAAGACACTTGAATTATCTCATGTACACTAATTTCCATTCAAATATGCCGTAAGTACTGCTGGAGGGGCATTTAGCAAAGTAACTTTTTTCACTATCATTCAGCCCTACTTATTGCTTAGCTAAAATGAAAAAGTGGTTGAAGATAACATTATCAGCATGAAATCCCCTGCTAGTTGAAGCCTCCTACATCACCAACTCATGCATTACAAATCGTATTCTGCAATTATTTATAACATGGCCTGAAAACATTAATGTGACTTAAACATAAGAGTTAAGAGGAAAACTCCTAAAAGTATTAGACTGCAGTTTAATGTGTGATAGAAGTAAAATTGTTCTGGCAAATACAGAAATGTCCTAGTAATACAGAAATCTTTTTCAGCCTCTGAGGGGGGGAGCATTGTTTTGAAATAAAGTTTCATAAACATGAGAGGAGGCCTGAAAGTACTGCCAAAGAAGATGATGTAACCTGGAAGCCACCGACACTATCCAGAACAAGTGGTGGTTCAGGACACAAAAGTGGGTTGCAGAGCTACTTATAGTAGGTCATGTAGTATGGTGGTAAGTTTTCTCTAATCCTCAGTGTGTCTTGTTAACTGATAAATCTGTCTTGTTAACTAAACAAATCTGTATATTCAGAATTTTTTTACTTCTAATTTTAGAGAAGGTGCCTCCTGAGGCAAGACTTGAGAGCAGGGATGGGAACTGACAAGATTTTATTGAAAAAAATGCCTTTATGAATTCTGCTTATTTACATGATTCTTTAAAGGTCCCATGTCTGAACATTTACATCATGTCTTGGGTGTCTATTAGGCAACAATTTGATGTAAGTTGAATAAAAAAAAAAAAAAGAAAAAATTCGTCCTTGTAGATGATCAGATGAAGCTCTGTTTTCTCTCCCCTTTGGAATGCTCAGATCTGAGGGGGCAGGGAGGCTCTGAATGGATTATTTACCCTAAAAAGTAAAAAACAGCATTTTAAGGGGCATTTTCTTTAAAGAGGCATCACATATTTCTCTATGAACTGAGAACAATGACAGAATAATGTCAAACACATCCTTACACTCAATGCCATGCTGGTGTATGTGAATGCCTCTGCAAGTTGCTGGTGTTTCCAATCGCTACATTTTGTGGACTCGGCTTTATTTCGTGAAAAAATCAAGCCAACATTTTGACCACTTCTGCCCCCTGTTTGCCATAATCAGAATTCCTTTGCCATGATTACTGCTGGCTGCCTCTAATGAGAGTGACATATTTTATTTACAAGGCACGCAGAACAAAGTCAAAGCCAATGATAAGGGGATTGTTAAGCAAAAAGACAACTTAAATCACTTCCTTGACCAACCTGTTAATGATACTCAACTGGAATTTAAAGTAGATTTAAAGATTTAAAGTATTTTTTTGCCATTTCTTTCTAAAATAGCACTGAATGTAGATCCAATCAGTTACTCTTCAATTACAAGTGTCCTCTGGCTCCATAAAGACTGAGGCATGAGAATGAGTATGAAGACAGTTTTGCATGCTCCTCAAAAAAACAGCAGGTTACAGGAGAAGTCGAGTCAGGCTTGAGGTGTCCCTCCAGGCGCTGCCAGTCACCTGGGGCGAAACACCAGAGAATAGAAAAGAACCTACAGCACTTTTTAGAAAGTACCAGAGCCACTGACAGTGAGCATTTGAGACGGATGCTTACAGTACACAGCACATTTAGGATGGTGTACTTTGTGCTTGCGAAACAAGTTTGTCTTAACTGTTAGAGAATCTAAGAACACCATTTGTTCATTCAATTGTCATGACATTATGTCTATATGATGTCAAATATATGAATTATATAAAAAGGTGTGAATATTAGCTGGATTAGATTAGACAGAACTTTGTTAATCCTTTTGGCAGACTCCCACAGGGAAATTAAGATTGCAGCAGCAGTATTGTATAGCCGATAAAAAGATATATAAGTAAGACAGAAGTAGTTAAAAGCTCCTCCTCCCCCTGAGTGAGGAGTTGTACAGTTGGATGGCCCAAGGGACTAAAAAGTTTCTCATTTCTATTATAAGATACCTTCACAGTAATGGGAGATAGTAAACTTTCATTCTTTTTTTTTCCCTCAGCTTCAACTTTACTCTTGTGTCATGACCAACATTCCCTTCAAATGTCATCATAAAATGTAATAAAAACTCCTTTGTGAAAATAAAGGAAAACTATCTATCTTGCAATGTTAATACTTAAGAGTAATTCCTGGATCCAAATCTTATCACTTCTCCCTCGTGCCATGACCAAAATTCATGAAATATTAATCAGAATCTGTCGAGAACTTTTTGAGTTGTCTGGCTCACAGATGGACGAGTGGAGAGACAAACAATCAAGCAGGCAAAAACAAAACCTCCTTGGTGGAGACAGTAAGGTGGTGATGCTTTCCAAAACATTTTCCATTTGAGGTACTATCTCAACTCTGCTTAATTGACAGGGTTATTAGTTATCCCCTGTATCCACACAGACCATCAGACAGTCTTCTGTCTACATTGTGTCATCTCCATCACACAGGTCTTGCTCTGACCCACTGGATCTCTGTTTTAAGTCTGTCTGAAGCAAAACAGTTTTATACTTAACAAGGTGGGGGGCAGGAAAGACAGAAATTGAGAAACACTGTTTTATTTTAATACTGTAACTGTTTATTAAAGGCAATTAGGAGAATATGAGAGTTTTTTTTTTTCAAACCGAGTTTGATATATTTGAACTTTTGATCCTCAGTCTGTGTAAAAGGCTTCATATTGAATGAATAAATTTGCCCTTCTGTTGTCTTGGTGCAAAAGCCTCAGCATGAATAACCAGTGAGTTTCAACAGCAATTTGCAAGAATTACAGGTATCACTGACTGCTCAAAATCATTATTGAAAAAATAGGCTTGTTGTTTTTTTATTCTTTAGTAAATCTGTTCATGAAATCTGTCATGGCAGTCAAGCTAAGCCTGCATTCATTAACATGTGGCAAGAGGTGGAGATAACAGGAGGCAAATGTGTGCTTTGCCGACATTTTCCATGAAAAATCTTCTCATTATGTTTGAAAATAGAATCCATACAGCAACGTAACATGCTGCTCTGTTAATTAAAGTAATAATGATAAGAAAGCATCGTATAGGTAGTGAAACTAAAAATTATCACTTATTAAGCTGCCAAGTTTTGATGGGAATGTCAGGTATATAAACTCCTTTTCCACTATCTTATTAAAATAATTAAAGAGACAGTTCAGTTTTTTTGAAGTAGGGTTGTATGAGCTCCATATGGCCACTAAGTACATTAGATGCAGTAGAAAGTTCTCTTCTCCCCCTCAGTAAGCCACAGTCTGTAAGACTCTGTTACACAGGACTAGCCGCAAACAGGGAAGTATTGTACCAAATACAAAGGGTAAAAAAATATTACCACAGTTTAAGAGTACGCTACCTAGAAATTTTTTTGAATGCATTAACTTTTCAGAAAAACAAAGTTTATCTGGAACTAGAAATACGTGGAATACAGGGAATACGTGACGCCAGTCGGTTAGTTCCAGGTCAACTCTATTTTTCTGAAAAAGTTAATGCACTCAAAAAATGTTCTAGGTGGCGTACTCTTAAACTGTGGTATTATTTTTTCATGGGAGTACTTGTAGGCGGAGAAAATACCCTTTGTATTTGGTACAATGCTTTCCTGTTTGCGGCTGGTTCTGCGTCACAGACTTTTACAAATTGTGGCTTACTGAGGGAGAGGAGAGAACTTTCTACTGCATCTAATGTACTTAGTGACCATATGGAGCTCATACAACCCCACTTCAAAAAAACTGAACTATCCCTTTAAATTACTACTGACTGAGCTGTAATCAGTGAAAGAATATTTAGACATGAGATAGTGTTCACTTTGGGGGGGTGAGCAATGAAATGAACAGCACTCTGAAAAAAATGCAAGAACTGAAACTAATGACATTATCAGCATTAAAGATGTTCCAATACTATTTTTTCCCCTCGATACTGATACCGATACTTGTGCTGTGGGTATCAGCCGATACCAAGTACCGATACCGAGTACTGATCCGACACCAGTATGTTACAAAAAAATATCATACTACGCCTGCATGACTGTGATATTATTATCATTGTGGTAAGGCCTGGCTCAGGTTAAACCCTTTGTAAAGCATGTATAAATACAGCAAATTCAAGCCATTTATTTTTAATTTTATTTTTAAATAGAACTGTATAAAAACAGTAGGGAAAATGCAATTTGACTAAATAAATCTAGGAATAATTATTTAAAAAAAAATTGAAGTTCAGCCACAATATTTTTAAATAAAAAGGCTTTTAAATACAACAGTACAAAAACAGTAGTGCAACAGCAACTTAGATAAACAAATCTAGGAATATATATTTTTTTTAATTAAAGTGCAGCCACAATATTCTAAAATGAAGGCATTTAAATAGAACAGTATAAAGACATGGGGCACACATCGGTCACAGGTCATAAACCTGAAAACTGATAAAATAGAAAACCCAATTACAAATATTCTTTAAATAAATTGCCCAAAATAATGAAAAAAACAGAAGCCTGTACCATCATTTATAATCGTATTAAAGCCAGCTCAGAATAATTACATTGACGACATTACCCAGAATGCTTAGCGATAAAGAGAGCATGCGCAAAGCGGCTCTCCCCTGTCCACCGTAGTTGTGGAAAAAGAGGAAGCATTTAATACAACACAAAGTCCAATGCAACGCTATGCAATGGATTATGAACCAAATCAACGCTTACCCCCAATCACAGATTGCAAACACGCTGAGAGCTCCAACCAGCCAGCGTTACACCCATACAGCTAATACACCCTTACGGCTAACATCGATAGCAGAAGATGTGCATGCAGTAAGCTCTACCACGGACATTTGGAGCTCTGTGGTATCAGAGCAGTTTCCGATACTGGTATCGGAATCAGAACAACTCTAATCAGCATGTTATAAACAACATGTTCACTTGCATTGTCTCTCTGTCAGCTTAGTTGAGTTCCTTTTGTGAATTTTGCAATGACAATCTATGTAAAATTATATTTTCCCTCCTCTGACCAGCCCTGCTCAGAACAGGCTAATTTGTTGTAAATCCTTATTAACTGCGTCTGATCCCGCCCCTCTCAAAATGTAGATCTGACCTTGCTTTACAGAGCTATGCTACAATGTTTACTGTAGCTGTTCTGGCAAGTTTTGGCATTTAACATGCAATGGCAACACCTGTGGGCTGAACAAATGTGTGGCTTAAGTGTTTGTTCAGCCCTGAGTCTCCCATCTGGGGGAGGTGGTTAATACCCCTATGACATGATTGAGGGCTTTTTTTTTTTTTTTTTTAAACAGGGTGAAAGCATATATATATATATATATATATATATATCATATATATATATATATATATATATATATATATATATATATGGGTTTTTTTAAAGGTGTATGGAGCAAAAGAGGAAGAGTGGGAATTTTTTATCACACTAGACAGGGAAAGGTTGGTTGTAGACTGGCTATGGAAACATATTTTCCCATGAGAACAATTTAAAAGTATATCCTGCATAATTGTGACTGTAAAAACCTCCAACAGGATGAACTCTGACATTTGCTTAGCTGTATGAATTGCAAAGTTTTAATTGTACAGCTGTCTGGGCAAAGAAAAACAGGGTGAGCATCTATGCCTATAACATTATGTGCATTGTACCTAAAATAAGTACCAAAATCTGTGTTGTGATTTTGTCTGGAAGGTTTAATACTTATTGGTACAGGTACCACATTCGATGCAGATGTAAGAATAGAATTATAAATCATTTAGTTTGTGGTTGTGTGATTTGTTAAAATCTTGTGATAAAAGGATGAACATGAGGTCCAGTGTCCTTGACAATTAAAGTCCAAAATGTCAAGTTCATCCATGATTCAGGGTAGATGCAGATAGAAAAAAAAAGTATTAATGAATTGTGGGCACGATTTAGTAATAGACATGAGGCACAAAGACCTTGACATTTAACCTACACAATCCAAGTCCTTCATTCTTAAGTAAAAGTGGGATTTCAGCAAATTTTTGGACAATTCCCTGAGGATTTCTTTAAGTGAAGAGTGACAACAGCGCTAAATGATTGTGACATCTGACTTATGACGACCAAATTTAATTTATGTATGTTTTTGTGAAAGAGGTCATTTTTCTGCACAGTTAGACGAAAAATCTGCCAAAGCCTTCTAATGTTAGCATCACAGCGCAGCACTTTTTCACAAGCACCAAATAGTTTACTATCAGCAAAGACACAGACAGCTTCTTTTTGCCTTTGTTGGCTTAACTTTATATTGGCATATCTTGAAAAAAATAATTTTGAGTGCATCTCGGTTCAAAAACACAGTTTAATTATTGTGTTTTTAAGGATGGCATTTATTATTCATTCACAGCCTTTACCTTTAAGAAACAATGCCCGTTTACGGTATGCAGTTCAAGATTTACATCCATCCTCAATTTCTTATGGGCCTAAGCTCTTATGGCAGTGCTACAAACCAGGGCAGTGTCACTGTCGTTGTCACTGCAGCTTCAAGTACCACCTCAACTCAGGCTCTGTTTACACAATAACGAAAACAGCCGAAAACCAAGCCTTTGCCTCCCATTTACATGAGAACGCTGCCCGGAGTGCCTGAATCCGCAAACTTTTGAAACCAGGGTCCAGAGTAAAAAGTTTTGAAAACGTTTTCATTTCCGTCTCAGTGTAGACAAGATTCAGCGTTTCAGGGGGAAAGGCTGACGTCACCGCATGCACAGTACTCTGTCACATGAAGGCTGCGGGCACATCCCAGGAACAACAATAACAGCTTCGGCCATCTACTGAGCAACATGTGCGCTGCTTTCTGTGCTCAGTTTGTTATCCAGACAGAAATATCCAGACACATTTGTTGTCCAGACAAGGAACCCCTTCATCTTCGTGCATCCATTTCGCCAGGGTTATTTGTGAAAAATTTGTCTTCACAGGAAAGCTTACACGTGATCAAACACCACTGTGTCACAACAAACCAACATAGCCATCTACTGGCACGGTACAGCGTTTTCAGCCGTTCTCACGTCTCCGTGTGAACATGGAGCACTTTTGAAAACGCTAAGGAAAAACCTTTCTGTTTCTGGTGACAATACTGTTGTGTAAATGGATCCTAAGTCTGTCCGTCAGTAGTTAGAGCCAAAGTTAGGTTGATAGGGTGTTCCCAATATTACTGTGTCCAGGAATTGTCTTTAAAAGCTTCCTTTGATAATCAAACAATTTTTGTCACATGGTTTGCCCAGTTCTCTCAATAGTCAATACTTTTTTTCTATTGATAGATTATTTCATATGTCTGTGAAAAGTCCTGCAAAAGGCCACAAAATCTGGACCTTCTGGTTCCAAATTGAATTCAGTTAACCCTTAAATCAGAGAGGATTTTTGTGCAAAGTTTGAAGGAAATCCTAAAGCATTCTTGAGATACTTTGTTCAAGATTAACAAAATAGTTCCAAATCCAGCAGTCTTAAACTCTATGAAAAAACTATGACACAGGTTGAGAATAAATGGGTTTATTTGATCCATCAGTCGATCTCGATTTCATGAGAAATGCTTGCTGTGCTACCCCTTCAGACAAATCTTGACCGTTGAGGCCTCAGTCACTCTTTGTCACAGTTAATGCCTTCAGATGTTCATGTCATGATACTGCTGAGGTCTTGACACGAAAGGAATAATCTTAGTGCTACACGTCTGCCTGAAAAGAGGCAGCAACTGGCTGCAAGTGTGGCAGTAAGATAGGCAGGCACGCAGGCAGCTGGCCTGAAGTCTCCGGAGAGTCTCTTTCTACAGTAATTATCATCAGCAGCACTCTGGAGACACTCCTGCCCAGTGCTTTACCTAACAATTGCTCTACTTATACTTAATACACACACTGACTCGTACACACATTCACACACATAAAAAAACAGGACAAGAATAACCATACATGCGATGGGCTGTGCACACTGGTGAGGGGACACATTATGGCACAAACAAAGTTGTACACTCTGACATGAGTCCAAATGGCATAAATATTTACAACACATTCGTATACACACAAAAGCACTCAGGAGCTTCTTTTGAGAGCATCAGAGTGACAAGAAGTGAGGAGCAGACTAAGTGAGGTTTAGAGCGGCGATGACGGCAAACAGCATTATATTCTATTAATGTATGTAGACAAGAACAGAACAGGCAAAACCATTTTTAAAGAGAAGCTCTTATTGGTCCTGCAGTTTAAATGGACAGGATTACTCTGGACCCACTCTACCACAAAACACAGACTGACTCAGCGTGGAGGAAGTGCAGAGAAAACTGTCAAAGTTTCCCAAATTCTCAAAACTTCCATGAACAAAGGCCTTAAAGAGTACCAAAACTTTAAACTACATGTATGTGCATAGATGACATGCAGACAAATGAAAAGAAGAAATAAAGGAATATTGGAGAGCTAAGGCTTTTTTTTTTACTGGGTTAAACACAGGAGTAAATATTTTGGATGTGAAAACAATATGAAAGCGCGTGATAATTATTAAGAGAATTCATATTTCTTGTTGACAGACAGATTTATGCTTCAGTATTTGCTCAGATGTATATTTACCACAGTTCAGGTACAAGTCAAGCAAAAAGCTCAATCAAATGAGAATTTTGGTGCACTAGGCAAGTGGTTGGTTAGCAGGACCCAAGGATATTGTTATTCTTGAGCAGCCAAAACCAACCTGTGCTCTCACTCTGCTCAGTTTTTTTACTTAATGCACTTGTCATTGGATTTTTGCCAATATACAATGTGCTGATGTTTTTGAACCCATCATTGCCCAATACTAATGTCCATACTGATGGTTTTTGAGTCTCATTTTTGTTTAAATTGACCTGTTCATCTTACAGTGACAGTCTGCCAGTGTTGGAGACAGATGTGAAGCAGGAGAAACAACGTCTTGTTCTTTAATGACTTTTAATTTTCATTAGAGAAACATTAGATGTGGACACTCTGTGATGATGAGGTGGGCCACTGTGGTGCGTTTGTGCATTTTGCAAATATTGCAGCCAATGTGTGTTAAATATGTGGCTATTTGTGCAGCCAAAATGTCATCCATAAATATATGTCTGCAGGAAGTTTTCGTATTTGCCAGTGTCAGTGTTCAGCTCTTTTTGGCAGCTGTCTGCCAGTGCTGAGGTAGCTCCCATGATACTGTGCAAAGAAAAAAACTGTCTGGTAAATTCTAAATCCTGCCACAGTGGCAGGTACATTAAAATATACAACCCTTATGTGCACTGCAGTTTTCGTCAATAGCCACGCATGAGTATGTTTACTGTACATGCTCTTTATACCTTAAGTTAGGGGGACAACATGATTACTCCACAGTCCTGTTTGTACAAGGACTGAACAATATTGGAAAAACTGACATTGCAATATTTTGCTGTGATGTATATTGTGATTTTTTTAGGGCAACTTTTCAGACAAATACAGCGTGTTTGATGTGTGAGAATTAAATTCCTTAACAGCAGCCCTGTGTTTTTAACTTCTTTGAGCTCATGTTGGGCTGCTGAGAATCTGTAGCTGTTGTAATTGAGACAATTCTTAAAAGGGGAAACCGACCCATCAAATGTCTTTTTGTTAAGCTTTGCATATTTTCATAGTAGTGATTAAAAGAAGGCTCAAGACAGAAAAAAACAACTAAAAAAAAACTTCTCTTAAATAGGTCACTGTTTCAACTTCAGTGCTGTTATACCTATCTGTAGTGAGCATCATCTATATTCTAGAGCCTACATTCTACTTTTTTAATCTACGCCAGGGTCAGACTACATGATTTTGCCTGATGGTGGGAGGGGTTTAGGACCAGTCATTCCGTCTTGTGTAGTGTATCATAATGACAGACAACAAACCAGTCCTGGACAACAACTCCACAACAGAAAGTCTAACAGGTTTGATTTTGGTCCTGCCTCCTACGATCTGTCCCTCCATGTCAGTGACAGTGACCAATGAGCGCACTGGGAGCTCTGCCTGTGCGACGATCAGGGATGTAAACAAACTGCTTTTGTGCCTTAAGAGGTAAGAGAGAGAGAAAAAGTTTGTCAAGCTCTGAAAAACAGCATCCCTGCCCTTATGATGTGTCACAGAGGAGCTACCATAGACTTTAAAAAGGAGAAATGTTGAAGGGAAACAGTAGAGGTATCATGTTGAGTGACTGCTTGTATTTATCAGCAAACTAACATATCATTCACCAGAATTTTCATAGATACAAACAAATGTACTGTTTTAAAAATACAGTGTGTTTGTTTGTCCCCTGTGATGTTTCCCTCCTTCACCTAATGGCTTTACATCGGTTGTTGTACAGGTCTCCTTAGCATGATACAGCACATATATCAATCAATCAATCAAACTTTATTTGTATAGCACTTTTCATACAAAAATTGTGGTACAAAGTGCTTCACACAAGGAATAAAATGAAATAACAATAAATGACATAAAAAGTAGAAAACTGCATACAAAGAAAATAAAAGACCCCACCCACTCTCGCAATTCACATGCAACACCTACACTAAATTAGTCAAACGCACAGCGACATAAAAGGAAATTCTAAACAGAACAGAAGCAGCTGAAGCTGTGAAAAGACTAAGGAAGACTGAGGAAACGCTATCTTTACTTAATAATGAGGAAACACAGGAGCTAATACTTAAATTATAATTAAAAATCATAAGAGATTAGATAAAAAATAATATAGGGAAAGGAAGTTAAATAAATAAATGAACTAACATAATAAAATTTAAATAAATAATATGGTAAAATGAAATAACCTAAAACCATATGTGTAATAAAATCAGCCAAAATAGGATGGTAAAAAGAAAAGCAGTTAACAGAGAATAAAATTCCAGATAATAAATCTGAACTGAAATACGGAAATAAAACAGATTAAGAGGATTAAAAATAAATAAAAAAGTAATAATAACTAGAATCATCTAAAAGCTAGAGTAAAAAGGTAGGTCTTGAGTTTGCCTTTAAAAATATGAACAGTAGGTGCTGCCCTCAGGTCGTCAGGTAGGCTGTTCCACAGACAGGGGCCGTAATAACGAAAAGAGGCTTCACCGTATGTTTTAGTTCTGACTTTGGGTACAGTTAAAAGATCACTACCTAAAGACCTGAGGGCTCTACTGGGCTCATATGATAAAACCAAATCTGATAAATACCAAGGACCAAGACCATTAAGAGATTTATAAACTAATAAAAGAACCTTAAAATCAATTCTAAAAGATACAGGAAGCCAGTGCAGAGACTTTAAAATCGGGGTGATGTGGGCTCTCTTTCTGGTCTTAGTCAGCATGCATGCAGCTGAATTTTGAAGCAGCTGAAGCTGTGAAATTTTCTTTTTGGGAAGACCAGAAAGAAGAGCATTACAATAATCAATCCTACAGGTAATAAAAGCATGGATAAGAGTCTCTGCATTGGCCTGAGAGAGAAACTGGCGCACTCTGGACATGTTCTTTAAATGATAAAATGACTTTTTTGTTACATCCCTTATGTGCAGGTCAAAGCTGAGGTCTGAATCAAATATAACACCAAGATTTTTGGCCTGCTGACATGGACTAAAAGACAGTGCTCGGAGTTTGCTCTCCAGTTTTTCTCTCTGAGGACCTGTACCAATAACTAAAACCTGAGTTTTGTCCTGGTTGAGCTGAAGGAAGTTGTCTGCCATCCAGGACCTGATGTCTAAAATACAATTAAAAAGGGCATCGATGGGCCCTGTGTCATCAGGAGACACGGCGATGTAAAGCTGAGTGTCATCAGCATAGCTGTGAAAGTTGATACCGTGTCTCCTGATGACATCGCCTAAAGGCAACATATAAATAAAAAAGTGTAGGACCTAAAATTGAACCCTGGGGGACGCCATAGTTAACACTGTAAAGTCCTGACTGGCATTCCCCCATGTTCACATAAAACTTTCTTTCTGTCAGGTATGAATTAAACCAATTAAAAACAGTGCCAGAGAGTCCAATCAAACCATTGAGTCTATTTAAAAGAATTTGGTGATCTACAGTATCAAATGCTGCACTCAGGTCGAGCAGCACAAGCACAGAGAGCATTTTTTGATCCATATTTGACCTGAGATCATTCACTATTTTAACTAATGCCGTCTCTGTGCTGTGGCTGGCCCTAAAACCAGACTGATACTTTTCACCAATGTTTAAAGTTTTCAAAAATCATTTAATTGGTTAAAAACAAGTTTTTCTAACATTTTACTTAAAAATGGCAGATCGGAAACTGGCCTGTAATTATCTAAATCGATGGGTCCAAATTATTTCTCTTCAGAGGGGTTTGACCACTGCTGTTTTAAAAGCAGTAGGAAAAACGCCCGTCTGAAGAGAATAATTAAAAATATTAAGAATATCAGATTAAAAAAATTTATAAATTTGTTTAAAAAAGGATGTGGGGATAGCAAGACAATATGAACAAGACAAAAGTCCAGGGTATCAGGACTTCTCCCTTTCCATGTATTTATGCTGCCAGCAGCTGCCTAAGATGGCTATATTAATATATGAACCTGAGTTACAGCAATAAGTGACCTTGCAAGTCCAACAATTTGACTGTTGCATAAGCACACATTGGAAATGTAAAAACAATACAGTGTTCATCCCTAGTTTGTACTGCTCACTCTTTGAGTAGATACTTTCACTCTAATCAGCAATCCCACTTCATCATCCACCCACAGACCTCAGCATGTTCGCCAGTTTTAATGGCTGTTTCATGACAAATGTGAAAACGCAGGACTTTCAGAAACAAAAACAAAAATGATTCAATTTGCAGTGGATTACTGTCATGCAAAAAAAGGCCTTGGATGAAAAATAAGTTGCATGAAAACTTTATATTTTTTTTACCAATAAAAGAAAGTTCAGAGATTTTATAAATATCATTTCATATCCTTTTTACCTCCACCAAGGAGGTTAGAATTTTGCCAGCATATGTTTGTTAGTTTGTATGTTTTGTTTGTTACGCAAGAACTACTGGATGGATTTTCAGGAGATGTTGGTAATGGCCACTCAAAAATGATTAGATTCTGGTGATGATCCAGATAAACGCCATTGGCAAACAATTGTTTTTACTCAATAACTGTCTCACTAATAACAATATCAACATGACTCTGACTGCTAAGTGCGGGT
The DNA here is from genome assembly GCA_037902135.1 of Cetoscarus ocellatus. NCBI lineage: Eukaryota > Metazoa > Chordata > Actinopteri > Labriformes > Labridae > Cetoscarus > Cetoscarus ocellatus. The sequence continues at coordinate 374,157 of JBAMNC010000573.1, forward strand.
CTTCAGGGTCAAGGAATCATATTATGATGGGAACTTTATCATGTAACTATTGCTAATAGATGTAAAAGCAATACATGAGCTACCTTGGCAGAGGTTTGCGCTCCCCGAGTGCTTACTTGTTTCAATATTTATCAAATCTAAGTTTAAGGTTGTTACCACAGTAACCCTTGTTTACATAGTCATGCTCCATCAATTGACAACTAAAGCCCCTGACTCTTTCCTTTTCCAGTTTTTGTTTAATCGGCCATTCTAACAAAGCACTTAGCTCACCATGAAAACCCCCCTGGCAGTTTCTCAAAAAGACCCACAAAACTTGTGTCTTGCTCTCCCTTCAGGTCATATGCATGAATTTCCAGGCATTAAAGTTAAACCAGAGCTGTACACATGAAGACAGACAAGATTAAAAAAGACACATCACTAACAATAACCCATCATATTCTCGTTCTGTTTTACATCCATGTGAGTACATTTGGATGCACGCAAAAAAATGTTGCTATAAAATTTAAATGAGGCAGAGGCACTTATTTCGTGCAAGAATTTTGCTCTCAGCAGGTTAGCAGCAAGAGGCTTGACATTCAAGGAGTGATCACAAAATGTCACGTACATTGTAGCAGATTAGGATGATGCTAACTTTTCTGTCTGTCTTCCATAGGAATATCTTTCTGTTTAAAGCCAAACCAAAAAGTCCTGCTTCACTCAGATCTTAAAGGTGCTTTTGACTGATTTTTTGATCAAAGTGGTGAACCATGAAGAAACTCACACTGAGCTACTCCTTGCTGTGTGAGTTTCAACACAGGTCCATTAATATTAACACAGTTTGAAGTTTGAAGTTTTTTTGAGGTTAAATCTGGTAAACAGAAGAAATCTTTTGCCAAATAAAGCATGAGGGAAGTCGTGCAACATGGTGTAATTTCAACTGCTCTTTGCTTAAGTTTATTGTAAATATATTTGTTTTTCACATGAGAAGGATAGTCTGAATGCAAGGCATGATATACTTTTGTTTATCCCAAATCATGCATCCTATGACATTTATGGTAAGGCATCTGAGATCTGTTGACAAATTGAATAAGAATTATAAATCAAAAATATAAAAGATTTTTAAAAAACAGCCAATACAAGGATGGTTGAAAAAATTTATTTTTTGGAGTAAGAATAAATACATAAACTGTTAAGGCTAAAATTATCTCTTAGTAGTGCTCCTCAACTAGAGGACAGATGGTGACTGACTCAGATTCGGCTTAAACAATTTATGTTGGTGCCTCTACATGTATAATGGACATGTGCAAAGTTTTAGGTGGAAATCTTAAGGTTTTTCTGAACTATGGGCCTTAAAAAAAGGGTGATGTGCCTGTTTTTGACACTCGTGAATTTAACAAATTGCTTAAATTTTTGGAGAGAGTTTTTAGTGAATTTAGTCTTCTAACTTTCAGATACCTTTACAGTAATAAGGTAAATTTTACTCTGAAAGACACTGCACATGACTGCAAAGGCCTCTCCAGATAACGCAGCATGAGCCCTTAGCAGGTAAGATCAGCAATCCACACCACGGCTTACATTACTGATTGACCCATTAGGGAACATCTCACATCACTTATTAGCATCGAAGTGAGGAAGGACTGAAGTTAGTTCTCTTCTTGGAATCAGCTTTCAGGGGCCGGTCTTAAATAAAAACTAGTGTATATTTAAACCACATAAGTCTTATTTATTCTCCTGGGTGTTGATAAAGTGAATAATTATAATAATAGTTAAAACTGAAAAAATATTTTTATAGTTATTCACCTTGTAGATGGCATTCATTATTTAATGTTGAGCAGGAGTGGCAAGGGTCAGCTCCGCACGACAGTGGTTTATTACAAATTGGTGGGTGGCGTTCAGCATTCAGATTCAGACAACTTTATTAATTCCTGAAGAGCAATTCCATTCACAGTTACCCTGCTTTACTGAACCATCCAAACAAATCAGGGAACAAACAAACAAATGCAAGACATTTTTAGCAGCATTTGTATGGACAACCACATTCCCCTGTCAGTCCCCACAGATCAGCGGGATCAGCAATAGAAACTAAATAAATACAATAAGCAATTAAGTTTCACAGTGAAATGACTAAAATACAATAGAAATAAGGAAATAAAAGAGATAAAATAAGAAATAAAACACTCATGGGACTCCAAATTCAGACAGGCCACATATCTTCAGCCTACTTCCCAGCATTTAGCAGCCTGATGGCATTCCTCAATTTGAGTAAATACAAAGTAAAATGGAAAGAAGTTGCTGCTAAAACTACAGATGCAGCATATTATCTGGCCAATATCTGTATCAGGGGATAACTCCCATGAAGTTTATTAGTGGTACCGCCAAATATGACATTTTTGCTGATATTTACAGCTTATACTTTGGCTGAACAAATTTGCCATAAATATCCCATATGTCGGCTGCAATACTGGCAGAAAGTACAAATTCAACATAATGGTTTACCTCATCATTACTAAGAGTCCACTTTTAAAAATCAAAAGTATAACTTACACAATAACAAGATATTATTTTTCTTGCTTCACATATGTCTCTAACACATACAGACTGTCAATATAAACAGAACAAGTCAATTTTAGTCAAGTAGAGGCTCTGTGCTCTTGACATACAATATCTGTGTCAATATTAGCATATGTGTTAATGAGCTTGGAAATATTGGCATAACTGATATCTGCAAAAATCCAATATCATGCATCCCTCGCTAAAACATTAGGACAACACCTCAATGTACACACTACACCAACATACAGCAGAGCTCTTCACTCTGATTGGCTGCATCCGCACACAAAGACACGAGGAGGGCAGAAGGTGCTACGGCAGCAGCTGCATCAGATAGCAGAGTCCTTCTGGCAGCTGTACGGATCCACAGTCGGCAGTGAAGGACGAGTTATGGTAAAGTCAATGCTATTCCCAGAATGGTTCTTTGGATGGTCCATATGGTATTCAGCACAGCATCGTGCTACATCAGGACTTCTCTTTAAGAGGCTCAAGATTGTGCCGACTCGTGTTTGGTTGAGAGCAGCATGCACAAAGTCAAACCACACTTGTTTTGAGAAGTGTCATCACACTGAGGGGGTGACTGATCCTGACACTTTGCAAAGTCATTTCAAGACACTTTGTCGTTTGCCCTTCTGTTAAACTTAAGGAGTCAATATCCCCGGGCTAATTTAGAGCAGTTGTCTCTTTCACTATGAGAGAGATGGACAATGTCAAAAAGTCACCATCTGACAGAATAGTTCTGGCTCCCTTTTGGAAATTTATTAGAGCCATAAGCTTTAATATACAAGGGGAAGGTTACAGAGTGGCCAATCACCTTTGATCGGGCCCATAAACAGCAGCCAGTCAGTGCTGAGCTGCTTGTTAATCTGTCACTCAAAAATTCAAAAGGTTGACACCTCAGGTCAAATAACGCATCCTTTTTCTTGTTATCAAACGAGACAGAAACTAGCTGATGATAAATAAGCATGATGCTGTGCTCAGAGTTGGGCTGAGTAAAGATGAGATTGAGTAAATCTTGTTAAGAATTGTGTTCCAAGTTTAATTTAACAGACAATAAACACTAAATACTGTATGTTTCACATCAAGTCCCACTGGTTTGATGAAGGCAGGTCCTACAGTGATTTTTCAGTCTGTGTTTTTCTCCACCTGATGTTTGACTATGAACCTACATCTCCTTTGATAAAGTTCAGAGGCAGGCATCTTAGAAAGACTATTCTGATTGATGATATGGAAGACTCATGCAAAGTGGTGCTGCTGCCTGAACAATACCTAATAGGACACTGGCACAAGAGCCCACATCACTCACCAGCCTTCATAAGTCAATGAGAAAGTAACAAATGACTTCATGCAGGGTGTTTTTTTTTTCTACCAGTTTATAAATTATGAATGCATTTAAAGCACTATAAAGAGCTGCATTAAAGCAGTAAAGAATGGCAGTGACTGTGATGATACTTGAGACAAAAAGACATCATCCCACTCTCACAAAGGCTGCAATCATTTAGTCTGAAAGGCTGGACAAGGAGAAGTTCCATTACAGGAAATGTAAATATGTTAATCCAGGCTAGATTCAAAAGAGACTGTGTGGAAAATAAAAGAGCTACTTTAAAAGTGGCTACTGAGGCAAAGGCACAATTTGAGACGATCTTTTCTAGAAATCACAAATTCCTAATGACATCACACTGGACATTTACCTCAGAGCTTGCAAAAGACTTTGCGACTGATCTGACCTTATCAAAACAATAAAAATCAGAGGTACCTTGATATGCAAATTTTTAAATTAACCAACAAAATATTTAGAGTTGGCAGAAAGTTCACAGGTTATAATTTGCTCAAAATCTGTAATAGTCTTTCACAATAGCCTCCAGATTATTTGACATTTTTCCCAGCTCAGCAAGCCACATAATTAGACATTTTAATTAGTCAGTCCATCTGCTGGACCATTCATTACTTTGCTTGAAATTGAAATAATTCCAGAATGACTAAATCATGATGTGAAAAAAAAAATCAAATCAGCATTTTCTTTATCTGTTTAGAGAGCAGCCTGACATGTTTCCATTTATGCATGGATGTAACGCTAAACCAAAACTCTGTAGTTGATGCAGTTGATAAAACTAGATACTTCTTCACTGTGAGTTGAACAGTAAACAAAGCGAAACCATCTATAAAATAAAAAATGTATCATTTTGTCAATGTATTTCGCTTGTTTCATTTTTCTATTTGAAATTTCAGTAAGGATGGCAGCTGATTTAAGACAATCAAACGAACATTTTAACATAAATTTAATCTCATCTTTCTTGTAATATGTTCACTTCCACCGGCCAGTTGCTATGGCACTGACAGTAGAAAGAATTGGATGAAGCTGTGTGACTTCAGCCCTATACTGTAACTAGTTGGTCTTTATTTCTATATTTATCAAAATGAGCTCCAGGCCATTGACATATGGGTCCATTTTGACTTCCTTGGTGAGATTTTTTTGAGAGTATACACAGTATGTTCATAAAATTGCGTCACTCCTGATCTGAATGCAAAGGTACATCTAAATTTGCTTCTGAGAAAGTCCCAATATCCAGTGATTAACTCACATCAGCCTTGGGGCCTGCGCTACTAAAATCCCAAATAAAGAGTGCTAAAGTGCGTGGGCAAACTAAAAAACTGCACGTGCTATTAGTGGGCATGAAGCAGGTGGTCTACAATGACTGTGTGCACAATTGATAACAGGCGCAAAAGTGGTGCTGACCGCAATCTTTAAAGGAGGATTTTGCGTGTGCTACTGGCTGTCACCATGGACATTTGGAGATTTGGGAGGCCATCTGTGAAAAGCACACAGCTCAAAACTGGCATTGCTGGATAGACAATATGTCTCTACTATTTTTATTTCTGACAAGAGTTTGTACCTTTTTTGCTGTCTATCATTTTGACAGACAAGGTCGTCACTTTTCCATCATGCCATATTTTTCATGTCATTTTTCATTTTCCTTTTCAGATTCAAATGAAACATAATCTAAATGACAGCATTCACATAGTTACACAGTTTCACACCAATAACCCCTCATGTGAAAAGCAGTCTTACAGTTATGCACACACAGACTGAGTGTCCTTTTTCCGCACTGACAGCTGAGCATGTCAGTGTCTCCAGCAGGATGTGTGGTTTTTCTGATTTATAAAGTGTCCTTTTGACCAATCTGTCAGTTTTAATAGCAGCAAAAGCACCGTAGTCGGTTGTGATTCAGCTCCTAAATTTTCAAAACATCACAACTTTCAGCGCTGTTCGGCCTACTTTGTGAAATGTAGGTGTTATCCCAACCAAACTGTTCATAAGACAAACCATTTTCTTAAACTTGATATCATACTAGGGATGTACCGGTTACCTGTTAAATGATAAAGCGCTGTAAAATTTCAGACAGTTAGCATTACCGTTTCCTGTTTTAATTACCTGTAAACTGTGTCTGATTACCACACTTTGTCAAAAACTCACGGTGATGCTGCTTATTGCCTGGAGAAGCCAGAACTATGTTTCTGCTCCTCAACAAAGCTGCAGTGGCTCCTCAGATGCAGGCGTGCATGCACAGGTTGCAATGTTTGGCCTCCAAGAGCGAAAATATGGCGGTTAGTGCCCGCACGGACACTCTACCAGAGATATTTCTCCCTCGAAACGGACAAAGTCTGAAGTCTGGTCAGGAACTATCATCAGTGAAAAAAACTCATGGACATGGTCTGTAACAAGCTGTAACATGGACACTAAGTTTATGCATGGTCATTTAATATTGTTTATAAAGAGAAACCTGTTCAAAGTTAAAATTCTTGTTTTTTTTTTTTGTAATTACACACTGTTTTAAGCATTTGTAACATAATAAAGACAAATACTTGCCAGAATTGTTTACTTTTATTTCCCATGAAGAAGGGTGAAAAATTTTACGCATAGGACAATTCCTGACACATTTATTAACAAGAAAAAAAGACCAGACAGCCTGTTATAATTATAGTACTGAAAGGGTTAAATGATTCCAATTGTGTGTATAAGTACTTTTTGAACATTTTGAACACATTGCAACAATACCGCAATAATAATGATAACCGTGATAATTTTGGTCACTATTGTTTGTCTTTCAAAGTAGTATGATTAATATTACGTTACCTGACGGGAAACGTAAGCAGTCACTCACCAAGGTGCTAAAGTGCATCTGCAGTCTGGTGGTAGCTCCTGTAAAACACATCATAAAGGCAGAGGTGTTGTTTTCAGGGCTCTGCCTAACACTCTCATCGTCTTGTAGCCCCTAAGGCATCAACCCTAGTCTGTTTACATTCGTGATTGTTGCACATGCAGAGCTCCCAGTGCTCCCATTTGTCATTGTCTCTGACATGAGGCAACAAATAGTAGGAGGCAGGACAAAAATCAAACCTGCTAGACTTTCTTGTGGGGTTGTGAGACTTCCGAGACTGGTCTGTTGTTGTCAGATTTGACACACTACACAAGACGAAACAAACGATTTTTGGGTCCAGAAACCCTAAGACCGTGAAGTCAGACTGTAGTTGTGTAGTCTGACGACCAATTTTCCTGGCAGACATATGTTCATTCTACATGCATTGTCAATGACTGATGATTTAAAAAGAGCAAATATCAGCCAATACCAATGTGTAACAATACGTTTACTTTATCTGTGCATGTCTACACTATATGTCAGCATTTCTCATCATGGAGCCCTGCTTCTTCACCTAACTCACTGTTAAGCATCAGTGAGATTAAGTAGTTTTACTGACTGATCTGCTGGTATGACTGAAAGTTTTAATAATCTTACTTGCAGTGCAGTTGGTGGCTGTAAGATGGACACATTTTATTCAGCTTTTTAATACATTTTCTGCAACCATAAAATCCTCCTAATGAAACTATATTTTTGTGAAAAGAAGCAATAATGGAAGCTGTAATCTCAGTGTAAAATGACCCTCTGATAGGATTCAGTTAAATGTTTACATATTACACACCAAGTGTTTTATGAAAGACATTTTTGAAATGAACGGCCACATTTCTGGACCTGAAATCTTATTCTGTACAGCAGAATAAGGTCCAAGGAAAACAGGCTTTTCCTGCTCAAACAAATCAAATATTCTGGCTTGAACAAAAAAGTACATTTAGTTTTAAAGTGCTAACCACAGCAAGTGGGCTTCTGAGCTTCTAAAGGCACTGAATACCACATATTATACAGTGGTATCCCAAGACGTCAGCTGAGGTTAAAATCCTCATTACTTGTTACGGCCGGACTCTCACCACTCTGAAATGACACTGGCTTATTAGTGACGACAAATGACTGCAGAGTTAATTAACCAGAATGCTCTTGCGGGGCATTATCAAATGTTTAAGAAATTAACAGATTGCCTGTTCAACAATTCTATGTAATTGATTTGTTCCCATTCAGGTTATGAACTCAGCTCTTTTCGCCATCCATTTAGCTAACCATCCAAGAAGAATTTAAAGGGGGAACTTTATAGTGTCCACTTGCATGAGCACAGGCTTAATCATAGAGAAAGCAGTGCGCTGAGCGGCTCTCAAAATCATTGCTGTACTGATTGCAGGAGAATGTTTTTCTGCTAATGAGGTGGCAGTTTGCTACTTAGCTGCAACTCATAAATACAGGCTGTATTGCAATCAGACAAGCCCTGTGTAGTAAGGAATGAAAGCGTAAGACACGGTGGAACTAAACAGAGGAGGTAGAGAAGCAGAGTTGATGTGGATTTTCTGCATAAACAGGCCAGGGTGAATCACTGACAATTCTCCACTTTAACCCAGCCATGTAACAAGAGCACGCCTCATAAAGCTAGTTCAGGGAGCCTGAATTAGCACGGTCGCCTTTAATTAATAAGAATGAGATGGATGATAGCAGCAGTTTCTCTTTCTGTTCCAGCTTAAGAAAGACTTCCATGGAATCATGCATGAGAGTTATGGCAAAGATCGTAGTAACACTGATGTGACCAACGTCTACTTTACCATTAAGCAATAAACTAGGGCATGGCACCTGTATGCCAACACAAGGTACTCAGCTGTCCAACAGTGAAAGTAAAAGAAGAGGGGCTGTGGTGCTTTTTGTGGTAGTGTGATTTGTAAAATTGAAGTTGATCAGGGTTGTAAGCTCACTTTTTGTAGCACAATTTAGGGTCACAATGGCTTGGACCTTAATCACTCAAAATGTTGTCAGTCTATCCATGAGTCACAATGTTGATTTTTGCTAAATACAGCAAGGCTTTGACCTTTGACCAACAACATGCAAAATCTAATCAGTTGACCCACGAGAGAATAGTTGTGAAAAAATTGAAGAAAATCCTTTCAACAAGGGATTAATATGAGGCCCAGTGACCTTGACCTTTGACTGTAACTTAAAAACTATTACCAATTTATCTTTGACTTGAACACAATAACTTTGACATCTGACTTCAAAATCTAACTAAATCCTTGGGACAAAGTAGAAACTTTTGGATAATTTGTATAGAATCCATCCATGAAGTCATGGGCTATTTTGTTTAAGAGCAAAAGATTGAAATGAGGACCACTGTAATCAGTCTATAATTATTAAACTCAAAATTTAATTAGTTTATCTCTAAGTTAAATGAACATTTTCAGTGAATTTCAAAGAATCTTGAGAAATCACAATATAAAGTATGGAAAGCGTGAGGTCCGATGATCTGGCCAATAAAATACAACCAAAATATTAACCAGGTAGTCCTTGTAGACATTTCTGCAAATATTAAGAAAATACCTAATGTGTTATTTAGCTATTTGGCTCACATGAGGCCAGGTGACCTTGGTCTTTGACTTTAACCTCTCAAATCAAATCACTTTTTCCTTGAGTTTAAGTGGATATAGGTTTGAAGTCTAAAGGTCCCATATCCTCGTGTGTTTGACTGTTCACATCATGTATTAGGTGTCTGTTAAGCACAGATTTGATCTAAGTTGAATTAAAAATAAAGAAATCCTTCTCTGCAGAGGATCAGATGCAGCTCTTTTTCCCACCCTTTGGGAAACTCAGATCTAAGGGGGCAAGTAGAATATGATCATGAGCTCTGCACTGATTAGCAGCCCAAATGATGTCTGATGGGAGGGGGGAGAATGGGGCAACCGGCCATGGAGCGGACTTTCACAACAATCATGGCGTCTGCCTGTGATGGACAGAAAACAAACGTGGGTGGAGGCTGTAAAGTTTTTACACAATAAACCACAGAAGGTACTATAATCACCATTGTAAGGGGCATTATCTTTAAAGAGGTATAGTGCATTTCTCCATGACCTAAGAGTCTAGAAAAGGTGTCATTTTCTTCTGCTCCTCAAGCCTCTTCTAACAACATTAAAAGCAAAGAAAACTGAAAAAGATAAAACTAATTTGGACATGAGACCTTTAAAAAAATGTTGAACATTCATGACAAATCAGGTGCACAAGCAGGAGATGAAAATGAAACACAATAAACTTAATCTTGTCTCCGGCCCTTTTATATTTCCACTATAAACATTAAGGTGCCTTTTATACCCACAGCACAGTTGCTCTGGTCCAATTCAGTTGACAAAACAAAGGCAACAAATGTATATATTTCCTTCGGATCGTTTCATGTTCACATGGCAGTGCTTCAAAACAGTCCAAATCACACATGAAGGCAGGGCTGGCCTTACATCAACACATTGTATTGCTATGACAATTCGTCACACTCTGCATTTAGGTCAATTGTGTCCTCACTGTAAAAGAAGTGCTCCAGAGGTCAATAGGAAGAGCAAAGACCACCTCTTCAGGCAACCTTGATAAAATTGTTGGATAGACTGCTGTAGTCATAGAAATTCAAACAAATCATGCCAAACAGGGAACACCCTCTTATATTAGAACAACTCTCTAAAACAATCTAGGTGTGAATACTACCTAACATTAATGCCCATGCTCACATACATAACGCTGTGGGTTAATGGACTAGATTTACTCTCATAAGTACATGGAGTCATTCTCAACATCTTTTACTTGCTACTTAATTCTATAGAGAAGATGTTTTAACCTTAGGTATATTCTTTCATGAAGTCCACAGTACTCTCTGATTAGATCAATTTTAACATAAACTACTCAGCAATAAAGTGAACCAAGACTGTAATTTTTCATGTAAAGCACAATAGAAGTACTTTTGCTCTTATGACAGGGCACTTAGAGCTTTGTATGTCCTTGTCTTTAACAAGATAAGGTCATGGCCAGACCAGCAGAGTGTGGAAAGAGAAATGACATCTGTCTGTTAGAGAGCCGGGAACAGAGCATTAGAGCTGAGACAGAGGCGGGAGCAGCGGTGCATGGCTCCAGGATTTAGATCAGTGAGATTTGCATCATTGGCAGGTCTTTATGCAGACCAGGTCTAATCTCCAGCAGACAGGCTTAAGAAAGCAAAACCTCAGTGTTGTGTCTCTACAGATAGGGATTTGATTAATTAGCATAATTAATAAGGGGAGCCACAGTCAAAGGTGTCAAGTCTAAGGGGAGGATAACACAGTAATGAGGATGAGGCAACACAAGGATGTGCAACTATGTCAGAGTTCACCCTCAGATTCATCCTTGTTTACATGAGCTTGGCTGCAGGCACAAATCTTGTTCAGGGCTGCATGTTATTTCAAGAAATATGATCGTTTTTTTCTATGATGGAAATTAAATGTACCACAATATTTAATTCTTTTTTTTTTCAGCCAGTTTGCAAGAAATTATATTTCTTATAATAAATGAGGCCTTCAGAAACCTGGCAGTTCATTAATTAAGCTTTACAACACAGTTTATTTAAAGTCAATTAAGCTGTCCATCACAGATTCAAGGTGGTTTTTTAATGGAATAAAACTGAACAGTCTTTGGTGAACCTGTTATGACAGGGCTGTAAGCACAGCTTCCACGAACATTAACTCAGCTTGAAACTCCGAGAGCTTGTTTTTCTATTAGAAATCATTAATCACAGTGGTCTGTAATTAAAATCATTGTTAAATATGGTTAATCATCAAACATGATTTATGAAAGTTCAAAAATCTCTCCTTTGTAAGACAACTGATCAAAATCTTGAATCACAGGCTAGGATTCAATTCACAGATGATTTATTCAAATCTAGAACATTTCAGTCAGATTCTAATCAATCTGACATGATAACATCAAGCTAATGATACAGATTTGTTGGCTGCACATCTGACTTGAGTCATTCATTCCATTATGTACCAAAAGTGCTGTATTAGATTGAGATCTTGTGACTGTGAATGCCACTGAAGTACAGTGAACTCATTGTCATGTTAAACCAGTTGGAACTAACTTAAGCCTTGTGAAATGGTACATTATCATGCTGGAAATAGCCATCAGAAAATAAGTACACTGTGGCCAAAAAGAGATAACCATGATCAACAACAACACTCAGACACACTGTGGTGTTTAAACATTGCTCAAAGTGTGCCAAGAAAAATAAGCACACACCACTTGCCTGAATTGTTCATACAAGGCAGGATGGATTAGGGCTGAACAATATATCGTTATCGTATCGATATCGAGATATGAAAATTCGAGATATTAATATCGAAAAGCAACGATATAAACAATATAGATTTCCCCTGCACTAAAACTGCACTTCCCACAGTCTTTTGCATTATGATGTTTTGATTTTTCTGAAAAATGCTTGATTTTCACCAAACCCGTAGTCATATCGTATCGTATCGATATCGAGATATCTGGCAAGAATATCGAGATATAAAATTTTGTCCATATCGTTCAGCCCTTGGATGGATCCACACTTTTACCTAGTTTCACCAAATTCTGACCATGTGAATGTCACAGTAGAGTCATCAACACCAGGCAACATATTTCCAATCTTGTATTATCCAATTTTCGTGAGTCTGTGCAACTTGTAGCCTCAATTTCATGTTCCTTGCAAACAAGAGCGGCACCCAGTGTGGTCTCTGCTGCTGCTCTGCTCTGATTTAAGAGTCCACATGTTCTGTGTTCAGAAATGGCTAGTGTATACCTTAGTTGTAACAAGTGGTGATCTGATTTACTGCTGCCTTTCAATCATCTTAGCTGGCCTATCTTCAATGATCTCTCAAAGCATTTTAAGCCAGAGTACTGCCGAACTAGATATTTTCTTCTTTTAGGACCATTCTCTGTAAACCTTCGAGATGGTAGAGCATGAAAAGCCCAGCTGATAGCAGTTTCTGAAACATAGAAACAACCACATCATGTTTAAAGTCACATAAACATCTTTGTTCCCCATTCTGATACCCAGTGTGATCTTCAGCAGGTCGTCTTGACCGTGTCTACTTGCCTAAATGCATTGAGTGGCTGCAGTGAGACTGGTTGATTAACTATTTGTTTAAATAAGCAGTTGTAGAGGTTTACCTTAAGTGGCTTACTGTATATGCACAGCTGATGATCTGAGGGGGGATAGTTGGTGAGTTGAATCAAACACAGAGATAAACAGAACAAAACAAAACAAAGCTGATATGCTTGAAGGAAAACTTTCCAGTGATGGTTTGAAAGCAACAAAACAAATGGAAACAAGGCACACTTTGTCAGCTTGTATACAATATCTAAGGCACTGTGCCTGGCTTTGACAAGAACCTTTGAAAGCATTTATCAGCAAGGGGTTAGTGATAGTATTCCACGTTGTACACAAAACTGTGGAGCAAACTGTGATAGTAACTTTGTTTTTATGCATTAAATCAAAGTTTATCACAATGTTTGGGAAACCTTATGCTGCCATGCATACCATCAGACTGAGGAATAAGGATTATTAGGTCAACACTGTTACCAGAGGAGAGTATTATCAGTATTCAGAATCCAATAAGCCAAGATATAAGATGAGTATCAGAGCTGAACAATTTGGGAAAAGTGGACTAGTACATCATTAAAAATGTTTAAATTGTATCAAGTACATCATGTTTATTCCATCCAAATGCAACCACAGTATCACCAATGAACTGCTAAGACAACACTGACAAATCAGCAGCACTGAAATAATGCCTAAAGCTGTTATGTCAACACTGCATTAGCTTCTGACAGACCTACCAACACCTCAAACAGGTGTAATTTAAAAACACACATCCTCTACCAGTTATCACAGCTGTATTGAAACTTGTTAAATTCTAAAAGTAAGCTCAAAAGTGGCTATACTTACACGAGCTGCTATGAGATCATTTAGCACTTTGGGGATAGCATTTTGTTGGAGACTATTTGAATACGTCATGCCTCTCTGTAATAACAGTCCCAATAATTGTATTCTCAATGCTGTTTCATGATCATCACATTAACCCTTGTGGCACTTTGCTTCTAGTCTGAACATCGCAGAGCCTGAATGGGTGGAATGAGTTGACCCCCATTCTCTCCATCTTCAGAGGTAGTATCAGAGGCATAATAAAGGCAAGAGGGGAACAAACAAACTCAAGAGAGCTCTGAGTGTTTTTCTCTGCCTTTGTGTGGACGTGGTGCAAGCACTGTGTCCTGCTTTCTCACCCACGTTGCACTGTGAATTGACAAAAATACTACAACCTTGTGAAATCAATGTGAATGTCTTGAGGTGTACGGCTGGAGATATACTTGCTGTAAACCAAACGGACACAGAGGCATAGTGGCCACAATAAAGCATTGGACAATAAGCCCTCTGTTTTTTTCAGTCCTTTGGCAACATCTTTCAGCACACTGTTAAAAATTTATTAGATAACACGGTCACTCATAAGACTAAATCACTGAGACAGTCACATGGCTCACAAAGGAACATATTGCAGTAATATACAGCGCAGACAATGCTGATGATGAGGTCCTGCCCACTGGTCATCAGTTGTCAACAATTACTTTATGATGATACTGATTATTGGTGTTTATTTTGTTCCTTTTACTCTCAGAATAATTGCCATGTTTGCAGTTTTCTTCTAACACAACAGGTTGCTCCATACAACCTGAGCACCCTCTAGTGGTATCATCATAAAACAGGTCCCATACTGGCAAGTATATCAACGCCTGGTGGCACCAATGGACATCAACATAAACTAAAGGACGAACAGCAAGTTTATCTCCAGCCTGATGACGAGTGGCGCTGATATATGGAGCTTCGTTGTGGCGCTTTTGTGTCAATGTATTGTTTCAAGGGCTACTGTCATATTCTTTCCCTGCGAAGATTTGTGAAATAGTAGTTTTGTATCTATACCACAAAAAGCTTTGTGTAAGAGCTGCCTGAAGCAAACTCAATTATGAAATCCCAATCAAACTTCCAATAAGTCTGAAGGTCTGATTTCAAAGATGATGGATAAGCCTGTATAAGAGTTAAACATAATCTTGAACATACTTCACTAAAAATAAATTACAGCTGTCAGCAATCACTGACATTGTTTTCTAAACTAATTTTCAGCCTCACTCCCACTTTTTCTTCATCATCCTCCCTACAACAACAACAGGAATTAGGCCTATCAGAGTGCATTCACTCACTACCTTCCCCATTTCAGCAGCTGCCAACATTTCCTAATGACTGCAGCCCTTCTAAATTATTGAAAAAGCCTAAGCACCTCAGCAGCAACAGAAATGGCTATTAACCTTGGTGAAGCGATATTCAAATCCAGTTAGAGCTAACTTCGTCCTCCAGTATCCCTTGCGGGGAGGAAATGTAAATGTGTTCTTGCTGAGACAGATGGGGAAGCCGCCCGCCGTTTGAAGTTCCAGCAAAGGAGTCGTAGCGAGCATCGTGCTCTCCACCCCCCTCTGTAAAATATTCAGGACTGAGTCTCATTGAGCCACCTCTCCTCCTAGTGTTTCCCTTCAAACTGTGCTGGGCCCTGACACTGCTGGGTTTTACAGAGCAAGAACACCTTACAAAAACTAAAAAAGTTAGCAAACGTTTACAGATTCACCACTGTGCAGCGACAGTGAAAAACAGCTTGAGGATTATCTTGCTGTGCAGACAAGAATTCAGGAGATTTGATTTATGAGAGAAAGTGAGAGAGAGTATGGGGGGGGGGCATCCCACTCATCATTTAAAAGCATCCTGGAGCTTAACTATCTGAATATTGTGATGTCCTCTGTATTGTTGTTGACAAATCATTGTAAATTGAATTTCTCAGCTAAGCTGACAAACTGTCAGAGCTCATTTGATTCTGTTGAAGAGATACCTGGCTGTCAATCAGTTTCAGGCTCTGATACTGTGCTACAGACCAGAGAGAACCCCCCATCATCACTCTTATCACCTGGCTTGGGAGAGAAAGAGACGAGAGAGAGAGACACACAAACAGGAGCAGAGGATGAGAGGCCTGTACAGCAGCCAGGAAACGTAGATTTAACAGGAGATTTATTTCAAGTGAGCTCACATACTAAGATATAAAGCAGGGTTGAAAATTAGCATCAGCCATCTGCCAAATCCTAGTGTTTCTGTGCAGTGGCAATTGAATCTGGTCAACCTATCAGTTACAGGTGGGTACAAAAACAGAAACAAAACATAGTGAATTGCAACAGGAAAACAACATGCCATGAGTATATGACCATAAGCAATCATAAAAAAATTAACATAAAACTTGCAATCTCTACCAAAATATTAACCTTTTGATTGTACTGACTCGCTTTATAAACTTTATGTTCATGTATTTTTAAAACTGTTAATTTATTATCTTGGCTGTCAGTTAGGGTTAAGTTGCAGTTAATTCAGCCTCTGTAGATTCTGAACAACCCAAAAAATAAAATGGTAACATAACTAAAATTCTCCAAAAATAATAATGCATCAAATCAATGTTGTTTTAATTATCAACATATACATAACAATCAACTCTGCACTTCAAATTTAAAAAATATTTATAATAGCGGGTGTCATTATGAAGAAATACCCACAAAATTTATAAATAAATAAATAAATACATACATACATACATTATAGTTGTGGTTAGAGCTGAAGCTAGCTAAAAGGTTTAAGCTTTGAAAGTGGAAAATAATTTATATAATTTTTATAACCCTTTTTCTGCAGGGACCAGGTTTGTGTCCTGAGGGTCCTAAGCGCATGGGTACATTTAAAAATCAAGGGTTTCATTTCTGCAAGAGTTAAATGCTGTTTTTCTTGTTTTGTATCTGTTCCAAGCAAAAATATTCTGTAACACTGAAACATTTTGTTGAGTACAGGGCTTGAGCTCTTGACCAGAAATATCGGTATCAGTATTGGTATCAGCGATAACGAATTCAAAAATATCGGCACATCAGATACCGGCAAAAATCCAATATCGTGCATCCCTACTTACTAATGCATCAAAATCAATGATGTTATAAATTATCAAGCTATAAACAAGGCTGTAATAACTTTACCCTAAACAATCCACTTAGGCCTTTATTTATAGTTTTTGCTTTTCTTTTTTAAAATAGTGGCCACTCTTATGACAAAATACATCATAAAAATTTTTAAAAATATTTAAAAAAAACAAATATAATCCCTAGAGGGTTAAACAAGAACCTTTAAACTCTGAATTTACTATGTAAACCTCCTGTTTAAATTGAATTTAGAACTTGGTGTCAAGAGTGTTGAGACTAAATTATACATAAAGTGCTTACCAAACGTGTTAGACCGCTATCCAATGCAATGCTTATGCCACAGCTGCCCTACATTAACAGCACTGGTATTTTTATTCTCTGTAATGATTAATACACCAGTATGTAGAAGCTCTTTAATCAAAATTCTAGTTTTAATGACTAAAATATAGTTGTTATAAAATATCAATTTTCAAATTGTTTTACAAATAGGGTGGCACGGTGGTGCAGCAGGTAGTGCACGTGCTCACAGCAAGAGGGTTGCTGGTTCAAACCCTGTGTTGCTCAGGGCCTCTCTGTTCGAAGTTTGCATGTTCCCCTGTGCATGCGTGGGTTCTCTCTGGGCACTACGGCTTCCTCCCACAGACCAAAAAACATGCTTATTAGGTTAATTGGCGACTCTTAATTGCCCTTAGGTATATTGTGAGTGTGAATTAAATGTTATGCTTTATTTATTTCTGACTTCTCAGAGAAGCCTAGTTAGCCAGCTTAATTTTTAAAAAACTGGATTCAGTTTGAAATTCCTCATTTCTGTTCAAAATGTATGTCCTAATGACTTTGTAAAGCACTGTAGTTCTTAATAAAAGATCAAGCCAACACAACTAAACAGTAAATAAAACTCAAAACGGTCTGTGAAAGCCTGAATGTGATGTTTACAAAATACATCGTCCCTACTTAACTGGAACAAAGTTTACACTATCAACAGGATTCTGCTCTGTTCTTCCAGTCAACACATCTCTTCACTGGAGCCAAAAATATTCATACAGACATAAAGACAATAAAGGCTGGACCTCAACTGACTCTTAAGAAAAACATCAAACTTGTGCAAAAAAAAAAAGATAAATATCCATTTATCTGGTCCTGGAAACATTGTCATATAGGCAAAAACTTCCCCAAATCTCTAAAATAAACTTTGTATGTTTTAGTTACTACTTCTCAATGGGGTTCATTTTTTATCAATAACATAGTTCAGGCAGCATTTTACTGTAATTCTATATGTGTCATGGGGCTGGGCGATATGGACTAAAGATAAAATCCCAGAGTTTTTTCCACAACATTTGATTTACAATTTGATAGATTTTTTTCTCTCTCAAAAAAAGTAAATAAAAACACTAAAATATATTAATCAAGTTTTTCCTTTATGTTATCAAAGTATATTTCCACACCAAACAGAATTTTCCTCTAAAGTTAAACAACATGTCATAAAATATTGATAATTTAGATCAAACATAGGCAGATATATAAACACTGAGAGCTGAGCTATTTTCCCTGTATTAACATGGAACTCTTGGATCAATTTTCAATTTCATTTAAAAAAACAAATACAAGCCTTAAAGTGTGCTTGTGCAAAACCTGATAGGGCTGAACATTATAAAAACTGTTAATTTTCAGTACTGTTGTTTTTTTTCAAATATCGCAACAACTTACAATTGAAGTAAGTTTCTTTCTGCAGAAAAACATTTGAATGAATTGATTTATGCGATACATTGCCCAGCCCTAAGTTGTCATGAGACTGTATTCCTTTACTGCTGCCCAGATGACAGTCTAACAGCAGCCCAATGCTGATATTTGCATAAGAAAACATCATCAGAAAAACAGTGTAAACCTTTTAGTGATCACAGAGAGCAAAAGGATCAGGGTACAAGAGTTAACCTTTTCCTTCAACTTTATCTGCCATGAGGCTTCAGATTGCTACAGTGCTGATGTACATCTACATAGGTTTGCTGTTTGAGTGCTGTTAATAATAAACCAAGAGCTCACACAGCCCACAGCTACAGTATTTAGACTAAAGCATGCCAAAAACAGAGGACTGAAGAAGCCATTGTCAAACGAGTTGTGTCTGCATGCTCCAGCAACACTGAGAGTGTTTTAGCTTCACATATTCAAACAAACACTTTGAATGCATAGCAGGGACTGACAGATGAAATCTTTGCATACTTTCAGCAACAGACATTATAGTAAAAGTAAAGCAGGATTTCCTCAATAAAGCTGCAAAATTATTTCAACTGCGGCAGTCATGACTGGTCATATGACAGTGGATATGACAGAGTTGCTACATCAGCAGCAGCAGGCAAACACAGTTCAACTTTGGACTGTCAACCCTCTCTGTGCTCACACAAGCTAACATGTTAGCCACGTAGCTGCACAAACACCTCCCTGAGACGCTGACAGCGGACATGGGAGCGGACAAAACACCCGTCGGAGGTGAAGGCACACGCTGAGTTATGTATGTTGTAAGAAATACCTTGACTTTATCCAGAAGGATGCTTTTTGAGGTTGCTGTCCTCAGTCCTCTTGCTGCAGCCTGGGATGCCATGGATGCCGCCATGTTGACACGGAAGACTGACGCGCTGTGACGTCGCAGCATGTGCTACTGTTCACGGGGCCGTTCATTGGTTGACCGACAGAAATGGGCGGGGTTTGTGAGGAAACGAGACAGACACGAGCTCAAAGTCCAAAGTTCATCACCTTCAGTGAACTTGACTGATCTGTAGTCTCGCATACAAGTGCTTTTCTGTTCAGTTTGAAGGATACTATGGGAGAATGTGAATTATTAAGTCAGCCTACCCAGAAAAATCAAATACCAAAGGACTGCAAAGTCAGAAAAGGTCCCCCTCCTCTCAATCCCCCCTAAAAAGCAAGCAACAATGTGATTTCCAAGGCTATTGTTAGAATTTGAAAAAGCCATAAATTTATCCAAAATCTGGACAGGAACTTGAGTTTAATAAAATCAAAAGTTTAATCACTGTTTTATTTTTACTAATGTTTGAGAAAAGAAAGGACACAAACTGCAATAAAATTTGGAATAAAATGTTTAACAAAATAATATTAAATAAAAACTTGAACAAAATAAAATATTTGTGTGACAATCTAATGCTTATAATGTGACTGAAGATGAGTAGCATATGGTTTTGATTGTATTAAATTTTCATTTTTTAAATATTTGGTTCATGCCAGGATTGGTGTATTTAAACACATATGTACCATCTATCCATTGTCTGCAAATATGTAGGATCCATCCATTATCGGTACCCGTTTTTACAGGGCCACATACAGAGACAGACAACCACTCACACACTCACCCACACCTAAGGGATATTTACAG
The DNA here is from genome assembly GCA_037902135.1 of Cetoscarus ocellatus. NCBI lineage: Eukaryota > Metazoa > Chordata > Actinopteri > Labriformes > Labridae > Cetoscarus > Cetoscarus ocellatus. Next base: position 394,311 of record JBAMNC010000573.1, read on the forward strand.
TCATCAGATAACCTAACAAGCATGCTTTTTGGTCTGCATGCACTATGAGAACACACAAACTCTCATGGGGTTCAGTCCAGCAACCTTCTTGCTGTGAGGCACTACCTGCTGCTCCACCATGCTGCCTTAAATGTAGGTTATCATTATCAATATATGTTTCAATCAGTGGCTCTCTAGTGGTGTGGCAGGGCACCCTGGTGTACCTACATCCAAGACAAGGTGTGCCTTGGAATTTTTTACTACCACAAGGTATTAAAACAACTTAACAGTTAATGAGTGAGTTTAAAAAGTACTTATATGAATGTGTTTTTTTTTTGTTTTTTGTTTTTTTTCAAATTAAAATCTTACATGAAATACAGTTGTTTGTCATATTATTTATGTCCCGGGCATTATGAGACAAAAATAAATATGGGGTCCAGACTGATAAGATATTATAGCACGTATGAAAATAGTACAATTTGTATGGTAATGAATGGAGATGTGTCTTGCTGCAGACCTGCACTGTCAGGACCCTTCATTGCAGACCTGCACTCTGAGGTCTCCTGCACTGTGAGGACCCAAAGTAACATTTTTCTCACGCGTTTCAGTTTTTTTTCCAATGCGGTTAGCCTGGGCCCCATGCCACAAGGGGACCCAATTAGGTTTAGCTCACTCAAATAAAGTTTCTGCGCTCTCAATTGCATTATGCACACAACACTGTTATATGGTTATGCAAATATATTGGCAGAGATACAAGACTGCTTTCATATCTCTGTATTTGTATTTGAAAATTGACTTCAAAACACCATGAAACAGAGACATTAGAACCTTATGCACCTTGAACGTGTTTTATCTGTCTTAAGAAATAAAGTCTCTGCTGCACCTTATTTAAACAGCATCAGTGTTGGGTTCAAATCAAATTGATTCATCAATAATTGTCCCAAGATATTTGTATTGAGGGACAGTCTCACCAGACATATCAATAATGATATTCAACTGACACTGGGCTGTGACCTGCTAAAATAAATAATCATATCTTTGGTTTTAGACATGTTAATCTGCAGGTTAAAATCTTTGCACCAAGTGATAAAATCATCAATTACAGGACCATGTTCAGACTCATCATGACCTAAGAGACTCACAATCACTGTATTTTCTACAAATTTAACAAAATGCCTGTTCAGTGCATGCTCCTGCAGTCAGTGGTGTACAAGACAAAAAGCAAAGAAGAAAGTACTCAGCTCTTTAGAGAACCCGAGGAAGAATTCAATTTGGGGGATAAAACACCATTGACCCTGACACACTGTGACCTGTCTGACAAAAAATGTACCATTCAGCCAATGAGGTTCAAATTCAAGTAAAAAGGAGAAAGGAGTTTCTCTGCAAATAAGTATGGCTGGGTAGTATTAATAGCTGAAGAGAAATCAGTGAACGGGAGCCTGGTAAGAGTTTTAGAGGTCACCAAATGCTTAACTATAAAACTTAACAAAGTTAGTGTTGCATCTTTAACTCCTCAGCCTGTCCTACAGGCAAACTGGCCTTCCACCTGGTTCAACATCTCATCTTTAACAAGTTTCTCAAAAGTTTACATCACCAGTAAGGTAAGAGCCACTGGTCAAAATCATTTTGTGTTTTTGGATTTTTACATTTTGAAACAGGAATGACAGTGGCCAATTTGCATATTTAAGGGACTCTAAAATGGACTGGGTGAAGATAATTTGAAAGACATCAACCAGCTACAAGGCACATGACTTGGGATACTGATGTTGTCAGAACCACTGCTCTTGCCAACTTTTGTTTGTTTATAAAGCTTTCCAATCAAATGAACATCAATATCAAAAACAGAGAATCCCTGAACAACTTTAAAAATGTTATTGGTTTCTTCTGAATCTCAATTAAAAGTTATTTCATTTGCTTGCAGGCTTAACAGCAGAAGTGAAGCCATTTAATGTCACAGTAAAATTTCAGTTACCATCACAGACAGATTTGAGTCAGCTGTCTGGAATTTTGATTCAGTTCTTTTCATTGTAATTTATTTTAGCCTGAAAGATTTTAGGGTGAATTTCTCTGCTATTTTCAACATAAGCAGTCTCATCGCCACTTTTGAATATACACTTAAGCAGACTTTTCAGTTCCTTAGTGAGCCATGGCTTGTTATTAAGGTATAAAATGATTGTTCTTTCAGGGATCACACTGTCAACACAAAAAGAAATGTTACTGCACACTACATCGGTCAGTTCATCCACGTCATTTGAGGTTTCCTGGAAAAATGAACCATTCTGTGCAGTCAAAGCTGTCCTGAAGGGCCAGAGTGCTGTCCTTGCTCCACACCTGAACTTCATGTGTCTCTACCCTGACCTTTTGCAGCACGGTCCTACAGGAGGGTAACAGACGCACCACATTGTGGTCAGAGGTTCCACGAGGGGGGTTAGTGACAGACTTGAAGGCCTCCTTAGTAAATCCATAACAATGGTCCAATATCCTGTTGCTATCCTACATCCTGGCTAAAGTTGCTGAGCCACTTGTTACAGTTAAGGGGATTACAGTCACCCAAAAAGAAATGCATCAGGTGAAATGGTCTGTGCCACTGAAAAGATGACATCAGAGGCCATTTTGGTGTCAGCTCTGGAATGATATGCACCACTGTTAAAAATATCTGAGGAAATTCGTGTGGCGAATAAGGGTCTGACTGATAGGTAGACAGATCTCCCGCCCTGGTGTTGTCTAGATGTCAGTTGGTCGTGGTCCAAGCGGATCAGATAGAATAGAGTCTGAATCAGAGTCTGATAATAACGTCTCAGTGAAAGCTAAAATACAGACATCTCTAAATTCACACATAAAGGAGATGCAAGCTTGCAGTTAATTAGTGTTATTTTTCAAAGACTGGACATTTGCCAAGACAATGGACGGCAAGAGAAGATATTTATTCTCAGGTCATTTCCTTGTATACTGTGGCACGTCACCTCTTCTCCTGTGTTTCATCCTTTGAGGTTTGAAGTGTACGGAAATGCGGCATTAGGAATAAAAACATCATACTCGCCACTGTCTGAAAATTTATCTGTTTGTTGATCAGTGGTAGGTTGTGTGATTGGAATCCAAGAAGAAAGTCTCGGGTGTACTGAATCCTGTTTGTTTGCTGTCTAACTAACAATTCCATGGCAAGGTTCAGCAAGGCTGTCAGGGGCAGTAAGAAATCCAATGCTTGAGCTTGGGACACATTACAAATGAAACAGTTTCAAGGCAAAGACACATCCTGAGACTTGAGACAGATGTAAGAACAAGTTAAAAGGTTAAAAACACATGAGAAATTATATAAACTGATGATCAAGTCTTGCTGCAGTCTGGTCAGTGTTTCAAGAAGAGAGGGGAAAAGTGAAAGATCAAGAGCGTGCATTTAGGCATGGAGAGGCAGAAGATTAAAAAATAAATAAATAAATAATCTAACTTGGTTTATCTGAGTTTTACTCTGTATTTGGAAAAAAATATCTCCAAACAGCTCCAACAATAGTTCAGAGCGAACTGATTACTGCAGGTTAGCATATCATCCTTACCACTCTGTCATCCTGTATAAAACAATCTCCTTAAATAAACAGCACATTTTGATGTGAGGTTTTATTTAATGTTTTTTTTTCTGTCAAAACTAAAAGTTTTAAATCATGGGACTTACAATTTATCAATAGAATGTAGTTAAATTCTAATTACCTCTGCCAAGGAGGTTATGTTTTCGACAGGGTCTGTCTGTTTGGTTGTTTGTTTGTCTGTTTGTGTGTTTGTTTGTCTGTTAGCAAAATTACGCAAAAACTACTGAATTGATTTACATGAAAATTTACCAGAGGTTTGGTTTAGTCCAATGAAGAAGCCATTACATTTTGATGCTGATCTGATCCAGACTGGCGTCACAACAAAACACTGAGGTTTATAATGGCAAATCCTATTCATTTACATCATTATCGGAATTGTAGTTTATTTGCAAAATGACGTCAATTTTTTGAAAGCCTTTGTCATTACATTTCCCAGCTTCCCTTGCAATGCCAGTGGAGGAGTTCTGCTAACACACCTGCTTACAATCGCCTGGTAGATCGGCAAGTTTTTTCCGACTTTGTTACTGGAATGCTGATAACTCAGAGATCATTTACACTTCCATCTTCCCAGTTCTGATGTAAATGCAGCATTCTCCACATGGACAGACATGAGTAGACACTTATGCCCAATCGGAGCAGAAAAGCCACTGCTGTAACTGAGCTGCTTGGCGGAGGTCTGCCTTCTATGAGTGCTTTTCTAGTTAATTATGCATCTTCGGGGGATCAGTATGGTGGCCAACAAGGGCAAATGGCCTGCAACAGCTCAATGCAGTTCAATAAGAGGAAAACACCTGCAAGAGCAGAAATGCGCTGCAAGTTAGAAACAAAACAAAGCCCAGAGCAATCCAACCCAGAAATCACCTACAAGAGCAAAAACACAGCATAACCAAGTACAACAACAGAAGTACTACATGCCTGGAGATGGTTCTAGAGCAGGGAAAGTGTGGGAGAGACGGACAAGAGAGGCTGCAATCAAGCCAGCCACTTCTCTGTTTTCAGTGGTCAAATCAGCCGCTCGTAAATTTGAAGTGGTCATGTATTTGAACCTTTACAGTAAATGCTCCATTAATGTTGGAAAAAGAGACGTCTTTGAGCCAACTATCTGGCAAGACTCCTGTATTTCACACTTTTGATGGTAAAAGGAAAACAGGAACTTGATAAAGTTGCTCAGCCTGCCTGTCATCCCTTTCTGGCTACTGTAAAGGTTCAAATACATGAGCACTTCAAATTTAGGAGCTGATTTGACCGCAGTCTCTCTTGTCTGTCTCTCCTACACACGTTTTCTGCTCCAGACCCCTCTCCTGGCCTGGAGCATTTCTGTTGGTTCTGTCTGTACTTGGTTATGCCGCATATTTTCTCTTGCAGGTGTTTTCTGGGTTTGGATTGTTTTGGGCTTTGTTTGGTTTCTAACTTGCAGCACATTTCTGCTCTTGCAGGTCTTTTCCTCTTATTGAACTGCATCGAGCTGTTGTAGGCCATTTGCCCTTGTCAGCCACCGTAAATCAGCACCTGTCCACCCAAGAAGAAGCCCGGAGAATCCAGTTTTTTTTTTGTCATGGTTATGCTTATGTTTTAATATGAGTCTCAATTCATGACGAAAGGAAAAATTACCAGCTGGTGTGTGCATGATGTGTTTAAGATCCATAAATGCTGAAAGAATAGGACTATAAACACTTATTTTAATGTGAAAATGTGAATGCTGACAGCTGTATGCACTGCTAAGGAGAGATGTGCATGTTTATCCCTGTCATGTGATGCTGCTTTACTGAGCGTGCCATGTTTTACACGCAGCAGGTGGGATAATAAATCCCCAACAACTGACAAGGCAGAAGTTGTCCTCATCTTCTTATTCACCCAGAAAAAGACACAGAAGAAGAATCAGACCAGACTGGCCTCATTAATGTGTCTCAGCAAACTCATGTGGGAAGGGTCTCTCTTTCAAGTAGAAAAAGGGCTTGTTTTGCAAATAAATCTTGATATTTGACAGCAGGGTTGGAGTTAAACAATCAGTTTGCTCATTTGAATCACGTGCTTGACTTAAACCGAGCAGACAGAGATTCTGACTGTCTGTGACCTTGCAAGTCGGACAAACAATCACTGCATTGGCTCAAAGTATTGGCGGTAGGGGGGTGGAGTTAAAGAGCGTGGGATGTGTGGGCCGATCCTGTCTGAATAGCTAAATAGCCCACTCACGCCGTCCTCCTGAGCCCTCATTACATGCAGCATCTTGAAAGGGCAGGGAGGGCAAACCGATCATAAAGAGCAGTGATTATGACAGAAGGGAGAGAGAGCGAGGGGGGAGAAATACTCACCTCGAAAACCGTCAGTGTCAGCAGACTGGAGAGGACGAGACAGAGGGGAAGAGATGATGATGACGAACAGCTGCAACCAAGAGACCTTCCTTTTAAACTCCGTAGTGGTCAGATATCTGAATTTATGCGTTAAAGCCTTCGAAAGCTACTGAGAAGTGCAAATTCAAACCACCAGAGAGGGAATTTACCTCATGTTTATTTGATATTTTACCTCTTCTTTGGGGTGAAGGCTTTTACATTCAGTGATCCATATTTTACACAGTGAAAAATTCATTCAGTTGCTGGCTCTGTTTTCAAGTAAGACCTGAATTAAGTGGAAAAGTGCTGCTCTGGCATGTTATTTCAGTGTGTCAACAAGTCTTACTAAAGCATAAGCCCCTCTTTGTGTTTCCATGTGTCAGTGAAGAGTGGCACGCTTTACTTCAAACTGAATATTCAGCACAAGCCAAAGCCAAGCAGAATGACTAAAAGATGATGCACTTCAATATTTTCAGGCTTTTTTGAAATTTTGTCTCAGCAGGGACGTTTCTTCCCATCTCTAGAGAATTGATATTCAGACAGGACTGTCAGAATATCAATGACCATCACTAATGCAATTCAACTTTTTTTCATTTGGGATGTTGTCCTGTCTCACGGGGTAAAAACGTATTTTTTCCACAGTAGTAGAGATCGTTCCAGTGCTGTTGTAGAATACAAATTACATACAGTTTACTGCTTTTCTCATTAACATATCAGCTTTAATGTTGGATAAATGGTGGATCGGGGTTTAAGGGGAATATAAGTCCCTGGATTCTTTTCTCATTTCTTTGAAGGACTTTAGTTGTTTGCTAATTTAAGAATTAATTGAGTGTTAAAAACAAATCTTGAAAAGGACTTGTATGGAAAAGGAAACACTGAATAAGCTGTCTTCAAGATTGTCATTATAGAGAAAATCAGTTTAATAAATAAAAGTCAACACTCCAAATATTTTATTTGGAAATGATTAGAGCAAAGTGGGTAGTAGCTATGCACACTAATCACACTTAGCACTCTGAATATCAATACAAAGCATGGATATGGAACTTCTGTTGCAGTTTTTTTTATGTTTTGTAGGGTTGAATGCCTTTTAAATAGGTAAGTGTATAAAGTCACAAACTGGGGATAGAATAGGAAATGACATATTGTTAAGGAGTCACAGGCTGCATTCAGTAGTGCACTGCTCAGTTTAAGGACAACTGTACCCGGTCAATTTTTTTCTAAATTGGGATCTTGTGCTGTCTCACAGGGTAAAGACGTTTCTTTTTTTCCATTGTGATGAAATCATTCCAAATATTGTTGTAGAATAAAGTCAAAACTGCAGAGAGAATGGGAATGACATATTGACCACATTCAATCTTGTACTGATCGTTTTAACACATTTTGTACATGGGGTCACAGACATAACTATTGATCCACCTGTTGCTTCCTGCTTCACACTTCTTCAATTAGGTAAAAAAATAAATTAAAAAAGAAACAGCTTTAAAACATGCATGTACGAAACAAAGCATTTAATTTGAACTATCATTGACATAAAATCTGATACAAATTAGTGAAGCCAAAACACTTAGGGCCCTAATTTCCTGGCGCAACTCAAGGTGGCGCAGCCTGGCGCACCCCGCGCGGTGGTAATATTTTCTGGCGCACCGCCTTGCGCGGCCATTTGGCAATTTGGTAGACCGGCTGCACTAAGATGGGTGTGACGGCGCACCAGGGGGAGGTGTCAAAAGATTCAGCTGGGCGTAGTGACAATTTCGTGCCAAAAAACCGCACGGAAGGTGCGCTGAAAGCTCGCCAGCTCCAACCTAGTCTATTCTCGGCTCAGGCGAGGTGCACCACGGGCAGTGGTAATTTGGCTGACAGGCGCACAGTGCGCACACGTCACCAAAACATCACAGGCAGGTGTCCACAGTGTCAGGCACATTTCAATGCAATAAACAATCACTGCAACCACTAATGTAACTGTCTGAACCAGCACATACATTTGTATCTATATTAACTGTCCCGTCACATCTGATGTCAGACGTTTGTCATAATGGAAACTCAACCTGAAGGCAGCTGGACGAGTGATGCAAACTAATGAGTTCACATCTCTCAAGCCAACCACAAACAGCCACATCATCTGATACGGAGTATCCGGCTTCTCTCATCTCATGAAATTCAAAAGAAAAGAAAAAAGCGAGAGACGCTCGCTGAATAAATGTTAGTCACTTGGTGTCTTAAGGATTTACCTGTGATTGCCCATATTTCTCTGTTTTAATCTTTATTCTTAACGTGATCTAAAAAGATTGAGTACATTATTGCAAGGAGGATGAGGAGGAGATACTGGGGGGGATATTTCACCAAAGGTTCTGCTATTTGGTGATGACAGACCAGGAATGCAGGTGGATCACAAGCATGATGAATGGATTAGCCCCTGCTGTGTTTAAATGTAATTATCACTTAATTTTGTACTCCTATTTATGACACAGGAACAGATTACATCTGTCCTGTGAGGTGGTCCACACGGTTACGCACATCATGGCCTCCGATGCACGACCCGGTGGCCCCTGCGCTCTCCCAGTTGCTGCAAAAGTGACAGCGGCTCTGACCTTCTTCGTCACCGAGGTGAAATTGTCACTGCGCCTCGCCCGCAGCGCATTTAAAGGAGAGGAGAGGCATTCATTTGATTGGTGAATATTACACTCGGCTGTGTTAAACCCACTCACGCCTTCTCTCCTCCCTCTCTGCTGCTTGCGCTGGTGAGAAAGACGGAGGCGTGGGTGCGCCTCCCTGTGCCGCGCCTGTGCCTGGTCTTCGAAATTAGAGCCCTTAGTGTTGGAGCTATTCACTGTATTTCTGGATTACAAAAGGTAACCTGACATACCAGATGGACCATTTAATTTACTTCACGAGAGCCCATAGAAAGTGTTTGGGAACTGGCAGAACCTTTTAAAAGCAAATCCAGCAGGTGATTGGACAATCTTTCGGCCAGTCACATTCAGTACAGACCAGTCAGATAATGTAGTAGATGCAAAACAACTCTGATGCAAATTACAAAACATAAGCCGCTACATAGAACAAACTATCATCAACCTGGAAATGCAGTCCAGATCTGACAAAACTGCTACTGAAGCTGTTAGCATGTATGCTAGTTTTATATTTTATAAAAATTGTTTTAACTTTCTAAGTTTCTACATTTAAATAAATGTTTATTTTGGTTGCTTTTCAGCTAAAAATGAATATTTAGGAAGAAAGTTAAATTTGTTATCATTACTTGAAACCAGGGCGCACCATTTTTCCTGTTTTTTTATGGACCCCTCTATGAAGCTGGGCCCCAGAAAGCTTTCCCCTTCACCCGCTTTGCCTTGCCTTGCTTGGCATGAGACATCCTACCCAAAATTGCTCCCACTGTTGCGTGAGTGGTGTGTAAATGGGTATGAAAGAGCAGAAATGCGTTTGCTAATACTGATGGACACTACCATAAGCCCAATTCATACTGCTGCTTCAAGGTGCAATATTTACCTCTCTGCAACATTTCACCTCCACTGTGAACATCCTAGAGGCAGAAATGGAGGAACGAGTTGACCCTCTCTTTGTTCCATCCCCAGAGGTAGTAACAGAGAGGGGGAACACGGACTCAGCAAGAGACGGCAGCACCATGAGTGAGCGTGTCTGCCTTTCTGCGTAGGCTATATGGGGGCATGCGCCATGTTGCATGCATCCAAGCCGTATTGCAGCATGAACTGACATAGATATTACGGCCTCCTGGGATTAATGTGAACATCCTTCAACCATAAGTGAGTGAATGTGGATGTACATGAGTAGGGGCGACCTGTGGTGTAAAAGCAATTGAGTGATCAGAGAGACTACAAAGGCTTAAGGCCACTTACCATTTACTGTTTATCCCAGATATACCTCAATACATCTATGATCTTGAGCATGCATTCAGAGAAACAATATTCTCGAGTGAGTAGCATCAAACTGTGTTTTAATATTGGTCTAAACTCTGAAAGAAAATCTGGATTGTGTATGTTCTGACAAACTTGCTGATTTGTTCCCTTACTTCTTTGCTCTAATTGTCCCTGTTGGTAATAATAAATCAGTCCCATATTGTCTTCACTCTGCTCCCCTCCCTTGAGAAATGTCCCCAAATGTGGAGGAAGAGCAATTAATTTGAGGTTTCCCTCGATAATCTACCATCAGTTTCCCACTCAGCAAGCTGCAAGCTGTCAGAGTACCAGAGACAGACAGCCACAGCTCCCAGCAGGCCATGCGGGAAGCTTAGTTAGCAACCCACAGGCCTCACAGTGGGGAGCTGACACCCTGAACCTACCCAGAGTCTGAACCATTTGCTATTTTTAAGGTCATCTGACTGTTTTCTCCATTTTCTTTCACTTTCACGAGTAAGTGGCTCCTGTTTTTATATGGGGCATACGTCTAGACTAGGGCATTTGGTTTGAAAGGCTAGCCCCTGTCGACCCAGGCCCTTCTTGTAGTATCTCTTGAATTGTTTTAGGGAATTAGTGCCTACCTTCCAGGAATGTCCACTTTGATCCAAGGATGAAATTATTTACTTTTGAATGTCACAAGTCAAAGGTTGATAGCATGAGATGTTCACCGGATGCACGAAATAAAATATCTAGAGACAAGACTGGGGAATTATCTGTTAAGTTTATTACGGCCGGTTCAGACAAAGAATGGCTGAGAAAGAGTGAAATGTTCATCTCTCGTTTAGATCAGTTCAGACATGCTTACAGAATTTATATATGGGCATTAATGTCTGTATATGGATAAATCATCAGTGTGTGTTTGTGTGTCTGGTGATTGGTTAACTTCTGTAGTTCTATTCCTGGCTCAGAGCCAAAATTAACTCACTCTGCATCATGGATACAGATGGAAGACCTAAAGAATGCATAGAAGAGTTGAAAAATAGATCCAAGACTGAAAATCCATACTAACAAAGGTTATGGTCATTGGACTTCGTGGTCATCTCTAGCTTTTCAGCAAGTTAGCTGGTGACACTTTATATTAAGGTACCATAATCAGCATTAAATTAATGCTTAATAAGCACCAATTAACAATTAATAAACACTTATAAGACATTATAAGCTGCTTATAAACATTATTAAGCTTATATAAAGTGTTAATTAAAGCATAGTAACAGAAGTAAGAACATTTGAAGAACTTATTAGAAAATTATTTTGACTTAATAAATCTGCCATAAACATTAATAAGATATCTGTTAACATTCATTCTTATGTATAAGGGTTAATTTTAAAATAATAATCTCATTCATTAGTGGGGTATAAGACACTTATTAATAGTTCATGAGGACCCTTTGCAGGTACTGGATCTAAAGGGGGAACAGTCAAATATAAAGCACAACTTGAAATTTGGTCAAGATGGTATAGCTTGATAACATCATCCCAACAGCGCCTTCATTCCCAAAGGGTTAGCCCTTTAAAAGCGACAGGAGAGCCGGCGCTCCTGTTTGCATCTATTTTGAGTTACCTGTAGAATTGCAACAAAAAAAGGTAGGGCAACAACTATTGTTGCGTATTAAATCAGAGGAGTTACACTGATATATTACACATTCAACTTGTCCAAGAGCTGTTTCCCTTGTGTGTTGGTTTTGCAAAGATCTACAAAAAATGTACTCATTAAAAACAATTCAATCCAGGCTGTGGGTGATTTGTAGATCTTTTCTGATCTTCACAACACTTGCTGTTTCCACATGAAAGTAACTGGTAAAGAGCAATAGGTGTTATTGACCTATGAGTACATAATGAATCATTTATGAAGGTTAATGAGACACTTCCACTTTAAAACTGGTACCTAAATATGCATCATGAGCTGTTAATAAATTCTTCATTACAAATGTGTTATTCTTGATAAGTGCATAATTAAGAATTTATTATCCTCAGTAAGACATTGTTCCCACTTTAGATCCAGTACTTGTAGATATGCATTATGATCTGTTAATAAGTTCACAATCAAAGATTAATTAATCTTGATAAGCGCATAATTAAGAATTCATTAACTTCAATAAGACACCGTTCCCGCTTTAAATCCAGTATCTGCAAAAGGTCCTTATTAACTATTAATAAGTGTCTTATACCTCACAAATGAACACTTAATAAATCTGATACATATTAAGCATTTATTGGTGCTTATTATGTTACCTTAATATTAAGTGTTACCACATAGCTGATGTTGCTTAGAAGCATTATCTCCAAACTTAACACGAATGACTTAGTAGATTTTAAAGGTCAGAGGTCAGAGGTCAGGTTAATCCATTACTTGATATCAAGTTAAGAATGCCTTGAAAGACTTTCCTTCCTTGTGAATGCTTCTTCTCATTTTTTTTTTACATTTTCCTTTATGTCAAATGTCTTAAAGATCAGTTGATTAGAATTCTGAGGTCCAGGTTCAGTGCCATAGGGCTTTATATTCTCTACTTGCAAGCAAAGAAATATCTTTACAAGGCTCTGAGCAATTTTCATCTAATTCTTGGAACTAAAAGAGTTTTTGCATCAGTTGATGTTCTTGACTTTTGTGATGATCTGCTGTAGAGATGGTGAGTTTTGTTAACTCTGGTATGTTGTGCCTGCGCACAATGAGCTGAGACCACCTCTTTCAGGCGAGCATAACATGGTTGTGTGTGCCGAAACAGAAATTGATCGCTGTGTTCATATACTCAAATGAGCTTTGCCAAGCAAGGAATGCCTGCTTGTATCAGAACAACTCTCCCAAATAATCCAGGTGTGAAAACAATGTCGGTGGCGCAGCTGGATAGTGAGCTTGGTCAGTGATCGGGAGGTTGCAGGTTCAAGCCCAGCCCCGGGCAACACATGGCGATGTGTCCTTGGGCAAGACACATCGCCATGATCAAACAGAAATTGATCGCTGTGTTCATATACTCAAATGAGCTTTGCCAAGCAAGGAATGCCTGCTTGTATCAGAACAACTCTCCCAAATAATCCAGGTGTGAAAACAATGTCGGTGGCGCAGCTGGATAGTGCGCTTGGTCAGTGATCGGGAGGTTGCAGGTTCAAGCCCAGCTCCGGGCAACACATGGCGATGTGTCCTTGGGCAAGACACTTAATCCCAAGTTGCTCCCACTGCTGCGTCAGTGGCGTGTAAATGGGCATGAAAGGGCGTGAAAGTGTTAGCTGATACTGATGGTTAACTAACACAGAAACTCTGAACCATCAGTGAGCGAATGTGAGAGCGAATGGGTGTGAATGGGTAAGTGTGACCTGCGGTGTAAAGCAGCTTTGAGTAGTAAAAGACTAGAAGAGCGCTATATAAGCTCAAGTCCATTTAAAAAGCAATGATAACACTATAACTGTTGTTGTTGATATTACTTCTTAAAAGCAGGAAAAAAAAATCAAGAGTATGACAACCATTTAGGAAAGAAACATTCTGGTCTTTATTACATTTGCTCAGGTGGACACATCAAGCAAACAACAAGAGCTGTGGTAGAAATGTGTAAAAACCTGCCCTAAGTAAGGCTTTTGATAGAGAGGATGAAGTGTGGCCACATTCCTCCCTGGGTACTCTCTCATGGGACAACCCTGCAGACACCCATCTGACTCAAGGCCAGCTGTTTCCTAGGCGACCTCAGTGTTTGCTTAAGCAAGGAAGTGTTTGCAACCCCAGTAGTTGTTGTGAACAGATAAATCTTCCCCAACTTGATTATTTCTCACCTTGAAGGTTACTTATGTAAGTTAAATAAAGTACAAGCTGTACAAAGCTCAAACATCAGCCACCACGGCATGTACTTTATTTGAAGATATTTGCAGTAGAATGTGTGTAGGCCTATTTATCTTGATTTTGTCAATATAGACAATTGCATTGATGTTCATTATGATGTTCATTTATATCACTTTTTTATTGTAGGTAACCCAGGCGGGACTTGAGTCTTCTTTGGACATTACTGGTGTAGTCAGAGTAAAACAATCAGACTTTATTTGTAAAACATTTGTCATATAATGTATGGCATGGGAGACAGAGGAAGTGCACATCTTTTGGAAAGAGATTTCTCCAGAATGCTTCCCCTACTTTGCAAAAACATCCACCTTCCACTAGGGATACAACAAATTGTCGACATAAATGGTCAATGATGGATTTTATTGTCAGAAAGTCATTGAATTATGTCATCCCATGTTTTTAGTGTAATGCACAGAATTCAAATTGGTTTCTGGAGCAGATTGTTCAGTGGATTGAGTCATGTTACTCCTCTTCCTATTTTTGATGGAGCAACGTCATCAAACAGAGGCCACAGATTGTCAGGAAAACAACATAGCATAGCAACAGTGGCTACCTTGTCCTAAACCTTTGTTTCTCTCTGCGTATTGCATCCTCTACACTGACAATAAAGGAGTAAAACGTCCTCAGATGTCACAATGGAGACCTTTTTGTCTGCTCCAAGGCCAGAGTTACAGTAAGGATATGAAGGCTGTGCCTCAAAATAGTGCCTATTTAAGACGGCTTGGTAGTGGAAAAGTAAGTTGTTTCGAACTGTTTGTTGCATGTGATGACCCCATGCTGTTATTGTGGCTTGTTTTCTCCCACAATTATTTTAATTATACAGAGAGTTTGGCACCATGTACAGCAGTGTATAGCATTGACGTCTTTACTAAGTTTTTCTGAACAGAGAGAGAACTGAGCTGTGACGCTGTGGCACATGTTCAGGCTCATGCCATGTACCTCACACAACCCCACTTCAAAAATCCCCCAACTATCCCTTTGGGTAAAAAGTATCGTATTCTTCCTCTTTAAAGAAGTAAGATTCCTTCCAAAACACACCCCAAAAACTACCCCGACCTTACCTTTTGACCCACCATCCAGCAACTGTATACCTTGGGGAAGCATAAATCTGCCAAGCAGTAATTCTACTTGCTCTGTTCTTCTCTTAACCCCATTTCCCACATGTGGGCTAAGGGAAATTCAAGGCTGCACCGGTGGCTGCAGGGTCCTCTTTAACAGTCTATGAAACTACAATAGAAACATTCTGCCTGTCTAATTAACCTGAGCAACAGATCATCTGAAGAAGAAGGAGAAACCATAAGTAAAGGTATAGCTTCTCTATGTGCCTCTCATTTATAGATACTAGCCACTTTAATGACCCCTTTTTCTTGCTGAATACAGATTGGCCCATTTAATTTCATCAATCTGCTCTCACACTCCGTCTGTCAGCCTTTAAGGAGAGCCGACTCTGCTTGAGTCAGTTTGACCTCTGTGAATATATGTATATGATGTGCTCAGGCTGAAAGTACAGCCACTGCATACAAGAATAAGGAAAAAAGAAATGAGCGCATACCAAATTCTTTAAGAAGCTTTCTCAGCTTTGTAACACTGCTGTGATCCTTGTCTGTGCCTCTAAGTTTTAGACTCTGTTTCATGATTTGTTTACATATAGATTTATGCGGTATTAGCTTGGCTGAGAAGAGTTTTGTTTTTCTGTCCAATGGAATACCAAATGAGTGAGAGAGGTGGGGAAATAATGCACTTAACTGCTGAGTCAACGAGCAAGAAATCTCGGAGCTTAGTCTCACAGACAGCGAGCAGACTGCCTGATGGGGAAATTAAAACAGGAGAGAGACACACTCTGAAGTCCAAAGAGTGATGGCGATCGGACAGAGAGAAAGTGCAAGAGGAGGGGACGGTCATCTGCAACCCATGCTCAGCACATCTTTTGATTTGACAGACGGCAAATATAATTAGTCATCATTTTTGCACTAACTCTTTAAGTTCACAGTGTCACAGCTATGCATATGTATGAGCTTCAGCCCTTCCTTTCATCCTCCCGTTTGCTCCCTGAGAGTCTGGGCGGATTACAACCCAGTAAACATTTTTCACTCCAGGAGAAAAGCAAAGTCAAACTTTCTCCCAGTGTTTCCCCCCTGCCTGTGCTGCACCTCGGCATCATCCACAATAACTTTTACTCCTCTACCGTGAAATCCACAGCAGCTCAGGAGCGCAAGATTGTCAGAGCTCGGCTTGTGTTTGCTCTGAGTGTCAGCGCTGCAGAGTGAATCAATACAGCGACAGAGGCTGCCACATCTCAGCTATCTCTCTCGGCCAGATGTCTGTCAGACGCTCTCAGCTGGAGGCCCTCCATTAATGTGCTGTGGAATAACGCAGTCAGTGGGGTCTGCACTCGTGTCGACAGATTCATCAAACAAAGCTTGTGAAGTGCTGGGTCTGCCGTGTGTGTGATGTTGTTGCAGGTTTCTTTTGCACTTCCCTGGATGGAAATAACCAGTCTGGATCAAAGCAAAGGATATAGATAAATAATATTGTGATATGACATGAGAGAACCCGTCATGGTGATTGATCTTTTAATCATGTTTGCACGTCAAGAGGATGTAAAAGGGAAAAACTGTGGGTGTTCATATGGAGCGTCATGAAGATAGCATTTATTATGATTTTTTTTTTTTTTTGTGCCTTGTAAAGGAGTGACATTTACACATTTGTGAGTATTGTGTGCAATTCTGCAGGAGTTAGTATTGATCCAGGATCGAGTAAATACAGAGCTAGTACTGCTGAAGCAGATACTTTGAACTTATAAAGGCAGCTCATGTACTTCCTTGTAGAGGAGGGTGGAATTTTATGATTTATGAGGTGAATGCAAGTATTTGAGGAATCTTTCTTTTGCCTTCACAAATTAGTCGAACTGACAACAAGCTTGACTGGTCTATGAACATAGATGCTCTGTACATTGGAAGGGGCAGAGCCTGCTCTTCTTCCTCAGAAGGCTCAAATCTTTCAACGTATGCAGTGAAATGCTGCATATGATCTATCAGACTGTGGTTGCCAGTGTTCTGTTCTATCCTGCAGTCTGCTGGGGTGGCAACATGACTGATAGGAACACTAGGAGGCTGGACAGGCTGGTGACGAAAGCTGCTTTTATGGTTGGCAGGTGTTTGGACTCACTTGAGACTGTGGTGGAGAGATGTACAAACAGCATAGTGCAGGTCACCCTGGACAATATTAACCATCCCCTCCACGACATCCTGGAGGGACAGAGAAGCAGCAGCAGTGGGGGACTCATCTCACTGCACTGCAGGAAGTTTAGGAGATTTATTTTCCTTAGCCATCAGACTGCACAACACCCTGAACAAAGGCAGTGACCTGGTCTATCTATCTATCTATCTATCTATCTATCTATCTGTTTATCTATCTATCTATCTATCTATACATACATACACACATACATACTGTACGTACATACATACTTACTGTACGTATGTATGTATCTATGTACATACATACTTATGTATGTACGTACGTACAGTTTCCTCTCATTGTCAGTCTTTTGGCCTTTAAGGGAGGGGTTTAAGAGGAGGGGCGAGGTGCATGTGATTTGCATGTAATTTAGAATAGAATAGAATAGAACAGAATAAACCTTTATTCATCCCACACGGGGAAATTTGCAATGTTACAGCAGCAAAGGGGACAGCGCTGATAAAGAATAAGTATAAAAATTGTATAAAAAATAGCATGAAATAGCAGTATGTACATTATTCTACCAATATTAATATAAAAAGGGCTTGAATAATTTGCAAACAAGTTCAAAATGGTGTTCTTAAAAATACTGACATTACGGAAAAAAAGGACTTCGAACACATTGTTGGGATCAGAGTACACCTATGCACAGCAAAGTCTCCCTCTGCTTCAGTGTACAGCAGTTCAAGCATGGACTGAATAAAGAACACAGAACTAAAGAAAATAGAACTGAACAGACTATCAACAACAGAGCAGACTGGTTTTCCTCTCAGAGCAGACTAGACCCACATCACCTTAAAATGACAGGAGCTCAAACAGAGCATTTCAGACAGAGTGAAAGTAGAGGTGGATCAGGGGTACCCAATATATGAAAAATTTAGGGTCTTCGGACTTTATTGATTGTGAACATAATCTCTCAATCATTAAAATTGAATAAATGTCCCCAAATTAGAACACAAAATACCCCGAATATTCTACAGGATTATTTTGTAATGCTTAACCTCCAACACTGCTCTGTAGATGTAATGATGGTGGTGTTTGGTTAGGGCGCTGTTGCAGAAATGCACCATAAAGAGAGCTACACTTACACTGCATGACAAGGCCACATCTGAAATGCTGGCTTCAATAGACGTCCCCGCACTTTTTTCCAGGCCTCAGTATCACACGCAGCATGGCTCACTGCACCAAGGAGCACTGAATTCATAACCCAAACAAAACCAAACACAGCACCCGATAAACACACAAGGACACCCACTAACACACACACACACACAAGTCCAGCACTCACATAAACAATCTCAAACACAGCAGCAAGGCCGACAGAGGCTGCAGAAAGCGCTTGGATGTGCATATGAGAGTAAGAGGAGCAAGTTTCCTTCACAAGCCTCTTGGCGCACGCTGTGTCACCTTCGTCGCCAAAGAGGGGGCCGGGTCATGCTTGAAAACTTTTGAGCCGCTTCTTCACTCCCTTTTTTTATTCTCCCTTGCAGACCTTCCAGTGTGGCAGCCCCCGCGCTCCCCTCTCCCCCTCTCCTGCCTGTGACCTCAAGAAGACAGCAGGATGCCTCTCATCCTTTTCCCTCTGAAGGCGAAATCTTCACACAGACGAGAAGATGTGCAGAGACAGTTGGAGCTGTATTGGCCAGCTTTTGAACTCATGGGGCACAAAGTAAACATGATTGTTGCACATAAAGCTCCAGGCACACGATAAGAGATAAGGTGCATCTCTTTGTGCGCACTCTTATGATTATCAAGCTCAGATGCATGCTTGATGTCGCAGGTCAAGCATGAAAAATGCATGTAGGTGGGACAGTCTGAAATGTCAATAGAAAAATCAAAGCAATCAGGATGGGGCCGAAGGGGCTGGGAGTGTGATAAATCATGTTGAGGTCACAGGTGGGAAAGAGGGTGCACAGGGATGTGTAGTTTGCTCAACTGTGCGCCCTGGGGGAATCGCTCACAGGCACAGTTTATTCAAGGGTGTGACTCAGAGTGAGACTCTTGATGCAAAGTCATTTGTGACATAGTGACCTTTGCAGCGCCCTGCTCTCCCTGTGAGTTATTTCTTTGATTTAGGCCTTGTGTTGCTGCCTCCCCCCGTGGGAAATGATGACAGATACATACATGGGCTCCAGATTAGCTCAATGGAACATTATTGCCTACACCAGAAAATGCTGCTGTGCTGCAAGATCACTGATAAATGATCGCTGCTAAAATGGTTTTTCCCAGTGAAATGATATCCAAATGCATTTTTTAGTAGGGAAAATGTTTTCTGCTGTTGCTGTTTCCACATCCTGACATATGATGATTAAACCTGTTGCTTTTCATCACATTATATGGCAGGAAATAGCACTTGCTTGTTTACCGTAGAGCCCTTTCCCATTTTCAGACTGAAATATTACTTAAATAATGCAAAGGCCGCGAGCTGATGTGAATGTCATCTAAATAGCTAATACCTACAGTTCAAGCTCCCCAGGCAGCCTGCCCTGGCACCTTACAGGCTGATGAATAACTATAACACCCTCAATGTGGATACATGTGGACGAGAGAAAGAGGAGGGAGTTATCTGAGGCTCCATTAACCTTGTTTGTGCAGGCACCTCCACTATCCTAAGCTAACATCATGTGGGGAACCTCAGGGGACCCTCCACTAATTAACCTTGTGGAGACACCCTCAGTACAGGGAAGCTGGGGCCGGAATAATAAGGAGGCCTTTGCCAGGCCATTAGCAGGAGGATTAACACATCCAACTTTAAAGGAGCTTTTTGACACAAAACCAATATTTGTCTGCACCGGCCTCATCCGGGCTGTGACACCACTGAATTCTAAGTGACACATGCACCTCAGCTCAGACATCACGCAGCTCTATTTCTTGGTGGCAACAGTACAAGGGATAACATTGTTTATCACTGCAGGTTTAAATACAAAGTGTATAACAAGTAAGGGTTAATGCTCAAAGAGCTGGAGTACTGTAATGGTGGGGTCAGGTAAACTGGACTGGGTGATTAAAAACCTGCTGTAAATTGCTTATGGCACAAAGAACTGACAAAATTGGTTGAAAAAAATGATTGCATTTCTCCCTCTAAAGAAATAATTCCTTAGATTCAACAAATAGCTGTTAAATAACACATTAATCTGAACAATTTCATCACAATAAAGTGAGACAAGGACCTTCAAGAATTGCTTTTATGCTATATAATTGACAGAGACCCTGTTGACACAATGAATTAAAACAGACATTATTAGTGTTGTTATAACATGTTTACGATGCGATCCCACAATGCCTCACCAATTTTACTTCAATATTGATATTGCCTGCCCTCCTGTATACTATATGCAACGGTATGAGGTGAAATGAAAGTGGGCAAATGATTTTGATCCAAGAGGCCACCAGTGCTCTTTAACATCTAATTATCTTTATTTTGTCTTTAAACCTGCTTTGGGTTGTATACAATTTTGCGAGGGACCTTTTGGGGCACCGAAAAAACTGAGATGACACTCATTTCAAGACTAAACGTAATAAGTGAGAAATGCTGCGGTGTTTTTGATGTATTGGTCACAAACAAGTTATTTTAAGGGCTGGCTCTTTAATGAGCTGGCTCCTGTTCAGGAGAAAGTTTCATTTTAATTCTATTTTTGTTGTTAAATAATAGATACTAGAAGGCAAAATTGTTTTAAATAAAGATCTGTTTGAAAGCCAAAAGACCATGTATTTGAACTGAGCTGAGCCAAATGATCCAGATCTTTACATGAACCCTTGAAGTCCAATGACCATGACTGAGCTTGGATGGATGTAACTTTATGCTATAATTTTTGCTTTATAGTAGACTACTACAGTCTATTTTAATTGATAGGGGAGTGTTTTTGCATTTCAGTACTTGTCAAGTCTTTACAACTAAACAAAGTTGGATGAAGGTATTTCAGACCAATATAAGTTATCAAATACCAACATGTTTTACATGCTAAATGAGCATGAAAAGCATTGCAGACCATCGGTATCCTAATCCACAAACCAGATGGTATTCTGTTTTGTGCATTGTATAAAAAGGGTCAAAAGTTGGCTAAAGGGCCCAAACCTGTTGCTGTACTATTTGTCAACACAGTTGAGAACAATACGATTTTATTATTCACAAGAAAATTCACCTGCTTGGAAAGACATTGAATCCCAATTGACCAAAATGCAGTTATCGGCTTACTTATACTCTGATAATCCAATAAAATTAAAAAGACAAACATCAAACCCTAAAGTTAAAAATATGATCTCTGTTTTCTATGAGGTACAAAAATATCTAAAAGAAACACCAACCATTTTCCGGTACAGTCCAATCTGGGGCAACCGATTTTTTCGCCAGGCAGAGCTGATGGTGGATATAAAATGTGGACTGATAAAGGTGTAAGTCAAATAGACGACATTTTTAAATATCTACAGCTTAAGAGCTTTATTAGATCAAGTCAAAATCAATCTCTGATAATACCTGCTCAATCTTCACTGGAAAACACTTTAATTAAGAACACTCTTGAAAAAGGTGCTATCTCTGAAATATACAACTTACTTATTGCTAAGTCATTGGAATCCTCAGAAAATAAACTGGAAGCATGGAGAAAAGATATTCAAGAGGACATAGTACATGAAGAATGGGATAAGGTTTGCAGTAATGCACAGACTCGAACAGCAAACACACATTTTAAACAAAGTGGTTGATGAGGGTATATGTCACGCCAGAAATGCTCAACAGTATAATCCTGCTATTCCAGACTTATGCTTTAAGTGTAGAGAGGACAAAGGAGCATTCTTTCATTGTATTTGGAAACTTCCCAAAATTAGGGAATTTTGGTTACAGGTTTGGCAGGTAATGCAGCAGTTTTTATCTTTTCATGCAGTACTGGATCCTAAGTTCTTTATATTAGGCATCTACCCCAAAGACCAAAATATAGAAAGAAAGGAAAGAATTTTTACAGATGTCTGTCTTTTACAAGCAAAAAGAACAGTAGCATTAACATGGAAAAACAGAGAGAGGCCTAGTATTAAACGTTGGTTTCATGAAATCTCTTTGTTTTTACCCTTGGAAAAAATCACTTATACTCTTAGAGATAAACAAGATCTTTTCCACAGTATTTGGGAGCCTTTAATTCAATATCTCAGGGATAGTGACTTGTCTAGTTTGTTGGAGGAGGATGGAGGAAAATAATATATATCTGTAATGTTGGACTTCTCTGCAGAAGGAAATGTTGAAAATGTACTCTCGAAGTGTAAATATCTACAATATTGTAATCATTAGTCCTATTTTTTTGGTTATTTATGTATCTGTATTTATGTATCTGTATTTTTTATTTTTATTTTTATTTCATTTTGTTTTATTTATTTATTTTGTCTTATGTAATGAATATTATAATATGTAACTATCACAAAACTCAATAAACACATTGTTAAAAAAAAGGGTCAAAAGTTGATAATTTTTTTGATCAAGATACTTAGAGTTAGGCTTAGGTCCATATGAGAACCTAGGGGTTTAAGATATTTCCACACCCCCTGTGGACAAAGCAGGGTATATAGTTTATTCTTGTTGTTTCTGTGTTTATTGATGTGTAGGATAAACCATAAACCATAAAGCCCATGACATATACCTGAAAACCAGTGATGCCCCCCTTTTTTCCCATCACATCTCCCCATATTTGTATGCAAGAAATACTGATTTGTCTTAGTTGAAAAAATCCATAAAAGGAGTCCTACACACTTCCTCAAACCAAAAGACATATGTACAAGCTATTCTGTATGTTTTTTTTTTAAATAATAATTGTAGTTAATTATTCCAAGTCTAGTTGCACACATCACACAGTCCCACAATATTATGTGATTGCAACATGATCATGCCCCTAAGCTCGTATTGCAGCTGGTGTCTTTTTACAGGGGCTGTTTCATCCTCCATGGATGAAAATCCATGGGGGATGATTCTATCTTAAACAAAATTATCCTTACATTCCAGATAGACTGTTTCACATATCCATGAGGTATATTTTACTCGTCTATCTGGACCAGCTCGTAGAGAGTATTTAGGGAGAAGAAAACTTGGAAGGTGACTGGATGATTTTTCTGTCAGTCACATTTACTATGGGCCAGCTGGGTGATCTAGTAGGTGTGTACCTTTGCTGAAGAGTAAGTGCACATGGCTAGCCTGTTAATATCAGGAAATGTTTACTGTGCTGTTCTTTACTCTTCTTTAATTGAAAAGAAGTTGAGCAGCAAATGTTTGGGCTGCCATTATTTGCAGGCTTGCAGTCGGTTCTCTATCATGTTTGAGGCTCCTGCTCCGTGTCCTAATATGTAAATACTGAACATGTACAATATGGGAGGATTGAAGTAGGAAATCTCAAAAACAACAGAAAATGGGGCATCAAGGGCTGGTAGTCTGGTAGTGTGCTCTGCTGTCAGTCGAAAGGTTTAGGGTTCAAGCCCAGCTCCAGCTTTCACATGTTGAGGTGTTCTTGAGCAACGCACTTCCTATTACTGCATGGTGTATAATTGCTCCTTCTCCTAAGAAGACACTGAATGGTCAGTGCCTTTCAAGAGCTCAAGTACTTGCAAGATCTGCCTGATGACATACAGTATATAGGATTCGGTAAAGTTACAAAGTTGCTTCTACATTGAAATTGAGGAAATATACTGTAAATAAAGAGCAATGAATACTCTATTCAGTTTTGTTTTGTTTTTTTATCTGAATTGGTTCAATTATTCAACTTACTTTTTTGTAACAGAGCTGTGGTTGGAGCAATTAGAGCAGAGTCTGTTTAAAATGTATTTTGTTAAAGGCCAAATTATTACTCCTTGTGAAAAACAAACAATAAATACTTTGCTAATAAAAACTGCATAAAACAAATCATGTATGTAGTCAAGATTGTTTTGAAAAAATAAAGGCTTAATCAGCATTTTATTCATTATCGCTATATTGCCGTTCAGGCCATATTATCCAACCTCTTCATCAATGATCTTTTCATTAAGTAGCATGACATTGCATGCATCGATGTAAAACCATTTTCTATGAAGCATTTGTGGAGATGATTGCAGAGAAGCTGAGGAAATATATCTCTGGATGATTTGACAACTTTTGTCTTCCACATGCACATCTGCGAGGGAGTGAGAGTTAAGATCTCTGACTGTTTTTTATCTCAGATTGCCTGACATGCTGGGATTTGTGCCGGCAGTCGAGTCATGAAAAATGCACACAAAGGTGAATGTGGCTCCATCTTACCTGCTTTTTATCGAGACGTGCCATCACGTAACTTGTTCTTCATATGATCTGATTCTGTCTTTATCTTGTATCCTCACTTCCTCTCCCTGCAGTGTTTTTTTTTTACTCCAACTTTATCTAGAAAACACACCTGCACAATGTCTGGGGTGTTGCCACAGTCCTATCATGCATCCTTTCACTAAACTTTACAGCAGAATAAGGAAGTTTTCTCTTTTACCCAAGAGAAAAAACCACAGAAATCTTTTAAAAAATCCAAGACAGCACTTTGAGACTTCAAAAGAAAAGGACACAGTGCATTTGAATATCTTTTATAACTCCCTAATGCCATTTTTTATTCAACCTCCACCCACGGGGAGGAAGATGTCATATCTGAAAGGTGACCGGCTCTTGGTCAGGCTTCAATAGGAGCTCTGAGGAGGTGGTCAAGGCTGAAAGCTGTGAGAATTATCACCTTTTAACCCCTCATTGATTGGGACATATTTTATTGCGTTAAGCGGCATTGTGAAGTCCTGAAGAAATAGTGTCATAGTGACTTTGTACAGGGGAGCTGGGACGACAGCATGGAGCGAGCTCCGAGACCTTCTGGGGCTCATGCATAATGCTCTTTGTGTTTCCTGGGAAGGATGGACGAGTGACAGAGAGGACTGAGTCCCTTCCAGAATCTCAAATGGATTACGCTCACTTTCTCCCTCCCCTCACTTTCTTTCTCTCGTTCTCTCTTTTATGTTATTCGCTGGAAAAAGCCAACATCATTGATGTGGCCTTTTCCTGTGTGTGGCATGAGAACAAAGAAACTGTGCTTCCTTAGCATGCCATCACCGTCACTTTCTCCCACTCTTTCTCTGTTTATCTGTCTCTTTCTCCCTCCGATCTGTCCTTCTACTTTTCTTTTATCTTGCCGTTTTAATGATTTATTTGCAAGAATGTCTGACCTGTGCTCTCTCAGAGTCTTAAGTGTCACTTGAAGAGAGCGATTTATATCTATTATTCTCATCTCTTACAGTGATGCTAAATAGAGAAGACTGCAGATTTCATGATTAGTTTGGCTGTTTTTATTCAAAATGCTGCTTTATTGCTGCCTGCATTATGTACCTTCCTAATAGGCTCCTCACCTTGAACAGAAAGGCCGATGTCTGGCACTTTAATTAAATGAAGTAAACTTGAAATGCAAGGCAAGAACTGAGGCTTATTAGAAATCCCTGGTTGCTATTAGGATGGGTCATACAGTGTTCTTTAATTTCATTATGTTGTGTTTTATAACACAACAGCACAGTGCCCAAAGTCTGATGTACTCACAACTACAATTAAAAGCCTGTTACAGTTCATCACAGCTTGAATACTGTAAGTGCAGAGGGAATTACAATCAGAAAATAGCCACATCTTGAGTACAGTTATGAACCAGTCTGCATGATTACATTGCACCCCTCTCAGTGCCCATTTACTTTGTCTAAAGTAAGGTACACAAAACAAATAACTTGGCCTCCTTTTTAAACAATCCTGGGAAAAGCCCAGCCTTTTCAAAGATGATCTTCTAGATTTTTTGGGATGTCTTAAGAGTGGTGCAAACTGATTGGAGGACTGTCCAAACCACATCCCATTTACAATGTAAATACTGAAAATGTACAATATGGGAGAATTCAAGAAGGAAGCACAACAACCACAGAAAAAAGGGTATTGATGTCTTAGTCTGGTTGTGTGCTCTGCTGTCAGTCAGATGGTTGAACGCTCAACACAAGCTCCTGCTATCACATGTCCTTGAGGGCATACTCTTCAATCCTTCACTTTTATGAATCATTGTATCAAAGAATACTTCATTAGTTTATATTTGAGAAAATTCAGCCATAGAAACCAAACTAACACAAACATACCCATGGACCAAGTCAACCAATGTGTCAACTACAAGTCACAATGTACACGGGTACAAGTAGAATAAATACACCAAGCTTATTTCCTTTTTTCCAGACTTCTAGTGGAGAATCTATCCGTCATCAGCCCAATGAACAGTCACATTTGTGTCTGTACAATCTCACACATTGTGAAGATGTTGATACTATCTTAATTTAATAGTTTGTCCTTTAAACTTCCTATTAGTTGTTTCTGCTGATGTGATCAAGTGTCATCTCTCCTCTGCCTCTTTACTGATCCTACTGGTGACGTGTGGACAGTTGCTCATGTCTGTGTTGTGCTATTTTCTGGATGATGTGCACAACTGATGCATGGCTGTCATTGCACGTATGCATCCATGTAGTTAAGAGCAAGTATATCTCCAATTTTAATAAGCATTAACCCAACCCTTGTGTACAGACTTTCTCATTCTTACCATGAGATAGTTTACTTGCAACAAAAAAGAATTTCACTTATTCTACTGCAGAAGTGTCTTCACCTCTCACTTTTTTTGTGCATGATGTACAGCAGGAAGTGATTTTAAGACATGATCTTCAGTTAAAAAACTGTCCTTTGCTCTTTCACTGACTACAAGTTGCCACTAATGGATAACTGCAGCCTATATCGTGGGCCCTGGAGGTGTCCCTCAGGTCAGAGGACATATTAGCAATAGATGTATATTCAAAGCTCTGCTCTCATCCACGCCATTTTTCAAAGCCTGAGACTCCCTGTAGTGCTTTACACCACTCTCAGATATCCAGGTCAGCCACCGCCATGTTACATCCATCCTGCACATGAGCCCAGGAGCAGAGATTAGAGAACCATAAATCAGGGGAGGAGGGGAGAAGAATGGGCCCCTGGCGAAATGCAGAGGCGATTATGAACTCAAATGTGAACTCTTTTCAATAAAAACATGAAATACTATCTGGCTTCAGGAGAATTGAAAGACACTTACAAGAACATTAACAAGAGGTTAGGGCAAGATTACAAGACTGGTCTGATTCATCCCAATGTGGAGTCCGGACCAAATTTATAGGAGTACAGTGAAAGTGCTTTGACTAATCCAGCATCGTTTTTTATTTCTAGCACCCATCGGCAACAAAAAGATGGATGTGGGGGATCATTTTAAGGGAAGCAATCTTATTGTGGCATTTTAATCAAATTAAAATGATTGTATACATTAAAGAAAGCAGCATTTTAACTTGCCACATAATCAACCACGATAAATTGCTTTATATGTACAGAAAACTAACCATTTGTCTAAGCACAAGGGATAAGCCAATCAGATCACAGTATTCAAACACAGATGTCCTGGAGGTGTACATTTGGTTCAGAAAAGTACATTTGTCATAGATGCACCATGAGAGGCATGTAATGGGCCTCCTTCAGCCCTAGATGCATGCCCTATTATCCATTGTGAAGGAACAAAGCAGCTTTGATGGCTGAAAGCACAGATTTCACAGTATTTCCAGGCAGACTGAAGGTACAGCAACTATGACTGGGTAGAGAGAGAAAAATATTGATTGTGGAGTTCGGGTGATGAAGAGCAACAAAGCTCTTACCTACCATCACAGAGGCAGAGGTTCAACCTCAAGCAGCAGAGTTAATGGTTTGACCTCATCAAATGCAGTCAGTTGGTTGGCTTTTGTAGCTTGATAGCTCTGTGACTGCTTCTATCCAAAGTAAGAGGAAGGGCATTGACATTAGCCTACAAACCCCAAACCTCTATGTACACTATGATTGTTGTAGTGGGGAACTTATGGGTGGTATCTATTGACCTTCGCTTACATTAAGGTAAAGTTGTATCCATGACTGATTTAACAGCAGCCATTTAAAGCAAGTTAGGGGCATGTTTGGAACCTCAGGCTAAGTCTGAGATCAAATACAAAGATGCTCTGACAATAGAGTGGTGCAGGAATGAGTCCTAAATTGCGAAAGTGAGTTAGCCTTAAGCACTTCCTGGCTCCCAAACCCCCAAAGTAAATGCGATTTAGAGTACTGGTTTCATGGATGGATAAATAGAGGTTTAACGCCATGTCGGCAACTAAGATCATCAGAATACTGGTTTCAGATAAATGCCTGAAATAAGGTTTGTGGTGAACACATGCACATGGGATTTCAATGTTTAATGGGAAACATTAAAATGAATCAGATGTTGCCTGCTTTTTAAACCATTATTGATTGTTTGAAATGAAGGTTGCAAACAAACAAGGACTACAAAAATGGCCTGGGACCTGAGGGCAAGCATTTCTGGTTGCTTTTTTAATTATCAGTTATTCATACACAAGTGCCAAAGCCAAAGGATCAGCTTGATCAGATCACTCAATTATAAGGACACTCTCAAACAAGAGGTCACAACAAATGAAAATATGGTAGCTGCTTCTAAGTTGAACTGCTATCTTGTAGTTTGACAGTGGTTTACTAATATCTGTACACTCTACCAGATTCTTCAGCATAGCAGTCTCATAAGACCACAGAATTTTTGTGCCTGGAAGTCTTTTGTGGCTATGAAGGCCAATTTGGGAGTGGCAGGCATGGCCAAAGATGTCACAGTTGTATGCCACAAGCAGGGATGTTGAGGACATGATGGTGGTTTGCTGCTTACTCAGCCTTCTTTTCCTTTCTTGTGATTGGGCCAGGGTGGTTTCGTATGACTTCAGCTCATTGCGGAGTATCTGCTGCCAAAGATGACGATCTTGAGTAGTATCTTTCCATGTGGCTGGATTGATTTTAAAGGACTTGAGGTGTTGCTTGCATGCATCCTTGTAGCTGTGCAGAGGGCAGCCTCTTGGCCTTTTGCCAGATGCTAATTCTGCATTCAGAATGTCCTCCCGCACTCAACCATCATCCATCTGACAAACATGGCCCAGCCAGAGGAGTTGTTGCTGCCTCAGGAGAGGAAATGTGGTGGGAAGCTTTCCAAAGGTAGAGGCTGCTTTTCCGATCTGGCTTCTGACTTCAGCATCCAGTGACAAGTTGTTGGTGATGGTAGACCCAAGGTAGGGGAAACTTTTTACATCTTCCAGTGTGTAGTTGTTGACGGTGATGGGAGGTAGATTTTCAGTTCCTTGTCCCATTGCTTTGGTTTTATTCAGAATGATGATGAGGTTGAAGTCCTGGCATGCTTCACTGAAGTGGTCTATGAGGATCTGCAGGTGTTCCTGGGAGTGTTCCTGATCTTGGTTTTTGGTTTCAGTTGGGAGAGGCTGAGTAGCTCGCCATCTATTCTAGTCTGTAGGTAGACTCCCTCCAAAGGCTTGGCACAGGAGGGGACCAGAATACACTGAAGCTTAAAACATTGTGAAAAGTAGGTGTGTTTGTTAAGATTATCACAAAGAGAAAAATATTTAGGATTCATATTTTTTGTCCTCATATTTTTTGCCAATTTCTTGCACTGTCAGGTAAATGTTTAAAATGATTTATATTCAAGGTTTATGAACCATCATTAACGAATTGCAAAGCTGATCTCCATTCAGATATAAAGCCCCAACTCAGTTCTACAAAACCTCGCCATCATGCCACTTCACACAATGTTTCTCAGTTGATGAGGTTTTTTTCTCTCCTTTCCAACTGGGTGACAGGCTAGGAAGTGGAGATAAAGGGGGAGTTTGACTTTGCTTGTTTGTTTAAATAACGCAACTGGCAATATATTTTGCTAGCAGTAATTTTCTGAGCAATATCAAATACTCACAAACAGCGTAATGGAAAAATTAGGAATACATACAGAGGAAAGTCTTTGTGTCTAATTTTTCATTTCATTTTCTTTTCAAGCCCATAATTTCATGGAAATTGGTGAGCCCTGAATCACATTTGCACCAACAGCACCAGAGCAAATTCCTTGTAAGTGTAAAAACCTACTTGGCAATAAATCTGATTCTGAAATGGCTACAGCGGTCATTTTACGAGTATAATGGTTCACAGATTACCAAGAACTCAGGCATTCATAATCACAGGTCTTGTGACATGTCATTATTATGACCAAGATTTAAAAACTTTTCAGTGAGGCCCATTTTATTCCTTAAAACAAAGGGAGGTGGAGAATGGCTTAATGAATAGAAGTGAAATATTTCTTTAGAGTTCTGAGATGTCTAACTGAAAGAACATATTAGTTCATTGAGACACAGATTAACAATATAAATAAAGTGACAAAGGAGTTGTCCTTAGCTGGGTCTGTTCTCCTGAAAGTGCACTTATGTTATACTTCTGTGCTGCAGAGTATGACCCAAACCTCCATTCATATCACTGGGCCCTTTGTATTGAATTACATTGTCAGATTTTCTACCATTCAGAGATTTTCACAGCTGAGCATACAATCTTTTTTCTTATCCATAATGTTCAGTGAGATGGATGCTGATGTGTGTTCACAGAATCTCATCAGACACGCCGCTTCACCTCTCTCTCTTTTAGGACTACTCTGATTAGGGCCTCTAAATTGGATTCCTGTGTGGTTCTATCATTTTTATGTTGTTTTGTGTTTGTGCACACTCCCCCTACCCCCCTACTACCCCCACCTCTCGCTTTATCCGCTTCAATTTTTCAGCATTGTCTGCCTGTGCAAACTCAGATTTAGTTGCACAGAAAGGCTGACATTTTGGATGACGCTGCTTTTATAAGACTCTGCCATACATTCAGAAACTGTGACTACGAAAATCATTTTCTACTGCTGTGAGGGGTATAGAGAGCCTTTTTTTTAAACTTCTTTGTTACATTGCACAAGGTGATGGTGAAGGCCGCAGAATAATAATTCTCTCAAAAAATTATCATGGTAGCCAAATATATGATGTAAGTGTAAAAAAGCTACTGTAAAATAAAACTACTTCCACACAAGCGTAAACAAATTGGTGTTTATTATACTCTGGTTGGAGTAAAATCCCTGAAAGTTCACCCTTAGTTGAAAAAGAACTGATATCACAAACAAGGGTAAAAATTGTGTTCAGTAAACCTGATCCACAAGTGTCAATGTAAGATCTTTAACTCTGAACTTTTCACTCTGAACTCTGAACCTGTAAACGACACTTGTAGAGTCAATATTCCTGCCAGTTCCCCATTACTGGACAAGTACCAACAAATGCAAATGTTTTATACACACACACATATATATGTATATATATCTGTGTGGCATTATGGGCAGTTATCCTGGTGGGTCTGGTGGTTTTTGGGTACAAGCTTATACTATTTATTGCACTGATAAAATCTTCTGTCATTTTGTGATTGTTTGAATTAAGCAAATCAATATTGAGATATGTGGTGCAATTTCATGCCACCAAGACCTGCATTAAATTGGCACAATTCCACTTCCTCTGTCTTTTGTATCCCTCTCTTCTCACTCACTTGTTAATGATTGTCATTTGATAACCATTTTTGACCTACTTTTGAAATTTTATACAATGTGGCCTTGCACGCCCCACCTCCCATCAGATACAATTAAATTCTGAAGCTCAAGGACACCCATACTGCTTTTAGAGCCTGATGAGCTCCAGTGCTTTGATTGTTTTTTATATTGCTTGATTTCAGGAGACAGTATAAACCATTACAAACACCTTGGATTGTGTCATGCATTAAAAGAAAAAAAAAAGTGCCCTCAAAGAAACCATTAAAAATTCGCTAGTGGCTTTTTAACAATAAAATGCCATATAATTAAGACATAAGATGTGCCACAAGTACACCCCCTCACAGGCATAGAGCTTCTACAGACCTATCTGTTACAAAACCTTTCATGCTGCTAAATCTGGCCCCCAATGCTTTTATTCTAGCCATATGCTCCAGGTCTCCCACGTATGGATGCCTTATTGAACTTTTTCTTTTTTGGGCGGCTGCCAGTTTACAGCCCACTGCTCATAGAGGCAGAGTTAAAGATTCTTTTGTTTTTTCGAGGAGGAAGAGCCTGGAGGCAGGTGATGAGTGGGGTCACCGGCCAAACAAGCCAAGCATGCTGTCATGTTACATGCTGCCCTCACTCTCTCCGCTCTGCTTTCAATGCACTGTAACATTGCGACTTACCACTCCAATATAGAAAACATACAGTTAAACTGGCAAAGTCTTGATTACATGAATCCACATGCAGCATATCAAAATAAACAAGCTTGCAAAGAGGCTTGTAGTCACTCGCTCACAGCACGACTAACCCACACTTGTAGCAACTGCCCCTTTGTCTTACCAAGGGCACTGACAAGCCCTGTCATTTTCTGTCCTGGAACAATTGTTTGAGCTTGAAGTCTGGTGACAGACAGGGAATCTGCTTTATAAAGCTTGTGTCAGCTGCCCTGTAATAAAAGTGTAAGCAGGACATCACTTCTGTATGTGAAGAACATAAACAGTAGGCATAATTTATATAAACAAGTTTTATTTTTGAACATGAAGGCAATCAGATTTGACTCAACTATAGAATGTTAGAAAGTTTGGTATTATTTTAAAAAGGAAGGGAAGCAGTGCACTTTTTCTTTTTTAAAAAACACATTCATGAAGACTGGTTGAAGTTTTGGGTTTGGACTCAATGCACTATATCTAAAGATTGGTGGAGGTGTTACCAGATGGGTTTAAGTTCAAGTGAAATGTTTTGTAGCAGCACAAATTTAAAAGGAACAGCTAAGAAACTTTTTGGACAAAAAAGAGAAAAAAAAAGGTGAGAAATATCTTAGTCTGGTACATGCTGGCTTCTTTAACTGTCTGGACTTCATTGATCTGCTGGTTGGTGAAACACCCTCTGTCTGAAACTCTTCAAAGAGAGATCTCCACAGAAGCTTGAGCAAATATAACTGTTGTGCCTGTTAGCAGGTAGCTCCTTCCTCTATGCTGAACAATATGGTATAATGGTTTACTGCATGCATAACAGGATTATTTTGGCTCATGTAAGCCTGAACCTCTGGTGTAACTCAGTTTGGACCGATGTCAGTACAAGACCTCCATGATCGAAAACAACTTCCCCACAGACGAGACAGAGACTTCCTGCTCTGAGCTCCATCTGCTACTGCGGCCTGTTTGGATTGGTGCCACTCGGTGTGTTTAGTGAACAGGGGGTAGAGTTTTTTTTTGGGGCAACATTATTATCACCAAGTCTTTTCTAAAACTCCATCCTTGTCAGCAAGTTGTGATTGTGCATAGTGTTATAACTTGGTTTCAAAAACAGTACCACTTATGACCTTTAAAAGTAAAAGGTTTATGATTTGTCAATTTTATTGTGACACAGTTTTTATTAATAGCTGCCCGCCAACAGAATGATTCTTCTTAACCTGTCAGGTCTTCTTGGAGGAAATCCTTTTCTGTGTAAAAAGAAAGGGCCTGTCAAGTATGGCCTCAGCTTGGCGTCATAGCAAGTGTAACTTCTGGAAGCCATTACTGTGTCATTAAATCTTTCCTGTCTGATTTCGAGTAATGCTATACTCAGACTTCAGTGGTTTCCATTCTGTCGTGCCTCTTTTTGTGCTAATTTGCATCAGCCATGGTGGTACAAAGCCGCAGCATTGTCCTTGTTGGCCATGGTTTTTAATGTGAGAAATAGGAAATCAACAGATTGCACTGATGACTAGGGTTGCAAAGGGACGAACCATTTCCAGCAAATTTCCTGAAACTTTCCATGGGAAGTGAAGCTGGAAAAGTTTTAGGGTAATTATTAAAGTAAAAGTTGAAATTTATTAACTTTTAATTATTTTATTGAATAATCAATTATAGCGTCACTTCATGTCGTCTACAGGCTCAAATGTGTGGCTTCAACAGTCCAGGGTCCTAGAATCATCTAGTCATATGATGGAGGAGTGCACAGTACATGTAAGGAGCATGGCCCTAATACCCCTACAGTAAGCAGAGTGCTATGAACATGAGACTGAGGAAATGCATAGATATTCTCAAGTATACTTTCATGAAATTCTGTTGTTTGAGTCAAGATTATGATAAAATATATGTTCCCAACTATATTTAAAATCCCTTGTAAGCGAGGGGGCAGTGACATATGCCGTAAAGCAGTCAAAGCAGTAAAAATTTGTAGTTTTTTAGTGTGGAAGTGTTCCTACCATCCACATCGAAGCTACATAGTGCCAGTGAAGGTGATACAGACCCCCTCAGACCATGACAGAGGTGTCAGTCAACCTGTTGTAAGGTGATGTACCATCACAATAACTCTAGAAATGTTATATTAGGGTGGAAAAAACTACTTAGTGTTGGTTTAAGTGTGACATTCTTTTGACTCTTAATTACATACATTCTTGGCTCAATGAACACTGAAGTTAATCCATGGCTCTAAATTTCCTGTGGATAAATGTGGGTGTGACTGGTTGTTTGTTAATATCAGCCCTCAGATTGACTGGCAACCATTTCAAGTTGCTCTCACTTCTCATCCAAAGGCAACCCTTCCAACACAAGCAGGATAAACCTAAATGGTTACTGGTTTTCTTTCTCTTAAAACTGAATTTGATGCAGGAAGCACTGCATAAACCAGATTTGGGACAAATCTTTTTACAAACAGGGGCCAGTTGCCTCACCTGATTAGCGATGACATAATTCTGCAACCCCTTTCTTTTAAATATCAGCCAGTTTTTATTGAATCAGGTCTTTAACATGAAAGACAACTGTAACACTGATAAACTGTTAGGGTCAAATTTGATCAGTGTTAAAATTTGGCAGACCTTGAACATTTAAGATGATATTTTGTGTCCATGGATCTTGATAAATGTTACTATACACACAATTGTGTTTTTTACATTAGAGGTGCATTGATTTTCTGTGATTGAGTCTGTTCCAGATCAAGTTTGATTTGCCTTGACTTTTATAAAATAATAAAATAATGCACAGCAACTTATCGTATCCAAGCAGGTATATTTGTTTAATTGATAAAAAGTAATACGTTTATCATACATGCAGAGACAAGAATGTGCAGTGCTTTGTATTGATGAGCATTTGACCATAGACTAATCCATAATGGTCTCTCTGTAAGCCAAAAAAGTTTCTCATCCAGTGTTTAAAGTTAAAGTAAAACATTTGATATGGATGAATGCGCTCTACTTGCACTTTGTTAAACAAGTTACCAAACTCTCCTGAATGAGTGAGGTGAAAGAAAACCCATTAACCAGAGAATGTCAATCTTTTCTTGCTTCTTGTCCTGGTGCAAAAATCCTCACTTGATGCAAGTGACAGAAAATCTGTGTGACAGAATCTTATTTCAGGCATTGGATGTGTTTTTGTGAGGGGAGTACCATCTCATGGGATTACCCTGCAATTTCATAAAATGGGCACGTTTATTACTCCCATTGGCTGAAACTTGGGAGGCATTCGGCTGGAAGGGGAAAATTGAAGCAGCTGCATGTAACCAAAATATAGTATCTGAGAGGATTTTTAGGCAAGAAACTTCCAAGATATGCTCTGAGGGCATTTGGACTAGAGTAAACTTGTTGAGAAAAAGTAAAATAAAGGGCCTTTAAATGAGATTTTGTTTTACTGTAACCTTTTCCATCTCTGAAAGCCTCCAAGTAGAAAAAATTCTGTGGACAAATTGTTGTGTTATGCTTTATTGGAGAGAACTGAGAGAAAACAGAGGAGGGGTTCACCCAGGGAGCAATGCAAGCCAAAATAAGTTACTACACTTTAGAAGGAAGCCCCCCCCAAAAAACAACCTTCACAACTGCAATATTTTAAGCAACCACACGAAATAAACAAACCCAATGTTGCTTATAATAAGTAGACTTGGCAACACTGATGTGGAACTGAGCAAACTGGTAACGGTTGCAATAAAATAAAACATTTAAAGCCACTTAGAGATCACAAAACAATGAATTCCACCGCAGAAGTGCCATCAAAATTAAGATTCATGGGAGACCTTCTGATATTTAATGTTTTTTAATCATGTTTACTGATGCTGCTGCAGAATTCTCCAGGTGTGTAATTGTAATTCTGTGGCTCTTCCAGGTCCTGAAAGAGGGAGCATTGGAGTCTGAACAGAATCTATTTCATGTCTAATAAACACCTGCCATGATATTTGATGTAAAAACCCCCTCAGTTAAGCTTACTTTGCTGCTGCTACTCCACCTCTGGCTCCCATTCATTTGTTCACAGCTCTGCGTGTCAGCTGTTGGTCAATGGTTGTAGAAAGTGTGCCTCTCTCCTCCTCTCTGAGCACATTTCCTGCCCGTGACAGCTCCTCTCAGGGGAGTGACACTCATTCTCGTCTGGTGGAGTGAGAGCAAGAGCCCAGAATTCACTTCTCACGCAGCAGTGCAGCCAACTATACACCAGGGCCAAAAAGACTAGTGCTTCACCTTTTCTTGACCTTGTATGGACTTAGTCACTCGCAGCAGGAAGCGGCCAAATGCTCAAAAAAAAAAAATAAATAAAATAAATAAAATAAAATAAAAAAAAATAACAGACTCTATGAGAGTCACTACAGCAGCTGACAGCCTTCACTGGACACCTCTGATACACACGACACACGCATCCCCCTCTGGGTGGTTGAATGATATTACATGAAGGGTTCAGACTCAAGTGACAGGCTGTCATAAATAACCAAATCATTATAACATGCAAGCGCTAAACCGTGAATAAATGTAACATTATCAAAATAGAGTAATTAAAGGCATCATTAATCCTGGTCAGACATCTCTAACTGTATCTGAGGCAGTAAAATAAAAAAAGTCAGTTTTTATCTTACAGTCCAAATGTGATTCTGCTGAGGAGTTTCTGAATGCCCTTTCTGACTTTTAAAAGAGAGGGCTCCAGGCAAAGGTAATTCAAGGCAGACAAGAAAAGAAAGCTTTGTGCAGACAGAAGAAAATATTCTATGACTCACTGCCTACTTTTACCCCATTGTCACAGACAAAGGAGGCTTTTTCGACCAGAGCACAATTCACTCATGAACACTTTCATTTTTTGGTTATAGCATCATAACTTACTTTTAAGTCATGAGCAGAGATGTTTCAATAAACTCAACTCTGGGCAAAATATGGTTGAAGTTCGTCTGTCATGATCTCTTGTTTTGTTATTGTAGATATATTTTTTAGCAGGTTTCTTTTTTGTTC
This sequence comes from Cetoscarus ocellatus, assembly GCA_037902135.1. Taxonomy (NCBI): domain Eukaryota; kingdom Metazoa; phylum Chordata; class Actinopteri; order Labriformes; family Labridae; genus Cetoscarus; species Cetoscarus ocellatus. The sequence continues at coordinate 431,323 of JBAMNC010000573.1, forward strand.
TGGTTATTTTGTCCTTAACCTCCCTATTCCTTATTTTAATTTTTTCCTTCTCTTTTAGGTTCTTGTGTTCCCTGTTTTATTGTGTTCATTTACCATTCTCTAACAGTCTCTTGTTTACGTTCTCTCCCTTAGTTTTATTTTGTCTTTTACTCCACATGCACTGCCTGGCCAAAAAAAAAAGTCCCCACTCTAATATTTCGTTGGACCGCCTTTAGCTTTGATTACTGCACACATTCGCTGTGGCATTGTTTCGATAAGCCTCTGCAATGTTACAATATTTATTTCCATCCATTGTTGAGTTCATTTTTCACCAAGATCTTGTATTGATGATGGGAGAGTCTGACCACTGTGCAAAGCCTTCTCCAGCACATCCCATAGATTCTCAGTGGGGTTAAGGTCTGGACTCTGTGTTGGCCAATCCATGTGTGAAAGTGATGTCTCATGCTCCCTGAACCACTCTTTCACAATTTGAGCCTGATGAATCCTGGCATTGTCATCTTGGAATATGCCTGTGCCATTAGGGAAGAAAAACTCCATTAATGGAATAACCTGATCATTCAGGATATTCAGGTAGTCAGCTGAGCTCATTCTTGGGGCACATAATGTTGCTGAAACTAGACCTGACCAACTGCAGCAACCCCAGATCATAGCACTGCCCCCACAGGCTTGTACAGTAGGCATTAGGCCCCCCTATCCTTTAGTTTTTAATCATGCTTTGGACAGTTCCTAACCCAATTTTAGTAGTTTCTTAGATGTTTTCTCTGCTTGATGCATGCCAATGATTTGACCCTTCTTAAACAGACTAACATCTTTTCCACAACTACAGGATGTGTCTTTCGACATGGTTGTTTAAGAAATGAGAAGCTACTCATTGCATCAGTCGGGGTTAAATAACTTGTTGCCATCTGAAAGATAATTGCTCATGCTCCAATAGGAGGCTATTTGCTTAGCTAAATCCAGGTGGTGACTTTTTTTGGCCAGTCAGTATATATTCCTTGGAGACATTAGTTTAGTTTCTAATGTCTCCAATTTTATTAATTTATTTTCTAACCTTTGACCTTCTATACATATGCAAGGTATGGCTATTTAGTAACATGGACAAATCACACATTCACACTGAGTGTTAAATATGAATGGTTGTATATTTACAGAACCTGACACACCAGATGGACTGTTCAATGTATTTCATGAGTCCATCCAGGCAACAGCTCATAGAAAGTGTCTGGAAATGGGCAGAACCTTTCAAAAGCACATCTGGGAGGTGATTGGATGATCGTTCCGTCAATCAAATTCATTACATGGAAATCATATAATGTAGTAGGTGGGTGCTACTATCGCAGTGTAAAGTACAAACATAAGGCACTTTGTAGAGCAAACTATCATCAAAACTTGTTGTGAGTGGAGTACAACTGTCCTTCCTATAAACAATTGCTTTTAGTGTTTTTTTTTTTCACTTAATAAAGAAATGCAGTCCCGATCTCATGAAACTGCAACTGAAGCTGTGAACACTACGCTAATCTCTGTATGAACGGTCACTTCCTGCTGTCGTCTCACTCGAAGCTCCCACCTCTTACTGCTTTAAAGGACTTTGATTGGGCTGTGCTACTAAGGACCACTCAAAGTTGTTGTAGATTGGAGCTTGGCAAGATGGATCTGCCTGATTACAGACATTGAATCAGGCAGATCCATCTGCACGGTAAGGTGAGTATTCAGGCACAACTACTGTAAGTTTAAAATTAGCTATGTCTTTAGTTCACTACCATCTACTGATTGAAGAGCACGTGCTTTTGAATCGGTGGTGAAAAATGATTAGCTTAAAAGTTCAGCAATGCATTAACGTGAAATGTTGTCAGGTGCACGTGTGTTTGAACGGCGCAAAAGATTTTGTGAAGGCAGAGAGACTGTCCAAGATGATGAACATCCCAGGCTCATTTTTGAAAAGGATCAGCGACTCAGTATAAGAATGATAGAAGAAATGTTCTCCATTGCTAAAGACAGTTCAGCAAATTTCGCATACTTCATAATCACTTCCTCTAAAATATTTTTCTGTTTCCTTCAATTTGTTCCAAAATGTCCTCTCAAATTTCCTTGCATTTGGCAGAAAGATCCTCTCTCTCTTTTGGCCATTTTTGGGAGTAATCTTCTTCTTTCGCCTGAGGTGTGGAACAGGGAATTTAAATGTTCAGCGGAAAAAGGAAGAGAGCCAGAACATTTTGCAAGGTTGTAGAAGTGAGTGAGGATCCTCCAGGCGCTCGGTAATATCCTGACCCCAGTGTAAATCCATCAGTGCCATTTTGCTAATGAACTGATCTATGATTTACACTGTCAGAGGAGCTCGTTTCCTGCTGCTGCCGCCTCTCGCAAACTGCTGACAGCGTATCTATATTCGGCAGACCTTTTGTGTTACTGTGAGTAAGCTGATTTGTGTTATTCATCTTAAATTCCTGATCCAGTCTGCTTGTTGGTTGATAACTGTGGGTCACAGCGTACACAAGGAGAAGAAATACTTTGGGGAGGAAAGTTTTATTACATAAAGCCAATTACTGAGCTGCTGTGGGTGTGTGCCAGTGTGCTGTTTGCATACAGATCTTTTTGCTTTTGTGCATAATTCATGGCACATAACTGAGACACTCATGCAGCACATATTTATACAATAAGCAAATGCAAACAGAGCTTTTCAGAACAATAACAATGGAATTATTGCAGCTGATTGAGTGACTATTAAGGCTAAATACAATAAAAGAATGCATAATAGCAAAAACATTATACCCATAAGCAAAGCTAACACCTGTTTGTTTTGGTCTCTGCTTATTTGATCAGAGGGTATGATGGGAAAAGAAAGTAGCTATGGGACAGCTGCAGCAGGAAGTGAACACCCTGAAGCGTAATGAGGCCTAATGTTGCAGATGTGAGTTCAGCTGAGTGTTCACCACTAAAATTATGAAGCACTTTAGGAGTAAAAACCAAGGATATTTGTATATGAACATCCAACCTACAGCGGTTAGGAGAGCAACTTAAAATCCTTTAAAAGTGATATGATAATTACATTTTTGATCCTGCCAATGAGGTTATGTTTTTACTCTGTTTGGTTGAATTGTTTGTCTGTGAGCAAGATCACTCATACACTCTCAATGGATTTTGATGATGTTTTCAGGGAATGTTAGTCATGGCACAAGGAAGAAGTGATTAGATTTTGGTGGTCACAGACAGATGGACGGACAAACAGACAAAAGCAGGCAAAATTTGAACCTCAAAGGTGGAGGTAATCAAGATGAAATGTCTAGTCAAGGATGTTATGTGCTTGGGTCCATTGGATGCACTGAACTCAAGACCATTTACAGAAGATTTTCTCATATTTTAAATGATACACATATTGAAACACCGTTTTTTAAGCAAAATCTGTAATACTTTCAACCTCAGAAGTTAAAAAAAAACCTACTTAGTCCTTTGTCCACCTAAATCTAAAAAACACCTAAACTCTGTACAGTCTGGTCAAAATCTATGCTCCTGAAGACATCACTTTTGAGTATTGAAGTAATAACCCACCAACTCACCCAACTTAGGGCCTGATCTACTAAAGGTTTGCGTGTATAAAAATATGTGCAAACTTGATAGTGCGCAAAGCTGATCTTCTGACAGGGTGCACCGAGGATTGCATCTGTCAAATGAGCAAAATAGCATGTGCAGTCCATTTAGCGTGTTTGCCTTCATAAATATGCAGAATACATGCAGATGATCAGAACGCGCAAAGTACTGGGAGGAGGAGATGCTTATCAAACCTGCAACTGATTGTGCTGTGTTTTTACGTCTATATTTAGCACGTTTTAAAAGCAGGTGCAAAGCAGGCACAGCGTTACGAACAGAGGGCTGCGGTCATTGTGTGCGAGAAACAGGGGTTGCGTTAACCGAATATTTTCCATCACTGACTTATTTTTTTGATGAATGACGGAAAGATTTGGAGGCTGTCTGTCATCATGATGGACTGGAACAAGAGGGACGATCCAGTGTGCCATCATACTCATGCAGACACACAGATAAAGTAAACCCTCTTTGTTTTGTGCTCTACCTCGTGGAGGAGGTCATTTAACCTATGTAAAAAAAAACCTTCATAGCCATAATAACTCTGTTGGTCTCTCAGAGCTGACTGCATCACACTCTCCACGCACTAATAGCGAGTGTAGGAGCTGTTAGTGTGGAGAGTGTGATGCAGTCAGTGCGTAAAAGGCAAGAGTACCCGTGCAGTCTGTGTGTGCGTAACTGTAAGACTGCTCTTCACATGAGAGGTCTTGAAGATCTTGAGGTCTTGAGAGGTGATGAATCTGTGTAACTATGTGAATGCTGTCATTTAGACTATGTTTAATTGTAATCAGAAAAGGAAAATTAAAAATGACGGATACAAATATGGCATGAGGGAAAAGTGATGACCTCGTCCGTCAAAATGCCAAACAACAATAAAAGGTTACTGCAAGTGTGTTCATTTGTCTGTAACTCCATGGCTTCAAAGTTCATTTTTCGTTTACGGCCACTCCGCTCTCCCAAACTCTCCTTGCTGGCAGCCGGTAGCACACGCAAAACACATCCACTAATAGCTTGTGCAATTTTTTAGTTTATACACGCAATTTAGCACTCGTTATTTTGGATCTTAGTAGATCAGGCCCTAAGTGTCTCTAACCATGGCTTTCCACTCGCAGCCATATAAGCACACACCTTGTGTACCCTAAAGCGGAAAGCGACGTCTTTCCACCACCATCAACCTCTTTCAGACCAAAATGACAAGGAGGAAGAGAACAGACTGCACACGTTTTAGCCACCTGGACAACATCAGTGCTGGTGACACTCAGCCACAGGTTCATCCCTGCAATGGAGCCAAGGTGTCATAATACAGTGGTGATATTACCGCAGGGGAGGGACCCAAATTAAATCAAGAGGCAGTGTTTTAAAATTTTAGTTTATAATTTTTTCTGTAAAGAGACATATATCTAAAAACAGCATCAGCAGATTAACTGATGTTGCAACAATAACACTTCCCTAACAGAGACTCCAGTCACAGCTGTTTTCATGTCCTATTGTCTTGCTTAATGATAAAAAGGTTAAAAAAAAAAATCCTTAGCAGTACCCCTCTTGTGGTATTATCTTGCAAAAACTCACAGCCAATTTTCACCTTGTGCTGAAAGTGAAACTCAGCAAAATTGCACCAGTCTTAGTTATTGTGTGGGTAGAAGTGTTAAGGGGAAAATGTTAAGATGTATAAGAAAAGAAAAGAAGTTCATAGCAAACCTCTGCAGACCTTACACACTTAGGTGAAATTACATTATGTTAAAGGTTTAAAAGACACATTATTGTCTAAATCCACACTTGACTTGACACATGAAATGTTGCAGTGATCCATTTGTGTTTGTCACAAATCATACTTTATCCAAAGGCAAAGAAGAAATTGAGCACTTTTGGGATTTGTTGGAAAAGAAGATTCAAATCATGAATGTCTGGCTGCCAATTTTGCAGCAACTGTGGGATGCTATCATGTCAATATGGAACTGCTAAAAATATGTGGATATGGGTTGCTGGGTTGTCAACAGAGTCCTGGATTAAAATTTCCCTAGTACAACCCTGATGACTAATGTTAAAAAGTGTCAGAGGTGAGCTGGTAAATAGGAAACCCTGGTGTTGTTAGGACAGGGGATTTGCTTGCTGTGAACTACCTAGACATGGATGCATGATGGGTGCAAAGCATTCCCTGGGAGGATTCAGCATGGTTGTAGTCAAGAATAGAGTCGTGCAGGAATTAGTCCAAAATTGCAGAAGGAATTTGGCACTTCCCAGCCTATTCCTATTTAATGTCTTGTTGTGATCTCTTGTTTGGGAATTTCTGAATGAATAACCAGATCAAGTTGGTCCTCATGGCTGTGGCAATAGTGTATGAGTTATTATTTGAAACAGATCAGAAATGCTTGTGATATGGTCCCCAGCCATTCTTGTAGTCCTTAATAACAGTTTATCAGCAAGTGTCCTTTTAAACACACAAAATGCTTTAAAGTTCAAAGCGGGCAATAAATCCTACTTTAGGCATTTCTCTGAAACAGGTATTCTAAATCCATTATGATTTCAGACCTGGAAACCTGGAAGTGCAAAATTCTAACTCACTTCCAAATTTTGGGACTTGGGCATCACTCTATATATGTATGTAAGCTTAGTTTCCATGGCAGTATTTTCATAAATATTAATTACTGATTGATGTTTCTTGATACAATGGAAAAACAACTTGGACAGTACACCCTCAATTATCTGCAGTTGGCTGTCTCCAGCCACCAGTTAACACAGTCACTCATAGACCACAATACCGAGACAGCTACAACAGTGCAAGGAGGAAAAAACTGTAGCAGTGAAGTGCAGATAAAACTGATAATGAGGGATCATGACCATAGACTGTGAAAGAATTAAACAAAGCCATGCGATGTCAAAAGAGCCTCTGGAGTGTGGTGGATGCTTTGTAATGACGCTGCCATACTGCACATCATTGCAACCAAACTTTAGATCAAGCTACTCACAGTAAGAGAGACTGTGTTGAGGCAGGACTAAAGACCATCTGATAAATATCAACTTTCTGTTTCCAAAATCATAAATCCTCAATTACCGAAATACATGAGTGACATAAAAAATGTACCCCCTATAAAGTGAGAGCACATGTATTATAGTTTCAGACCAAAGCAACTTATTGAACCATGTAGTAAAGATGTTTATTTGGACAATAAAAAACATCTGTTTCCTGCATACTATCATTTGGGCTGCAGCCAGCCTCAACTGGACACTCAGAGTCCTGCAGGTTTTGGCACTTCCACATAGGCCTCCATTCTCAGCACATGAGGTTGCCGTTTGGAAATGACCAATGCTCATCAGCTACCAAGACTTATATAATAATGACATTGGTTACTGTTTGTTTTGGTTATTTTATCGGGCCGATATTTGTGTTCTTTACTTGAATCGGCATCGGCCGATTCGCACTTGGGTTCGCTGATGTATTTTTCCGCGGCATGATTTACAGACAGGCATCCATGGGCAGCTCTGTGTTGCCGGAAGACCCTGCAGCACATGCAGACGCGTTACCCCTCCCCCATTGCAAGAGTGGTGAAAGCAGCATTGCCTTGGAGGCTGCTTCACAACAACAATGACTTTTAAACTCCCAATTAGCCTCTAACAGTTAAACTTAGCTGAAATATTGCCACCCACTTTGACATAGGAAACATGTGCATATAATATACCTGCTTGAAAATATAGTTAAGTTTGTGGGTCAGAAAAACGGGAATGCTGTTGAATGCTTCATCTTTAAAACTGCTTACCATTGTATTTAGGGAGCTGTTGATGTAGTTTTAGGCTAATATGTACAGCTGTTACGAACACCGGTTTAAGGATTAAGTAATGTCAACGTTGTCAATTCAGTTCCATGGTGTTTGTAGGAGTTTAATTCAGCGAACACTCGGCTGAGGTTAAATGTGTGTCGTGTGTGTGTGTATGTGTGTGTGTGCTCTCTCCCTCAGAGCGGAGTGGAGCAGCCGTGTCTGCTATCAGAGAGGTCTTTAACATGCACTAGACGAACTTTAATGATGAGAGAAATGTTTTAAATGTAGTACTGAATTGCGTCAGTGTTTCGTGAAAACGTGTTTAGAGCTGTTTGCTGCCGTTATCAATCCAGCGTTAGTGGAGTTTTTCAGTCAGCGTCTGCTCAGCTGATGTGTGTGTGTGTGGAGGGGGGGTGTTATCATTGTCATTTTTTTCGTGTAAATTGAGGGAGCAAAAGCAGTATCGGCCACAAATATCGGCCCAAGAAAATCGGCAGTCCCTAATCGGTCATCGGCTAAGGGTGATGGAAAAAAATCGGTATCGGCATCGGCCCTAAAAAATCCATATCAGTCGATCCCTAGTTTAAAGTCTGATTCTCACATAGCATGTAATTACAGCATGAAGTTTTTCCATGCCCTCTGGTGGTACCTTCCAATACAAGCATGAAGAAAGAACTCTTAAAGCCAGAGGAAGCAAACATGGATGCAAGGACAAGCAGTAAGTATGTATCCTGCCGTAGGCTTCAAGACACAAGTAACCATTGTCCTTAAAGAGTCTGCAAGAGTCTGTTACGCAGAACTAGCCGCAAACAGGGAAGTACTGTACCCAGTACAAAGGGTATTTTCTCCGCGTACAAGAACTCCTATCAAAAAGTAATACTACAGTTTAAGAGTACGCTACCTAGAAATGTTTTTAAGTGCATTAACTTTTCAGAAATATAAAGTTTATCTGGAACTAACCAACTCAAGTCACGTATTACTCCGCGCAGCACTGCCGAGAGCCGATGAATCACTCCGCCTCCCTCTCAGCTGTTGTAAACAAAACAAGCTAGCTACTTGAGACGCTGGTTGTAGTCTTGTGTAACTTTTATCAAGTAGTAAGAAAATAGAATAGAAAGAAAATACCCTTTGTACTTGGTACAATACTTCCCTGTTTGTGGCTAGTTCTGCGTAACAGACTCTTACAGACTGTGGCTTACTGAGGGAGGGGAGAGAACTTTCTACTGCATCTAATGTACTTAGTGGCCATATGGAGCTCATACAACCCCACTTCAAAAAAACTGAACTGGCCCTTTAATGGTGAATTCCTGAATGTTTAAGAGCCTGGTAGTTTCACTTGGAATGAAATAATGCCAGAAAATAGTTCACCTTTTCAGACATGCAAAATATTTTATGCACAAACAAACAAAACAAAGAAAAGCCTGGACATACTTAAATTTCTTTAAAACGGATAAATAAAGTCAAGGTTGTAAGGATCTTGAATAGTCCTTGAAATTTAGAGAGGAATTGTCTTCGCTCTGTATCATTTTTCTTATTAGACCTAGCATACCTCTTCCCACATCTTTGCAAAATCATTCTTATACACTTTGTAATTAAACCCTAACTTCTTTTGACTCTCAAGAAGAAGCTGGCGGCAAATATCAATAATTCTCATTTCTCATTCTCCCATGGTAGACAGGAGAATAACTTTTTATTTCCACATATTGTCCTCAGATTAGATTTTATGAGGCCTTTTTTCTTATTGATTTCCACCAACAGAAACACTGCAATGATAGCTAATGATGCATGCTTGGCCTTGCTACAATGCTATTAATTATTTTTAGAGCGTGGGTGGCGAGGTCAGGGTAGAAAATGGCAACACTCCAGTTTGTGTGAGCGATTTCCCAGACAGGCAGTGGTTTAATTTGTATTTATGTGAATGTGGGTTTCTGAGGTGAAAACATGATGCAGACAGAGTGATCACTGATGGGACACAAGGGAATCCTGTCTAAATTTTGAGATAATGGGACATGCTTTTGTGCAGTGGCTTGTTGTTGGGAGGATTTTTTAGGAAACCATAATGATAGCAACCACAATTACTTAATTTGAGGGGGTCATTGAGGGGTAGTTCCCAGTAGAAATCTTGTAAATCCAGATGTGCTTTGATTTGCAGACATCTTTTAACTCTCAAAACATAGATTCTCTCTCATTCTTAGCCACTGGAGCACATTTAACATACTGCCATGTTTAAGAGAACCAGTTTGAGATTATTTGAGCTTTGTTATTTGGTGCATTATCCTGCTGGAAGTGGCCAGCAGGAGATGGGTACATTGTAGCCATAAAGGGATGGACATGGTCAGCAGCAATACTAGAACTGATTGCAGCATTTAAACAATGCTCAAGTGGTACTAAGGGACCCACAATGTGCAAAAACACATCCAACATACCTTTACAACACCACCGTCAACCTCAATGTTTTTGTGTTGTTCATGCCACATTCTGACCCCTTAATCTGAATGTCTAACCTGAAATCAAGACCAGGCAATGTTTTTCAAAATGTAATTGTTCAATTCTGGTGAGCATTTTGCCTCAGTTTCATATTCTTCACTTACAGGACTGGCACCTGATGTGATCCTCTGCTGTTAGCCCATCCGCTCCATTATTCAATGTGATGAGCATCATCTGGAACCACTGTGGCTCTAGCTTCAACACAGCATTTTCACCAACTGGACATTTTCTCTTTTCCTAACCATTCTCTGTAAACCCTTGAGGTGGTTGTGTGCAATAACCCCAGTAGATTAATATAATTTTAAGAACCCAGATCAGCCTGTCTGGCACCACTTCTCTCTCCCATTCTGATGACCTGTTTAAACTTCAATGGCTGTCTTACATGCCTAAATACATGGCTGAATAGCTGTTTTCCACATCACTGCCTGGTCTTCACAGTTTCATCATCTTCAACTCATCACATTCAGACTCACTTTAAGTCATTGTCCAGTCAACCCCAGCCATCACACTTATATCACTCATAACGTTTGATCCATGTTAATTTTGATTCTCTCTGCACACCCCTTCTCTTATGAATAAAAGTTTGCTGTAAAGTGTGCTGAAAGTCAACAACTAACAGGTACATGTCATTCCATATGGAAACACAATATGAGGGTCAAAGTGTGTGCTGCACTGCATGTTCGCTCCAACTGGCTGTACATGAGGGCCTGCTGTCACAGCACAACATCACAGACTCACTTGTAAGTGCACATAAGATTTAGGGCCAGTTTGAGCACTCACAGAGGACCAGCTCACGATGAGCAGATGTCTAAAATGTTATAAATGTCATTCACCTGTCACATATACCAGTTGGAGTAAAGCTTTTCTGGATGGGATTCTTAATAATGTTAGAGTTCATCTCACATTATAGAGCATATTGTTATATTGTTGACTTAATTAGGCTATCAAACAAACAAACAAACACAAAAAACTTCTTAGTTTCAGGGGGCCAAATCGTTACAAAAAGGATCAGTTAGGCAATGGTAAATACCTCTGAAGGCCCTGGGCACCCACGCAGATGTTAGAAAAGGAGCCCCAGATTAGACCTCTTCTCATGATTGTGTGGGTGTGCTCAGTTTGTTTTGACTTGCATCTCCACAACCCTGTAAAATTATTAGAACCTTTACTTGTTGGATGACTTGTTGACCTGTTACTATTTCCATGGGTTCTTAACACTAATGTCGTGAACAGTGCTCACCATAGTCTCACCTGTTTTCAATCTCTCCTGGCCCAATCAACCAGAGTGATTCAAACACCAGTGTGAGTGTCCAGGGCTTTAAAAGACCAAAATAATGAAAATCTGGCATCTTAATGTTTATTGTTTATATTTTGAAGTTCAAAACCAAGCAGTAAAGGTAAATTAAAATGGAATTTAAGCCAATTTAAGGTACTTTGGATATAATATACTACATTATGTAATTCTTTGTCGAATAAGTTAATTTTACAAGGCTTTATTTTATAAGAAAGTCCCACCGAGAATTAAATTCCTTTGGCCAAGTAGTTCTGTAAATACAAGTTACTGTCATTTTAGGTAATTTTTTTTCACTTTTTTTCCCCCAAACACACTAATTGCATTTTTTTTTTTGTAGAAATAAATATGTTATTTTGACAAATTCTTTACAAAACTTTTATGGATATATGTATCACTCTTTATGTTGTAGTGCATTTTACTTTTGGTGTCAAACTGGCAAATTAGCCTGAAATACAGCATGGCATTTTTCCTATCTTCATTGTTCCAATTTTTGGCTGCCCTGAGTTAGGAGGTGGGCTGCATGTGGTCACCAGTTGGTCTGCCCTGGTCAAAGTGTATTTGAATATTTGATCAGGAATTTGTATCTCACCAGACACACCAGGTAGACCGCTCAATAAATTGAACTTGTTCATCTGGAGAAGAGTCCAGAGAGAGTGTTTGGGAATGGGCAGAACCTTTCAATGGCATATCAGGCAGGTGACGGTTCCATCAATCACTTTCATTACAGGCCAAGCAGATAATGCAGTAGACCTCGGCTACTGCTGCAACGTAAAATACCACCCATAAGTCACTAAGCAGAACAAACTAACACCAAAACAGGTCGGAAGTGGAGCAGAAAAATAAAATTACTTTCAAGAAGTGATTTTAGTGTTGTTGGTTTTTCAAGAAATGTGGTCCAGAACTGAAAAAATTGCTACAGGATCTGTAGCATCTGTGCCAATCTCTGTACAAGAACTAACTTCCTGCTGTCATCTTGCTTGTAGCTCCTACCTATTCCTGCTCTAAATGACTCTGACTGGGCCGTGCCTCTTTTGGCCACATATAACTGTTGCAGATTGGAGCTTGGCAAAATGGATCTGCCTGATTACAGACATTGAATGAGGCAGATCCAGCTGCTCAAGGTGACTTAGTATCATCAGACACTTAAATATAGAAGACATATAAAGATATCTAAAGATATTTAAAACACCCAACCAGGATTGGGGGTCAAAACAGCTGATTGCAACATCCCAAATTGTAAATGGTGTCTTGCATATCTCTCTAACCTAGCAACTGATCTTGGGAATGTACGTATCTCCTGAATTCATAGCATATTTAGCTTACGAGACCTGACACTCACTGCAGAAGCCCTGACTGGTTAACATGCCAACCATAATGAAAATAAACATGCCAAAGCCACTACTCAACCAACATGCATCCATTCTGTGACAGCCTCTAGATCGCTGCTCCCACCTTTGCTGCAGCTTTATCTCCTGTCACTGTTCACTTCACTTATAGCCACAGAGCCATCATGTCTACTATCACGCACTCGGAGCCAGACACCTTTGGACATAGCTCCATGCTACACGTCAAAGAGCTTGAGGGATAAGTGGTCTTGAGTGTCGACAATGGCTGTAATTTTATAAAGAGGGTGAAGAGTGTGTGTCTCTTTATTCAGCTAACATGATTACAGACCTTCTCCTCGCCTGTGTGAGCACACAGTGTAATCTAAAAGCAACACCTGGGCCACTAGGCGCTGCAACGATGCCTTGCCAAAGTACTGGCACTCCCCCAAAATGAATTAAGGTGGGCTATTCAGGTCTGTCCTGACCTTGAGGGAGGTAGATGTGCATACTGGTCTCTGCTTTCAGTGAAACAAGCTGAATACAGTCTTTTATTACAGAGCCTCTGTGAAATTTGTAATGTATGTTAATCCAGCAGGGGTTGGGAGGCGAGTCAGGTTCTGAAGCTACAAAAAGATGGTGTTAAGAGAGGAGACGATAGAAAGGGGAAGGATGGGGAGGTTGGGCGAGCAGACAGGGAGAGGAAATTGATTCAAAAGGGACAGTGAAGGAGAGCAGTGGAGGCAGACAGAGATGTAGAGAAAATGATAGAGAGGTGACAGAAACAGGCAGGCAGACACGGATAGAGGGAGAGCCAGGATAGACAGATGGATATACAAGGGCACATCCACACTGGAAGCTGGAAGCCTCCTGATTCATATTTTTGTCACACGTCATGTGAAACACAGATTTGACATTTCTTGTAGTAGTAATGGGAAAAAAGCAGCACAACATCTTTTTCTCTGGTCAGAGCCTACAGTGGACTGCAGAAAATGAGGTTCATATGCATGAGGCTGGCATGAAGCTTGACAGCGCTACAATTACGTATATAATTCACCTGAGGCAGCTGACGATATGTTGTTGCAAAAATCTGACTGATAGAGCAAGATTTGCTTCTCTAATGCACTTAAAAAAAAAACAAATAAAGCTGTTCATTTCAAATAATTTACTCCTGTGATATCTACAGAAGATGCAGATGAATGATACCTAAAACCTCTGAGAAAATGAGCCCACAATAAACCATGCCCAAACTGGACATGATACGTATATGACCACCACATTTTGGGGATAGAGGTAAATTACACTAAATGCCAGATGTGCTCTAGTGGATATTTTGCCTCAGGTCTTGTGCTAGCTGAGGAAGTCTCACAATCTGATTGACTGGGCATTCTCTCTAACCATGTAGCACGAACCCCAATTCCAATGAGGTTGGGGCATTGTTCAAAACATAAATAACATAACACAATGGTTAGCAAAATAGTTTTGACTGATATTCAATTGAATACACTACAAAGACAACACATTAAATTGTCAAATTGATAACCTGTACTGTTTTTGTTTGTTTGTTTTTACAAATATTCTCTCATTTTGAATCTGATCCCTGTGACACATTGCAAAAAAACTAGGAGAGGGTAAACAAAAGACTGGGAAAGTTGAGGAATGGTCAAAACTGCCTGTTTGGAACATTTCACATAACCAGATACACCAGACGATGTGTTATTTCATAAGTTCATTTGGGCAACAGCCTATAGACAGTGTTTGGAAATGGGCAGAACCTTTCAAAAACATATTCAGCAGGCAGGTGATTGGATGATCATTCCGTCAATCACACTCATTACAGGCCAGTCAGATAGTATAGTAGGCGGGCACTGCTGCGGTGTAAAATACAAAATGTAAGCCACTTCATAGAAAAAACTACTGCCTGAACATGTCGTATTTGGAGGGAAAAGATCCTTCCTATTGAGAGGTGGCTTAAGAGTTACTTGTTTTCATTGAAAAAAAAAAAAATCTGATAAACTGCTACTGAAGCTGTTAGCATTCATTCTAATTTCTGTACAGGCAGTCACTTCCTGCTGTCGTCTTGTCTCATAGCTCCCACCTCTTCCTGCTCTAAAGGATGCCAATTGGGCCATGCGCTTTGGGGCTCTGACAGTCGTTGTAGATTGGAGCTTGGCAAAATGGATCTGCCTGACATACACATTAAATCAGGCGGGTCCAGGTGAATTAGAATTAAAGGAGCATCCCTGAAAGGCTCTGTCATTGGTTCACTACTTTTTGAGCAACTGCATGAGCAAATAGTCCAACAGTTTAAAAACAATGTTTCTCAATGTACATTACCAAGGGGTCAAGGGGTTCCATCATCTACAATCCATATTATCAAAAGATTCAGAGAAAACTCTGCATGTAGGTCTGAAAGTTAGCCCTAAGGCAACAATTTCACAGTAACAAACCTCCCTAATAACAGATTCAACAGAATGGGACTTGTAGGGAGTTTATTGTCATGTCACCCATCACATTTTGTATCTCAACTGACCCACTGGTAAATAGATTTGGAGAGGGCTTTCCTAGTCTTCTGACCATGAAGCACATTTACAGTTCATTGTGCTGCACTCAATCACACACTGGATGCCATATACAGGTAAAACATGCAATTGCCCATCAGCATCAGTTCATTTAAACCCCTTCGTGTTTCATCCAGAGCCATTCACACTTCAGAGTCTTGCTTAAGGAGATTTTAACTTTTGACTTCAGGAGCTGGGAATCAAACCCTACCACTGCACCATAGCCACACCTCTATCACAGAACAAGGATCTGCTTTAATGATGATCTGATACCTTTGAGCTTTGCACATTCAGTTGTACTAAAAACTTTATTTTACTGTTAGGTTAGAAAAGGATTTCAATTTTGATTAACTTCAAAGCTCAAGTCTCCCCATTTAGATTTCATGCCTGATTGGTTTGGGTCAAACACTGGTAAAGATGTTATTAAAGCTACTTTTTCCTTCAGTAATTATCAGAAAATGCTGACAAGGAGTGTAAATTACAACCTCCAAAAAAAGTAGCTGAAAAATCATCCTGCAATGTCTTGCATCGTGGGTGTTTTTATGAATTTACCCTATTGGCATTTTACTCAGAAAGATTCATTCCACATAATAAGTGTAGTCGCTTCTAAAGATAAAGTTTGTATTTAACTTCCTCCACTATGTGTGAATGTGTGGAGGAGTACAACACCGACACAGAAAGCAGAGGAGAGTGAGGAGAGGCTGAATTTGTGATTATAAATTACAACAAAACTGTATCCACCTTATATCACCCACTGGTTTCTACACTGATAACAGTCTCAAGATGTGTAGAGACAATTTGTGTTCAATTTAGAGTCATATCAGGGGCATTGCAGGGTCTCTAGGAACTTATTAGCATTCATTTACAGGGTAATATTCACTGTTCACGCGTTAATCTCTATGAAACTGCCTTTTTTTGGCTTCAATTTCCTGCAGTTTAGTTGTTGTTGGAACATTGTAGTTAAGTTGTTTGTGGGGCAGCAGCTGGATAATGCTCACCTTAGCATCCAATTGCTTTAACAGTGATGGAAAACCCTTCTTTATTGTCTGTTTTGCTTGATGTGGACAGACTAGTTAACATGTAAAAGTAAGGATACGGGAAATTATCAGACCAATACCAGTCTTGGCTGATATTTGACTAAAAAGCTGAATATCAAGTATCGGTGGATACAGCCAATATCTTGACCATAGAAATTGACCATAAGTGTCGCATACATTATCTGTAATATTTGCAAAATGTACAGAGTACCATGATGTTTTACCTCATCATCATTCATTGTCCACTTTTATAAATCAAAAGTATCATTCGTTTAAGAACAAAATGTTGTTTTTCTTGCTTCACATTGCAAGAATTTCAGTAAAGTAGAGATTTTGTGCTCTCAACACAAAATGTCAGTATCAATATCAGTATTGGTAACTTGTCCTTGTTGGGTCACAGTATGTTGTGCAGGACACATTGTATAAAGGCTTGTGTTTTTGCACAAATCGTCAAGTTGCTCCTCCATTTCTGACATCCTTCTAACTTTATGCTGTCACCATAGTTTTGTTTGTTGTACTTCTAACATTTGCCAGTTAACCTACTGATTAGCCAAAGTCTTATTCCTTGTGATAATACACAAAAGACCTGCTTGGCTGTCTTTGCCCCAAGAGATCCCCATCAGGATCTCTTAAACATGCTTTAGTTTAATAATTTCTAATCAGAGCCCTCTGATCCTCCCCAAGGTGTACTGGAAGAGAGACGCAACACTCCTGACACACCTCATACCACAGGGAAATCTGGATGGATAACCTTTTGGGACATTAAATAATCAAGCATGGGCTGACTTTAAACAGACATGTTGTGTGCTCTGCCCTAACCAGCAGTCTCAGCCCTCATTTAAAAAATAAATCAGAATTTCAAGATCGGGGATTGGCAACCTTCATGTTATTCCCACTGTAGGAGAGCAGGATCTTTTATCACTTGTTGGAATGCATATATATTTATTCAGGATATATATTACGGCATCTATTTTTCAAACCTGAAAACACATTAGGTAACACAGATTAAACAGACTATACAAAGAACTACTTTTTCAATGCAAGGAAAAAAAGAATACACAGATTATCAAAGAACATTTTCCTGACATTTTTCAACAAATGCACATAGCACTGCTTTGTAAAAGGATTTCACATCAATAATTACAGCCAAGTAAACACATATAATACGTACTAGTTGACAAAGGCTTGGTGTTACCATTAAAACAAATCGATTTGTAGCTTGTAATCCTTGACTTTTTATTTATTATACATTTATTCCCTTTCATCTACATTATTCATCATTTTTTTAATTCTATCTACTGCACAGGACTGAATGCACTTTATGGAGCTGTGTTTGATCCTTTAGCCTCTGGCTCTTTGTGGTTTAAGTACCATTGCTTTTTACTCATGCTTAGGATTTCCCTTATGAATTTCTGTTTTATGTTTCACTCATGCTGGACTGAATAATGATAACAGAATAACAGTATAATCCTTCACAGCAGTTTTTGTCATTTTGTTATTTTTTTTTTTTTTTAGAATTCACAATTTATTGAAATTGGACATAACTGGATGGTTTAGATATCCCCACCTCCTGTACTGGTTAAAATGACAAAAGTAATTTCCTTTGCATTCATCTGATTCACAACTCAAGAAACTTAGATTAGATTACATTAATTAGTACTTTACTAATCCCATTGGGATAAACTCCCTCAGGGAAATTGAGATTCAATAGCAGTTAACTATTACTGATAAAAAGATATATATAAAAAAGAAAAGATAGATCTAAATCAAAATATAAATAAAAAATAAAAATGAAATAAAAAATATATGGCTACTGGCTGGCTACTGCTCCTTCCCGACCTCTGTCTTCCTGTTACTCCTCATCCCCCCCAGTGAGGAGTTGTACAGTCTTTGGTTTTATGTTTTACTTTTATGAATGGGACTACAGAAGGAATTCAGCATTGTGCTAAATCCAGCATATTTCCGTCTATCTTGCATGGGTTCCCATGACATTGTACATTTATTAGTATGCACTGTCCTGTCCAAACAAACCAACTAAAGTAAACTAAATAAATATGACTCATTTCACAACCCTGCAGTAGTTATAATGTCCATTACAGTAGCTATGGCAGCTGCTTAAATGTATGTTTAAAGTATTGGCATGCTGGTTTTAAGTCAAAAAAGTTAAAATTGAGGAAGACTTAGTCCTAATATTGGGTCAGGAAGCTGTTAGTAGCATGCAAAGTTTTGTCACTTATTACATTTTTAAAAAAAAATAAAAGTCCTAATTTGTAAAAATGTTGTCATGTTTTTATTCTGAAATGTAAACCAGGTAATAAAGGCTTTTATTTGCAGCTTGGCAGGATTTTGTAGCCAAACAGATTACAAATTCAGGCGCAGCCACAAGACAAAGTAAACACCTTTCTTTTATTTGCATGCACAGAAATGAGTTGTTTGTCACATCACTGAATTGTTTCTTGAACATGACTAAAGTATGATAGGGACTGTTAACTAACTAGTTCTTGTGTTGCTTTAAAGAGTGAAATCTGAATGCATCTTTTCCAGAAACAACCCAGCATGATGTACTTAGGTGTGAACCAGACACAAGAGCTGCTGGAAACACATCTCCGGCTCCAGTTGTATCACTCAGCTCCTGCCAGCCTTTCCTGTCTCCACCTATTGAGTGAGAAAGTGAGCGGCGCCTGGGTCCACCGGCAGCTGCTGGGATCAGGTGGCCCCTCTTCTCCAAGCCCGGGCCATATGATCCCGTTCCGCTGTCCTCTCCTCCTTCATCTCTCCCACGACCGATCAGCATGCACTCTGTCACATGCCGTCCGCCTGCCAGGAAGACTGAGGGAGAGGATGCTCTGTAATCTACGGCTGCCATGATGACTTTGAGGAGCCCGCTTGTTACCTCCCATTCCTTCACACCTCCCTGTTATCTGCACAGTCGTAATCCTGGGAGCTGTCAGCGGGCGAGGAGTTATGCGTCGACCACAGAGGGGGCATTTTGTCACAGAGATGAAAAGTGAGGGAGAAGAATGTGGGCAGCAGGGGCCTATAAAGTTGCTTTATTGCATTGCAGAGAGGTGCTTCCAACAAGCACATGCTTTTAATTAATGATACCCTCACCTGACCCGGCAACACTGCAAGCTGTACATCCAACTTGGAGAACTGTGAGCCTCCAGCTGAGAGCTGCTTTGGCACAGTACAGACTAGGTGCAGCCAGCCCTGAACTGAACAAATGGAGCACAATTAATGGCTGCAATATTGCCAATTACTCTCAATATGATTATCCCTAAAGCTATATTAAGCTGTGAAATGTCATATGAAAGAGCAACATGAAGGGAAAAAACCTTTTATTCTAAAAGACAAGTGCTGTGAAATAAAGCTTTTGATTGTGATTTATTACCTTGCAGTGTTAAAAACTTTAGCAAGTAATTTGGATAATTTGGCTCAACAGAAGAATCATCAGCTCCAAGCAAAGCTCTATGTATGGTTCCATTTTGTTTGATTTGATTTGCCAAAATTATCAAAGTTTTGACCTATTATTGTAACATGTGCATTCATTTTAATCACTTTACTGGAACGAGCTCTTACTCTAAACTTTAACTTAGCTCAGATAAACCCTTTTTTTACTTAAGTCTTATGATCTCTTAGGCTCTTATTTCTACTCCTAATCATATGTATCACACATGGTCATTATTAAAATGAAATGTATTATCTTTCTGTATATTTATCTATCTCGATCTGTCTATCTATCCATATATATATATATATATATATATATATATATATATATATATATATATATATATATATATATATATATATATATATATATATATATATATGTATGTATATATATATACACATAGACTATATATACATATATATATATTCAAGGGTTTTTGCATTGATTTCCAGATAAATTCAGGATTCAGTTGAAAATTCCTCTGCTTCAGATGTGATGACCTGTGTTGAACACAACAAAATTTATCTCAGGAATAGAATAACAGTGAAATTTTAATTATAACTCAGCACTGGTCAATGATATGTGATATGTGATTGTGGCACAATAGGTGGATGTGAGATCTCAGAAGTTTTCAACATCTGCTTTAACTGCAGCTAAATGGGTGTATTTTGCTAAAAGGTGTCAGTTAATATATTCACTCTTTGACTGTTAGAATTGACTCTTTCAGATGTCAGTGGCTCCTGATTTGGTACCATTTTGGCTTGTATTAAATCGTCTCGATTTTAAATTCTTTAGACAATTTGTCTTTTAAACTTGCCTTTATCTAACTGACATTTATTCTACTTAACTGATTTTATCCTTTTCTAATTATAATCCAGAATTACACTATTTTACTTAGGCATGACATTTTGTGTAAAATGGAATTGTTATTCAACTTAATAATAAATTGTTGTATTCATAATCTGCTGTGATTTTAATCACAACAAAAAAGGAGAGGGGGTATCCATCATATTAATGTATATGTCTTATATAAGACTAAAAACAGAGACATAAAAGAGAACACTTCGTCAATTTATTGGTCACTCTTTAATCATTTACACCAGATATTTTGGCTGGAAAAAGCTCTTTATTTGGGAGCATATTCAGTCTTTGACCTATTAAAGATAGGTATCTTCTTGTATTTTAACAGACAGATAGAACATACAGTATGATTCCCAGAACAACATTGATTTCATGATCTTTGGTGTAAAAAGCTTTTCTACCAAACAGAAGCCTTGCCTGTGGCCTAGTTATGTGAAGAAAAGGTATATCTTTATTGAAGGTTATCAGAATAATAGTAGATGGGACTCTTTTACGACCTTTGCACTAAAATGTGAAACAAAATCATCAGAATCATCATCAGAGAAAATAACTATATTAAGAATGAACTTGTAGTTGAATGAGAGGTCAAGCAATAAAAGAATGAACTTGCCCCATATGAAGATGGTAACATAGTGTACCATGGAGACACATATTACTCTCTACCCGTGATATCTGTAAACAAACATTTAATACCCTGTCTGGCTATAAGCTTTTTCAAATACAACTTAGGCTACATAAACTGTGACCCTTTTGAAGGAACACTTCAAAAAGCATGAAAAATTAAAATAAAACAAAAGAAAAAGGGAAGACTCTTAAACAGGACCTTGCGCTTAACATTTACATAACACACCGACTCACAGGGCCAGTTGGCTCATGCATTACAAAGTCCTATCTGATTATTTGTATCATCATTTCAGAAAACAATACTCAACTATCAAAAACTTTCACTTTTAACCACACACTATGGATTGCAGTGTGAATGCATAGCTCTTTGTCAGGGTGGATATGAAAAATACATGGGATTCAGGTAGAGGGAAAGTGCAGGCTAACATCAAAGGCATCACACAAAAGACAGGAAGACTGTCCGCATGAAAGATTGATGAGGCACTTAAAACTAAGATTAAAAAAGTCTGGGGCAAAACAAAAAAAGGAATCTTTTATAACTCATCATAAACAACAGACGTGCCTTCTTTTTCACAAGAGAACTCTTGAAATATAGATTAGTGGATTGTGCGACCTGGAATGACCGGCATGTTGCAGCATGTCTGTCACTCCCAGCCGTGATGGGTCTTGATAGAGGGTCATATATTATGGATGCCACAGCACAAGGAGGCAGTGAGAGTTCTCTGCCCTCCACTGTTTTATTAATCCTTCTACATTTGATCTAACACCTTTGACCTGGGATACTTTTGTGTGGCACTTTTTGTAGACTGCCTGTTTTTGCAGATGGCACACATATTTTAAGAGATATTTGCTTTTTGTAAATGAGAAGCAGCAGTTCTTCCCCTCTCAGCATTGCAGGGGTAAAAAAAGCCTTTCAAACAATTAGAAAAGTCGGTCATTGATTGAAACCTATGAGACTCTGTTGGCATAAGACACAGACTTTATTGCTGCTTGGGGCTTCTTTGAAAGTGTTCAGACAGTTTGGTGCCTGCTGTGAGAAATCTCTGATATCAATACTGAAATCTGAGTGTCTTGCTCTCTCTATCTTCTCTCTCTCTCCCACACACACATCGACTGATGTAAGCAGGCCTAGTGTGCTGCTCTAACTTGAATTGTGTGTCTATCAGGCTTATCGGTATGAGTTTGTTTAAAGCTTTTGTAGCCATGAAATACAGAAGCAGTTACTCCTAAAAAAAAGTTTATCATGAAGTAAATCAATTATTTCTCCTCTTTAATAACACCAGTTGGTATTGTATTCCACATTGCTGGAGCGCCTGATTTGTTCCTTTTACAAAGAGGTATATCTTGAAAGGATTGAATGAGAAATACAGCTAAATGTTGGTAGTTCCCCCCAAAAAATGTGCAAAAAAACCCTTCTTCCCCTGGAAGAAAGCCTATGATTCCACAGTGAAGCAAGAATGAGGAACCAGTCTTCTTGGGGTGCTGTCTTCCTGGGACGCCCACTTTTTGTTTTTTCTTTGACTTCACTTGTCTCACAGAATTAGGTCCTGTGTGTGGAATTGGTACAAGGGCTGACACCAGCTTCCAGTTGCAGTTGATTATGGCAACATATTTACACGTTATGCTGTGTTGCTCATTGAAGGGATTCCAGTTTAAGAGTTATACTTCACCGTAAAGGTGACAAATCAGCATTTTCAACAATATAAATACAAGACCATTTGGTCTTATGAAGGAGGAGAAAAAAACAACCAAAATAACATTTCAATAAATTTTCTAAGGAGTATATGTTACAACCAATATGCAAGAGTTGTACATAGTTTTTAGTTTTGCTGGAAAAATTGTACTATGGATGGCGAAAATCCATTCACAGAATCTAAATGTCATTATCCAAGCATTACAGTATGTTGTCAAGCACAAACCTGTCTCCAGTTTTTATGATTTTTACAAAACATTGTTATCATGTTGGTAAGTGGGTTTTATAAACTTTTAACAAAAATCAAAGTATAAAAACATAATTTGTTACTGGGACTATACAATTTCCATTTGGTCAGTGGTGTAGAGGGGTATTTTCTTTTATTTACCAAAAAACAACATAGGAGGTTTGTGACAGACAGCGATGATCTGCAGCTCACAGGTTAATCACCTCCTTGTGTTTGGAATGACTAGAAAGATTATGGTTCCTCTTTTCTGAGGTTTTTTCTATTCTGTTTTCTAAGTTACAGTTGGTAGATCAGCTTTGCACACTCTATCAAGTTTGCACATGTTTTTATACACGCAAACCTTTAGAAGATCTGGCCCATAATGAAAACAAACAACATTTTAACTCCTTTAAAAGAAATCATAGCCAATCAGGTAAAGGGCAGCTGTGGAGACAGAGATGTCAACTATAAGTCAATTTACAGCCAACTTACAGATGCCATTGGACTCAATGCAGCTACTAAACACTGACAAACTTGAATGAAACCAGTCTTTGTTTTCATTTTGAACCAAAGCAAAAACAAACTGAACTGAACGAAGATGACAGGGCTTGCTGCTCACCACAATGGCAACCAGAGTGATCCTCACCGGAGGCCATCAGAATGATGTGCCAGTGACCCGGAGGCTAATCTGTAACACTTGGCACGACTTACTGACTGCGCATAATAACAACTTCTACCAAAAGAGAAGCCAACTTTGACCCCCTGTTTTGAAACAGCTCAAAGTCTGTTTCTCTGATCTGTGCCAGAGTTTGTTTGACCATTCAAAACCCCTTCTCTAAAAAAAAAATAAATTTAAAGATGGCTTGATCCAAACCAGATAAGTTAGGTGTGAAAGCGATCTAAATTGCCTTGAGTTTGAATGTGTGTATATGTATACGTCAGCCCTGTGATTGACCAGTGACCAGCGAAGGGTGTACCTGCGAAATCTAGGAAAGGTTCAAGCCCCCCAACAACACTGCAAGTTATATGTGTATGAAATAATGGATGGAAGAATATTTGTGAGTGTCTTGGGGCTGAAATGTTGCTCACAGCTGTTTTTTTTCCTTCTGTGTTTAATGACAGCTTAATAGGAATGTATTTCATTGCTGCCCCTAATTTTCATCTTACTGTGGCTGTTTAATTTGTAGTTTAGATAATTTACAAAACCACACATATACCTCTATTTAACATCTTTAACTTAAATTGTGTTTTGTCTCAGCCAGTTTTTATTTCTATCAGTATAGAAATTGTCTGTGAAGCACATTGTTGAACACTGGCTGTATTTACATGTGCTCTTTAAATAACACCATTTACTCTGAGCTTTATAATATTAACTACAGAGGATTCATCACATGCGTCAGACCAGAGATGAAGATCCATACTAACTACATACTGTACTGCTGACATCTCACATCCCACAGCAGGAGATGCATCAGTGTACATTCATAGTATATGGAGTATATACAGTCCACTCATTAGTATGTTCTGACATATGTCATCAGACTGGAAGCATGTAAATCCCTTTGAAGCTGGAATTATTCATGTTATTAACAACTTTTTAATTCCATCCTAATCTAGAAAAAAGCATGTAGTTATCCAACATCCAGAGCTGGAGCAGAGTTCATGCATTTTTAATGAGTATGTGGTATGATCAGACACAACAAAGGGCTGAGGAACTCGGAGATGTTAAGTTCTTCTAAAGGCCACAAATGAAGTGAACAAATGTTTTTGGTTATTGAGTAAACAGCGACCCTGGCAACATGGGCGACACTTGGGGGGAGGCCGGCTGCGACCTTTGGAAGGTTTTTATATCGCCCAACAGGGGATCTGTTCCAAATGATGTGTTTACAAAGGAAAGCATTGAAAGGCATAGAGCACAAGACAAGACTTATATGTTTTCAATCTTGTTCTTTTGGGGGGGGGGGGGGGGGGGGGGGGGCAACAGAATAAATCAAACACCTCAAATCTTGAGGGAATTACAGGGATATTCTTATTTCTCCATATTTTTTTGGGGGGCAATAATATAATTTTGAACTTTGTCATGATTCAGAGAACATAGAATTGTAAAACAGAATGATTTGAGGCTTTACACAGCTTTATCCAATGCGCCATAGTTTGAATTGTAGGCTGTGTGTTAACAAAAAACTCACGTTTAATGAGAAAATCCAAAATGAAGTGTACACCCATTTCCTTTCAGTCATGAGGCTTTAAAAGTCAGCTGTGTGTATAAGAGTGTGTAAATGTAAGATATGTGTGTATATGGGGGGAGAAAGAGCGAGGAAAAGTGTCCTTAAGATTAAAAGTAAAACATGGTGATGTTTAATATTTAAAATATTGAAAACTGGGCTTGCATGCCTGATGGGACAAAGACAGACGCGGATTGTAATGTTTTGTCTCTCAGTAGAATTCTCTCCTTTTTGGACTAAAGGTCTGAGCAACTGCTGAAGACTATTTTTTAAGCTGATGCTGTGTGTGCACTAAATCTGAAGGCAAGGTTCTGGTAAATTAAAGGTTAGGTGTCTTCTTAAAGTGACAATTTCCTTTTGTCCTTATGTCCATTGAATGTAAAAAACTGAACTCATTGTTTCAAAGAGCCTGTATCGCATTTTTGGAGTTTAATGTTTACTGTTACATCCTTCTTTTGTTTAGTAGGCCATTTAAGTCTGTTGGCCAGTGCAGAGCTTTGACCAAAGGGAAAATGCAGTTGCTGACCACATGAATAGGGCTGATCTGACTGATTACTACAGAGTAGATTTGTCCACCAGTCAGTAAAAGGACAAAGGTCTCACAGAGTCAGATATAGACCGAGAATACAGCTGGATAAGGCTTACACAGTATATGACAATTAGAAGGCTTTTTTGAACATCAATGACTGTAAACATCCTCTAGCAGTCATAAAAATCTATATACAAACCAGAGTAAAGACAAAATATGGGCTCTTTATAACTTCAATGGTAAATAATATGTACTTTCGACATATATATCATTTTTGTCTTTGCTTCAGTGATAACAGTGTGGGGTCTGGAAAACTTTTAGTAGGCCTCTGGATCTCTATCACTTTGTCATGAATGTCTCACTGACCCCTTCAGGAAATGTCTTCCATCTTTGCACAAAGATCCACTGTGAATCAGTTGTGAGTAAATTTCTTTGAAGGGGTCAAAAGGTCAAGGCCACTGGGTCTTATTTTCAGCTACTTTAATCAGATCAGTTTCCTAATGCAGCTATTTTACGTGAACCCAATACCTGATAAATACTTTTTTCTACAAACTTTGCACGATCATCCACAGAGACCAAATACAAATTGAATGGCATTAACATGATTTTAATAAGAAATAATTTTTCAAATTTTGGTCAACCATTTTGGATTTTTTTGAAGTGGGGTTTCTTTAAGTCCATAGCACTTGTAAATATAATTGCCAGTAAAGCAACTGATCATCTCTCCCCCCTGAGGAAGATGGCTGGGTAAGACACTATCAGATATATAAAAGTCAATAGTGCCACCAAAAGCCTCATAATTACCCACCTTTAAGGGTAAAACTACAGAAAATTTATGTTGACTCGACCAGAGGCTTGAGTTATATTCTTTGTAGCATTTCATTTTCCCTTGACAAAGTCACTGTGTTTGGAACTGATGATATTTGATCTACATATCCTTCCAAAAGCCACATGCTGATCTACATTCATGAGCTTTCTCTTGCTTGACATAGTCCTTAACCAACTTGACTTGTTGTTTTGAGTTCTGACATCAGGATCCCCCCCCCCCCCCCCCCCCACACACACACACAGTAATAGAACATTGTGTTTGCAGTGCCCACTTTGCCCACAGTGACCGGGGGGGCCAGGAGAAGCGTTGTTACTAAGTCCTTCTTGTGACAGCAATAAGCCTTAGAGATTGTGGGCATGGGTTCAAAGTTCATGCATCTGCATCAGGAGTGGGGGAAAAAATCGATTCAGCATAGTATCGCAATATTTTACGTGATGATTATCAATTCAAGATGGCAAAATATCGATATTATATTAGCATATATTGCAAATATGAAATGTAGTCCGTGGTACTTGTGAATAAAGCTAAATCCATTCCTCTGTCCACTGGATGGTGCTGCTGCACATTTTGTCGAGTGAGGTCAGAGGTGACAGTCAACGAGCAGATCAGGAGATAGTTAGTATACCAAAGATGGCGGGTCAGGAGAGGGACTCCCGCCTGGAACCGGCCGCATATCATACTGTGGAGCACTTTGCTCCCTCTCTAGTCTATCAGAGCATTTCCACAGCCGACACTCCAGTCCGGCAGCAGCGGGTGGCTGGAACGGCAATACACTCCGTTACGCTACGCTAGAGATACGCTGCAGGTCTATTTTCAGTGCGGCCACTGCCAATCCCCGTAAATTCACTGTCTTTCAGAAAGCAACAGAAAGGGAAGTCAAACATGTGGAGTATCTGGTACTTTCAAAATGAAACAATGCACAAACTCCCGAACGTAAATTTCCTCAATAGGTGGTCATTACATCACAACCGGAGGCACGAGCATCAGGTCAACAGTCGGTCAGGGTCCCAGAGGCAACACGACAGCATGGATGAAGAAAAGTTAATAGTGGAAGTGGAGAAATATAACATTATATATGACACCAAACATCCTTTCTACAAGGATATAGGCAGATGGAAGTGATACAACTCACAGAGCTGTATGGTTGGGACCAGCAAAGCCACCTTAGAGAAACAAAGTGATGTGTTGTTTATTTCTTTTCTCAGTTTATAACATGTTTTATACTGTGATATCGCTGTTATAATATATTATAAATAACATAATATAATAATATATAAATTGCAAAATATCAATATTGTATTGCAATACTGGCATATCACAAAATTGCAATAATATCGAATAGTGGCTCAAGTATCGTGATGGTATCGTATCGTGGGGCAACTGGTGATTCCCACCCCTAATCTGCACGACCAGGTAACCTGAGATGTATCCTGCTCCACAGTTTACACAACAGTTTTTCTCATCCCTCTTTCTGCAGTGACTCCATCTGCTTAAGTTCATCCTCTGTGAACTCCAGTTCATAGAGATATCCTCTTATACTCTTGTATTAGTGGCATGTTGTCCTCACCAGAGTAAAAATTGCTCAGTTTTGCTTAAATTTTTGTGAAAGTAGTGTTTGTTGTTTCTTCTGGAGACCAACAGATCGAACAGCTTGTGAGTTGCTGGCGGTTGAATACATGGCCCATGTGTTGCATCACATCACAAAAGTTCCAAACACAGGGGCTTTGTTAAACAAAAGTAAAATGCTGTAAAGAATTGTACCATGGCACCGAATCAAGCCAGCATAGATTTTTGTGTAGTTTTATCCATAAAGTGGGTAAATCATGAGGCTTTCCATGGCACTATTGACTGCTATGTATCGGGTAACTCAGGGGAAGAGATAGTCGGTTGCTTTAATGAGAATTATATTTACTAGTGCAATGGACCTCGAACAAGCCCACTAAAAAAACCTGAAACCACCCCTTTAAGTTAAAAGTGAAGTCATTAGATATGGGAGGTCAAAGGTTAACACCCAGCCCTTCTTCTTGACTGACCACTGTGCATTCAGTGTCTAGAAACTCTATATCTTGTGGAGGCATATTAGAACCAGGAACGAATTCTTGTTGGGCATGTGGATGCATGCCAGCCAGTGTGCATATATTAGGCTATATCTTTGATTGGACACACGCTTCAGAGACTATTTGATTTAAAGCAACCCTCTTTCTGTCATATAATTTGATTCATTTAATGAATATATGGCTGACAGGAAAGAACATCTGCAGCTGATAGCTTTACTGCTTTCTTCCTCACATTGATATTCATATGTAATTACTTTATCGCAGATGAAACAGCCCCACTGGGCTCCTAAGTTCTCTATCAGCATGAGCACAAATGTATAACCTTTTAGACAAAGGCTCACTTGCTCCGCCTCGGGCTACACTTGCCAGTTTGCTTTCTTGTCAATGCAGAGAGGAGACGCTCATGAGAGAGAAGAAGGCAAAGATGAAGAAGGAGAACATTGGTGACAAGTCAAATCTGCACCAGACAGACGCTGACAAACTGATAGCATTTTATTTACTTGTCTGGAATACACATTTACACTTCAAACAAACTCACTTTATTTAAAAGCCATATGCCTTCCTAAGATGTTTTCTATTGCCGGCAGTAGGGGGAAATAAAGACAGAAATTGTGTCTTGAAAGCATATTTGCTCAAGCAGTTTGCACAAAGGAAACACAGTAACACAAAATCAGGTTTACACAAACAGAAGCAAAAATGTGCCCAGCAATCTGCACAAGAAGAACACACATACACACACACATACACACTGATCCTGGCACAGCAACAGCTGAAAACAAATACCAAGTTTTTATAGCAAATATCCCCACCAACATGCTGCCAGAGTCATTCCATGTCATTGCTACATATCTTCCCTCTTCTGCTGAATGCTAAAACACTAGAACTTTAACTGCTCACAAAAATGGTCTTTATTACACTTTTTACTGCAGAAAAGATATATACTTTTAACGCTGTGGTTTTCAACAGGGCTAGGCTGATCTTAAACTAGTATCTTTAACTGCTCTTTGGGGAGAATTTTGTACAAAGTGATTTTCCAAGTGATAACTCATGAAAGTAAGAGCTCACATCTGTGTTGAGCATTTCCAGCCTTTTATTTTGCCGCCTACCTTAGTCTAGCAAATGGCATCTGAGCATCACAATTTTTTACTTCACAGATGTTTCAAACATGTTGATGCTTTATTTTTCTTATTTAACTATTTGAAACAAAAAAAATGCAAGTCAGTTTGTCTCATTGAACCAGCAGCCTTTTTAGATTCATAACTTTACGGAAATTTCTTAAGTGTCTTTAAGAAAGAGCTGGTTCTGTTCACGAACAAGGTTTAAGTGGTTTGAAAGGTCCAGTGGGTGGACAGCGTGTAAGTCTGGTAGTCCAACAAAGAGGCTAGTCCAAAACACTTTACAATGACTGGCTATTTGCTTAATGATCCAGATTTGGTTTTTTTTTTTTTTTTTTACAGCTAACAAATATGACAAGTCATATGATTTCAAATATATTTATTATTTGTTGTTAGTATTATAAAAATCCACCACAGAAGTTTCATGCCAAGTTTACGCACATTAAAAGTGAAAAAAAGAAAAAAAAAAAAAAAGATTATCCCTATTACGTAGTTGAAATATGTGAAAACCTTCAAGATATTTCTTTAAAGCATTTTTAACATATTGTGCATAACCCTGAGATAAACATGACACTTAGGCCCTGTCCACACCAAGACAAAAACATTATTGTTTTTCAGAGGTTCTCTGTAAACATGGCATTGTTTCAAGAAATGTGTTTGTCTACAAGAAAACACTGAAAATACTGTAGTTAAAGGGACAGTTCAGTTTTTTTGAAGTGGGGTTGTATGAGCTCCATATGGCCACTAAGAACATTAGATGCAGTAGAACGTTTCTCTCGCTTAGTTCCAGATAAACTTCGTTTTTCTGAAAAGTTAATGCACTTAAAAACATATATAGGTAGTGTACTCTTAAACTGTGGTATTATTTTTGTATGGGAGTTCTTGTAGGCTGAGAAAATACCCTTTGTACTTGGTACAATACTTCCCTGTTTGCGACTAGTTCTGCGTAACAGACTCTTACAGACTGTGGCTTACTGAGGGAGAGGAGAGAACTTTCTACTGCATCTAATGTACTTAGTGGCCATATGGAGCTCATACAACCCCACTTCAAAAAAACTGAACTGTCCCTTTAAATGCCAGGCCTATAAGTAATGCTGTAATGCTGCTGTGGCAGACATACACCAAAACCAGAGAAGAAGACATGGAGCATGCAATTACATCATGAGTTATCTAAACAAGCACTTGTGTATGCTGTTCATCGTGTCCACTTGCGGCTCATTGTGGTATTAAGGGAGCAGAAGATTTTGCTGTAAAAGCCATATTAAGCTCAGTATGTATTCCAACATTGTTTCTATTGTTGTTGGATTCGCACATGTAGTTTAAGGGAGAAGCAGGGCTCTGATGTTATAGTTACTGAAAATATCCATTTTCGTTGTACACACGCAAACGCAAAGCTGTTTTTTTCAGATTAATACACTCTGGGGCCTCAATTCAAAAACGTGCATTTTCGGGCACCCTATCTGTGTGGACGAAACACCTATATGATCAAAAATGTCTAAGGACATGCCTGTATTCATCTCTGTTGGATGGCTCCATACTGACCTTGACCTCTGATCTCCAAAATCTAATTGTGGTAGTTGGGTGTGGTTGTACTCTGCTGCAGGGGAGAGAGGTGTGGGGGGATGGTTCATGGAGTGCAAGGTTAATTGACGCTGGTGTGCACTGATTGCTCTCTTTGTTATCCCTGCAGTAACATGCTGGAACCGGGCGCACAGGATGTGCTCCTTGCTGAAGTTTTTTACATTGGACTATCTTAAATACAGAGCTGGGCACCGTGGAGCACCTGGCACAGCGGGACCAGAGCATTTCATTTATGTGGCATTATTGTGTGAGTTAATAAAGCCCTGAGTTTGTAAAACCAGCTGTGTGTGAGTGAGATTGTTGTGCTGAGCGGACTCCGTAACACCATTTTATGTTACCATAATCTATTCCTCTTTCAGTGAGAGGACTTCATTCTTGAGACATCATGTTCACAAGTAAGCTCTGATCAAGAATCCTAACTACCTAAGACCTTGTACACCCCCTATTTTAATTACCTTATTGTTAAATCAGAGTGGTGTTGCAACATATGACAGATATCCCTCAAAGAATTCTTGAGGTACTAAGATGCACAAGAATGGCTAGGACATATGGACAGAGGGATAGAAAGATCTTGGCTGTTTCGAGCACAGAGGTGTAAATCTCAAAAATATGAATTTAAGATCTGTAATATAATTTGGCATCAGTAGTGATGATAGACATTTTATATTAGGGTAGGAAGGGTCAATGAAAGGTAACCACTTGCTGAGCGTATAACTCTATACCAACCATGTATATGTTAAAGCCAGAAGTCTAACTTAACCATTGTTTGAACATGTTTCACAAAGTCCTTTCATCACAACAAAACAGAACATTTTCTTCTGAATCAAAAGTTGAACCATTTTGTAATTTGAAGGACTGCTCAGCAGGGCCTCCCCTTACTTAATTTGCTATGATGACATTGGAAAAATAAAGAAATCAAATAAGTCCACATAAGGGACAAAAAACAAACCCACTGGCTTTTACTACAGAGCATTTGTGGTTATGGTGAAAAGTGAGAAATGTGGACAGTGATGTTGACTTTGGGGTGTTTGACCGGTTCATTGTGACATTGCTGTCGGGTATGGTAACATGTGCACACCCTTTGGTCAGATATGACCCAAACCTAAAACCAAAAAAAAAAAAAAAAGCAGAAAGTGATAAAACCATGGTGCAAAGTGAACTATAAAACAGACCAGTTTGGGAGCATTGATTCAGAGGTGTCACGTGTTTCCCCTCTATTGATTTAACACTGGAGGCAAAATTGTTTTGGCACAGCTTTCTTGAGCCTCAGACTAAAGTAAAAAGATGTTAAAGTCTGTGTTGTTTCAGTTTACCTTTTTTTAAGCCTTACTGATGGCAGACAGCAAAAGACATCAGGAACAGAGAAAAAAATCTGTTCAGTTAAGGATAATACACAGAATAAATACCTTATCTAGTTGTAGATATTATCCAGCACTTTTCCCTCTGTGTCTTAAATGTAAAACAGAAATAGTTACTTTGACCCATTGTCTGTGGTCTTGCCATTATTCAAATGTATGGCCTAAAATACTTTAAGAAATGGAAAAGATATTTCACAAAAGCTTAGAAGTGAAGCCCATGTCTCTATTTGTGGGGCTCCTGAGTAGAAATATCAACAATGCTGCCAATAAGTGATACAACATTCTTACTTTTGCTGTTAGAAAAAACACATTATTTCAGTGGAGTAAACACATTATTTCAGTGGTGTAAAGTCTTGTTAAAGATGATATGGAATACTTCACAGACAGACACTCTATATGCAAAAACAGATGAGTTTTACAGTCTGGCAGCCCGACTTAAACTACCTTAGGCCTGATCACTCTGGGACTATCTTAAAAGGAGTCCCCTAAGCCTGGACTAATTATGAACATCATAATCTCAAACTTGCTCTTTTTTAATTTTGCCTGTCTGAGCTGTTGTCTTGTTGATTTTTCTGTTTGTTTTTGTTTATTACTTGTTTCATTATTTTATTATGGCTTCTTTGATTGTCTTTTTTATATAAAATCTCATTTTAAAAATATGTTTCTGGAATATTTGCAATTTTTTTGCCATTTATTTCATTTCATTTATTTATTTATCTCAAACACATTAAGCATGTGAGTGCATACACATGCACAGCAACCAGTTTGAGAATGAACAGAAAGAAGCAAATAGCTTATCTAGTCCTGCCCCTTCCTTACAAATCAGATACAAAACTGAATTATAAATCAATACCTGCTGTCATTATTCATGGGAAAAATGCAAATTCATGGGTAATAGTAACCCCATTCTTCATATGCATCACCAAGAGAACAAACAAAAAAAACATCCTAATAATAAGTGAGCACTTCAGAAAAATCAGTATATACATTATTCATCCATATCATACACATCTACATATTACACATACATACATACATTTGCATTGGCTTTGGTATGAAAAGGCCATAAAAATGGATATTGTTGCATTGTCTCTTGCTGAAGTCCAGAATAATCCGCTGTACTGTGTGTGGATGTTAAGTATCACCTCTCTGACAGTTCACAGAAGGCCTTAATTGCTCGAGGTAAGGAGCACAACAAAGCTAACAGAGATAATGCTCCCCTCATGCATGGCTGCTCTCAAATCATGGGAGGAAAATCTTTGTGCTTAACTATAGATCCATCCTCAAATGGTATTCACATATGTTAGTTACAGGAAAAGATGCCCGGCAGCCATTGATCCTCTAAGCCAAAGAGCCCGGTGGAGGAAGAAATGTCTTAATTGTATTTCACCTAAGCGGCCCCTCTGTCTTACTTACAGTATTGACAGCACACAGAGCGAGAATGAGACTCGAGGAGGGAGACAAAAGACCACTTTATTCCAGCCTAATTTACTCCTGATCACTTTATCTGAATTCTCCTCCGGCGCATCAGTACTCAAAAAGACGTTAAGTCTGCGTAAGGAATGATGATAAGTTGTAACAGTACAATACATTGCTGTAGGGGATGAAACATGTTTACTTTTGTGTTAGCCTTATATAAAACGCATAGAAGAAGAGAGATAGAGCAAACAGAGGTTTTTATTGCAACACATCCAAATATATCCAGGCGATGTGTTACCAAATATGCAGGACCTATTTATGTCAGTGAGCATCAGTGCATCCCACTTACAGACAGAGAGTGCTGCTTCCACTCCCTGGCACATAGCACGTGTCCCAGAAAAGAAAAAAAAAAAAAAATCCTTATTGTACGGCGAGCTGCAGCCACCTTTTAACCCAGAGTGTTTGGTCAGATTACAGACCCAAATAGGATCTACATTTCCAAAGCCGGGAGAAAGTAATGTGAAATGACTGACTGAAACGACCCGTGACCAAGAAAGCAAGAAACAGGCTGAGAATGGCCTGGATAGTCTTTACAGTGTGAGGCGTACGATTATGGTCCACTTAGTTCAGAGATGACCACAGGGGAAGAGAAGTTCAGCAAATAGATTTAAAAGTTTGGTGTTATTACATTGCACTTAGTAAAAGCTACAGCCTCACCATGGATATATACCAATTTCTGGGTATACATTTCAATATATAAACCTCTAACAGCTCATGTAGGAAACTTTAAAACGTTTCATTAAAAATTGGTTGGCTTCTTTCAGTTCTGTTTTTCTTAAAGTGCTTAAAAACTGTTAGAAAGGATAACATTTTTAATGAAACCCTTTCACATAAGGCATCATAACACATTATAAGCATGTTTACAAGATAATATAATGCACTTAGAATGCTTTATAATCATATTTTAATTTTGAATGCTTTATTATAGTAAAGAAGTACTTCCTATTAAGTTAATAAAGTTATATGATATAGAACATACTTATGTTGAGTTATTTTGTGCATATAGCAGTAAGAAATTATGAACATCCTTAATGCTTAACAACAATAAATCTGATACACTGTGAAGCACGTTTTCATGGTTTGTATTGGCATCACTTTTGTTGGTGTTTAAAAGTTTAGATAAAACAAGAATTTAATTTTCAAATTCATTTCACTTTTCTACTAGAGATACCACTGGAGATGTGGTGACCCTCCACAAGCAATAAAGAAACATTTGATCAATGATAATGTAACCTTGCCCTGCACCTCTGGCAAATGATCGTTCACTCATAGCTCCTGCCTCTTTCTCTATAGAGGATGCTGGTTGGTCATTGCTTCTGCAGACCAAGCTCAATCGTCCTTGCTTTAAACCTTGCATGATGGATTTAAGACTTTTATTTAAATGGATCCAGTGGCACTGCATGTTAATTTTAATCCTAAACTTTGAAAACATGCAATGGGTCTCTCCAGTTCATCCATAACAAAAAACTGCCTTCTTCTACACTTGACACACCGAGTCATAAATCCTTGTACTTACATAACTACAGAGCCAGCCACTTATTCAAGTAGAAGCACTGTGTTAGGGTCCAAATCCTGCTGTTTTCTACAGGTGAAAATCTAACTCAGACCTACCATTTAAGTCTCACTGTAGCTTTGCTCCCACAGCTTTGATTGGGGTGTCCTCATTTTTGTATCCTGATTTTAAATGGAAAAAAATACTTTTTGTTTACAACTTAAAAAATCTTGTTTGATGATTTTGAAAGGAAACTAAAAGTTTACATACAGTATCTCAAAAAAGTCAGTACACCCCTCACATTTCTGCAAATATTTTATTAAATCTTTTTATGGGACAGCACTGAAGAAATGACACTTTGATACAATGTAAAGTAGGGACTGTACAGCTGTATAACAGTGTACATTTATTGTCCCCTCAAAATAGCAAACAAAAAATGGCTGCGTGTTGAATTATATTGTGGGGAGATTAAATTCACAATGTTATACAAGCTGTACACCCACAACTTTACATTGTATCAAAATGTCATTTCTTAAGTTTTGACCCATGAAAAGATATAACAAAATATTTGCAGAACTGTGAGGGGTGCACTGACTTTTGTGAG
Organism: Cetoscarus ocellatus; assembly: GCA_037902135.1. Lineage (NCBI taxonomy): Eukaryota > Metazoa > Chordata > Actinopteri > Labriformes > Labridae > Cetoscarus > Cetoscarus ocellatus. The sequence continues at coordinate 467,482 of JBAMNC010000573.1, forward strand.
ATACTGTATACATACATATATATTATTTACATGACAAATTACTCATTAATTATTGTTCATAAAGTACTATCTAATCTAGTTATTTTTCAATATCAAATCTCTGTTTTACTATCCCACTCTTCTTTTTATTTGTTTACCAGTCAATACATTTATTTTATATCTTCATCTATTCTTTTACTTCAATATTCAGTTCCTGATCTATTACTTTGATTACAAAATCTATGTTTTATTCTATTATTATTTATATTTTATTATTTAGTGTTAACATCATCTCCAGTGTGTACTCGTTATGAGCTCATGATTGCATTTCCTCACTTCTCCTCACACTTACACACAGTTCTGTTAGACCAAGGTCTTTGATATAGTTCTTCTTCCCCTCTGTTGTTGTTAATTTGTTGTTTTGTTGTTCCTAATAATGCTATTTAATTTGTTCTCTCTGTATGAAAAGGCCTATACAAATAAAGTTTCATTGAGTGATTGATTCAAACTGGCATTTTAAGGGTTAAAATCCTAAAATTATAAAATACTAGGTATTTTTGAGCAGATCTGAAGTAGTTTAAAAGATTTATGCCAAAAAAGTATCGATGTTTGATGATTTTGTAGCAGCTTTTTTGGTCCCCAGGTTGTAAAATATTGTCAGAACTGTAAAATAGACCTGTGAGAGTAAATGACATTAGATTTAAAAAAAAAAAAAAAAAAAAAAAAAAGGAAAATAAATAAATAAATAAATAAATAAATAAATAATAAAAAAATAGAATATATGACAAAAATTACAGTGGGGTACCCAGTCTTAAAAAAAAAAACTGAAACTCGCAATAGCTGGTAACTCTCGATCAGTCTGTCTTGATGTATCTCTGACATTATGGCTAATAAGCAAACCAACTAAGGTCCCACAGACTGTAAGAGAGTTGGAGATGGGAGCAGCATAGAGGAGAGAGTAGGTCTGTCTTATCTCATCCAGCTTCAAGCTCTGTCTGTGTCATCCAAGGGGATTTTAAAAATTTCAGGACAGATGCACCACAGCTGAATTTCTTGGGTTTAGTTACTCTTTAAGTTCTGGAAAAAATGAAGAGTGCGGTGCTGCATGCAAACTTCTCCTCCAGGTGTGAGAGAAAAAGAAACAGCAGGAGCTCAACAATCCCGAGACGTCAGGCTGCACTCCACGATGTTAACCACTGTTGGCAATGAAGAGGGCCTGGCTCCTCCCACACCAAGCTCCAGGGCCGGGCTGCCTCCCGGGGGGGCTGCCTGCCGCCGATTGAAATGGAAATTCAGGAAGTAATGCTTCAGAGGAGAGGAAGTGTCTCGCTCTGCCTGCCAGTTTGGTCTGTCTGTTCATCCTGCGGTGCTTTATTACTGCCACTTTCTGTTCACATTAATGCGTAATCACTCATGGCACATAATCACTTTCAGCATGTTCGGGGGAGAAATCCATGTGCTGGCTCAGAAGTTTAAAAGGTTGTGGCATATTTGTGATGTTTTTTTTCCCATCAAGGGGAGCTGAATTTCTCATTTTCTCTGATGAACTCATGGGAAGTACTCAAAAAGCTGCCACAAATGTCCACATTGGTTATAAGATATAGCAGAGGAACACAGAAGGAGAAACGATGGATCATTAATTACATATATTAAAAAAAATATCAAGTTACGTAAAAAGAAAATCTTTATTCATACATACCATCTGAGTTCTTAATGACCACAACTCGCATGCTTGTATTCTCCTGTGTCCTTAATGCAGGGACGGGCAACTGCCATCCCAGGGACTACATACAGCTACAGGGCTGGGATGAAGGGATGGAAAAAAAAATATTAGGAAACATGATTAAAAAACAAAGAGAGAAATCAAATGAAATTAAAAATAACAATTTTCCCAAGGCATTAGAGCTAGAATTGGGGCTATAATTTGTATTTTTTTTTCAAATGCATAACAAATGTGTTTGTACGGGGCTGTGTCCTAAAATTACCTATAAAAATGATGTTACTTGCATTACAAAAGTAGCTGAATCTGATGGAATTCACTTTTTAGCTTATTAAACTTTACTTTTGTTTAAGCCAAAAGATGTAAATCTTGATATGATAGAGATTAGAGCTTTTGTTTTATCCTTGTTAAATTACAAGTTATTGTAATTGTGAATGAGAGCATTCTACAATTGCCACAATTTCTACCTCTAGGAACAAGAACAAAACTAACGTGGCCCTCATGGAAACTAAAGCCCAACTCACAGTATCTTCACACAAAAGCACCACAAAGAGGTTTCACTACATTTACATTAAGAGACATACACATAAATTCCTTGAGGCCTTAATATCTGTCAGTTCACACTACAATACGGCTTGGATGCTCCCGACACAGCAAGGACTCCCACATACACACACAGGCAGAGATGCTCACTCGCAGCACTCCTGTCTCCCATCACAGAGTGGTATATATTACACCTTGAAATGACAGAATGAATTGGGCTTAAATTTCCCCATCCCTGCCTTAATGCAAGCTGCCCACACTAGACTGCCTTAGTCACTCTCCCAGTAACTTAAATAATGAAGCTTTTAAAGAATTATCAAACCCCATAGTTTTACATAAGGTGATCCAAACCCCTAATCTGCCAGTTCAGACCCTTGCTTAGCTCCAGGGGTATGAGTTTGACAACAGCAAAACATGTCTGCAAGCCTGTGAACAATGGCGGTTTGTACAGAGATTAGCATAGATACTAGTTTCATCACAACTTGATGATATTTCTAAATTAAATGAAGAACAAAGATCATCATTGCTTCTTTTCCAAAAGGATTTTGTTGTACAAATTCAAAATAATTCAATACATTTTGATATGCAGTTTTTTTATTGCTTCAATTCAAACAAGTTTCCATGTTAGATGAAATTCTAAAATGCAGTATGAATAATAAGGATGTAGAGAATATTGCAGCATTTCAGGCATATACGCTCATGATGCTGAAATTACACCAACAGGTTTTAAGCTAAAGTGGGCTGCTATAGCATCAAACTCCAGGGCTGTAACAGAGTCTCACTCCAGCCCTGTGACTGGCCCATTATTAGTGTGATTGACAGAACCATCGTCAAGTCACCTTCAGGATGTGTTTTCGAAAGGTTCTGCCCCTTACAAACACCTTCTGTGGGCTGTTGCCCTTATGGACTTGTGAAATTTACAGTGTATACTGTATATTGAGCTGCCTATGTGTCAGATTACATCCACCTCCGGATGTTCAAACAAAATGTCTGTAGATGACACGTGGCTACAGTTGGACACAAATGCAGAGCCAGGTTTCTTGAAGTTATTTCAAAGGAATAACCACTAGAATCGCAATGATATGTGGGGATGGGGAAAAGAAACACACATATCAAGCCAAAAACAAAAAGGCTTTTTGTTTGATATTACTTTGAAAGGGTTCAACCAAACCACTGCTGCCATGCAGCTGAATACAAACTTAACACTGAAGGAGGTTTATGTGCATGCTTCTTAAATGAAACTAAAATCACCTCCTGATGTTTAAAGAGAACTTAAGAGACTGGGTTAGAATTTCCAGCTTATTCACAACTGCCTCAAAGCTTCTAGAGGATCTCAAACAATTCATATACCAGAATTCAAAAGTGCTTCAGTAGACTTGTCACACTGGAAACATCAACCCAAGAAACACAGAGAAGCTCTCAAATCCTGTGATGGCAAAGCAATGAGTCAGTGCTGGCACTCAGAAGTATGTATAAGCTCAGCACACCTGAGCCAAATCAGGCCAATCAGTCTCACACACACACACACACACACACACACACACACACACACACACACACACACACACACCTGGAACTGCACTGAGATGATTTCCTTCACCTACTCAGTGAGTTCCAGAGTGATTTATCTCAAAATTATGTCAAAATCATCCAAGATAGACAAACCACAGTTTACCTGTTTGGGAATCAATTAAATACATGCTCCTGTAAAAGACGTGAGTTTGTATATTTTTAATCTTAATAAAAAACAGTTTTATTTGTAGGTGATGGAACCACAAACCTTACAATCCTATAGTGTCACAGTGGTATCCTGAGTTGTATGCTTCTACTGAATTTAACATTCTTCTTCCTCTACATAGGATTGAAAGGGTTAAAACAGTATATAGACCTAAATATGACACAACTGTGTTATGTTATCAAAGCATGATACATGGCTCATTTGTGATCTCAGCCATACCTTTTTTTTTGTTGCAAAGTCAAAAACCCTGTGGGTAAACTGTGATTTGAATTCTTAGCACTAAAAAAACATGACTCACATTTAGGCACAAATGTTGCAGCCTTAAGTTGGAGTTTTTCATCTCCTGTTGATCCAAAATGCAGCTGTAACATCCTGGAGCCAGTCTCCAGCAAATAGAAAGCCCATAAATATTTACAACCCACCATTAAGTCAGTCAGCGAAGACTATAAACGTGTAAATATATTGTAAGTTGAATAAAGATGCTTATAAATAATGACTAATCTCCTCTCAAGCTTTTCTGGACACAAAAAGGTCTGTTTATATATTTATCTTAGGTTTATTTGTGGACCAAAACAATTTATACATTTTAAATGTCAGAAGCACCACAACAGCTCTTTTACTATTCATGCCTACTTCTGCACTTGCTGTGTTATTGTTAAAAGGCAAGAGATCAAAATCTTTAAATCTTTGATTTATGCAGCCGAACACTTGAAAGAACAAAACAGCCCTTCGGGTAGAAAAAGCTTTGACAGAGCAGCCTCAATACAATGTATTCAGTTTGTGTGTTTGAAAAGGTCATTAATGATGGGCCTGGACCCCTCCGGTCAAAATGCCGATATCTCTTCATAGGGCAAACAAGCCCGAGCCGTCCCTGCTGTGCCTCTCTGTCAAACCACAGTGTGTGTCACTTTCTAAACAATACCAACCAAATTCACTCAAGTCAGCCCTCATCTATTTTGTTATAAAATACCAGAGGCCTTCCAGCGCTAAAGAGAGGAGGAAAAGGGTAAATTATATGCAAAGTGAGGGGAGTAGGGGGCTTTCAGTCGGCTTGAAGGCTGTCTCTACCGTGAACAATATGATCCTGTGTTTGAGGATAGGTAGTTGAATGAGACAGCAGGTGAAATGGGGACATAAAGAGCACACCCCAGTGTTTTTCATCAGTAGATATGGTTTTGGCCGTTTCTAGTTGGGCAGCTGAATTGTGGCAAAAATCAGAATCCCAGTTGAATGGAAAAAATAGGGCCCTATTTTGAAGATGTGAAGTGCGTGGCACAAAGCAATTTGGGGCATATTGGTGTATATTTTGCTAGTTTGGATGCATTGATTCTCAATGCAAAACCAGGCACAGGGTGCAAAAAGAACAGATTATGTGACTTGATTATACATGGGTGTTTTTTGGGTGTACCACAGTGTGGTACACCAAAATAATGTCAGATAATGTCTAATTTAGGGGCTTCGATTTCTGGCCCCGTCTGCTACTATGGCATGAGAGAAAAACGCCGTTGGATGGATCTAAATTGCTCGAAAACGGCTCCGAGCCAAAATTGTCTGGGTGAGTCTACGAACGTATTTAATCCTAAAAATAAGGTCCAGGTGTCAAAAAACCGAACTTATCCTTTAAGGGTTTAGTCAAACTAAAGTCTGAGCAGTTTTGGTGAGACGGACAGAGCACAAGCTGTCCTGTGAAGGAAGGAAGGAAAGAAGGTGCACTCACACCAACCTATGGACAAAATGATCCAAACACAGCTCAGTGATCATAGCTTTCTTTTAAATTTGTGGTAGAAATAAGAGCATCCATGAGTTAACCTGTGCTTTGGAAAGGAGGTATTTTAAAAGAGAACGTCTAAATTCACCTGATACACCAGATGGACCATTCAATATACTGTATTTCGCTAGTCCATCCCATAGAAAGTGTTTGGGAATAGGCAGAAACTTCAAAAGCATTTCCGGCAGATAATTGGACAATCACAGTCATGAGGGGCCCACTGCTGTGAGTAAAATACAAAACATGAGGCACTTCATATAAAAAACTATCAGTGTTGTTTATCTATGTTCAAACAGTCACTTCCTGCCATCGAGTGAGACTTCCTGCCATCATCTCGCTCTTAACACTGACCTCTTCCTCCATCATCAGGCGGATTCAGCTACTAGCAAGGTTACCTCTAAATTCCCGCATGCTTTTTTCAAAATTTTGAACATATAGGTTTTTGCCATCTTGATATTAGTATAGTCAGCTATTCATTGCCAAAAATAGTTTAAAAATAGCTTTTTCTTATGGTATAGCCAATGTGTTGACAGGACTTTTTAATTAGAATACATTAGTTAGAAAGACATAACTTGAAATGACTTTTTTATCCTTAATTTTCTTCCTTCAAAAACTTCTGGAGGTTAAGAGATGGAAATAAAGCACTGAAGTGTAGAGAATGTAATCAATAGTACCAACTGGATATTTCATAATTAAGTTAATTTCAAGTTTTATAAATACTTCTATGAGGGACGTGCATGCTATTTGATTTCTTCAAGTTTCCACGTTTCCTGCAAAACTTCTATCATTAGCATTAATTAGAGGCCCTTATTGTAACACAAAGAGTCAAGAGTCTCGATGATTTTAAATCATCTACATGGGACCAGGAATGTTTGCACAAACTGCTTTTTTTTTAAATTCATCTGTAACATTTTGGCTTTTCTTTAGAAAAAAGTTAAACTCTTGACTTAATGGAAGAAGTAGAGAATAGTGTGTGAAATCTGTGAAGTCAGCCGGATTAATCGTCTTGGGGCCGTAGATGTCTGTTGGAAAAACTGTTTAGATTCATCAGTTGGTTCTTCAGACATTTCAGGGGAAAACTAAAATTCTTAACCTGATGGTGGCACTGGAGAAAATGCCAAAGGGTCATTGAAGTAAATGTAATAAATCCTCCTGGGACCATGAATGTTTGATCAAAATGTCGTTTGAATCCATCTTTTACATTTAAGGCATTTCATCGAAAAGTAAAACTCTTGACCCATACCAGAGGAAAGGCAAAGGTGTCACTCAAGTGAGGAGGATCAATCCAAAAGGGACTCAACATGACTTAACAGAATTACAAGGGAAAGAAACCATCAACTTAAGACAGGGCAACATGACAAACATGTCAACCCAAGAGCTACACTATCAAACTACTTTTAAAATGAGCTCTGTTGGTCTACTGTTAATTCTTTTATTGAAGTTAAAATGTGCTTATAAAAAAGTCAAAAGATAAGGTCATTGATAATGTTGGCATGTATTAAAACCTTTCAGTAAAGTTAACTCAAAGTCCAAAGCCCTGTCAATCGAAGAGTTAAAGAAAGAGTAACAAATAGTATGGTACATATTAGGGCTGAATGATGTGTATATTGTTGCAGGCAGTGTCTGTGTGTCCCCTCCAGTTAAAGTGTTCAAATAAAGCTGCTGCTGTCACAGAAGGACACGTGTTAGGGTTCATTAAATGACTGTGTTCACTATTGCCTCCCTGCTTATTTCCTTTTTAATACTTTTTTTTATATAAATATGTCAAAAAGAACTTCTTTGGTGAAAATCTAAATGAAAAGAGTCATTTGTGAGGATACTTTCCATTTTTAAAATGGTCATAACTGCAGCAACTACAGTTACTGGAAGTCGCCAAGAAACATGGTAACTCTTTAATTAGTAACACTGGCACAATGCCTAAGGTAGACAGCAGTGCAACACAGTGAGTAGTAGAATTAGACAAGTCATGAAGACCTAAAGGACCTGTAGCTGAAATTATTATTAGTAAAACTCCATCACAACAAGCCAAGAGAAAAATCTTTCCTCTCCATCTGTTGCCTAATCTGTTTTTGAGAAAATATTTGCTAAAAAAAAAAAAAAGGAATGAATGTGACAAAACATCCATGTTCAGCCACGTGCACATAGGAGCACAGTTGGAAAGTGAAGTTCACTATCTTTAGTGAGCTAACTACACCCTTCTCAAGAGGGTAAGGAGTCAAAGGAGTCACCAAGGACGAAGAAAGCTTGACAAAGCAAGCCAAATTTAAGGCCACATTGATTGTGTTTGTTGCCATTAAGGGTATCGTTTTGGAGGAGTGGGTTCCAGAGGGGTCAACTGTGAATCAACACCATGACAAAGAGGCTCTAGAAAATAATACAAAAAAAATGAAGAAAGAGACCACAAGAGGTGGATCAACCTCCCTGTTCACCTGATCTAGCACCATGTGACTTTTTCTTTTTCATTTCTGTGCTAAAAGGAACATGTTTTGAGTCTGTAGTAAAAGTTAAGAACAAAACAACAAAGGTTGAGACAACTGTCCGAAGAAGACCTTCTGCACTGCTGTGATCAGTTGAAGAGCTGAATGCGGCAGTGTGTTGTTGCAGAAGTGGAGTATATTGAAGGAGAAAGACACTGAAAAAGGTGTATGTCCAATAAAACTGTATGACAGCACTACCTCCTTTTTTCATAGCAATACCTTGAATCTGACCTCAAAGAGACCGTATTTAGTTTGTGTAATTTTCGTCAAAAACTTTGTTTTTTAATTTTATTGTCATTTTTCCCAGGATTATCCAACTTTAGCTGAAAGCTGAATGTAGAAACTAGAGGCTACACTGCTGCTTTAGTTAACACACCCACTTTATGGTCAAAAGACTGAGTGTCAGCTGCACACTCAAATTTATCTTTTTCATTTTTCCGTCTCAGCCTGTAATGTCAAAAATACCCACAACTGTCTGTTAAACTGCACACTGTCTTGAAAACACCTCTAAACAAATAGGTTTTTATTAGACTGTCTGAGACCTGAAATATTATTTCCTACAATAACCACATATGCTGAAAGTAATCATTAGACACAATCAATTGTTAAACCAAAACACTGACCAGGCACTTAAAGCAGACAGTCATTAGAACTGTAAAAATAGTATGATATAAGGTACAGGTAATGCAATAGCATGCCACAATTATATTTGTAAAGTTTATTCAAGTGTGCTGTCTTTACTCCTGCATGTGTGTATCGGTGTCACAGTTAGAGTCCAAAATAGGATGAGATTTAGTTTTAAATTAAACATAAAAAATGTTTAACTAGTTACAAATGCTAACTGTTTAAAAGAAGTCTTAGATGATATTCACAGAAAGGTGTTACACTTTATCAGATGTGATTTCCTTTATAAAAAGTCTAAATACAAGCAAAAAATGTATGTTTTCGTTCCTGTTCCTGTTTCCTTTTAAAACTGTAAAAGAGCAGAACTGTGAGAGAAGCAAAAATGTTAAGAGTAGCAATGAGGGCGTAGAGCTGTGTATTAAATGAAACATGAAAAAAGAGAAGAGAGTCTTGTTTCCTATGGCCTTGAGAACAATGCAGCGTCAGTGCCAGTCAGAGCTCTCTTTTCAAACACCTTCTCACGTGTGTGTTTCATGTGTGTTAAAGTCTTTCACTTTCTATCCATGCCATCTTATCAGACTGCTTTGTCTCCCATTCACTTAAATATGACATTTCATGGTGATGACGATAAATGCTGCTAACATCGGTTATGCTCTTGCTTTTGCAGTTATCAGTACTTGGGAAACTCCAACTTAAATGCTGTAGTTGATTTGTATGGTGACGGTTATAATGAGTTGCTATCAGTGATGCAGTAATTGCCTTGGATAAGACGCTTTTATAAATTGATAACATGATTTCTGATTTAATTAAAAGTCTATTCACAGCAATTTTTGATTAAAAATTGAACATGAGAAATGAACAGGAAAGTGAAGATGATAGAATTCTATTGACAGATGATAAGTCAACAAAAAGTACTGATTTGCCAGAAAAGACCCAAATTGAAACAGCAGGCTCTAAGGTGAGGAAAACTTTCAACGTTTAAACAGACCTTGCTTTTGCCATATGCTCTCTGCTATACTCATCTTGAAAAATATTTATACCGTAGTACCACAACCTGTATTCAAGCAACAACAACTAGTTTGTCAGCTAGAAACTATGGTTCCAAAGTGGATTGTATTGTACAATCCCTTTTGACAGGTACAATAGCAATCTGATACACAGCTTCACACACAAATCTTTTTTATGAAGCCAGTTTGACTCATTGTAGCTAAAGACATAGGTTGAAAGACAAGGGTGGACACTGATGGATGACACTGAGGAGAGAACAAAAGGGGCTGAGGAAGAAGTAGAGCAAAATGCAACAATCCTGTGGCAGAACATACAACCCTGCAAATACCATTAGAAATGATTGCATTAGCAGGAGTTAGGAACTCTGGGCCTATTCAAATGGTAACAGATTTGGTCCCCAACACCACCACAGCCCAAACTGACCCTGGACATTGGAGTTTAACCCCGTAAAGCCCGTTGTATCATATTTGATACATACTTTTTGATACCTCTGTCTAATCAATATGATCAATCAATTACTAAAAAAACATCTGAATACAATCAGATAAATGATCAAAATGTCCTCAAGTGGATTATCAGTTGCCATAAACACCTAATGTATCAAATGAGACAAAAACAAAAAATATATGTTACATTTTTTGGAAATTTTGATTTTTTGGGTTTTTTTTTTTTGGATTTCAGTATTAAGTGAAATAAACATTTCAGCTCCAATAAAACCAGAATTTTCTGGCTATAATTTGTGTTTTCAGGCTTTAAAGGGTTAAATATTAGATCCTAGAGCTGCGTTCACATCAAACGTGAGTGTCAGTTTGTTGTGCGGTGAAAATACACTGAGAAGAAAATAGGACAACGCACAATTTTTGTCGCCTGAGCATCAGATCTGTCACATGAACATTTGTGGCAAAACTGTCACACTAATGACACAAATGGTCTTCGGACCAGGTTTTCAGTAATTAAAGGTGCAGCCATTTTGGCATCATCAAGATAGGAAGACTCCACTATTTTTTTTAGAAAAACAAACCTCTGGGCACAGATGGGGGCACATATTCATTTGATCTTAACGCAACTTGATGACTGAGTGTAAAAGTTACAACTTTATCATGCGTAAAACAGGACACCTGCACTACATGCCAAAACAGTTTGCACCAATAGGGCCCCTCATGTAGAAAAGCAGATTTTTACAACATAAAATAACTCTTACAGCCTGATTCAGGAAACTATACTTGCCTGAATACCTTGTGTTTTACATAAGGTCAACATTTTTGATAACAGCTCTATTTAATTCCATCAAGGCTGTTTGTCAGGAGGTGTAAGACCTGCCTCAAAATTTTGGTTTGAGACAGCATTATTAACATGGCAGCCACTTCAAAACTCTTGCATGGACAGACAGCTGAGTATGCTGTTGGGCAGGGTGTGTTGGTATTAGGTACAAGGCTACTGCATGCTCCTGGGGCGCATCAGTCTCCATAGTTGGGTTTGGAGCCTGAGGGGCCACATGGTTGGGTAGGAGGTCTTAGTGTTGTCATGAGCTGGAGTGCATTTACAGAGCCTGGGCCTGCCAAAGTTGGCTGTGCTGTTTGGGTTGCACACGCTGACACACACTAGCACGATTTGGCCTCAGGGGCACTTTACGTAGCACTTTTTCTTTAGCGTGGAGAATAACATCATGTAGACTTGAAAAACAGACTGGATTGAATCACAAAGCTCTATTATGATCAATGTCAGTGTTGGCTCATTTGTTTTAGAACATTTACACGGCGTAGAGAGTCATCTTGTCCAAGTTATGTCCAGGATTGCATTCAGATAAATAAATCTGTCATTCTGGCATGGAGCAGCAATAACTCAGTCTGTAGAGACTTGGAATGAGAGAAGGAGCAAAGCACTGAACCCTCAATTGTTTGAGGCAAGCCCACCTTCATTGCAGAAGATCCTCATTTAGACTTCTCTCCATCATTGCATGCCCAGATCTGTTTGTGCATATGCTGCGCCTATATGTGTATAGCATTTTAAAACAAGTGTTAAAAAAAGCCATGCAGGTTAAATGAAGTTTGTTGTACCTTGTCTTTTCTTCCAACAATAAAGCTTTAATAGCATGTTGCAACAGCGGCATCAGCCTTTGCTCTAAATTTGACCATTTTACAGCCTTCAGTCTGGCATTTTGGCTGATGTTATGTTTGTTTTCAGAATAGTTGGCAAATGTTAAGTGTATCTGCAGCTTATTCACTGGCCGGCAAATGACCTAGTTTATTATCGCCTTGAGAAAAGATTCAATTTGTGGTGGTTACAGACTTACGTTAGCTGGGCCAACAAAATGCTTGAGCTTGTGAAACACAGAGGATCCTGCCTGGCTGTCCACATGTCCAGTCAGAGGACTAATTAGATGTATGATAGTTATTCCCACTGCTTTGGCCTGCCATATAGTTTGTCCAGGGAAAACAACAATAATATATTTAGTATATATGTATATTTACTTTATTTAGTTTTAACAAATTAGTCTACTGATGACAAGTTGGACATTGATCAAGTTCACAGAGTCATGTTAAGAAGTCATTGTTGGAGAGGGATAAGCAGTTGCCTAAAAATGACAAAAAAAAAAATAATAAGAAAAAGAATTTGCTGTCAAATATCTGAACACCGTCTTAATTGCCCAAATACTTAAGGCAAGATTTGGAAAAGAGAAAAGCAGAATCTCCATATGAAGCCAGCAAACTTTACTTGTTGAAGTTTTGTCTGTTCTGTCTCTCTCTTGGTCAAATTAAGGCTAAAAGCCAATATATATGTGTCATTTTTAAAACCTCCTAACTAACATAGTCTAGATTACATCATTTTGAGACACAGTCTGTAAGGTATAGAGCATTTTGACCCCCTTGAAATACTGTGACTTTGTTTTTTTTTGTTGTTGTTGTTGGATGAAACCAGTACTTTTTTTTTTAATTTTATTTATTTATTTGAATCGTATCAAAGCTCTTAGCTGAGTTTCCACTCGGGTAATGTGACAAGTTTTGTTTTTCCTTTACAGGTACATCGAGATACACACCATAGTCAGTTGAAAATAGCAATCAAATTGATTTATTTTCAAGCTGTAATGACTAGTAGTAATAAAGTAGTGCAGGAATGAGTCCAAAAATGAGGAAGCGAGTTAGCATGTAGCACTGCCTAGTTTCCAACCCTCCAGAGTACATGGAATTAGAATACCTGTTTCAGATAAGGGCCTGAAATAAGGTTTGCTGAACTTTTTTGTTCATCATAGAGTCCTGAATGTAAAGTGTGAGGTGTTCAACCAAGCAAAGGCTGATGTTCAAAGATCCAATCATCCTACAGTCTCCATTATCCAACAATCTTCTACGGTTCAGTGCTAGTTTGTGGTCTGGTGGTTCAGAATCTCTGATATAGACCAGAAGCTCTTTTTGTGCCATGTTGTGAAGCATGTCTAATTATGCTGTAAGACTGTTGTTTAATATGAGGAATAATGCAGACTGATTCACCTCTAAAGCCAACCTCAAGTGGTCCCAAGAGAAACTGCAGTTTCTGTGTTCCTTGTAGTCTGACATTTCCAGCCCCAGTTTCCACTTCACAAAAATACTGTTTCGTAGATCATAAAAAAGACCTCACACAGAAGAGTAGGGTTCACAGGAGATCAAAAACTAGATGAAATTATTGTAAAAACAGCTAAGAGTAGGTGGATGGTGAGATCAGAGATGGAGGGGAGGAGCTGGATTCAGATGGAGCACCCAGAATGAATGAAACGAAGCGGCGGTGAGGAGAGAGCTGAGGGATAAGAAAATCAGCATTTCAATTACATGAAAGCAATTGTTTTTTATCTTGAGTGCAAGTTAATGAAACTAATTAGTCTTTGCAGCATGAACCCTCTGGCACGTCAGATAATCGCCAGAGGCTTAGATAGTGCCAGTCAATTTTTAGCTTACTGCAGCGGAGGGAGAAAACAAACAGGGCTTTATCGCTGCAGCAGGCATTACACCTGGGGTTTACATCAACTTCAAGACCTCCTTTCACCTTTCCACGTTGCTTACTAGCCATTAGCATGAAGTACCCACTGCACAACACCTCTGTCAACTGGAAACCTTTGGGCACCTGCAACAACTTAATTAGCATTTGATGAGGGACTCCACTAAGTAATTTTAATATCTATATGGAATAGAATTTAGCAGCCCTGAAAGCTGGAGCTCCTATTTGCTTTATGCATGCAATATATTGCTATGCAGCACAGATAGACAAAACCCTGCACAGTTCTGTAACACAGTAAGTATATTAAGAATGTCTGTCAAAGCATGAACTACCCAAGGGTGAAGACACCTGCCATGGACTTGTTTGTGTGACTCATGGTGTCTGCGAACATGGTGAATCAGAATCTGACAAGGCTGAGTGCTGTGAAGGAGACTTGAACTCACACAAGACTATGGTGGAGCTTTTTTCTTGGAAAGCTCTAAAATATGTCTCTAGACAGATATTGATATCAACTTTTAATGCTGCTTTACATAAAAACCTGTAAAGGGATGTGATGAAAACTAAAATCCTAAATATAGAGCATGAAGAGAAGGGAAATAGTTAAAACACTTGAACAAACTGTATGAAGCAATGAAAAGTTGGGGTGCCAAAGCCTTTTGGTTTTATTCAGTGAACAGAGAGTGAACCCAAGTGGGCAGCCTAGGCTCAAGTCTGGCCTTAGGCTTCTTTACTGCATGTCATTTTAAACTCTCTCCCCAGTTTCCAGATCTATCCTCTGTTCTATCCATCAAATGCCCCATACAGATTTTTACAGGGTTGAGTTTGTTAACTGAAGCAGGGCTGCACTCATCTTTTTTATTCAGCTGTCAATTCATCTTCATACAAGACTTTCCAAAAGGGCTCATGGGCAGTTATCAAGCAAGTTCTGTATCTGCCGACTGAAGGTTGCAATAATACAGATGAAAACACGGCACACAAGGCCAAACTTTCCGTTTGGCCATAGGACATGTGTAGAAATCTAAAGGTTAGCCACAAGGTCGCTATTAATGGTGTTATGGGCCATGAGAGCAACACAAAGACAGAGCAAAAAGCACAGTCTGCCGCTTATGTCAACTTTCTGTCCGTGGTGCTGAACTCACAATGCAGATTATAATAGCAGTCAATGGAGATCTGTCCATGGTGCTGAGCATGGACAGAGGGCAGCTACATGTGTAACTGGGTACAAAATGCTGAAAAACATGCTTAAAAATATCGCGTAAACATGTAAAACGATAGTGAACAAAAAATATATACGTAGAACAATAGCCCTGTCCAAATATCCAGCTCTTGTGCCCCTCACATGCAGGTTCGTACAAAGGTTTGGAGTACCCTAGGATATCCCAAATTTGTTGTTCTCCAGGGATGCCCATTTATGCAGTTTCGTAGTCAATATTTTTGTTATTTATTTATATTTATGTTAAACTTTTTTTTTTTTTTTTAAAGTTAATTATATGTTCTAGCCCATACGTATTTATACTGAATGATTTGATAATTGGTGCTTGCAGAGAAAAGTCCAAATGCTAAAACCAGGACCAAAACAGGCACTGAATGATCTGAAGATATTTACAATTGTGTTGAAAAGGTCAGAACTTTCTGGAGTTACAGCAATAGATTGCTCGAGCATTGATCCGACAAAGCATCACCTTGTGTTTCTTGTTTTAATACCGACCATCGATTGGCTGACCTTCATTTATATAAATGGACTCCACCCTTGATGTGGCCAGCATGGATTATTTCCACTTATATCTGTTTGTCAAAGCTCTTAGAACCCCAGGACCGTCAATCAATAGTCAGAAATGCACGGGGAAGTTTCGATCCACATCAGTAAGCAATGAAAACAGTATTAGGTGCTCGGGCTTTGGTCATATTGTAGAGTGCTGGTGAATGAGAGCTATGTTTAGTGATGCCTCTGGTAGAAAAGACTTCTACTCCTATTTTATTTTTGGCAAGGGCAAAAAACTATAGGTTTTAATCACTGTATCAAAAGTCTCAAAAGTTCAGCATGGGGAAAAAAAAATCTAGAGGTGAAAAGAAATTGCATGACAATCAAGAGATAAGATGCAGTCATCTTTGCTCTAGGATGCTTTGAGCATATCTGTTTAAGGAACTAAAACAGTGACCACTTATGACCCTCCCTCAACTTTTAAAAATGACCACAACCTGGGGCTCATCTGTCTGCATTTCAGGACCTGTTAGCTCTAAGTGTTCAGCGGACAGTGACAGCAGTCTTTTTATAAAAGGCAGCAATTTTTTTCCACATGTCCACCCTGGGATCAAATCCAGCCTGGGGCATCTTTCCTCCATGTTGTGCCCCACTGTCTGTAAGCACTCTCTCAATCTATTGTCCTCGTTACAGTATTAAAGGCAATAAATGTCACAAATTAAAAATAAACTAAAATGTTGTGTTGTCTGTTTTGTTCTGTCTCCTCTCCTGCATTTGTACTCCATTTGGCTGAATTTTGTTACGTTTGGTTTTCACTGCAGCTAAATACACCTATTTCCTCATAGTTCTCTTTCAAAATAAAGTTCTTGTAATAATAATTAGGTGTGGGGACTTTTACTGTGACTATGATGAAAGTAAAGCATGTTCCAAAGCGTACAAACTGAAATAGGCAAAACAATATGAAGATTAAGAGACATTTGCAATATCAGTAGTTTCTGACAGCATCTTTTCATCACCCTAGACTTGAAGCAAACAGGTAAGAAGAAATAACTCACCTTCAACAGGTAAAGATGTCTTTCTCTACTGGCAGAAGTCAGGGGTTCAAAGTTGGGGGTCAGAGGTCAAAGTTGTTAGCCCTCCTAGATAACTCTGTTCCATTACACTACACTTTATTTGTTTTTGTTGGTTACAACAGTCACTATGTCAGATTAGGCAACCACAGAGCCTTAACATCATGCTGTCTGACAAAAAATGACAGACGATACAATTGAAACTGACCTCATATAACAATGTTAGAAGACAAATGGCAAACATACTATATTTAGAGCAAGGCTGTCATCTTATAACCAATATTTGAATATCCATTAAAGCATGGGGGTAAAAATCCATACTCAAAGGGTAAACAAATATTTTAATGAAATAACAACTCAACAGCTCATTAGGCTGCCTAGAGCAGCGCACCATCTGATCCAGCAGAGGACAGTGCGAACCATGTGATCAGTGTACCCTTGACCTCAACAACAGCTGCATCTAGCCTGCTGGAAACAAACAAAAGAAGGCACTTTGAGAACCAGCAAAGCAACGATGAAACATGTGAGAAGTGCCTTGTGGAAGCACTTTGGGCTCCACTGTGTGTCAATAATTTGCAAAGCAGCTTGACCACTATGACAAGCCCAGGGAACCATTTGTCAGCCATTCACCCACCACTGTCCAGGGATGCCTTGTCAAGTGCTCAGCCCAGTTCTTATGTGTCTTCCCTGGCAGCCCTTCCCACCAGAGCTGCAGAAAATGGCCATTGCAGACAAGATTGCAAGATTCAGATGAGAGGATATTTGGCCACAGGAGAGGTAAATAGTAAAATGATCTACTGGATATGCCTTGTGTGTTGTGGCCAGGGTCTGGCATTATTAAAACCACCCACTACCATTGACAAATTACCCCTGCAATGCATATAGACACCAGTATGGCTGGGAATTTTGTTATTTCTAGGTATTGAATAATGTCACAATTTGCAGGCAAATCTGCAGAATTTACAAAACTAAAAGGCTGAGTGATTAAACAGCTCTGAAGCATAGGGACAGGATTTAGCTCGAGGAAACCAATTCCACCATTGAGCCCCCTCTGGGCTTTTTCGGAAAAAAAAAAAAAAAAAAAAAAAAAAAAAAAACTCTACTCAAGAGCTGAAGGTGGTTACAAACTTTCTAACAATCCAGTGCCATCATGCAGTTCATGTAGTTTAAGCAACTTTATTCCAACATGTTTAATTTTTGTGAAGAAAAATATCAGAAGTTATGTATCTAAGGTCATTAACATAAAATAGCCCCTGCAACATGAGTCAGAATAGTTTCTGGTGTAATCTGAACAGAGGAGAAAGAGTCTGTCATTTTTATACTTTCATTCTTATATGCTGTTTTTGGAAAGGACATCTAATCATATTACAGGAGTCTTCATTGTCCATAGAGAGCAGAGGTCTTAGCAAATAAATTATAGCATTATACCTGCATCTTTTTGCAGGCATGTGGTAATTTCAATGAATAAAGTTGTTCTGGGGTCATGTGAGCACTGACATTATCAACAGGGTACATTGTATTTGAGTCTTTTGCTACAATTAATGAAAGGGGCAATAGGAGAGGACACACATCAAGGATACCAAGAGACAGACCCAGAACTGTTATGTATATATATATGTGTGTGTGTGTGTGTGTGTGTGTGTACACATCTTTTTCCTTGACATGGTCAAATCGATTAAAAATTCAAACACTTTTCAAACCTTGAAAATGCAACATTATAATTAAAACACTTTCAAGAGTTTCATGCCCCTGTACGAACCCTGTGTAACTCTCATGAGAGACGTGGGGGGGAGGGTTTAATTGCCTGCTGCCACCTAGTTGTTGGAGGCTGTACTAGAACACAAACCACTGTCATGACTTCATATGAATTTATAATTCATATAAATATTGCAAAGCATTGCACAATGGAAAAGTGAAACATTTATCTGTATTCATATTTTTGCTTAGTCTTGGAAAATTGCCCTTTTTCTATCTTGTTCAACTGGATATGTTTTATGAAACATGAAAAATTTTAAATGTATGGTACATATGATTAAATGCAGTATTCTCTTTTGATTTGCAGCAATTATGAAGTGAAAGAAACAGTCCTTCCTCAAAAAGGACAGCACAACAAGTATTAAACGTACACTGAAGAGTGAAGTTAGAGCACATATTTGCTCTACTACCCTCTGCAGAGAAACCTAGAAGGAGAGAGAAGTTTGATGGTGAAGTAAAGAAGCTCCAACTAGGTCAGAACTATTCCTGGTCTCCCACCATATGCTAAAAGGTGCTCCAGTAAACTGGTGGCTGTGAGTGGAGGAATATCAATGCAGCTGCAAATTCATCAGCTGGCACTTTGGGTATACTCACCTCAGGGTGTTTGCTGCAGTGCAGCCGGGTCCAGCAGCTGGTCAGCCACCCAGCACTCTAATACTGGGCCTGGCTCAAATCCAGTTGCACAGAAAGGACACAGACAGCATGCAAATATCAGAGGCCACCTGTATGTCTAGGTGCAGGCTTAGTAAGACCTTATTATATACAAAAATGACTCAAATTTAAAACCAGGCAATACTTGTGTTTCTACTGCTGCACCATCTTTTCTTGTCTTCATATTGAGATACAAAAAATGTAGTTTGGATCACATGAGATAGCACGAGTCTATAAATGATACACTGGAGCACAAGGCCACAGTGTACAACACAAGCAGGTTGTGTACAGAAAGTATGAAGAGGCGGCTCATGCATTTTTATCTTTTTAATACCACGCAGGAACTTCATCTTGTGCAGCTCATGAATACATTGTGCAAAAGGAGAAAGAATACATAAAGTTTTAAGTGCTATATGTTAAGCAAAGCAACTGTAAAGAGCACAGTGTTCCTTCACACAATCAAAGGACAATTTAACACTCCTATGTGCGAATGTTAAATATGATGCAGTTATAAGAAGCTGATCGATTCAAACGGGAGATAGACAAACAGTTTTTGAGGTCATAGGGAACTGCTAAAAAGCTCCATTAAAATTGTCTGTAAAATTATATTATATATATGTATCTATGCATGTATGTGTATCCATAAAAGGAAGAGCTTGTCTTCAGCCTGCTCTATTGTAAAGTGTCTTGAGGTAACACTTGTTATGAATTGGTGCTATAGAAATAAAGATTGATTGATTGAAAATTGTCAGCATACACTGGCAGACCTTAAGCTATAACATCATAATTTATTGAGTTTTATATGGATATTTCCCTGTTGACATGTAATTTTTTTTTTTTTTACATGTAAATGCATCTGTAAGCTCATTAAACAATAGAAAATATCAAAATTAAAATATAAAAATAAGTAGCCTATTACATATACAGTATATGTGTGGTGTCCAGGCTCCATGTTCATATTTTCTCTTATAGTACGTATTTAACACACAAAATTTAAGGAGTAATGACACTCTGTCTTAAACCCTTTTCAGAGTCTACAAGTGCTGGTGCAGGGAGGGACAGAAAGCTAGAGTGCAGTATTGATGCATGTAGAGTTGGCCATGGCAAAGTGAGTAAAATAAACCAGGAATTTTGCAGCTTAAATTGATTTCTACTTGAAGGAATGTTTGTCAGTTGATAGAATGAAGATGTCTGATGGGAAATAAGTGCAGCTTAAGTTGTTTACCTCGACTAGCTTGCACGTTACCCCATTTTGCAAGATTGTCTTTAACGATGGAAAGTAAAATCTTCCATTTAAGACCCAGTAAATATATTTACCTTGATTAAAACTGTGTTCTTTTTAAATGACATAAATGATAGCTACTGTGCCTCAGCTTACGTTTTTGGGTTATTCAGTGTCCCATAACAGTGACATTTAATCTGTGTTTCCACTGGGTGGTCTGCTTTTGTCCAGCACAGTTTGATACACTTTGGTCTGGTTATTGGGTTTCCTCTGCCAGCTGTGGGTGTAAGAAGATGAGGGTCACACAAGCTATGTCCAACTCCCTCTGCGCTTCTCCTCTCCAGCAATGGTAAGGAAGATGTGCACCTCCAAAGTACTCAATGCAATATTGATCTGTGTAGCCATTTTCTGTCACAAAAGTAGAAGAAAAGTCACACTCTTGGATCCAGGTTTCTTGTGACCAATCAACAGGCCACAGCATTTTTCGTTCTATCCTCTGAGGTAGAGTCGGTTTGATTGGTACCCCTTCAGTTTGGTGCCAAAAAAGTGGGATGGCATGGACCGGTTATTTGGGTACATTTTTTCCTTATTTGACGGTGGAATCACCTGTTATTACGTGCCATACTGAGCAAAACTGACCCAGACTGCTAGGTGCAAATGTAGCATTTGTCTGTATCAGTGACATTGAAACCACATCTTTCTGTGTACAACTCCACTTTTGCAAGTGCCATGTGACAGAAGCACATGCCATCGCCGCAGAAAACCAAGCCTATCCATCAACCTTTTGTGTTTTCTGTTGGCGTCTCTGAGATGTGACTAGGATCTTTAATTAAGTCTGCAGTGTCAGGAGGGGATGTCCATATTACTCCTCTGACATTTCAGCTCCACTGATACGGAAACCAGAAGTGCAGAGATTCCATTAAGTGTGCACGGTGCATGGCGGTAGAACATGGGGCACCCAGGGGACTCTTAAAGTGGCATTTCCATGGCTGTCATATCCTCTCATAGCATATATATATATTTATATATATATATATATATATATATATATATCAGTAAAGTTTCTTTGCAAGGAGCTTAGCACTTCTGGACAAATTGAAGAGTTTAAATGGATGGATTGTGATAAAAACAGCAACTACAGAATGACTCAGCACTGTTTACAAAGTATTTTTAGTATTTTTATTTGATTAGAGACATGATATTTATTTCACTAGTGTCTCTTTTACATAGGTCTACCAGGTTCATACTTTACAGTCTTGTTTATTTCCCTAAAAGATCATATTCAAAGCACTAACTCCAACCAGACTCCCTCAAAATGTACACACCTGACCGAGCTTTTCATTTGTGTTTCCAGTCCAACTGCCTCATTAGAGAAATGCTTTCTCACAGCTTCCATTAAAGCATAACAGCACCCGATTTCAGCTCAATTTAGAAATCATTACATCCCCTGTGCCAGGGTTTAAATATTTCAATTTTAGACTGTCTCACACAAATGTTCTCTAAAACGCCTTGGAAACATGCAGTTAGGGGGGAAGCTGCACTACAGGCATGCAAATGGAAGGCATGAATACTTGTGTTTACACATGAAACACCTTTTTAGCATTTCTGTCTGAGGCCTCAAGGCCTGATTTATTCAATGTTATGATGACGAAAAAACACTGCTCTTGAAATTTGTTTTATGTGGGAGTTGAAGGACAAATCCTGATCAAATAGTACCCCAAGCTTTCTAACAGTTGTTCTTGGTGCCAGGCTAACGCCATCTAGGGCAGTCAAATTATCAATAGGTTTCTCTAAGGTGTCGGGGGCCCAGCACAATGATATCTGTCTTGTCTGGGTTAAGAAGAAAAAAAATTCTGGCCATCCAGGTCCTAATGTCCTTTAGACGCGCTTCTGGTTTAGACAACTGTTTTGTTTCAACTGCTCCATTGATAGGTACAGTTTAGTATCAGCATAACAATGAAAATTGATGGAGTGCTTCCTATCATAGTAGAGCACTTAATCCTTTTTGTGCATTTTTATTACCTTCATCTGGAGGTTTTGTTTTGTTTAACCTCACGAGATAGGGCAGTTTTTCAAAAATAAAAATGAAAAATAACATAAAACATCCAGATTTTAGCAACCAACAACATAACATTTAGCTTAACTGGACCTGAACTGAACCTAAAGTTAGACTCCACACACTATAGTCAATATTTACAAGAATGAAAGGTAGTCTTATAAATAATAATTATGTTATAAAACACAGCATATATAGGGCAGAACATTTTATAACTTTTTTCTTTCTTTTGGCTTGTTTTTTAAGTTATTTCTTTGTTAGCAACTTTACAGCTCAGCTTTACGTACAGTCAGGGTTTGCCAGACACAGGTCATTTGTCCTCAGTCTGCAGTGGACGTGGACACTCAGCCTGTGACTGAGAAACGCCCCCTTGAACAGAAGACAGGAAGACCATTCCCCAGTTGACACAAATATAGGTGTTATACTGTATTTAACGCTACTTTGTTTTGTTTTGTTGTTGTTGTTGTTGTTAATTATCAATTATCAATTATCTTACAGTCACTAAGACAAATTAGGCAGAGCTTTGCTGCTTCTTCAGAGTCTTACCGCTCTGTGCTAAAACCTGACACCACAGTCAGGCTACGTCTGGACTCATTTGCATACTGACAGTGATTGGATGATTAGTGAGGGCTGGGGAGGTGGGGGTGGTGGTGAAGATAGTCACAACGGAGGGACAGAGAAATGAAAGGAAGCTGGTACTGTATCTTGTCCCTTTTTCTGCAGATTTTTCTGCTACAGCAATTACTTTTGTCAACTTGTAATATATTAATTTTGTAGGTATTGTGAAATATGCTTTTAACCCCCACTTTCCCCTGCGTAGAGCCGGCCTTGGTGGGGATCTGAATCATGATAGAGACCTAGGTTTTGTTTTTGTTTTTTGTTTTTTTAATTATTTACATTGCTCGACAGCAACACTGACCTCCTGATCAATGGCTAGTTTCTCTCTGGTCTGAACTCCAGTGAGGATAAGTGAACACTCGTGTGCTACCTTTTGTGAATGAAGCTAAAGTGGATCCATCCGGTAATCTGCCTATGCCCTTGATATCTGTTGTGACTGAACAGAAAACAGATTGTTTTTGTCTGCCACTTCATTGAAGGCTGTTGAGAGAGTGCTTTGGGGTGTGTGAAGATAAATTCCTTCATGTCCTTTTCCACAAAATAAAAAATAAAAGCTGGTGTTCCTCAAAGTGAATGAAATATATTCTTCAAAGCTAAACATCCTCACCGTTAAACTAAACAAAAGCCTTCAATTACTTTCAACATATAGCTTCAATCGTTTGACATCTGATGGTATGTATAGGACGTTGCATATTTGGTCAGTAAAGTGTGTCAATACCACAAGCCTTCTGCTCAGGGTCTCAAATAGTCCTGCAATAAGAATGAATTTATCACCCTGTCCTGTTTTTTATATGAAAAAGCTCCACCTATGTTAAAAAATGGGCTGCCGCCTCAGCGTCCTAAATTTCAGCGGGCCTTGACAGGTTGATGCCATATTTACTGTGTGAAATATAATGCAAGGAGATGTGGCTATTAGAATGGCTATAGCTCTTTTTTGATCTGGGGCCGCTGCAGCACAGAGCTGTCAGCAGAGCTCTGTGAGTTTTTTATTTGGTCAAAGATTCACAGTTCATCCGGGAGCCAGCCTAACAGACAGATGGATCCTGTGGGGTTCATGAACACGAATCAGACACCAAAGAGCTCAATAGGTCTGGATGTTTCTGTTGCCGTGCTTTATTTATTCTTTCTAACAGGTCTTTTCAGAGTGATGAACGCACTGAAACTTTTTTTATTTCTTGTCAAATCTTTTATAGTGTGTAAATGAGACAAGATAGCACATCTTAGGAATTTGTGACCTTGTAATTACAAGCCTCTATCTGCAGTCTGAGTGGCTCTCAGACACTGAACTTCACACTGTTGATAAATCTGACTCACAGTTAATGTTACTTTTATTCGTCAAAAGGGCTGACAGCAAAATGGCACTTTTAAAATGGGAAAAAAAAATCAATCAATTTTTTTTTAAATTCTCAGTGCAGGTGTTTGCAAATTAAACCTCTCAAACTACAGAGTCGTTTTGGTGGTTTGAAATAACTATGCCTTATCCCTGCCAAGGAAGGAGAAGCACTGAGGATTTGTCTCTGAGGACTGTCAAGTTGGCAATTAAACCCATCAACAATCACTGTTACATATGATTTAAGGTAAAATAAAACTTTTTCTCTTACAGGTAATGTCCGATGATCCTATAATGTATAGCTGATTTAATGCTCAATAATGAATACTCCTCAAAAGAAATTTGAAAACTTAAAATTGGTGATTATTTCTTTTTTTTCAAGTGTTCAAAGACCTGATTAGTCACCTTAACAGCAAGGTTCAACTTATGAGGATTATTCTTTGGTGGAATGAGCAACACAGCTAAATGTGTGTGTAGCACCCAAAATAGAAACATTGTGATGTGTTCTGGTTGGCGTGGTAAAATTAGCATTTGGCGATGCTACTTCAGATCTTTAATTTTGATTATTGGAAACATTTGACAAAAAAAATTAAAAAAAAAAAAGAAAAAAGAATGAAACAAACAAGAGTGGTATTGGTCTCAGCTGATCTCACAAACAGGTGACCGGTGATTGGTATTGGCCAAGAAAAGCCTGATCCGGACATTGCTAGTTTAAATTCAAGGTAGTCTGGAAACAAGATACTTGACCTTACTTGAAGGTTATTTTAAAATAAAGAGCAGCAAAGGATGTATGTTAAGTGAATGAATTCAATGGTCATTTTAGCAGAATGAAATATAAGAAGCTTAGCACAACTAAGCAACATTCTTTCTTTGGCAAGTTAACTGGAGAAGAAAAAGAACATAACCTGATAATAGTATCAGTGAAACAACCATATGTTCTGCAGCTCAGATCCATTGTGCTGGCTGACATTGACGGAGGCTCCTATCCTTCCTATAAGAGGAGCCTCTAATATCTCTCAGCCTGCTGATGACTGTGCCCTTTCTTCCTCCTTTTCCCCATTGTGTCCAATCCACAGATTCGATTTACAGGCCTTTAAAAATGATTCAAACTTTTATTGCACTGCTCAGTGAACAGACATGAAATATAGAGGGAACAGGGCAGACATATTTTATTTGAAAGTTTTACACGCTTCTAATGTCACAGATGTTACACAGTGTGGGGTCAGACTTTCACTGTTTTACTTTTTTTAAGCTCAGTTTTATTTCAGCCTGTTAAAACACATTTGGTGTTTTTTTTTTCCACAAGGGAAATTGAGGAGTCTGAATTTTAAAGGAGACTGATTTGTAGAGGATGGTCATGAAAAGTTTTAACTGTAGAGCTGTTTTTAATCACCAGACTGTGTGCCCTCTCCCTTTCACCTTCTTTCTTCAGATTAATTGGATGAAAGAGACAAAGACCTTACACTATGTCTCTGCTGGAGACAGTTAATGGTTTGATTCTAAATGTCTTTTACAGACACTAGACACTAGACATTTTTTAAAGCCTCGGCACCCATTAAAGGTTATGTTTATGAATTTTACCAATTAAAGCTTAATTTAGAAATCATTAAATCCTCTGTGCCAGGGTTTGAATGTTTCAATTTTCGGCTGTCTTGAACAAATGTTCTCTAAAATGCCTTGGAAACATGCACAGTTACGGGGAATCTGCACTACAGGCATACAAATGGAAGGCATGAATACTTTTGTGTACGCATGAATACCTGTTCAGCATTTCTGTCTGAGCTGTAACTATTGACTACAACTATATATGTTTACTTTACCATTTAATATTCCAATGGTGGCTACAAGTCACATTAGGACCTTTTAATAAACCCAGTGCAAAGTGTTTTGGCTTACATCGCAGTTGTCTTTCATATTTTTCATCTGACACAGTTGGCATTTTTGACACCCAGCACTTGCATAACAAATTAATTTATGTTCCCGTGTGCACCTGGGGATGTGTTTGCCCAAAATGCAAAGCAGTCCAACCGATGTGGCTTATTCTGAAGATACAGGAAATGGTCAAGCTTTAGACCACCTAAAACCTGGTCCACAGTTTTAAGTCTTAGGTCAGGATTAAGAGGTTTACATGCTGGGTCGACACTTCACCATTCATCATTACTGTTGACTTGTCTGCACCGCCAGCAATGTTAACCCTACTCCATTCGCCAGTGTTTACGTGTGATGAAGTATTTTTCGATCAGGACTCATGCTTTGCTTTTTCAATTTTATTTTTGCCTGTAATTATTTTATTGTTTCAGAAAGAATGAGTCTTCCATAGACGTGTCCACATGTTTGGACTGTCATAAACAGCATTAACTGAATATTGTCCATCATTTACCAAATTTTAAGTCAAGTCAAGTCAAGTCAAAGTTTATTTGTGGGGCACGTTTAAAAAACAACCTCGGTTGACCAAAGTGCTGTACAGGAGTACAAAATAATCTTGCATACACTTAATGGTAATAAAAACAGTAATTTGATGAATGACAGAAAGATTTGGAGGCTGTCTGTCATTATGATGGACTGGAAAAAGAGGGACGATCCACTGTGCCATCATACTCATGCAGACACACTCGTAAAGTAAACCCTTTCTGTTTTGTGCTCCAATTACATTGTGGAGGAGGTCCTTTAACCTATGTGACAGTAGGTTAAGAAGCTGTGAATACTTCAGGTCAGTCACAGGGCACTGTGGCTGCAGATTTTTCTCCTGCTGCAGCATGTTCTTGCAATCACAGTAAATATTGTATTCAGTCATAGGTTAGAAGCGTTCTTTGCCAAATCACTTTATTATTTTCTTGGCACATATAAATGGATTGTGTGGATTTTCTGTACAAACTCTTCTTGTGAGACTGCTCTTCACATGAGAGGTTATTGGTGATGAAGCTGTGTAACTATGTGAATACTGTTATTTAGATTACATTAAATTGGAATCAGAAAAGGATAATTAAAAATGATGGATAAAAATATGGCATGAGGGAAAAGTGATGACCTTGTCCGTCAAAATGAAAGACAGCAAAACAAGATTACCACAACCTCTGGTCAGAAATGTATCTATCCAGGAATGCCAGTTTTGAGCTGTGTGCTTTTCACAGCTGGCCTCCCAAACTGCGTTTCTTCTTGCAATGCTGAGATGTCTCTGCTGGAGTCCGCCAGTGTGTTTATTTGCCTCCAACTCCATGGCTTCAAACTTCATTTTGCGTTTACAGCCACTCTGCTCTCCCAAGCAGTCCATGGTGACAGCTGGTAGCACACACAAAATCCTTCTTTATAGAGGGTGGTCCACACCTCTTTTGCGCCTGTTATGAATCGTGTATGCAATCATAGTACATCATCCTCAACACGCCCACTAATGGCACAGGCAATTTTTAGTTTGCACACACAATTTAGCACTTGTTATTTGGGATCTTAGTCGATCAGGCCCTTTGTGTTTGCACTGCTAAATATAAGGTTGACTACTAAACTACTTCAGCATGAAAACATTTATTGACTGAGATGCTGGTTTCATCTATGCCACCAAGTTTGTAATAAATTCTAAGTAAAACTCTGGAAACTCTGCAGGAAAAATGCATAATTGGCACCATAAAGTCTACATCAGTGCTGAGCTCACTGAAGAATTTGGCATTGGGACAACACTCACTGACATACTCACCAGTTAATCACCTCAAAGGTTTTTTCACATTTGCAATCCTGAAAATTCCTAGAGAATTTCAAGTAGACTGCCTCTGAAATCCTCCAGATCTGGTTACTCACACATGCACCTCACAGCAGGAGGCTATCCCTGTTGGAGGTCCTCCTAGAGCAAGACATGATGATAAAAGAACAGCATAGAAGTTGTGAACAAAGTGATAGGGTCAACTGTTTGACACTTTAATCAGAACACTTCTCTTTATATCAATGATATGTCTAGTTTGACAGGATTACACTTTCAGTAAAAGAGAAGATAGGAATGTTCTGGCAAACAGGAAGAAAAGTGCAGTTATGTGTACAGAGATTGCACTTGTTACATCCACGCAGTCTATTGACAGGAAGGCTCTGAGCAAATTTAGACAAAGTTTTGACCAAACCTAATTTTGATTATCCCCTTTTAGTTAATAAAGCCACAAGACTACAGTGCAATCCAAATCTCAAGTGTGGCTGAATTCCTATATGACAAAAATAATTTGATCACAATTTTTTTTGTCTAAAGTGCTCTATCTAGACCACATTTAACTTGTAAAAAAATAAAAATAAATTAAAAATAAAACAAGGGTCATTATGGACTCAAAAAATTAAATGAGCTCAGCCTTGTGTCACAGTGTAAATTTTTATAAAGTAGCTGAAGCATTTTTGAGACATGATGTTTACTAGTGTGGAATTAAAATAAGATGGAGAGCCACTGAATTGACCAGTCACTGACAAACTATAATATTTTCATTCTTGAGTCAGAGTTGACATTCATCCAAATTTTAACCATGTATTTCAGGTTTTAAAACAAACCAAAAAAAAAAGCATGCTATCAGGCTACAAAAACAGTGAGGTTTTTAGTATATACAGAAATAATACTATCCTTTCTTTTCTTGAATATAAGTTTATTTTCATGTATCTTATATTTAGAAAGGCTACTTTTATCCAAACATTTATCCCATACAATTAACCAATTATTTTAACTATAAGCACCCAAAGGGCCAATGTCCACAGCTGTCTTTTTTTGTGCTGGAGAGGTAGTGAAGCATTTTCAGTGCTCAGCTAACCTGAGACAATAGACAGACCGTTTGTACTGGACTACATTTCACTTGCCCATCAGAGCAACAGCCCAGAAAGTGTTCAGAAAGGAGAGAACCTTTCAAAATTATATCCAATAGGTGATTGGATGATTGCTCCGTCAATCACATTCAATACGGACAAGTAAGATGATGCATTACACTAGCACTACTACCGTGGTTTTAAGTAAAAAATGTGGGAAACTTTGTTGAAAAAACTCTTGCCAAAACATGGTGAAAATATCCTTTCTATTGAGAAATGCTTTTCGTACTGTTATTTTTTTTTTTTTTACCTAATAAAGAAATGTGGTCCAGATCTGACAAAACTGCTACAGGAGCTGTTAGCATCTATGCTAATCTCTGTATGAGCAGTCACTTCCCGCTATTGTCAAAATTGTAGCTCCCGTATCTTCCGGCTTAAAGGATGCTAAATGGCCAAGCACAGTTGTTGTAGATCTGGGCTTGTCAAGGTGGATCTGTCTGATTACAGACACTGAACCAGATCCAGATGCATTGCAAGGTTGGTGCTCTGTGTCTTAAGCATAAAAACGCCCCCAGTGTCAGGTTTTTTTTTGTCATTGCTCTGCCATCACTTTCAGTTGAAAAAACTTAAAGGAACACTCCAACATTTTTGTTGTTTTCCTGTCTTTCCACACTCCTGAGTCCATGACCAGCAGGTAGACACCATTCTTTCGACTATGCATCCAGTAAAAAGAAAGAGACAAATAAAGCTGTCCCACTGCTAATAAGCTTAGCTCAAACACTGAGAGTCAATGGGTAGCGTGCTAGCCTGCCTCTGCCTACAGTCATCAGATAAACTTTTCAGCAACTCTAAACGATCCTGTGTGCACGCTGACTCATGTTTTAACCCTTTTATGTTACGTTATCTTCTACTATCTTCATATTATCTTCTAGTCCTATACAGAGGCTTTGTTTGTTGGCCTACTTCTGCGGCGGTTTTTGAGAGAGATGTTACATTCATGAATGAGTCGAGTCTTTTGAACGATGAGAACCGATTCACAGTTGTGAGTGAGCTGTCTGTTTGTGAGCCATTATTAAATACAAAATGCCTGCAAATTTAAGAAACAAATTAAAAGCGGGTCTCTGTCTACCCTGCTCTCATCCTCTCAGAGAGGGGTAGATAGAGACATCATATTCATAAATGTGGCTGCAATATGAGTGTTTGCATGCAACAGTAATGACAGAGCACTTGAATGCATCACACCTCTGGCCCTATCATTAAGGCAGAAACTGTATATAGTGAAATGTATCAGGGCTGAGGAAACATGTCTGGGCATTAGAGTAAAAGTCTGGCATTTAAAGGTAAATATTCACATTTTATGTAAATATACAGTTGGAGCTGCAACATTCAGCCTTGCCAAGGGGCATTATCTTGCATGTACTGTAGAGGTAGTTAGTATTGCCTAAATATGATGGAAAACAGAGGTATGAGTAGGTTGGTGGACAGCAGGTAGGTAGCTGTATCCAGGTTTCATTGCCTCTTATTGAAGCAACGCAGTGAACTCATTGATCTGCTCCCATGTCTTTGAGGGCAGGCAGAATCACACCTGGGAAATCATCTCTGACCTAAAATGCCACCAGTGGATTTCTACAAATAAAAATGGGCAGGGGAAATGACTGTTAGGGGAGGAGGACAGCCCTGAGAGGCTTGTCAGCATGGATTTTCTGGATTAGTGTTTGGGGAGGATGTCCGTCAAGAGTAACTGAACCTGTGTTTGAGACTCAAGGAAGGTAATTAATTAAAAACGCTTGTAACACGCGTGACCTGTCTCATGATGCCAATGCTGATGTAGCCGAGGTTGTCCAAGCAGGCCAAGCCCAGTTACTCATTTCATTATGTGAGAGCGCTCAATTTATCTGCATTCTTCCCTCACCTCTCCGTCTCTGTCCTTCCTGAAAAGCACTGGACCTTGTTTCTCCAAACTCCACCACTTGTGATTCAGTCAATTCACCAGCATGCTTTAATAAATGAGTCGTAAGGCAGGAACGTAGCGGGAGATTGGAGCTGATTGCACCCTTGTTCTGTTCATTTGCACAGACCTCGGTTAATTGACTCCTGAGCAGCGATCCATTGGACACACACTATCTGCTGCCAACCTCCTCCTGACCCCAGTCACTTCAGGAAACAAAAGAGCAGCGCTTTGTTGAAACAAGCAGTTTGTTTCGACTGCCGCATGTGCACAGGCTCTTGTCGGTGTGTGAATCACAGATACAGAGGAAGAAGAAATGGGAGACTGAAGGGCGTATTTGTCTTGTGCAGGGATAATGTGGAGCACAAGTAAGAGGGAGATGAGATCAGCAGCAGAAAAGTGAGAGCGGAAATTTATGCAGATAGTAGGATGTGCTTAATACGACTCAGAAATTGATTCATAGCTCAATAAAAAGAGAAAATGTGCAATAAATGTGTCTAATTCTCTGGTGATACATAGACAGTTGCAGCCTCTTATCTCACCTGTTGTAAGACACAGGATGCAAGGTGGGAGCAGATAAAAGTGAAATGTTGTTGCCATACCTTTCCTTTAAAGGTGCTCAGTCACGTGTAGTTTATTTGGTCTTTATCTCTGTGAGTTGACCTCTTGCCTCCAGTATTCATCCACGTGTTTTTATGTTATGGATAGTGTCTGCTACCATATTTCTGCACACTTTGACATGGCGATAATCTGTATAACATCAGTGAATTCTGTTCAAATGTATCTTTTAACACCTGACTTTTATTTAAACTTGATTGCCCCAAGGTCAGTATGACTGCAAACCTCATACTAGAAGATATTAGTAACATTCAGTAGTGTGCCCATCACAATGTGTTATGATGTTCAGCACGTGTCTTTCCTAAATTTGATCAAATGTTTGTGTCATTTATTAAAAGAGTAAATGATCATTAGAATGATTAAACCTGACTGGAGCTTGTTTCAGCCACATAGGACTCACTGCAGCACACCTCTACAGTTTAATATCAGAGCATTTGTAGGTGAATTTACTGAAAAGTTCATAATGGGACTGAGAGCTGAAAGACTGCCTTGCTTTTATGAAGCGCTCCTCAGTCTGCTATCCCCATGTGGTCCAGCACATGTAACACACTCTCAGAGACAAAAAAACACACATACAATGGAATGTTTCCACATAGCATGGAGCTACATTGCTATAATTTGTGTGCTTACTTATGAATCTCACTGATAATTATGCTCACAGGTAATAAAACAGGCTGTCCAGGGTACTTAATGCACACAATAAAGAACCGTGCTAAGGATTCCTGCAGGGAAAATTAGAAAATGGATTACATAAGGTCAACAGGTATTTGATGTACACTAAAATAGAAGTTTGATCCTCTTGGTTTTTACTCGAGATTTAAATAATTAGGAGGTTTTGTTTTTTATTTTTATGTAGAAGTGTCTGGCTTGTCTTTTGATTGTTTCCTATGCTCTGGATGCCTCTGTGAAAAACATGTTTGAATCTTGGCATCAACATATTTCATACAGTGTTATGTGTGTAGGTTCTTTGAACACAGTGCCCCAATGAAAGGAGATAAATTCGATAAATAATCCAAAAGAGATCCATCCATCCAACTAGACCAATCATCAAAACCTGCTGTGTGAACAGCAAAATGCCACCCATCCAGTGTACACTGATTTAAAGGCTCCAAGTTCAGGGCAATTAGTTTTCTTTGCTATTAATGTTGTAGGAAGGGGCTTGATGAGCAGAGGAACACAATTGCTTAAGCCAAACTCTCAATTCACTGAGAAACATGTTATGCCTCTTTAAAGAAATTGCACCTTAAAACATTCTGTTTTTTATTTCCTCAGATTTATTATGTAATAGCTATGCAGCCTCCACCTACATGTCTGCTTTTTGCTCCTCAAAGGCAGGCACCCTGACTGTTTTGAAAGTCTGCTCCACAGACTGCAACCTTTTGTCCCCCCTCTCATCAGGCATTGATTTAGCAGCCAATTAGTGCAGAGCTCTTTATCATAGTCTCTGTTGGCCTCCTTGCCTCCTGAGAGCATACCCTAAAGGAAGGGAAAAAGAGCTGCAACTGATCCTCTACAGAGACAAAAAAACAAAACATTTTTTTATTCATCTTCATTCACATCCTTGCTTAATAGACACCCTAGACATGATGTCAGTGGTCAGACATACCAGGACATGGGACCTTTAAAGGGAATGAGAGCTGACACTCTGATTGGTTTGATTGTGCCCAAATACACTCAAGGCAACCAAGGCACCTAATCTATTTTCTTTGCACCCTGTGCCTGCCTCAGGGCCAGGAACATGTGTCCTAAAAATATCAAAATATAGACAAACACGCCCCAAACTGCCATGTGTTTTAAACAACTCATTTTAGGCGTAAAAAAAAAGGGCCCTAAGACCAGCAAAATTGCATCACTTCTGTCTGGTAAAGTGACAAATATTCACTGATAATTTGATCAAAATCCATTGAGAACCAACAAACACACAAAAAAATTGTCAAACTGGCAAAAATAAAACCTCCTTGGCAAAGATAAAGACGGAAACTTATTGAAAACACAGCTTGTGTAACAGAATGCTTTGTGCATCATTTCATAGTGTTTTTGTCTGAAGTAGCGTCGCCATCACACAGACAGGACAAATACAGAGTTTTCATGCACAGTGATCAGTTGTCAGATTACTTAGGCTGATCTCAAATGGACATCCATTCATTATTGGCCACAGAAAAGAGAAAACAGGCACTTGAGGTCTGCCTACTTTGTGACTATTTCGCATTCCCACATTGCAATCAATCTTTGCAGTGGTTCAGCCCTAATTTGAACTGACCATCAATCTATCAGACTACTAACAAAATGAAGCAAAGGTTTTTGTCCAGGATGAGAAGCAATATGTTGCTTGGTTCAAAATCTGCTCTCAAAATTAATTTGGTCTGCTGTCTTTCTAAAAGGTCAGCTGTTGCATCACTCAAACACTTAGTGTTATGAAGAACTGGAAAAAGGCATCAGTTTATTTATTATATCAATTAATTTCTTTAGTTCTTTAGTGTGTATTTTGGAATACAAAACCAGCCTGAAATGCTCCATTCAGTAAAATTAAGACAATAAATGCACTGCACGTGAGGTGAATAGTTCAGAAAGCCATTAGTTTTGAATGGGATGTTAGTCTGTGCTTATTTGGGTGTCTTAGATGTTTTTGTAATATGCTTTTAATGAGGAAGTTACGTCTGAGCCAACATTAGTACTTTCATGCAACAATACATGGCACTTATCCATTTAAAACTTAGATCTGCTTTATTTCAGCAATGATTCTGTTTGTATTTTGCATTTGCAACTTTCTTTGGTGAGTTCACTGGATAATGTCTTTAAGTCCCTTGTCCTTTCAGTCTTGCTATGCTCTTGTGAGGCCTGAACATTGACTAGTGGCCCATGATGCCAGCTGGACTCTTTCGTGACCACTTCCCTTCAACACATTTTTAGGTATCATTGGCAGGACCCTGTGTCCAAATGCTGATGTGCTTAGGAGGGCAGGAATGGGAAAGGTCGGCTGCTGGATATAGGAGTGGCAGATGACCTGGAGCACTTTCTTGAGCCTGATCCAGCTCACTGCATACTGGATGCCCAGGACCTGTGAGTTGGACCACATGCATTGTGGAGAGGTTAGCTAAGAGTTTACCTGAAGAGTCCAAACATAGGCTTGGCACAGGCCAGAATGATGTTGATCAGGAGGCCGGAGCAATACAGAGACCAGGTTGGCTCGGCAAAGAGCCAAACCAGCATATGCTCTCATACCTGACCTGACCTGACCTAACTTTTTCATTAAATTGGCAGATGTATAAGTGGTAGTTCAAACAGTGTTGGCAGCTAGGTGTAAAAAAAGAACCAAAGCCTTGTCAGAGCAGTTACAGCAGTTTTCCTTCAATGCAGCTAGCACCAGTTTTTTTTATCAAACCACAACTGGAGGGACATTCTTGCTGACCGCCACTCCTCCACATCTCGTAATTGTCGCCAGTCCCTCCAATCTTGCAGCGTATCACACAGCTCTGACAGTGTTGGTCGACTGTCGGGGAGATTGAACCCAGCGTCCCACCCTCTCACTTGAGTTTCTGCCAGGGGGGAGGTCAAAGGCCACAGATGAGCTTGTGACAGGTGAAGCAGGCACTTGTCAGCAGTTGTGTCACAGAAATAGAAGTAACCATGACAACAGAGCACTGAACATGTCAGCTATGGGAACCTGAACATGACCTGCGCCTCATTTATCATGATTCTGCTCTGGATGTGCCGGCTGGGAGGAAAGTGCAAACAGTAAAAAAAAGCAGCCAAAGCAAAAACAGCATCTTGTCGGGCGATATTGAATGATACTAGAATCAGAGTGACCATGCTGAGTCCAGATACTTTCCTCGGCTTTTAAACATTCGGCGTACATATATCTGGATCTGCTGCTTAGAGACTCTCAATTTTAGAAGTGGTGGTATTGGATTTCACTCATAAATGTTTTAAATCCAGCAATATTTATGATCATCCACTTTTATGGCTAATCTATAGCAAAGCCATTAGGCTTGCATTAGTGAGTGAGGTATATTCGACCTAATCCTGGTCCTCATTGAGAAGTCAATAGCCTGCATTAAGCCTGCCTAAATAAAAACTATTGCCCGCTGATGTTTTTGCACCAGTCACTTGAGTACCACTCTTTCTCCCCTGCTTGCTAATTGGGCCATTCATAACTCGAACATGATCCCTCTGTGACTATTTTAAACCTCAGGGACACGGTCCGGTCGGAGAAGCAGGACAGGAGGAACAAGAGACAGACAGAGAGACAGGGAGGAAAGATCAGACAGTTGCATTAGGGATTAATGTATTGCTACCTGTATTCGTAAAAGAAAGTCCCAGGAGCTCATCTAATAACATCTCCTTTGAATGACCGCTATGTTTATGACTTTAAATATGATCCAAGCTAAGGCTAGATTCATGTAATACTCAAAAAAGGGGCTTATCAAATTTCTGTTTTGGTAATTACATCAGGGGAATAAGGAAATGTACAAAAACTGGATTAGTGGCGCCATGGCAGCTTCGATGAAAACAGCCTAAAGGACAATTTGGAGCCATGAGTGCACTTCTACAGTACAAGCTGAACTGAAAATGAAATTGTTTCCAAAGCCACAATGTTCCTTTTCTGCCTCTCACTGCTGTGTTTCACACAGCTGGTGAGTATGACAAAACAGAATCCAGGCCTTCACAAACACAGGGGAAAAATCTTGTAGCTTCTGAGCGTACGTCCATGGTGCAAAGGTGGAGCCAGAAATATAGAGAATGCTTTGAGGGATTTTCTTTGAAATTTGCACAAATATCTATTCTGGCTTGAAGTTAAACTAATTGGATTTTTTGAGGCAACAGATCCAAGTTCAAGGCCATCTTGCCTTTTGTCAGTCACTTGCTTGTCATCTCAAAGAATGCTTTAACTGAAAACTTTGCACAAAGGTCCAAAACTGGATGACCTTAATGTTTTACGGGGATCAAAAGTTAGAGTCACTGAAAAAAAAAGTGATTTTTTTTTTTTAGTCAAATATCCACCTTGACTAAGAGACTGATTTTACGAGAAGTTCATAAAATATGTAAGGTTATTGGGTCATATGTTTATCCTTCCTTTGCCCCTAATAAGGGGCTGCAAAAGGTTCAATAGGGATAGTTCAGGATTTTTGGAGTGATTACAATAGTGGTTACAATTTGAAGCTATTACAATAGGAAATTTTGGGGGAAAGACATTTATATCTATCTATATATATATATATATATATATATATATATATATATATATATAGAGAGAGAGAGAGAGAGAGAGAGAGAGAGAGAGAGAGAGAGAGAGAGAGAATTTTTTTTATTTAAAGGTAAATGTGATTGTTTATTTTTTGTGTGAGATTTAGTAATGGGATACATATCAATAAGGAAACAGAATAATTAACTTTTGATACCTGATGAAGAAGGGGTGGGATTTAATAAATTTCTACTTGTTCCCACTCATTTTCGAGCAGGTAAATGAAATCAATAAGTGTTGTCTTTTTAAGGTGATCTTTGCTTGCTTACTTTTGTATTTTTATTTTGCTACATTTGTGTACATGTACATAATATATAAGATTTATTTCTTACATGTTTGAAATAAGCTACTACTACTACTACTACTACTGCCTTCGACACTGTTAACCATGATGTACTACTGTCCAAACTCTCTACATTTAAATTTTCAAATCAGGTTTTACAGTGGTTCGACTCATATCTCAGAGGAAGGGAGCAGTGTGTCAGAGTCAATGGGCAAAAGTCCACATTCTGTTTTAATAGCATCGGGATACCTCAAGGGTCAGTTCTTGGTCCGCTACTCTTTAGCATGTATATCAATGACCTACCAGAGATTTGTCCTGCTGTCAGTTGCCAAATGTATGCTGATGATACGGTACTATACACACCAGCTAGATCAGCAATGAAAGCCGCTGAGCAGTTGAATGAGTCGTTGCAGTCTGTAGCACATTGGCTTGAGTCTTCTCACTTAACACTGAACATTAAAAAACTGTCTCAATATGTTTCTCTACGCGTAAACAACACGATGGAGAATCATTCTTGATTCAGATCAATAATAAGCCCATTAATGTGGTTAATGACGTAAAGTACTTAGGAATCATCCTAGACTCACATCTGCGATTTGAAAAACAAGTGAACTATGTTTGCAGAAAAGTTAAATCTAACTTAAACTGTTTCAGGATCATCAGAAGGTATCTCTCATTAAACACAGCCAAACTCTACATGCACGCTATGATATTTTCACATCTGTCATACTGCCTCACTTCCTGGTCCCAAGCCTCGCAAACAACTTTAAAACCAATTATATCCATATACAACCAGACAATAAAAATAATGGACCAAAAACCTGTCCGATGGCATCACTGTCTCGTTTTAGAGAAACATAACATTTTCTCTAGCAATTTCATTAGCTACTGTAATCTTAAAATGTTTAACAAATGCTTACATATTCTTGTTCCATCTATGCTTGGTGAATTTGCTAGCAGGAATCAGAACTCCAGTCGAGCGAACACACGGGCTTCTGTTAATGGTAATTGTCGAATTCTGATGCGTAAAACGTCCTTTGGACAATCAGCCTTCTCTGTCACAGCAGCTAAACTCTGGAATAGTCTACCTAGTGAGCTGAAAATGCAAACTAACTTCAAAGGCTTCAACAAACGTATTAAATAATGGCTGAAAGAGCAACAATATTGTTCCCACATATAAAACATTTGCTTGTATACATGTTTACCTGAAGGAACTTTTTCATTCACCTTTTTTATTGAACTTTTATCTTCATCTGTTCTGGATGTTTTAATTCTGATGTATTTTCTAATGAACTGTGTCATGGGTATCTCTGTTATTTTTTCATAAATTTCTCTTTGTACAATTTTAATCCTTAAAAGCCTCCCATGGACTGGTGTTGAAAATTAGCACTGTGCTATAAACACTTACAGCAGTGCATTTGGGACCTGTGTATATTTAAATATCACAGCATCAATGTTACTGTGTGTCCATGTCAAATAAACAATAAATAAAATAAAATAAATAATGCATTAGCCTCAAAATGAGCCTCAGCGACAAAGATCAGCTCTTCATCTGTGCAGAAACAGTTGGCATGGAAGCAAGGGCTATACATTGCTGCAGATGATCCCACTTACTCAGTGTATTTAGAGCATTGTGGCTGACAAAAAAGCCACAGAAACAGTGAAGAGTGAAAACATGCTATAAACAGAACATTTATAATGACTTTTCACCAGTGGCAATACTTGTCGTTTAGTGTCTCTTGGTCAACTTGCTTCACAAGAGGAAACAACTGCTACCAAACTAGGTAAATGGATGATGTAAATTTATTGCTAACTCATAAATCATAAATTCTACTTGGAACTGTACCTAAACATTTTCCTAATGCCCCCTCTGAATCGTTGATGAACATATTCGATTTTCGAAGTCAAACGTCAAGGTCACCAGGCCTCATGTTCATCCCATATTTGGCAATAAGATACTTTAAGAATGCTTTAAATGATTGAAAACAAATTTTGCACTAATGTCCACTCTTACCCAAGGTTGAAATTATAAGTTCATTAAGGTCGAGGTCACACATTCATCTTCTGTTTTAGTCAATATGTCAATGTTTAGAAGGTCTTTCTTTGAATTCTGCCGAATTTCTAAACTGAGTCAAAGATTAATTTAGCAACTTGTTGTTATCAGAGGTCAAGGTCATGGGGTCTTACATTTAGAATTATCCAGAATTAAGTTTCCCAAGAATGTTTTGAGGGTAAATCTTCAGGTGTTGCACTCTGAATATTAAGTAAACTGGTATCATTTTGAAGGTAAAACGTCAAGGGCTGTGACCTCAAACCTTGTCATGAAACACAAACCTACTCCATTTACACTACCACAAAGCTGCCCTAGCCCTTGTCCTTGACCCATCACTGTACCATTTCTGTCCAGCGATTGTGAAACTTACGTAGGTGTTCAACTTCCAACTGATATACACTATATTGCCCAAAATATTCGCTCACACATCCAAATAATCAGAATCAGGTGTTCCAATCACTTCCATGGCCACAGGTGTATAAAATCAAGCACCTAGGCATGCAGACTGCTTTTACAAACATTTGTGAAAGAATGGGTCGCTCTCAGGAGCTCAGTGAGTTCCAGCGTGGAACTGTGATAGGATGCCACCTGTGCAACAAATCCAGTTGTGAAATTTCCTTGCTCCTAAATATTCCACAGTCAACTGTCAGCTGTATTATAAGAAAGTGGAAGTGTTTGGGAACGACAGCAACTCAGCCATGAAGTGGTAGGCCAAGTAAACTGACGGAGCGGGGTCAGCGGATGCTGAGGCGCATAGTGCGAAGAAGTTGCCAACTTTCTGCAGAGTCAATCGCTACAGACCTCCAAACTTCATGTGGCCTTCAGATTAGCTCAAGAACAGTGCGCAGAGAGCTTCATGGAATGGGTTTCCATGGCCGAGCAGCTGCATCCAAGCCATACATCACCAAGTGCAATGCAAAGCGTCGGATACAATGGTGTAAAGCATGCCGCCACTGAACTCTAGAGCAGTGGAGATGTGTTCTCTGGAGTGACAAATCGTGCTTCTCCATCTGGCAATCTGATGGACGAGTCTGGGTTTGGCGGTTGCCAGGAGAACGATACTTGTCGGACTGCATTGTGCCAAGTGTAAAGTTTGGTGGAGGGGGGATTATGGTGTGGGGTTGTTTTTCAGGAGCTGGGCTTGGCCCCTTAGTTCCAGTGAAAGGAACTCTGAATGCTTCAGCATACCAAGATATTTTGGACAATTCCATGCTCCCAACTTTGTGGGAACAGTTTGGAGCTGGCCCTTTCCTCTTCCAACATGACTGTGCACCAGTGCACAAAGCAAGGTCCATAAAGACATGGATGACAGAGTCTGGCGTGGATGAACTTGACTGGCCTGCACAGAGTCCTGACCTCAACCCGATAGAACACCTTTGGGATGAATTAGAGGGGAGACTGAGAGCCAGACCTTCTTGTCCAACATCAGTGTGTGACCTCACAAATGTGCTTCTGGAAGAATGGTCAAAAATTCCCATAAACACTCCTAAACCTTGTGGACAGCCTTCCCAGAAGAGTTGAAGCTGTTATAACTGCAAAGGGTGGACCGACATCATACTGAACCCTATGGATTAGGAATGGGATGTCATTTAAGTTCATATGCGAGTCAAGGCAGGTGAGCGAATACTTTTGACAATATAGTGTATCTAATTTTCACCGTGGAGAAGAAAGATAAATCAGTCGGCATGGTTCCACATCCACCATTTTGACGGTTGGCTTATACAGCACTAACCAAAGCTGCTGCAATACCATAGCTTTGGGCATGTGAGCTGTGTTTGTGAGATAAATTGTGACATGTGAAAAGCTCTCCACCTCTTTTGTCACCTCATCAAACTCTCAGGCTGCTCCGCATCAAGGCTTCTTGCTGAGGTGAATGGAGACATGAGGGCTGGGACGCCTGTCAAGAAGTGTTCCCAGAAGCCCCCCTCGGCCACTACAGCTTATCATGCCCCTCTAGTGTGTTACATCTCCTCTTCTCTCATCACTCCCTGGGATCTGCTCAGGAGAACAAAGAGAAACCTTCAGGAAAATGATTTCCTTCCCTTCAAGGGAGAGGTGTCAAGTGGCTATCTCCCAAGAAAATGCAGCAGATGGGTTTCAGTTATGGTAACATCATCAAGGTGGGCTAATGAGAAGAGACATGTTAAAGTGCTTTAAATGCAAATACCCTTTGCGTTGTCCCCTGAGCTTGTTAATGGGTTCTCCCTGTGGTTTGAGACATTACAGGTCTACAATTTGAAACCAATTTATAGACATATTGACCCATGAAAATCACATGCAAATTGGATCAGTTGTGCCTAGGTTAAGTGAGCGATGTGGCCGAGGGGAAGAACTTT
Organism: Cetoscarus ocellatus; assembly: GCA_037902135.1. NCBI lineage: Eukaryota > Metazoa > Chordata > Actinopteri > Labriformes > Labridae > Cetoscarus > Cetoscarus ocellatus. Next base: position 508,950 of record JBAMNC010000573.1, read on the forward strand.
ACACCTTGCAAATAGCAAACGGATGGCTGGACAAGGCCAACCTTGAGATCACTTTTTTTTACTCTCTCCCTCACTTTTCTTCCTCAATAACTCAACCCCGACATGAATATAAATGGAGACCAGTCAAGAGCAGGGACCGGGCGCCGGTGAATGGCTTTCTGCCCGGCCTCCGACAGCAGCGCTCCCTCTAATGGGTTCAGCCTGACTGGATTCAATCATGTCCCCTGATACCCTCTGAAGAGGATGCAAATTGTCAATCAGACCCCTCTCTCTCTCTCTGTCTCTCTCTCTCTCTCACACTCTCTCCACTCTTCACGCTGCCCTGTCTTTTGCTGCTGTCTTCACCTCGTTCCCCGTGATCATCTCGCCATCAGTCACTCTGCTTTTACGTCTGAGTTTTATCCTCTTACAGCCTGTTACATATCGGCCTGTTTTTCTGTTCCGTCTGTCTCAATCTGCCTGGAAGATATTGACATGAATATCATCCAAGAATGAAATAATGAGTACAGAAAAGGTCATGAACATGAAAATTCGGAGGAAGGATGGGATGCTTTTTTTGAGCTGCATGAAAAAGTCAAGGCACTTTAAATTGATAAAAAGACTGCCTTTTGTCAAATAATGTAAGAATAAACAGAAGTACTTCAATGAGCTGCTCTTTTATTTCCATTAAAGAGAGAGGATAACAGGTCCACTGACTCTACAAACAATAGACAGCCTGGTAAAGTTGAGATATGCTAATTATGCTTTTGTTTAATCCAGCCTATTTAGGCAAACAACAACAGCTCCGAGGAGATGACATGTTTTGATTGTAAAGGTTAATGTATTTATTGGATTGTCTCCTAATGCAATCATATTTCATTAGCCTTATGAAAAAGCAATCAGACTGTGAAAGCTCTTGCTGGGGGGCAGACACTGTGAGCAGAAATTTAAAATATATTTTCACAACAGAAGGCAACTTAATGCACCTGTGGGCTTCAGGTGCTTCCCTTCAAATGATTGTGACTTGATCGTGAATTTTATCATTTTGTAGCACACAATGCCCAAAACAAAAGACAAATGAAGTGAGCAGGGTGAGAGTTCCTGTGGCAGAATGGTTGTAGATGAATATTAAATTTAAGATTAAAGCTCAGTCTGACAGTTCCTCTTTCCTAGAATTAAAGGAAATTTTTTACAAATACTTTAAAGCAATTCTTGCACCATTTTGCTCCAAATTTAAGACTAATCCAATTATGAGGCAACCCTCACTGTTAAACACTTTTTTGATATTACAATTATTTTACATCTATATTCTTCAAAAAAAAAGTTTGGAAACATTATTTTGTTTGATTATTTATTCCCTTTAATGATGTCTAAAAAAAGTATTATAAAAAAATATTTTATATCATCTAAATGTCTCAATATTGACTTTTACAACGAGGTACAATTTGTAAGCATAATGCATTTGTGAAATGAGCAAAACAGCTAAATATGTTTGAAAAAAAAAAAAAAAACCTTTGCAGTGTTCTGTTGGTATTCATCTGTGTTTTGAGCTTCAAATGCTGCAAGGTGTGTGACTGGCACACACCTTGCAGCATTTGTGTGTTTTAGTGCTTGCAGGCAGTATTTGCACAACAGCACCACTACAGATCTCTAGAGCTACACTGACACTGTAGGCTAAAGTGTCCCAAAAGCAACTTTTTTGTCGATATGTGACCTACATCTGAATGTTTTTATGAAACTGCACAAATCTGATTTTTTTCTATTTCTTTATTGCTTTTGGATCACTACCAAAGTCATATCACCTCTCCCTTTTTCCATGGCTAACATTCCCTAAAGTTGTAATCAAAATCCATTCATAACTTTTCACATATCAAGCTCACAATTTATCAAACAACAAACTTGTTGGCGGAGGTGATAATGTACCACTGAAAATGTTTTGTCCAATTTTTTATTGGACATTTTGGTGTAATTCACAAGTAAATAGTTTGATTAAACAGCAATACTGAATAAACGTTGGATTTCGAATCTTACTTTTATGCTAACATGCCATTTATTGGGTCTTATAAAAGTGAAGGTCCATGTGAGGGTAGAAAAGCCTTTAAATGAGTAGGGGGATGAGGTATGTTTGTGTCTGTGTGCTCATTCTAAACTTGGCCTAAAGTTTGGATGTATTACAGTGTAACTATAGTGTAATTACACTCACTTTGATAACGTATTCCTCTAAAATGTCAAGTTTTTCTCAGAGAGACTTAAGGCCAGCAAGCAAGAGCTCCAGGGTGACTGAAAATATTCCAGAAGGGGGTGCCAGTTTCGCATGATATCTTTCTCATTTTTGTCATATTCATGTCATTTTCTCTTTATACATGTTTGTAAAAGATATGTGATTGTGGATCTATAGTAAGTGTTATTAAATTACTATTTGTACCATTAATGCATGATGTCCTCTGTGGTGGACAGGTGCATTACTCCCTCAAGATATAACATATTATATTAAAAAAATATATGATTTTTAACTTGTTTGAAAGGAAAAACAGACATTTAAAAATAATCCCTTTGTAATTTAAATATTCATGCATGAAAGGGTTAAATCAGCAGTATGAGATCAAACAGAGGCACAGAAGGAAGCACTGCCAAGCCTTCCTTAGGGCTCTGTCCCCACAGCTCAGAATCTTTTCTGAGGTTCTTGTGCCAAGTCACACCTGCTGTGTCAAAGTCAGTTAAGTTTGGCTAATTCATTAGTTTTGATGTGTTATTGCAGAAAAACTGATACAAAACCAGTCTGTGTGATGGTCTTAACACTAACTTTAAATGTCTTTAGCTCTTATTAGAGGTAACATAAGACAAACCATTTGACTTGTAACATTATCAGAAACCATCTTACTCTAACCTTTGAAACAAGATTCAAACAGAACAAGCCAGAGCTGCCATGATAAACGGCCAAGGCGATGCACTGCAATTAGCCATGATGAATTGTGCAGCCACTTTAGATACTCTGTAAATAATTGATTTTAAAAAAGAATCATCAGATGTTTACATTCCTAAACTACAAGCATCAGTGTCAGCAGCTGATGTATGGAAACCAAGTTAAGAGCCCATTTCCCTCCCATTCCACGGGGAGAGGAGGAGGCTGCAGTAAATAACCACTACACTGCCAGAGGGGGAGAGGGAGAGCGCAGAGATGAGAGGAGAAAATCCCCCAGTACCCTCACCACCTTCCTTTCTCTGTCTGCTTCCTGCTTCTGCTACATCATGCATTTATTTTCCAGCTTCTCCCCCACCCCCTCCCTCCCCTTTACCCCCTCCTCCATGTGTCTCAATTTCTTTTGCTTTCTTGCCCTCTCAATACTGCTTCTTTCATTCCTGTGAGCCTGGCGGACGATCACTGAAAAGAAGGTGGAATTGGATGCCGACTTTTCAGAGCTTTCTTTCAAACTCATTGAAGATTTTTTTTTCAGCTGGAGTGAGATGTTACACCTCACTGGCTCATCGTCCAAAACATCAACTGTCTGTCACCGTCAGCCACGGCCCATAGTTCACTGAGAGCAGCTAACAAGCCTTATACTGCATACTCGTGATAAAATGTACAATGGTGCATCCTGAACATAATGGCATTTCAACCTAGAATGATTCTGTTGCGGTAAGATACCGTTCTAAGTTATCTAAGTGCCAACCCCTAAAAGGTCATTGGTTGGTCAAGAGGAAGGGCAGGATGATTCTGGGAGTCAGGTCATTGGTTTCAATTTTTTTTGTCATTTTTAATTCAGAATTTTGTTGTTATTGTTGTTGTTTTTGTTGATGTGTAATAAATAAACTTTGAGATCACAGTGACCTTGACCTTATGCCGCCAAAATTTACAAACCCCAATTCCAATGAAGTTGGGACATTGTCCATCAATCCATTCATTATCTATACTGTTTTTTTCCTTTGGGGGTCACTGGGGGGGTTCCAGCCTATCCCAGCTGACATTGAACAAGTTGCCAGGCAATTGCAGGGCCACATAGAGAGGCAGACAAGCATTCATACTCACACTCATACCTAAGGGTATTAGAGTTACCAATTAGCTTAATGTCCATGTTTTTGGTCTGTGGGAGGAAGCCTGGGTGCCCAGAAAGACAACGCAAGCATGGGAACAGCAAACTCCACACAGAAAGACCCTGACTGACACAGGGACGAGAATACGTACATATATACTATGTCCATATATGTGTATGTGCAAGTATATGTGTATGTAAATATATTCAGAATTTTTTAACAAAATGTGTAATTCATTAGTGCAACTTAACATTTGAGTGTATTGTGGGTTGTAGATTTATCCCCATTTTTCCCCTTTTTGAAAATGTATATATTTATTTTATATACATTTATTGATTTATTAATTGATTGATTCATTCATTCATTGATTCATTCATTCATTTATTTTGATTACACTCTCTGTTTCACCATACTTAACCCCCCTTACCTGACCCTAAACATTAAATAACACATACCATACAAACTAAGGACTACCCGTTTCATCACAGATTATACATTATTGCCATAGTAGTTTTATTTATTTATTTATTTGTTTGTTTTTGTCTTTTGTTTTCTTGTTTAGTGTTCTTTCTGTTATGTTTGTTCATGTGTGTTTTGTTCACTTAGTCACCAATAAAGTAAGAAATACAAATAAAATAAATAAAAAAGATAATAAAAATAAAAGCAGAATACAATGATTTACAAATCCTTTTTGACCTTTATTCAATTAAATACACTACAGAGACACGATATTTAATGTTCAAACTGTTAAACTTGTTATAGTGCATATTTTCACTCATTTTGAATTTGATGCCTGCAACATGTTCACGTGATGGCAAAAGGGAGGAGGAGAAACAAATTTGGTGAAGTATTTACTGGCAAAGCCTTTTTGAGAAAAAGGTTTGTAGGAGAGCTTGAAACATTCAGTTTACAGACCTAAATCAGCTCACTTAAGCTAGCCTTACACTCAACAATTTTCCCTGCGATTTTGGAGTCTCAGACAAATTTCAAAAGTCATAGTAAAATCTTGGGGAGTCTTTCTGGAGTCGGCGTGTGCCCCTGTGATTGTGGTTATTACATGTGAGATGGGCTTGCAACCTGATTTTTGCAGTTTTAAGGCAGTCCTTGTCCAGCTGTGAAGGAATTCACAGAGGACCTAGGCTATCAGTGCAGTGAGTACGCTATAGCAAGTTGGTTTCAGAGCTTCACAGACTTGAGCTAATGATACACTTCAGCCAAGGATTGCTATTTCCAGTTAGATAAACCTCACTGCCGTGCTTCCTCTGAGTCTTTCCCCTCATATGTACACATGAGTAAATGTGCAGCTGGAGAATAGACTTGCAAAGCATCATCAAACCGCAGTCTTTTGCTAAAAATGCTCGTAGCTCGTATGCTAAACAGCAGCCACAGTCTCATTCAGAACAGCGGTTAGCTCTTTGGCTAGTTAACCGCAGCATACATATGGAGATAATGGAGAGCTGCAGCAATATTTGTCTTCATATTTTGCTTCTCCACACTACTGTGGCTTAAAGAGGACACGTCAATAACTGATTGATAAATAGCCCATTGAATCACGTGTGTGAATATGTCTGATTGTGTGAACATGTAAAATGGAACACCACTGCAACAGCATGACCCCTGACCTCCAAAATCAATGTAGTTCATTCTAGCATCAGATTAGACATTAGTGCAAATATCTAAGAAAATCCCTTGCGGCATTTGTGAGATATTGTTTACAAAAATGGCCTTATCAGACAACAGGCAAATCTGACAACATAATGTCATCTGCCATGGCTGTCGCCAGTATGGAGGCATAATCAGCCTTTTTAATTTCCGGCTCTGACTAAAGATATGAGAAAACACATTTCTACTGGTGCAGCCTCCCAGGGCTGCACTGTAGCTCAGGTTAACATAGCAGACATTATTTCCTGGATTTCATGAGTCACTTCAACACGTGTGCTCTATGATTCTGTTCTCAAGTACGGCTGACTCACTCTAGTACTTCTAAATGAACAGTTAGAAGTCCCTCTCCAATTCAGTGAATTACATTGGAAAATGTGATCCTTTGTGGGCAGAAGTATGGCATGTTTGGCATTCAGCGGCGGCTGTATATTTCCTCAGGGCTTCATCGGCCCCTCTGATGGATCATAATTGTCAGCAGAGGGAAAATGTTCAACACCCTTGTCTCATGGCTGATGAAAAAGGTCACTGCGGTTCGTCCATATTGCGTTGACCTACTGAGTCACCTGTACGTCAGGCGGCAACAACAGTTTTTCGACCCCCCTCCCCCTTTTTTTTTTTTACCTCACAAGCTTTTCACAGCAAAGCAACAGCAGTTTTAATCCCTTCCCACAGGTTGAAATCATCTCCTCTCTTATCTCCCTCTTGCTCTCTGCTTCTCTTTGAGTGATGGACAGGCAGCTTGGGCCTCAATGGAAGGCAGCCAGACAGGTCAAAGGTGGCTGAGCAGAATAATCCCTTTATGAAACCCCCCTCCTGCTCAGAAGTAAAGCTGGCGTAAGGAAGGTCAGCGTGTAGGCTCCATCCCTCCTCAGCATCAGCCAGAGATTGTACCTCTCTATTCACTCCCTTACCTTGAGAAGCGTGCAGCTGGCTTATCGTCCGGGTACTGGCTGTGCAGCATGAATAAAGCAGAAAAGAGAAGCTGGATAAATGTTTGAATGGGGCTCGAGTGTGAATGCCTCTTACCTGTTTCCCTTTATCTGCCTTTTCTAGCTATCCTCTATCTCTTGTTTCTCTTTATTTATTTTACTTTTATCTCAATCTTTTCCTCCATATGTCCTCTAAGTCTATGTACCAGGAAATGAATTTGTCTCCTGTCTGGCATCACTGTGTTTTTTAAAGATGACCCAAGTGAGGCGAGAGTCGCGCTGAAAGGGATCATGCCCTTTTGTACAGGTCAGCTCAGGATCAAACCTGTTCAAATGCAACATTGTGTTCAGATGAAAAGAGTAGAAATCAGTTGAGAAAACATTTTACTGGCCCTGAGGTGAGGAAACCCATTTCTGATCACAGGTTTAAAAAACAGACTTTATAAAAAACCGATTTAATCTCAGTGACACAATCCATGGATTTCTAGAGCAATCTAGTGAAGCCAAATGAGATTGTCATATGTAAACTAATTTATATATAGGGGGGCTGCAAGAAGCTTTAAAATGTAGTGTGACATATCTGAAGTGAGGTTTTATGAGATACATGGCATTAGCCTGAACACAGTGATGGAGATCAGCTCTACATTTGTATGGAAAGAGTCGACAAGGAAGCTATAGGGTTACATCTTGCTGTGGATGGGGCCACCAACTCTGCATATTTTAGAAAGTTTTTAGTAAAAAAACAAGCCACAAACAAAGTGTAGGGTGGTTGGATGCTTTATCAAACACATTTACAACACCTTACTTTTCAACCTGCAAGCCACTTTGTTTGACACGACTTCAGTGCATGGCAAAGCCTTTGTCTACTTCCACCTGAAGTGCTTTGACTGGCTGTTGTCTGCAAGATTCACAAGACAAAACAACCACCACCAGACTGAAGAAATTGATGGTTTTTGCAGAAAACATGATTTCTGTTTACCTTGGCACATGGAGATCCTCAGACAAACTCAAGAGCACACAGGAAAGAACTTCTGTAGAGGGAAAGTCAACAAGTCTGAATGAAAAATGGAGGAATCTGGAACTAGATGACCACAGAAACCCATGTTCCCTAGATGGAAATGAAAGTTTATCTTCAAAGTATTTGGCTTATACTGATGGTTTATTGTATAAAGACTAAGGATGGCAATTGATAAGAGTTCATTGATGCCCAATTCCCTTAACGATTCTGCTTATCGATCCAATTCTTTATTGATTCCCTTATGGATTGCTGCTGATTTTCTGTGTGGAAAAAGTAAGCCCGCTTTAGGTTTACAGTGGAAACAATGCCAAACACATGTCACTCCTGATATTCACTGTCACACTGCATAGATAAATGCTGAAGCAAGTTGCTGGTGTCTCCACTCACTGAAAGTTGTGCAGTAAGTGTCGCTTCCTCAAAATTTAATTTACAATTTCAACTACTTCTGCCCCCTATCTGTCATGATTTTAGAATACTTTGTTTAAATGACTGTCTCTGATGAGAGCATGATGTTCTTGACTTGCAAAGCATGCAGAACAAAGTGGAAGGAATTGATAAGGGAATTTATAACCAAAAGGACTAATGATACTGATTCTCTGAGGGAATTGTCATCGATTCTTAAGTGAAATTGGTTTTCCGATTCCCATCACAAGCCATGATTTTATTGAAAGGTTTGCTTTGCTTGGTGATTTGATCATCTGTCCCTTCTGACAGAGGATGAATTTATCAGATTTTTTTACTTTGTAGGTCACAGTCTTGGTGACTTAAGTCCATTCCTTTGCAGTAAAGTCAAACAGATTTTATCACCACAAAAACCATCCTAGCCAATAACTGAACACTCACTGTGTGTGCATAGGCATATGGTAGCTCTAGTTTTATCAGTAGAAAGAATAATGTTGATTGTGACATTGTGATCCACCAGCCCAGCACCGTATTAAGGAATCCATAATTGTTTGGCTAATGGAATTATCATGTGTTTGAACACTAAAAGGTAATGTATATGTTACTCTTTACACTAACACTGCTGTAAAAGGGTAATTAATATTCTTGTTCCCCATTTATTCCATGAATGAGCTTTGATTAGTCTAATTATTTTCTAGAAACTGTCACTAGAAACAGCAGGAACTATGTTGGCTTTGGCATTCACATTTAAGCTGGTGAAAAACAGAGAAGACTAATGTTTTGTTCTTTGCCAAGTCTGAAGGTAAAAGTAAAAGCAAGCTCAAAAAAGTGTTTGTGAAGCACAGAACAGTGGAACTTCTTGAGAGCCAAGTCTAGTCATTTCTCTTTTATGAAAACCTTTTGTGGTAGCAAAAACTTTGCTTTCCTTTCAAAACTTGTTACCACAACTTTTCCCCTTCTTCTAGTATGCTCTGCCCAGTGTCATTTTCAGAAACAGCAGGAAAGTGCATGTTTTCTGCTGCACACTACCTGTCCAGCTCCAAACAGCTCACAGAAAAAGTAAACATGGAGCAGCTAAAGAGACAGATATTTCCTGCAGGAGTTGTGCGAGAGAAATTCTAAAGTAAACAAAGTCTCCAGTCAGAAGGTGAGTCTGGAACAAGTCTGCTGGATGTATTTGCAACATATCAACTTTAAAAGGTGTTTATGTGTCTATGTCTTGTTTACAGCTTGTTGCAATGCCCTGAGGTGGTCAGAAAATCTAATAAAGCAGGTTTAAACACCAACAGTGGAGTAGTAGGTGTGAAAATGATAGATAATAAGAATAGTGTTGCTTGGTAACTTGTTGAATATGATTTTAATGTGCTGCAAACATGCTTCAAATCTCTATTATCACTTACTTAGTATTCATTTTGTACTACATAAAGGAAGTGTTGATGAGTTTGTCAGCTGTTATTTTGTGAAAGCCTTCAGCGATTCAGAACATGCAACTTTTCAATTTTAAAGTGAAAAACAGCATGTTCTTGCTCTCATCAGCATTGCTCTCTCCATCACGCCCTCTCCCTCTCAGCGAGTCCCCTGTCTCATCAGTTTAATAGCGCTGTATTGTGCACTGCGCTTCTACAGGTGGTCTCCTCGGGCAAGTACCCAACCCCACTGTCCCTGGTCCAATTACAGCAAGAAGGAGAGGACATTTTTATTGGCCTGTGAGGGGACATTTCCATGGCTGCCGTCATCTCTAGGAGTGGAGTCATCTAGCGCTCAATTACTCCTCCATCGTGGACCGACAGGGGACAGGAAAGGTCCCCTGCTGAGACCTGGCGAGTCCCTGAGCATTGCCCACACAGGATTACTGACCTACTTCAAACACAAAAAACCAACGGCTTATTTTCACTCCTACCTACAATAGATGATTGAATACATGGAGAGTAAGGTTCCTTTTGAAGAGAGAGGCATAAATACACAACATAATTTTTGGTACAACCCCCCATAAAAGGATTTAAAGGCTTTTGAACTACTTTGAGTCCAAAGATGGCACTTTCACAAACCTGTTATCTAGCTAGAGAGAGACAGAGTGATTGTGTTATTTAGTCACGCTTTGTTTCTTATAACGTCCAAAATCCAACATTTAACTTTTAAAAACACTGACTGGGGTCTTTATGGTGGTGCTTTGAACACACGTCGATGCCTCAAGGAAAAGGTCTGCTTTGGATCTCTGTTGGGACCTTCTTTTGTGGAATTAGCATATTTTCCCGATGCAATTTAGGCTTTCTTCTGGTACTCCAGCTTCCTCCCACAGACTAAAAACATGCTCATTAGGATAACGGGGACTCTAAATTGCTTGAGTGTGATAGTACTGGGTTGTTTGTCTCAGTGTCAGCCCTGCCATTGAAGGCTGTCGTGTCAAGGGTGTATTCTTGACTGTATGTTGGAATAGGCTCCAGCACCTGTGACATGAAAATGGATGGATTATTGACTGGTTAAAATGTCTGAAATCTGGGTCCCAAGCTCTCATTCAGAAGTTGATAATGGTCCTGAAGCTGAGCTATTTGAAAACCACTGTTCTGAAGAGTGTGAGTTCATAAGTACAAGAGTGACAAATCTATGGGTGGAGATACCTGGCAAGGGGCAGGTTTTATTATAATGATATACTGTGACATTACAAGGAGCCTGAACAGACCATCAGATTTCACATTTTCAGACAGAGGGAGACCATAAATAAAGGACTGTGTTGGCTTATATCACTCCTAGGGGTCTGTGGATACATCTGATACCCAGTATACATGCCAAATGAAATACTTAAAAAAGGGGATATATATCTCCTTTAATACGTATCATTTTATCTAAAAGTTGGCTGCATCCCATGAACCTTTGGGATCCACATATCTGAATAAAGTGTTAGATCACATTGCTGTCATTACCAGAAGTGCAGCTGCCACAATCTGACAACACAAAACCTGACATATTTGCTCTCTGTTCACTGAGTAATGTGAGCATGTACACTGCACAAAGTGAGCTGGGATCAGGGCAACACAAACCAGGATGGCACCATTTCATAATCCTGTACTTCGTAATCAAGTCATAATCCTGCATTTATGGTAGTATACAGTTTGGTTAATTCACTTTGTTCATGACTGTTTTGATTAAAAAGAATCCTCAGTTTAGACAACAAGCTGAGGGAGCCAGCACAACTCCGTGAGGGGGTGATGGTGGCTTGGACTTCATCTCCCTGCTGTTGCAGCTCCATCTCTCCGTAAATATCACACTAATCATAAGCCTCAATAGAAAGTTGTGGAAAAACTGCAATAAATATCACCACAAGTGACTTGATTCATTAATTAACTCACCAGAAACCCGCATGAAAGCATTCTGAATGAATATGAGTGGTTTTTCCATCAAAGTGACAAACTGAGCTTTAACTCAGAAGGGAACTGTAATTAAGCTGCCGCTGTCTTTTGTGTGACCTATGCTACCGATGTGGACATACATACCTGCTGGATTAAGATAAAGATGGCTCTCTATTTTTCATTTTTTGTTCCATTTCAGCTGAGATATGTGCACAGCTTGCATAAAAAAATAGGTGAGCCTCCTCGAGTGTGGCTCACGCTGGCAGTCTGAAAGCAATTACTTGATAACATGCTCACCGAAAATGAACACAGAAACGCACCACTACTGCCACACAAGTACAGTGCATCCAGTATGAAACGGCCATTACATAGAAAACAAGAACTATCAGTGTGTGGATGTGGGAGTGAATGGGTGTGAAGGGGTGGGTGTGACCTTCAGCTAAAAGTGTTTCATAAAGTCAGAGAGAGGAAAAAAGCATCCCTCAAGTCAGGATCTTATAATATATTAAAATGATTAAAAAACATTCATGTCTAATGAACCTGTTTTGTTTTCATCCAAGCTGTTTTCAAAATCTAAAAATGAGATCAGTCCCTTTCACCCATACTGCTGCCAGTCAAATAAGGGAGACTAAGGTTTCAGGCTACTCATATTTGAGATTGTTTTTTTTTTTATTTTCCATTTTAAATCCCCACCAGCAACTTCTCTGTCTTGTGTCCACTCATGCAATGTCTTGAAATCCAAACATATTACACAATAAAGTCTCAAAGACACGATGGACAAAGAAAATAAAACAGGCAATGATTAAAACAAGTGTAGTTATAATAGCGCAGTGATAGTCAAAACAGCAATAAAAAAAGACCACGATAAACTAATTTTATGTTCATTCAAGTTTTCCATCAATGGTTTTGCCGTAAGGATTGAATAACAGACATCAATGGTTGTCAAGTTGATTTATGTAAATGTATCAAAAACTTACTCCTGTCAAAAATGTTTCAATCTCCATTGTTTTTGTAAATAGATGTAGGGATTTAACGAAATAAAAATACCCCATCACCAAAGCATATTTTGTTCTCACATTTTCTAATTTGATACAGTTTTTTAGGGTCGGGTTGTCGGATTGTGGGAGGCCTGCTGTGGCCCCAGGCTGCTTGTTGATGATCACTGTTCTAGTTTGTCTTTGGAAAACTGTGAGTAATAAGAAAAAAAAAATCTGTTAAAACTGCCTTCTGTGGTCTCCCACGTCTTTAAGATCAGCCATGATTTGATCATTTTGTGGTGTTGCCAGATATACTCAGAAAATCTATATCAGTGGCAGACCAATTTGCATATGACTTTGTGGATAAAATCAAAACAATGTCAAAAAAGAAACAGCCATCCATATGAATGTCAGTGTTGTCATTTCATGTTAATCTTGGCTTTTCATGGCTTAATAGATGGTGCTCGGTATAAAAAGAGCAGTGAACAGAGAATGACAGCCGCCTACTGAAAGCCATGAAGATATAGATTTTGTTTGCCAAGATGTTTGTCATATGTTCATCAGCATAAATATGCCCACATACCAAGCAATAATGAAGATCCCCTCACATAAATGCATGTGCAGAAAAAAACACAAGACCAAATGCTTTTGTAAATAGTATCTCATGTTGCAAGGATTAAATTTATGAGATGTGGATTTACTCATCTCAGTGTCTGGTTGTTCATTTAAGGCAGAGTGAATCTCAGGGTTCTATTGTATGTCAGATGCAAAGGATTTTAGCTTGCAGTGGAGGTGTCTTTCATATTTTCTACTTGATGCAGTTAGTATTTTCACACCATGTGCTCAGACTGTTAGAATAGCACAGATAATGATCTGTGCTCAGGGGTCTGTTTGACTGAAAGTAAGGTGTGTAAGGAAAAAGCTGGCATGTTCCCATCTTGTAGATTCAGACAATAACTACACCTTAAACCACTTAAAAACAATATGTTAAGTGTGATCCAGAGGGGGTATTGATAGAACGTAGACATGCATCCACAGTGTCAAACACACACTTGCTAATAATTCAGAATACCGTATTCAGCACTGTCAATCACAAACCTCCTATGTCCATTTTTTATGATTTTTCTAGTTTTTCATAGAACAGTTCTATCGGTTACCCCTCTGTCAGTTTTATAAGCTTTTAAGCAAATGAAAGTCCAAAAAATAGTCATTTGTTGTCAGGACAATACAATGTTCATTCATGCTGTAGTAAATCATTTCTTTCATTTCATGACCAGCAATTTTGGAGATAGGAGTTTTTTCCCCAACAGCAGCAATATATTTCACAGGCCTGTCTGGGCAACAGCCCATAGAAAGATTTTGGAAAGGGCTGAACCTTTTTAAAAACACATCTGAAAGGAGACTGGATGATTATTCTCTCAATCATGTTCATTACAGGCCAATCCGGGAGCCAATTCGCACAAGAAATACTCACCAAAAAATTTCAGAAGTGGAACAAAAATATCCTTCCTATCGAGAAATGCCTTCAGTTTTGTTAGTGATTTTTCATTTAATTTTGAAATGCTGTCCAGATCTGACAAATCTGCATTTAAATAGGATAACATCTTGCTAACCTCTGTCCGAGCAGAGACTTCTCACTTTTATCATGCTTATAACACCCACCTCTTCCTGCCTTAAAGTAAACTGATTGTACCGTGCCTCTGCAAACCAAGCTCAATGGATCCAGCTTGAAGCTTTGCAAGATGGATCTGCCTTATTGAAGACGTAGAATCAGGCAGATCCAGCTGCACTGCAAGGTTTAGGATGCATAATTCCACCCACACTGTGCAGTCTTATATCAGAGCATATGCTCAGTTTAAATGATAATGGGACAGGGGGCTGAGTGACAGCATGCTATTTTTTATGGCACTACTCAGTGTGTGGTTCTGTGAGCTACTCTGTGAGCTCTGCAGCACATGTACACACAGAAACGAGAAAAACACACACAACCAGAGACTGTCATGCAACATGGAGCTACATTCAAATTTGTATACATACTTATGAATGACACAGATAATTGTGCTCACAGGTATCAACACAGTCTGTCCAGTGTTTTTTTTATGATGCAACAAAGAATACAGCCAATAAATCTAACACAAGAAATGAGAAGAAAAAATGTTTACAGCCGACAGTTATTTGATGCACAATGAACCGGTCTATCATAAACACACACACGCCTGATCCTGTTGGTTTTATCAAAAGATTTCTAGATTAAAGATCTTTGGTTTTGCACTTATATGAAAGTGTCTAACCTCACTTTTCATGAATGATGTTGGGGTAATGCAAAAGTGAAATATAACTTCAATCTAAGCATAATACTTTACACAGCGTCCTGCGCATGCACCATATTTAGTGGCACAATAAAACTAGAGGAGTTCAATAATTTAGCTAAGATCCTTACCAAACAATGAACTCTACCATGATTTAATGGAAATAAGAGTTGACACTCTTATTGATTGTTTCATGTTATACCCAAACACATATAATCCAGGTACATAACCCATCCTCTTTCTGCCAAGTACCTGGCCTTATGCTGGGAATTTGGGTCATTACAATGGCAAAATATAGACCCACACCAGTTCTGAAAACACAGTGTGCCATACGCTTCATGCCATCAGCATGAAGCGTATGGCACATATGGTTGTTTTGTTTCTCATTATTAATAGTAATGTATATGAGATCACCTTCATAAACTTGAAATCTAAACTGCTGATCTGGTTAGGTCTGAATATGCCATTATTTATCAGCCACAAGTCACAAACACTGACTGGAAAGTCAGACTTTATAGACAGAGCAGGTGAAAATCAGCTTCACTGTGGGCATTGAGTTCAGCCAAGACAGCTAAACAGATCGAAAGAGAAACAAGAAGCAAGCAGGTCATACCAAGAGGCACAGGCAAAACCTAGAAAAGGCAACATAAGAATTTTCAACACATGCACTTGTAAAAATTTGACAAGCATTTTGAGACAGGCTGCCCTGACAGCTTCCTGACTTGCCAGCTCACACAAGCATCCTCACAACAGGAGACTTTCCTCATTAGACAAAGGCATGACATGAGGAGTAAAGTAAGAGTAAATGTTAGACAAAGCAGCAAAGTCTGATGCTGCAATAAGAGATTATTCCCTATATCACCTGCACAGGTCTAGATGAATTCACAGTGTCAGTCATCAAGTGTAAGCAGGCATAAGAGGAGAGACACCACAGTAGGATGTGGCAGATGAAGACTGAATACTTTCCTTAAATACACTGAACATTTATGATTAAATGGTGGGTGGATACAAAGCAGATGCAAACTGTACAATGCCTTTTAGCTCAAAACCCCAGCTGAGCTCATTTTTTACTACATACAGGGCTCGTTATCATCTGCTCATCAGTTTAAATCAAACTATTGAGAGGTTGTTGCTAAGCAGACTAATTTAGATTTGCTGTGTGGTGGACAAGAATTTTCTGGTTGAGAGTAAACTGTGCTTAGGTGCTCTGCTGTGAACTTCATCAGATTCATCTCAGCTCCTACAAAGGCAACATGCTGACACAAAGACCTTGGCTGGAGACCCCTGGACCATGAACAACATCCAATTTTTTGAAATATATAAAAATAATAATGATTTTTACAAATAAAAAACATTAACAAGGTTTAACTTCAGATTTCTAAGTGAGGGAAATTTGCAAAAGATTATTTGATGTCCTTTAGATTATCTGGCCATATTTTTCCGTGGTGTGAGGTGTGTTGAGATATTTTAATATATTTTTTATGTTGAGTTGTTTCAGGTACTTGAAGTCAGTGAAGTTGCTGAAAGTGCTTCCATCAGTGCCATACCTTTGAGGAGAATGAGCTCAGACTTCTGGTAAGGTACACTGCTGTTGGCGGGTACAGTTATTTTGTGAGTTTAATGTAAAGGACATCCTCCAAGTCATTATGTTTGGCCTACTTCACGATCCAGCAAATGCCATAGCCATCCTTCCACCTGTGGGCATTAATTCTGCTTGCTGAATCTCACTCCGGAGGTAACTCCGTGCATCCACAGTAAAAGAACATCATTGTGACTTGAGTCAAAAAGCACTCATATTTGGCTCAGCATTAGTTTCCTCTAGCTAGATCGACAAACTCAGTGCAGGTCAGAAATGCGGCTACTTGTTGATCTGACAACATGAATGTTACTACAACATATCCTGTACAAAATATCATTGTCTAACTGACAAAGAGAGGATTAAAACTGCTACTGATATTGACGTCCCAGGTCACAGAAAGCCACATTTTGCTTGATTCTTTCTTCTTATTATCCTCCATGTTTGTTTACACTCAATTTGCAGTTTGAATGTATAACATTACAGGCTGCAAGAGTGGAGACTGTGGGTGTATGTGAACAACTCTATTGGTGGGGTGATGTGTTGCAGGCACAATGTCACTTCATTTAGGATCAAAGTCTTTCGGCCCATCAGTAGTGAGCTTGATTTAATGCTGATCTTGTCAGTGGACTTCAGATGAAAATGTGGTTGGATCTGTAACAAATCTTATGGCTTGTTAACCCAAAAAGCTAATCAGCCAGTCAAATGGCAGCAACTCAGTGCACTGAGGCATGTAGACATGGTAAAGATGACCCTCTGAAGCTCAGACCAAGCATCCAAAGCAGGCAGAAAGTTGATTCAGGTGACTTTAAATATGGCATGATTGTCTCCAGATAATTGTTGTTGGTGCTCACCAAAGTTGGACAGCAGAAAATTGTAGAAATGTTGACTAGTCTGATGAGTCTGGATTCGTGCTACATCATTCAGTTGGTCAGGCTTGTGGTGGTGTAATGGTGTGGGAGATATTCTTGGAACACACCAACTGAGCCACAGCCTACCAGAGTATTGTTGCTGACCATGTCCATCCCATTACAACCACAGTGTGCCCATCTTCTCCTGGCTTCTTCCAGCTGGATAACACGGCTTGTAAAAAAGCTCAAATCACCTCAGGCTGGTTTCTTGAACAAAACATAAGTTCACTGCACTGCAGTGGCCTTCTAGTTCAAAAAGAGCACCTTTAGGAGATCAGCATCATAGTTGTACAGAAAGCAAATCTGCATGTGGCTGCATGATGCTATTAGTCAATATAGATATAAATCTCTAAGGGATGTTTCTAGCTATGCTATTTAAAATTAGGGCATACTGAAGGTGAGAGGGGTTTTAACTCTGTACTAGCACCAAATAATTTGGCCATGAATGTATTATTTGTCATTACTTTTAATGCATTTTAATGGAGGATGTAAAAATTCATATTCTTATGGCTAAAAGTCAGCTCCATATTTGACAATACACACCAGCAATTGTCAAATGTTCTGCTGGATAAGGGAGAGTCTGAATCTAAAGCCCCAGAGGTTTAATGCGTTGAACTTTATATCCTCTAACCTTTGATTTTACATTTAAAATTCCCCTGAAACAAATCTATCATATCCTCCCTGCCACGTTCTCTCAATAATGAACACGTGTGGGCAAAAACCAGAAAAGGATGCTCTGACAAATGTGAAATGAATTATTTCTCCGAATCAAGCTCCTTTGTTTCATAAATCATTTTCTTCCCTTCACCATACACCACTGATCAAGAATTTCCACTGCATACTACCTTCAAATGAATTTGTGCTTCCTGCATTAATCTCTACCTCCATTTCTTGCCATATTCTGTCTTTTTTTTCTCAGTTTCCTTGACACGCTGAGTTTATCTGTGATAGAACACCACATAGAGCGTGTCTGTGGAGTAAAGGTTCAGTTACACAACAAATACCCTCATCAGATAAAGATATGCTTGGTGTGGAGATCTGTTGACAGAACGTAGTGATAATTATGGACATGCTCTCTATTTTTAAAAGGGAAACAGAAAGCTGCTGCAGGTGGGCGGATTTAAGGGATGTAAAAATGATATTTTGGTCCTGCTAGCAGATGCATATTGAGGCTTGTTTGGCTGTACTGGAGGGAAGATTCTTATTAGCCAGAGGGAGAAACAGAAAGAAAGAAAAGGGGAGTGACAGAATGAGACGGAAACACAGAGAGGGAAAGAGAGCCACATTGGCAAACGCTTCTGTTTAACAGGGCTGCCCAGATCCAAACACAGAGTTGGCCAGTGATTGGTCGGTTGTGGTTAGGTCTTGGCACGGGCTGCAGCGACAGCTGTTTGGAAATGATGGAAGCCCCTGAGAAGAGAGGCAGGAAAGAGCAGGAGGGACCACAACTACAACCCAGAATTACTGTGAAATTCTGTTGTCCTCGACTATTCTCCCAGAACTGATGCGGAGCAAAAAAATTAGGAGGAGCGCAGTGAATCAACAAAAAGAAACAAATTAAGATACAAATACAGGGACTTGTGCTGGTAGTTCTCACTGCTGACAGGAACATGTAGTAATTGGATGCCTTCAATCTTAAGTTCTCCTTTGAGGCTTGTTTGTAGGCCTGTTTCATTTCATGGCTTTATCTCAATCCAAGGGGACTGATCATAAAAACATTAAGCGCTGAAGACGAAATTGAAATTCAGGCGTGCATGCTATTAAAGCCCCACACAAAAGGAAATATAAACACATACAAATAAGCCTGTTTATTGGTAATCAAGCTGTTTTGAGCAAATAAAGCCTGACGGTGTAGGAACACTAATCAATGTGGTAATTACTCTGCAGTTCCCGCTTAATGTGTGTCTGGTCACCAAACATGTGGTGTGCTTTACCCAGCAGAGATCCAGATGGCTGCTTCACTGTTCATAACTGCATCCCCACTAGATTACTGCAGAGCTGTGTGAGTACAGAGGACACAGTCCAAAGGCAAAAACATACAAACGCGTGCAGGAAAAATCACCACAAGCCTCTAATTTTCAGCAATGGGAGGAGGTTCCTGCTAACTTAGCCACTCAGGTAGTCACATCACACTTTGAGAACACCAGCAGAGGGAATAAAACACCACCACTGGATCTTTATCTTCCATTTTTGTTCACAGTGTTTTTCTATGTTTAGCCCTTGCAAGACACAAATCCAGAAGACCAGGCACAGCTGGCTTTCGGATCCCACCATGGCGCACACAGAGGTGATGGCTAACAGATACCAGGGTGCCTTTTTAGGCAGTACGGTCACCAGCAATTGAGGAACATGTTAGTCATCTGAGAAAAACCCACCCAGAAGATTAGCTGATAGCAACTGCCAATTACACATCTGATCTTTGTACCCTGGCTCACAGGAACAAACATGGCTGGACTGTATTCAGAGAAAGAACAGCAGCTAGTGAAATGGCTGGGGATGTCAGTGTTGATTTGTATCATGATGAGTTAAAAAAAGATTAAAATGTGATTAATTTGAGTAATCCTAAACTATTTTGTTATAAAGGAATTTAGAGGACTGCTTGATTGTGTGTTGGTAGTGCTGTTGCCTCCCAGCGCATTGGTTGCTAGCTTGAATCCCAGGTTTTTCTCTGTGAAGTTTGCATGTATGATCATGGGTCATCTCGAAGTACTTAAGATTTCTGCCTTAGCCAAACAAAATGATTTATAGATTAATTGGTGACTCTTAATTGCATTAAGGTGTGAGCATGAATGGTTTTTCACCTCTATGTGTTGGCACTGTGATTGGTTGGCAATCAGTCCAATGTGTACTCCTACTCATTGACAGTGGATTCAGTGCCAACTCAGTCGGATGTTGCTGGCTACATTGTCTACCTGCAATGAAAAATTATTGAAAGTGAGGACACTGCTGCCAAATGGCTCAGTAATTGGGTCAGAGTAATGTGCACCTTCTGTCATTGAACTGACTTTATTTTTCTGTTGATACTGTTTTTGTTTTTCCTTTAAATCTGTAGCAAATTTTGTAATGCATTATTTAGTCAAAGTCACCTACCAGAAATACCTAAAATTTCTTTAACTAAGAAAAGATTTTTGATCCAAACATGGAGTAAAGTACTCTTATCTTGAGGCAGCACAAATCACAAAGTTAAAGCATACAAAAGAACAGTCAGCAGTTGAAAGAAAATCTGGTTCCATGTTATGCAAAGTAAAGTATTTGGTAGTTTTTTAAACACAATGTGTCTATGTACAGTCCCTACCCCCATCCCTGTTCTCCCTCTGTTGCCTGCTCCACTTAATAGAAAACTGTCTATCTGAGAATTGACTCATGTTGACCACATTAGGGATATGCCATCTCCCCTAGATTATAGTCACTCCCTGACCCAGGTGGTTGATGGTCCTACAGCGAGTTCCTGTTGAAGGAATATGTTTAGGCAGGTCAGCGTGGCCACAGTAAACTTCAGAGTATTGTGTTAGAAAGCTGAAACTACTTCCACCTCTTGGGAAGGGATCGGTCAGGCACTGCTAATAAGGCTCTAAGGCAACAGGAAACAAAACAGCCTGTTTCAAGCAGGGTTGAAACAGAGGGTTTTAAAGACGTACCAAAATTCAAATATCTGAGAGCATTTTAAGCAAGAAGCTTTGAAATAAGTTCTAGGACACTTGGAACCACATGAAGCTTTTTTAAAAAGGACATCTTTTTATCAGTAATCCTACATAATTGCAAATTTGTATCCTAAACTAGGGATCATTGGAATTAGGTAAGTTGTCTGATGCACTCAAATACTGTATTTTACAAAATAAGCAATTTGAAGCAAAACAGTTATTTGACTTGAGTTTGAATAGCACTTTCCTGGTTCTTTGACACTAAAAGCACTTTTACTTAACAGGTCACACAATTATCACACATTTGCGCCAAATTCACACCAGTGGTGGAGGTGACTTTATCAAGTGTCTATCAGTATTGACTAATCACATTCATCAACAGTTGAAATTGGGGTTAAGTATCTCGCCTATGGCTACATGACCATGTTACTGCAGGAGATGGGATTGAACCACCTACCTTCCAGCTAAGAAACAACCGATGCTACCACTGACACACAGTGAGTGTTTTCTAATCAGTGCAGCACTAATGAAAGCAGAAAAAAACACTAACACACAAAACAACATACTTTCTAAGCCAGTAATATGAATGTCTGCAAACATATGATTCCCACATAATGACAGGTATGAATCACTTCTCACCGTCAATTTAGACTTCAAAATGTTATAATTGTTAAACAGCCTAATTTTGACACAAGTTTTTCTGGATATCCATCAGCTGTCTGCACTCCCCCACAGCAGCAGTAGCAACACCGACCTCACAGTCTGTCAGCCTCTGCAGCCCCTCAGCTGTGCATTGTTGTGAGCGGCATAGGGTTCATTTCCCATAAACTGTCAGACTGTGAGTGAGTCAGCCGTGGCAGGTTGCGTAGGATTGGCTCTAACTGTAAATCTCTGGTTAACATTATAATGAGTTAAAGAGAAGCTGCTCCTTATGGGAAGGAAACATACTCACCTGCACACATGGCTCAGTCACATGCATATTACTCCCACACAAGCACATACAAAAGACAGGGCTTGTGTTTCCTGTCAACACTAGCACATTTAGTTTAGGTGTTGGAAAGAGGTTTTGTCAGACTGTGGATGCAGGTTTGATTGAGTGGTTGCGGAAAGCATGGGCAGAAGGTCACGGTGCTGTAAACAATAATCTTGCACAGCCTGTAGTGATGGAATTTTATTGAAACCAATTATTGACTCTGATTATGGATCTAATACTTATACAAAATGTGGAATATCTGTGTAGGTCCACAGGTTTTTTATGTCAACAACCTCAAACACATAGCACTCCCCATATTTAATGTAGTGATATGTTCGCAGTTTGTTGCTAACATAACATTGCTTAACTCTTGTGACTCCATGCAGTTTCCCTGCTATCTTTTAGTCTGCCTGGATTTTTATATTGCAATAATGTACATTAAACCTCAGCCCTTTCAAGGGCAAACCCATTCAAGACATCCCTTTTTTAGAGCCTTGACTATCAGAATATTTACAACTGTGAGCGACATGGCCCAGTCAGCATCCTTTAGAGCAGGAAGAGATGGTAGCTATGTGTAAGACCAGAAGCTACTGTTCGTACAGAGATTAGCATGATACTACCAGCTTCAGTAGCAGTTTTATCAGATCTGGGCCACATTTCTTTTTGAACTGAAGAACAAAAGCAACACTGAAAACATTTTTTCCAAAGAGGTAATGTATTTGCTCCACTTTATACATATTTTGACATAGTTTGTTCTACATAGTGGGTTACAGTATGTTTTTTAATCACCTGCCAGGAATGCTTTGAAGGGTTCTGTCCATTCCCAAGCACTTTCTATGGGCTGTTGCCCAGATGGACTAGAGAAATGTAATGAACAGTCCATCTGGTGTGTCAGGTTAAGAAGTATAGGAAAACAATGTAAGTATTACTGCTTGGGGCTGGCAGTGATAGTTGCAAGGAAGTCACAGGGCCACAGCGATTGCGTGTTATAATTTTTGTGTTAACATAAGCCATGGTGTAAATCACCTCTGTCTCCTGTCCGCCATTACTGATTCAGTGACCTCTTTTTTGTCATTTATGCCAACTGCCTCTTGACATAATGGTTTTGTTTTGAGCTAGGCAAGAGGCATTGATAAGGGAATTTTATGGCAAATAAAATCAAAGCTTAAAACTACTAGAGTTCTGGGTTTCCATTCTTAACAAACTGCGTGTTTATGCATTCAGATTATTACTGGTAAATTTTTTTCCATAAAACTTTAAGGTTTGACTAAAGGAGATCACCCCCTTCCTGCTCTTGAGTTGCAGTATTTCAAGATGTATTAGTTACAAAGACAGTCAGGAGCTATTTTTCACTTATCTGTGAAATTAGCTATGATCTTTTCCTCTTTCAGTGTTCCTATAAATTCAAATTTGACCATTTCCTTTCTTTATTTTGTTGGCATGACACACCCTTCCCTCTCACCCTTTTTCTACTCTTGCATTTTCACCTATCCTTAGGGCCTTAAAAGGGGAGCTCATTGTGCCTAGGAGCTACAGCAGATCTCCCAAGAAGTTCTCCAAAGCTGTTATCAGCAACACATTATTTCAAAATTCAAATTCTTACATTACTAATAATTAATTGTCAGATTCATTGTGTTGATGTTGTGGTTCAGAGATGGGAATCAAAAACTAATTCCAGCTGAGAATCAATAACAACTCCATTAAGGAATCAATATCATTGTCATTATTTTTGCATATCAATTTCCTTATCAATTCCTTCCCCCGACCGGAGTCAGAAGTGATCAGAACTATGGCTTGAAAAAAATTAAATACAATAATTCATTGCAGTGTTACTGGTGGTGTGGATGAGTCGCCACGGAGAAGCAAGAGCTACGAGTGAGGCGTCAGCAGAAAGTTATTGCGCCTTAGAGATTAGCAAAGATGTTAACAGCTACTGTGGCAGTTTTATCAGATCTTGACCACATTTCTTTACTAAATGAAAATTAATATCAACACTACAAACTTCTCTACAGAAAGAATATTTTCACTCCACTTCCGACATGTTTTGACAAAGGTTTGTTTTACAAAGTGTCCTACATTCTGTAGCACAGTAGAACCTGCCTACTAATTTATCTGATTGGCCCATAATGAATGTGATTGACAGAACAATCATCCAATCACCTGCCAGATATGCTTCTAAAAGGTTCTGCCCATTCCATGATGGACTAGTGAAATATATTGAACAGTTCATCTTGTACGCCATTAGTGCTGACCAGAAATGTGCTCTGACCTGACCTGATGTGTTAACAGTCCATCTGGTGTGTCAGGTTATAGTTGATATGGCCACTCTTATAGTATTGAGTTTCTTGTAATTATCTCATATTGGATACCATACT
The DNA here is from genome assembly GCA_037902135.1 of Cetoscarus ocellatus. NCBI lineage: Eukaryota > Metazoa > Chordata > Actinopteri > Labriformes > Labridae > Cetoscarus > Cetoscarus ocellatus. The sequence continues at coordinate 533,081 of JBAMNC010000573.1, forward strand.
TCATTATCAACTCCAATAATTTGACCTCTGCTGTTTTCAGTGTCACTTGTCTGGCTACTTAGGGTTGAGCCAAATTCTGATCTTGTTTGCATAGTGCTGGCACATTGGTTATCTCTAACCTGCTAATTTTTTGCTCCTTGATTGTTCATTTGTTTGTCAAAACTAAGCAGAAAAAGTTACCCTACATGCACTGGGAAGCTTTCTGTGCGTACTTTATTCCTGGCAGTGCCACCTTCACAAAAACAGGTAGAGAAAGCACAGCTGGCTGAAAGAGGGTAGCATGGTGATTGCAAAGCTCTGATGAAACACTCTGCCTTCTATTAAAAGTGCAGCGCTGCAAGCACATTCCTCTCCCACCCCTCAAACTCTGCGGGGTGATGACTAAAAAAGACACATTCAGTCGTCACCCTCTTTGACTAACACAAATAGATGCACATGGGTACACTCAGACACATTCAGAGTGAGCTGAAAGGCTGCACTCGCATGTGGATGAGGAGCCTTGGATGTATGGAGGGCTGGGTTAATAAAGCATGCCTAATTTACTGATGAAGTCTTGATGCAGAAGTGGGCAGTCTTAGCTTTAAGACATGTGATCCTACTCTCTCTTAGCTCTCTCTCTCTCTCTCTCTCTTGCTCTTTCCAGCTGGGCTTCATTGTAATACACACACACGCTCCCTCACACACTGGCTTGCTCTGGCTCTCTCACACACACAGACTCTCTATACTTAGAGCGTTGAAGAGAGGACTGAGGCTCACACTATCGGCTCAGCTTCTCAATGGGGGGACGCAGCCAAGAGCAGACAGAGCAGTCATTCCACAGGAGCCTTCCGCCGCACGCGTGAGAAGGAGACGACAAGTGAAAGGGGGGCTAAATTAGCTCCCTGTCATCATCACAACAGAGGGAGTTCTACTGACGGAGCAGGGCTAAACTGAAGGGAAAGGAGAGAAGGCATCTGTGATCGTATGTGGCTGATACAACAGTGACATGATCAGCCTCCCATTCTTCACATCCTGGCCAGTTTGTGACTTAGAGCCCGGGCTCATTGGCTTTTTCTGACTGTTTCTGTTGGGGAGTTGAGCAGCAGGGGGTCCACAGGAGACGGTATTGAGAGTATTTCAGACCCACTTTCTTTGTGCATTCGCTGAGCTTCTCCAGGACTGGAATTTCAGGCGGGAATCCCTCTCCTTCAAAGCATGGATGGATTTAAGACAGATGAGTGAGTGTGCAGAGATTCTGGCTGAGCTCTTTTCCTGCTGAACACACTGCTCAGGTAAGGGTGTGGAACTTTCCAGGAATACCTCTGATGTTTGGGATGTGATGGGTGTGGTGGGGTGGGGTTTACTAACTTTGACAACACAATTTGAGGGAGACAGGACACCACTTGTGAAGATGGGGTAACTACTCTTCTTCCCTATAAATGAGTGAAAAACATACAATTTTTGATAGTTACATCCTGTTAAAATTGAGATAAAATATAAGGATTGTCTTGAGATTACCAGCATCATATATGCCACATTTTGGGTGAATTTCAAATCATTAATTAATGGGGAATGTTACCCTCAGTTAAAAACACGCAAGTTGTGGTGCATTTCAACCAAATCACCAGTTTGGTTAGATACTGTAAACCCTGGTCTTTCCTGTGTTTACACAGCCAATTAGCTATATCCCTACTTGGTTAAACTTCAGTTTTTATGCTTTAAACTGAAACCAAAAAAAGAAGGGGCCATCCTCATCAGCTATTTTGGTACCTTTCCCAAACTTTGACATTGGAAAAGCAAATTACTGCCTACCGTATATTGTGCCAAAGCCAATTAAATCACCACTCAATGGAAAAACACCATTATTGAGCTTTTCTCCAAGTCTGACCTTCCTAAAATCAGTGCAATTCCTTTTGATTGAGGATTTTGCCATAAAAGTGAACCAATAGCTGTCCTGCTTTAATCTCCAGTAGTCTTTTTGCTTTGAAGTAAACAGAGTTTGTTACTTGCTCTCCATGCTCCTCACTTAAATTAAAATGAGAGCTGTTTTGGCAGGGGGGCTAAACACATACTACTCTGTTAAAGTAGGGAGCGTAAGCTGCATTTACCAAACATGAAAAAACTTGTGGACATCATGAGCACAATGCAACATGCCGCAAAATGATTGTCTACTCTTGATTATCTTGTTTTGATAATTCTGGGATCCAAAACCTAATCAATTTTGTTCTGATTTCTACCAAATTATATTAAAATAAAATCCAGGAAGGCAGTAACTATATTAGTGTTAATTTTATGAGTCATAGAAAGAGGCAGAGTTAGGGACACATGTCATTCTCAGTCCAAACTAAGGTGGGACCAGGTATTTCCCTCATAAACATCTGCTTTAAGAATTTATTTGTTCTATTTTCAAGTCACCCAAAACACACAAATAGATTGGATAAAATAAAATAATTGAAAAGAAAGAATAAAACAAAAAGTAAATTTGAAATACAAATTTTGTACATCCATTAGACAAATACTTTCACTTAAAAATCATTTAGAGCCAGTGCTGATATTACTTAAGATGCTCTCAAACTTTTCTTTGTTGTAAAATCATAAAAAAAGAAGTTTAAGAGAAATATTTGTCACCCTTGTCACTTAAAGAAGACAGAAACAGGCTGATTTTTCTTTTTTATGGTTCCATAATTGCATTTTGAGGGTAAAAAACTGGAAAAAAATGCTATTGCACATAGCTTAAAAACAGAAAAGCAAAACAGTGTGTGGTTTGGGTACAGATAAATAACTTATCATTAGCAGGTATGATGATTTAAAGCTACATAACAAGGTCAGCTTTATTTATTAGGCTGTTTCATAAATTAAGGCTTATTACAGGAGCATGAAGAAATGACTATATCAATGTACCATTTAAAATATTCTGGGATTCTGAGTTAATAGTCAGAGCTCAAGCCTGGGAAGCCTCCCTCAGGAACGCTGATACTTAAAGATATGCTTAAATAGAGTTAATATATTCAATTGATGCTGAAAACACAACACAACTGAGACATTGGCTTGAATTATAATACTGGTGTTTATACATATTATCACTAATAAAATGACTCCTAATAATAAAAGATTACATTTAAAATTCAGTATAAAATCAAGTTACACGCATCATCTTGAACTTCATCTGTATGTCAGTCAGGCACGTGTTGACTAAAGTCTCCTTTAAAACAGAAGCAGGCTGTTTGAGGCAAAACGAGCCTAATTTCCTTTTATCACGTCGTGCGCAGGTGCATGGGTGAATCAGGCGCGTGCAGGTGTATGTGCTGTTCTCGCGCTCTGACTGTAATTTCAGTCCTCGCCGCGCAGGACTTTTCCAATTAAACACAGAGGAGCTGTCGTCAACGGCTTTTAACGCGACAGTGAAAGAGTAAAGTGCCTGCAGAGTGTTTTTGTGTTTCTCCTGGAAACAACATGGATATTTACTTAAAAAAAACTGTCTCGCGCTGAAAAAACGAGGCTACAACAGCGGCTACAAGACTTCACTTGTTTCCCTGAGAGCTGTTTTCCCTCCGAACTTCCTCTGAAATGATGCCCATGCTTGTTCGCTTTATTTAATGGCTGCTGCTGCACCTTCTCCTCTGGTAAAACGCTGCTGGTAAGAACCACATATGATTTTCGGCAAGAATGCCTCTCGATAACCGGGAGCTGCGCTCAGTCTCTGTGCAATATGCAGCTAACCAGGCGAGCGCAACGATCCCTCTGAATATGCAGTCTGCTCGGTGAGCAGAAACACAATGTGGTTTTGAGGGAAAAAAAAAAGAAGGGAAACATACCCGGGGGACTAGTTCACATTTCCACTAAACCACGGATTAGTTTGGATTTAGTTCAGGGGTGGGGATTTACAACGTGCTGTTCATAATTGTATGCTTACTTTTGCCTGAATATTAAGCAGTGTCAATGTCACGCAGGGCACAATACACACATGCTGCATTTAGTCTCTTAATGGTTTTAATCTCAGATGTCAATCGGAACACATAGTGTGTCAGCTAAAAGAATAATCAATAAAGCAAACAGGTGGTGACTTTTGTGCCAGGGGTGGTCTTAATAAATTGGAGGCCTCTGGTAAAGAGTAATGGGAGGCCCTTCCACATTCAGCTACAATCATTATTACTTGTGAGCTGAATTTTATGGCCTTTAGTAGTTCAGAAACTTGTTTACAAAATACTTTACTTATCCTAAATCTTAATTTATTACCTCTACCAAGGATGTTATGTTTTTACTCGTGTTTGTTACTTTGTTTACAGGATAACTAGAAACATTTTAAATGGATTTTGCTAAAACTTTAGGTAACGTTAGTCATGACACACAAAACAAGTGACTGGATTTTGGTGATCCAAATCCTGATGTGGATTCAGGAATCTTTTCAAGAATTACTTAATATTGTGATATAGGGCAATTAGTATTAGAGAAGCTTTGGCGGGGGTTTGTGCTCTAGGAGTGCTTCCAGTTTTATAGATTTGGGAGACTGCAGATATGAGAACAGTTTGGACATTTTTATTATTGACACATCTTCTAAAGACATATACTCAATTGTAGGGGTGTGTGTACTGCAACATTTTTTCTATTCATTAGACAAGGATTTGGCAATTGCTGGCCCAAGGGCCACATTTGACCCTCTTTTCACTCAGTGTGGCTTGCCATTTATTTCCATGTATCAGCAAATTGTAAACACTAAGAAAACATGGCAGAATGTGATTCATCCTGAAATGACAATACAACACTATGTACAAACTAGGATATGTAATTAGGATATTTTTGTTTAACTGTAGAGGGGTGGTGTATGTTTGTTTTTCGCAAGTAACACAAATAACTTTGCTGTTATTGCTTCTGTAAATCTCCTTTGTAAGGCATTAGAATACAATATAAAATATGTATTTACTGTACTTGGAAATAAATGGTAAAAAGAAATTATTTTTACTTTAGGAAGTAGTACCCACTCAGTTGAATACATTTAACAATAAGCCTAAATTGTCTAATTCTGTGTCAGGCTAATTTAATTTTGCATTATTATTTAGCTGAATGTATATATACCCACACACACACACACACACACACACACACACATGTATATATATTTATATAAATATATATATATATATATATACGTTTTTTTTTTTCAACTTAATTAAAATGCGGAGACTCAAATGGCTGAATGCCTGCTGTCAACATGTAGCAAGACAACTTGTCTACAACCTATAAAAAAGTGTAGAAAAACTGAAATATATATTCAAACTGTAACACATTGGGAACTGCTTTACAGCATATTTCATATTTTTTCGTACAAAAAAACAAACAAAAAAAGTCATTTCAGGTATGTGTACATTCTGTGATATCAGAAAATCCCTCCCCTTGTGACACTGCTAGGATATTAGATAGAAGGCAGTTTTATATAATTTTACTGTGTTTTGATTAATCTGTTTCCAAAGATGGAAATAGGAATCATTTATTATCAGTAAATTTAGTGATAAGTTAAAATTAGCTCATTAATGTTATTTGTTGGTAGTACTAGGATTTTTTTTAAACAAGGTAATATTCTGATTAAGAAAATATGAAAAAATAACGTCCAGTTTAAGAGAGGTCTGTTTGTCACTACCGTTGTAACAGACACAGTGGAGCATCTGGGAGCATCTGGCAGCATTAATCCACTATATTATGCTATTTGCTAACATAGTTAGTTCCTTTATATTTATCAGTCAAGAAAAAAAAAATTATAATGTGTCTGAAAAATAATTTTACCTTTTAGAAATTGCTGGGGGATATTTAGACCTTGTGCCATAGTTCTGATGCCCCCTGCAATATTTCCTCCTCTGTCCTATTTCTGAAGTCGGACTTTGTAGAGGTATAGCTCAGGATTGTCTCCTCCTGGTGAATTCAGTTGAAAAGAAAAACAGGAACTGCCTTAAAAAAGATAAAAATAAATTAAGTTTGAACATAAATACAGTCAGCTACCAAGACTGTCAACTGACACCACAAAGTTGAGGATTATTTAAACAACTTATCAGTTGTGACAAGCACTAACTTAGGTTACACTCCTCCTGATTGTTAGAGGCTTAAAGTCATCTTCTTTTTAGCTAGCCTAATATGTGATCTATATCTAGAATTCCACACACTCTAAACCAGTGTAGTGTGATGAGGCGGGAGGGGAAGAGGAAGCTGTGCAGGTCTTCATCACACAGTGTGGGGAGTAAAACAAAACACAAAACAAACAAACAAGCAAATTAAAAAACCTCTATGGATTTTGAGGCACTTTGCCCTGCTGACCCTTTAAAAGTCAGCCTGCAACCCAAAGTCTGGGAAAAGCAGCTCTAAAATGAACAAGTAGGTTGGGGACGTTTGACCTCCTCCTAGTTTCACCATCTTGCCCCAACTTTGCCAACTTCCCCGTCCAATCTAGACAGTGTCTGGAGTCTGCTTTCCAGAGTTCAGGTGTTTGCTTGATTCTTTTTCTATGTATCTTGTAGTAACTGAAAAACTGCAGGGTATATTGGCAGCATTTCAGCAAGTGGTTGGAACTGGCAATGAGCAATTAAAATCCCCTTTATGATGTTTTTTAACCAGAAGTGAAAGAACACTGCCTGAATTTCACCAAAGGTTGATAACATTAAATTAAAACTAAATAGAAGAGAAATATAATTCCAATACAAAAAAACACCTTTACAAACATTGCTTTTGACACAAACTGAGTTACACAATTAAGATAGAGATGTTGAAAAGTAGTTGAAAAGTAGGTGAAACTGGCAGGAAATGTGGTCCAACAGTGTTAACTTGTGTGATAAAAAATGTGCCAAACTTTAAAGTACAAATGCTTGACCCTGATGACTGAGCCGTTTGCCAGCATCCCACAAAACCAAGCAGCACAGGGTTCAAAGTTCATGCTAAGACTCTTTGTTGCATGTTGTCCCCTACTCTTTTCCACCCCTTGCACAATTATTCACCATCTCTTTATTAACAGAAGCAGAAAAGCCTTAACATGTCCCCAGAAAAAGGTCTGAAATAATTAAAGTTATTCTAGACATATTGTACCTTCACTCACCTATCATGACTGAATCTAAAGGCTCCTTGAAGCTTGAGACAACTGCCTTCCTCCATCTCATGGGAAAACCACTCATTTGGTGCTCTCTGGATGTAACACTACACCAGGCCTGCTCTGAAAACATTTTAAATATTCACATCCATATAACCTCCTCATGTAAGTGTGATATCTCTTAGGTTTGAAGTTCATATTGAAAGGACTCCCTGGGGCTCAGTGTCTGCCTTATAATCTCTTGTGTATTCAGATATTGTAGAATCAGACTTGAAAGAAGCTTTAGATCTTTGCTGCTACATCGTATTCACTCATAAAATAACCACCTCAATGAAAAATGACAAATGCAAGCCAAACAGTCGGTCTCTGAGTCATTTTTTTTTAATCAAATTATTTTCATTGGTTTTTCACACAAAGTAGCTCAATTCTCCAATATTTAAATAATAGTTTCAGCCAGACTTTAGATTGCAAAGTTGAACAGAAGCAGAAAAAGATCTTTGTGTTCTTGCCTTGTGATAAAAGAGAGATACACCAGCACAAATGCCCTCAACAAGTTCACTACTAAAAATTAAGTAGAAATGTTGTAAAATAAAAAGATTAGATAGCAAAATTATGAAAAAGATAAATGGTGAGTTGGAACTACCTGCCACTGCCAGCGTTAACTAAAATGCACAGTCTCTCCTGTACTGTAATACACCCATTATTTTGATTGTAAAGGTTTATTTGTGTTAGAAACTTATAATGAGTGTGACAAACATAACTTGATTTCAATATAAATGACCAATGTATTATTATTCATGTGTTCAACAATGAAAATCAAACATTTCTGACTACATTTAGGCCCATGTGCAAAAAGTATTTTTGACAAGAACACAAGTGACAAAAATAATACTTTTTTTTAGCTACACATAGCACTGAAACAATCTGCTCTGTCTTTTCCCACCATTCATTTAACGGGCTACCAACCACCTCAACTCTACCACCATCCCAAAAGAGAGGCACATGCTACTTTCTCATGGAAATCACGTAACCACAGGTGTGCAGCCCTTTTTTTGTCCTTTTTTTAGCCCTGTCTCTGAAATTTCAGAGACAGGGCTAAAAAAGAAAAGGGATGTAGAATATCATCATTATGATATCTCTCTCTCTCTCTCTCTCTCTCTCTCTCTCTCTCTCTCTCTATATATATATATATATATATATATATATATATATATATATATATGTATATATACATATATATATATCAATCTATCCGTCTATGTATTTACTGAAATCTAATCAGAAATTTTGAATAATCATTAAACCTCCATTCTGCTTCACCTGTTTATCATCAAATATCTCCATTGAAAAATTAGCAGGAACATTATGAGATAATTAAACAATGTTGTTCTTTTTTTGCATCTGTTTCTAGCACAAAGAAACTGTCACAGTGCAAAAAAACAGCTCAGTTCTAATTAATTGGAAATGACATACATCTGACCAAAAAAGCACTGCACAGGACAAAAAGTCTGCAGCATTAGAACTTCTCTCTCTGCCTTTGTTTACAAAGTGGAAGACCTTCCAGTGAATAGACCTACCAGTGTGACATCCTGCCATTGTACCATCTACAGTTTAAGTGCAATACCCAGTGCAGAGTAGCGCTTAGCTGACCAATCACCACAGAGTAGACCGGGCAAATAATCAGAGTTAGCTGGACCAATGTGAAGAAAGAGGCCTGAAGGTGATGGGAGCTCAGTACGTGAAAACTAGAGCGTTTCTCTGAATATTAGAGATCATGAACATAATCGAGCAGTCATCTAAACTGAAAATATGAACCTGAGTCATGAAAAAATGTGGCATCTTTAAGACAAACTTATGCCTCACTTTAAAAAACAAAGCATTATGGTACAATTATACATTCTACTGATGTGTACTGCTAACACTGCCAATATAAATTTTCACATTTACAAATAATTAAGCTTTTAAGATATTATCTGCCAGTATAAAATCATGGCAATAACATTTGGCATTCTCATTACCTGTGGGTGGAGGCTGGCAGGTCATATTTTAGCCCTTCCAGTGTAAGATGATTTCCTCCTCCATCCAGCACTAATGTGATGCTGGTATAAACTTAAACTAAAGACAAACAAACATCTGGTAAACAAAGCAGAGAATGCTGTAGCTGAGTGTTTTTTTAAAAACATCTTATTAATACTGATGAGCAGTGTGCAGACAGCAGGGAAGAGTTAATATACTCCACACAATTGTAGGAGTGGTGTGGAGTGTCCCTCTGCAGGATCTGTTTGGAGAGAAGCGCTGAAACACCTGGAGAGGAGGAGAGCCTCATTATTCCTCGAGGGCTAAGGCGTGTCTCCATATGCTGGCCCTCAGCAGCCATTAGGCAGGCGCTGAACTAAACTGCAACACAGCCACTCAAGCTTGGAAATGCAATCCTTTAAAAACTTTCACAGTGCTGCTGTTGATGAAATTTAGTGTTTTTTTTTTTATTTTTCTAAGAGCTCAAAACAGATTTTTTTTAAAGCCTGAAAAAATAAATTAAAATATTTTCAGAGTTTGTTTATTTGTTTTTGTAGAGAAGTCTAAAATTGTTGAGCTATGTAGCTCATGTTTTGCTATTGTTTGGGTCTTTTAATTCTTTTCTTCATTTGGGTTTTCAATTATAGAGTTATTATGAGCATATACTGTTGATTAAATCACACAGGTCAACTTATTGCAGTGGTGGAAAGAGTGCATGAGTAGTACACTCAAGTCTTAACACAAAATTATGTCAAAGACTAAAGCTCTCTTACAAAATGCTGAAAAGACACTCACTCTGGTGAAACCTTGCAATTAGATTTGGTGAGTTTGTTGGGCTTAAAGTATTTCATACCATTCTTTTGGAGTGATGGAGGATTAAAGGGATAGTTCTTGTATTTTGAAGTGTGGTTGTAGGAGTTACAAGACACTAGCCTTAACATTAGCCACAATGAGAGGAATCAGTTCTGCTTCTGTGCAGATAGGGCTGGCATGGAAGCTAGAGCTATACATTGCTGCACATGGGGCCAGCATCTTGGCATAATTTAAAGAATTTTAGGCGCAAAAACAGTATAGGGTGATTACCTACTACATACAACACATGTACACATCTGGTCTGGGCTCAAATCCTGCCTTAGGTTGTCTTTATTTCAAATAGTTTTTCTTTCAACTCAAAATATTACATTTTGACCCCAATTCATTTTACAGTCACCAGTTGCAGCATAAGAAATTGACCAACTGTACATATACAACATAAAAAGGGTAGTTGAATAATAATTTATTTGATTATTTCTTAACACGACAAAAAATACTATTTTGTTTTGTTTACTGAAAAATGTATTAAATGCCAGCAATCCTACATTTACATTATTACACTGTATGTGGAAATTTGGGGTAAATGTTCATTACAGCAGGGAGGCCCTGTATGATGAGAGCTGCAGATTGCAGGGGCATGTATAAAAACCCTGATATCATTTTATTCTGAAACATCCTGAAGTATTTTTTCATTGCCACACTGTTTTTTTCAACCAGTTTGTCAATATGAGGTCACAATTTACAAAACTCAAGCAACAGATAGTTTGGGTTACTCCTGAAAAATCCTGAAATATTCCTTTGAAACTGGGCATACGGCCACTACTCAAAAGATAGTAGAGTAAAAACTAAGCCATGAAAAGTCTACATTTTTGTACCTTTGAGTGGCTCATTACCTCCAACAAGGTATATCTTATAAAGTTGCACAAACTCTCCAACACATAACCCTCTCTGTCCTCTCTTTTCCCCCCTGCTGGTGCCATCTCGCAGACCCGGCCTCACCATGTCCTGGTTGTTGGCCATGTGGATTAGCCTGGGCTTCCTGCTGCTGTGCCAGGCCACACTCTACCAGACCATCCAGCAGCACCATGTGGCCCGGCCTGGTCGCACCGACATCCTCACCCTGGGTAAACGAAGTCTCTTTTTTTTTTTCCTTCCTTTTTTAACTTTCTCGTCTTTCAGGTTCACAGCACATGCCGAGCATCTAAGCGTGCGAGCTGCTGCCCTCTGGAAGGGGCAGCACTTCTCAGCTCTGCCTGTTTTGAGGGCAACAGAAAAAGACTGCTGCAGTATGTCAGAATGATTTGCCACGGCGCTGCACTGTAACAGGATGATTCACCATGCTCACAGTCACACAGAATGAGCAAAGGGAGGTTGCTAATTGTGTTCCTAATTGCAGGTTTCCTACTTATATTTGGTCACATTGAAATCTAAACGCTTTCACTCTTTATGTGCAGGAAATATGGAAGAATTTATGGAAGACTGTACATATTGTTATTTCTGGCTCTCTGGTGATGCTGCACACTCCTTAAATCTGAACATGAAAACTCTGCAAGACAAAGAGCCTCTTCAAACACCATGAGTAAGCTGGTAGGGAGATGCGAGGAATTCTTTACTACTCCCTGAATCTTGCTGGGAGACTGCTTCGAGTAGGACAAGCTGTAGGCAAAAATCCCTATTACAGAAAGCTGGTAGCCTAGGGAGCTTTGATCGCTGTGGCTCAGATGGAAATGACAATTATGTTTCTCTCTTTTGCACTGGAAACGTTTGGCAATTAAGCCCCGACGCCTTCTGCACCGTAGGGGCAAAAGGGGAGGGTAGACACCAAGGCGGATCTAATTCTCTGATTATGGAGGAGCTTACCAGCGTTGCTTATGGTGTATGTGGGAGTGTTAAAGGAGAGGCATTGGCATTTTTCTTTCCAGAGCGAGGCAAAGGCTTTCTCTAAGCTTATAACAATGAGTGTGACTCCCATGCTGAACCCTCACAGAGAGTGAGGCTCTCTCTCTCTCCAGGAGCCAAGCGGCTGTTAAACATTGATGCTATCATCTGCTTGGTTTCCTTTGTGTGTGTGTGTGTGTGTGTGTGTGTGTGTGTGTGTCGCAGTGCCAGGGAAAGAGACAGTAATTGAAGCACAGCAAGAAGGGGGAAAAATCCAGCATTGAATCCTCCATGCCTGTGTTGAACATTGGTGGCTTTAAGCAGCATGTTGGAGAATTGGCTTCCTTTTTGCCACAGAACAGCTGACACATGAAAATCCCGGCTATGATAGATAGAAAAGTTCTCACAGTACCCTGGTGCTGTTAATTGGAACAAGAGGGCGAGGGATGAGCGACATAGAGCTCTGAATGAATTTTTAAAAGCTGGCTTCTAGTTTTTCTGTGTCTCTTTTTTTCTTTTGGTTGGCAAGTGGAGCTTGGTGCCAAAGATGTACAAGGAAGTGCAAGGCTCAGTAAGTGTCTCCTGAATAATGCAGCGGTCCCGAAGGGGGTACAGAAAGTGGGGAAAATAAGAGCCCCCCCCTCCAGCTCTGAGCACCACCCTCTGGGTAGATCTAGAGGAGTCATCCAGAGAAAGGGTAGTTATGGCTGAGAGTTCTCCAGAAGGTTTCCTCTCAGACGGATCAACTCTCACACTTTCTACTCACTCAGTGACGCACTGTTTTCTCACTCAGGCCATTATGGTGTGGCAGATTCACAGCTCCTGTGGGGAAACTGGTGCTCCGATCAGGACACATCAGGCCTGAAAGGGAAGCTTACCGCACATGAGGGCTGGGCAATATGGACCGAGATTAGTTACTTGGCTGAAAGTCCATACACAGCATCTATATTTCTATTTCTTAGAAAAGAAATAACGTATTTCAGTCCAAGAACTACAAACTTTGATGTGATTCTGTTAAAAAACCAAAGCTTATATTGATACCTGTTTAATACCACAGCAATAGGGATAAAGGTCCTAGACAATCTGTATTGGGGGAATTTTGTTTAAAAGTGCTTAAAACTGCAAACATACTTCCACACACTGTCTAAGTAACAAAAAAATAAAATAAAATAAAATAAAATAAAATAAAAACAAACAAACCAAACATTGTCACCTTTTTGAGGTTGTCAGAATTGTCTGTACTCTTTGGTTGCCTTCACATACATCATACACATACGAGTCGGTCGAATGTTGTCTTAGCCACTAACCACTGACGGAGCTGTAGCAGTGATCATTTACTCCAGCCATCAAGCCCATTGTTACTTTTTGACAATAAACTGTTGATGCGAGGAAGGCATCAACGGTTTGGCAGTAATTTGAGCTATAGGATTAAGTTTCATATTACTGTTTTTCAAGTGCCCTTTAGTGTGTTTTACAGGCTTCCTCCGTGTGATAGAGTACTACTCTGCACAAGGAAAAAATCTGTAGCATCAGCGCTTCTCGTGTAAACACCTCCAGTAGCTACCTGAAAGTATGTAGCTACTGAAGGTATTTACCAGTATTACATTCTACCATTGTTTTATCAGCAGTTTAAGACTATTACTGCACTGGCAGTGCAGAGCAGAGACTTGAATGAATGCAGAGTTGTTTAAATAAAAAAGGCCTACAATTTTGAGAATTTAAAATAAAAAGCGACCCAATAATGAGTGTGGAGGACATGTATTTCTGATGCTGTGGAATCAAACACTCAACCCTCCATTTAGACTAAATATTTCAAATAGGAAATTTTAAATGTTTTTGTGGTTTTGACCTGTTATTTTAAAGGATACACAATGTTGGACTTTGCTAATATCCAACATAGTGATATTTCCAGACTCATATTTGTGAATCAGTATCCCTACCAATATTTTTTTTCAAGAGCACAAAGCTTCCATATAACTAACATGGATTCATTCCCTTCATGGTGACAGCCTATTTATGTTAGAAACAAATGTTAATAAGAAAATCAGCACTTTATTTTTTCATTAATACAACTTCTTGTTCAACCCCTTGACGCCTAATAGTGCAAATTTGCTTCAAACCCCTTCCATTCAGAATGCATCCAAGATAGGGTATGAGTTCCTCCAATTCTGGTTCATGGGTATTCAATATGCACCTGGGAACTTTTTGCAAGCTTTTGTTTCTTGGGGAACCTTTCAAAATCGGAACTACATCCAGCCAAAGCAAGCAGACACTTTTGGTTTTATCGCGGATGCATATACACAGCCAAAGGAGAGGAATTGTCCTATTTTGAGATAAGTAGCTCGAAGATAAAAATACAATCCAGCTTATTGTTTGCTTCTACAGCTAAAATATCAGTATAGACTACCTGTGATTGATTTTGAAGTTATTTGAAGTTTTCTGTTTGTAGTGAATTAGTGACAACAGGCCATAAAGGTTCTGTTGAGATGGTTACTGAAAGCCACACACACCCCCACATCCACACACACACCCACACACACTGTTCAAATTGCAATGTTCAAAGTGCAATGTTCATAAATGAGACTGCAAAGACAGCTGAACTGTTTGTTGTTTGTTGCAAAAAATGCAATGAAACATATACCTGAGATGGGAAAATGTGTTATTCCTATGTGTATATCCTACTATCTGTTCCCTTAATGACTGTCGTCGCTAATTTGCACCATACCTAAATTTTTATCTGTTCTGTGTGCTAGACTCAAATTAACAATCTCCACTTAATTTAGCATCTGCTTTAAAGCAAAAACACAAATTATTTATTTTTTAATATAATTGTATATAAATTCAGGCGTCAAGGGGTTAAGGCATTCAGTGATGAAGGAGGAAACCATTATGATAATTTTGTACATTCTGCCCATATTACAGCCAATATATTGGACATGTTTGATCTTTTTTGAGGTTGCAGTTTTGACTGCTTCAGGCTGAAACACAGGTTTTTGAAGATATTTCTCAGCGATAGCTGTTTTAGGGAATGGATGTTCTGTCCATCTCACCACTTTGTGACTTTGGTCTGAGGTGAGCACATTATAAACACGTTTCACTTACTTACATGTATTTCACAGCAGCGTTCACATAGAGGTCAGTGGCCTGTTAAAGCATTCCTCAACCCCGCGTGCTCCCATAACACTTTCAAACTAACGAATTATGATGGATGACAGCCTCTAATTGGTCCTGACAATCAAGCTATGAAGATATGTTTTGCTATTTTACCCTTCTAATCAGCAGGCTTCCCAGGGATCAGTGTCCATCACAAACCACGCATTCGAAGAGAACACATCTCTGCCTCCTCTGCAGCTCGGCAACTGTACAATTTACTGTACGTCGTGTTTTTTTAAGAGGATTAAGCCGACATCAATCGTACTCATCTGTGGAGTAGCGTTAACCGATCTAACCAGAACTGCTCTCTTAGAATTGAAATGCTATGATGAATATTTGAATTAGAATTGATTTTATAATTTGAGAGGCTCTCTGGTTTCATTGAGGCCAAAGCCCTTGGATATAAATAGATGTGGCTGTGTAGGATGTAGCATGGAAAAATAAAGGAGAGACAGAGATGTCTTGCCTTGAAAAAAATCTATCGGCTTTCATGCTTGGCAGTTTCTCAGTAATCAAATAAGGTGTCTGTGTTGCTAAAGCGATGATGAAAAGTGTGGTATACAGAAGATTAAGTTGTAATGTGCTTTTGTTAATGAAGCGGAGGGATGCAGGATTCAAGCTGTCTGTGCTGATTAACAGGTTTATAGAAATTATTTTATATGAGATTCTTAAATGCAGTCTGTTTCTATGAATTTATCTTTTGATATGAGCCAGTATTTTTCAGCTGGATTTCAACAGCGTAGAGGTGTCTCTGTAAAATCATCTTCTCTTTGAAATATGTAGTCCAATGGGCAAGTGCCACTGATTGTATTTTATTTGAGGTAGCTTTTCATGATTACTAATAAATTAAAGTCTAGACACCCCACAATGGGCTTTTTTGTTATATATTTACTGTCATGATCATAGACAATCTCACAATCACCATCTCAATTTTACAATAACAATTACAACATTTCTGTTTTTATTATTGTTATTATTATTATTATTATTATTATTGTTATTATTATTATTATTATTATTATTATTATTATTATAGTGGTATTACTATTGTTATTATTTAAATACAGAAACATGTGGATCTTCAGATATATTTCTAGCCAAAGAGAGGGACTGCTCAGTCCTAAATGAACTTGTGTATTAACAACATGTAGGTCAATACTTATCCAACTATCAGCTAACTATCCTATTATTAGAAAGAAGTGTCAACATCCATTATAACCATGGCAACCACAGATGCAACCGGCCATTAGTCACCAGTCAAAATGGCACCAGGTCTCATTCAAAATGTCAGAAGTGTTTGAATCATTGGAGTGTTTTAAAAGTAACGTTATAGCGAGGGAGTGTCATCAAGTATGTGTTAGAATAGAATAGAATAAGTCTTTGCTGTCCACCTTAGGTCAAAACTTGCTCTTGGCTCTCCAGATTCAAATATCAGCATAATAATTCATGCAATCAATTAAAACAGGCAGAGAGAGCAGTTAAGTCCACACACTAAAAAAGTAATAGACTCTTAAACAATCAAAAAGTTCATTTTGGTTTGGATCTTATCAGTCATGTAGTGAGTTAGGATGTTCATAGCCTGGGATGAATGACTTTTTAAAATAATTTTAGTCAGCAGAGGGACTATATAGCGCCTCCCTGAGCTCAGAGACTCAAACTGGTCAGAAAGAGGATGAGAACTATCTCCTAGAATACGTTCTTCATTGTCCTGTTAGTAAAAAGTTAAGTCAGTTTTTTTTGTGATTTGCACACAGTTTGTTCTTTAGTCTACAAACCAAGTGACTGCACCAGGCAGAAATATATTAAGTTAGGACACTCTCAACAGTGGATTTGTACATAAGCCCTAACACTTTTTACTGATACCAGGGGCACTGAATTTTCTGAGAAGCTGAAGTGTCTGGAAGCCTTTCTTAAAAATACACTCAGTGTTTTCAGACTAAGCTGGCTGTCCAGGACTGTGCCAAGCTATTTAATATCTTCCATAGTTTCAACAGGTTGGCATGTAAATAGTTCAGTCAGCAACAAAAAACATCAATAGTTAAGCAAGTTCAGCTGCAATGCATTTAAACAACAGTGATAATATTGTTTACAGTGACAATGTCACATTGAGTGGCATCACCCTGAGTAGAGGTCGATGCAGAGAGTGTGGTCTTGGGCCTAAAATGTTGTTTTCCCTGTCCACACAGAGACAACCTAAACATAGTTTTTGAAAATCTTATGGTCAAAATTTTAGAGACCTAAAATGCCTCATACAACATGATAATGTTACTTGGGTTTGCTTCTGTTGCTAAAAGCTTTCCAAACTTGCAGTTTGACTGAATTTGTCAGTATCTGTAATCAGGCTGGTCCATCTTGCAGAGCTTCAAGCTGGAACATTTGCAGAGGCACTGACCATCAGTCATTGAGGAGAAAGAGGTGCAAGCTCCGATCTTGATGACAGGGGGCACTAAGGGGGCACTTGGTATCCCAGGGGCACTGAGCTGTGTTAGTTTGGCCCTGACTGTCCTCCAGCATAATCACAGATGTCTCTAACGGATACTTATGTGTCAATTACAAGCCCTCAGTGCATGATGTCAGTCCTGCCACTTATCCTCTCAACCTACCAACAACCACACCACAGACATTGACCCCTGATAAATCTTCTTGAGCATGCAACAATTATCTTTATGTGAATGATCATGTTATTCCTTGTGGTCCTTACTGTAAACAATCTATTTACCGAACATGGACATGTCATCTCTTTACTTCAAAACATTGTTAACATTACCTTAATCAGTTTTATTGTCTTTTCTTTTATCTTGTTTGAAGTATATCCCATCCCCAGATTGATGCATTTTCTCAAATTGCTCCATGACAAGATGGGGGAAGCAGTTTTCCTCCTACTGTACCATTCTCAGTACCGTCATGCATCTTGAAGGGGAACAGCGGGTTGGTATATCGTGAGAAACCACATCCTGATATGAATTTTTTGTGTTTCTTGGCATGCAGCCCGGCTGACTGTCTGAGATACTGAGTGGTACAAAACCTCGCAAACTATCTGACAAAGACAAGAAACACAGACAGAGGGGATGTGAGGGTAGTGCGGGGAGGGTGGGGGTATCTGAGGAAAGGAATAGAAGGCCATGTTGAGTGAGGTGTAGATGTAATCCTCCAGCTTGTTGAAGCATTTAACGCTGTTCGAGGAATCAGCTTATCTGCCGCCTGCAACACTGAGCTGTCAGTGCATAGGAGAGAGAAATTTAAAGTCATATTTATTTATTCAAATGTTTTTGAGTGAAATCAGCGTAGTCCCTGCCAAGGCTGAGACAGACAAATGCCGTGCTCAACTGCTTTGTCACCTGCTTAGCAAGCAGACATGCACCCGCTCTCCTTCCCATGAGCCTCTGCTCCGCATTGCCTTCCCCTGAGCATCCTGCTTGTGCGGCCCAAGATTGATGGCGGCCTGATTTCGGGCAGCCAATTCTGGTCTCTCAAGAAATAATCCACTACATTGACAGATGAGCCGAATGTGACATGACACACTCACACACACACACAAACACACTTGCACAGCCCTGTTCTTCTCCCAACCTGCCAAGACAGTGAGCAGGAAGTGCTCATCTCCAAGACTGCAGCTGCACAAACCAGGCCGCTCCTGACAGCACATAGTGTTGGACTCAATTGTAAGTCAGTTAAAGTGAAACCAATTTGCAATGTCAGTGCACTGTGGGAAGGAGACGTGCAGATTTAGCATTTCTGTCTTCTTATACTCCCCAATAAGTTGTCTATAAGTTGTCAAGTCTCTCCATGTAGGGCTCAGAAAATTGAAATCACAATATTTTATTGTCCTGACTTGTGATTAAGTTATCAATTTATGTCTTTATCTATTGATGTGAACATGAAATCTCGAAAATGCCTACAAGATGACATTTTTATATTTCAGAGATCTAACCCAGAATTGATTGAGCCCCATGTTTATTCCTCATTTTGAACATCTTAAGATATCTTAAGATTGTTTTGAGAAATTTTCCTCAAGCTTTTTACTGAAGTCCTGGTTGACCTAGGGTTGGGCTGGTTCTTGATGTGCATATCATTGTTGTATTTGTAATTGTGAAGCTTTTTAGTTTGTGGGGCTTAGTGTGAGACAAAACTGTTCTCCAGATTTGTTAGCCAGTGCAAGCTAGCAAGGTCTTCATGGCAATGGATAATATGGATCTCTCTGAATATGTAGGGCCACTTACTCTCCTGGACAAAAACTTTACTTGAAAAACACAACACTGATGATCTGGACCAGCAGGATTTTAGCTTGTCGCCATCACTATTGACTGTGCTATTCTGGTAGCCAACAGCATTACATCACGTCTGGTGATGAATCTCTACTTCAAAAATTGTGCCAGAACCAAATTGGCTCCTGAGTCTATATATTTCTGAGGAAAAAACTAAACTAGAAGTGCATTTACAGCCAGTGGTCACCCAGCTAAATCTGCATGTACCACTGGTCCAACTATGGCCCTGAAAAAACAAAAGAGTGATCTTCAAATGAAGCCCTGGATCTGTGTGGGTAGGTTTGAAAGTATTGGTAGCCCCATAACATCCCTACTTCATTGCTGCCTGCAAACTTGTGGCGGTAAGTCATGTCTGCCCTCAGTTAATGACATGATGCAGCTTGAGATGTGTGCCATCAAAGGATCTTATAGGTCAAGGTCCTCAAAACCTTGATACCTACACTATTTTGTTAAAATAAAAACCATCCAAGGCCTTCCCCTTGACCCACCGCTGCACTCTCATTGTCCACCATTTTTCCACCCTGCGGAGGCATAAAACTGCCAGGTGGTAGTTCTAGTGCACTGAAGTATGCATTCAGTAGCAGTTCTCATAATATATCAATACCCAGTGGGCCAGTCTGCATATAACCACTCTTTAGCTCTTGCTTTGTTGTATTATGACTCTGACAGGGCAGATAAAGAGAGTCTCAGATCTGATAGAACAACATGATTCCTCTTCCAGGTACGGCTGTAAAATTAACTCTACCTGCCTGTTGCACTTTGATGGCAATCTGTCGTTGACTTGTTTTGGACCCTTTTTTGACTGCCATAATGACGAGACAGTTCAGTGTATATTGCACTATTAGAGAAGAATCCTGTTTAACTAAGAGCCTATTATGTAAGATAGCTGCTGTTGGTGTTGAAAGCAGAACAAAACCAAAGGCATATTGAAGTGTAGTTGAACTTAAATGGCAGACAAAGGCATTCTGATTTTGCATTAACATGAAAATATAATAGATGATTGGTGACTGTTTGGTGCTACTCTTTTGTTTATATACATTAATTTTACATGGCTGATAAAGTCTTATCACTAATGACTGCAAAGTGTTTTAATAAGCTGATTGTTCAGGGTGCAAGGAAAGCCCTTTAAGAGTGTTGCAAATATTCAGCTACTTAGATTAACCAAGAGGCATCATGTGGTCAAAGAGCACAAGTGTGATCGTAGTCAAAGATTTTTTTTGGATGAGCCGAGCAACTCTTGCTCTGCTTTTAGAACCTAACCTGTCATAACACTGTTGAGCTCTACTTAAGCTCCACATATGCAGTTTTTTTATCTTAAGATCTGAGGATTGGGATATTTCTGGGAAGAGGAATATCTGTCAAGATACTGTGCTTTAAAAAAACATGATCACAGTTTATGATTTCTGTCTCATAAATGAGATAAAAGTCTAGAAGTGAAACTGCTACAGCTCAACTTGGTCTTTTTTTGCCTTTGTGCCAGTAACAGCAGAGGTCAGAGTCATTCTGTTTCCAGGTCATCTGTCTCTCTTTCATTGCTGGTCTTGTGTGTGCAATAATTCAAGAATGCCTTTTGCAGTTTTCTTGAAAGTTTGTCTGAATGCCCACTCAGAGTGAAGGATAAAATTAGTATATTTTTGAGGTCATAGCTGGGTGACAAAGTCTCATGTTCATGCTTTTCCAAAATGCCTTAAGAATGGTTCTGATGACTTCTTGTCACACTTAGTGCAATGGTCGTTTCTGACTAAACAATGAAACAATAAGAAACTAGAGGTGAAGGGTATAGGTCAGGGTACAGCAACTACATTCATACAGGGGAAAATTTTTCCAGACTTTTTAAAAAGCTGAGCTATTGTACATTCATGAGATTGCCACAAATGGTTGAAAATTGCTAATAATTAAATCAAATGGATTACTGCAAATAGATCAAACATGAAGCCATTTCTGATAAAGCTTTTGATGTTAATGTTTTTGTGGTTGCTTTTATTACTGCAGGGAAATAAAGAACAAGAGAAAAAGACAAACTGAGCCACAACATTTTTTTTCCTCATATTATCTGAACCTATATCTTTGAAGCCAACTGAGAAGCTGTAGGGGGCCTGATGTAGTCCTTGGGCCCTCAGTTGATAACCACTGGTCTGAAGACAGTGTCTGAAGAATGCTTCAAGTGATTTTTTTTGTACTTTGCTCAAATGTCCAGTTTGACTCAAAACTGATTAATGGGATTTTGGGGTGCCGACCCAACCCTCGCAGCCACAACGGCCCCCATCCCTCCGGGAGGGCCCCCCACAAGGACCAAGGGCGCCCAAGGGAGCCCCCCAGCCACCCCGCGCAGGCCCGACAGGCTCCCCAACCCAACCCAACCCAAGCCAAGCCACCCACGCCCCTGCAGACACACTAAAGGGAATAAAACAAAAAAAACATCAGATGACCTCTTATATGTCCACTGAGGCTCAAGAATGAAATAACTTGGTCTTGGAGGTTGATGGTCAACAGTCAAGGTCAATTTGTCTCATGTTTATCATTTCCCTGTGAAAACAGTGATTAGATATTACATTTAGGGCTCCCTGTTGTCTTTGCACAAATGTCCACTCTGACTCAATGTTTAACTCAAATAAATTTGGAGGTCAGTGTCAGTGTTATCTGGTCACTTGTCCATCTCTTATAAATTGAACTTGTCAAGACAACTTCAAAGTTGTGGCATAAAGTTTTTTTCCTTCAGACTTTTCTCAAAGACCCACTCTTACTCAATGTTAAACAAGTTGGATTTGGAGGAGCAAAGTCAAACATCAGCAGGTCTCATGTGCATCCTTAAGTTGTGAACCTGGTGTGTAAATAATACTTTTTCTTAGAGGTTTGCACAATGTCCACCTGACCTACAGATAAACCAAATAGCTTTAAAAATTTGAGTTTAAGGGCCAAAGGTCATTGGGACTTGTGACCATCTGTTACTTAAGAGACCTCTATTACTCTCACTACCATATAAAAACCTTAGCTGCTCTCCTTGACCCATCACTGTACTCTCACTACCCTTCACTTGTCAAACAGCCAGGCAGTAGTTCTAGTTTTTTCTCTCTATCGCTGATTGGATGTCTGTTCCACATGATTGATGAATTCTTTTAGCCTTCAGGTACGCTAGGTAATTAGCTTCACGGCAAAATCCTGAGTATACTCACTGTCTGAAAACTTGGAGCTCATTTCCATGGTTTCCAGACTCCTTATCCCTTTATCTCATTGCGACAGGACAACAAACATGAACAGGCACTTTTTTTTTCACACCGTCATCTTCAAAGTGGTTACCCTACCGCTGCTGCACTTCCTCTGCGGAGGTGGAGTAACTGTTGTGAGCGGCAGATCCATCCATATTACCCTCCGAAATGGCTCCCTTCCCCTTAAAGTGTTTTTGTTTTTGCCAATTAAATCTGCTTTATTTACATCCCCATTAAACTGCGGGGACTAATTAGGGAGAGAATTGATGGTGGGAGAAAATTCAATTAAATTATCGTCACTTGAATGGATGAAGCCTGAGTCATATAAGTGGATGAAACGCAATTCTTTGAACCTGCCGGCAGCTCTGGCTCATGTGGAAACATTGTAACATATAGAATTAACTGCATATAGGCGTCATGCACAAACATCCACTCCAACCATGCTTCCCCAGGCTGCCTTTTATGTTATTGCAGCAGGCATGTGCTCATTTTATTCCCCAATTTCTCATATTTACACCAGTGTTTATCATGTGAAAGCACCTTCTTAGGAGCAGAATTAAACTACAGGGATATGGGAGTAAAATTATACATGACTCAAATTTAATTAGAATCATACATTTCTTGAACATGGCACCTACAAAACCTGCCAACAGAATCCCATAATGTACCTCCACATGACATTATAGTTGCTCTGAAAACAGGGCTTAGGTAGGGAGCTCATCAGCGTTATATGATCCCACTCTCTATCACACAGCATGCCCTTCGAGGTAATGAAAGCAACCTTTCTAAAAACTAGGCAATAACTGGCTGATCATTCAGGTGCCGAGTCGCCCTCACTCTCTCAATTTGCCTGGCCTCTGCCTGCCACTCCATCCTTTCTGCCCCTCCTTCTCCTCTCCTTCCATCTCCTCGTCTCTATCGGCCCCTCAGACAATTTGTCATGGATCAGATGAGACAATTTGTCATGGATTAGTGCACTTAAATGTCTGTGTGATAGTGGAAGCAGTCAGTGGAAAAGCTTAGGAATCCTATTACACTGCGTTTTATGGCCGGCAAGAGGAGGCGGAGGGAGAAGTGGAGGTTGAATTGGCACTTTCTATGGCCCGCGTGCCATTTCTCGACTTTTTTTTCTCCCCACACATAATCAGATATTCACTTAGAAGTGAGCTCCAGTGATGTGTTTCAACTGAGAAAGTAGACCAGAAGTTAAGGGTTGGTTCTTGATTCTTCACTTACTGCACAGGTTGACACTTAATTGCCTGTTTGCCGGTTCGGTATGCATCTTCAATGTTCATTCTTTCACTGCGAATAATAATTTTTATACAATATTTACAATAACAATAGCAAATTGTTATATGATACAGCTTGTTTAAGTTACACCCAATTTCCAGTTATTTCCCATACATTCCCTTAAATTTAAATCCCATGGAAAGTTTCCAGTATGGAATATTCCCATAATTCTTGCAGTTAACTGGAAATTTTCCACCTCTGAAACCCTAGTGATGACTTTGTAAAATGTTGATCTGCAGCCCTAACCCTTAGGCCCTTGCAGTCCTCTGCATCAACACAATCCTTGCTTTGAGCTTCTTTATTTTGTTTTTTTGTTTTTTTCTTGGTAATCTGGGAAAAATATTTAGATGTAGATTGAGTATCGGAATTCTGGAAAAAATATAAAATAAGGTCTAATTGTTATCTATATTGTTCAGCCCTAGGTGTTAAGAAATTACTCAAGTGTCCTTTAAATAATAGCTGCAAGTCATACTTCATCAAACTCAGTGGTAACTGTTCCCCTTTGGCCGGGACATTCATGTCAGCCATGTGTAACAAAATCATTGACTGAACATTTAAGCTTTTAAACTGTGTAAATACATACAAGTACGTTTAAGGTAAATCCTTTCTAGTTTTGAAAAAAAGAACAAAAGCTTTATTAAACAGTTGCCTAATTTTATTTTTTATCATCACTGGGTGACATCTAAAGAACAGTCACTCCTTCTGCCGTCTCTGACTTTAGACCTTCTGAGCACGCCCAGATGCTTTTAGTCTGACTGCATGTTAGACGCATGTACACACACACCATGATCTGAATGTGTCCATGTAAACAGTGAATGGGAACATTTTAATCTGAATGATTTCAGTCAGATTGAAGAAAAAGTGCACAGGTAAACGTGGCTAATGTTACAGCTCAGTTACAAGAAACAAACGATGGGAGTGCTTCAGTTCTCAGAAGAAAAAAGCACAACCATCTTTATGTTCAGTTGCAACAAAGCTTTAGGTCTGCTTGGCTTGATCTTTGTATTCAGACTAACATGGCTTAATAAAGAATAATGATAATGAAAGGTTATGGTTTTGCAACTCTAAGAATCAAGCTGGAGTGGCATTAGTCACTCCATACGCTGTTTGATGCAGGTTGAAAGACACATTTTGTACGATTAGACAAACACAAAATCAGAGCAGAGGTCTTAGCAAGTGGCCAATTATGACTTTGTTTGCCTTTCTTGCCCCCCATTGCATTTGAAGTGCTGCTTACAGCTGAGAATGAGTCACAGAGAAATAATCAGTGCTTGTCTCAGTGGGCTGACACATTTGTTTCACCTGTGGCAACATTGCTGTGTCATTAGTTTTTATTTGCTAAGTGGTCTATGTCACCCCTCGCCTCTGACTGCATGAACTGCTTCACTCCCTCCTCGAGTGAGATTAGATGGTAGATTAGATCATTTTCCTCATTGATGATTGTCTCTTACAGTGCAGAAATTCAATTCAATACAAGTACCTACAATTATTTTTAATGAGTAGAAGAATCTGAAAATAGACAAACCAGTCACACAGTGCCACGAGTGCTCAAACATTTCACCAAACATCATCTTGGGTAACACATCTGGCTTCCACAATCTATTTTCAACCCTCCATCTTGAATAAATGTGTTCACTTTTTCTGCCTACTTTTCTTCATCCTAGCTACTTACTTAGCACGTC
Source organism: Cetoscarus ocellatus (assembly GCA_037902135.1). Classification (NCBI taxonomy): domain Eukaryota; kingdom Metazoa; phylum Chordata; class Actinopteri; order Labriformes; family Labridae; genus Cetoscarus; species Cetoscarus ocellatus. The sequence goes on from JBAMNC010000573.1 coordinate 558,429, forward strand.
CACATTTATTTTCAGAGCAGCAGAAAGTTACTGTAAAATAGATCATTACCATTTTTATTTATACAATATCTTATGCAGCGTTTCCATCACCTCTAGGTTTCCCAAGCCCCTCAGTACCCTCTCACTAAAATAAAATAGCTTGCTTATGTTAATGGAGTAAAGGGACACACTGGCAGGTAATTGTGATGCAGCAGAGCTACTTGGTGGCATCATTTAGAACCACTGCAGGGGACAAATGTTACTCATTGAGTGTTTTGTTTGCAGACTCACTTTGCAGTGGCAAGTCATTTACCCAGTGGCAGTCAAATAAGGTTTTCTTTACCAGACGGCAAATTTTCCATCACGATGCTTTTTCTTTTTACAAGCAATTATGAGAAACTTTGGTGGAAGTACAGGCAGAAAAGTTGATTTTAAGTGTCGAACTTAAGAGACTGTAGTTGCTTGTTGTAGCTACCAGCTCTTTTAGTTTACATACAGATATATCACAGATATATTATTGTCTTCTTTCGCTTTACTGCTGTCATGAATGCAAATAAAGTTAGAGAAACTGAATGCAACTGTGACGAAAAAGGTAAAATGGGTGATGTATGTACCTTCTAGTGACATTCCTTTTAACCTGCTGTTTCCTCATATTGATTGAATATTGAGTGACTGTTTGATGAAACTGTGTATTGCTGCCATTCTTGAAAAAGAGATCTACTGATCTCAATGGGACAAACCTGGTTAAATAAAGGTTGAATAAAAATAAAAATAAAAAGTGAAAAATTCCATGGAGGCTTTAAGCATCGATCTTGTTCTTGATTTACCCATTACATCTTAAATGATTGAATTCAGGCCTTTCACATTGTTAACTTTGGTAACATTAGCTTGAGCAGAGTAGAGAATAAATGGAGCGTAAATTGATTTGGGAGAAAAATACATGAATAAATGTCCATGTTTATGCTTTCAGCTATTAGCTAGATAGCTCATTATGAATTCAGAAGGTCTGAAGTGTGTGGTTTACCTTCCTTTACCATCCATCGTTGGTAACGTGTCAGGCTTGTTATAGCTTTAATTTTCACCATTAAAAGCAGCAAGTGCAATAAATACATAAATGAATAAGTAAATAAATACATACAATTAAAGTTCTCCTGAAGGAGCTGGGTGATAGCTGGCATCAAGCAACAGATACATAAGTTAGCAAAGACCTAATAAACTCATTTGACCCCTTGGCTATAACAGAGCCAGATATATATATTGTAAGGAGTTGGTGGTTGAGACCAAAAGCAGAGCTGAAAGGAGGTTTAACTTTTAAATGAATGTAATGTTATGGAATCAAACTTGGCCTGCATGGCCTATAAGTAAAACATGCAATAACATTGTTTAGTATTACAATAACAATATGGATTGCTCTAACTTAACAAAAGAAAGTGCATATAAGCTATAACTCTCAGTGTCCTTACCTACGCTGTCACTGTTTTATCCAAAACTTGCAGCTGCTACATTATTTTTCTGCATGGAAAAAAAATCAGGAAACTTTATTTCCATTTAAAATTATAGTCCAACCTTTTTTTTTTTTTTGTTTTCGTGTCTTTCCTCACTCCCGAGTCCACGACAAGCGGATAGACACCATTCTTTTGACTCTGCGTGTAGTAGCAAGGAAGAGACGGACAAAGGTCACCTACTGCTAACTAGCGTAGCTCAAATAGCTGGAAGTGAATGGGATGTATTAGTCTGCCTCTGCCTACAGTCGTCAGATAAACTCTTCAGCAACTCTAAACGGTCCTGTGTGCCTGTTGTGACTCGTTTTTACCGTGTTATGTTATGTTAGCTTCTACTATCACCTTATTATCTTCTTCTACTCCTAAACAGAGGCTTTGCTTTGTTGACCTACTTCCGGGGTGGTTTAGTGAAGTTTGCGAACTAGTCGAGTCTTTTGAATTGCTTATTTAAGTGAACGATGAGAACCAATTCGCAGTTTTGAGTGAGCCGTTTGTTTGCCATTCTTAAATGCAAATTGCCTCCAAATTAAAGACTGGTATTTTGCTAATCCCAATTAGGGTCCGTTGGGTATGAGTCTGTTCCACTTGCCATTTGGCAAGATGAGGGGAGGATCCTTGACTGGTCACCATGAAATCACAGGGCAAGATTATAGAGACAAACAACCAGGTTCACTCACAGTTACACTGAGGGGCAATCTAAAGCCCCCATTTAACCTCTCAAGCATGGTTTTGGTCTGTGGGAGGAAATTGGAGTACCCAGAGAGAACAAGTGAATTCTCAATGAACAACCTAATTTTTATAAAACTTCTGATAGCTCATCATGTTTGCATCTTATTGTCTGTAGTTTTGTCAGTTAAAACTGTTTTCGAGAACGGAAAATGTCCCAATTTTTGTGTATTCTTTGAAGCACATGTGATGAATATTTTTACCATTAGGACCCCCTCAGCCCCTCAGTCACTGACATCCCTGTAAAAAAACTAAATGCTAAACCAACTCTAGTCGGGTTACACTAACCCCCGTGTGACTAGGTAAATAACTGTAAATTACTGTGTATATATTTTATTCTATCTCATTCGATATTTTGTATTTGATTATATTCTAATTAATAATGCATGCACCTTGACTATATTATTATTATTATTATATTTTACTTATTTGTCTATTTTTTCTTTGCACCAAGAACACTAGAACAAATTCCTTGTAAGTGTAAAAACCTACTTGGCAATAAATCTGATTATGATTATGATCAAAATAAGGCCAAAAAAATACAAAACATCTTAGAGGCATATTTTGAGTAATGTGGCTGATATTGCACATCCTGCATTGTAACTATTTTGACACATTGTGATAAAAAAATGATTTATTGTTTAGAAGAAGGGGGGTACAGTATAAAGTCAGGGAGGGATGGGGAGTATGTGTTTGGGCCCAGAAATTTGCCTTAAAAGTCACAAAGTGAGCCTATAAATCACAGCAAGCTTGACTTTTTTATGTTTTGGAGGAGACCCAGAATTGAGCCAAAAGAAAATTGAAGATTAAACTTTTTTTCATGAAGGAAAGACAAGCATGACAGGCAAGTAGCTCTAATGACTAATAGTTCTTAGTATCTGCATGTCCATCAAATGTCACTTTTCTTCCCATAATTTATACCTCTAACTTCCCTTATTCAAAAAACTTGTATCATGTAATATTTGCAGCTTTTGTGTCTCAGATTTGTTTCCACTCTCCTCATAACCACTCATTTGGGATGCATATGTGTTTAATTTGTTGCCACAGTGACTTGCTTTCTGAATTCTGCTCAGTGAGTCATTCATTCATGCCCTGACAGGGGACAAAAGTGGCTTACGGTGTCTGGAATTATGGAAACAGAAATCCTCTTGCTTGAATATGTCCCCACCTGTCAGAGAAATGATTGAAAGTCTGTCTAAATTTTCCACCCGGGGTGCTCTGTCAGCATTAGCTGAGCTCTATTTGTCTTGTCTGATGTGTCTGAGTGAATCTGTGTGGCTGCTGTGCCAAGGCAGCTCTGTATTGTCTTATCACAGCTTTATCTGACAGCATGCTCTCTAATAATGAAACTTAGGTTGAGATGTCACAGTTTCCTGCTCGTCATGGATACAAGCAGGCTGATAACGGCACACGAGACAGACAAGGACAAATACCTGAATAAACAGACAGCATGAATTCGAGCTGTTTTACCCTATTGTGTGGACTGGATTAAAAGTGCCACTCACTTGTACTGTACTAGCCTGAAAAGTGACAGACTGTTGAAAAAGTAGGGAGACAATTAGTATCCACTGGCTCTGCAATGTGTCTTCATTTGCCACAGCACATGTCAGGTTGGCTGAGCATGGCTCAATGCCCTCGTACCTCCCTGCTCTGCCTGTTGGCCAGGAGAGAGAAGGAATGAAGGACGATGTGGCACCTGCATGTGTCTGTCTGTAGCCTAATGACCCAAAGGAGCTCTCTGTCTCACACGTTGTCTCTCTCTCAACTTTTATGCTCTTTATCTCCATCGTTTTACAGACACCTTCTCTTTCTATTAGCCATGCGGCTTATCTGCCTCGAGTCTTATCCCAATCTTCTTCTTTTACTCACTACTTACGCCCCAATGAGTCAGTTTCCTCTTTAGACTTGCCAAAAAAAGACATGTTTAACTTCAATTATCTCGAGAAACTGAGTAAAGCTGGCAGTGTGTACTTGTGGGGGAAATATTATTTAGAACCTCAGGCAGGCAGTGTAGGATTTTCTCTTTCTCATCTCAGGTCCCAGAGGTTTTAGTAGTATGAGCTACAGAGCTTTTCCAACAAAAAGACCTTTTGACCTGCTTTCTGTAAGTTTTGTGAGTTGAGTTTAAATGAGGATTAATGCCAGCTCTGAGGAACTTGTTCAACCTTCTCCCAGAGGACGTCTGTGAAAGCCTGAAAATGGTATACATGTGTACAAAATGAGAGTGTTATTGGAAATGAGCTGTGAGAACTGAACACCTTTCCGCATGGCGTCTTTGATCATAACATCTCTCCCGTCCTTGTGGATTTCAGCTGTCTCAGAGGTATAGACAGCAAAGCACACATGCATGCCAAATAAAGATCCCTGGAAGTGTACTGAAGAATAACTGGATCCCTCACCTCATCTTTTATCATAATGATGTTTTGTCTTTGTCCTTGTGGAGTTGAATCCACATCAAGGCTTTTTAGCTCCATGAAAGACTAACACAAGCATCAGTTTTCATAATTCTGCTGCTGCGCTCTTACATCTGTGGGACAATCAGGCCGAGTCGGGGAGCAAAACTATTTTAGGGAGGACCTGGAGAGCTGCAGCGTCGGGTCAGGTCTGAAAATGAGGCCCAAAACAAACCATGCTGGTTGATTTATGTTCACCCTGCCTCCCTCACTAAATGTGGTCAGCAAGTAACTCTCTATGTATCCCTGTCACACTGAGCGTTATATATTAAATTTTGGGTATTCACGCTCAACTGCCAAAAGTTTCCAATGAGTGGTATGTATAGTTCATGGCTAACTACTGATTGAAGTCCACCTGGTTTTGCTATGTTGGCAGAAAATGATTAAATTAAAAGTTTTAAAGGAGACATATTTTGCTCCTGCAGTGATAGGTTTTGGGTCTAGACATGGTGTACACTGATCTCTTGCTAACAGTGTAAACAACAATGGCGGCACTTCATAAAGACACTTCTCAAGCTGGGGGCAGGATACTCAGGTCGAGGTAGGCTTATGCAAATGTAGATGCTTGTTATGTAACTGTATATCCACAGACTCAACAGAGTTTACATTTATGCAGCCTGCTAAATACAGGTTTTGTTGTCTACTCTCACATGTTGTGGACTGGGAAGCAGGCCAGATACCCACAAGTATGTTCAAAGCCTTCAAACAGTGATTTTTTAATATGTCCCCTTTAAAACATATAATTGAATCTGAATCCGGTCCTCCATGAACTGAGGTGTGTGAGGAACACTGCTTACCATGTGCTTATGTCTTTGAAGGGCGCAAAAGATTTCGTAAAGTCAGAGGGGATGTCTAAGACGGTGAACATCTTTGCGCCCATGCACATCAAAAACTTCTGAAAACATTCAACAAATTGAACAAATTGTTCAAAATGATAGATAATTCAGTATAAGAATGACAGTAGAAATGGTCTCCATTGATAAAGAGACAACTGGGCATATTTTGTATTAAAAGTTGAACATGATGAAAGTGTGTGTCCAAAGTTGTCCCAAATCTTCTGACTCTTAATTGGGGTAAAAACAAAAGGCTAATTTTTGGAGACATTTTGGAGCAACAGTGAACATTGAATCAACACTGTTACAAACTGAATTGAGAAAAGCTGCAACAAAAGGAGAAAGAGACCACAAATATAGAAAAATGCTTCATTCTTCATCAAGACAATGCACCAGCTCGCACTGCACTCAGTGGAGCAGTTTCTGTCCCATAAAACTAATCACAGTGCTTGATCACTCTCTCTGTTCACATGATCTGTGTGACTTATCATCCAATCTGTGCTCAAAGGAACATTTTTTGAGTCTGTGTCCGGGGTTAAGAAAAGAACGACAGAGGTTCTGAGACAACCAGCAGAAGACCTGCTGCACTGCTTTGATCAATGGAAGACCCAAATGCAGCGACGTGTTGATGCAGAGGGGGCGTATACTGTTTTCATATGTCAAACAGAAAATGTTAGAGCTGGCTGGGTGAGAGTGTCCGAAATATGTATCAATCTAGCCATCTGGCAATGAAAATGAAATCACTCCCAACCCCTGAAGTCCACACCAATGTTATTGTTAAAGATGGTAAATCAATGTCCTGGAGGCTCAGGTTTGATCTTTAGTTGTGGTTGACTTTTTGTTTTTATTTTCTTTCTCTTTTCTTCACAAGCCTTTCCTGTTTTTGTACTGTTTGTATCTGTACCTTGGCATCAGACTATAATGAAAAGCCTTCTGTCAGCAAAGTGTTCTCTCCTGCATCAAGGACTTAAGTTTTCTCTTTGCAAATGCAAAAAAAAACCTCTGTAGCAGTGTGATGTTGAGTCGGGGAGAGAAGCGGTACCTCTGGCTCACTTACAGTGTATTAGCTTTTAGTATTACATTCCTTCCTCTTCCCCTGTTTTTGCTGAGTGCATGCCTCGCGCCGAGCCGCCTCGCTCACATCCCGACATGACTCCCTCCTCCTTCCTTCTCTTAGGTGCAATCAAAGCATAAGCCTTTGATTCAAGCATGAATAAAATACGGGGATATTTTGTGATACATTCAGAGGAGTGAGCAGCATCTTTGTCTTGCTCAGATTCTGCACTTCTCTTTCTCATAGAGCTAGCAGATGAGGGAGATGCTGGCTCTGTCTCAGCATTAGTCATAGTCACCAGTATTATTCATTCACTATTTTAGTCCATGATGTCAGACTTTGACACATTCATCTCCTGTCTCATGTCATTATGAATACAATCATGTGTTGTGAGCCTGATGATGTATTCATAACAGATCCTCACCTCAGCATGACACACATTTAAGGTGCAGTTGCAGATTAGATTGTCTTGTCAGTGCAATTGATAGCTTTCATGTGATATCACAGACTCACAGGTCCCCGCTCTGGTGGGCATGCATTGCCTTTCTCTGCTTGGTGATAAGGAGAGGCTGACAGTCTTGATTTGTTTAACCCTCTTACTCTTGTTTTGATGCTCTTATTAAAGTAGAAAGTTGATGTTCAATTGGATGCACGCACCAACAAGAGGGCCAGTTGGTTTTTACTTCTGCCATACCCCATCTTAGGGAGAGAAAACCCTGGATACATAGTGGATTAATATCGTCAAATGCTCCACTGGCATTAAAGGTTACAGTAAACGTCAGACCTCTCCCAATCTTAAGATCAAATGTGTTAACTTGAGCAGAATATCACTACATTTGAAAAAATTACCAAAGGTTCCAGCTGGTAGTTATCTTGACTGTCACTAACTAATTTAGTAAGCCAGTTTATCTCATTATTACTCACCTATGCTTTGAGTGTGAAGCATTTATTGGTCTACACTTCCCAAACAGTAACATCAGTGTCCCAAACACATTGAAAACACATGAAGCTGTCTGTATTTTGTAAACTTTTTACCTGTTAGTGGTGTAAAGGGCAAGCATCTCTTCTGTTACAAAATGCAAATATAACTGATGTAAGGATTTTAACATTTTTGTGTTGAAGATGCTGTTCAAGGGCCAAAAGTACCTTAAAGCTACAATTTGTATAAATATTACGGATTTCTTGTAATTTTCATGGTGAATTTAACTTGCCCCATTTTAAAAGTGTTTACTGGAAGCCTGCATTTTGGACCATGGTAACTACGCTATTTTTGCCCTCCAGCCTTTCACACCAGTCAAGTAACTAAGAACTATCATATGCGTGTCGGGTATGCACAATAACCACATAGCGGGACATGCTATGTCAGTCATGTGAGCATGTCATGCCTACACTTTTGTCTCGACTTATTAACCCCGAAACTGCACTTTTTTCTTTCTAAAATATTTTTGGGGATGCTTTTCTGTCTTTATAAGTGCCATTGAGAGAGAGAGAGCGGATGGGTGTGACATCTTCGGAAGGGCCCACCTCAGCCACGAGGTTCTGCACTATGAGTGCACTCGCTGATCGCTTAGATATCAGTGCTTCCAAACTGCTAGTGGTCTTGTTTCATTGACTAATCATTTAGAATTATTATCAGAGAACTGACCATTGTGCTTGCAGAGTCTGTGTGTCTCTTGCATGTATTGACTGCAAATAATGCTGCTTCCATCACAATACAGCTCAAAGAATGACCTTGTTAATTTGTGACTTTAATCCTCATTCCTCATGCTTTATTTTTCTTTAGTATTTTTGTATTGTAGTGTCATAACAATGAGTGGATATATCTTCAGTGAAAATCCAAACAAAGCACATTTTTAGGAAACCTTCTTTCCTCAAATATGTTTTAACTGCAACAACTAAAGTGATTAAAGTCACCGGACATCATACTTACTCTTAGAACCATAACACAGGCATGATGTACAAGGCAGTTGCACAGCAGAGCCATATAATGAGCCTTTATTCAATGTAGACAAAATACAGAGCTGATCCCAGCAACAATTTCAAAAATGAGAACAATGCCCAAATGACAAAAACTGAATTAACTTTTGTGTCTATGCAAGGTTGGCTGCAGATACACTTCAGGTCACTACTAATTTTACAGTGCAGATTTTTACTGTGGAAATAAATATACATGTACAGTCTGGGTCAAAAGGACATTTGGTTAGAATATTTGTATGTCTTTAAATAGTAGAGGAGGCGAGATGCATAACATCTTGGCCATTTTGATTTTAGGGACTGAATTTATGCCTTATTAGGGGCATAGAGATATTTCTACAAGATCTGATACAAGTTTAGTTTGAGAAATATCTTCAATATGGTGGTCACAAAAAATTTGACAAGAAAGGTCCCAGTCAGTAAGCAAATGGTTAATGTCACCCAGCTTGTCCAATATTGCCACAGTCTATGTGTTGTCACTTAAACCAAAAGTAACTGTTAACATAATAAAAAAATATTGATAACATGTAGCTACTGGAAACATCAACTTTTTGATGAACCAACTTGCTACACTTCGTTTCTCCCTGAGGATGAGACTCTACTCCTCTTTATGTGTGTAGGTCAGGGTCACTGTCAGAGGGCTGGAGGGGTATGATGAAAATATGAGATTTGAAGTAGAAAAATGAATGAAAGATCATAACTGGTGAATTAACGTTTTGCTTGTAAAAAAAAATAATAATAAATTGTCTGGTATAGTGTGCTTCATTTTTGGCAGGAATGAGGAATAAATGCAAAATCATTTTTGTCCCAGTATTGTTCATCCCTAGTTTAGATATAGAGAAGCTGCAAACATCCTGACAGGGCCGTCACAGCAGACCGGGTCTCTGTGCCGCACCATGTCGCTGTAGTGATGTTATTACACTTTTGGGATGATTCACATGAGAGGGCAGGCAGGCAGACAGCATCACAGTTTGTGACTTTTTTTTTTTTTTCTCGTCTCGACTCTTCAGCAAATGAGAAATGTCACCCACAGCTGCAGTCAGGGCAGGCCTCAGGGCATACATATTAGAAAACTTATGACTATTTGCTACACTTGTGTAATGCGGTTTGGGATATACGAGAGGGTATGGAGTTCAGAATAAGTAGGGTGGTGGGAAGGGAAGGGATAGACGGTTTAGTTGTAGAGGAGAATAAGACACCTAAACAAGGCTCATATTAGGATCTAAATCAACATCCAGAGGTTTATTTTAATATTGTCTATGTGACAGAGGTTAAAGAATAATCACCAGACCTAATGAGCAACGAAAAGATTAAATATATGAAGAATACACTAATGCTTATGTGCTGTAGATGTGTTATAACACTGTCCTGAACTAAAACACATCTCTCTGCAGATATTAAATATCACACTACAGATACTGAGGTGACATTTACTGAGACATCAGGAGGCTCTAACTATTTGTCAATTAAATGCACAGGCACTGTGTCTTTGAACAAATTGAGACTCTAATGAGAGTCTAATACATAAAACCCAATGTGTCAACTCAAACATCAGTTCATAAACACTCCTTTTTCTGGCAATGGTAGTTAAGGTGGAGGGGGCATCCTGTTAAGGACTGGAAAGTGCTACAAGGATCATAAGATTATCTATCTATCCATCTGTCTATCCGTCTGTCTGTCTGTCTGTCTGTCTGACTATCTATCTGTCTGTCTGTCTGTCTGTCTATCTATCTGTCTGTCTGACTATCTATCTGTCTGTCTGTCTATCTGTCTGTCTGTCTGAAGTTGTTGCATTATTTTATTGACAGGGCATTAAGATCTGTATCATGTTCGGTAACAAAACAACAAAAATGGAAGCTGTAAACACCATAATGTGGCTACGTGATTGTTTTATTCCAAATTATGTTATGTCATTGAGTAAAGAAGGGGTCACATTATGGTTTTTCAAGATTTATGTGACCTTTGTGTTTTTCATGTGTCCTCCAACAGAGACCTTCTGTGCCCAAGACAACAAACCCCACTGCATCAGGACCTCTCCCTCTCCTTTTGCACAGTGTTGATAGCTGCATAAAAAGGCCAATTTCCCCAGCCCTTCCAAATACACCTACTAGTCATGCTGGGTGATTAATTGAGTTTCAATTATAATAACTATTACAGACTCTCACATCCACAAAAACAGAGGTGATCATAATACTGTATGCCAAGCTTGTAGAGCCTGGGCCTGTTGAATAAACTCACTCATATTTTGATCAACGGTGGCTAAGACAGCTCAGTGTTGGAGTCATGGATGAGACGAGAGTATAATCCACTGAAAAGACAGAAAATTAATGTGTGTGCTTGAAGAGACACCGAAAATGTCAAGCTGTGTGTTTGCTGAGGCTCATTCAGTGTTTGCTCTGTGCCTGTCCATAAACAGCTCTAACGTGTGTTTCAAAGTAAGAGCCTGTTATGTTTTATTTACTGATGAGACAAACCACATTTGTAAATAATGCTTTTATTCTAAAAAGGTTTCTGAGCCATCTTATTCAGTTATTAATGAGTCCTTTGACTCAAAAAGCTTTTTAGCACATTCCCATTGTGTCCACTAAACTTTTTTACACAACAAAACACAATTTTAAAATATTTAACGTGATTGTATGCATTTTTAAAATAATGTATAACAATTATGATATTCATGATGTCTTATTAGATATCATCCTCTGTAGCTGTCTGTCGGCCTTTCTTTGCATGCTGGCTTTTTGTGGGAAAAAAAAAATATATTTTTTTTTATTACATATATTGAACATTTTACACAGCCTTGGTTGCATCTTGCTGCCATTAGATTTTTTTAATCAGTTAAAATGTTTTGTTGTAAATCAATGAGCAATCATGCTTGATAATTTTGATAAAATAATTGATAATATATTTTTAACATTTTCAAGCAGCCTTACCTACCAGTGAGATGTCCTGCCATTGTTGTTTTGTTGGCAGTTCAAGCACAGTGCAGAACAAAGAATGCAAAACCACTGAAAATGACCCTAAAACCCATCAAAACCAAATTTTATAAACCAGAGTTTAAGCAAAATAAGACCTCTTTAGAGCGCACTGTCTTCACTGACCAAATGTATTAATAAAAGTTGAATAGGTGTGAAATTGGCAATCAGTGAAGTCACTCCGCACTAGTTCTTTCCCTGTCCCCAATATTGCCAAAGTGTTTTGCAATTTAGACAGTGCTTTCTCTTTTATAGCTGAAAATATGACTGAAGGTTAAGTTTATGAACTTTTTGGTGTCAGAGGTTATTAAAGTAAAACAGAGTGAAGGTGTTTTCGCTGCTATTGTGATGAGCAAAAGGAAAAAAAGCCCAGTATTGGATATGAAGTATATTTAATACCCATGGCATACAAAAGACATCTGTATTGTTTAAGTTTTGAAAGTAAATGTTTTCTTTTCCTCACAGGAAAAAATCAATTCTGAAATATTGAAGATATATTGTCTAAAATTTCGTGATAAGATTTTTGGTCCTGTTTTCCCAGACCTACTCCAAGATGTCTCTTTCAGGCACTTACTTTCCCTTATACTCACAGAGCAGGGTGTATATATAAGGGTCTGTTTGTTTTTTTTAGCACTGTGCCTGGGGTTGAGATGTGCGAATAGAAAATCTACCATTTCTACTCAAGCACCTACTGAGGTGGAACAGCGTTTTCATGCCTGAACCCTCACTTCGATTGTACCTCAGACTTTTGATAACTTGGTGTTAGATATGTGTCATGGAGCCTCAGCTTCACTAAAGAAACTGTTAGACAGCCTTTTTTTCTTAAAATAGAAAACCAAAGCTGTGTTTCCTTTACCTTCGTCTGGTGTGTCGGCCCACCAGATGAAGGCTCAAAATAACATTACACTAATTTTCTTTTCACACTCTTACCGCTGACTCAATGTCACATATGACTATCAGTTGTTTTTGTCAGGTCACCTCCTTTCACAGACAAACCTAGGAGAATACTGCACTGTCATTACCTCAGACGTCCAGTATGCTTCTTTCTGGGTCTAGATAATATAATTTTAATGACATGCATGTTATATGCCTAGCTGTGCCTTGATGTGTTTACTGCAAGTTGTTTTACAGGACAAACTTAACAATGTCAAATTGATACTGAAATAAACTGCTTCACTGGCTCATAAGATGCATAAAATAACAATAAAAGGACAGGAATACACTTTATGGCAGCCTGTTTTGATGGTTTATTGCTTGCTGAAAGCATGTCTTTATAATAGAGTCTGAAAGCACAATTTAAGGCATTTACTGAAATGTAAACACGGAATAGTTTTGACCCATGTCGCTTTTCAACCTTGACAGCCAGGGCAAGCTCTGATGCATTACAACATTGTCTGTTTTATCAAACTGTTCTCTTTTTTTTTATAATCTGAGTGGTCACGTGAAAAGAAAAATTCAAGTGTACAAACTTTTTTCTGCTTTGTTCAGGATTTTGACATCATCAAATGTTATAGTGGTTCGGTCTGGTTGAAACCAAGCATCAGCCCCAGGTATTGACATGTGGAGCCAAAACTTAAACATAAAAATAAAAGAAGTTCCTTGCATATTCAATTGAGGCTGGCTCTGCAAGTCACTTCAACCTCCATTTTTTCATGTCAAGCTGTCCATTTTTCAGTAGAAATAAACATATTTACAATGTAAGCACATCAGCATCTTTGTATGCACAAGCATGATCAGGTCAAACAATAAAACTACTCTGAGGCATGACCTCGTAAAACTTAGTTTAAAACAGAACATTTAGCATGTAACATGTCCTTAACATACTTTACTGGACTGAATAGTATGGTGCTGCTCCACCCATCAAGTTTGTCCTCATTTTTCATACTCTACTTTTTCGAGGCCATGTGGCTAATAATCTGCTACTTTTGATAGTAATAAATGTGATGTAGTCATGAAAGAAATAGCAGAGACAAGTTTTCAACTCTTATTCTATTTTCACTCTGTAAGTGGAGTTCCAGCATAGCTTGGCTGCTCACAGTGCTGGACAATCGAGCACTACTTAGTTACAAACTAAGCAGCGATACAGAGTGATACGATATTGCTTTCTAGTTGTTTCACAACAGTTGTGCTGTAAGGAGCTTTAAACAATCACGCAAATATGAAGGACTGAGTGTGCTTAAGTGGTGCTCCCTCTTGAATACTGTGTCTGTGTCTCTGCTCTGTGCTGCATCTTAACCTTCCTTTTATTCAGCAATCAGCAAATATCCTACATTTTGGTTTGGTTTTCTGTCATGCTGCTCTTTCTCAGGCCTAAGCCTGTCAAATGTTGTGTAATAGAGCCACCTGCCACTGGTTAGGACTGTACATGCGGTCTTTGTTCATGCCATCCAGCTTTTCTGCAATATGACCTGGAAATACACGACCGCATAAAGTATCAACATAGTTTTGCTCCAAGCAGTTTGGAAGTATTCCATGCCATAAAATAAAAATAAAGCTGCAGTTTACTGGTATGATGTGAAACAGTATTACGCACAGACTTGCAGACATTAATCTGTTCAGAGAACTAGAGGCTGGTGGCGTTAGCAATGCAAATTTTTGCCCCACTGCTTGACATTGCCAGTGTATGCTGCATTATCCTGCTTTCTGTTGGTTTGTTCCTACAAATTCAAGCTGCAACGCACTGCTTTTTGGTTTGCTTGTCTTGTTTGTTTCTTTTTTGGTTCAGATGGTTTTCATACCTACTGCGAACCAACTTTGGTCCACTGAAGAGTTTCTGTAAGGTGTCACACCATCACAAATCAACCAAACTGTCCAAAGAAGTGAACCAGAGTTTGTTTGGTCTGTCTGGACTAAACGTGTTGGGTATGAGAGCAACCTAAGTGTTCGAAGTACTGACCTGTGGTGTGATGAGAGCTTCTCATCACTACACAAATGCTGATGCTAATAGACTTGTATAAGAAATGAAGAAGATACAGAGGGAGCAGAACATCTGCAAATACTTCTTGAGGAGAGTCAAATATATTTCAAAAAATATCATATTTGGATTATATGTTTTTTTAGAAAAATAATGTTGTGTTTTTTATGTTTTTATAATATTGGTATGTGTTTTATGACCCTTCGAAGGTTGGAAATTCCTGGTACTCTGGTGACTGTTCTGTCTAGAATCAAGTATATTAAAAGGAATTTTGTGTTCTATATGTCATGTTAAAGTATGATACCAAGTTGGCTGGAAATAGATTCATAAAAGAGCACTTACCACTATTCACCTTTAGAGCAACAGTTTGTAACTTTGACACATTGAAAATGGTTGCAAGTACTTGTTAATTTGTTAAACTCAAATTTTGCACAAAAGCTTTAAATCAGTTTTACTGTTCTTGAGAATTTAAAATAAACCCCTATTAATGTCTCAAAAAATCAGTTTAGATGATATATTTGATAATTGTCTATGCACATTTCCAAAACACTGAAACCATTTTACATGAACTGATTTTGATTAAAAAACTTTGTTAAAAGTATCTGTTGTCTTATATTGCAATAACAGGATGAAAACACCAGGATTTAACCTGAGCTCAGAATTGATGAGGGGAGATTTTGAGGAGCCAGAGGAGATGAAGGCTTTACAGCCGAGGCAAACAGATGTTATCCTACACCAAAGCTTGGGACATTGGGGCTTTTTTCTCACTCTTCAGCCGCCTGTATCGAGTGCTAATGTTGGTGGTATTGGTGATATTGAAAGGTGAACACTCCAGAGGTCTCAGCAGCTTTCGTGAACACACCATCTCATCCTGAGGTGAATTGGATAAGGAGCAGTTACAGGTCTCACATGTCCCCTTCTGTTAGGCCATTTGTCTTACACATGAGACAAATGGGATAGCAACCTTATTTTACTGAAGATAATGTTTTAAAAGGAGAAATATGGATTGTTAACTAAGGGTAATAACAAATGAATGCATTCAGTATTGGTTTAACATAAGCATGAAACTTTTTGGATACAAGCAGTTACATCCCCTTTCAATAAATTTGTGTGAGCCAGGCAAAATGTTTGTTCTTTTTTGTCGCTGAATACAAGCGTGAAGACAATTCCTGTTTCTCTGTGGATGTGTGGATCCTATTCAAGCTCTGCTGCCAGTTGGAGGAGGCAGAAATGACTTTGAACAGGGAGAAAATTTGGCCGATCAATCTCCCATCCCCCTGTCCAACAACTAGGCTACCATCGATCATTGTACGCACGTTGCATCTCATTCCCAGCAAGATGCTAGCTGCCATCTCATAAAGCTTTCCTCTGGAGTTTTACATGTCTGGCTGGATTTACCTGTTTCTGAGAGGTGGAAGCAGAGAATGAGCTTCTGTGTATGCAAAAGAACGAGGATGTGTCCTTCAGAGCCAGCAAACCAGCGTGCTGCCATGCTGTGGCTGATGTGCAGCCAGACAGATGGTACCATTTGATCAGGGAGATGCTGTAATGGTTGGCCAGTATTGGCTAAGATTGGCGGTCTTTGGGTGTTCATGAGCAGGGCCATACTTTAGTTTGCCTGGCACAGAAACTTGAATGATTTTCAAGATTAATGTCTTCATCTTACTGATCTAATGGATTATTGGTTGTTGTGCCAGATTGTTTTCAGAGTTTGTTTTTCATTAATTTTGGAAAAAAAAACAAGTCTCTTCATCCAAGCTTCAAAGCTAATGTCATTAATATTTATTTTAATTAATGTCATTAAGATGTCTTTAAAACCAAATGATTAATCATTTAAACCAACATTTGTTAATAAGCACCAACCTTGCCAAGTTGGCAAGGATGTTCCAAGGATACACTGGGGGCTTTAAAGTTGTTAAATTTGCAACAACTCTGGTTGATGTTGTCTGATTTTGATGACTGCTAAAATCTGTTCGTTATGTTAAAGAAAATCTAGTGTCCCTGATCCACCGATGTTTTCACTGTGTCCAAGACAAACTATTTGAGCTTGCGATACCTTTAAAGCAATGCCAACGCCGTAGCCACTGAAAATCTGTATTAAAGCCCATTGTCTCTTAACTCAAAGGGTAGTGGTTCAAACCCAACTTCTGTGCTTTTGTGGGAGAGTCCTTGACCAAGACACTGAACATTAAATTGATTCCGAGTGGCAGAGTCAGCAGTAGTTGAAGGGCGTTAATGGGCATGAATGTGATAAATTAATACTGAGAGGCACTGAACTTAATCACCTGCCATCCGTGTTTAAATATACTGTCTGTATGAGTGCTTGGATGTGTGATATAGCCTATCATTTTGAGTGTTGAGAAGGCTAGAAAATCTCTTCACAAATACAGTCCATTTACTATTGAAAACTTTCTGTTAAAGGAGTTTTAGAGGGTCTTACCTTGGGATCAATAATCACCACAAAGAACAAGGCCAGTGTCACATCTTTTTGAGAGCTTGCTTCAATTTTTGAGATTTTCCTTGTGTGGCTTGATGATACTTACAATGCTCAAAGATTTTATGGAAATGTACTGAACTTTCATGGTAGGTGTTTGTACTCTAGGTTTGTTTTTTATGTGTATTTCTGCATGTTGACTGTATAAATCAGCAGAATGTTAATCATATCTTTTCAGAAAGATTACATGTTCTACTCTACATTACAGCGTAGGATTATCCAACATCTACCAAGATGTTTCTCCACAGTTGGTGCATTTTCTGTAGGGCAGTATTACTCATTGTTATTATGGTTCACGATTGAGCTTAGGGATATTGTCCAGATATATCATAGTTTTTTCCTTATGTTTTTGCTTCTCGTGTTAGGTATTATGTTGTGGTTTTAAGAAATCAAAAGAGCTCGTGCATTTTTTGCATTTTAAGCTACCACCCTCTCCCCTGCCAAAACAAGCTTTTAATGTGATAACTCTTGTCTTTGCATAAAGATAAATGACACGTTTTGTTATAGTATCTACACATCTATGTTTAAGTGTTGTACTAAGTGTGTAGTTGGATTCACTCTTAAAATGTAATCTGCCACTAAGAACAGGGGATTTCTTAGATAGCTGTTAACATTTAAAGCATTAAATCCTAATTTCAAACAAGGTGTTCCATATTAAAAGCATGTCAGGAGTGACCTGTTTACTATTTAGCAAGTTTTACCTCGTGGCCACTGGCGAGTGTGATTTTAAGCTGCTAATTTAGCAAATGTTTTCATTCAGTCTGCTGGTTTGAACCATTTTGGGCTTAAACTAGCCAGGAGCTAGCAGCTTTTTTGTCTTGTGTAGACCAAAACATAAGCAGCACTGTAAAATAAGTCAAACTACCTTGATTAATTTTAGCATATAGCCTGTCAAAAGCCACAGGGAGGCTCTGCATAGCAAGCACATTAGCTTTATTTTACTGATATTTACAGATATGAAGCATGAGAATGGAGAGCATGCTTTTACCACATTGCTGTGCAGGAACTCACAGTCATTGTTAAAACACATTGATGCACACAGCATGTAGAGGATAGTCAATGTACATTTTTTGAGTGTGAGCCTCACAAAAAGAAACATAGTAAAGATGACTCTCTAACTGAGCTGTCTGTGCCACTAATCGCTCTATTACGCTACTTTTATCTACCTGCCACTCTTGCTGGTATGTAGAGACATCAAACTTTACGGGCCCTATCATATGCCTGGTGCAAAGTGTTCTGGTGTGTAGGGCAGGTGCATTCTCTAATTTCTGCTGACATAGATGTCATTTTTATGCCATGTGCTCATGCTGTTTATATAGCAAATGACCACACGCTCACGTTTGTGCCCAGGAGTGTGTTTATCTGAAAGTAAGGAGTGGTGTGACACAAACCTTGTGCAGTCTTAACTTGGAAAAAGGAGAAAATGGCTGCACTTAAAGCCTCTTAAAACCTGGACTAAAGTCTTAATTCTCTTGCACGGACTGTTGAGGAAGCGTTCGAGAGATTGACACTCATCTGAGGCTGAGGCTTTATGCCCTCAATGGAGAACACAGCAAAGGTTTCTTGCAGAGAATATGAGGAAATAAATTGTTTAAGCCAACAGTTGTTTGATGCACAGTAAACAGGTCTATTATAAACAAAAAAACCTGCCTGATCTTGTGAGTTTTAAGTGGAGATTTTAATAATTAATGAGGTTTCACTTTTTTCCTATGCTCTGGAATTCTTCAGTAAAAAATGAGAACTTTAATCTGAGCATGGAGATATTTCATGTAGTGCTCTTTGTGTGTTCTTTGAGTGTTGTGGCAAAATAAAAGGAGAGGAACTGAATAATCCATCTGAAATGCAAACTAAACAACTAAATCTGCCTTGTTAATTGCAAATCCCTAGCTACCAATCATGTGCTGATTAAGAGAGAATAAGAGCTGACAACCTGGTTGTTTTTAACTGTTAGAATCCATGCACATAATCTGTCACTTATGTCTTGTTTCCGGTTTAACGTAGAGACTTTGCATTGCCAAGATAGCAAAACATAGAGTGACACACCCCAAACTACTGTGTGATATGCATGTTTCTACAATGTGCTCCATGCCATCAAGACAGGGCTTTTCGTGTAGCATTGTTTCGTTTCCCTTCAGCACAACTACACAAAGTGTTAATGAGTGGTGATAATGGTGTTAAAAAATATTTTTGGGCAGGAATAGTACTGGTGATGGTGTTAAAACATATACAAAATATGCTGCACATACACTTGGGTGGCTCACTGGAGCATCATTTATGTGAGGAAACCAGGATAATACCATTGAAAAGAATAACCTTATAATGCTCCTCAAACTACTGATATGCACATTGAATTATCATGGAGTTATTTGTGTTTTTGTATGGGCTTAATCACACTGTTTGTACGAGAGTTGACTTTTTATTTTCTATTTTAGTTTCTTGTTTAATTCTTTGATTATGGTTTTAACAAAAAAGATAATAGAGTTTGGTTTTGCTAATGTCTGCCAAGCCAAAGCAGTGTTTTTAGTAATTTCTTGCACACACTCTTTGTATCACACTGCTTTTTTATGTGTTAGATTTTAATGGGAATAGCTCTTTGCTCCACTGTCAAAATATTTGACCTAACAACTTTGGCTGCATATCCCTTGTGCACTGTCTCTGTTTTATGTTTCACTTTCATTTAACACAAAACATGCCAAGAACACGGAGCATTTGTTTGTGATTAAAAATCTTTCTGATACAAGAAAAAAAGGAAATTTCTTAGTGTTTAGTTTCACTTTGGATGCTGTGATTGTGTCCTCTTCTTTCCCGCCCAATTACTTGTCACAGGGCAGACATTTTCAGCATCATATTCGGCTCTTATCTCGTCACACTCGCAAATCCATTTTTAAAAGGTTAGACATTAATGGAAAGAATCCCCTCCTCTCTGCTCTTCCCTCCTCTTCGTCCAACTTTTAAGATATGAGATTACACATTTTACCCTGAGCAACAGACAGAGACTAATCCATGGTCCATGTGAGATATTAGGGCTTCTGCTCCCTGTGTGTCTGACAGCTCAGCAGGGCCAAAGTTTGATATTGAGCATTTAACAGGCCAGTGTAAAAATCCAGATTCCCACATGTACAGTCGCCTTTACACCATCAAAGTTGTTAAATAAAGATAAGATATCAAATGCTTGAACCTTCTCACACACACAGATCCAAAACAGATGTTGTATGGGGGCGTTAATGGAAAAAGTATGCAGCGTGATTTGGAGGATAGCAAACGTTAAATAGTGAGATAAGCATTGGGGCCTATCACAGTAAGTGTGATAAGTATCCCATTAAGTTCCCTATGGCTTCCACTTTCTCTGTGAATCAGTGGATCCTAAGTGGAGAAATTAATATTTAATGACTCTGTTAGGTTGCTACAGACACTTCCCCAGTGACTACTTCAAACACGCACAGTATCAAACCAACCTTTTGACTCTCCCTCTGCAGAAATTGGCTTATCTCTGACTGGAGATGTGCTTTAAAACCAATATTCCCTTTGTGCTGCCAGAGATTTGAAACAAATTTACATTTGAATTCAGTGTAGGCACATGACTGCATAAATTTACTAACAGAACAGAATGTGCATTTTTCTGGCTTACGATGCCTGCTTCTACTCAATTATGTTAAACATACCATCTGTTGTTAAGTACTGTGAAATGAATAAGGTACTCTTAAATGTATAGTATGTGTTGCACTGATATATCAGAGAAAACTGTTTTCCTGAGTGAAGATTTTCATAGAGTTTAAGAGTGTAGATAACATACAGCTTTTGTTCTTCACTGCTATGTTATGCTTTCATTATTTTAACTACCCAACTTTACTTCACCTGCAGTTTCTACATAGTCCACCAGCGTAGCGTACAGCTTTGCTCCAACCAACTGCTTGTGTCCTCACTAGGGCTGTCAGTTTTCCCCCAAATTAAACTTAATTGGTATTCAAGCATACACGTTAATAAGTACAGATTTTCGGTCACATGTCCTTTTATATCTTTGCAGTCTTGTCTGTGATGGCCTCTATCACCTGCCAATGGGGACTTGGAGGCACTGGACTGCAGTGGGTTAAAGGTTGGCAAATGGTCCCATGGGTTTGTCATAGTGGACCACTAGGGAACTTAATTGTCATAGTGGACCAGTTGCTTTTCACATAATTGACACACAGTTGAGCCCAAAGTGCTTCCACATGGGGCTCATCACATTTTTGTGTTTTCCACTCAAAATGCCTTTTGCCAGCCCTCCATTTCCTCAAGGTGCCTTCTTAGTCTGTAAAATTACCTGGAAACTCTAACAATTGGTTTTACTGCTTTTAGTTGATCTGCCTGAAGGATTTCAACAAGGTCAAATTGGTGGAGGTGGACTTGCCCTGAATTTCCAGTGAACCAGTGCAGAGCTGTCATGTGCTGGAGACTGATCGAGGTGCAGGATGTGGAAACTGACTGATTGGCAGGATTGGGGCTGCGTGTACAAAATGCTATGTAGGCAGACAATGTGGAAATTGGGGGTTAGTGTCAGAGCTGCTCTATGTTCTCTTGAGTATTTTTTCTTTGGTTTTGGGGTGTTACCCTTTCCCCCCAATACCCCACCAAAACACCAGATGGCAGTTGGCTGCTACATATCGAGCAGCAGTTGGTTACGCCACAGTTTTTGCAACAAACAAATTAAGGGGAGATATAAAGAAGATATAATATACAGCGCCTGAATATGGGAGAGAGGGAGGATTGTTTTGGTCCTGAGGGTGCTTTGACACAAGAGACCCAGTCACAGATTCAAGAACACTTGATATCAAAGTACAGTACATTTCTTAAGTGTGAAAAGACATGCACAGTAAACAGGCACTGAATCCTAGGACTGTGTCCTAGTCCACTTGTTGAGGTGGTCCCTGGCAAGATCCAAGTGTACTTGAGTGCGGCATGCAGGAGTTGTAAGTGCAATTGAGTTTATGTACACAGCACTTGTTGTACAGTCCATGGATCATCATTAGTGTGTAGAGTGGTAAAGGCATTTCTAAATGTCTTTTGTGCGTTCTATGCTTTTGTATTTGTTATATTGCACAGGGTCATATTTTCTTCTAAACTGCACAGTTGATGAGGAAGAAGGAAAAGGGATGTTTTTTTCCTCTTAGAAATAATAAAGAACATCCAGAGCAGCAGCATAGTTCATCCCCAAAGAACATAAATAAGTGGTTGTCATGGTTGAATCTTCTCTTTTATTTTGGTAGACCCGCAGATCAACAGCGTGCTTACTGCCACTTTATGTATCAGAGTGTGTACATATAGGAAAGCAGGCCAGCTGGTGAGAGAGGAGGGTAAACCTGTTGTGCTCAGGAGGGTACGGGACAATGAAGCTTGGAGTAAATAAAATCCTGAAAGGTATGGATAAAGGACTTCTTATATCACAGCAAATTAATTTGATGAAGTTGTTGGTGTTTTGTGGTCATTCTATCGGAGTAGGCATACTATAAACCTGAAGATGCTCTCAGAGACTGACAGCTTTCTAGTTCTACCAATGTCAGCTGGGATAGGCTCCAGCTCCCGTGACCCAGAAAGGGATAAGCGGAATAGATGATAATGGATGGTTCATCTGAAAAGTTGTTGAAAAAAAAAAAAAAAACAAGTGAAATATTAAGTAATTTTGCAACTTCTCCCCCTGAACCAAACCAAGTCTGTTGATCCTAAGGCGTGGCAGTGACAACAAAATCAGCTCTGAGATGCATATTGTTGGTTAAAAATGATGGTTGGCCATTGTTTAAAATCGCTGAAGGACACATTTCTACCACAGACACCTGCTGGTCAGTGTCTTTTGGGGAAGCGTGGTGGAAAATCTGCTCAGATATCGCAGTTTAAGTTTATATCATGGCATGTTATGGTATTTGGTTGGAATGTGGGTTTGCATGACATTCTGTGCAGAGGTATTGAGGTTAACCGCCACACAGAGTGTGATGTTTAAATATTCAGTTACTCTCAATTCTTTATTTGTGCTCCCAGTTTGACTCTGAAACTTGTAAAATGTGAATTAAAAACATGCATGTGCTCTTTTCCTGTATTGCTTGCCATTCATAGCTCGCTCATCATGTATGTAAAGACTTAAAATTAAAGGCTGTACAATCAATAAACAAGAGTACATTAGTGACACAACACAATAATCCTCATGTGCTGACGTGTCTTTGTGCCCCTGTCACTCTCTACAGCAGTTATGAGATTAAAGTCTCTGTTGTCTCTTTAAAGAACATGCGCACTCTCTTGTGTTGCCCGGTGAACAGCACAGAATAGATGCCAGTTGATGGACAGCCAACTTTCAATTGTGCTTCTGATGTATAAACAGCCAGGAGCTCTGCAACACGTTAATGAGTGAAAGTGTATGTGTGTTTGACATGCATGCAAACACAGAGCCAAAACTATTCATAGAGCTGCAGGTGTGTGTGTGCAGTCAACGTGTGCGTTCTCATGCCCTCCATTCATACCAGTGTGCTAGTCTAAATCCAATTCATCAGGCCTTAATGGACTGCACAAATTGTCTCTCTAGGACCTTACCTCGAGGAGTAGATTCACTAAGTAGGAGGAAGGAGGGAGCATATGGTGCATAGTGAGGTGAGCTTAAAGGGTTACGTCTGCAGAGGTTCTCAGGAGCATGCAAAAATAAAAAGCTTGTGTACAAACCCTAATTCTGATGAAGTTGGGATGTTGTATACAACATAAATAACAAAACAATTAAATGATTTGCAAATTCTGTTCACCCTGTTCATTTAAATATAGTACAAAGGCAAGATATTTACTATTCAAACTGATAAACTTGTCTTTTGCTAATTTTCACTCATTATGAAGACAAAAATCTTGTAAACAGCAACCAACACTGAATGCTCTTGACATTCGATCTCTCATGTGGCACTACAGTAAAAACTAAAGTCATTCTGTAAAGGATATTGCAACGTGGGTTCAGGATAACTTCAGAAAACCATAGATAACTAACACAGCTGGTTGCTACATCTACAAGTGGGAGTTAAAACGTTATTATGCAAAGGGAAAACTTTGTATCAACAAAACTCAGAAACTGCTACTCTGGGCCTGAGATCTTCTGAGATGGACTGACACAAAGTGGAAAAGTGTCCTGAGGTCTGACCTAGTCCCATTTTAATATTATTTTTGGAAATCCTTGTCATTGTGTCTTCTGGCTAAAGAGGAAAAGGACATTCCAGATTGTAATCAGTGTTAAGTTCAAAAGCCAGCATCTGGGATAATACCCCCCTATTAATGTTAGTGCCCAAGGCATGGGTAACTTGCACATCTGTGAAGGCACCATGCTAAAGGGTACATAGTTTGGAGCAACATATGCTGTCATCCAAGCAACGTCTCTTTTAGGGATGTCCCTGCTTGTTTCAACACAACAATGCCAAGGCATGTTCTGCATGTGTTACAACACCGAGGCTTTGTAGTAAAAGAAAGCAGGTACTAGACTGATGTGGATGTTTTAATTCTGATGTATTTTCTAATGAACTGTGTCATGGGTATCTCTGTTATTATTTATAAATTTCTCTTTGTACAATTTTAATCCTTAAAAGCCTCCCATGGACTGGTGTTGAAAATTAGCACTGTGCTATACACTTACAGCAGTGCTTTTGGGACCTGTATATATTTAAATATCACAGCATCAATGTTACTGTGTGTCCATGTCAAATAAACAATAAATAAATAAATAATTATGAAGCGCAAAATATGACAATGAAAACCCCTATCTGTTGAGCAACTTAAGTCGTACAGCAAGCAAAAAAAATGGGAAAGAATTCCACCCACAAAGCTTCAACAATTACTATCCTCAGATCCCAAATGCTTATTGAGTTTTGTTAAAAGGAGAAACATGCCCCTCTCCCAGCTCCTTTGGAACATTTTGCAAGCATTTAATTAAAAAAAAAAAAAGGTTTATCAGCTTGAACATTAAATATCTTGTTTTTTAAGTGTATTTAACTGAATATTGGTCAAACAGGTTTTTTAATCATTTTATTCTTTTTTTATTTACATTATACTAGGGGTGTAATAATCATCTATCTGGATTGATACATCGATTGGTTAAGCAATGATCCAATCAAATCGATGGAAACTCAAAACATCGATCAACATCGTTATCTTTAATATACACCTTTATTTTGAAATTCTGACCGGATATCCGTTTCACCGTTTCTGGCCAATAGCGCCTCGTTCTGAAGTTTCCAGGGCTCTCAAGTCTCACGCATTCAGTGTATGAGACACGCATTTGAACCTTTTCGCTCTCTCACACGCCACACCTGATACTTCTCCCACTTTAAAATGTGTTGTGTAGCACCCACCGAATAAACACTGCTATATATACGCTTTGGAACGTGTAGCAACATGCTCTGAGCATCACAGAGCTAACCGGGAGCTTGACATATCAGCCAATTAGTAAATAGCACCGCTGTATCTGGGTAAGATACGGTCGATCTGACCACAGAGGATGCATACTGTATGCACACGACGGGAGTGCCTAATGACACGAGTACAGTACCTTATCTCATCATTTGATTTTGTAGCACACTGATTAATGAAATAACTTGTACAAAAGGGAAAACAATGAGAGCTTAGTCTTATTCTTCCTCCACACCTACCATTAAACAGTGAAGCAAAGTCTAATCACACTGACATACAAACTGTGGTTAGCAGGCATCACATTAAAACAAAATCATCAATGTTGAGTTAGTTAATATTTTTACTTAGAACATGAGAAATGTTTGGCTTTAATTAAAATCAAAATTGCACATTTTTAGTTTAAAAGAGCATGGTCAAATGTTGGAGGTCAATACTAATAAAAATAAAATAATAATTCAATAATTTGTATTATTGTTTTGCATCATTACTTGATATAATGTACTAACATCACAATGTAACAATAAGACCCACCAGGTAATTGTGGGGGCAAAAAAAGCACTGGACCACTAATTAATCCAATTTTAATTTTAAAACAAGATTGGATCATACAGATGGTTATAATCCTCTGTAAACTATCATACCCAAAGGTCAGCACATCGTTTCACATTTCAGTGATAAAATTGTCAAAACATCAAAATTGCTTTATATCTCTATCTTGCTTTAGGTGAAATGTAGCTGATTGTGTTAAATGTGTGCATAATATCATCTTAAATCGATCGAAGGCCCCTGAATCGCATCAAATCAAAATTGAATCTTGGCAGACTTTGTGACATCCGTAAATATCGTATGGTTGTCCAAAGAATCGATATCGATCGACCAATTTTATGTCATACAGAAGGGAGCTCAGAAGAGTGGCTGTAAAAGTCAAACAGTCCTATCAAAGACATTTTTCACACTCTTCTTTTTTGAGTTTCATTTTCCTCTGGAATCACAGTTTGTGAGAGCAGAACAAATTTGTGTGACTGTGTTTATGCCACTGAATGTCACTGCACACATTTCCAGTGTACATGCACCTGCATCTAAAAACCACAGATGGCAAGTTTCAGTAGCAATGAGCATCTGTCACAGAGAGAGCGCGCTCACTGGCCAGTGCATCGACGTGCCGGAGATGTGAGAGAGTCATCCTTTCTGCTTAAATCCATTTGCCCCCACCATTTCCTTGCATTTGAGCGTGATCACAAAGCTCACAGGGCTCAGCACCAGCGACAACAACAACACAAGCAAAATTGCCCGTTATTTACTCAAGGACAGAGACTACTATAAGGCACTTTGCTTAAATCCAACAGGTCCTCCATATCCATATCCTTTATATGTTTGTTGTGTGTCAATATACCACACCAGCACACAAACTGTATGATCAGAAAGTGTCCAAAGTTAAATTAAAAAAAGTGTATAAACAGACTTCTTACTGAAGACATTTTCCTGGAAAAACATTCTCATGTAGTTCGCCCCCACAGTGTTTCTGTTGTGCTGTAGTTTGGTGTTGTCTGCACTCCTTCCAGCTGTCACTGAAACGCCCCTCTGACTTATTTCTCCACAATTGATTATTTAGAACAATTTTGGGAAAGAGAGAAACACAGGTGGCTAGCAGTCTCACTTTATTTTTCTTACTATTCTCACTGTGTTTTAAATGGAAAAGGAGAGTGGGAGAGGGAGAACTTTTCTGCTCTAAAATCACACATCAGTCCCCTTTAATGGTTGAAAACCTTCATAACAATTTGAAAGCAAAAATAGCCCTGCGGTGGCTACTATGACAACAGTGTTATGCTTTGTTGTGGTATTTGGTGTTTTTGTAGATAGATGGCATTTTGTTAAATACAAATAACATTACTTTACCATCACTCTAATTTACTTTGTTTATGCCTTAGTACATGTGCTAGACAGGGCTTTTTGCATCATGTTTACAGGTTCTCATCCATCCTAGCAATTTTTGTGAGACCTTGCACAATCTGTAAAACATAATTTTTGTGAGTCAGTGTGAATTTGTATCTATGGTGTCCTTTTCTTAGCTGACAGGAGTGACATCAGCCATTTGCTTGTTTTGCATGTTTCTCTGAATAACTTTGATGTAAGAAGTGGTTGTGTCAGTCACTGTCACCTTTGTATCATCTTAAACCTATCTGGCCACTTTCCTCTGACTTCAGGCATCGACAAGGCATTAGTCAACTGCTACACACTTTCTTTGACCATTCTCTGTAAACCCAAGAGATGTATGTGCATGAAAATCCCAGTAGATCAACAGCTTCTGAAATACCAAATCCAACACTTCTGATATCATCAACCATGCCATGTTAAAAACCACTTATCTATTTGCATGAAAGAGCCGTTGAAGAGGTGCATCTAATGCAGTGGAAGCAAACTGCAATTCAGTGATGTGCCCAAGGGCACTGCAGCATGCAAAATAGGAGCTGGGGTTTGAGCCCCTGACCAGCAACTCTTCCACTTACCAGCAGCTTCTCATTGAGTTTGAGGTCGTTTTCACACCATAGATCCTTTGGGAAAGTTTTTCCGATACTAGTGGGTATTCCCTGTTCAACATGGTTTATTTGAATATATATGAACCCTGTTTCAAGTACTAACTGATAATGTTTTGGATCAGTGTTAAATTAACTGTACCTGTAACTGTACGCTTAACGTTGTACTGGAGACACAGACGACACCCATGACAGTTAACAACTGTTTTTATTCCAGCTCACATTAGAGTGACCATCCATGTCCATTTAGGAACATTAGATCGTGAGTACATTATTTTCACCTCTTTCAACCGAAGTGGCAGTTCTCTGCAGTCTTGTCTTTCCTCCACCCGTTTATCCGCCTGAGGGAGAGAAGCAGCAACATGGCCTGGGGGGGTTCGAGGAAGACGGGACCGCAGAGAACACCCTACTCAAGGTGCAGCTGACAGACAGTGCTGAGGCAGCAGCAGGGCCTGCAGCAGAGACAGCAGGGCCATCAGCTGCAGTGTTTTTTGATCAGTAGATAATTGAAATGGATACAGTTGGAATAATGTCAGCTAAACCTAAACATTCAAATATATGATATACGATATGATCGTGGTGAAACTCAAGCAGGCGTGACGTCACTGAGCCACGCAATCTCAGTCGCCAAGTTGCGTTCGTTGTGAACGCACCTTAACAAGTTTCCATGCTGTCTGATTCCCTCTGTAGACATCAGCGTGCATTAAAAGTCCCACCTCCTGTGTGCGCCGAGGTTGTTTACATCTGTATCACAAGGAATGTCAAACATTAATAAACATGTCTATCTTCATAATTTTTCATAAGACATTTGACTTCTTCGATTAATATGTGACTTGTTTTGTAGATAGCTTTGCCTGCTAGCTTCCTTCGCATAACGCAGAGCATGACTAGTAGTCATAGCAACATTGGCTGTGACGTAATGCCTTTTTCCTTGATCTGACCTGCTTCAAAATATTGTTGTGTCAACATAAAAGGATCCAAAAGAAATGTGCAGATTTGTAGCATTTTTTTTTATTCAACTGATCATGGCAAAGCAACCGAGCCGTAGGTGTAAAAAAACATATTAATATTGCTTCTTACAGTGTGAGTTGGCATCCAGGCATATATAAAAGTGCACAGTGTGTTCCAAGCCTTTTTGAAATGCTTCTAGTCTGCTCTTGTCCCCATTACAGATTAGTGGTTTGTCGTAGGCTGCATCATTTCCTGTGAGTGAAGCTCTCAAGGGGTACCAAGCATCATCTGTATTCATGATTAATATCTCCATTTTGATTACATCAAGTTCAAACCCAGTGAAATTTTCTTGTAATACAGCATCCCTAACTACTATTTGTCCAAGTGCATGAGGCATATTATATACTGGACCATTTTTCATCCCACTGCTCAGCAGGGAGGAACATTTCCTTCTGAGAAAATGTTCTATATTAGACAATATGAAGTGGATTTCTCTGGTAATCTATTCTTTGACTCTGGCATAAGGCATAATAATAATCTTGTGTTATTCTGGCCCAGCTACCGTGTCATGAGAATCAGTCTGGGATCAGTGAGTTTTTCTTCCAAAGCTTTCCATCCTCCCCTCTCAGGATGAGGGACTCACCTCCTCACCCCCTCTCTCCTCTCCTCTGTACGCCTGCACGCAGCTTTCCTGACCTTACTTCACGCTCCGCCTGACAGGAACACTTAAAGTCTTCTCCTCCATCCATCGCTATCCTCTCTCTTCCCTCTCACACCTTCTCTCCCCACAGCCCTGACATCATCGAGCGGCATCCACTCTTCATGATTTTTTAATATCTTGTGCGTCTTGGGACTCCGCGGCTGAGGTGAGGAGTGTTTTGTGTGATCAATGTTTTCCGGGCTCTACATCTTGTTTTAATCAGGATATCATCCCCCCCAGCTTGCCCTGCTGAGACAGGTGTGCCATCTCCTCTTTTTTTTTCTTGACTTTCCCTCTCTCACCTTTTGTCTTGCACTTCTCCCTCCACCATGTGCATTTCTTGAAGTGTGAACATGTTATTTAAGTCTGTCCTGAGAGAGAACTCCCCTGGGGGAAGGTAGGGAGATGTTATGTGGTGTGAGAAAAGGGAGAGCTTTGACTCGGGGGGGGGGGTTAGCTACATGATGCAGGGTGAAGGGTGAGGCCCGGGCAGTGTATATTGATCAATGAGAGCAAACCTTGAATATAAATCATTGCCAGTAAAGTTAGTGATTTATACGTCCCTGCATATGCCAGCATAAGAGATGGTTCAAAAGGAATGATTTCAAAAACAGCAGAAAGCCAACTTTAAGGGATAGTCCATGATTTTTGAAGTGGGGTCCTATGAGGTACAGAGCATTAGCATGAACATTAGCCACAGTGACAGAGATCATCCATTGCTAGTCCTTGGTCCTATCAAATAAGATCATGGGCTCTGATTAATTTAACAAATTTTGGGTGAAATAAGCATAGGGTGAGTCCATGCTATATTCAGCCCACGTGTCATTACGCCAACAGCGAACTAATCAAAATATGGTTCGACTTTAACATAGTACACAAATGTCACTACATCCCAAATGACCATTGGCTGAATTCACAAATATTTAAAAGGACCAAGAACACTGATTTTGACAAAAGCTCAATTTTCAGTGCCTTTATGCAAAAGCCCCCCAAAGAGGCTCCGTTATATTTAAACCTCTAGACATTCATGAGACATTCACATTAATTCTGAGGCAGTAAGATATTACTGATTCACACTGCAGTACAACGTGCATGTGCACAACATGGCACATGCCCCCCACATAAACACTAAGGCAGAGACACTCAGCACAACGCTCCTGTCTCCCACTGAGTCCGCCTCCAATATCACACTCTCTGTTCCTACCTCTGGAAAAGGAGCAAATGGGGACTCACTTGTTCCCCCCTTCTGTCTCCAGGACGTTTACATCGGAGGTGTAACTTCACAGGGGTGTAAATATTATGACTTGAAACAGAAGTGTGAATCAGGCTAAAGAGTGTTATTCTGGCTTAATTTAAGAAACAAATGGTGTGTTTTAATCAAGTAAGCAATGGCTTCTGTATTAACAAATTAAACAACTGCATAAGCAGGATACTTACTTTGAGGTTAACCTTTCATTCTGCTCCTCTGGTTTTTCCTTAGACTTTATAAATTCGTAAATCTGGTCCCTAAAATATAAATGCTCATTACAACAGGGAGGCTCTGCATGGCAAGAGCTGCAGGGCTGGCACCCTTCCATCCTGAAACATCTGATGTGATTTTTTTGCATTCTTTTGTCATGTCTGCATTGTTTTCATGGGCTAACCCAAGTATTCTCTAAGAAACATGCACAGTGATACCACTATTTTAAAAAAAATTAAGCTTTGATAATGTAGTCTTTTACAAGCTTCCACCTGTCTTGGGCCTGAGACAGTATTAGATGTTACCAATTGAGTGCAGAGGAGAAAACAATGCCAGTATCTGTAAAAGGTTATAGTACCAA
Source organism: Cetoscarus ocellatus (assembly GCA_037902135.1). Taxonomy (NCBI): domain Eukaryota; kingdom Metazoa; phylum Chordata; class Actinopteri; order Labriformes; family Labridae; genus Cetoscarus; species Cetoscarus ocellatus. Next base: position 589,735 of record JBAMNC010000573.1, read on the forward strand.
GCTCCAATTTTTACTCTGCAATCATATTCTATGCATCACATTGTAGGTAAAGTAGGGGGATGTATGAGATTGTGTTTTTGCCTGTAATCAATATGCTGATACTTCCAAAGTCAATATCATTGATACTGATATCTCTACAGTTGTTTTTTGTGAAGAGGAAAACTCTTTATCTAAAATTGATGTACACTTTTCATCGTGATTGTCTATTTTTGTTAAAAACAGATGGAAAACAAGAATAACATATTAATCTTTGATGTGCACATTTGATGTAACAAAGGTGGACAATACGGTGATAATGAGGTAAATTATAATGGTGCTTTTTGTACATTACAGCCAATGAACAGAATATTAATGGCCAATTTGTATGGCTAAAATATCTCATTTTAATCGGTAACCACCTTTTGAGGCAATTATTGATTGCATCTTTATTTCGAGCATAAACACAAATACATTCATCAACAAAGGCAAAGGAAAAAGCAAACACCCACAACAAAATCCTCAAAGATGCCCAATGAAACAACATTATCAGCAGATACTGATGTTGTTGCTGCTTACTGGCTCTTTGATTCATTCTTTTTTTTTTCAACTTGGCACAATAAACCTAACCTTACACAGCAGCTGGATCCACCTGATTCAACGTCTGTACACAGACAGATCCATCTTGCCAAGTTTCAATCTACAGCGATTGTGAGCAGCCCAAAGCAGCACGGCCCAGTGGAGTCCTTTAGAGCAGGAAGAGGTGAGAGAGATGAGTGAGATGACAGCAGGAAGTGACTGCACGTACAGAGATTAGCATAGATGCTAACAGATTCAGTAGCAGTTTTAGCAGGTTTTGACCGCATTTCTTACGTAAATGAAAGCAAATATTAACACTACAAACTTTACGATAGAAAGGATCTTTTTTGCTCCATTTCTGTCATTTTTTGACAAAAGTTTAATGATTATCCATCACCTGGCAGATATGCTTCTGAAAGGTTCTGCCCTCCCCAACACTTTCCATAGGCTCTTTCCTGGATGGAATATTGAATGGTCCATCTGGTGTGCCAGGTTACAATAAAACCAAATATTCCATGAAGGGAGGAAAAGCCACATCTACTTCTGTGTTACTTTTAAGGGCAGAGATCCTCCACTGTTTATCCGACCAGTCTTGGCCACATTTCTGCATGTACACAAGTGCTTGTCAGCTTTCTTATGATGGGCTTGTTTTCTGGATAAGAGAACAGAAAATGGTTTTAGAGACAGAAATTCAGACATTTGCCTCTAAAGATTCTGACACCTGGGAACAAAGGCAGACAGCTTAGAGTTCTAAAGTAAAAGACACAAGTGAGGGATTATAGTTTATGTTCACATTCTGCTGCTTCAACACCCCACTAAGAGGTGCGATGCTGTCATACTGGCACTGTGCAAACAATTCTGAGGGGAAGTAAACAAACAAATTTTAATCCAAATCATTATGACACACAATACTGTAGTGACAGCAAAAGCTTGAACAATATCTGGAGATTTACGTTTTTGAAATTTTCCTCTGCTAGCTGAAATATGAGCTTTCTTTGGATCTACTCTCAGGAGAATATTGTCATTTTAAGGATCAAGTCATGTACTGTATAGTCTATCAGAGGCTTTTCTACCTCACCCCGCCTCACAGCGCTTTGGTGTGGGTCGGATCAAGAGAGCTCATCAGATCAGAAGGATGCTGGAGCTGGCCTGAACCCGCTCTGCAAAGGTCACAGATCACTCCATTATTCATCAGGTTCCCATGCTAGAGCTGAGGGAGGAAGAAGAGGAGAGAGAAAGATTGAGGGATTGATTTAGAGGAGCGTCCCCCCCTTTCTTTACCTGTCCTCCCACGGAGACCCCTGCCAAAATTGCTCCTTCGTTATTCTGAGAGCCTCGCCTCTCCTGTGAATAAGGAACAAAGAGTGGCAAGGAGAAGTAAAGAGGGAGCAGAAAGAAAGAGAGAGGAGCAAAGAAGTGGCAAGGCAGCTCCCTCATGAGCAGCCTGACCTGCTACCTCAAAGACCCCATCTCTTGATTTAGCCATCACTCCCCCCCGTCCCAGACCACCGCAGAGACCAAAACAGAACGACGGCCTTCATCTCTGAAAACATGACACCTACATCGTCACCTTCATGTTTTCAGCTACAAGCATCGCTTTGCTCCAAGACCCCAGACGACTGACCAAGATGAGAGAGGCTTGTTTGAAGAGAGAGAATATTCAGTTGCTCACACATTCCTCACATCAGCAGCAGCAACAGCTCCTTGCACAACAGTCATGGTGTCATCTCACCCTTTATGAAGCGATGAATTCCTGTTATTCTCAAGAAGGAGCTGAAAAACACATTCACTCTTTTCCAGTAAAATCTAAATACATCTGGGGTCTTGTTGTAAATTCTGTTCAGCTACTTTATTCCCCGCGGCGCATATATGCTGGATCTGTTCTTGGTTTTTATATATTTTTTCATTCAGTCTAACTCTGTGGCGTTGGCTGTTAGCAAACTCTCTCCTAACAGTGACCAGCGCCACTCTATACAGCCTCCTGAGACATCCTGAAGTCCTCATCTCCCAGAGGAATATTTCAGGAGAGGAGCGATCTATAAGTGAGCACATATCGCTTTCTTCTCCCCATCCGGCCCCGCTTTACCCTGTCAACACACACACCTCCTCTGCAGAACAATGAGAGAATTCTGTGATCCCCTGTTGTGCAAAAAAACCCTAACTCCGCTGCTCAACTTTTTTTTTTTCCTAATAGCAACATACAGTATCAGCAGAATTACTGCGGCTCGACTCCAGCTCTGCAGCAGCCTTGCTAGAGTGTGTCAAGCCCAGAGGGGTTTATGCTTTTGATCTACCGCACAATACCCAGTGTGTATGGCGAGGAAGCGTTCGTTCCCGCACATGCATCAGTACGCAAATGAACGCTGCAAATTCTCATCTAAACACATGCACCTCTGCAGACACACAGAAGTGGGTCTGCTCGCAAACACACATACGCTCATCCCCTTTGATATGGTTCCAGGCTTTTAGTGGGTGATTAGGAGAGGCGACCCAGCTAAGGTCTAGAGTGATAGGAGGAAGCAGGAGCCTGCTGCTCTTTAGTTAGAGGAAACCAATGCCGTGTCTGTGTGCAGAGGAGTAATTATGCCCAAGGGTTGAGAAGAAGCCAGTGACAGAAGGAGGATTTGGGCAGGAGGGAAAGTAACTCATTACATTTAGTCATCACTTTAATTAAGAAGCTTTTTTTGTGCACTTTTTCTTTTTGAGTAGTCTTAGAATTTAATAATTTTACCTTTGCCTGTACAGTTTAAGGGGGGAGTACTGTGCTTCAGTCTCTGGTTCAACACCAGTTTTTACAGTCAAATCCGAATGTATCCATGGGCAAGACACCTAACCTTAATTGTCTCCTTCTGCAGCATCAGGCTGTTGATATGAAAGTTTGTGTGGTTACTGAACACTGATAGACAACATATAGACCTCGACAACCAGTGTGTAAAATTGGTGCGAATAGAAATTGTCATGGTCGGACTACACAATTGTTTTGTCGTTATGATGATTACTGTGTCAGATTAGCTGATCATAAAGCCATGCTATTGTGCCATAATTTGACCAACAGGCATAACACACTACACAGTGATATTTGACTGCATGTTATAACAGATATGAAGACACTGAAAGGAGGGGCAACACTGCAGTAATTAAACTTTACATCACTTTATGAATGATATGATAACTAGATGGTAAATGCTACTGGAAATTACTCACTGAGTTGCTGTCGTGAAAAAATGTCCCTTTTAATCATGCATTATGTGAAATCTGAAAATTATTTATAACATAATTTGAATAATTTAAATTTACAATTAAACTTAAATATTCTGGAGACACAGGGCCTCTTAATGGCAACCTTTTTTATCATTGCCATGAGGACATGTAGTAAGACTGCTGGACGGGTAGGCGAAACCTGATACCGACGAAAGTGAAGCACTGTATTTTTTAGTCAAAATAGATTTTTATGCAAAACTTCATTTCATATCGTACATAGAATACATATCATTTATTTTCTTTAATATCTTATTTTAATATATCTTCACTGTCAGGCACAAGGCTCGTATCTCCAAAATTTTACAGGAAACGAAAATAAAAGGCTCTACCGCTGAATGAATGGAGGTTGTATTGTCCTGACTGCAATTTTTTTGGGTGTATTTTATTGCATCTAACCCTTATGTCCTGAAAGGGAAATTTGTGTGGGTGTATGTGCATTTACTGAGATCATGTTGGCTGTAATTGTTCCCTAGACACAGGGAGAATAAGGAAGTGTTTTTCAATGAAAAATGAAAAATCAGTGGCAAATTCTTTTTTTCACTGTAATTGTAATAATTTGAGGGGGGGGGTTGGTTATAATGGAAGTCTGTGGTTCAACTCTTGTAGTAAACAATCCCATCATATTGTTTTCTTAGAGTTAAAGTTTATAAAACAATTTTTTAAATTTCTTTTATGGCTGTGAAATGGTAATATACTCCATAAAACCTGAGCAATAAGTGGTTGACCCTCCAGCTCTTGTCTTTTTTCACAACAGAAAGTGTAACTCAGAATAATCAGCACTTTTTGTGTACTTAAATTAAATTAGTTTTAGTAGTACTTGAATGAAATTTTTCAAAATAGCTGAGCTTTTACTCTAGGGGCAGAGTAAAAGTAAAAGCCTTGTACCTTGTACTGCTCTGACCCCTGGAATTAGGTGAGGGTTAAAGTTAGGAGAACAGCACACGATTCGTCACCTTGTCACCTCCTCAGGCAGTAATTAGTAGTCCCTCAGACGGTGAAAGTGTGTCTTTAAGTGTAGTTGTGCTGGAGGTGAAGTGTGTGTTTATTTACATTGTGGTGCAGGGCACTTTCACAGCCAGTGCTGCATAAATGCGGTGGAGGCTTCCGCTGCAGTGAATACATACGATTGTATGGAAGAATGTGTCCGTTTTCTGAATCCTCTCCAACACTTGTTGGTGGTCTAAGCTCTATGAAATATTAATGCCCCACTCACTTAATGATTCATAAATTGTATTCCAATATTCACTACTCTGCTTCTGCTCACAACTGTCCATTCCTTATAATTAGACTGTTGGCTTAGTAAAAAACAAAGTGTGGAGAATGGAGCATGAGATGAAAATCAACTGTGCCTGCCTCATAGCACATTTCAACCAGCTGCATGCAAGAGCCAAGGGATCATGATGTCGGTAAATAGTATTCATGAACAAAAGCTCTCCAAGGAAGTGGGTTTTTTCCTGCATCCACACCAACATTGGCTGGAAAAAGCTGCAGTCTGCCCCTGACACCTTACAAAATATCAGCTTGAGAAGGCGGGAAACAAGGGAGTGCTTTCTTTACTGTAATAAAAGCCTCTATTATCAGGATAAAACTCACATGATCATTCCTGCTCTCCTCTCACATTTAGATATCAGTACACTTGACTCTAATGTTTGCTAATCTAAAAGAAAAAGAATGGCATTATGTTTGTTTTATTTATTTATTACCCCGGCATCGATCGAAGCTCTGAAATCACCACTCAGGACTAAATGAAAAGAAAATAAGCTCCTCACTCTAAAGCTTCTTTATCTGCAGTTTCTCCCACTTCCCTAGACTTCACCTTGCTCTATTCTCGTTTCAATAGAAGTTAATAAGACAGGAACATTAATATTAGGAGAAAAGAAAATCTCAAGTGGGAGGAGATGGCCGTTTTAGATGCTGTCCCTCACTACCTTCCGTTGTCTTTAAATGTCTCGCACACGGCTGAACACGCACACAAGCACAGGGGTGTGAAGTGGCTCATCTGCAGGACCAGCTGGATGTCTGTTTACAATAATAGGTGAGGTAATAAAGCGCAGAGCTCCACTTATTCGCTGTCTCAGAGTCGCTCACAGGGCTGATTGGCTTTCAATGGTGACATGTCTACACACATTTAGGGGATTCATTTGTGCTTTAGATGAGCTTCAATGTAATCTCTGTCATTATGCGCACACACATATAAAACATAATGAGGGATAAGCCGCTGAAGCTGTCGAAGCAGGTGGGTTGCTTTCCTTATAGTATATTGAACAAATATACTGTTGTGGGCTATACCCCCGGGGTGGGAAATGTAGCCTCAAAGTTACTCTGTATTAAAAAAACTCTGCAGTAATGGTGATGAAAAAATTTAGCATGCAGGCTGCAGAGTTTATAAATGCAAAAACAGAGGACACGTTTTAATTTTTATTTTTTTATTTATTTTTTTTTACTGAGCCACCGTCAGCATTTATGTATTCCCTTTAGATTTTAGAATGGTCCAAATTTTGTCTACTTTTGCCTTTCTAACCCGTAACTTATCACAATGTGGTTTGGAGACAGTTTTTTCCACCTATTTATTTATTTATTTATTTGAGTAAAAGAAAAATTTTGATTTAGTTCATATTATTTAGATCAGTTTTTCCCTTCAAACAGGGCTGACCCAGAGGGAATATTCTCACATTTACAAACACAGTAACTCATAATATAACAGAAGGGACAACTAAATATCTGTCAGAATTAGTTATATCCACATTTACAAAACCCAAAACCAGTGAAGTTGGCACGTTGTGTAAATCGTAAATAAAAACAGAATACAATGATTTGCAAATCCCTTTCAACCTATATTCAATTGAATACACAGCAAAGACAAGATAGTTAACGTTCGAACTGGTAAACTGTGTTATTTTTTGCAAATATTAGCTCATTTTGAATTTGATGCCTGCAACATGTTTCAAAAAAGCTGGCACAAGTGGCAAAAAAGACTGAGAAAGTTGAGGAATGCTCATCAAACACTTATTTGGAACATCCCACAGGTGAACAGGCTAATTGAGAACAGGTGGGTGCCATGATTGGGTATAAAAGCAGCTTCCCTGAAATGGTCAGTCATTCACAAACAAGGATTGGGCGAGGGTCACCACTTTGTGAACATGCATGAGCAAATTGTTGAGCAGTTTAAGAACAACATTTCTCAATGAGCTATTGCAAGGAATTTAGGATTTCATCATCTACGGTCCATAATATCATCAAAAGGTTCAGAGAATCTGGAGAAATTACTGCACGTAAGCGGCAAGGCCGAAAACCAACATTGAATGCCCGTGACCTTCGATCCCTCAGGCGGTACTGCATCAAAAACCGGCATCACTGTGTAAAGGATATCACCACATGGGCTCAGGAACACTTCAGAAAACCACTGTCAGTAACTACAGTTCGTCGCTACATCTGTAAGTGCAAGTTAAAACTCTACTATGCAAAGCGAAAGCCATTTATAAACAACACCCAGAAACGCCGCCGGCTTCACTGGGCCCGAGCTCATCTAAGATGGACTGATGCAAAGTGGAAAAGTGTTCTGTGGTCTGACGAGTCCACATTTCAAATTGTTTTTGGAAAGTGTGGTCGTCGTGTCCTCCGGACCAAAGAGGAAAAGAACCAGCCGGACTGTTATAGGCACAACGCCAAGCCACATTCTGCATGTGTTACAACAGCGTGGCTTCGTAGTAAAAGAGTGCGGGTACTAGACTGGCCTGCCTGTAGTCCAGACCTGTCCCCCATTGAAAATGTGTGGTGCATTATGAAGCGTAAAATACAACAACGGAGACCCCGGACTGTTGAACAACTTAAGCTGTACATCAAGCAAGAATGGGAAAGAATTCCACCCGAAAAGCTTCAAAAATTGGTCTCCTCAGTTCCCAAATGTTTACTGAGTGTTGTTAAAAGGAAAGGCGATGTAACACAGTGGTAAAAATGCTCCTGTGCCAACTTTTTTGCAATGTGTTGCTGCCATTAAATTCTAAGTTGCCATTAAATAAAGTTTCTCAGTTCGAACATTAAATATCTTGTCTTTGCAGTGTATTCAATTGAATATAAGTTGAAAAGGATTTGCAAATCATTGTATTCTGTTTTTATTTACGATTTACACAACGTGCCAACTTCACTGGTTTTGGGTTTTGTATTAGTGATGCACAGATTGTGAATTTAAGGGCAGATGCTGATACTGATGTCAAAATGACAGTTTTTCTGACACTGATACCAATGTTTTTTCTAGTTACATCATTTGATAATTTTCCTACAATACCAATATTGTCTCTCAGAATCAGAATCAGAATGAGATTTATTGCCAAGTAGGTTTTTACACTTACAAGGAATTTGCTCTGGTGATCTTGGTGCAAAGTACAAACAGACAGTAAGTAAAAAGATAATAATAATAACAAGGTGCAAGCATTGTAATAAGAATAATCAGATATAGCAATATAGAATAAAATGAAATAAAATAAAATCGACTAAAATATGTACACCTCTCTCACATTTGTCTCTCATGACATTTTTTCTGCCAAATCAAAACTCCTCTCAGAATCAACAATTGGCTGTGCCAGATGTCAGTATAAAATTGGTATGACGCAACAGATGAAAATCTGAAACTAGTATCTGGTATCATACATTTATTTACCAGTGATCGATGTCTGAAAACAAGGCTGATATCGACTGGTACTGAAGTTAAACTGATGCATCTGTGCATCTCTAACATTAACATTTAAATTCAAGTTCAAGTAGTAAAACTTAATGAGCTTAACATCTAGTTTAAGCTCAGATATACTTTTTATTACAAGCTACAAAACATTTCTTCACTCTCAGGCACAAACCTCCTATCTCCAGTTTTTATTATATTCATTTTTTATTTTTTTCAAAATCAGTCCTGTTGGTCACATTTCATGTTGGTGAGGGGGTTTTAATTTTTGAACCAATTGAAAGAGCAAAAAAATAATTTGTAGATTGGATGATACAAGATTCATTGATTCAGTAGCAGAGCGTATTTTTCACTTCCTAAAAAGTAGCAATTTTGGAGATAGGAGGTTTGTGCCAGACAGCAATAATTTAGTGATAATTAAAGTATAATTTACTTTCATTTTTACAGAAATTTTTACTTATGTTTTTAGTAATGCATAAAAGAGAGATTTAAAAAACAATTGTAAATATGCTGGTATTTATGTTGTCATGGCATATACTGTCATGCTTTCTATATCTAGACGCATTTAGTGGGTGGGGGGGGCAGCAGGTGGCTCCACCAGTTGACTGCCCTTGCTGTAGAATAATTGTTCAGAATTCTCAAAATCTATACTTTTCTTCCTAATTCAGCAAAATAACCTCATCAGCAAAACATTGTCAACATCAAATGATTCTTAGGCATAATTACTTGATAAAATGTGCTAAAATGTGATTAATAAAAGGTAGAAATGGGAATCCCAGGTTAGGTCACAACACAACAGTGTGATGCTTGGTTTGCAGTATTGGTAATTCCACAGTAGAGTGGATAGGAACTTGTTTTACTTTGTTTCAGTATATCATTGTGTGTTTAATGTAGCTTACACAGTAATTTTTTGCATGCCTGCTTGTTAAAGTTGATATTATGGAATTTGATGTATAGAGTAAGAATTTACACCAGTATTATCATGGATGGTGTGATGTGACAGAGCATTCATATTCAGTTGGCAGCTCAAGGCCAATTCTGAACTGCAGGCAGCCTCTGCTTGGCCCCTACCTGACCAGTATGAATCCAATACACTGAACAGCATATTCATGAAAGTAGCTTTTGAGTGAGCCATCCTTTGTCTTTCCTGACTGGACAGATTTTTGCTCCTGACAACTCTAAATATAAAACCATTTTTCCATATTTGTAATGAGTGCTATAATGTAATATAAGAGTATAATGTTTTGAGCCATTACTGTAGTAGGCGTTGTTTCTGTTTAACTGCAGTTATTTTAAATTACCCCCCACAAAAAGCAGAAAAATGGATTTGAATGCTGCTGAAAATGTCAGTCATCAAAGGCTTGCCCTTGAATTCGTAGCTGAATGGTCCTGCTGCACATACAGGGCTGGCAAAGAAAAGGAAGAATATATAAATCCTTGTAGATCAGATGGAAGAATGTATAAAAAGTCTTACACGTGTATGTTCAGTCACGCTCACCTTCGCCCGAGGGTCCATCAGGAATTATCAGTGCTGTAATTTCCTCTTATATCCCCCTCATGAATAGAGAATGTTCTGTACGTTCTGATCATCAATCATTTACACTGTAGGATGTAACTGGATCTTATCATCCATATCTCATACATACAAGACACAAAAAAGCACTTGCATTGAGGGACTGAACAATCAACCTAAAGATTTTACCAAGAAGCGCTCAATAAAAACAGGGCCAAGAGGATCCTCCATCACCCCGGAGCACGTCTAACTACAGCAAAGGTCAGTCCCTCTGAGGATCTGTGGCAACGACCAGTCCTGGATATCTCTATCAGTGACAGGAAACATTTTCCCTCTACTGCCTGAGCCCACGCTGACCACTGACTAATGAAGATTGATCCGGTTTATTATGGGTATAACAACTGCTAGAAGCTAATAAATCTGTATGGAGAAAGAGACAAAGGGACAGAAAGACAGATGGGAACAGAGCAGGAAAAGAGCGACGTGAGGTTGCAAAAGGACGCTTTCCAATATGTGTGCTGTTTTAAAATAGCTCTAAACTAGGATGTCAGCAATCAGTTTTGATTCGATAAATGTCCTAAATTAAAGTTTTTCATGGCTATAATAATGTACTATTTTGATGATTTAGATGTACCATAGTAAAGCAACTGTGGCAGGGCAGCAGCTGGACGTTTATACCCTCTTGCAGTGATATAAAATAAGGACACTGCTTCTCCTTTAAATGTCCAATTTAATGTAATGCTGTAATATCCAGTATTTTTAACCATCTCTTTGAGGTACAATTTTTTTTTTTTATATGTTAGAAAGTGTACTTTCCTGTGGTTAAGCTGATGTTATTATTTATTTTTTCTTGTTTTAACATTATATCTAAAAGTGAAGATCACGAACCATTTTTACACTTAGTTGCAAGAGTGCAATTTGCAGGATCTGATGGACTTTGCTTTACAACACAACTGTTAAGAAATTGTTAGCTATAGAGCAAATTGGCCCAGGGACAGCGGGATCTTAAAATATAGTGTATTATGATATAATTGTCAGTAGCCCTAAGTCCAGCCTCAGCTCTGACCCTTTGCCTTTTTCTGAACTAAAAAAAAAAAGTTGCTCTGGGTCAATTTTTCCAATTTGAGGCCCACAGTCCCATGATTCCATGAACCCGATGGACTTTTTAAACCAAAGACATCACTTTATTTGGACCGAAATTCTTACAAGGAAGAATGTAATCTATTTCTAGATAAGAATATCAATTTAGATCAGTCCTCGTAATGGCTGAATTCTGAACCCTGAGGAATTACCTTGTTTTTTGTTTGAGACTGGTGTTACTTCAATGACACATTTACTCTTAAAATTGCATTCTAAACTTTAGATGCTGTATCTGTCTGAATGTAGTTGATATTATTAACGCTATTTTTCAAACCCTGCTAAGCAGTCTGAATTAGTCTGTAAATAGTTAATAGTAAATTATATTTAAACTTACATGCCTTGCCTTGAAAATGTTACAAAGATAACACCAATCTATGCCAGGACTGAGGTGTATGATCTTTCACTGTGATAGCACTTGCTGTGCCGTTGGAAAATTAATTAAATTCATTAGCACGGAAAATGCCAGTCCAAACATGGTCTGACATGTCCATGTTGTGTCCACACACGTGATCTCTCCAATGAGCATATCATCAGTCTGTCAACACATCACACATATCAGTGCAGATTGAGGCCTCCCACTGGTTCAATATTTTCATGATAATGTCACCCACGCACAGTTCGAGATGGTTGCCACGGCAGGAAATTCCAGTGAAAACACCGCCTGAGATGTCTGCTGGAGACTTGCATGGAGGCTCACATGGGACTGGACGACAGCATGCCCTAAATATAGCCATTTTTCCTATTCTGCACCCAGTATGGTCCTTTTTAGAACAGATTTTAATAGAATTGTTTTTAATGAGGCTAACAGGAGGGTGAAAATACAGTAGATAGTGAGCAGGGAAAGCTTTTTATCACTGGGACAAAAGTAAAGGTTGGCTGGTCACCAGAATGATGCAACACAGTGACATTTTTATCTCCTGTCCTTATGTAAGCTGTTCTTGAATACAGAAGGTACAGTGCTGTTTCTTACAACTCGCCAAACTCTCACTTCTCATCAGAACTTTTAAATTATCATATTCTCCCGTCTTTTCTTTCCACACAAAGAAGCCCCACCATGTCTGTGCTGTTGAGTGAACCCACAGATAAAACACAAGTCATTAGCTCCCCCCGCATCTCCCAAAATGAGGCATTCAGAGCCGTGTTACCATCTCCCTTCTTTTCCATCCAAGTGATGTATTCAAGCTTGCAGCGACCAACCCCTCATCATCTTTCCACCCACTCTGGGGTATGTTTTGATGGGTGGAGACATCCATTGAAGGCCCCTGGGTCCTTCCACATCTGGAGCCTGCCATGTCTGCTCTGATCCAGTATTCTCGTGATGACCTCCATGAGCAGCCCCTCATTTGGGGGCCCATGTCGCTGCCATTTCCTCTGGGTGGATGGGGGTCCAGCTCTGCCAGCTGACATGGCTGCTGTGCATGTTTATGTATGTGTTGATCCCAATCATGTTCAGATCACTCGTGCGCCTGGCTAGACACATGTAGACCACCATAATGCAGCCTGTCCCGCTCTTTGACTTGCCTGTCTGTCAGTTTCTGTACACAAGCACTGACAAAGCATTGTCTGTTTATTCACTCGCCTTAGGGTGTTCAGGACAAGCTGCTGCTCTGACTGTAAATGCTTTCACCATTTCTGCTGCCTAACACTTTCAGCTACATCTTTACGTTTCATTTAGACAAAGCACTGAACAGCATAACAATAGAAAATGCTAGATTTGATTGAGCTGATACTAGGGTTGGAAAATATGGACCAAAAAATGATTTCTCGATCTGTTATTGTAGCATTATTATAAATGATCTCAGTCCCGATTTCTCTCCTAGCTCTAGCCGGGGGAACATGATGAATAATGGAGCAGACCATGATTTTTTTTTTTTGCAGAATGGGGACACACACAATGTACCTCAATATTTTGAGCTGTAAAGATGGCTAAATTATATTCATCTTACCAGGATTATAACGTCTGAAGTATACGGCACCAAATATGGGACTTTTTAAAAATATAACAATAAAGACTCACTTCTACACACTGTATTAATTGTACAAAAAACAGCACATTTCTGCACATAGTATTAACATTTTCAACCTTATTTGTCATAAGTGTTTCACAATAATAACAGCTCCATTGTGTAAAGTTGGTGGTATCAAAAGGTAAATGATCTAAATTATCATTAGTCATTTTAGACCAAAAGATTAAGAGAGTACTGCCTAAACTGAGCAAATACACTGGCAATAAGAGTATGTATTGGCAAGAATCTGACAATTACATACGTATCACAATACATGTTTGACCATACAATATATTACATTTTATCGTGTTGTTATTAACAGGGTGAGGCGTCATGATTCTTTTCATTAAAATGTCTTTCTAACATGTTTTTATAGCAGTAAGAAGCTATGAAATGGTTTGCTTAAAAATATATGATTTCCAATCAATGTTAGTTATATAAAGTAAATGGTAAATGGACTTGAGCTTATATAGCACTTTTCTAGTATTTTGTCTACTCAAAGCTGCTTTACACCACAGGTCACATATACCCATTCACACCCATTCACTCTCACAATCACTCACTGATGGATGGAGTTTCTGTGTTACTTTTCCATCAGTATCAACTAACACATTCCCGCCCTTTCATGCCCATTTACACACCACTGATGCATCAGTGGGAGCAACTTGAAGTGAACTGTCTTACCAAAGGACACATCGCCATGTGATGGCCAGAGCTGGGCTCGAACCTGCAACCTCCCAATTACTACCCAAGTGCACTATCAGACTGTGCCACCGACTAAAGCGTAGTCCCAATTTACCTGACACAGCACCATGGAACAGCTCAGTATATTTCACTGGTTCATCTGAAAAACAGCCCATAGGAAGTGTTTGGGAATGGGCAGAACCTTTTAAAAGCATATCTAGCTTATCTGACAATCATTCCATCAGTCACATTCATTATGTGCCACTCAGATAATGCAGTACGAGGGTGCTACTGCTGCAGTGTAAGAAAAGAATGTGAGCCACTTTGTAGAACAAACTCACCAAAATATGTCAGTAGTTGAGCAAAAAAACCCTTTCTATAGAGAAGTTTGTAGTGTTATTTGTTTTTCAGTCGACAAAGAAATGTGGTCCAGATCTGATAAAGCTGATACTGACGCTGTTAGCATCTATGCTAATCATTGTACAAACAGTCACTTCCGGCTGTCATCTTGCTCGTAACTCTTTTGATAACTCCCTTTTCTATTCTAATGCCTGCCAGATGTTCAAAATAGCTAACAATCTCTTCCGCTCCCACCAAAATAGCTCTTGATTTGATTTAATTAAGGGGCAAAGGGAGTCACGGTTCTTAGTACAATAAGGACTGGATCTACTAAAGGTTTGTGTATGTGCAAACTTGATAGTGCACACAAAGCTGATCTACTAATCAGGTGCACTGAGGATTGCATCTGTCGTATAAGCAAAATAGCATGGACAATCCATTTAGCGTGTTTGCCTTCGTGAATATGCAGAATATAGATTATCAGAACACGCAAAATTGGGTAGAGGAGATGCAAATGCAATCATTTAGCACCCGCAATGTGATTTATCAAACCCAAAACCGATTGCGGTCTGTGTTTTTGCATCTATATTTAGCACATTTGCAGGCAGGTGCAAACTGGCACAGCGTTACACACAGATGGCTGTGGTCATTGTGGAGAGAAACAGAGGTCCCATTAACCAAATATTTTCCGTCATTTACCAAATTTTTTGATGAATGACAGAAAGATTTGGAGGCTGTCTGTCACTACAATGAACTCGAAAAGAGGGACGATCCAGAGTGCCATCATACTCATGCAGACAAGCGTTAAGTAAACCCTCTCTGTTTTGCGCTCTTGATACATCGTGGAGTAGGTCAACCTATGTTAAGAAGATCCCCTTCATAGTCAGGATCACTCCATTTGTCACTCAGAACCGACTGTGTCACACTCTCTACACACTGAGAGTGGGTTTAAGAGCTGTCAGGGCTCCTAAAAGGATGTTGAAGATGAATGTAAGACTGTAAGACTGCTCTTCACTTATGTTTTATTGGAATCAGATAGGAAAATTAAAATGACAGATAAAAATATGGCATGATGGAAAAGTTTGCCAGTTTTGAGCTGTGTGCTTTTCACAGATGGTCTCCCGAATCGCGTTACCTTTGGCAATGCTGAGATGTCTCTCCTTGAGTTCAGCAGTGTGTTTATTTGCCTCCAACTCCTTTAAAGAGGGCGCACCACTTTTGCGCCTGTTATCAATTGTGCACGCAGTCATAGTAGATCACCCACTAATGCGACACGTCCACTTATGGCACATGCAATTTTTAGTTTGCACACACAATTTAGCGTTCGTTAATTGGGACCTTAGTAGATCAGGCCCTAAGTTTGAAAAGTAGGACAGCTTAAGAAGATGGCAGATGGGCATTTTGTGGTGAACAAATAAATGTATAAAGCCACTTCCTTTACAGGGAGTGGGACCAGGAAATATGCAAAATAGCTTGCAAACTGATTCATATTGTCTGAATCCTCCTAAAATTTGCAATGCAAATTAATTAGATTGCTTGAAATTTAAACTGATGCAGATGTTGAAAAATGACCACAGTGCCATGAAAAAGTATTGCCCCCTTCCTGATTTCTTACTTTTTCCAAATTTGTCACACTTAAATGTTTCAGATCATCACACAAATTCTAACATTAGACAAAGATAACCTGATTAAACACAAAATGCAGTTTTTAAATGATGATTTAATTTATTAAAGGAAAAAAGATCTCCAAACCTACATGACCCGATGTGAAAAAGTAATTGCCCCTGAACCTAATAACTGGTTGTGCCACCCTTGGCAGCAATAACTGCAATCAAGCATCTGTGATAACTGTTGATGAGTCTTTCACATCGCTGTGGAGGAATTCTGGCCCACTCTTCTGCTCAGAATTGTTTTAACTCAGACACATTGGAGGATTTTCGAGCATGAACTGCCCGTTTAAGGTCACACCACACATTTCAATTGGATTTTAGTCCGGACTTTGACTCGGCCACTCCAAAACCTAAATTTATTTATTTATTTTTTTAAGCCATTCAGAAAAGGACTTGCTGTGTGTTTCAGGTTGTTGTCCCGTTGCCTAACCCAAGTGCGCTTGAGCTTGAGGTCACGGACTGATGGCCGAATGTTCTCCTTCAGAATTTTCTGGTAGACAGCAGAATTCATGGTTTCATCAATCACAGCAAGTCGTCCAGGTCCTGAAGCAGCAAATCAGCCCCAGACCATCACACTTCCACCACCATGTTTGACTGTTGCTATGATGTTCTTTTTATCAAATGCTGTGTTGTTTTTATGCCAGATGTAACGGGACGCACACCTTCCAAAAGTTCAACTTTTGTCTCGCCAGTCCACAGAATATTTTTCCAAAAGTCTTGGGGATCATCAAGATGTTTTTTGGCAAATGTGAGACGAGCCTTTGTGTTCTTTTTGGTCAGTAGTGGTTTTTCGCCTTGGAGCTCTCCCACGAATGCCATTTTTACTCAGTCTCTTTCTTATTGTTGAGTCATAAACACTGACCTTAACTGAGGCAAGTGAGGCCTGCAGTTCTTTAGATGTTGTTCTGGGTTCTTTTGTGACCTCCTGGGTGAGTCGTCGTCGTGCTCTTGGTATTATTTTGGTAGGCCGACCACTCCTGGGAAGGTTCACCACTGTTCCCAGTTTTCTCCATTTGTGGATAATGGCTCTGACTGTGGTTGGCTGGAGTCCTAAAGCCTTAGAAATGGCTTTGTAACCCTTTCCAGACTGATAGATTTCAATCACTTTGTTTCTCATTTGTTATTGAATTTTTTGGATCGTGGCTTGATGCATTTCTTTTTGAGATCTTGCAGCCTACTTCACTTTGTCAGACAGGTTCTATTTAAGTGATTTCTTAATTCAACAGGTCTGGTAGTAATCAGGTCTGGGTGTGCTCAGTGAAATTGAACTCAGCTTTCAAAATAATTTGGTTAATCAGAGTTAAATCATGATTTAACAAGGGGGGGGCAATTACTTTTTCACATAGGGTCATGTAGCTTTGGAGAGCTTTTTTCCCTTAATAAATAAAATCATCATTTAAAAACTCAATTTTTATTTACTCAGGTTATCTTTGTCTAATGTTATAATGTCAATTTGTGTGATGATCTGAAACATTCAAGTGTGACAAATATGCAAAAAAGTAAGAAATCAGGAAGGGGGCAAATACTTTTTTCATAGCACTGTGTTTTGCATTCATGATCTAAATATCAATTACATGATTGTGATTATGATTTTCATTCATTATTTTAGAATATCTATACATATATACCAATGTATCATAAAAAACTCAGTATATTGCCCTGTCTTACCCGGCCTTTGTTGATACCACACTTTAAATGCACCATACTGCTATGGATAGCCATGTTACAGAAGAGAACTACCACACTAAAGAGGTGTCTTAGACATCTACCCTGAACAATGTTTTCCCATATGTGCAAGATACCATAGAAGCAGGTTACCGATTTGGAAGAAGAGGCACAACGAGGAGCAGGAACTCTTTTGATATAATAGTGAGGGATGGTTCTGTTATGTGGCCCTACAGAGAGAGATAGCCCTCCATCTCACTTATCTCCTGTTTGCTCAATTTCCTCTGTGTACGACGGTGCACCTGGGGTCTGGCTGCAGCCTCCCCATGCACCTCAGCGGCAGCCCCTGTGAGATAATAGCCAATCCCGCTCTCCCCACTCTCAAATCAGACAGGGCCAAAAGACCTTGTGCTTTGTTTAAGATTTCCAATGAACAGACCCATGTCCCTGTGGTGGCAAGCTATTACAAAACCAGACAGACTTATATCAGGCTCCTTTTTGCTCGGCTAATAGCAGAAAAAAAATATAAAAAGCTCTTTGGTCTCAGGCAGAGGTCGTGTCAGCTAAAAGGGGCTATTTGGCTATTGTGTGCTTGAAGATGATTACTCCAAGGATGATGAAGAAAAGTGTTCCACTATGATTACCTTGAAGTTAATAATCCACAGAGTCACCTCAAATCAGAGCAATACTTACAGTATGATAGGCTCTTAATGGGCGCCGATTCTGTGAGCAACACGACTCGTCGATAACAGTGATAGCAAAACACTCTGTATACAAAGTTGCAGCACCGCCTCTAATGCTTTGATGTCCTCTACCATTATCCTCCCACTCGACACCTTGTCTTCTTTGTGTTTGTTGAAGGAGTCAGATTCAATTATTCGATGGCTCTCACGGCTGTGTCAATCATTCTTCCGTCTCCCGGATAACTAATTCTTCTTTCAACTTTGGACGTCATATCTGTCATTATTCAAACACAACAGCTGCCTTTCATGAAAGGTAGTCACATGTCTCAGTTCGAGCCTCTCAATTTCATGTGACTGCTGAAGACTTCTTAGTTTCAACAGGCCAAACACATAGCCGGTAATTGGATATTTTTGTAGCACTTACATCCTGAACAGTTGAGAACAGCTGAAATGGCTGCCTCGTGTGAATTTTAAATTCACGTTCAGCAGGCAGTTTCATCAGATTTATCCAGTAGATCTTTCTCATGAGTCAAGTGGTGGTTATACTGTCTGTATAGCACCAAACTGATACTCCGCGTAGACAAATCTGTATTTAAGTGTTCAGGAGTGTCTCGGCTTCACTGCAGCAGAGACTCATATAGCGTACTGTAACATCCCAAGGGTATGCTCTTTCTGGTCAGAGAGGAAAAGAACCGCAGGTGAATCGTTAGGAAATCCAAACCCTCAAAAACCTAAGCACAAATCAATGAGCCCAGCTGCCTGTAAGAAACGCACAAACCTAACAGCCTTCGACTTCCCGATTGCTGCACTATCAACATTTCATTTTGATGTGACGGGATCAGCAGCTCTTTGGAAAAACCACTTGGGCCCCATCAGTCATGGGCAAGACATCTGAGCTGCTGAGGCTCCTTTGAGATGAAAACACAGATATTACCTACACATACTTAAACCCACAAACACGTGCAAACTGCAGGCAAGAGACTGAGCACAGATACATATTTATAGTCATGCTGGATCAAATGCATTGAAAGAAATGGAGGGCAGGATTTACTGTGAATGAACTGCAACAGCTAACTGCTCCAAAAAATAAAAGTACACAACATTTGCCTCAGCTTTGTCGAGAGGTCTGATTACCTCCACCAAAGAGGTTTTATTTTTACCGTTGTTTGTAATTTTTTTTTGTTTGTTTGTTTGTTTGTTTGGTAAGCAAGATAGCTGACAAACCTCTCGATGGATTGTGTTACATTTTCAAGGAATGCTGGTCTTGGCACAAGGAAGATGTGATTAGATTGTGGTTCTAACTGGATGCAGATCCAGGAAAGTTTTATAAAATGTATTAACATTGCATGATAAGGAAGTTTTACACATTTTTGCTAATATTTTGGCTTACGATTTCAGAAATGTCTTGGTGGAATCTGCAAAAAAAAATTTCAGTCCTTTCAGCTAAAACTATTAATCCAGTATTGAAATATGTGTTAAATCTTTACCAAGATTGTCAGCATTAAAGCTTGTTAGCCACTGAGCTGATGGTACATGATGTGTTGAAGGGACAGTCATTAAAACGATGATACAGTGATTTTTGCTTGGTACAATAACTGTTAGACAAATGGTTGCAAATTATTTTAAGAAATTATGTTGGCTTTGAATTTGTATAACGTTTTTTTCTGTTCTGACTTGTTTCTGGTTTTTAGCCTTTTGAATTAATTGCATCATTTGCATCAGAGTTAATGTTCTGAGACTTATTGCCATTAATCTGTTGTTTGTTGTTTGTTCCGCTGGGTAGTCTCAATGTTTAGTCTTAAATTGGGTTGATTTTTTCATATTGATAAACGGGTATAATTAACAAATCATCATGTTGTGTCTTCAGTTGTCCAAACTGAAGAATGTGTGAGCCATTCATATCTTGGCAAAAACAGACACAAAATGGTTTGCATGTCCGGAGGTGGAATATGTCACAGAAAAGATGGAAACCATCCAATGACTCTTTCTGTCTGTGCCTCTCAAAGTTAAAGATCAGTTTGCCTCCTCTGTGGAGAAACTCCCCTTTTTCATCAGAATGCTTTCTTACTTCAGAATTCCCAGGTTAGTTTGCAATGAATCAGGTTGTGGAAAGATTTACTGTGATACATCCTAAACTTTAAATAGAAGCTCATTATTGGGGTGATATATGATATACAGATAGAGCTTTGACAGCAGGGAGATGCACTGAGGCCACAGGACATACATGCGCCTGGTGTGAAAGCTGTAGCAGCAATCGCTGGAGCTGACAGGTGTTAACACCTCTTCCCCAACCTTCAGAGCTGGTACAGAGGAGGCATCACTCAGTACCATCTTAGTGAAGGTGAAACATCACAAGGTTTTCAACATCATGCATATGGCACTGTCGTGAGCTCTTTGTCTTCAGATATGGTTACAACTTAACTTTTGCTGCATGTGGTTGTGTACATTTGTGGGTTTTTGAATTTGGACTTATTTTGTTAGTAAAGGGTCAATATTCACTAAATGAATGAATGTTCAATTCAATGACACAAACACTGTTTGCACACAGAAGTGTTCTCTGCTTTGTCACACTGATAAGGGTGCATTAAGGGGTGTCTTTATGATTAATTTGTACAGATTACATTTGTATAAGAAAAGGGAAATACTCCTTTAGATCAGGCCATGATCTTCATGAATTCAAATTTGTTGACAAGGCATAGCAAGACTACTATATTTATTGAACACCATGAAGACCAAAAAAATATGGTAATTCAACAAGCTTTACAGAGTAAAAAACAAAGACAGTGTGACATAAGGGCTTTGGACGAAGTGACACTGAGTAGGAGTAAGGTATTGAGCCATACGATATTGTTAAATGTAAGATAAAAACAAATAAGGAATGAATGAGAGTTAAATCAACTGAAGAAATGCTTACAAAGTTGTTAAGATGGTTAGAAATCTACAAAGTACAGGATTAATCAACAAGACCCTGACATGGACCTTCTCACTCCCTGATCCAGAGTGTTCTCCCTCCAAAGGCATACAATCTTAAATAGTGGCATACTAGTGAGAGCTTTTAATGTCTCCCGTTTCCGCTCTCTGAAATGCCGAATCATTGCTAACCTACTTAACCTAACACTTCCGGAAAAGCATGAGAGATTACAGAAGACTTTCATCCCCGTAGTAAAAAAGCACACTTTCAAGGGAGCAGATCGGACGGGGTGGTGTTTTCTTAATAGGCCCCTCTCTAACTAATGCTCTTAAATGATAGATTACACAAGGACACACTCAGTGTGGTGCGGAGGGTTGGTGCTGAGATCCAAGAGATCCGTGAGTGAAATCAGAATGAGAGAGACATGAGAAGGGAGAGGCAGAGAGACACAGTGAGGAGGAAGACATGCAGCCGCTAGGATTTCAAATCTCAACACAGCAAGTCTCTAAACACAGGAATCCTAAATAATGCACAACAGGCTCAGGAACTTCACCGCATGCATCTTTATTGCCCATGAATTACAACTTAGTGGATGAACCAACAAGCCACGTTGGGCATAATGGAAACAGTTTAAGTCTTTTATGGCACAGTGGATATGGTTCTTTAAAAGTTAGCACTTGGTGTTGGAGCTGTCTCTAGAGAGCCACCATTAAAGTGAAAGTAAGTTAAACACAATCAAAGCGGGGATCATAAAGAAACAGATGGTGCAAGGCTGCCTGTTTACACTACTAGTCTTAACTGCTGGGACATTAAAACACACCCACTCTGGTATACTCACAATCACCAACATTCGTCAGACTCAGTCAGGAGAATTGGGCAATGTCAATAGAAAGTCAGGGATGCTTGTTAGTCTCAATGGAAGATCTGTTGTAAAATGCACCATCACCATCAAATCATTAAGTGTTTTATCCTGGCATTGCTCAAACAGAGGTCAGACGTGCCACGCTTTCTGCTGTGGAGTCTTTGGGTGCGTTCGAAAAGTCCTTTTTTGGTAAGAAACCTTCCTGAAGAAATGACCTGGAAGCATATCAGCGTCGGCCATCACAAGACCTGTTCGAATTCTCCAAAAGTTAAGGAAAGGAAGTTCATTGCTTCCTTTATTATCTCCTTTAGCTTGGGAAACACTGGACCATCCTTTACAAAAGGAAAGGAGAAAGGAGCGCCCCATAATGCTTGCGGCACCACCGTATATAAATAAGGCACCTGTCGAACATTTACGGAAAATTACGATGGAGAAAGGACGAGTTTTGTGGGACTAGGAAGATATGTATATAACACTGTGTGAACGTTTTTGGCAGGTGTAGAGAAAAGGATATGCTTCAAAGACTGTGCTTTAAAAATACATTCTTTAGTTCATTTCCCTTTTAATCATTTTTAAATTGGTGGACAGATAAACAATTACATGTTATAATTTCTAAAGCACTTACTTTAAAGCATTTCTTTTTCCTCCTACAATGTTGATGAATATTAAACATACAATTGTGGTGCTTGTTTTCTATATTTATATTATACATTCATTACCACATTTCCATTTATCTTAATTTATAAAGTAAATCATGCCAATAATAAGACAGAACAATGGAGTCTCAAATAATCTTTATTAAAAACAATCAATAAAAGAAGGACAAAAGAGGCATTTTACAATACTTCAAATATAATGACACATTTAAACAACGTTCACAATGATTTGTGCGAATGAAACGGGGAGAGTAGAGATTTTGAAACATTCTGCATGTATTAGCAGATTTCAGGTTTTAAGTGCCCCATCAAAGATGTCAACATTTATAGATGCTCTCACTTAACCTCACAGCTGTGAGCAGAAAACACACACTGCATGACTAAAGGACAAAACACCTGTCACAGGTAAATCCTCTGATCATGGATTGTTAATTTTAACAGTTGAAGTTGACACAAAACAACGCTGTGAGGCTAAGCAGATGACAAAGACGCTTCTTGTAGCTCTCCTTTTCAAAACATTGGAGTTTGTCACGGCTTACCTACGTCACAAGAAATCGTCATTGCATGAATATGGCACCAAAGTGAAAGCGTAGTCGAATTCCTCTTTTACCGCAGTGCTCCTTTCCAGTCCTTTTATTCCCTCCTTTCCTCGACCCTGTGACATTGTCCACCAGGGTTAAGGTAACGTGGATAGGAATGGACTTAGGGAGGACTTTTTGAACGCACCCTTTAACTCGGAGGTGAAAGTTAACTTTTCACTCACAACACTGAAGTGTGCACGCTGAGATATTTGCTGGTTCATTTACTTGTGAGGGGAAATTCTAAGCCATCCCCTTTGTGTGTTTGTAAAGAGAGAGTTAAAGGGCTGGCAATTATTGAATTATTAGTATTCACACTATTTAAATTACATTTAGGCAAAGGAGCCTATCACACGGAAATGCGTTGCACAAGAAGTAGCTGCACCACAAACTCCTTTAGGGGGTAAAAAGACGGAGCGCATTTGACAAGGATCTGCATCCACGTACGTGCAACCAAATAAAGTTAGTGGATCATGGGCTCAAACAAACGTAATGCTCTCAGCTTTGCTTACGAGCATACTGTGCCTTAAATGGGTTGTCAATCAGCAGCTTAAGGAGTCTTTTCAACTCTCTTCATTCTCGGTCAGAAGGATTCATAATATTGCCAAAAAGTGAAAACAGATGGCTCCCAGAGGGCATCAATAATCACCCACACCTGTCTCCTTGCCTGTTTTCATCTTTATTACCTTATCATCAAGGAGGTTTTTGTAAGCATTTGTTAATTTGTTTAACAGGGTAACTCAAAAGGTTATGAGTAGAATTTGGTAGAATTCCCAGGAAAGGCCAGAAAGGAGCAAAGAAGCAGTTGATTAGATTTTGGTGGTGATCAGAGTCTGGATGCCGATCCAGGAATTTTTTTTAAGGATTTCTAAA
This sequence comes from Cetoscarus ocellatus, assembly GCA_037902135.1. NCBI lineage: Eukaryota > Metazoa > Chordata > Actinopteri > Labriformes > Labridae > Cetoscarus > Cetoscarus ocellatus. The sequence goes on from JBAMNC010000573.1 coordinate 613,806, forward strand.
AATTGTGAGATAGGTCACATTTAAGCTAATAACTTATTAAGTTCTCAAAGAAATTTAATGACATTTTCAGGGAAAGTTGGCTCAAGGGACAAGGGATTATATTTTATCGGTGATCCAAATCCAGATGTCGATTCAGGATTTTTTCTGTTAACACTACGGGATAGGGCGATAATTCACATATTTGACAATTACCTGCTTGACAATGTGGGGAATTCCTTGGAAATGGTTTCTAGTTGGTGCGTGCTTTAGCTGCAAAGTTGAAAATGTTTCAACTTATAAGCTCAAAAAATGCTGAAAAATGCCTGGCAGGGGTGCTGTTACAAAGGAGAGCAATTGTTTTACTGGTAATGCTCTTCTATTGATGTGTCTCTGTTTGATCACCCACCTAAGACATTATTATTAATAAGTAATAATTAATAATACGTCAAGCTTATTTGGATTGTCATGTAAGAGGAAAATGGATGTCTGACTTAATGCTAGATAAAACATAGGTTAAATTAAGAACCACTCACAGTAATTCACTTATTAGCCATAATATGATCTATTTGAATTTTTATAATACACAAAAAATAATAGTATTGTTTTGTGTTCTTTTTTAAGAGCATTTTTATTATTAAAAAGAATAATAAAAATATTTTTTCTTTTTTCTTTTTTTTTTTCAAAAATCTGCAGACATGCTCCTGCACACTGTCTAAATGAAACAGATATGCTGTCCGCTGGTGTGTAGGGATGAGGGTTGATAGAACTGAATTGGTACCTGTGTCATTGTTAATCAATGACAAACGATCATTTCTCTTACAAAAAAATCCCTCATTCCTTAAAGAGGATCTTGGTGGACAATAGAGGGCCATCAGAGGTTGTCTGTGTCAACAATGTCAAACACATGGCAATCCTCATTCATAACATGGTCCTGTGTCATTATGGTATTTCCACCCTTGTTTGATACATCCCCTCAAATTTTGTACTTTGCACTGTCGGTGGCATTTATGTTTAATCAAAGCATCAGTCATCAGTCATTGTTTTGTAGTGCATGCTGAACTTAATGGGTGGCACTTATTAGGGAAAATTAAATTATACTAGCCAATTAAATTGTTTTCAAAAACTATTTTGAAACAATTGCCAAGCCAACCAGTTCTCAATTCCCATACTTAGTGAGGAGCAAGGGTTTGTCTTTGTCTCGCCATTGTAACACTTTTTTTCCAAGATGGCAACACATTTACATAATTATCTCTCTTGTGGTTAAAAATGACTGGAGATCAACATTTGTTTGTACTTTTCAAGTCCACCAATTGTTAAATAACAGATTTTATGTATTGTAAACTCATGTATTTAAGTAGTATTAAAAAAATTAACAGCCTCTGTTAGCTAAATTGTCTCCAGTGTTTTTGTACCTGTTAAGACAATGTGAGTTGATCTACATTTTTTAAAGGTCCCATGTCCTGCAAAATCTATTTTCTAGTTTGCATTTAATGTTGTTAGAAGGGGCTTGGGGAGCAGAAGAATATGACACCTGTAACTAAACTCTCAGGTTTCAGAGAAATGCTCTATGCCTCTGTAAAGAAAATGATACTCTCTGTTTTTTGCTTCCTTGGGTTTATGATGTCATAGCTATACAGCCTCCACCTACATGTGTGTTTACTGCACATCACGGGCAGACACCAAGACTGTTTTGAAAGTTTGCCCTGCAGCCTATAAGAGATTAAAATTTTCATTTAAAAAAAAAATAAACTTAAATCAAATTCTTGCATAAAATACACCAAAGACATGATGCAACCGGTCAAACACACCACAACATGAGACTTTTAGATTTGAAGGAGCATGTCCAGGACTTTTTTTCTGGTTGCTACAATGTGTCACACAGGCATCAAAATGTCTTTATTTTACATGAATAGTGTCAACTTTTAGAATTCTGCGTCTGATAGAGTATTCAAACAACAGCACAAAAGCCATCGCAAGACATTGCATCTCAGTTGGAAGGACAAAAGAGGATCTCTATCTCTTCACCAATGATTGTATACTAATATGAGAACAAATAAAAGTCTTACAAATGTTTTTAAAAGGCTGTAATTGTGGGTCCAGGTGCTGTCTATGTATAAATCACTATCAGGATATGGTTTTTATCCACATCACCAAGCCCCAGTTTGATGTGTGTTTGCCTGTGTACAGTTGAATACTCTCTCTAACTGTTGCAGGTTTTTGAAGTCACCCTCCATAACCACAATGTTCCAGTGCAGAACTTCACTCAGAAACCTTCTCCTTCTACCTCCCACAGCTTGTTCTCATTCAGCCTGTGATTCTGTGTTTGTCTGAGCCTCCCAGCTCATTAAACTTGCTCATTCTTTCTGCCTCTCCAGCATGGCTATCTAAGAGTTCTGCAAACGTACAAATAAGGCCTCATCTACATATAATTACATCAAATTATTGGGACATTATAGGCACATAATTTGATTCCCAGCCTTCTTCTAATCATGCACACTGCCTGTTTTACTGTCCTTGATGTCCAGGAGTTATTTGTTTTGACATTATATGGCATAATATTGACCTTTATCACTAAAATGAAGCCTGATGTCTACCAGGGTTTAACTGTAGAATTATACTGCACAATTGTGTGTTGGGTGTGTGAATACATTTTCTAACAAGATATAGGAAAACTGATATTTTTATAGCAATATTAATTTTGCATTAAAATAACAGTTAGGTTTTCTCTGTATTTATCTGGCAAATAGTGAGTGCAGTTTTGAATTACTGCCAATAGCAGTACCAAACAGCTTTAGTAAATCAGGGGTGGGCAACTGGCAGCTTGGGGGCCACATGCGGCACTCCAACTCTCTCCGAAAATCTGTGGGGATGCACAATATAGATTTTTTTTTTTATTATTTTTTTGCTGATAGCCAACAGATGATTCAGAACTTATTACTGACAATGCTGATACATTTTGTCAAGAGCCCAAAGCCTCCTACTTACAAAACAGACATTTTTGTTAGAAAGCGATGTGAAACTAAAAACATGTTATATACTATAATAACCTTTTCATTTAAAGACATTTATGGACATTCAGTGCTAATAAGGTAAACCATTATGGTACATTCGTGCATTCTGCAAATATTACAGCCAGTATATAGGACATACAGTATAACCAACAAACTGATAACCAACTTTTTGGGCAAAAATCTGCTGATGCCAGTATTGCTCCAATAATATCATGCATCCGTAAAAATGTCCATTACAGAATCAAAAATGCCACTATTTCCAAGAACATAGAGTTATAGTTGGCAGTGACTATTTCTGTGAAACACCCCATTTTAAACATTTCAAAAAAGCAATACAAATATGAATAAAACATACTGTGACTATCAGTAAATACTCTGTTTGCATCATAAATAGCCAAAACTGACTTTAATACTGTGTTTATCTCATTTGATGTAGTATTGTAAAATGTATATGTGCTTAATGATGTCTATATTTTTTGTGATTTCTAGTACCTTTGAATAGAAAAATCAAGCTCTCTGGCAGCTGGGCTAATTTCAATGTGGTGCTCTTGGTAACCTTTTTTTTAAATTTGATATCCTGCCTGCTCTGATTTTATTAAGGATTTGAAATTTTGGATAATTAAGGAAATTATTGACAGTGCTCCAAGTCTATAGGCGGCCTGAGGTCCCGCTTTAACTTGGCCTCAGTAAGTTGATCAGTGATATAGGTGGAGATGGTGTTTACAGCATGGCTGTGTCCATGGATTGGCCTTAAAAATGTTCCAATGGCTCTACCGATAATCATTTGATGTCACATCAGTCTTATACCTCCTAATGTCTAATACTTTCTACAGTCAAGGGCCAGTACGCACATTAAACTGATGCATCTATGCACCCCTAAAAAATTACCCAACATTATAAGTTTGGTATGTAATTTTGTTGCAGTGGGGGACAAACTTGTATTTATCAGTGTTTTTGTACTTGTTTTAGAATGATTTGAATCAATTATGTAAAGACTTTGACTCTAGTGTTGGACATTTTTTTCATTTTTTTGTCCTGTATCACCAAATACACGATTCTCCATGTCGCCTAGGGCTTCTTACATCCTACAAAGCCTCCCCACGGCACCTGAATCTCTAAGACAGAGTCACAACCACACTAAAAATTCTCAAAAACATACTAAATCCTCATTATCTCAGCAGGACACAGAGCATTTTTTGATACCATAATACTCAGAGGACTCCTGATAAAGAAAAGGAAGCTCTGAGGTAATTTACTTTGAGAATAATCACACAGGCCAACTTATTAAAGCAAAAATGATTGGATATCACATTGGAACAGGAAATTGCTGATAAGAAGAGACAGGCGAGAGAAAATAAAGACTGCAGAAACACAAGTGTGCAGTCTTTAAATGTTTCAGAACAACTGATACCAGTATTGATCAAGTGTTTCCTTGGCAGTGTCGGATGAAAGTCAGGTCTGGATCCGTTTAAACTTGAATGATCCCACAGCCGTTCCTCAGGCCACTCACATATCAGACAACAAATCTACAAATAATCGATGTCTTAACTTTATTTGTATGCCAGATCAAGAGTTAAACAGCATGTTACCTTTTAAAATTCAAAGACAAGTTCAAAAAGTACCCTGTTTTTGCTCTCTTTGTCTTGTAATGGGCTCAGCTAAAAATAAAACCTTGGCAAACAAAAGCATTATTAATCCCTACTATGGTTTTTAAAAGGACATACATGCCTCTGAGGGTAGACTGCAGCTTTTGTGATAGTTAAAAACTCAAATCTATTAGACAGCCAAGCCTTGGAAGTGTAATTAGGCAGCTACCTGGCAAAATTCTCTCTGATGCCAAAAGTTTTCAAAGCCCACCGTGCTTCAAAGCAAAGGACCCCTGAAGAAAGGAATCAATTAATTCATTATTTATTATTTACCAACTCGACACAGGAATAAACAAAACCCTTTTTTTAAACAGCCCATGTAGCCTCTGAGCTAGGCTCCTCGGAGAGTAAACAATGGCTGGTTTTAGTGCTCCATTTCTGCATCCAGCTTCTTCTGCATTGTCTTTACTATTGTGTTTGCCGCTTTGTGCACACTGTGAGCCAGTAATGTTAAAAACATGTGCTGCAAAGCAAAGAGCGCTGTCTGCAGCCTGCGATTATATGACTTATTCATATGTGTGAAAGGAAGAGGGGGGTATTGGAAAAGGATGGATGGGAAGTCTTGAAGTGTAGAATAAAAACAAAAAGGGCCCGAATTGAAGCATCAAAGAAACAAATTGCAGCTTTGCCTCTACATCACCTTTGGGTGAGCGCCAGGTGGACACTGGGTGATGCTAATGTTGAGTGATTTTTTTAACCCATTGGCTAGTTGGAGCTAAACAAATTCTGACCTTCACACCCCAGGTGACCACACTATAACTTTCTCATCCCACGTACTGTGAATAGCTACTGAGTAAATGAGACACTCCTGGCTGTTTGTGACTTTTCTGTCCTCAGAAAACAACTCTTTATGTGAACCCTTTTCGTATTTCCAAACAGTGTGGGGTTTTTTTTAGAGGGTTGGGCGTAGCTTTTGACAGAAGAAGCCTCAGACACATTAGCTAGTGCGAGCTAGCAGGCTGTTTATGGCATATTTGATCAACTGCAGAAGGTAATCTTTTTGGATGTGTAAGGTCAATTACAATACACTCCAAATAGCGGACTGGGCATATTTCAGCTTTTACTCCTTTTCAGACGCTGTTCTCATGCATTCACAAAGCGCAACATTTTTGGACATCTTGATTCTAAAGGGATTGTTCAGTATTTTTTAAGTGGGGTTGTTTAAGGTTTATTTCAATAGTAAATATATAAGCCACAACAATTGTGATCAGCTCTTCCCCTGAAGACTGTTAAAAATATCACTTTAATTTTACAGTAAGTTACTGGCTGATGATGTGGGGGCGATTTCACAGTGGTGTTTTTATGGTAAAGTATAGTTGTTCTCAGTAACATAGTTGTAAATCGGAATAAGTTGTTGTGTATTTAATGCAGACCTGACCCATGAATATTGTAAAATTGCAGTGTTGTAAAATAATGGTAAACTTTTGTGAATTCACAGTTATATGAAAGTATTTAAGAGTGTAATATGGTGATTTTACCGTGACTGAGAAATAACCTATTGCACTTATTGTTGTTACATTAAAGAGTTGTAAGATAACAGCTTTAAGCTGTAAAATTAGTGGATTCACAACATTTCACTGTGAATTTACAACACTTTACTGTCATTTTAGTTAATTTTACTGTACTTACAATCTAAACAAACATGGCTGTTTTACTGTAAAATTGTAGTATAATGCTGTCTAATGAGAGTCACCTGTAATTTAACATCACTGCTGTAATTATAGCACATTCCTATGAATTTACAGTATGTATGCCAAAATGAAATTGAGTTATCTTATAAATATTTACCTGCCATGTACTACGAAAAGGCCTATTTACAATAATACTATGTGGAAATTTACTGTAGAAACCTGTGAAAACCTGGTGATTTTTAACAGTATAGGGGAAAGAAACAGGATGGTAGCCAGGCTATTCATTGCAGCAGATAGGGCCAAGAGCTCAGCATGATTTATTTAGTTTTAGATCAGAGAAACCCAAAGTGTAGACGTGATTGTTTGCTGTACTGAACACATTTACGTTGCTTTACTTTTAAGTTAGCAAGCCCCATTGTTTTGGTATCACTGTACTCCTGTACCCACTGTAGGCGTAGGGATATATTTATGCAGTGTACTGAAGTAGTACCAAAACAAATGGGCTCACTAGCATAAAAGTAAGACATTGTATATGTGTATGGAGCAGTGAAGAATCACCACATTGCTGTTTTTTTAGTGTCCTCTTATGAACCATTCAGTGAATTACGCTGAGCTTTTCGACCCATCTGCCACAATGTACAGCCTTAATTCTGTGCCAGGTGGATAAAAAAAATTAAGTGTCTCGCAAAAAAACCTCAGTCTCTTAAACAAAAAGCCTCTAAACTACCTGAATTGTACTGGTGTGTTCAAAGAGCATTTCTTAACCAACATGAACATTAGACTTTTAATATTTCCAATAGCACAATCTACTAACAAGCCTCAGTTGCAAAGCTTTTTAATGGTTTTGCTCCTTTAAGTCTTTGTTGCTTCTGGCCTTCCATTAGCTGTGCCATGGATTTGATAGGTGCATAAGCCAAAAGTGAAGGCAGAGTTAGTGTTTCTTGCAACCCCAATTCAGTAATTTAGGCTAAACTCTTGGCCCCATCTGCTGCAATACAAAGCCTTGCTACTGTGGCAGTTCTTTCTTTACAGGGGCAGTGCGGATCAAAATCACACAAGTATTTACCATTAAAATGAACCTGATACAACCCCACTTCAAAATACTAACCTATCCCTCAAAATTGACTGCACTCAAGTACATATTATCTAACTATACATTACCAATGCATCCTTTGGGACAAACTGTGACATGATTTCATTCATCCCACTTCCTCCTGTTGAGTATCCCTGTTCTATTAGAAGTGAAGGGAAATGGCAGGGTGGCAAATTAGTTACAAATTGATCGGCTAGCGGCACTATCTGACATATTTTCCCCTTAATTTTGTCACAACATGCTATATAATGCAACAGTGATATATAATGAACTGTGAACTTACAATAATTTGACATTGTACCAGTGGCAAAGCAGTTACTTTCATCCGAAGTAGGAGAAAATACAGGCAACATACAGAAAGTTTTGTCCTCTAAGCAAGTGACTCAGGGTCAAACTCAGCCTATGTCCTCTCTTCATTAAGACACAAAAAAATTCAACACTAAAGCCTGAGACTTTTAACTAAAATAAACCAGTCTATTACTCTGTTGGGGGAGATATAGTCTGACAGAATAATGTAACATTAAATATTTATAATCTATTAGTTGGCTTAATGAGATGAGCTGATTGGCTACAAAGATTTTCAGTCTGTTTGGACTGGTGATTTGGCTGACACAAATAAAGTAGATTCCAAGCCCACCCCAGGCTACACCAGCTAAACTGCAGGTTTCATGCACATCGTCACACATGCTATCATTAAGGCAGTGTGGATGTGAGGTGCACATCAGCTGAGTGTGACAGGATTTGACACTGAAAGATAAACAACCACATTTTTCCAGCACTAGCTCATCTCCCCTAAAGGTACTTCTTTCACCACTGAAGCATCTGCACATCAGCACTGTGTGATTCTTCATCCCATCAAGTCCCTTTCTCTTTGCTGTGTGTAAACTTTTGTTTAACTCATAGTCTTGTAATAATTTTTGATTTTGACTGATTTATATCATTTAAATGATACTTTCTTTGTTCTGTTACACCTGAGTTACTGATTATATTTAACACTGAAGATATTAAAGGTGGGGGGGGGAAATCGATACACTATACTATTTAAGATTAAACAGATGAGTATATTTGTCATTGTGTGACATATGATTCAAATGTATATGAACTATTTTTACAAAGAAGAGTTGTTTTTAACATTTGCTGGTGTCTACAGCAGACCATAGAGGACACCAGATAGCATGATATTTTATTAAAACATAACACCAAAGTATAAGCAGTGTGGATAAGTAGAGAGCAGCTTTAAAAGGGGAAAATCTTGGAACTTAACATTTCGTTTAGATGTTGAGTCTTTTGATGATCTGCTTCAGAGATGGTAAGTTATGTGACCTATTACTGATTTCATGTTTTGTTACACCTGTGCACACACAGTGACTCTGTGGGATCCAAAACATTATAAATAGTTAGTACTTTGTCATCAGTCTGGTTGCATGATAGCCATTATGCAAATATTATTGCTATTGCTGCTTATCCTACTGCAGCAGTGTTTTTTTGTCAGTTGCTGGGATGATTGTGTCCTCACTGCAAACGAACTGCTCCAGGGGCCTTTTGAAGGCAAGCAGAGACCACCTTTTTCGAATGAGCTTAGCGTGGCTGTTCATAACAAAACAGGGATCGAGAGCTGTGTTCATAAATATTCAAATGAACTGTGCCGAACACATGACGCCCACATGTAAAGGAAAAACTCTCTTGAATGATCTAGGTGTTAAAACAACCTTAATTATTTTCCCTGCTATGTTGAAGTACTAAAGAATAAAACATTTTTTTCAAAACTGTGACATAATTATTAAGTAAAACTCCAGAACTTAATCATCAGGATGATCAAACCTTGTCTTATGCAATAAGAAAGTCAATCAGAGTCTTTCAAGTCAGTCTTCTCTCTGCACATATTTCTGAGTCTGTTTGAAGACTGAGCTGATTGAGTCATATGCATCAATCATCAATCATATGTGCGTAAGATTAAAGACACACACTTGATACCCAGACTGATGGTTTTACATTCAGAGCAGACAAGAGAGACACAAGACGTTCACACATATGAGTGTACAAGTCTGTGGGGAGCTCCTTTCATTTCACACTGTAATTTAATGAGTCACTGCACACTACAACAGTGTAAATGCTATGGAGAACATAGCTCCATATACAGTATGTTGTATGTATGCTCCAAAGCGAGCATGATTTGACATGATTTCCATCAGCTCAAACAAAAAAGGAGCAGCAGAATAAATCACCCTGCTTGGATGATTCACACATGATAAATAAAGTATTCAGCACATCAAGGAGTGGGCTGTTATTGTAAAATATGACCCCATCAACCTCCAGCATTAGGCACAGAACTTAAAACATTACAGCATGACCAACATCAGCAGTGCTGTCACGCTGCTTCGCCTGAAGTAAAGCTTCCTCTGACAGTCGTGCCCTCACTCCCGAACATTTAATTAGGTAGAATCTCTCTCTGCTTTCTGATTTCAGACATTATTTGGCCATGAATATTTTCTGAGGAGCACCCTTTGGCTCCAGCAATCACAACACCATTACCACAAGGGTTTTTTCAATGTGTTCCAGAAACAGAGCGAGGTCTGCGCACTCCCATGTTTGAATGTGAATCAGTGAAAATAAGTATTTACTTGGCCCTTGGCATCAATCAAACTCTCATCCTCCCTTCAACAGTTGTTAAGGAAGTGTGATGTGAATGTTGCCCTGAGCTGCTGAGAGCCTTGCGATGTTCTGCAGCGCTACAGATTCAATGCACAAGGGTTGAGGGTTGCCATGGAGACAGAAATCTGGACTACCTAAGTTATGATTTATCAAACACCCTCAGGTATGTAGCCCAGATACTCGAGGCTCTCAGACGAAGAAACTCCTCAAAGTGTCTGGTCAGTCAGGAAAGGAGTGGGAGGGTGTCAGGAGCAGAATGACTTCCTAAGTAAAAAAAAAAAAAAATCAAACGGAATTTATACCATTTCAATACCAGGGAAGAATTTCCATATGCTGCGGTTGTCAACATTTTCTAAACTCTCTAATAACATGTTTTATAATGATTCAGTGTCAGTTACATGAAAAAGTTTATCTTTTGCCTTTAATGGGTTTCATTTGTTCAGTTTCAGTGGCTCAACAAGTGTCCTTACGTTTACTAATCCTAAAAAATAAACCTTCTAGTATTCTCATACTGAGTACGCCTGATCAGCTGTATTCTCAGTCTGTCTTAGACGCCCTGTTAGAGCTCCAGGCTGAAGACTGTCCTAATAAAGTACGACAAAAATTATTTGCAACAAGACAGTCCATCATGAAAAATCTCAGGCACTCTGTTTTATTTAAAAATAAACTTAAAGGAAGCGCCTCAGATTTATCATGTCAGCCTGTTTTTTCAGAAAGAACTTCTGTCTCGCTGAACCAGGACAGTCTTCAGCCTGTCTTTGAACTGTACCATCGTCCTCCATCCTCAAGAGCACCCGATTCTGCATTCCCTCAGTACACACTTGGACTCAGTGCAGCACATTTTATCTACATACAGGATATTTTTGCAACATTGGGAAAAGTAGATGAACCAGATATACCAAATGATGGATACATATGTGTGCTGTTTAAGCAGTGTCCTCTCTCTTTTGGTTTTTAAGCATAACTAAAGATTCAGTTCACCTCTTTGTTTCTTGTCATTATCCTGAAAGAACAATGTGATTTTTATTTTGAATTTATAACATATATTAAAGATACGCCAACTCTGTTTCTTGAAACTAGTCATTGTGCTGTAGCTTACCTTGTGCTGTAGCAAATTTGATAAGAAAAACTAAAATAAATTAAAAAAATAAAATAAAATAGAGGTGCTCAGAGAGGACAAATCTCCACCAAAGCATTCCTCACATTCTTATGGTGCGTTTCATTTAGATTGGAGCTGGAAAGAGGAGAGTGGGAATTGTTTCACATCCCAGCAAGACACGTTCCAGTAACGGGCTGATAAAGTCAGGGTAGCTGAAGGGTGTCCGACTTCGAAGTGGGAAATTCCAACCAAAGGGGGCATTCCTATTGACGTTATCTTACTTGCAACTCAGACCATAACAGTTCCCTGATCAACTGGAACGCACCATTAGTGACACAATTATTGAAAATACGGATTGTTTAAAACAATTTGTTAAAATTGCCTTATCTTGCAGTTTTAACAAATTGTTTTAAACAATCCTGAATCTGCATCTGCATTTGGATCACCATCAAAATCTAATCACTTCTTACATGTGCCATGACCAACATAACCTAAAAATTCAAAATCTGTTGAGAACGTACTAAGTTATCCTGCACACAGACGGATTGACAGACAGACAGACAGACATACAAATAATCAGACAAACAGATGGCAAAAACCTCCTTGGCAGAAGTAATTACTCGATATTTAGTGTTAGGGATAAATGAAAAGAAAGAACAGAATCCTAGTATTATGAAATTGATTTGTTATTTCTATACAGTGAAGAAAAATCAAGGAAAGTATTGTACACTGCTGCTTTGACTTTTAGATGATTTTAGCTCTATATTTAACAGCCCTAGTTACATTAAGATCAGCTTTCTTAACCTTAAATGTTGATATCACAAGAAAAAGACATTTAATTTACTACACTGTCCCATTTATGACTCAAAAATGCACCTGGATCCATCAGTAGGTCTATGTGGAATATTAGTGTTGATTTTCCAGGCCTACGTAACCCTGCAGTATGCTGTATGTCCTGCTACTCCATCTGTTTTATGCTAACGATATTGTGTCAAAGCAGTGGTTAAAAATGGGGGTAAAATCTGGCACGACCTCTTGAGTTTCAGAGGCCATAACCCAACTGAACTGCGATCATTACAACCTCTTGGACACGACTCTGCAGAAATAAAGCTCCAAGCTCCAAGCTGAGAAAAAAAAGAGGTCAGGGGCCAAATGGTGGCAAGGGAATGGGTCAGTGATTACAGTAAGAAGCCCGGTCCCTTATCGATCCCACGGCTCAGGCTAGAGCGGGCGAAACAGATCGAGCTCTCGCAGACGCTCAACAACAAAAATGGAGCTGATGCGAGGAAACAGGAAGAGATGGGGGAGCCAAGGAGAGGCCAGGGACGCCTGTAAGCAGAGGCACGCACTGCGAAGTCGCTTCCAAATGAGAGCAGGAAGGGCCGTGTCAGCGAGTGTTGTGAAGAGACAACATAACGTGTGAAGTGAACCTGAACCGGGCGTCCCTGGAGAACTCCTCCATTCTGACTGCACTTGTAGGCCAAAACAAATAACTGAAACTCAGTACATTCAGCCGGTATTCTGGGGGATTTGTGTACAGATGCACACTCTGCAAATTTACTCTCAATAACCAGAACAATTTTAAGGGGATCAGAAGTTTAATTTCTCTCAAACATGGCAGTAAATTACTGGCTGGTGATTGATTGATTAGTTTATTTCAAACATATAACAAAAGCAAAAATAAAAGTACAGACTGAAAAATGAAAAAAAAAAAAAAATCAGCACTTGGATAAATGTTAAATGTCTGAAAAGAAGTGAGAAGTCAAAACATATCTAATCCCACCCCCTCCATCAATTTAGAACCAATTATTTAGCTTCCCAATTTATATAAACGTGTTAGTTTTTTAATGTAATTTTATCTATGTCTGAAAAAGCAAGACTTAGTCATTAAATGAAAAAAAGTCAAACATACTTGTACAATCAGTTATCACATTGACTACACATAAATGTATATATATATATATATATACACATACACACAAAATACACCTTTATATACATACACATACATATACATAAACATACATAGATACATGCTTATATACATACAGACATACACACATTCATACACGTATACATACATATACATGTACACATATATATTGGTTGATGAACATTTTTAACTGCAAAACAAAGACACATCAGGTAATCCTTGCAGATATCTTTCGATGCTCAAACCCCTTCATGTTCACTGTATCTTGAGAAAATGAGAGCCATAAAGTGATTTTTAAAATGCTTCATGTTTGGACATTACTTGAGATATGCATGCAAACCGTTACACAGTTTGACCCCACAGATCGATTTACAAAAACATTTTCTTGTTGTAAAAGTAAAAATTAAATCTTTAACAAAGTGCAAATTAAAGTCATTGAAAAGTTCAAACAAAACTCACTGGAGAAACACTGGAGGACACAGAGACAATGAAGACATGCACATGAGTGACTCGGGGAAGACGGATGACCCAACAAAGAGAGCAGAGAACACAGAGACTAAATACACTGGGGAAACTTCAAGCATAGTTGAGACAATCACACAGGTGGAGGGAATCATCATCAGGGAGACACAGAAGGTAGGGCAGGAAAACACCATGAGGAACACAGGGATTTCAAAATAAAACAGGAAACACGAGAGACAGGGGAAACATGACACAAAACGGGTAACTTAACCAAGATCAAAAACAAGATCATGAGAGAAAAGGAAACACAAGAGGTCTAACCAAGGAACATTATACAAAATAAAACTGAACCACAAGTACCATAACAACCCGATCCCTAAACAATACTTGGACGTTTCCTGGAAGTTGATGGTTATTTGCTTTGAACATGATTTGTGCTGTTTGAAACTCAACAATGTCAGCAAATTTTAACAGTTTTGATTTGGGGAAGCCCTTTGGGTGTGTATGATATGTACGATGATTTGTATGGTTTGTGTGAGGCCTTATGGATTACCCTTGTTGATTTTTTTTTGAGAATTATAAATGAATTCAGTGAAGTGTTTCCCCAAACCTCTACACAGTAATTTAGGTATGGTAATACCGGTGAACAATACAGGATATAAAGTGAGTCTTAATCAAGACTCCGTTTTGCCTTATATAATAATGAAATACATCTTGAATTTGTGATCATTTCTTTCAGAGAATCACTGTCTAATATAGCACAATAATCAAACCAATTCAGCCTTATTGGAAAGCTAATTGCCTATTAGGCTGAACTTGTTGCCTCAGATTTTTTCCAGGGCCCACTGCTGAGGAGTGAGAGCGCTCAAGAAAAAAATAAATGGAGATGTTTTCAAACTTCAGAGCGAAGCTGTCAAGCTGTAATGAAAAATACCAAGTTCTGCTGTAGTGGTTTTACACAGCTGGAGCAACAGAAAATATTTATAAAGTGTGAGTCACTCCATCACCCCCTGCTCGTGTAAAGAAATAAAAATAATCATCTGAAATCCTCACACTAAAAGAGACATCAGTTTGTATAATAAGCACTTGAATTGACATGCAAGTCCATATAATGCAAAAGGTTGCAAAAGGGTTATGGAAACTTTAAACAAAGAATGGTGTTGTTTGATTAGATGCATACCAGATCCATTTTTTCACTGCATATATGTGGTCCGTCTGCTGTGCAAATCTCTTTATTCAAATAACACATCAGTCCAGCCAATAAGAATGGAGTGGCCGCTGTTAATAAATGGCCTTGGATAAAATGCAACACCACAGGTTACACCTTAAAATTCACAAACTCATGTTTGCAATGTGTCTATTTTTAACAGCTAATCCTTTCATATTGTCACTAGTAGGCCAAAATCTCTCATCAACATTTTTATGGTATTCATTTTTTTCCATAAAACAGTGCTATTGGTCACATTTCATGTTGTTGAATGGGTTTTAGAAATGCTAAAACAATTAAAAGTGCAAATATTAATTTGTTATCAGGGCAAAATAATATTTATTTATCAGGTATTGTGTGTGTGTTTTTTTTTTTTTTTTTTTGGTTTGTTTGTTGTGTTTTAAGTGTTACTTTTTATTTCATTTCCTGAAAAATAGTAATTTTGGAGAGAGGAGGATCAGGCTAGACAGCGTTGGTGTGCTCTTTCACACATTTACACCCCACTCATAAAGCAGTGTGAGCAAACTTGGGTTATGTGTCCAAGGCAGCTGGCATTAACCCCTGAGTCTCTTTTTAAAATACAGTCAGCTATACCACTGATCCATTGTGGCCATGGTACATGAGCTATATGTTTGTGCTAGAGAGCTGATATGCAACTAGAAACTAGCTGCTGCATTTAACAAATAACAAGGGACACATTATCAATAAATTATTACTGTACTTCTGATATATGCTCCCTAAAAATAGTTTGGGAATTTTAAATTGGATGATAATTTCTCCCCATCAATAAAACCAATTGGTACTGTATTTTAAATTGTTTAAAAGCCTGACAAGTCACCTTTGGGTACAACTTGTAAGGATTGCGCATTAAGGATTACGCATTTGTGGAATGAGCAACACAGCTAAAAAGTGGGTAGCACCCAAAAAAAATATGAAAATCCCCCTGCAACTGGACAACCGGACTGGAGTGGCAGCATTATTTGGTGTCAGCTCTGATACCATTTCCAAACTTAGGACCAAGTTCTGTGTAACTGTTGAAGTCAAAGACAGTCGAAAAGTGAGCCTCCCAGGATAACAACACCCAAAGAAGACTGGTTCCTCACCCCTGCTTCACTGAGGAACGTCCCCTCTTCTCTTTCCTTGGGAGAGGGGACTTTGGCCAGCATTTTTAGGAGTGTTGCCCATTCCAGGAATGCTTGATCCTTACAAGTTGTACCTTGTTGTAAAGGGGAGTAATCAGGCTTTCCAGATATGTAAAATACAGTACAATTAATACATTTATTATTAATATAAAAGGGGAGACAGCCAGGCTCCTGAGGAATCTCATTTTAGCTGTTCGTATCCTTGATCTCACTCATTACCAAGAGCTCATGACCATAGATGAGGGAGCATTGATGGAGCGGTAAACAGAGCTTTGCCTTTTGGCTTAACTCCCTCTTTACCACAACAGTTCAGTACAGATTGTGTGCAACACTGCAGGCGCTGGACCAATCCGCTGAAGAACAAAATAACAGTTTCAGCTATATGCGGGTCCCTGGCCTAAAAAAGTATGGAAACCCCTTATCCTCACGTCTAAGACATCTTGCCCTGTCTTTTAAGACAGACTAGTTTATAGCACCTTTACGCTTTAAAACAAAGAGTATAGTTCAACTCAGACACACACATACACACGCAAAGTGGTCAATTTTATCAAATTGTCCTCCCACTCCCACAGCCAGCCCCACTTCTTCACTGCACTGTTATTTTCCATCCTGAGCCCTCTTCATCCCAGTCCCCATGCAGCCCTCACAGTCATTTTACCCCCGCCGAGTTAATCAGAGGTGGAAGCTACAGCAGTGTGCCTGCAGAGGATACACTGTAATCTGCGTAAACACACACACACACACACACACACACACGTACACACACTGCACCTGTGTTTGTATAGGTTATAATCAGGAGGCTTGGCTCTCTCCTGATGTGAGTGGGAAAGAGGGCCGGCCCGGGCAGTGATCAGAGACTGTATTGCGCTCATGATGGCCTAAGTGGTAATCACTACCTGATGGTACTTAAGGGCCCCATTCAGGCAGCGGCTCCTGGCCCCAGCACGCCAGTGCTACACACACATTATACCCCCCGATCGCATCCATCCTAAAAATGCAAATTGAAATATTTCTTACACCTCTATCTTTCATTTTGACTCCCAGAGACATCATTTTTATTTGTTTTGGTGTCACTTGAGGACGAGAATAAGTGATTCCTGAAACTGTACATTACCACGCCAGTCGAAGGATGGTGTTTCAAAACAGCCGCTGCATGTTTCATCCCGGTGCTCACAGGAAGCAACACGAGTTTGAGCCAGAGCCACCCCCGACTGAATGCTTGTGGGGATGCTAAATTTAGAAACCATTCTCCATATTTCTTTTCATCAGCACCAGGGCCATTGCCCAGCATATAATTTTCTCATCATGCAAATTGGCAGAAACTTGTACCACTTGCCTTGTTCATCTATCAGGCGGTGTCTGTGGGCTTTATGGGATAACCCCACAAAGCAAACTACAGGTTTCTGCTTGTTTATCCGAGTTAATATGATGTAATGCAACTTAAATGCGTAAAAGTGAGAGACGAGACAGAGAAAAGTTTTGAATTGTGATTTGTTGAGAAGATTCATATTTATGAACTTCATAGTGTGATAGCATGCAAAGAAGGGAGAGAAACAACTCTCTATAGTCTAAATTAAAAGGGAAATCACATCCTGCTGGATTAAAACATATCTTTAGGATTTGAAACTAATCTTGTAACTTGCACTATGCAGAGCACCGTTAGGCCACAGCAACAACCAAGTGTCAGACCAATGGAGCTTAGAAAGTGAAGCCAGTGTGGAAGTGCCAAAAACTGCACTTCCTCGAGTGTCTGCTTAAGGCTGGCTACAGAAAAACTGTTGTATCATGGTTTTGTTAGGTTAACTGCTGACTCCAAATCGCCCTTAGGTGAATGGATGTACCCCTCCTCTCGCCCAATGACAGCTGTGATAGGCTCCATACCATAAACACTTCAAGCTTGAAGGTAATGGTGGTTATACAAGAGCAGCTGCATGCTGGTGCGGTAAGCTGCAATTCATGCATGATGTGATTAGTCAACTAATCGCAAAAAATAATCGTTGACTAGTTGATTATCAAAAAAGTCGTTTGTGGCAGCCCTAGTTGGGAATGGATGATTTCTCCAGCTGAAATAAACATATTTATTTCCTGCCTTAAAACTGGCATTGATCTTGATATTCAATACTTAATGCCTGTCATTGTATTGGGTGTGATTCTTTTTCATCCCATTATAGATTAACCTATTGATCAGACAGCCCTAAGTCCTGATCCAGCTCAACCTCTCTGTCTGTCAATAGGTTGATCTAAAGTTAGGTTAAGAGGGCATTTACAATATGGCTGTATCCACTGATTAGCTTTAAAAACATTCTGAATGCTCCTTAATCATTGAACTGCTAACATCACTTGGCTTTGTTCTAAGCTTACTACAGTTAATGGCAACTACATAGAGTAGCTCACAAGTCTCCAGAAGAACCCACGAAGCAATGCTTGATTTTGATGATGATGATGAAAGCCTATCATCAATCTGCTGTCAGAACAGCTCATCAAATTCATTAATACACACTGTTTTATTTAACTGAATATAAACACACAAGTAACATCCTGCAGGCTGATAAAGAAGAAAAGCCTATATATAAAACTTTTTTTCTGGCATTAAATTTTATTAGTAAACTGTTTATTGATAATTTGATTATGTTAAGCCCATTGCCTTTAATTGGTTATTTTTTCAGTGAGTCATATACATTGTAATTTTTATTAGGTTTTTAGTTGAAAAAAAAAAAATCTCAACAATTATCAAGCACAATGCTCATTTTTATGTGACCTTATTTGAAAGTTTATTAGTATGATGATCAATATTAAATGTGCTTTTCCCATTTACAGACAGACTCCATATTGTCAAACTTTAATATTTTTACTTATAAGGTTAAATGAGACAGATAGGCGACTGACAAACAAAAAAAAATACAAAATGAGTTTACAAAATTGTTTGCAATTATTTTAATTTAAAATGTGTTGTTACTTACATTAAGTCTCATGAAGAATTAAAGAACATATTTGCAGTAATAAACTCTATTAAATCCATTTATTTAGATTCAGGATTTTTAATAAATTCATAATACTTCTGTCAAATGCTTTATATTAGACCCAGATTACCACACATGCTCTGCAGCAATTAACTAAGGTTCTAAATCTGTTAAGATGTAAATTCTGTTCATTTGTAGTTTGATTTAAAGTTTCTTGTTTTGTCTTTAACAAACTCTGCATATGCTTTGAGGTTTCAATAAAATACCATTAACCTGCAGTGTCCAGTTAGTGAGTGATATCCAGTAGGGGGACATGTCTGCCATGTCTTTTTTGTGCCTGTTCCCTGTGCCACCAGCTCACTCTGCAGGAAAACGCTGCACAGCCAAAGATGCTGTTGGGGACAACAGTCCTGTAAAATATGTTAAAATCAAAAACAGTTCACAGTTTTATCATGTTATGTTTCAAAAGTCTAATGAAAGTAAATGAAGCTTCATTTAAAAAAAATGTTTTAGGTCTAGAACATTGCAACAAATAGGGATGGGTGGGGGGACTTTGTTATAAAAACTGCAGATGGCTATATGTCACACCAGTGCTTGAAGTTATCGTATCCATAATCAAGTCTGCTAGCTCTCACTGTTTCTCGGTGGGGAATACTATAACTTTTAAAAGTGTGAATAATTCATTTCTTAGCTGCAACAAAAAGCCCAAAATAATTTAATATTAATTTCAGGGGTTGGGAAGACTAACTCTGCCAGAAGCGGTGAAAGTGTTTGCATAGTATGGATGCTGTTGAGAAAATATAAATAAATGAAAAGCTGATGAAACTATTATGGTCTAAATGGGAATACAACACTAGGATAGAGCTGGTGGAGTCTGCAGGAGGAAGAAGGTAGTAGAAAAGTTGGTAGACAGTCTAAAAGCTGTTGTTGTCTTCATCTGGATTTGCTGTGACCATCACGCCTCTTCATAGCTATTATGAATGAGTTTGTAGCTGCAAAATGTAGCTGACAGGGTGCAAACTAAAACTCAAATGACTACAGAATTTGTGCTTTGTGGCTCACTTTAAGCTTTTAGTTAATGTGCTTTTAGCAAAGTTTAAGAAGTATATTTTTAGTAAGTAAATTTGCTCTAAATGTTAAGATAAGCCAAGGGTATTTTAATAAAATATTAAGATTTGTCCTCTCTTTCCTCCTCTCTGCAGCAGTCTTCTAGCTGGGCCTGTCACATCAGTTTGTGTTTCTCTACTTGGAAAAGAGCAACTTGATTTACTTCAGAGCCCGAATTTTATTTTACGAATGCAACATAATGAGGACTTTTTCACAAAGTATATGCTGTGCTCTCCATTGTGTCACAACGTGAGTTAGCTTGACATGAATGCACACTGACATAGTTGTGTTTACCTTCCACCACAATGAGATTACGTGATTTGAAAACACTTTTTTGTTGTAACATAAAGAGATCTGAGTTATCTAATGGATTACTTCATTATATTGTATCTCCAACACTGGCAATAAACAGTAACAGGATCTTGAAAATCTGAATTGGCTTGGTAAATACATTGTATTTTATCAGTGCCTGTCTTTGTCACCAGTTACCCCTTTCCTTTTACTGAAGCACTGCAGTGTGGCCTTTAAATACAGTGTTGAATCAATTATGCACAAGACTGCTCGGTTCAGATGTGCTCTTGAAGTCTATTGAGTCAGATTCTAGACCAGTAAAAGTCCATGCTTAAAGGCAGCTGGCGTCAATTATTGGTAAAATAAATGAATAAAATGCAATGCTTTGTTATGGAAGAATGTTCTCAGTTATTTTGCCCCCCCAAAAAAATATTAATATCTGAATGACCATTATGATTCACAATTTTATCAAATATATTTTTGAGAATATATATTTTTTTCCAGCCAGTGGTTGAAAGATATGTCATTTTGGTTTAATTCAATGCACAGTCCTGATGTGCTTGGGGTTTGTGTCTCATGGAAAATACTGATGAATGTCAGTGCACTAACAGCATAATAAGTTGACATGATGCCACAGGACCCATGAGGAACAATAGCAGATTAATAAGCTCAAATAAAACTTATTTTCATGTTGGAAAAGTGCAGGATCAGAACCTTGGGGCGCTAGTTCAGACCCCATGAATGCTTGTTTGCTTTTCTGGAAAGTTCAATTGATTTCAGGTGGTGTTAAAGCATATGAACTCTGGTGTGGACCAAATAACTAGATTCTGGTCTGCCTGAAAACAGGGGTACTCAGTTCACTTCCAAGCAGATCAGAGCTTTATTTATGATTGGTGTGGAAGGAAACTGAGCTCAACAAGTACCAAGCAAGGCAAGCAAACCAAAGAGCAACGAACTGTGGCAGTAACTGGTTCAGTACAACTGCAGTAAGAAAGCTAAGCTAAGTAAGAAAGCTAACATAGCATTGACTAATAATTTCAAGCAGATTGCAGCTAACTTTAGCATTGCTAGCATCAGCAGCCTTAAGTCATCTTAACAAGGTAACATCTGAAATTCTATGCAGAATATTGGTACACATTGAGCCAAACTATGTTGTTTTTCAAGCAAGGTGTTTATTTTCGGGTCATATTGTAACAATGAGATGGATGGCAAGAACGAAGACCACAGCTTTAGCCCTAACTAGTGGTGGTTGACTACATCACAAATCATTTGAAAGGCTTTGATTCAGCTGACAAAGTGCAGTGTAAAAGAAATCATAACGAAGTGAAAAATAAAACAATGTTGCAACCTCACCCCCCAACCAAACTGAGTCTGCTAAACTTTATGAGCGAAAGCAACTTTATCGAACTGGACTTTGATCTCTTTTTCATTCATAAGGGTGACAATCACCTTGCTACACTAATCCTGGCTCCAGACCTGGCTCAAGAGCCTGTGAGCCTGTGATTCCATTTGTTTCCTGCCATAATGCAGACATTGTACAGTGAGACCTAAGCTGCCCTGCATGGACGCAAAACTACCTTGCTTCTGGGGGCTGTGCGCGTAGCTGGCTCACCATGCAACTCCATTTATGCTGATATCAGCTTTCTATTTAACAGCAGTGAGACCTAAGCTTTCCTGCATCAGTGTGAAACTGTCTGGTCTGTTGGGGTTGTCACCACCATGTAACTCCATTTATACTAAGAACAGCTTTCTCTACAGTGCCCAGCATGAAGTGGTCTACCCTTGCCCGGAGGCACTTGGTTGTTGGTGATTCAGGTTAAGAAGGTGCATCATAAACCCACACCAAAGAGATGTGTTGAAACACTATTGATGTTAACTCAGTCTCTCATTTTCTCCAGTGTCGTCTGGGTACCCTCCTTATGGGACATCTTCGCCATTTCCTTGCTGGTGCCTCGAATGAATACTGATTGGTCAAACATGACACCCCCAACGTGTGATTTCAGCACTGACTCTGATTCCCCCTGCCTACCATTCACACCAACAATTACAAGGAAATTAATCTCCTCCTGTGTTATTGTAACAGAGACACTGACATCACTTTTCTTACTGTTGATATCAGTTGTTTTAGATGCACAGCATTAAGTGCAGGTGTTGCAGACTTGTCTGTTGCCTTAAGCTAAGCTTGTGCATGCAGCAGGCTATTTTGTATAAAACCTGTCAGAGCCTCACAGTGGAAGTCCTTTGACCGAAAGCAAAGCTGTTCAGACTCAGTCCTTAGTCTATATTCCCCACTGCCAAACCCACTTTTTCATATGTGCCAGACTCTCAAAAATGTTAGATCAAAATCTTAAGTTAGATTTTCTTTTTCCCGATGGATGCACTTTTTTAAATGGGTGAAGTTGCCACAAACATTCAGACTTTTTCACTGCAAGAGATTCCTGCTTTATAAAAAAAAGTGTGCTCAAGGGGGGAGAACAATGTCTCCAAGCATATTTTGTGAGCTGAATGATAAATTGATGCCCACAGGAAACAATATAGTTGCAAAGTGAGCAGAAATTACAGTTAAACTTAAGCAAGCTTGTATTTTATATGTCTCTGTGCTGACAACAACAGCTCCAGAAGTAATGTGTTTTCAGGTCATTATCCACTTCATCAGTTTGTACTTATTTTCCACATGTCAGTCATTCTTGGTGACATGTTATCTCAAGCACACTATAGAGGGATTTATTTTAACTTTCCATAATTGTTCTCTTTGAGTAAAAGATGAAATTATCTGATTTTGGAGATCCGTGGTCAAGGTAATTCTGTATGTTTCTTACGTCTTCATGCGATCTTTGGAATTGCTCTGGTGGATTTTGTGCAATTTTATGAGAATGCTTAATCTGACGGAAGAATGGACTGATTATATTAAACAGGGTCAAAGGCTATTAGGCTTTATCATCATCCATATTGGGTTTTGGAAGTCATAACTCAAAGTTAAAGGGGATCATTGTTTGCTTGTGAACTTGACATTGAAAAATAGTGTGCTTACGCTGTGTTTCAAGAATAAATTAATTTGATTTCGGATGTTAAATGTGTATGGTTAAGGTCACTTGGCCTCATGATCATCTCTTGCTTATGAATGTGCTATCTCAAGAATGCTTCAGTGGATTTCTGTTAACCTTCCTATGCCCTCTGACAGAGGGAAGAAGTAATTCGTTTTTGAAGGTCATAATCTTTGATCATGCATCTAAAAACGATGCAATGAAACTTGCTTGAATATCCTCTCTAACTTATTAAATTTTGGAGGCACTTGAGAGGTCATCTAAACTTGTGATCATCATTCTGTTGTAAAATTGGACAGGGGGGTTTGAATTAGCATTTGACCCACCGCTGTGCAACCTAACCCACCTGGCCTGACAGCCCAGCAGGAAGACCCGAGCTTCCCTGTACCATAGTAAAACTATACAGTCTGTGGGGGTTGTGTGTGTAGACGGCTCACCGTCATGTAGCTTTGTTTAGGCCATGACCAACTTCCTCTTCAGTGGCCCAGCAACAGTGACCTGCCAGTAAGCACTTGGTGGTTGGTGATTTGAGTTAAAAACATTAACTGTAGAGGCAACATATGATAGATTGTCATCTTCATGTTTACAGCTTTTGGGAATTTGAAATTGTTTGGTGGGATGTATTTAGTAAGGAGGAGGGCTGCAGTAATACATTGAAGAAATATGATTTTAAAGGTCATTGGTCAAAGTTATTGGTTATGAGGACTTGTTGTCACCTCTTGCTTGTGAATGTAAAACCTCAGGAGAGCTTTGAAGGAATTATTCGTCTTTGTACATGTCCTCTCTGACTAAATTATAATGAATTTTGGATGTTTAAAGGTAAAGGTCATTGGGCCTGATTATCACCCTTAGGTGTGAAAGTGATATACCATGAACACTTTAAAGAATTTATGTCTACTCTTACTCGTGGATAAGATTGGATTAGATTTAAGACTGCATGGGGATGTCATTGTGCCTCATATTCATCTCTTCCTTAAGTAAAATCTTTAAAAAAAAGCTTAAGGGGTTTTCTTCATACTTTGCACTATTGTCCACTTTGAAAAGGATTCAATTATTTAAGTTGGAGGTACAGGAGTAGCTGCATTTGGCTTCATGATTATCCCTAAGATAAACACCAGAAAGGATTTCTGTCCAACTTTGCACTCTGAATTAGTGAAAAAATTATGAGAATTTGAATGTCGTAGGTGAATGGTGGAGGTCAATGGGCCTCGTGTACATCCTTTACATGTAACTGTTATACTAAGAACAATTTCAAGAATTTTCTGCAATTTTTTTCACTCACTCAGATGTCCACTCTTGACTAATTGGACTGAATGATTAGACTTTGTACAACAAAGGTTGAAGGTAATTGGACTTCATGTTCATCCAAAGCTCTGTAAATTTTCATCAACCAAACTACCACAAAAGCCACTAGGTATACACAAGATTGGGTTTTGCCCGTATCTGATATACGGATATTTCCAAACTTATCATTGCCAATGCTGATATCAATACAAGGTATCTCCTTTACTTAAATTGACCTGTTCCTTTCATTGTGATGGTGTATTTGTGTTAGAAATTGATGTGGACCAAGGAAAACAACACTCCATTTTCTAATAGAAGACATAATTGTTTTTCAAATTTAAATATTCAGAAATAATACAGTGAAGCATTGTGCTGCATTCATATATTCTGTGGGTGATATCACTAGTACTTGTAATTCATATGGCTAAGATATACTGTGTATATGGGCAACAATTGGCTGTAAACATCAGCATTAATTATGATATCTGCTGTTACTGATATTACGCTTTTTAATCTAATATTTGCTCACACCAATATTGTTCTGATAATATTCTGCATCACTAAAAACCACCCAGCCTTTTTTGCTCCCCTGTCTGGTTATCATACAGTTTAGGGAGGGACAAAACTGCAAGGCTGTAGTTCTTGTTTCTTCCTGCATAGTGGGTCCTCTCTGTTTTGTCTGACACCTTATCCATCGAGATGCGTGTGTGTGTCTTTGAACATTTCTGCTCTCCTGCAGGGCTCTCCTGATCTCCTGCTGCTTTATGACCTCTGGGTTTATTTTTTCCAATGCAACCACAAAGGGAAGCAGCGCTCCCTTTGTCACTTTCTCACTCTTAATTACTCATGATCACCCATCTCATTTCAAGGAAAGGAGCTATTCACAGCACCACAGCTTGACAAAGCCAACAACAGAGATGTAGCTCTCACTGCGGGGACGGAGGAGAGGGAGGAGGAAGGGGAGGAGGAGAAATGTGTGTGTGTTTGCGGTATGTCAAGTCAAATTGTTTTTACATTTCATCTTGTTGGCTCCTTATCTATTCCACTGTTTATCTGCATCTCTGCTGGGGTGTGTGCGAGCTCCTGGCACGCGTCTCTGTGTATGTTTGTGCGCTGCAACTGCCAAAGTACGGAGGCAGACAGCTCGCTGTGTGTTGAAGGCTGTGGGGGGAATGTTCAAACCCGAGTCAGTGGGGGATTTGTGTGTGAGATACAGATGTTAGAAATGGCTCGACTGTTTGTCTATTGTTATCACTGCTCTTTGGCTAAGAAGAGAACAGTCTTGGGTTTTGACTTGACAAGGGAGAAAACAGAATGATAAATTATCCCACCAGCTTTCATCCAACCCAACATCCCTAACACTCCCTCACTACACAGCAAAACACAACAAATTACAAAATGATACACACACTGCTACATAATAGTGGGATCAGATTGGAATCCCAAACCTTCTCTCAGCAGCTGCCACTCAGTGAAACAGGGCACAAGTTAATAAAGTTAAAAAGGGTTACAATACACTGGTAGTTTGGGTGATTTCAGGGCACTAAAAAGAGAAAAAAAAAGTGCTTACAAAGAAAAGTAAGTGCAGCTCTGGCTTGAAATTCTCACAATGGAATAAAGTCATTAGCTTTGCATAGCGAGGTGGAAAACAATAAGCAATAAGCATTCTAAGATTCATGCCCCTCATGATAATGACTTTTTACAATGCTTGTTTTCCACTTGTGTTACATATACATGCTAATTAGCCATAGGAAAAAAAGAAGTCAGCTCTCTGATCTCTCCCGCTGAATGCTGACGACAAGCTCTTTGGCTGCAGCTCTGTAATTAAGTCCAGCTTATAAGATGCTTGACAAAGTAACTTGCCATTCTCCTTTGTGAAATAGTAAAAAAAAAAAAAAAAGGAAACTTAGACACAAGCAACAGCACAAGTTCAGGTTACAGACACATCTTTAGCACCTGCGTCACCCTTTGAACTGTTTATGTGGCCTCTGTGTGGGCTGACGGTGCATAAAAGAGGAGATAACAAAACAAAAATGTTTGGCAGTAAAAATAGCATGGAACAGCAAGGCTCCAGGCTAATTAAAGACCTGGCACATAACAAGAACAAAGTTAGGTGTTGGTCTGATGGTAGGACTGTCTTTGCAACTGCTAATTAATCTACAGAGACCATTGACACGGTTCTTGCCAATGTTGCTTATAAATCCATGTGTTTCCAGGCAAATAATGTAAGCAGGCTTCCTTTTCAGTGTGCTTACTTTCAGGATAAAGTTGGAATAAGCAGAGCTGGTCAAATCTGTTATGAAATGTATCTTTTTAAATATCTGTTATGTGTCAAAAAACACATTAACTTGCACATCTTTCAATAGTTTATAGTTTAGTTTGCAAAGCATAAAACACAGACACAACAACAATACACAATTTTGGGTGCAGGAAGCTCAGAGATTGTATTTGAAGCTTCCACCTACATATTAAACCATCACAAAGTAAAGAGACACATATATAAAAATAAACTGAAAAAAGAAAAAGTTAGTGAACATAATTGATTAGAATACGTAGATGATAATCCTTGGGCTCTAGGGCTGCCGTACCTCCACTCGGCTAGCTGTGGGGCCATCAGACAGGGACCACCATTCACAGATGTTTTACCCCTTATCCAGGAACATCTCCTGGTGGAGGGGCAGTGAGCAGAGACATCTCCTAGGCCCCGTTTACACGACAACGTTGTCACCAGAAACAGAAAGGTTTTTCCTTTGTGTTTTCAAAAGTGCTCCTCGTGATCATGGAGACAGTGTCAAAACAATGTGTGTTCACACAGATCGGCAAGAACGACTGAAAACCTGGTAGCATGCATGCCAGACCAGTATTTTGCGATGTAGGTTTGTAGTGAAACAGCGGTGTTACAATACATGTCAGTGTCCTTCTGACTGAGTCCTTGGCAAATGCACTCAACTACCAGGTCTAAGTACTTCCCTCTCTCATTCTCGCGGGCTTCCTCCATTTCATCCTCCCATGGTACAGTCAGCTCAATCGGAGGCGGATCGTCTGGGTGCAATGTGGAGCTGCAAATCTCTTGTGGGAAGTGTGGACTTGCCCAAGTCCACCTCTAGTCATCCCCTGGCAACGGAAGTGTTGGTGCTGGTCCACTGCTACTTCCCTAAGAAAAAGGGTCCACTGATGTCTCCCTGACTGGCCCCCAATGGCTGGCCTCCTGCCTTTCCACCGCCTTTGACAGCTTTCTCAGCACCTGGTCATGCCATCTGAATTTGTCCTTGGTTAGTGCGGTTCTGCATCCCACTAGGGTGTGTTGGAGGGAGGCATTGATGGTCCCACAGAAGTCACAGACCTGGTCTGTGCCAAGCCATTGTCGGAGGTTTTGAGGGGAGTGCACAGTGTCATAAGTTGCCCTGATGAGGTAGCTGACTTGGGCCTGTGGCAATTCCATGAAATTTGCTAAGCTCACCATCCAACTCGCCACCCTGGCTCATGTCGTCCAGCGATCCTGCTGTCCCTGGGCTACTGTCTTGACTCTGTATTCTTCCTCTGCCATCTTTGTGACAACCAAGGTCGTTGTGAGTGTTAATTCCGTTAATTGTGTTTTAAGTTAACAGAAGTCTACATAAAAATTATCATAAAACCTGTCGAATGAACCCGTCCTATTTCTAAAAGTATGCATTGCACCCTCATTTCGAATTACTGTACCCTCAAATCACTCATTATAGACCACACAGTGTACCACTCACTCACTCTTGCTCTCAAAAGGTCAATGTAGATTTATCATTAACTCTTTCTTTTTCTTTCTGCCATTAAAAAGGTCATTTTATGCCTTTTTAAAGTTATATGTGCCCTTCAGTGTGTTTTATATAGCTCCTCTGTGTGACAGAGTTTTACATGCTTTCACAGAAGCAAAAGATCCCATTAACCACATTTCAAACCAAAATTAATTTTGATAAGTAACAAAAGAAGTAACCTTGATGGATGTGTGCCCAGCTCTGTGAAGAAATAAACTTCCCGATGTCCCTGAGACCTTTGACCTCACACTTGCATATCAGTTACATGAATAGCACTCTTAAAAGTCTGAACTGTCAGACTCTAACCAAGCTGTCAACCCACCATCCACCTCCCCACAGGAGTAAGAGATCTAAATGTCTCCACCCTTAGCAGCAGGAGCACTCTGGCTGATGTGTAACATTAATTTCTCATGATGTCAGTCAGCTTTCATCAGTGTTAAGCTTCAGCATCACCACCAGATGACCGGCCAGGGCACCGGAGGGCCATTATGTGACAAGATGACTGTCCCCTCTGCTGGTAGTGGCCATGCCTCCACCTCACTCTTGACTGCCCTCGCAGTAAAAAATAAAAAATAGGTGAAACTGATACATTTTAATATCATCTGCCTGGATGCCTTCCCATGGCCGTATCCTGCAATGCCCAGAAAGCCTTCACTGCTTTTTCAATTACAGTAGAGAACAAAACAGGAGATTGGAACAAAAGTGTGTGTAATGGAAACACGCACACTGCCTGGGTGTGTGTGGGAGAAAGAGCAGCTGTAGGTGTGTGTCCTGGCTGCGTAGTTTGTGCTATTTCTAGGTCTCTTGCACCAGTTTTCAAGGTACAGTATTTATTTACAATATTATATAAAGAATTTGTATACAGCTTTTGTGAATCCAGACTTTGATTGTTGCCTGAATACTTTATTTAAACTTTGATGCGTGTAAAGTTTTTGAGGATTGCTTGAACTGCCTGTAACGGTTTGTCTTGACAGCTCTTTCACAGAACTATAGGTCATGTTCCTGATGTGCAGGGAGACCATCGTGAGGGCATAATTAATAAAGTACTCATCAATAATCAATATAAACATGAGATCCTCTCAAACGGATGTCCTTCAGATGGAACACTGCCAGCAATAGAGTCATGCTGAAGCATTTTCCGTCACGCTCGGTCGTATCATTCTGGTGTTGCATTACAGTATTAACTGGTGACTTTCAGCCAACTACCTTTCTAGAAATTAAATCTACACTAAAAAAACACAATTATCTGAATGCTACCAGATTGCATGGGTTGAATCAATACAGGTTTTATGTAGCATCTTTGGAAAACAAGCTTGGGTCCCACTGATCCTGTTATTGAGTTAGATTTGTTTGCTCCCCCCGCCTTGACAGCTGGGCCATAGTACAGAAAAGGTTGTGGACCACTATTATGGAGGCATCAAATTGATTTCAATCAGTTTCATGGCCAGAAAATTACCACTTACAGACGCTTTAAATGCACAAAAACTGTCTTACTCATACACTATGTTTGAATATATAGATCTTCAATGTGTGAAATGAAGCGCAGAAGTTGATTGTTATTATACTATTAGACCACTGCACCCTTCTTTGAGATTCAGTCATAACAGATTGTTTTCCTCTGTTAAAGTGTTCTGGGAAGTAGTGACAAGATTTGACCTCTTGCTGTAATGGACCAATGGCTCCCAGAGGAACAGAGTGAAAAAATCATTAGCCAATAGCTTTGTGTAAGATAAGAGCATAAGATGCTGTCTGCAGAGCTTCACCGTATCCTCATCTCAGAGTTCAGCCTTTGTGGACACTGTTTCCACTCATCATGCATCACCTTCCTCTGATAGCTCTTCTCCCACAGCCTGCTAATTTTACATTATGTATTGCCAGCCAAGTGGTCTTATGCAGGCTTACTGCTGCTAAAAGGAACAGCCAGCGCCTCTCGCACTGAAAGGATTCTTTTCGTCTGTCTCACTTGTTTGCCTTTTTGCATTTCTATGAAGAGGAGGAGGTTTTCAATGTAGCATGTGCCGGTGCTTTATAGAGAGAGACCTTCGCTTCTCCTAGCTTATCATTGGCTCAACTAATCCATTTGGCCATGGCTAGACAGAGGCCGAAACATGTCTCTGCATTATCTTGCACTTATTTGAGCTCTGAACTTGGGTGATTTTTCTTCCTGGGTTGTTTGAGAGGGTGCACTTTCATCTACAAAAGCGATTGTATTGGGTTATTAAGCGCTGTGAGTAATCCTTGAAAACATTCCCTAATGCTCTGTCCTTGAAAAACATGAGGAAGGTAAGCAAAGTGTGGCAGTTTTTGTATTTTTCAGATGGTGGATTTTGTGGTACTCTCGGTTCAGGCACATAAACCATCAGTGAGCAATACGAAGCAGGAAAATAAAGCTTTTTTGTTTTTTCCAGGCTGCTGTCAGAGAAGTCTTTGCTGTGGCTCAGAGGGATAGAAACCACTTTCTCGCACTTTTCAATGAATGACTCAGTAAAATGTGGTTCACCACCGAGTGTATAAATATTCAGTCAACGTGCAGCCCCATAGGATCTGTGTGGACTATCAATATGATGGATTAGTCTTTGCCTTGTGGAGAAAAAAAATAATTACTCAAAGCAATAATTACAGCAGCCCCATGCTGAATAGCACTACTCTGAGTGAGCAGATAAGATTTCATTGTCAAAGTGCTGAAGTGCACAACATGCAAGTTGAAGGACAATTAGAGATCAGCTAACTTCACATGTTGTCTATGTGAAATATTATTCTGCCTCATTAATTTATTCAAGGGATATTGCTGTATTGATGAAATGGGGTTGTATAAGGGAAGTATGTTAGCCCATAAGCTCTGAACCTGTAAGGAGAGTTCTAGCATTGGAAATACTCGATTATGGCAGTATCATAATTGTAATTATTTCTATATATATTGAAATTGCAATCATTAAACAGTAGAAATTTACTCATTTTGGATGAATAAG
This sequence comes from Cetoscarus ocellatus, assembly GCA_037902135.1. Taxonomy (NCBI): domain Eukaryota; kingdom Metazoa; phylum Chordata; class Actinopteri; order Labriformes; family Labridae; genus Cetoscarus; species Cetoscarus ocellatus. The sequence continues at coordinate 645,104 of JBAMNC010000573.1, forward strand.
GGTTTATTCTATTCTAATCTATTCTATTTTGGGTCTACAACCCTGGCTGTTAGACCTTTGCTGGATGGGTTGCTAAAGAATGTGACACATAAACTAGTAAGAGTTTATCTGTGTCTGCTGGCCACACTGCTCAACTAAGGCTGGAGATATGCTTGCCGTTAACTACGTAGATCCGTATGCATGATGGCTGCCATGCGTCCCCTTCGTCTATTCAGTGCGTCCGTTGTGCACATCTTCCCGAATTAACACACCACAGATGTGAGCTGCATCTACATCACCAGTAGGATCAGTGTAGAGACAGAGAAGAGATGACAGATTGATCACAGCAGAAGAAAGAACAAAAACAGAAAGTTTAAAAGACAAACTGAAAAAATCATCTGAATAACGCGTGACTGTAATTCAACTGGTGACCATGTACATTGGTGACTTGAAGTTGACGCCATGGTTGACTTTGTAACTTGTTTTCCTTGACTCTATTTGATATACATTTGATACAATGATTAATAAAGAAGAAGAATTTCGGTGCTTTGACTACAACATCTGTCAGCACAGTTGGCTGCAAGTCATTACACCCATCCACCAAGGCAGTTCCGACATTGTACAAAATGTCATTGCAACACTTCAGACAGTGCTGATGGTGAAGTTTGACTGTCATTAGTTGTCAACAGATATTTGATGATGATGTTGATTATGGTGTTTATTTTGTTACTTTCACTCTCAGAATCACAAACATGTTTGAATTATACTTCTGACACAACAGGTAGTTACATACAGCCTGAAACAAAAATGCTCATGATGCCAATGGATGTAAACGCAAAAACAGGGACAGACTGCTAGTATATCTCCAGTTTGAGAACCTAAACCATCAGCTTAAATATCACTACCTAACCTTGGTCATCTGCACTCCATCTTTTAGTCTTTCTAGCTACGGTAGAACATTTTGATCATTAACCTTGTGTCCAGTAACCAGAGCTGGGTCTCTTCTATATCAGTCTGAAGATGCCAGAAGGCAGTTGTTGCTATTTTTGGATAATTGACAAAGTCTCAGTCATTTCTCAAAGTCTCATGAAGACCAAGTACAGCACATTTGTTTGGTGTCTGGACATGTCTATGGATGCAACTTTTCTGATTTAGAGCACAAAACACACAGTAGTTGTTAATTTAATGACTAATACCAATGGGTGATGCAGTTAAATGTTCCAACTAATTGGAAAAATCCATTTTTATCATGGCTGTTTTGTTGTTTTGAATCTCTTCATGAGCCTGTGTTTTTTTTTTTTACTGTGTTCATGGGTACAAGTTGATTATAAGAGGCAGATAAGCCCAAAGAAACAAGCAGTGCTGCAGTAATTAATTTATCACTGAGTGACAGTTAAGCTGTGGGGCAGAAGCTCGCCTGTCGTTGATAAACAGATAGGAGTTGATTAATGTCGATGTCCAGGGTGTTTGTGTGTGTGTGTGTGTGTTTCTCTGTCTCCTTGCTTCATTTTGCCTGACATGCATGTGTGTGTTTGTGTTTCTACATAACCCAGCCAGTACAGCTCCTGCCTGCAGCTGTGTTTTTATTTATACTCTTAAGGTCTTTAGAGTCTTCCTAAAGTTGTTTGGTAGTGAAGAGATCCATCACGCCGGAGCAGGAAAAACAACAGGGGAGCAGGGGTCAATCGAGAGCGCGGTGCACATCAGAGGAAACAATGGTTACTGAATTATTGAGTCCTTCCTGTCCCATCAGCCATTTGTCCCAGGCCTAATGGGTTTTTTCTCTAAAAGGGAGTGTGAGAGAGGAAGGGGAATTTTCTCCTCCCTTTTCCTCGTGGAAAACCAAAATGGGCTTTCCTCCTCAAGACTTTTCCAAGGGCCTCCCTCTTTGACTTCAGAATGATCTGCTTGAACAAGGGCTGTGCGATCATTATTTTTTGTCATTATTACTGCACAAAACAAGACTGCAAAGATCTAAACTGCTTTACACTGGCAAAATTACCAGATGCAAGCAAGCAATGCTGTCCCACTCAGTGTGCCTACAATTAAGATGTTTGCAGATAATTTTATGCGGATGAAACTAAAGCAATACATTAGCAACCCTTTGAGTAAAAGCAGAACATTCAAAGTACATCATGAGGTTCAAAGTTGCCCAATGAACGTGTTTGCCCTTGGTGCAGAATAAAGTGGGGTATTTGTGTTGCTACACTCTCCCTCTGTGTGCTGAGGTGTGTTTATCTGTCACTGGCAGACAACTGCGGTGTGCAATGGAAGAACTAGTTTATGAAAAAAAAAAATTAAGTTCAATTTAAATGATCGTCAAAATAGGATACATATTTTAAGTTGAAAGTTCCCACATAATATTGCATGGTTCATGGGAGGAAATAATGTTGCAATATTATTTTATTCCAATATAGTTCAGCCCTAGATTGCATGTAAATAAAATAAAGAAAATACACTATATTGTCATTTTTTACAATATTCTTCCATCCAAATTAAACTTAGCCTTTATTATATATTGTTAGTTTTTCCTATGTGCCTCTACTTTCAACTTAAAATTGACTTTATTTCTATAGAGGGCAATTTAATCAGTCTAAGAAAGATATCTGTGGATAAAAGGATGGCGGGGAGATGGGGAATTCAATACTTTCACACAAACACACACACAGAAATGTATTGAAAAAGAGGCATTGACTGACCGCCTGTCTGAGGTATCTGTCTGCCAGTGTCTTTAATTAATCCACATCTCCCCGCTCAGATTTAACTCTCATCACACTGCCATCGGTCGATATGAGCACAGCTCACACGAACACGAACATGTCTGCACGCACACACACGTCAGAGATGTGCCCTGTGACACACACAGACAGCTGGTAGGCACACTAACACACACAGCGTTCACACCTTTCTGAAGCATGTGTGCGCTCCTGTGGCTTTTATTGGACTGGCCGACATCCAGCCATGAGTTCAGGAATCTGGTCTGTCAGCTGGCAGTCAGGACGCTGCGGGTGTCTCCTCAGCACAAAAGCAAAAGTCAAGGGCCAATAAACAACCACAGCAGGAGGACCCAGGGCCAAATCGATAGTGAGACCATGTATTCTCCCCCTCTACACTTACAGCGACATCTTCTTAATCACATGAAGGAAAAAAGAAAAAGCCCAGTGCTCATGGCAGTGCATTCACACGCACCTCCGCCTCAGCGACATGGAAGTGACACGCCGTGGGCTGCAAATGTCTTTTCTGGAGACCGTGCCGTCAGTCGGTACGAGCTCCCAAAACTACAGCTGTTGTCCCCCAGTGTCTGTTTTGGCGTGATTGCTGTCAGGTCGTTCAAATCAAGTCATGGGAAAAAATAGCCCTTTTCCCAGCGCATCTTTTTCCTTATATCAGATCTTCATTTCACTCTCTGAACCAGTAATATTACATCTGGCAATATTACTGCATGTGCTTAATGATGTATATATTTTGGCAGCCATTTTTGATTTAGTTCAAGTCTTAAAAGAAAAACGCAAGTTGGTTTTGTTGGCCTTTGGGTAAAGTTCGCCCTGTTAAGCCTCAGTCCAGGTTGGTTTATTTATATCTGGAAAAATCCTCTTAGTGATACTCCCTGATAAATAAGTCTTTATTGTTAGGATGTGAAGAAAAGATAAAGTAAAGTGATTTTAACAGAACTTATAATAAACCTGCAAGATATGAGAAATAAGCAGGATGTGCAATAACATTGTTCATTCTTGCAAAGGTGGTAAGTGTTGCAATAAAAAGGTGTTTGTGCAGTGTGGATATTACCTCCAAAGTCTCTATCTCTGCCTGTTTTATTGGCCTTTCACACATCACTGCTTCTTTTACCTATGCATTTGTTTTTTTCTTGTCTGTAGATAAGCCTAAAAAGACTTGAACTTCCTGCAGATCTCATAGACGCCATCTAGTCATTGGTATATTAACAAAGAAATTAAAAGATACTCAATTAGTTAACAAACACAAACTCCACTGGCTTTGCCTGCTCTGCCACTCCTGTTTCATTGTGGCACACAGAAAATTCTGAAAAACTCTCTGTATTCATCCATAACTTAAATGCTCTTTTTTTAAAATCTTTTTTCTTCATTGAAAGATTATGCCATAATTATCTCCACCAAGGAGGTTATGCTTTTGCCAGCGTTTTTTTTTTTGTTTTGTTTTGTTTGTCTGTCCGTCTGTGAGTAAGATATCCGAAAAAGTTCTCAACAGATGATATTTTCAGGGATTTTAGTCATGGCACAAGATAAGGTTTGGTCGTCATCCAAATCCAGATTGTTAACGTTGCAATATAAGACAGTTTTGTTGACATTTCTGCCAATAACTCAAAATTTTTTCAACAGGTTTTGATGAGATTCTTAGGGAATGTTGGTCATGGCACAAAGGAGCAGTGACTGGATTTAGACAGTAATACGAATCCAAATGCAGATCCAGAACTTTTTTTGAAGGACTGGTTAGCATTGTGAGATTCTGTAGTTTTCCACGTTTTTTAGAATAATTAAGCTAACAATGTTAGAAATGCCTTGGTGGAGATTTATGCACTCTAGGCATTTATTGTTTTGTTCGTGCAGTTGAGAGTTTCTGACATAATGTAGTTTTGTCGAAATGTCAGTGTTGATTATTTTGATATGTGAGGTTATTTATATCAAACTTTCTCTTCACTGCCATGTTGCAGGTGAAGAGAGAGAAAGAAAATGATTACTGTGGCAAGAATCAGGTATAAACAGATCAAAATGACATCTTGTTTTGGTTGAAAAATAGTAAAACAACTGATTTGCTTGAGTTTTAAAAAGTCTTACCTCTTTTTATTGTTGTGGCAGACGAGGTAATAAAACCAAGAAATCACAAAGGGTCACTGCTGAATAAGCAGAGCAAAAAATCCAGCTCACGTTGAAGTCTTAGGTTTAACTGACATTAGTCACAAATGTCCACAGACCATGATTTTTTGCCTTTAAATTCTAATAAATATCTGATTTAGGCTCTCCTACAACCCCCTCTGTTCCAGCCCTGCTCAGAATAGGTTTATTTCAGTTTACATATTAATTCAACCTTTTCTTTAAAACTTTATTAGATCTTAAAAGAAATATTTGAGGGCATGTCCTCTTTTTAAATAATGTTGGGACAAGTAAAAAAATAAATATATCTGGCAAAACAATTCAAATGAAGGTATAGACAGTTTTAAATACAGTTTGATTTAAAGAATCATGCTATCATAGTTTTGAACTGACCTGTAGGTTCAAGTGTTTGAAGTTTTAATTTTTGTTATAAAGTGTTCAATGTAAAAGCAGCAGAGAGGCTAGCTGCATTTTTTTCCCAATGAAGTATTTTCACCCTGGTTTGTGAGCTTTGCCTGACCATGGCCCTCTTAAGAAGTGGATTTGGCTACCCAGCACTATGCTCTAACGTTTACTGTGTCTGCACAGAGATGCTCAGACCTGTTCTTTCCACTGTGCCCAGATGTGAATTTTACCGACATCTGGTTCATGGAGTACCTCCTATCCAGAGGAAGAGGTAAATCCCCTGATGTAAAGCTTCTGAGTTGCCAAATAGCGTGTTTGGGCACACATTTTCTGGGGGTGGATCAAGCATCAAAGGGAGAGGAGGATTTTTCTTGTAAAGGATACAAACTGGCAGGCAGTCACTCAGCTCTAACTTTAATGAATGTTGATGAAAAAACAAACACATTTCTCCATAAAACAGCTGACACATTAAAATATATGACAGTTCAACTCTATGTTGGTCTGCTTTATTAAAAGTAAACAAAATTTGGACCTTTCTTGTCACTTAAATTTTGTCTCCAACTTTTTTTGTCATGAAAAGATAGAGATTTGCAGTCCCATATTCAGTAGAGAGAAAAAATAAACCTTTACTCAAATGGAAAGTGAGGGGTTTTATGTCTCGTGACATCATAACATGTTCCAAAACCTGCAATTCCTTCATGGTTAAAATTTGTTGTGGAGTCATTTATTTGGTTGTATAAAGTTTTGCCAAGCTTTGAGTGACTCACTGTGAACTCAGATGAACTGTTGCATGTACTTACTTTGCTCATGATGTTGGAAATAAATCTGTTGGCTCTCTTGATGTCGTCTCAGAGTTCAAATGCAATGTGCAGTGTAATTGGCCTGATTGAAACACTGTAACCTCATATGGCACCAGGCTTGCTTAACAGACAGCCATGTCATTTTAGTCGACAGAGTTGGAGGGTGAAATTTGGTGAGGCTGGTAGAAAAATATATCACTAGAAATATTGTGGTGCAAATCAAAGGTCTGGAAGGTTCTTCAAACAAAAATAAGACCTGGATTTTATGGGTTATTATAAGCTGATGGTTATGATCCCGAAGTGCATCATTGCTGATTCAGATGTGAAACCAGGCACACCAAGCGCACTGTCCTTTTGTCTTCATTTTCCATTAACAGCTTCCATGACCTCACTTTCAGAACACTAAAGTTCAAAAAGTTGACGTGGGGCATTTTCACATTTTACATGTTTTTCTGGACCAAATGAACCCTGGTTTGCAAATTTGGAAGGTTTGCTTTGTTTAGAGTATGTTTGAAAGCTAACACAGACTCTGGTGCGGACCGAAGAACTGAACTCTTGTCCAACATGAAACGGGGGTCTCTATTTACCTCCAAGCGTACCAGGGTTCACAGTGGGTGAGGAAGCAATCCATTCCAAACAAGGACCAAACAAGGCAAGTGAACCAAAAGGGAGTAAAATTTTGGCTTGGGTTTTGCAGAATATCACAACAGTAAGACAGCAAAGATATGGTTCAGTGATGATATCATGCAGCCAATGTTAGCTTTGCTAGCACTGCCAGCCGATGGTCCTCTCAACAGGTTAACATCTACAGTTCTGTGCAGTCCATGTGCAAGTGCCACCCAATGCAGCCTAAATACAGCTTTGTCTTTATTTTATAGCACAGAATACTTTTGAAGTTTTTCAGACACAACTTACAGCTGGTTTTGTGTTTCTGGGTCAAAGAGCAACAGCAGGCCGGATGGCTGGAACAAAGACAGCAGCTACAGCTTCAGCTAGTGGCAGGAGACTAGATTACACAATACTTGATAGACTTTGTTCAGCTTGATTAAGAGCAGTTTGAAAGAAAAGCAAACCAAGTGAAAAATGAGGCAGTGCAGCAATTTCACACCTGAACCAAACTAAACGTAAGGTGTAAAAGTGACCTGAGACTCTTTTTATAGTACCATTTACCTTTACCTAAAGAAAAGTCACAAAGAGAACACGAAATTAACAACAATAGCAACAATGGTCGATCAATTGGAATCAACTTAATACGCAGAAATACCCTTGAAAACCCTTGAAAATACAAATCAGATTAGTTTCTCCTCTATCATTGTTGTTGATGAAGCTGATATCCAAAGGCCCAAAGCTTGTTCTGGCTGGTAAACTTTAATCATCTATGAGCACTTCCAATGCATCAGTCCATATCCAGCTCATCCCAGCTAACGCCGGGAAAGAGGCAGGGTACATGCTGGACTGGTTGCCAGTCAATCACAGGGCTGAAAAATAAAGAAATACAATTTTTTTTCACCAAAGATCCAAAAATCAAATAGAGTGGTGCAGGGATGACATTTTTTTTGTGAGCCAACTTGGAGACAAGCATTGCAGTGGTTCTCTCGACCTATGGGATTTTTAACTGTTAAAATATTTTTATCAAACTTGCATGTTCTGTTCTTTTTGACAGTCTTTATGAAAAAAAAAAACACTTGTCACATTTTTAAGCTTAAACATTGTTGCTGAAAGTGAAAAGCTCTTATAAAGCAATGGTGGAGCTTCAACATGGTGGTTTGACGTGGAAACAATTACAATATCCCCAACGTATGGCATCATGTTAACCTCTTGTTTTATAATAATGTATCTAGTTAAGTTGGTCCTCTTCACTGTAGCAACATTGTGTGAATTATTGATTATTAAAAATACAATCAAACATGCTTGCATTAGATGGTGTAGATTTCCCAACCATTTTTGAAGTCCTCGTTACACGTTTGTTTGTAATAATCCTTTTAAACACACAACAAGGCTTCAAATTCCAAAAAGGTCATTTTCAGATGTATTGTATTACTTCAACATTAAAACCTTGTGTGCCTGTATTGATTATTGACCTTATTTCAGACATTTATCTAATATGGGTATTCTAAATCCCATATACTTCTGCCGTTGGGAACCGGAAAGTGCTAAAGGCTAACTTGCCTCTGCGATTTTGGACTCATTCTTGCACCACTCGGTTGATAAAACCTAAATCCAGCAGATATTGGATAGACCATACAGAGCAGACAAACACAAAAAAATGTTTCAGGAATATCAAATGAAAGCAAAGAAAACCAACGAGCAAGTGATCACATGAATATAGGTTTTAGATTTTTTGTGCTGTAAACTATATTTCTGTTTTCTCTGCAAACTATTGTATTTATTCTTTAGTCTCATTGTCCTGGACGCACTAGAGCTCTCTTGGAAGAAGTCTCAACAGTGGAATGAAATCTTGATTGGAAAATGAGCAGTGATTGTATTAAACTACCAATTTATTCTCATTTTATGTCTTTTGAAACCTGATTTTAACTTAGTAGCACATCCAAATATGCCTCTTCCTTTAGGCCATTTCTGAACCCAGGAAAATAATGGATCATAAAACCACTTAAAGGGATAGTTCAGTATTTTTGAAGTGGGGTTGTTTGAGCTCCATATGGCCACTAAGTACCTTAGATGTAGTAGAACGTTCTCTCCTCTCCCTCAGTAAGCCACAGTCTGTAAGAATCTGTTGCGCAGAATCAGCCGCAAACAGGGAAGTATCATACCAGGAACAAAGGGTAGAACGTTAATGTTGAATCTAATGTATTTAGTGGCCATATGGAGCTCATACAACCCCACTTCAAAAATGCTGAACTATCCTTTTAACAGTTTTTAAATCTCACTGAGGTTTTTTTTCTGCAAATGGAAATGCACTTTTTCCAGATATGTCTCTTTGCAGTCTATATTTAGTTTTAAATATATGCACTTAGACTTTGTTGCTGCACAAAGGTAAGTATTCTTAGATCTGAATGAGCGTGCTGCTCACAGCACTGAGCAGGTAAGAGATTTTGTCTTCAGGTAGTCAGCCTCATTATGCTTCTGGTGAAAATGCAAATGAGGTTGTACCTGTGCAGAACATGATTGCTGCTGATCGGTGTTTCCTTCGTCCAACAGCAGAGTCAGAAGTCAGTCTTAACCTAGAGCAACATATCATTAAGACAGTCAGACACAGCAAAGTTACTCTGGGTTTAGATACAGAATCAATGAATTCTACTGCTGCCTGTGCTGCCCTCAGAGTGTTCGACCCTCTCTTCTGAAGCTCTGATATTTGTGTGAAGTTAGTTCAGCTGGACAGCTCATATTTATATTTGTTTGAAGCATTTATTTATTGCAGAGCAGAGCTTGAGTTTGGTGTCTAGGCTTCAACCTCATCTCTCTGTGGAGTTATTCTTTATGGAGACTTTTAATAATGAGATGATGTCTTGAATCATCTGTTGGAGCAGGTGGATGCTGGAGTCGGGGAGGTTTGAAAGCAAGAGGACAGCACTGATGCTGGGAAAAGCTGACAGGTCAACAGGAAAAAAAAAATACATAGAAATAAATAAATAAACAAGCAACAACCTCTCTAATCCTCTCTGATAAATAGCACCATCACAGGGGTGCACAAAACTGCATTTTCTCAAGTTTCCATTCACCCTAGTGATAAATGAATAATTCCTTTGGTTTAAATAGCATCCTTGCCCTGAGGCCAGACCTTGGGCCCTAGTATTTTGAAGTTACACATTAAAACATAAGAAAGGAAATGGAATAAGGCAGGTAGAAACACCTTAAAAATAAATAAATAAATAAAATAAGTTTTACACATGTTTGACTGTTTTTAAGGGCTAATTAACAAAGTTTGATTTTGTATTGGGAATGTCAGTTATCAAGTACTCTGAGGTCCTTTACTATAGTTTCTTACTTTGCTGAAGGACACATATCACCCCATGTGTTGCATACTTCAAATTAATTCTGCTGAATAATCGTCTTCTGTTGAGGATTTAGACAAATAGTCATAAATATGCTTTAATGTTTGTCTAATACTAAAATGTGTTGTTAAAAAACACGAAGAATTGTTATTTCTTTAAAAATCGCAATTTTTCTAACCTACGGACGCAGCCATTGTTTTACGAGCGCAATGCATGCCGGGTGGATGACGTGTATGGGTTGCACTGTGCCGAGCATGAAGACATGCTTGAGGAAATGCCATAGGCAGGAGACGCTTGGTGTTCTTCTGGGAGGATGTCAACAACTCGCTCCTGCAGATGTAGCTGATGGCGAACCTTGTAGCATGACCACGATCACAGAGGAAGCTGACGATGAGTCTGTAGACTTACGGACTGCTGTGTTGACTGATTCATCTGCAGGAGTGAGTTGTTGACATCCTTGCAGGAGAACATCCAGTGTCTCCTGCCTATGGCGTTTCCTCCAGCAGACTTCCCTCGTTTCCCGAGGGCGTTTTGTCTGTTTGTGTGAGAAAACTGTAGGCAAGGCATTTGGCTTTAGTCTATGTAACTAGCACCACCTGTGAGCTCTTTCAGCAGCTTGGCTCGGCTAAACGCATCAAATGCATCTGGAGAGAAGTGGCGAGAAAATAGCCGCTGGTCCTTCAGAAGTTGTGTACGCCCACAAGCGATTTCCCGCTCTTTTCCTCTCTTCTTGTCACTTGTGAAGCTGTGTAGACTTCCATCACTCCCCTTGTTTCCCTTTGACTGAAAATTGCACCCAAAAGTAGCTCAATGTGGCATTATTATGGTATTCTCGCTCCTGATAGCCAGTGAGTAAACGTAGCAGCTCGGCACAGTGCAACCCTTACACGTCATCAACCCAGCATGCATTGCGCTTGCAAAACAATGGCTGCGTCCGTAGGTTAGAATTTGTGTTATTAATTGCAATTTTTAAAGAAACAACAATTTCTCATGCTTTTTTCAACGATTCTCTATTCGAATTTGATTTTTAATCCCATCCCTACACTCTACATTCGATCTTTTTATAAACTGCAGATGTGATCTTTTTATCATATAAGAATTGCTGTCAGTTTCTGACTCCCTGTAATGATCCCTGATTTAGCTTTCAGTCAGCTTCATCCTTTAAGATTAGAAAAGTCCATCATAATCCTTTAGAAGGGCACAGAATATCACATAGAAGATTTTATTCCTCAAACCAAAGCTATGTAGTGCATTTTTGTTGAAAGAATCTTCAGATGAGAATAAGCTCTCGCCCTGCCATCAAAGACTCTTCAACTTAAAATAGAAAGGGGGAGAAGGGGGGGAGATCCCTGTGTGGCATCACTGTTACACTTCATTTTACTGAGAAATTGTGTTTTCATTTCTACCTACCTCAGCAGCAATTAGCAAGGATTTGCCCCCTTCACACACACACACACACACACACACACACACACACACACAAACACTTGTAGTAAGAAGTTTGGTATAGCAGCATTTCAAACCACTCAGCTAACTGCCATTATCACATCTCGGGATCCACCAGAGCCGGAACAATTACAAGAGCCCGTGTTTCTGTGAATATGTGTCACATTAAATTTGCTCTGACAGGAGGGAAGGAGGGAAAGTGAGGACAGAAATGCTGTTGGGATTAATGCTGAGCTCGGAAGCCCATTTCTTCAAGGCATTAGCTGCCTGGTGGAGCGCTGAGGGCCTGACAGGGAACTATGACACAGTGTGTTGAGCCATTTGGGATTGTTACAGCTGAACACACACATTTTCTTGGATCCCGAGCGTGTGTGAGTGTAAGCTGCGGCACAGATCACACACCTAACACTTGTACCTGAGAGAGGACAGGAAGCTCTGGAGTACTCTGAGCTCTGCTGTGTGTCGACACAGGAGACTGATTCTTATAGCGTTTACACGAGGGTACAGCTAGATGTGGTCTATGTAAAGGAGGACGAGTTGCTTGTTAGTTTTATACACGCTTTATTTATTTTTCACCTTTGTAGTTCCATCCTCAACAATTTTACACAGGTCTTATTTTACCTGTGTTATCTATACATTTTTTCATGACTGATAGGTTATCTTTACAATCACTTAAGTGTGTAAGAAGAAAAAGTGTTCCCCCTATTCTCACTCTGTCACCCCGCCTAAGATGCTCTCGTGGAGCTCCTGTCTAGGGTTACAAAATTCCGGAAATGTTCAAAGTTGGAAACTTTCCACGGGAATTAAAAGGGATCAACATAAATAAACAGGAATCAACGGGAATACATTTAAAAAAAATGTTCATGTTTTGCTTGAAAAAGGTATTTGAGGCATTTCTTTTGGTCAAACCTAAAAAAGTTGTAAATAAACATCTATATTTATGTGTTTTATTATTTAATCAATAAAGTACACATTGATGAAAATGCTGTAACTTAAATAGGATAAGTTATTTGACAGCAGGGTTGGGGTAGACATTTCTAAATACCGCTAGTTCCCGTATTTACTCCCCCACAATCTGAGTCCTTATCAGCAATAGAAACCTATTTTATAATTTGATGTACAGACGAGACAGCAAAACACAATTTTCTTTTTCTTTATTTTACTTTTACTTTACTTTTATATTATTTTCACCTTTGCCTAAGACAGAGTTGAAGCAATAAGTCTCATTTATACACTTCTAGATGTCTGGAACAGGTTTATATGTGAACACAAACTTAAGAGATGTAAAGTTTTTTATTTGTTTGTTTGTTTTGTTTTATTTTATTTTATTTATTTTAATATAACTCAATGCTTGCACCACCTCTGCATTTTGAAGCTTTTTTACAGCTTTTCTACAAAAGAGGTGTGGACATGACCTGACACGCCAGGCGTACAGTTTTTAGAAACATTCCAAAAACCTGTGTAAAACTAAAAATCAACACTGTTGTTGATGAAACATATGTAATTTGTTGGCCCTTGGATGTAAATCCCTGCAGCATTCAATAACAATTTGACAAAGCAAACCTTAAACATGTCATAGTATGGCATTTAGTTGTCACAATTAACTAACAAGACTTGCAAAGTTTGGGTATGCTTACCATGACTGATATAAGGGAGGATCAGGAGAACAGCCCTGCAACAGTAGCAGATAGTTTTAACCTGTTGCAATGATTTATCTCCATTTGAAATTATTATTATTATTATTATTATTATTATTATTATTATCATTAATAATAATAATTATTTCTGTTTTGTTTTTTGTTTTGTTTGTTTGTTTGTTTGTTTGTTTGTTTTGTTTCGTTTTGTTTTAAAAGTGGTTGGCTATTGGTCACCTTCCATGTTGGTGGATGTGTTTTATTATTTTTCAATTAAAAGTATAAAAAACAATGTGTAATCAGCACAATAAAACATTTATTCTTTTAGTATTAAAGCCTTTTAATTTCCCACTCACCAACATGGAAGGTGACTATTAGTACTGATTAAGAAAAACAAAAAGAAAGAAAGAAAGAAAATCATAAATAAATCAAATATAGGAGGTTTGTGCCCAACAGCGAGGATACACTTCTTATGCAACTGGAATAACTCAGTTTTTTTTATTCAGTCAAAAGTACAATATTTTGTTTTTTTAATGCACATATCACCCCAGGCATACAGAGAGGAGCACCAGTCCAACCTTCCTGGAGCTCATGCTCGCTCTGTCAGGCTGCTCTGTACAATTATGTACATACTCCTGTCTGCTTGTAGTTTGACAGACAGCACATCATCACTGCAGAGATATATCACAGATATATATGTTTGACAGCTCAACACCATCATTTTAGTCTCATCTTGCTGATAAAAACAAAGCATTTTTTCAGAGTTCCTACTGGGATCTATTTTGGCTCATTATTCTTAAAACTTTCTCGTGTAAAAAGGTTGTCAAATATCACTTTTTTGCTAACAAAATCAACACTGTTTTAATAGTTAGATTTCAAGTCAGAAAATGAGCCACAAATTAATTCCCATAAGTAAGCATGGAAGATTAATGAATGGAGAGACATGTATTGTCAACAAGACCCGGGCATCCAAACAAGAGAGGTAAAATAGAGGCTGATAAATGATGCAGAAACGCTTACATCTACCCTCATCCGTCTGTGCTGTATGTAAATAAGTTTGGCCTACAGGTTTGCTCTATTTGAAGGGACGGAGCTCTAAAAGCAAGCCACGGGATTTCAGTTTGGTGTTTTTAATGCTGTGACCTTTGAGTGAGTTGAATACATGAAGACAGAAGTGTGGAGCCTGATGAATAGCTCGGATCTTTTCCCAGCTGGGGGAGCAGATGCTGCAAGAAGAAACAGAACATGTTTTTATATCCTCCTGCCCTCTCTTTTTTCCTCCCTGCTTCTAATCTCATACAGTATTAAAGATATGAGAGAGAGGGCGGGGGTGGCTTGGTGGTAAGGGTTCACAGATGACATACTATTAACTCTCCTGGCGTTAATCTTAATGCTTGGTGCTGGAGCACTATATGCAATCCATTTTAATGCAATTAGCTCTTGCCTGGAAAGATGAGTTATTCAATGGGAGCATAATTGCATCCTCAAGTTTTAACACCGGTTCATTCCAGGGATGTAATTACTTTCATACATGGTTTAACACATGGAGCCACTGACACATACAGTATGTATACACGCTTTGCCGCTCATGCTGATGCGGACACAGTCGTATGAAATTAAGCTGACACGTAATACATCACACTGTTTTACCTGATTATTCTAAGTAGAGAAGCAGAATTGCCCTATACCAGGTTTCATCAGTGCTGGCATTCACACCAAATCCCCAAGCAGCCGACCCAGACGCACCGATTGTGGAGATTGATGGGCTGGCTCTAGATGTGTCACCCCGAGGGGGAAGACTGTGTCATCCCGCTGTCCTACAAAGCCAGCAAGTTGCTTTTGTATTAAAATCAGAATGACAAAAGCTCCAAACATTACCCTTTTTGTATTTCAGAGGGAGATAAAGTAGGAGGCATGATACACATGCTGGCATTTCTCTTCCCGAGTCTGTTTACCTCTTTCTTTCTCGCTTCCCCTCATCATTCTTTTAGGCTGGAAAAGTCTGCTTTGTCTTAAGTATTTCAATGAGAGTTGGCAACTGTGTCCTTTTACGCGCTCCTCTATCAAACTCAAATTAACTTGCCATAACATGTTTTTTTTCTTTAATGTTGTTCTAGTTAATTGTTGACGTTTTAATGAGGTATTATGTTTCTTCTTTTTTTCCATCCGCCCAGTTTCTTTGAAAACTAAATCTTGAGAGTGCTATGAGGGATTTCTTTCAACTTTGCACATATGTTCTTATTAATTTCTGGATGAAATGAACATATTTTGGAAGTCATGGATCAGGCAAAAATCTGTCTAAAATTTAACCTGTATGGTGATGAACATGAACTTGCACTGTCTCCGTTCAAATTTTAGTAATAAAGGTCAAAACCATGGAGCCTCATGCTCATCCGTTCTCATCAGTGCAAAGTATGGATAACTTTGAGGAGATTCTCTTCAGATGATACACAAAGTCCACTTGACTCAGAAATTGGAGCAGTAGTAGCTTAGTCTAAAGGACTTGAGTTGGAGACTGGAGGATGGTCGGTTCATGTCCCAACTGCATCATGCTGAAAGTTGGTTTGGTAGCTGGAGAGGTGCCAGCTAAATGCCTGGTTAGTGCCAGCGGGCCATGGGGGTTGGTGATGGCTGGTTCCATCACCAGCCATTTAGAACTGAAGAAGCTTTCTTGGATGAGAAGTGAAACGTCTTCCCAACAAACTCAACACAGTCCAGTTGCCTTGTTTGAATCTTCAAGATAACCATGCTGACTTAATAATACGTTTGCTAAATTTTGGGTACTATAGGTCAAAGGTCAAGGTAATGGAGACTTTTATTTACTTACGAAACACTTTAAGAGTATTAATTTAAATATCTTGTCCAACTCAAGGGGAATATTAGATTTTGGGAAACGCAGGCCAAATGTCTATGCTTGTGAACATTGTACCTTTCTATCATGTTAAGAGTCTCTCTTCCACCTTAACACAAATAGTAACCCATATTTAGGGATGATTTCATCTCATTTTAGTGCTTGTAGGTCTGAGGTCAAAGGTTACAGGGTCTCATAATCATCATTTGCTTATGAACTTGATTGCTCAGCTACGTGTATGAGGGATTTTCTTCAAACTTTGCAGAATTGCTCTCTTTGAATCAAGAAGGAATATTGAGGCTTTTGGGGTCATGGGTCATGGCAGTAGATTGTCATATTCGTCAGTTTCTTGTAAACATTGTAACTTCACACTTTTATGGTTATTTCTTCAGACTTCAGCGAAGTATACTCTGTCTCAACGATGACTTTTTTTTTTTTAATCGGTGAGCATAGGTTAAAGGTAAAGGTCATAAAGCCCTGTGATCATCTCTTGCTTGCAAACTTCTTTGGTATTGTTGATCCTAAAAGCCTCTGTAGACTTGCTTATATGCACAGACACTCTGTTGGAATCAATAAAGAATTGGATAAATAAGCAGAATGGATAATTGCATTGGTATCAATAAAATCTTATCAATTCCCATCCCGAGTTAGAAGTCATAAAGTCTCATGGTTATCCCAATATATTCCATAAATTCTTTGAGGAGGTTTTTTCATATTTTACACGGATGCTGTATTTGATTGAAGCTTGAACAGAAAATGAACTTTGGAGGTGACGGGTAAAAGTCATTTGGTCTCATGTTCATCACTTGCTTGAGAATCTGGTATCTTAAGAAAGTTTGAGGGACTTTTCACAAGACAAAGATCAAACGTCAACTCTGACTCTTGAATAAATTGATAGCTTCAGAATATAGATAGATAATAGATAGACAATAGATCAGAGGTAAAAACTAGTTGTGCGTCTTGATAATCCCTTCCTTGAGAACATCTTTTTCAGACAAGTCAAACTAATCAGATTTCAAGGTTACAGGTCAAGATCATCAAGCCCAGTGTTCATCTCTTGCTTTTAAGATTTCTAAGAGTAGCACAAGAAACATAGCCACAATCCTTATTCGTAACCTATCACAGAAAATCCACTGTCTCCAAATTGTATACCTAACTGAGGCATTAAAGAGCTCAGCAGTTTAGGTATCTACTTGCGACAGGAAGGAAATCCCCAAAAAAGAAACAGAGGCATGATTAGTTATGGTGAAAAGTTTCTTTGCCTGGCTTGATTTCTTTTTCCCTAAAGGATGTTAGACTTTTAAAATATGAGGACGCTGGAGGATGATGACATCTAGTTCAGAGCTATTGCAGCGACAAAGCCAAAAGAGCGGTTTCATAAAACGTGATAAATTCTTTTGCTGCTCACGGTGAATAGCTTAAGCGCCGTGTCCCTGATGCCTCTCCCTCGTATTGTTTAATATATTACACAAAAGGCTTACAGCATTGTCTCTGCGAGGCTAGTGCTTAGCCAGTGATGTCTGTGTAAATAAAGTTCTGTGTAAAAGGGGGGGGGGGGGCAGCAGAGACATAAGCCCAATGAGCTGCCGCGAGGGAGATTGTTCCTCTGCTTGAAGTCTATAAATAATGGAGATGAAAGGGAACTGGGCCTCGAAATGATGTCGAGTGGCTGTGGGCAGCCCACAGGCCCCTCTGTCAGCGCCAGGGGGAAAGCTGGCCCCAAGTCCACCCACAACTCCAAGTCCTCAGCTCTCAGCTAAGTTTGGCAAGACGGCACTGCTCAGCCATTCACAGTGAGAGGGTTGATCAATTGTTATGCACCTGTTTCACTCTTCCTAGCATTGTTTCTTATCGAGTGAATGCATAGTTGTGGGAGGAGACCAGGAGTGCTGTTTTAAAAGCTTGTAACATTTGTTTTTGGCATCTTGCTGCCACATTTAGCTTAAAACTAAAACAATTATGCATGACGTGATAAAATCTTTATCACACTCGCAGAAAAAAAATGTTTTTGAGTCAGACACTACTCAGACAATCTCGGAAAGCGTGTGTCTCCCAGGCACTAAAAAAGATGTTAGTGCTGAAAGGCGTATCTCAGTGTTTTTGAAGTGTTTGTTTGGGGTTTTTGTGAATTGTTAGTCTGTTTAACAGATTTATTCAGAGTTTTTCCAAACACATTAACACCACACCCATACACTGATGGTGAAGAATTATTTTTCTTTGTCATGTTTGCTATAATTAACCAAGGAGGTTGTGTGTTTGCCTTTGTTTTTCTTTTTTTTCTTTTTTTTTTTTTTTTGGGCTAGTTTGTGAACAGCATAATTCAAAAGTTATGAACAGATTTGACGGAATTGTTAGTTTATGTTGGTCATGGCACAAGGGAAGTGACAAAATTTTGGTGTATCAGCTTACAAAAGATATAAAGGATTTGTTGACATTGCGGGATATGGACTTTTTCTGCATTTTCACTAATAACTGAATAAGTGTACAATGGATTCTGATGATTTTACGGGAATGATAGAGTAGTTTTAAACATTTTTGACATCAATTTGTCGACAATGTTGAAAATGTCCTGGTGAAGAATTGTGCTCTCAGAGCACTTTTGGCTTACATGTTAGTAAATGGACTTGAGCTTATATCGCCCTTTTGTAGACTTTTGACTACTCAAAGCAAATTTACATCACAGGTCACACCTACCAATTCATACCCAATCACTCACATTCACTCACTGATGTTTTTTTAGAGTTTGCTTTTAAGTTATCCATCACTATGAGTCAACACATTCAGGCCCTTTCGTTCCCATTTACACGCCTCTGATGCAGCAGTGGGAGCAACTTGAGGTTAAGTGTCTTGCCCAAGGACACATTACATGTAGCAGCTGGAGCTGGGCTCAAACCTGTAACCTTCCAATTACCAACAGAGCACACTATTTGACTGAGCCACAGATGTTAGGTCGCTGTGTTTGTTGTCTTGCTTAAAGTCTTAAGACCTAAACAGCTGATGAGTGTGCTGCTGGTAGAAGAGCCCTTTTCTATTTGCTGCTTTGTAAAAAGAACCAAACACAAGACTTTGAGGGAAAGTAAGAACTGTAAACGCTGTATGTATAGCTTACATTTAATCCACCTTTTCTAAAAGCAATTTTCCCTTAAGTTTGGAGAACTATTCAGAGCTCTTGTATCTTTATGCAGAGATGCATAGCCCAGCTTTGGTGAGGACTGTTAATCTCCTTGAGGGGGCTATGCCTACCAGCATCCCCTGTGGGCAATATACTTGTTATGGACACGTCCCTCATACAACTCCTCTTAAATATACCAAAATATCCATGTAAATAAGGTCTCTGATGCAGCTGTGGAAGGCTGGGCCCTCAGTGCTCCTTGGTGGAGTGATGTGCCCTTCACGGTAGCTCCCCCCTCATTGTCCCCCTGCGGTCAGACACAGCAGCAGGAGCAGCTTGTCCAGATGCACTTGCCTCTCTTCTGTGTGTAAAATCGCTGACAGACCAATTATTCAGTCCAACTTGTCATTTCTTGGTGTTGCCTGAGACCTTTGGAGGGTTTTGCTGATATCCAAACCCTGCGGCACTCATGACCTTGACTGCAGACACAAGAAGCTCTCGGACAGAAGTCAGGGCTGATATGACAGAACTGTAGGTGGAGGTCAGGTTGTGATGGGGGAGGCATACATAAAACCCTAAACAAGTAAGACAGGGAATAACTGACATGTGACCAGCTTTAAGCTTCAGGTGTCTTGACCTGTCATCCCACACGCAGACATGCCCTCTCTGTCATGTTCCTCACACATGTCAGAAAGGTGAGGTCAAATTTTGAGGCCCTGAAGGATCAGATGTCAGCTGTTGGGTTACATGCATGAAACATGGAATACTGTCAAACTTAGTTGGTTCAGACTTAACTGACACTGAAAAAGAAAGGAAAAAGAAAGAAAAGCAGCAACCACATACAAGTACCACTGCAATTGATCTTAGTTGTCAGTCATGCTGGCTGCTTCTCACAGGAGTGACATTATCATTTTACAAGGCAAAAAAAGAACAAGTGTAATGCAGTTATAGATGAATAGTCAAGCATGAAGATAAATTATCATGACTGGAGCTGGAGCACATTCACTATTCCTATCCCCAAACAAGCTGTATTTGATTTTCTTGTCAGGGAACATTTACAATTTAGAAGGTAGCTACAGGAAGAGGAAGAGAAAAATCATATCTCTGTTTCCCATAATTACAGTAAGTGTGTGCAACATTCTGTCCGTTAAACAATTTGCTTTGACTAAAACTGAGCACCTTTGCGCACTGGGTCTGTCAGTGAACAAGAGCGCAGCACAGAGCAGAGCTTTAGAGGGAGTTTAGTTTAGAGTTTTATTGGAATCAAATCAAAATCAGATGGACCAAGGTGAAGGCATTGGAAACCTAAAGAATTACCAGAAGGCTGTGGTTTGTTGTAAGTGATAAATGAACAAAGCATTGTATGGATGAATTATGTCAAATTTTAGGATAATTGTAGATTTTTTACTAGCCGACTATTTTATTGTGCCTGATTTTGCGTCTTGCAGTGCCAGTGTTTTATCTCATTCAGCAAAATAAAAATGAATTTCAAATTCACCACTGATCCTTAAATACATTCACCCACTGTCAGCTGAACTATGAGCAGTCTGATCCCCTACTTTGTTGGCACAGCTGTAAAATACTGCTATTTATTCAATATTGTCAAAAACACGGTATACATCATGCAACAAAATTATATGATATGTTGCTCTCTGATGGGAGATCAGTAGAAAGCAAGACAGCAGTGTGATATATTCTCAAAGTCTCATGTCCTGCAAAACCAATTTTCTTTGCTCTTGATGTTATTAGAAGGAGCCTGAGGATCAGAAGAACATGATGCCTTTTACTAAACTCTCAGTTCACCAAGACAGAAGAAAACTCCCCTTGAATTGTTCTGTTTTTCACCTCTTGGGTTTATTATGTAGTAGCTGTACAGCCTCCACCTACATGTGTTTTCTGTATATCGTAGGCAGACACCATGACTGTTTTTAAAGTCTGCTCAGTGGCCTGTAACCCCTCCTTCCCCCTCCCATCAGACCAAGCAGCCAATCAGTGCAGAGCTCTTTAGCAAAGCCTCCCATAGCCTCTCAGATCTGAGTGTTTCCAAAGGGCAGGGAAAAGAGCTGCACCTGATCCTCTACAGAGATTAAATTTTTCATTTTTTTTATTCATTTTAAATCACAGCCTTTCTTAATAGACACCCACAATATGATGCAGTTTTTAGATAATTTGCTTCAGAGTTTTGGTAGCCAGAAACTGGTTGAACATTTTTGCTGTAACATAAACAGCAAAAGTGGCTAGAGTTTAAAAAAACACTCTGTGTAATAATTAGGTTGCCAAATATGACAATTTTTTGCTAGTAATGTTTGATAAACCCTCTAAATCTATGGAGAGGTTTTGGCTGCCAACATGACTTTTTTAAACATATGTTTCATTTGAAAATAGGTCGAGCACGGACTCTCTCACTTCTGCAGTCCATGGCTGTATGTGTGGTCCACTGTGGGTTTATGAATGAGCAGAGAGGCAGCTCAGGCTCAGTACACTGACAATGCCTCATTGCCTTAATCCTGGACTCCAGTAAGCCATTATACGGGTTTACTTATTGACCTGCACTTACTGCTGTTACTTTTTATCCTCTCTCTTATCTAGTAACTGCCAGGATTATTCAGATCTGCACCTCCAAGCTGAATGCTTTGTGAAAGCCTCCACATGAGGTTAGTGTTTGCAAATATGTGTGAGCACCGAAACATCCTCCCTGCCAATTATTTTTCTGACTGCCGTTGTATTTCAAACTTACATTTGGCACAGACTTTCAGCACTGTGAGCAAAATTTACATGACTGAAAGTGTAATCCTTCATAATAACCCCTCACCCTGGCCCACCTAACAGGAGAAAAACTGACACCCAACCAGAGCAAGCATGTCTGTGATGGTTCTCTCGCTATGCACAGGCACGTCTCATGATGCAGACATCCCGCCAACTCATTTATAAATGATCTGAGAGTATGATACAGCCCAAGGAAAAAAAAATAGAAAAACGTGTAGCTGTCTAAGTGAATTTCACTGACACGGTGCTTTTTATAGAGCAGACTGGACTTCAGAGTGGGGAGAGAGTGAGAGAGTGAATTCCGTTTGGTGTTGAACTCCACTGTTGTACCTCCAGGCTACAGATGTGGACACACAGAGTCCGACTGTGACATTAATTTCATTGACTCTGTGCTGCAGTATTTACCATTCTATTCCACCTTTTCCATGGATTGTGTCCGTCACCAGTCCTGCAACAATATAAAGCCTTTTCTGGAGAGTGCATCCACCATTTCTCCATGAATCATTCATTGTAGCAGCTGTACTAATTTACAGCCACATGTCTGCATAATAATAATGCTGTTAGCACCAGCCATCTCTGGAGGAACTATGTAAAAGTGGAGCACTCTACTTGTGCTTTTGTCAACATGTCCCAGGGAGATATGTTTGGAATATGACAGTGGTGTCGCTTATAAAATGTCTTACCCACGGCTCCAGATTTGGTAACTGTATTAATAAACAAGCTGATACGCATTTTAGCAGATTTTCTGCACCAGAATAGAAACAGAAGACAAAACTGCAAGTATGGGAGGGAGAGAAGGTGAGCTCCAGGTCATGAAGCGAAGCCTGTTTCCTCAGTATGACTCTGTTACTTTATAATTTGGGCTGCTGTGGTCAGTGATAGAGAAGATATTCTCTCACTGGGCTGGGGTTTGATCCTTTGCTCCCACTATCACACTTTATGTGTCTTAGGACAAGACATTTAATCCAGAGGTGAAGTAGGAAAGTGTATGGATATTTACAGAAATATTACTCAGCAGCTCCAACGTTCAATGTGCAAATGTCTTGTAAGGGAGTAACTGTGGCCTGCAGTGTAACAGTGCTTAAGTTCTCCTGCACTTAGGAAGACATTATACTTTCATAAGTCATTCTATCATTTACTATTTATTTTGGTACAGCTGTAAACTATCCTGAATTCAGCTTTAATGAGTAAAAGTCTCTCGATGAGAACTAACTCCAAACTTATCTCATTGTGATGAGCCTGCTGCATGATGCATTGAACCTTTATTTTGCTAATAATCTAACCCTAACATGTAATTTCTGGTAGACCCTTTGTTTTTGAGGTAAAATGTAATCTTACCTCATTTTCTTTTGGTTTGATCTGCACCAAAGCAAGACAATGTCCACTGTCCTTCATATTTGCTTTTCAACAGGTTTGATCATGAAGGTATTAACGAGTTCTTGACTGAAAGCAACGTAGGTCTAATAAATTGCTTTGGTTTTTCTCTACTTTGGTGTGACATCCCATTGCCCCTCTGAAAGAGTAAACCAGATAGTCACTATTAAATATTACTTAAAATATAGATGTAACATCACACAGTTTGTATTAGTGAAGCACAGATTATATTTCATCAAGACTGAAATTCCACAAATCAGCAGCTTTGGACTTATTTGCTGCAAGTTTTGAAATGCACATCTGCTGAATTTCATGAAGATGAATCGTCCCACATACACATTAAATCAATGTTCATGCCTTAAACTCTTCAGATGTATTCCTGGTTGGTCAGCTCAGGAATACCTGACTCCTTAATCTTGACTGCACTTGAGAGAAATCAAGCACCAGCATACTTGAGCCATTCACAATTAAGGTCATTCTAAATCTGCAAACCTCTCGACAGCCTGCTGAGACTCAATGAAGCAGTCCTGCTCATTTTTGACAAGCCAACGTACCCCAGGGTAACTCTGTGAGCATTAACCTTGCCCATCCTCCTCCAGCATCTGCTGCAGGGTCCTCTCCATCAAAGCTGCGCTTCCACCAGAGCTGTGACGGGTCCTCTGTCACACCTCGGCCCAGCAGCTCAGTGTTTAAGATGGATGGATGAGAGGCCCCATCGCCCAGGTGAACAACAGTGGGCCATCTCTGCCTTGTGCTGCTAGCTGCCAGCCCAGCAGCTGACCAGGCTGGATCTGACAGCTACCTGGCTCAGGCACAAAGTGGGATTAGAAGAGGGGAGAGCTGCCAGCGCTCCTCTAGTAGTGGGACCACAAGCCTTACAACAATTACTCTGCAGGTCTGATTCTGAGTTGTAAGCCTGTGAAGAAAATGTGCTGACAGTGTAAGGTTGAACAGGCTGGCACATTATGAGGCTGGGTAAACAGTTACTCTGAATACCCAAGGTGACTCCAAGGTGGTACTCCAATGCGTGCTGTTTCCATGAGAGGGATACTGGGTAATGAGCTGGTGCAAATGATCAGGGGCTGGTGTTAGACATCAGTTGAAGTGTGTCCTTTAATGTGCAGAAATCAGATTACCAACATTCGTTTTATTTGGTCAAGGCCTAGTTTCCAGATTTAAAGCAAAAGTACCGGACATAAAGCTATAATTACCTGACAGCAACAGCATAGTAATTATCCAAGTCTATAAGAAGTTTTGAAAAAAAAAAACACTTATTGTTACATGTTTATTTAAGTTTTCTTTTTTCTTTTAAAACATCTGAGTGTGTTTGCTTCTGCAAACAAGTTTCCAAGTTAAAGTTATATTATCCACCTCAGATTTTGGACCAATTAATATGAGTGTAACTGATTGTTAGCATAAGCTTCAGCAAGTTTTGACATGGCAGTAGAACATGACCATAACCAGGCCCACCCACTACAAGGCAGTGCTCCAGAAAGGCTCAGAAACTGGGGCCTCCTAGGATGTTATTTAATAAAATTATGTGCACTGGAAAAGTAGCATTAGTGCCAGCCTTCTTGGGCTGGCAGAATTTAGCTTTGAAGTGACTGAAAGATATTTGTTGCAGGTTTTGGCACGACTATACTCCCACATTACTATCCAATTATTCAAGTTGAATGGGCCCAACTGCCATAACCCTAGAAATACAAACATAAAGGTTCATACCATTTTAGGATGGAGCTAAGTTTCCATTTTGAACCATATAAGTAATAAGTAATATGACTATTGAGGTCAAAGTATCGTTACCTAAAACCAATCAAAATGAGAGTTCTGTTTCTGATTGAGGACAGACTATGTCTTTGCTGTACTCAGTGGGCTCCTACATGACTCTGGGCCCCAGAATTGGGCATTGTGAAAAGGCCATTGATCATTTTGCTTTTATTAATTCCCTTATGATGCTTGCAGATGCTTATATTGCTATATTGTTGAAATTATAGTTTGTTTTGCATCCTAAGATTAGGTAATTGCTTAACAAGTAATCTGCAAAAAAAAACAAGGAGAAAGAGTACACTGCATCCCATATTACATCAAAATTTATGGTGAATTTCACACCACATCCAACCTTCCCTTTTTTTATGTATGACAAAATGTTTGCAGTATGTTCAGCTTCTTTTGTTGATTTTTTTGTGTGTGTGTGGGGGGGTGGGGGTGTGTGTGTGTGTGTGTGTGTGTGTGTCGTGGTGTTACGCTTCTGTTTGCTGAATAACTTTATGAAGTGGTAATTGTATGGACTCACAGATAATAACAGCTGTTGAAATGGTTAGGGCATGTGGAGAAACAAATCTTTCCTTGTTTTCTTTGTCAGTCCTCTGCTGCCTTCTGTTTTGCACCATTCGGGGTATTTTTCCCTGTTTTGTTCACACTTTTATTGAGCTTGTCTCTCAGGAGTCTGTGCTCATAGGCACAGTTAGAATTGCCTCTAAACGGGCTGCTGGTCCTCTCTTGGTAGGAGATAGAGTAGCCATTATTCAGGCCCAGACCTACTGCAAGCTTGCCTGGTCAACCGTCCCCCAGCTGAGTGACAATGAGGCCGGGCAGCGGGGAAGCTCAAGGAGGCAAAAATGACAGGGATTGGGCGGATGTGAATATGGATGGAGGAGCTGTTTGGAAGTTGTAGATTTGGTAGGAGAGGAGGAGGAGTGGAGCCACAGAAGCCTGAATTCAGGGACCATTGCGTGCCTGTCAGTGAGGTGGCAGAGCGGACAGACTGCCTCTGTGCAAAGCTCCAGGGCCCAGGATCGCATAAACACCATGCAACATCCCAGAATGTTACTGCTCAGAGAGCACTCAGTACTGGACTATACATCTCAGATGCAGCATGGCCAGAGGCTCAGCCCTGTAAAGTGTACAATACCCTATGCTGGAGATTATTAAAATATGGCCTCTCCTATTTTCCAGATGCAATAGTGCTTTAATAAATACCTACCAAGACAGGATTCTCCAAACACTGTATGCAGTTTAAACAACAATCCAAAAGATAAGGTAATGAGGCCTCAAGTGCACCCTTTATGGTAAACGGCATGTCTTAGTAGTGCTCTAAAATGTTTACTTTAAAACTTGTAAGATGTCCATTGATTTTTGAGGTCAAAGGTCAAGGTTGTAGCGCTTCATGGTCATTTCTTGCTTGTGAACATCATATTTCTACAATGATAAAAAAGGATTTAGGCACAAATGTCCACTCTGACTCAGAGGATGAACTGATTTAAGTTGAAGATAAATTTTATTCAGCCCCATAATGAAAGCATCCTAGTCCTTGTTAAATCACTGCTCTATGGGTCTCAACTGCAACAGACACTGCTAAAATCAAGACAAATAGGTGGTTGGCTTTAATCAGGTTAGTTAAAAGGTGTATGTCAAAAGAATCGGACACTAAATAGGGCCACAAACAACAACTCAAGCCTCACCATCTCGGTTTTGGTCAAGACTTTTTGTGACGTTTTGGTTGCGTTCGGAGAACTACTTTTTCTGTCAATAAATCAGAAGATAAACTGTACACATGCTTTTTAGGTTATCTTAGTTCAAACAGCCAACTGCAAAATCAAAAGTGATGCTCACCCGCTGGACCGGAGAAGGAGTGACACAGTGAGCCGAAGCTCCTTACAGTGAGCAAGAGTGCACCCATGGGCTCACTGAGGGCTTTCTTTGTTGCCATTTCTTCTGTATGATGCCTTTCTTCTCAAAGGTTAATTGAATCTGTTGACCCCAGAAACACTTTTTTTCCCATGAAGGAAAAAAATATTAGCTGCACTTCCATTAAAGAGCAAAAACTGACAAACTCATGGCAGTATAGTAACATTTTTGGGGTATACTCTTGACATTTAGAGATGTTTTTCCTATAAATGTTCTTTATTTCATTTGATACACTGGATGTGTATTATTTTTTTAAGCTGAAGAATGAAAAACCTACTCAAAGCCATGCACAAAACCTGGACTGAACTGCATATTTGAGAGGTTGATAAACCTACAGAATTAAGCAGCATAGGACAATCTAACCCTGTACATCTGCCACCCCTGCCTCCCCATTATGGAACTTTTCTGTAGGAAATACTGCAGACACAATACAGCCCGTGATTTCCTGCTACTCTAGTTCTCATCTTTTGTTTTCCGTCTTTTGTTTTTGTCTAATGGTTTTAGAGTTCCCTGCTGACATAGTCTACATAAGGTGTGCTAAAAGAACAAAAATCCTCATGGTACCTATAGGGGCATATGGTGTGTAACTGGCATTCCAGTAAGCATCAAGACAAAATGGGGTAAAGGTGGCAACCACCATGACATGCATTCATTCTACTTGTCTTTTCATGTTTTTAGCTATTTCTGTCAATACCTGGTTTTAATCCCCCACTGCCATTCCTTTGAGATACTCTTTTTTATGAATGAAAAGCATTATATGAATAAAACTTGACAGTAAAGAAATGAACAGTGATGACAACTAAGGAGCAGGTTAAAAGCAACACATCTCCCTCCACCTGGTGTGCAGACTTAAACAAAGCTAATCTGCTTTTTTCTATTACATTTTCATACTTTACTACGATGGAAGATTAGGGCCATGTTAAAAAAAAAAAAAAAAAGTATGTTTAAAAAAATAAAAGTAAAGTTATGAGAATAAAGCCATGAAGTTACAGGAATACAGTCATAAAGTTACAAGAATAAAGTCATAAAGTTATGAGAATAAAGTCGTAAATTCACGAGAATAATGTCATAAAGTTCCGAGAATAAAGTCGAAAAGTTGAGAGCGTCTTCTTGATTAAGGTATGTTTATACTGATCTAAAGTTTTCACTAAACTTTTCAACTTTATTCTCGTAACTTTATGACTTTTTTCTCGTAACTGTATGAGATTATTCCTGTAACTTTTGGACTTTATTCTCCTTGCTTTACGGCTTTAGTGGTATGAACTAAAAATCCTTCTTGCATGGTAAAAAAAGAAAGTACAAGCATATTATCAGCATAGACATATGAACCTTCCTGGACTATTAAGCAACCTTTTTGCTGTGAGGCACATGCATTATCAAGTGCTCCACTGCGCCAACCCCATTTTAAGATATGGGACATTTGAATACCCGAATGAGAACAGATTTAATTATTGATAGAAATAATGGCACATGTACAAAATAAGCCCAAATATTTTCATGTTTTCCTTTTTTCAAAATTAAAAAACATTCTAAAGCATATTGTAGGATATTTTTTCCAATATTTTTTATCCTTGACCCCCATCTAGGGAGAGAATATTTTCACCACCTCTGGCAAGTGAAAGTGGGAATATTTTAATACAAACGCCGGACTTCTCTGAATTACACTCCGCTCATCCCCACAATCGATCACCACCTCTGTGTGACTGCAGGAAATCACATCATATTACTAGCCCTTCACTAATGTTGTTAGTGGATATTGTTCTGAGGCGAAGTGTGGATTGGCCCAATGTGATTAGGCCTCATGATGAATTTGCCCTGTTGTTTGGAGACCGTAAACTGACTAGAATGATTGACCTCCACCAGGAGCCTTCTGGGCACTTATTGATGTTCCCCGAGTGTTATTCCTTTAATGACTGCACTCCAATCATTGCCTGCTTTATGGCTTGAGGGAAGCCAAGTTGAGTTAGCAAAGTTGGACTAAATGGAGTTTTAGAGGCTCATGGTCACGTAAGGTAAGGGCACACACATTTGGTTTGGCAGTGTTTACCGCAGATAAAGTGTAATCTGTTTTTACTGGAGGTTTCTGGATAGGTGAAGCTGAGCCAAATGACTTGAGGCTTCAGTTTTATACATAAAGTATGAGGATCTCAAGTCTCAGCTGGGGTGATGTTGAGTAGTTTTAGCCAAATGCAGACCACAGCATGTCCTCCGGGTTAATTTTCAGCACAGTGAAGAGGTATAAGAGGGGGGAAAGTCACATGGTTTAGAAATACCAAGAGATAATGGTGGGTTTTTTTAGCCAGCAGTGTTTGTCTCTGCGTCCTGCTTCCTACGCTTTACCCTCACGTTTAGAGCATATGCGAGTTTATATATGTTGACCGTCTTTAGATAGCCTGTACTCCCTGTGTAGGTTGAAGTCAGTCAATCTGCTGGTTATCTGCGCACTCAAGCCGTCCCAAGAGATCAACCCTTATCTAGTAAACTGACTCCCGAGGGCCATTCAGAGAGAGGGAGAGAATGTGAGGAAACATCCAGCACAGCCAGCACCTCTGAGCCGAGGAGATGGAAAGCAAGTGCATCCTTCACTTATACACTCACCTTTGTTTGGTCTGCATAATCAGAGTTTGTTATGCAACAGCTAGGCTGCATTGGGTAATCAAGACTGTAAACTTAATATAACCTTTTTGACTCCAATAATTGAGACCCTGGTGTAAGTTTGTGTTGAATGTTGATACTTTAAACATTTTAAAGTTTTTTAAGTGTGTTAAATGCAATGACATCTATAAAACATGTAATTCCCCCATTCTCTTTCTCCCCAGAGTTTGACTCTATCCACTTCTCTGTCAATATAAAAAGGGCATAAAACCCCCTCAGAATAAATGAAAAATTAATAAATAAACAAATCAAAAGGGACACAGTATTTCTCTTCTCACGTCATTCCTCTTTTAATAGAACTAAAAGCTGTTGATTTGAAAGAAAACAAATGTGCAGATGGTCACAAATAAGATACTCAGAACTTCAGTTTGAGACCTAAATCACAACATACACTTTTCTGGATTATTGCTTGCTTGCTTAATTAATTGTTAACTTTGCAAGATGGGACAGATATCCACATTTTTGCTAATAACTCAAACACCTTTCAATGGACTTCAATGACATTTTCAGGGAATGTTGGTCATAGCACAAATCAGAAGTAGATAGATTTTGGTAGTGATCTGAATCCAGGTGTAGGATCAGGATTTTTTTTTTTTAAATGGATTTGCTGACATTGTGTAATAGGGTGGCTTTCCACATTTTTGGTCATAACTCGGCTCAAAATGTCAGAAATGCCTTGGATTTAGCTCTTGGAGCTCTTCTGGTTAATATTGATTTAGATGAAATAATTAATTCAATGTATGCATTATTTTGGGTAGAACTGTATCTATTTTGCGCTATAATACTTTTTGTAGATTTTGATATAGTCATCAGTGCTTTATTATTATACAGATCAAAAACAACTCAATCAGTTTTGATTGTTCAGGTGTTTTTAGCGATTAATACTGTTTATTTTTATTATATTTAATTTTCTTATTTTTATTCTTATTGATTTATTATTGTTGTAGCAAAGTTACAAATGCTGGTGTCTTGACAATGTTTCTTCAGTGTGGTCATTTGCTGTCTGCATTATGAGCTTTTTAACATCTGCATGTCATTAGCCTTCATTTTTAACCCTCTGTTCTTTGCCTTGAAAGAGCATAAAATGCCCTAGAAACCTTTGCTATCATTGTGCTTACAAGGCAGTGTTACCACTGCTTTCCTGTTGAAGCATTTTGAAATTTTCATCTTTTCAGCTATCTGATTTTTTCAGAGCATACTGGAATCAAATTCATTTTGAATCAGACGGGAGCTCCCTTACTCTGTCCTCTGACCATAACATGTTCCAATCCTTGAGGCATCTCCATTTTAAAAAGGCATTTTCCCTCCTTTGAAAACACATGGATTACTCATCACTTTTGTGATTGTTCCTAAAAGTGATTAAGTGATTAAGGGTACTACAATTCCAGATTTTAGCACAGCAACAACAAAAAAAAGAAGTCCAAGACACTTATTGATGGCTATGCATTTACCGGCCACTGTTCAAGTTTAAGATGATTTGAGCTTTGTGACATGGTGCATTATTCTGCTGGGAGTAGCAATCAGAAGATGGTCATAAAGAAATTGACATCAACAAAACTCTGCTGTAGCATTTAAACAATGCTTACTTGGTACTAAGGGCCCTAAAGTAGTCAAGGATTGTTACATGGCCTGAACCTTTGATACATGGCAGGATTGATCCATGTAGCTGAGGACAAACTCTGACCCTACCATCTCAATGTTGCAGCAGAAACCCAGACTCATTAGAGAAGTCTACATTTGTACAATCTTCACTGTCCAACTTTGGTGAGTCTGCGCAAATTTTAGCCTCAGTTTCCTGTTTTTAGCTAATAGGAGTGGCACCAGGGGTAGTTTTCTGCTTGCTGTAGCCCATCTACCTCAAGATTCAACATACTGTGTATTCAGAAATGGTCTTCTGCATACCTTGTTGTAATTAATGGTTATGTTCATAAAACAATAAAAAGTAATCATGTTTCCCTTTTTCACCATGGTCAAACGTTCCTTAAAAAATCATCAAAGTCTGTAGGGAAGTTTTTGATTTATCAGTGAAAAATGTGGAAAACCACCCATGTCAAAATGTTAACTAATCCTTGAAAAAATTCCTGGATCGGCACTTGGACTTGGATCACCACCAAAATCTCATTGCTGCTTTTTTGTGCCACGAATTTTGGCAAAATCTTATCATATAATGACAATCAAATGGACAAACAAACCAACTAATGGACAAACGCTGGCAAAAACAAAACCTCCAGTAATCTCCATTCAGTCAAGCATTTTAAACTGATTCTCTTCTGATAAAAAAGCATGTCGCTATTGAGGTTCTTGCTGAATACAGTCTTTTACTGAGCCTTGTCCAGTAGCATAAATTACATTAATATAAGTAATATTTTCTTGCTCTGTGTCTTGTTTTAAAGTTTACAAGTATCTACACCTCACCTTCAATGCTTTGCACAGCCCCATGTCTATTTATTGAAGAAACTTTTCATACATTTGGTGACTAGAAAAAAAAGAGCACTTACTCATATAATGTTAGATTATTTTCTTGACATTCAGTCTCAGGATACATTTATATTGCACAGCATTTTGGCCGTATATGTTAAATGCAAATCCAACTCCTGTCATGTTAAGTGTTATTGAAAAAATAACACTGAATCTGTCTCAGCAGCCTTACATAATTATAAATGACACAAATTCCATAAGCAGTGTGATGGATAACAGCCTCCTTGTGTAAATCTGTTGCATATGCTCAAACATTTTCTCACACAGCCAACGTCTCTGAGTGCGAACAGTGCCCACATGAATATCAGAGGGTGTCTGGCAAGTTATCTGCATGCAAGCCGACCCATCATGTCTGTGTGGTCATGTCGACCTCGATACCCTCCTCCACCCTTCTGCCCACCAACACACACACTCTCACTCCCACAGACACGCATACCCATCCAGGAACACCACACAGATATCCCAGATGTATAGTTGCCCATCAGTAGATGGGAGCAGGCGGATGGTGCTGCATGCTGATTTCAAAACAATCCTTTCCATGCATTGACTGCCCACACAGTGCAATAAGCTCCTGCCTACAGGTATTCTCTCATTTAAGATGGCATGGGGCTGGAACACGAGCATACTGTACTTTAAGTTTCTTATTGAAGAATCCCCATTTGAGTATTCATATTGTTAAATTCCACTTGGAAATGTCTACAGTATGGTCTTGTGTGTACCTTTGTGCCTTGAATCAGAAGGGGAGTAGAATATATAAGATTTAGACATCATTCCCCAAAGTGATTATATCTTTATCTACTGTGACATGGCCCAATTGTTGATGATTTTGTGGCTTGGTGTGAGGAGTCATACCTTCTGCTAAACACAACAAAAACAAAAGACATGTTGATAGATTTTAGGAAGAGTCCTCAACAAAACTGCTTAAAGGATAAGTTCGGTTTCTACAGCTTTCACATAGTTTATAGAATGAAGTAGAACAATATACTCACCCAGAAGGCTTTCCTGATCCAAACAGTGCTTCGGGAGATATTTAGATCCAAAATCGAGCGGCGGACATCCGTATAAATGGTAGCAGACAGGGCATGTATAGCTGCTCCTTAAACTGCATTAATCGTCCAAAAACTCATTAGTTTCACCAACATTTCATCATGGTCCGCTCGCGCTACTCCTCCACGACAGTCCGGTGTCACTCCATCCATGTTTTTGTGACTGTGCTGACCTCTGAACTGAAAAGTTTCTTTCCGGTTGCGCGCATGCGCAGTACGGCTCATTGTTTCATCGGCGAGCGGTGGCTACACAATAACTTTCTTCTTCCAGTTTTGTGCAAAATGGACGAATATCTATCGGATGAAGATGTTGTGGACGAGAACTTGAATATGATGGGTGTCCTTACAGTTTAGAGCCAGAGTATACAGATGAGGAGCTCATCGAAAGGAAGACGCGGAGGCAAGAAACTTTTCAGTTCAGAGGTCAGCACAGTCACAAAAACATGGATGGAGTGACACCGGACTGTCGTGGAGGGGTAGCGCGAGCGGACCATGATGAAATGTTGATGAAACTAATGAGTTTTTGGACGATTAATGCAGTTTTAGGAGCGACGCTACAGATGCCCCGTCTGCTACCATTTATACGGATGTCCGCCGCTCGATTTTGGATCTAAATATCTCCCGAAGCACTGTTTGAATCAGGAAAGCCTTCTGGGTGAGTATATTGTTCTACTTCATTCTATAAACTATGTGAAAGCTGTAGAAACCGAACTTATCCTTTAACTTCAATCAAAGGTCAGACTATTGAGTGTGTACAGTCATATAAATACCTTGGTACAATCATTGATTCAAAACTGAGCTTTGAAGCTAACTGTGAGGCGGTGTGTAAGAAGGCTCACCAGCGTTTATATTGCTTAAGGAAACTATCGCACTTCCACAATGACAGAACACTAATGACCATGTTCTATCGTGCTTTCATTGAGTTAGTCTTGTCTTTTTCCTTGGTGTCTTGGTTTAATCACACATCTTTGAAGGATAAAAATTCCCTGAGTCTGGTAGTGAAGTGGGCAAGTCGTCTCATTGGTGAGCCTCAGCTCTGTCCAGCATCCCTGTATACTAACCAGTTGCAGAGGATAGCAAACTCTGCATTAAATGATGATTCCCACCCTCTTAATGGTGAATTTCAGCTTCTCCCCTCTGGACGGAGGTATCTCTTTCCAAAGTGCAGAACGAAGCGGTATAAAAATAGTTTTGTCCCTGCCGCTATTGCTGAGCTGAATAAATCATAGCCTTTTGCACACAGATATTTATCTGTTCATGCACTTGCACTTTGTTTTACTTACCCTTTTAGATTTTTACTCTTTTTAATTTTGATCTTAATGGAGGGTGCCTCTGCAACCAACACGCGTACGTGTACCCCCCTTTTATGCTTTTCATGTATTTTATGCCTGCTGTGATGATAAAACCTGGAGCACTTTAATGTTTAATGTTTAATGTTTAATGTCTAATGTTTAATTTTAAATGTTGTTCTTACCTTTGTCTTTGGCGTCTATATATGCGTGGTGTAATCTCACAGACTGCAAAACGAATCTACCTACGGGTACAAATAAAGTAACCTGAACCTGAACCTGAACCTGTATTTTTTCATTCATCAGAAAAGTCATACAGATTTGAAGAAATATGATCCAGCTTGTGTATGTTTTAAAAGCATTGTGGAATATGTGCAAAACACCATATGGGACCAGCGAATTAGGCTAAACAACAGATGCATGCTAAGCTCTTGTGATAGCCTACAGCCATATAGAACAAATTACAATTACACTGCAGAAACATTTACTCATGATGAATTCATTTACTTTGTAACAGTCTCATTTCAGTTCCAATCCAGCATTATCAAATACTTTCCATCCCAAAATTAAGGATGATTGCTTTCAGTCTTTGACTGCAGTTCTATAATAAATATATTTGAACGGACAAAGATAGCAGCAAGGTAACTTACCCTAAAAAGGGTTGTGGAGTTTGTATGCACATTTAGATGAATAACACATGTACTCCTACTAAAACAGATTTCCAAAAACCATATACTTTCTGCATGAAAGAGGTCATATTTTGCCTTAACTCATAGTAATGTATTTGGTTTTGATGACCTTTAGAGTATGCACATTAAATTCATAATTTCTGTATATAAAGCATTTTGTGCTGTATTTTGGAGGGGGTAGAGGTTGCTCAAATGGCAGTGGATGAACAAACTGTGACTGAGAAGCCTGAAGCTTAAGGTTTTTTTTTTTTTTTTCCTCTTAAGTACAAAACTCCTGACATGTTTACTGTTACGCCCTTCAGAAGATGCATGTAGGGGATGCCAGTTAAATAAGAACAGTCATAAATGCTCTAATTTAGCTGATATCCTATGTGTTCCTTACAGTATTAATGCTTTACATATATGCAGGGTGTTTTTAGATATGGCTCTGTGGCGTTCCATTGTTGCACACGCAGCAGGGGAGATTATGGCTACTTTAACAATGTAGCCATTGGAGAATCCATGAATTCTTAAGCGCCTGGTAAAAATGATGTAACAGTGATGTAAGTCACTGAAAGCCATTAGTCAGAACAGTTAGACCTGAAACATTTTTTCCAGCTCCATTTTACCTTTTGGTTCCTGTCTAATGTGCAGTCTTTGTGCTTTGACGTTATCAATACATACAGCTCAGAGAGAAGGTGGTTTAATGTGTGCACGTGTGTGTCCGTGTTAGGAGTACCCAGGGGGCCCTTAGCATGAAAATGAATGCAGACTGCGCCGATTTCAGGGT
The DNA here is from genome assembly GCA_037902135.1 of Cetoscarus ocellatus. Taxonomy (NCBI): domain Eukaryota; kingdom Metazoa; phylum Chordata; class Actinopteri; order Labriformes; family Labridae; genus Cetoscarus; species Cetoscarus ocellatus. The sequence goes on from JBAMNC010000573.1 coordinate 680,884, forward strand.
TCTGTATGACGGACTAGGACAAGGGCCTTTTTGGTATTCACTTTGAATGTCACTTCAGCGCTGATGCCATCCTTTCAACTGTTGAAAGAAAACGTTGTAGATCCGCCGCACAGTAGCCCTGAGCTCCACCGTATGTATGCATGCAAGGATCTGAGCCTTTGTGGAGCTGACAATATCACTTCATGACTCACTGTACGCACAGTGGCAATCCTTTGATCCCCATCACTTTGACTGTTGAATATGAGAGGCACACACTCACTTACAGTGGGAGGCGTTTGGCCCACACCACAGGGGATGCTGAATCGATAGAAGCGCCAGTACTGTGTAGATTTTTGGTACTTTTTCCTTTTTTCCTTCTACGTTCAACATGTATTCTGTCACAAATCTAGGGCAAAGAGGTATTTCTATTGATACTCCTTTCTAGGAACTCTTTCTTTCATTCTTTCTTTCTTTCATTTAAAGTACAAGCACAAAATAAAACCAAAATGCTGAATATAATGTTAATTTGCAGTCAAAATAAGGGCTGAACATTTTTTTTAAGAAATTAGTCTTATCAATATGAAACAAGATAGGGGCTAAGACAGTATTATTAGGGTTGTACTGATCTAAAATAAAGAGATCACAGCACTAACGCTCAAAGACTGTTTACAGGAAGAACCACTGACAGCGTTGACTAAGACATAATCATTCAGAAATATCATTGATACAACACTTGATTTCCATTCTATATAATGACAAAAACACCTTTGCAGCAATCCCAATCATCATCTTTTTACAAGTTTGTCAACAGAGAATGTATGTACTTGACAGTCCCATGTCTTGGTATGATTGACAGTTAACATCATGTCTTTGGGGTCTATTAAGCAAGTATTTTATTCAAGTTGAGTTAAACAATTAAAAATATCATCTCTAGAGAGGTCAGATGCAGCTCTTTTGTCTAACTCTTTGGAAACTCTCGGATTTAAGGGAGTGGCGAGGCTACAGAGGCTATGATAAGAAGCTCTGCTCTGATCGACTGCACAGCCCACGTCTCCTCAAGTCTGCCTGTGACAAGCAGAAAACACACAAGTAGTAGAGGCTGTATTGCTATGGCATAACAAACCCCAGGAAGTAAAAAAGAGCAATTAAGGGGCATTTTCTTTGAAGAGGCATTGTGCATTTTTCTGTGAACAGAGAAATTGGTCAAAGGTGTCATGTTCTTCTAACAACATTAAATGTAAAGAAAATTGATTTTTCCAGAAATTGGACCTTTTAAAGAAATAACTGAGCTGCACTGGATGGGTAAAAAGATGGTGTATGGCCAATAAACAGACCAAAAACAGTTATCTAGTAGTAAATTAGTTTAGTGCTTTGGATACATACAAAAGTCAATATCTAATGAACAATTATTGTATAGTGATACAATGTTTCAAAATTAGTTGATTTTGGTAGGTTTTATGTTTCATGGTTGCCAGTGTTCAATATTTTGGAAACTCCATTTGTAAATGTCAGATAAACTACTGCACAAATTTCTGCTCCCGTATATATAATTGAGTGATGTTCTTTGTAAAGCAGCCATAGTCACCTGTTTGTTCTTGGTTAGAAAATTGCGTTCTTTGAGGAGAAGGAGGCAGTAGTCACTGGTGTGGTTTAGTGGAGTCAAAGGGGAAACGCAACTGCAGGTCTTCAACAGTAAAGGTTCATCAGTCCTTCTATTTTCGTTGTTTATTTCTGTCTTAAAATTTAGAGATCTTCCCTCTCCAAAGACTGTCTTTGGGGTGCTGTCCAGATATATTGGTAAATATATATATGCTATTTTCATATTTTGTGACAGGCCATGGGGTTTGACCCACTCGTCCAAATGTTGCCAGTACAGTGTTTCCCCTACCATTCTTTTGGATTATCATCGCACCATCCCAACACGGCCCACTACCACCTCTATTTTAAGACACAACCAGGCATCAGTGGCTTAGTTTGGTCGTTCTCTCCGTCAATAATTGGAGGGTTGAGGATTTAAATCCAGCTCTGGCTGTCACATGTTGCTGTGTCCTTGGACAAGACACTTAAGTGGCATGTAAATGGCTTTAAAAGGGCAACAATGTGTTTGCAAATATGGACAACTGACATAGAAACCAAAAACCATCAATGGGTGAATCTTAGAGTGAATGGGTGTGAGTGGGTGGATGTGAAAAGTTTGAGTACTCAGAAAGAGTAAGACAAGCACTGTTAACAGTAAGCTAGAGTCCATTTACCATTTACTATATTTAGTCAATGAAAATTGTATTATATACAGAGCATGATTGTATATCCTTTTTTTCCTATTTCAATATCCTGAACTATGTTAAAGATGAAGTGACATCTTTTACAAAATCTGACACATGGCTGAATAGTTGTCTAAGAAGCAGCAATAGGTTATGAATGTATCAAAAGAAGATGAAAGTTTTTTTATATACAATATTCTGCAACAGTTTTAGTCCTTACATGTTGCAATGCTGATACAGCATTTTTTCCACCAACAGACATGAGACATGTTGTTCTTATAATGGGAAATGTAAAGGTCTATAGACTTTGCACATCAACATTTGTTGTATATTTTCCAAAAAAATAATTGTAGTTTTACAAATACAGAAACTTAATTTGTTTTTATTTAAGAAAAAATTATTCCCACCCACAGCCAGGAGGGAACAAGCCACAACCCTTAACAGGCAAAGCTTGTGCATTTGTGTATTTAAGAAATGAATTATTTTCTTAAGCTTAAAACATGACTGGAAGTGTTTTTTGAATATCTGATACCATGGATTAAGAAAATAAATAAGATTTATCATTTTTAAATGCACTATTTTCAAGTGTTTAGAATGTTATACATATGTGTTGCCAATATTGTTGCACAATTTAGATAGTGTATAAGAGTTTTTTTTTTTGTTTGTTTGTTTGTTTTAATATTCGACTATTGATTTGTTTATATGATTATGCTCAGGTATCATTATTTTATTTTTGCTATTTTCCCAGCAGAGTTCATTACTCTGGTATTGTTATTTCCCCATAAAAATAAATTCAGATAAAAATAAATCCAGATAAAGATATTCTTTTCTTCCTACAACTTAAAAAATGAAATAGATCGATGCCCTTTGAGGAATACAAGATTATGAGTTTTCTTAAATGGGCCTTTTTGGCTTCATAAAACATTTAGCTCCTCCAGTGCTTAAACTTTATTTTGAAGTAATATTTTACTCTTTAACTAACTGCTGTTTTGACTTGAAGCAGAGCATTTCAGCTCAGTGAAACTGCCACCTCTACCTAAGCGATTGATTTGAGCACTTTGTTCTCCATGGCTAAATAGAGCCAATTAGAGCAGGAAGCATTTAGTGATTCATACAACATTTGACACATCCCAGTGGATTCTCCCCTCCCCATCCTCGCTCTTACTCTCTCTGTCTCTGTCTCTGTCTCTCTGCTCCCTTTCCGTCTTTCAATCAGCCCCTCAGTGTGTGCGTACGTCTTTACAGGCAGATGAGAACGAGACGGCTCCATCCTGTTCAACTCCATTAAGCAGCTAGTGTGCCTCAGTTCACCACAAATCATAATCTGCTCATGGTGAGAGCAACTATTAAGGCTGGATGGGACCTGACACCCAAAAGTCACATTGAGCTTAAGTGAGGGTTGATGTCCGTGTATGCATGTGTGTGCATAAAAAGGAGTCTGACTGAATGATTTGCATGTCACACCTAACATGAATCATACCTGCGCTCATTAGATCGTTATTTCCACAACCTTGACACATAGATACTTCTCAGAAACAAAAGTTTCAAATAGTACAGTCTTTTTTATTGAAATGTACCAAGCATTCAAAAAATCATAATGATCTGTGACATTTTAACTGAAAGATGCTGCTTTATACCTCTGTGATGTCTTGTCTTATTATCAAGTATTCAGGATTCTAGTCTTTTCTGGTGTACAGTAATGATCTAAAACTGTGGCCTTTGAGCAAGAGCTTTACAGCCTGGTTGATGTCCTTGATTAAGACTCATCCAAAAAAAGAGTCTTTGTGCATCACTTACAAAAACAGATGCATTGAGTGCTACTCAGGTGTGGGCAACTGTGAAAAAAAATGTTTGAGATTTGCTGAAAAAGACTTCTTCTAATTCACTTCAGTTTGTTGAAGAGGTGTGAGGCACTGAGGGGTAAATAGTAAAAATACTTTATTTTATCAGAGCTGCTGACTTAAAATCTTAGCCGTCCAGGCCTTCATGAGGTCAGGTTCAGGTCAGGTCCTGACACCGGCAGTGTTAACTTCATTTGTAGGTGTTTACGTGTAATGAAGTTGAAGGGCACAAGGTAGGGCTGCAGCAATCAACTCTTTTTGTAATTGAGTGTTCAGTCATTTATTTTGGCAATTAATAGAGTAATCGCATAAACTATCCATTGCACACGCTGCATTTTTTTTTTACATTGAATCACTTTGGCTTTATTGAAAAGCATCAGTGACATACAAAACAGGAAATATGCCTGGTCTCTTGAATGAAGAATTAATTATTTCCTTTTTGACCATTTTTTTTTGCATAAACGGGATCCTAAAATCAAAATTTGTTTTTTTCTATTGGAAAAAAGTAGTTCCTACATGAAACTGTTCACAACAACTGCAGATTATTTTGAGCAATTAGGTCATGATTTTTAGATACAGACACTGGTTTAATTTTTCAGATGTATTTTAGGTGCCTTGAGCATCACAGGACTTTTGACATTTAGTCCAATCATACTAGAGAGAAGGCAAACATCTTACAGCTGATATCTCAAAAATTTATAACACATACATGCAATCAACATTTAAATGGATAAACAGGCCCTTTTAGTTATAATGATAACTGTCTCTGCAGTGAGCACTAAACCAGTTACAACTAATCAAATGATATTACTATTTACCCATGCGCAATGGTGTAAATACTTTTGAACTTTTGAATTTGTTTTGCTTATATTGTTCTTGCAGTTTTCTTTTTTCTCTTGATAAAAGCTTTCCTTTTCTTTGTACTTTTTTAGTTTGGTTATTTTTACATTGTCATTATTGTTTTTATGCATGCTTGTCTTTTTTTGCTTTGTCTTTACTGCTGTAACGATGCTAGTTTCCATATTTAGGATCTAATTTAACATATTTTATTACTGAACCCAAATGATATCATACTCAGATACTAAGATAATTCAACTAGCTAATGCACATTTATTTAGTATATGAAAGGATGCCCTACACCTGCAGCGCCCCAGGAAGTCAGCTTGTATCTCCCCAGCTACCAAACCAGCTTCCAAGTATGAAGCTCAGTCCCCAAGCCTTTTTGGACTGAGCTACACCGCCATCAGGGTAGGTACAAACTGGCCCAAAATTACTTAAACTAAAAATTTGCTATCAGTCACATGATCAGTACATATCTCATGATGAGGACAAAATACGGACGCATGTAGACACTTCTCACACCTGCATAGTCCACATAAACGTTGCTATGGCGTTTCAGTTCAGTGCACAAGAGTAAACCAGGCTTTAGTCTTAGCTCTAACCTTTGAGGGTCTTATCTCTTACCTCAGCATAGAATATGGGGGTTAGATTAAGACTCTGCCCTATGCAGATCCCACATTGGGACACAGCACGCCTTGTCAAGCACCACTGCAGCACGTTATATTGATAAATCTTGCCTGAATTCAGATATGACAGGCCAGCATGACGCTGCAGCAACAACTATTCCCCACATCTCCCAAGTCAACAAGATGGATCTATTACTGTGCTGCTGCAGTCAAAACTCTTCATGTGTTTTCTCTGTTTGAGTATAAGTTTGAGTATAATCTTTTGCACTTGTAATATGATCTGAGAATGATTGACAGAGAGGCAAGAAATCCAGGAGAGACTGCAGAAATTGTTGTGTTTTCTTTCTTTTTGCTGTTAACCTCTGTCTCTTTCCCATCCTCCATTATCAGCATGCATGTTTCCACCATTCCTCTGCGCCTCCAGGAAGGCTCTTAGGCAGCCAATTCATATTTAGCCTCCTGAATGAAACATTCATAACGCAGGTATGTGGCCTTAAAAACAATGAGTGCTGCTGCTTTGAAAAGGCCTGCATCAATCATAAGCCTGGAGAAGCCTAGCATGAGATAAAAGCATGCGCCCTTGTTAAAGCAATTTGGGCTCACCTCAGGGGGGCGGTGACTGGTGCTCGGGCACATGGGTGCCTGCAGTGGAATCTCCTGAAAACACAACATCATTTGCATTTTCCGGGACCACCCATGTCTCTTTGGGATTATTACTTTTTTTTTCTTTTTTACCGGTTTATCTGTTACGTACACAAAGCTGTACAGTAGTATGGCCTCCTGTTAGCTTTGCCAGGTTTATTTTCAGACCTCAGCCTCCCTCGGTTGTGTAACTTGCCTCTCAGCCCCCGCTATTTTTTTTTTCCAAACGCATTAGTGCTGAATTATGGGTATGCATCATGTAATTATTGAAGAAATGCACACAGAAAAAGGCTTCCCGAGAGACTCAACTGTTGTTATTGTTGTTATTATTATCATCATTAGTGCTATTGGCGTGTCTGCAGAATAAATGTTTCAGCTCTCAATTGTAGGACAACTGCTGATTAATCCAGAACAAACAAGGCCTTGCAGTTTGTGCTTCAAGAATAAACACAATCCTGCATCAGCCTTCTTCTTCCCCCACTTGTTCTTCGCAGAGGGCTGCTGAATCTTTAATTAAACCTCTGACATGTGGAAAAGGGAACTCCATGGGATGCTCTGACCACCCAGTGATGGACCTCTGTGGGAAACTAACAAGCACGCCCCTCTTTTCCATCAACTCCTCTGCTTCTGTCACTCACAATTGGACTCAAACTATGTGCTTTGATTATACTAAATACTGCAGTTGAAGAATTTGGGACCCTGTCAGACCCTCTGCCTCCTCAAATTTCACACCCCTGCAGGATTTCTTGCAGTTTTGATGTCCAGTGTACAAACTCAGAGGGCTCATGCAGATACTCATGTCTCAGTAAGTGGAGAGCTTGCTGACTACGTTGCATGTTTTTTTCTTCTTTTCCAGTCTAGAAATCTTATAGACAGCTGCCTCACTTGTTAGCATGCAGGCCAGGTGCTGTTTGGTTGTCTGAAGGCTCCCCGGTGCTGGAGAAAAGACAGCGCCTCAAGGTCTTCTCTGCCAGTAAAGAAAGAGAACAGGTGAAAACAGAAAAGGGGAATTAGTAGCAGTCTGCTCAGCCACTCACAAAGATTTGCAATCCTGGTGTCCCAGAAGTATCTGCTTATTCTTCAAATTATTTGGCAAGGAAACAACATTTTGAAGTTGTAGCAAAACAGGGGTGACATTTTAGGTTGAGTCCTTGAAATTGTTCAGTGGAGAGCCAGCTGATGTTTGTAGCAAGTAAGCTCTCCATTAAAATTACACACCATTTTGAGCTGAAGATAAGGCAAATGGAAAAATAGAGTAATGTCTGATGATATTCTTCAAAATACGGAAGAATCGGTTATTGTACTGACTTAATAAACAGACCACGCAGGATGACCTGCAGTCTTCCTTTAACTGGTTGTGATGTAAAATTTTAAAAAGGGCAGTTGTTATTTTACACAGGAACTCTTCTTGTTGGTGTGAATTCCCTGTTTATGTTTCCCAAGACAGACAGCTCGTTTACATGCAGCCATAAAAGAGGTTTACATCTTTTTTTTTAGTTCTACTACTATATAACTACATTGTATAAGGTATTCTAGTACATGTAAACAAGTAAGACCAACTTATATTGCAGTGGTCAGGCTACATTACTTTTTTTATTCCGTTTGTCGGATTAGGTGATCTTTAAGGTCCTATCTACCCGGAGACAAAAACATTTTAGTTTTTTAAATGTTTTCTGTTAACACAGTATCGTTTCAAGAAGTGTGTCTGTCCACATGAAGGAGCTGAAAACATTAGTCAGGGATCAGTTTCCTTCTGCATGTATTTACCTAAATTTTACCCAAAGTGGTCCTGTGTTTTTGCTCATCCTTTGCAGTTTATATATGAGGTGCATAGCCTTTCCTCTACAAGCTTAAATAAAACTTAGATTGTATATTGGGTCTGTATTTTTCCTAAAAATGCTGCATGCTATTCCCTTACATCACTCCAACACACTGGCACAAGCTACATATTCTAAAATATTTTTATGCCAAACATGAGCATCAGTCTGGTCTTTTATCTCCCACTGCCATATGGTGCTTGCTTAGGTCATGCCCACTTTATTTTAATCATTTTCATGTCCTATCATTTATATATTTTCCTGGATTTTCTGCAAAGTCTCTGATTTTTCAGTGTCCTCACAGGGGCCTTTTACAACATGTTTTTCCTTTTAAAGATGCTTTTTAAACAAGGACAGAGTCGTTCTTGTCATGTAACAAATATTCAGCAGACACAAATCAAAGTTGTCATTAATTTAAAGGAGTGTGTCTCATCTGTTCCTTTCAGCATAGTTTTTGATCCCTGACAACCACTGAAAACAACAAAAGGATTTTGAGAAGCTCAATAATGTTTTATTTTGTTTACCAGCTTTACCACTATTAATGTTCTGCTGTGTGCTGGCAACAGAGGACTATACAGACTACTCACTGCACCATAAGACAGCACGGTATTCAGTATTTGACAGAGAATATATGTGGAAAATGTTACATGCTTATGTAATCTGATCAGACGGGATTCCTTCACATGCAGTCATTGAGTGGAATAAATACAGAGACCAAGAAGACTGAGCTCAACATGTATCTTCTGGTATCATCAAAAAAACAAAGTAACCAAAAACACATTAGGGTCAGTCAGTGATGTCTTTAAAGAGTGCCATATTTCTTTATTTGATTTTTATTGTCTTTTTTCAGTGCATCAGAACTTTTTGTCTACTCTTCATTGCATTCTTAAAGATGTATGATTTTCAGATGTTTAACCCTTTTATGCCAGTTTGTTTATGGTACGTAACTGAATTGTTTTTTTGATCGTAAAAAAAAAAAATTATTGATTTTTTTCCAAACTACAAAATGCTTGGTGGGAAATCTTTATTTGGATTATCAGAGTCTGTTTTATAGGAAACAACAAAATGAATTGTAAAGCTAAAGTAAACTAATGTACACATGGACCATTAGGCTCAGTAAGTGGATGTCTTAAATGAGTGCCATCATTTTCTTTACTTCATTTTAATTATTTGTTCTACTTTCAATGCACCAAATACTTTCACACACACCTATTCTTTACACTTATAAGAAAAAAAAAACACATCACACATTTTACCCTTTGTACAGTAGTTTGAATATGGTAAGTCACATCATAAAAACAAAAATAATCAAATATTTCCAAAATGAAAAAAAATGCTGGTAGGGAAGCCTTTTTTATTGTACTTCCACAGTCAGAAACATGTCAGTGACTATAAATTGTACTGATTTTTATGCACCATTATCTTTGGTGATGTGCCAGGTTTTATGGACAAAGTCACTTTCAGGCCATTATGTCCTAGAACTGAACCCACTACAAAACTGCAAAAATCAATGTTTATATTTCATTATTTTATTCTTATTATTGCATTAGATACTTTTAACCATTTCAGCCATTGTAAGTCACATCTTCATAGTATTAAATTATTATGTTCTATTAAAAATAAATGCCAGTTTTCAACATTTAACCTAGAAATACCGTCATGATCAGTATTGACAATGATTTATGGGTGTTTTATAAGAAAAAAAATATTCTGAGCATCCACAAAAATGGACTTATGAAACCAAAGGGTTGAACTTGATTGAACAGCATAAGAAAATATCATATCCTCATCTGTTGAAAGAGGGAATTGTCATGTTGTAAAATCATTGAAATGTGAATAAACATGTATGTTACACCATTATGAACCTGCTGTGTGTTAGCAGTTTTATTCAGTGACTGAACACACAAATCTTGGTCAGCATCACTGACCGCTGCTATTTCTCCTGTTTCCACACAGCTTGAATTCATGAAGCAGGCGGATGTCACCTCAGAATGAGTGTAGGTGTTTGTGTGTAGGTGTTATTGAAAGAGCAGAGTAAGAGAAACAGACTGGGTCCAGTTTTGACAAAAGTGAGTCAGCCAAGGGAAACAGGGCTGTTTGCTGCATTCAGTCCTCCATCCCTCCCTCTCTCTTTCCTCTTCTCTGCTGGGATTTAGTTATTGTGTATGTTCTCTTCGGATTGGCAGGTAGTTTTTTCCTGATAAATGAGCAGCACTGAATCATACAAAGAGCAGAGGAAATTGCTTTTAACAGTGAAAAAGTTTCCTTATCGCTATATCTTCTTGCCAGCCTTGCTAGGTTTTATTCCTCCTTGTGTGACAGCTGAGCAGGGAGGGTGTTTGCTGTCGCTAAAGATGGGAGAAAAGACTGTAAGGGGGCATATTTATATCTAGCAAAATGGAGACGTTGAGCGCTGGCACTCACATATGTACTGTACCTGCTCTCCATAGAAGAAAGCCTCGTTCCAACCAATGCCAGAAGCAGGCTCATTTTCTAAGTGAGAGGCAAAGAAAAAAAGAAAATGTCTTTCAACCTGCATCTGTTTCTCGTCGCTGAGAACAAGGGATGCTTTCAGTTTAAGTGGAGTATTTGAGTGAAAAAAAGAGCAAGGGAGCGAGAGAGAAAAAGAGAAGGAGAAAGCAGACGAGGCAGGGGGCTGGGATCGGGAGCCGTTTCATCACTCATTGTAGTGAAACTGTCCCACTGCTCGGGCTCAGCCGTGCAGACAGTTGGGAGGAAAGCATCCCGCAAAGTGCTGTCTTTTGGCTGCCATTCTGATAGATTTAAGGCAAAGGAAAATAGGCAAATTTACATAATGCTAACCTCATTTCAAGTGGTGAAATTCCTAAACTTTTTCTGTCTTTATTGAAGCTCTCGGGAAAGACAGTTACTTAAAACATTCTTATATAAATATTTAACAAGAAAATCCAGAGGGAGAGTCTCATTAAAACCCAAGTTTGAGTTTCATTCTGTTTTTAAAGGTCTCCTAGAGGGAATATAAGTTAAACTGTCACCTAGGACAATGATTTTCAAGTGTGTTTAGCAAAGTCCAAGAAGGGCAGACAAACTGTTAAAAGCGGTGCTGCTAGTAGAGATGTTCCTGAATAGATGGCTAGTTAGATAACTAAAAAGCAAGCTCCAGATTTACATGTTTGTTAAAACAAATGCTTATATATGCATGTACATTTGATTTGATATATGTAGGCCCAAAATCCTTGTCAAATGTTTTGTCTTAACTCTAGCACAGCAGCATGTCATTTGTAGCTATATTATCTCTGACAGATGGCTGTGCCTTACTGTTAAATTTCTTTCAACCATGTTGTAAACAAGGAAAAGTGAGAGAAAAGAAAAAAAGCTGAACAGATGGCATTAGTACAGTCTCATATGAACAGCACAGGGAGATTAAGTTGAATATTGACGTGTCAGGTTGTACCCACATAGAGGTTAGTGGTGCTACCACTAAGCTTTAGCCAGTCTTCTCATCATTTGCTGATGTTTTTTTTTTTTTTTATTAGTATGTATTATTTAACCTTTGTTGAACCAGGAAAAGAAACATGCTTTTTCAATGTTCAGGTTTTTGGGCAGTTGTCTGCCTATGCTGAGGTTACTCCCATAATATCGTACATCCCTAAAAATAACATGATAATTCTTTGTTATTGTTACTGTATGTCATGTTGGTTATTGCTGTTGTTGTACTTTTTGTTTATTGAAAAATGAAATTTAAATGAAAACAAAGACTGCCCTTGCCAAGATAGGCAGCAGACAAATGAAGTTGCTACAGACAACAAACAGCCAAGCATACAAGTAAAATGCTTAGAATGGTGAAATACATCAAAAAACAATAAATAACAACTATACTCCTATGGTAGATAAAGAGAACTCAGATTTGACCATTTTCTGAATGCATCATGAACTTTAGACTCCTCATTTAGACTTGATGTGAAGCCAGACCTCCAACATGGAACATCAATAGCGCTGAGTGAGGATGACACCCTCAAGATGGAGAGTTTATCAGTTGACTGCTCTATTTAAAACAAATTCTCATTTGTTTCATAAGCGCAAGTGCTTACTTTCATACTTTCGTACCTTTTTATAATCACAATTATTTTATAAAAAATTTTATATTATCTAACTCTGCCTGTCATTGTTCTCTGTTATTTAGAATTTCTTTTATAGGAAAAAATGCATTCCAGGAGTTGTTTTCTGAAGGCAGCTTAACTCACACTGATTACTTGTGAAAGTCAGGATGAGTGGGTGTGTACTGAGCGCACACTGGAGGTGGGCACATGCTGGATATTTAAAGTGAGTACACACAGAGTTTAGCAGGGAGAAAATAAAAATCTAAATTTGAGTTCTCATGGCAACACACTTTTTATGTTCTACAAATGAAAATGTGAGCCCTCGAAATTGTTCATAAGATAAGACAAACAAGTTATGCTGATGTATTCAGTTTAAAACTCATTCATTTGTAGAAGGATAGTTGTAAGTAATGGTTGTACAGATTCCTAAGACACACCTGGACTTTCCTCCCACCATTTGAGAACCACTTATCTTCACATTTTGTCCCTATTTCAGGGACTAAATAGATTGTTTTTAAAAAGGTGTACTATTTGACCTCTTTGGTTCACTGCAGGCCTGTTCTTTCTCTGGTCTGTGTCACTATCTGCACCTGGGGTGTCAAAGCCATGGCTTATGGGCCAACCGTGGCCCGCTGTCCACATTTAGTTGGTTAGTTTCACAGCAAGTCCTAGAAAAAATAATGGGAATTTTTCCCATATTAGAGTATCAATCTTGTGGTGTATGGATGTATAAGGATAAACTAATTACAGCTTTTAGAGGCAGCATTAATGACTCTCATTTGCTTCGTTATCTTCTCCATCTCAAGGTCTGATTTTCAGTGAATATTTTGCTGGTGATCTTTAAACACATATCAATTTTCCATAAAGCCCATCAGCTTTGTACAGTTTTGTCTTGTTTTGAGACTGAAAGTGGAGATGGGTCAGAAGCATTTCCTCTCTGCTACACAGGTTAATTCTCATCTCCACCAAGGGCCCATCCAGAGGTTGCTTGGGACAACCAGGGACCCCTGATATTTGATTAGCAACGCCAAAGTCTTTTACTATGAGTGACTTTTTGCCTTGTCAAAGCATGATTGAAAACTGTATTGTAGACTGTTTTTTTTTTCTTTATGCTGTAGCCACCTTATCAGTTGTATTAAAATCTGACTTGTCCACTGGATTTCATAGTAATGGTTATCTCTGTCCTTAGCTCTGTCTGTGTTCTTTGTATTTAGTACTAGTCACTTTCTATGGTTTAAAAACATTATTCCATAATCCCATATGACTGAAACACAATCGTAACCCTGCAGGAAACCTCCTGTTGTGGACGTTTTGAATAATTACAAGACTGAAAATTGCTTGGTTGTGCTGTGGCCTTGCTCCGTTTGAACTGCTGTGTTTCAGGCTAAAAAGCCCAGTTTATACTTGATTCACCTCTACGTACATCTGCAAGTTCTGGAAAAAAAACAAGCAGAGCTGTTTTTCCAAGAACTTTGCTTGAGTGAAAGTGAGCATTTCAGTGTGTCTCTGTTACTGTGTGAGCTAATTGCCCCGCTGAACAGCAGATTCCTTTGCAGCCAGAGCTCATCCTTGCAACATGACCCCTAAGTCATAACTAAAAAGGGTCACCAGCATGAGACCTTCATTATACCACCGCCCCATGCAAATCAAGCACAGTGACAAACTCCAGAGTTGAAAAAAAAAAAAGGAGCCATTTCTGGAAAGGTTAGAAGGGGCCCATCAGCCTGTCTCTGAGTCGTCCTTTTTCAAGGTGAGCTCCCCGGCCTCATCATAATTGAAAATTAAGTGTTTGCCGCCGTATAATTAAATGGTGACTTTTGAACTCAAATGAGACCTCAGACGAATATTAAGAGATTAGGGGGCTCGGGTCTGTTCACACACACATGTTCACACACGCAGACATTCAGCGACCAGGTAACAATGGTGACAGCTTCTTAATCATCACCCTGCTTGTGTTGTTAAAGTGCAGTCTCCCACATCACCTTTCGATTTCTACAGCCCATCAGTTTAGGGAATATCTCATTTATTTTAATTAATTATCAGCTAGCACCATAAAGGTGGTAGTAATGATGCAGGCGAGGGTCAGATGGCTCTCTGGGGGCTAATTTCAGGGTCTTAATAATGAACTTTAGATCATGGATGAGGGGAGATGAAAAAAAGTTCTCTGCGCTTCTTTTAATGCATAGAATGTGAAATTATATTTCAGTCAGGGCTTTTCTGTGTGGAGTTTTCATGTCCTCCTCATGCATGCATGGGTTGTCTCCGGGCACTCTGGCTACCTCCAGCAGACCAAAAACATGCTCATTAGGGTTAATTGGTGGCTCTTAATTGTCCTTAGGTATGAGTGTGAGTGTGAATGGCTGTCTGTCTCTCTATGTGGCCCTGTGATCGGCTCGCAACCACTTCAGAGTGTGACCTGCCCTCTCACCCATTGTCGGCTGGGATATTCTCCAGCCCTTGTGACCCCTAAAGGGATTAGTGGTAAAGAACATGGATGGATATAAAGTATATACTTGATATTTATAGTACTTTTTTCAATGTTTGGTTTCATGGGTTAATTTCACATAATGAGAGAGAGAAGCTGTCAAAAGTGAACTTCCTGTCCTGCTCTTCAAACAGTCCCAGAATGCTATGTGAGATGTTTGCAGGTGGCACCAGAAAGTCCACTTTGAGTGGCTTTTCATCACCATTATGCAAAATTATTATGTAACCAAAATGGAAGTTGACCGATTTTCAGAGTGCACATTTTTTTAAGGTGTCCTCAGTCCATAAATGAAAGTAAGCAGCCGGGTGGGCAGAGCTAAGCAGCATGTCTCTACTCTACTTGTAAATGTCTTTTTGGGCCACATTGTTACAAAAATCTGGGGATTGGAGTAGTGTGGAGACAAAGTTATAATTATGCAGGAGGCTGTTTTTTAGGGATGGATTTTTTTCTGATGTCCAATTTGCCAGTATTTCTGGATTTATTATCACCAACACCCATATCAATATTTTTTAGAGCAGAAAGTCTCCACTTTACCAAAAAATGACCTTTTCCTTTCATTATTTTATTTTTAATCAGAATCAGAATGTCTTAAGTCACTTTTTAGTGTGACTTTGTTAACCAGCCTCAGTAGCCAGTAGGCTGCCAATGCTCCGAACGCTGAAGAAAAGCAAACATATTTGGCAGAAGGTGACTGGTCATTACCAGCCCTGTAAAAGGTCCCATGTCCTGCAGAATCTTTTTTGGTTTTTTGCTTTTTATGCTGTTAGAATGGGCTGAGGGAGCAGGAGAATGACACATTTTACTAAACTCTAAGTTAAGAAAGAAATGCACTTTGTCTATTCAAAGAAAAGCACTCTGTATGGCTTATTATGTAATAGCTACAGCCTCACCTACATGTGTGTTTTCTGCTTGTCACAGGCAGACACCATCCTTTGACTGTTTCAAAGGTCTGCTCTGTAGCCTCCCATCAGACATCATTTAAGCAGCCAATCTGCACAGAGCTTGTTGTCGTAGCCTCCTGTAGCATCCCAGCCCCCTCAGGTCTGTGTTTCCAAAGGGGAGGGAAAAAGAGCTGCATATGATCCTCTAAAGAGACAACATTTCCTTTTTTTAATTCAATTTTATGAAATACTTGCTTAGCAAACACCCAAGACATGAAGTAAATGGTCAAATCCTGACATGGGACATTTAAGTATTCTCTTCCTGTAAAAGGATTTGTCCCTTTTCAAAACTATTACGAGCTTTTAGCACTATACATCTCTGTGCTGTATCTTTAAAGTGAGATACTTTTTAAAAAACTCAGAACACGACGACAACATTAAATACTAAACCATGTACATTATTGCTCTCTTTGATCTGTCTGTCATCTAGCACCTTCTCAGAAACAAATTAGTAATAGAGAAGCTTTTTGGACATCCCCCTGACCCAAATTATTGCATTTAGTGACCACCACATGCTTCAATTCATTATTTCACTTTCAAATTTTGAGTCAGCTAGTAAGCTAGAGTAGAGAATATTTTTAAATGGAGACTAAGAGAAAAGGGCCAGGAGGCTTTTTTTCAATTTTTTTGCCAATTGAATTTCCAGTGAAGTGGAGTTGGTATAAATCTTTAACTACTTTAATATAAATACACTTAAAGATTATTAATGTTGTCATCTTTATTCATATAGTGTTATCCAGAAAGATAATGGGCTCTCTAAATTCTCTCTTACTAATACCATTTCCCTCCTATATCCATTTAATCCATTGCATTACTCAATAGTTGATCTTCCTAGGCACGTCTTGCAAAGATCACTTCAGTATGAAATAAAATCCCTTGAAAGCAAAACACAAGATTTGTCTTCAAGCACACTTTATGTGCTGGAAAGAATCGCTGTAAACGTGAAAACCTTGAGAGCTATGTTTGGCTGACAAATGAATTTTAAATATAAGAGACCATTTTCAGGTCTTAGTTTTGCAAGGAGGTGCTCACTGGTTTACTTCCACCAAACCCAACCCCTCAAGGGCTACAACAACACAAAAAGCACAGATTGTTGACTATGCTTAATAGCAAGGTTACTTTGTTCATTCTTAATAAAGGGGTATAAAAGTTCTTGATATATAACATTAGATTGTGTGTGAGAGGAGATCAAAAAAAGTTATCTGTGTTGTTTTTGTAATGCCCAGGATAGGCTTCGCCCCCTAGCAGCCCCGAAAGGGATAAGCAGTATAGATGATGGATGGATGGATGGATGGAGGGATGGGCCCCCACCTTAGTGAAGGAAAAACTTTGCCCTTGTACAAATGTATGTGATGGCCCCCTGACACCTACCCTGTTTTCATGTAGATTTAAACAAAAAGAAGTTTGTGGGTGCTGGTTACAAACTTATATATGTTATTTGCTTTGCAGGGAAATGAAATGTATCAATATAAATAGTGTAGTATCAGTTGGCAGGCAAAAGTAATCAACATACTTTAAGTGAAAAATGATATGCACTTAAATGTCTTATTTGTGCTGGGGGTCAAATGGCAGATGTACTTTAGCCCACTAATAGCATCACTTAACACGGATAAGCACAAAACCATAACACTTACATCAGTCCTCTCACACAAGCCGGGAGAGATTGTTTTGCTTGATGCTTTGAGCTCAGCAGTGGTTTAAATTGATTAGCCCACAGTGTCTGCTACTTACCCAGAGAGGTCTGCATTTAAAAGAAATCACAACAGCTCTTAATCCTGGCCCTGAATGAGGGCATTGCAAAGGCAATCAATAGCATTAAAACACAGTTTTATACTCCCACTTATCTTGCTCTTATTCTGTAACGTAAGGAGAACAGAGAACAGGAGCCCTGAAAAGGCTCTGGCATAATTTAAGCCAAATGTCAGTGCTCTATATGGGGATGTTAGGAACTGTGATGTGGCCCTTTGTGCTGAACAATATGAGTTTGATTCAACAGCATACTGAGTCTTGTAATATTAAGTGATTTCTAGACTTTACCGTTTTTCTCTCAGCTCAACCTTATTCACTGACTTCATGTGGAATATTTCAATGACACATTAGGCTTCATTTTGTGTCTCTTGCCTCTGTCCACTGCTCAATATAGCTTGCCACTGCATGCTAGGGATAAATCACTTCCCAGCCAGCTTATTACATGAAATGGAGAAATTCATCATGGTGACAGTCGGCTGTTGCGAGGCATTCGCTGTGATTTATCTGGGGGAAATTGATTGATTCATTAACACCAAGTGAACAGTGCTTTTTCTGTGAGGGTAGCCATCTGCACCTTGAGGAACACGTCTCCGGGATGGAGTGTCCCCTGTAGCTGTGAACATGGGCTCCCATGTCACCAGCTCAGCTCATTACCTGGCCCGTGTAGTCAGTGGCCTGTAGCTCGGAGTGGGCACTTTGTGGCAAAGAACAGAGCGTTCCTAATTAGTTCATCCATTTGCCTTCCAAAATAATGCAGAATGACTTACAGTATGACAAGGAGTTATGATTTAAAGCAGCTTTTTCAATGCACAGCAGAGTAAGGAGCTCAGGATAGGATTCCTCTGCTTGCACAGCTGATTTAAGAATTTAGAGTCTAATCTGAGAGTTATAAATGATAGAACAGTGTAGGGCTGGAAAATATGGACCAATCATGTCCTGATTCTTTTTTGTTGAGTGAGGATCCATGATATAGATCTCAATATTATTTTATCCGAAGAAATTACAAATGGTGGTCACAATATCAGAACTTTGAATGTAAATTTACATAGTGGATTTCCCAAACAAGGCAAATCAGACATCTTTTTCTCCCCACACAAAATTTCCATCTAAGTTTTAAAAGCTAACTTATCTCTTATGATATCGTGGTCTGCTGCTATATGTCTCATGTTATGTGCCTTTTCACACACACAACTCTGCTATTTCCCAGAAATTACCTGGGTAACTTACCCAGATAATTCCCTGACCTTCTTGTTCACACTTGGCCCTTACAGGAGGAAGTTTCCCTGAAGTTTGCACATCAGTAAATGGAAGAGTGGAAGAGGGGGAAAATACTAGGGGGGTAGCAGACAAATTTCAGGGTGGAAAACCATGCTGTTTGCATCCTCACATGCAGCTAATCCAGGTAACTTCAGGACAATTTCATTTTTTTTCTGCAAGCATGAAAGGGGCTTTATTTTGTTTGAAACATTTTTGCAGCAGGTTTAACTGATGTTTCTTCATGCACTCTAAGTTTTGTTAAGTTGTAGCAGTAATAGAATTGACAGTGAAATATCTGAAAACTAGAAGTGCTCAGAGGGTACACATTTCAAACCTTGCGCAGTATCTGAATCTGCCTGATTCAGTGTCTGTAATCAGGCACATCGATCCTGCCAAGCTCCAATCAAACTGTGAGCAGCCCAAAGTGGCACGGCCCAATCAGCATCCTTTAGAGCAGGAAGAGAGGTGAGCTACGAGCAAGACAACGCCAGACAGTGGCTGCTCAAACAGAGACTAGCGTTGATGCTAACAGCTTCGGAAGCAGTTTTAACAGCTCTTGACTGCATTTCTTTATCAAATAATGAACAAACATCAACACTACAAACTTCTCTCTAGTGAGGATATTTTCGCTCCACTTCTGACATGTTTTGACAAGCGTTTGTTTTAAGAAGTGGCTCGCATTCTCTAACACTGTAGCCTCTTATTACATTATCTGACTGGCCCAAAATGAACGTGATTGGTGAAACAATCATCCAGTCTCCTGCTGGATAAGCTTCTGAAAGTTTCCCACAAACACAAACATTTTCTATGGGCTCTTTCCCAGACGGTCTAGTGAAATATATTGAATCTTGTGCAGATACATTAATCGTATTAAACTCTAGATATTAAGAAATGATTGATTGTATAGACCCTTACTAAAATTAGCCTGAAAAAGCCTTCAAACTGACACTAGAAGAAACTCAAGACAAGCTCACAATGAAAGCATAAATTGGTGCATTTTGATGATCAGAATATAGGAAACAAGAGTTAGCTTGAGACCTCCTTTATATTTATTTTGTCTTTAAATGTAAATTCTTTCACCATTTAATGATATAAACCGCCAAACTATTGCTGAAAACCAACAACAGTTTAAGTCATGCAATTTGATTTTAAATGATCTTTTAAGTTTGTGTCTGTTTGAAATCATCATTGAGATAATTAATACCTATGTAAGTAATATTATTATACCCTATTACTCATTTGAAAATTGATACATATCTTAAAAACTAAATGTATTGTCCAACCCTAATTGCTGTATTAAAATTTAAATGTAATTAGCAAATACTTAATCTAATGAGCCTTACACACAATTTCAGTTTCTACTACTTTTTTGATGCACGTTACAGAGCATTAACAGATCATTTAAGTGTATGTTTATTTCTGTTGTGCCAAATGCATTAAGTTATCTTTCACAGAAAAAATAACAGAAAGTGATTGCTTTATATTCTTGGAAATGTTGATATTTTCATTCGTGTCATCACAGATCTTGACTTAATTCATTAACATGCATTTTATTGATATTTAAAAATGACTGGTGAGCCGCAGTTTCCCACCCCTGGTTTAGGCTGGTTTGAAAAGTTCTATATAGTTAACTTGTCTGTGTACTTGAAAGAGTGTGTTTGCAGTTTTATGGGCCAACTTTGAGTCATCTCTAGCCCTGCAGTAGTCCTTGACTGATTTGGATTTTATAATGTTCACGCCTGACTGTTGGTTCCTGTCACTATGTCAGCGTTGCAAGAAGCTGCAGTCTGTTAAATCTAAATTGATCCAAAGTAAGGAAGTAGATTTAAGTGTTTTTGAGAAGCTTTCCTTGCAAGCAGGCTCTGCATCAAAAGTTTTCCATTAAAAGTCTTCAGGTATTCCAGCAGGACTGACCCATATTCATGCTCCTGTTTATCCTCTGAAGTACCAAATGTGTGCAGAGGAAAAGTTAAGTTTGACTGTGTGCTCTTAGAAAAGTTTCTGGAGGGGCATTGTGACAAGGTCAGTGGGGGACTTAGTGTTGATTAAGGAAGAAGAAAAAGAGTGGAGCCTTGTGAAGAGTGATGTGAGGAGACACAACAGTATGGTGAGCTTGCAGGCTGGCAACCTGTTCCATCTGTCTTTCTGTGTAACTTCCTGTTCCTCCATCTCCTTTCATCCTTATCATCTGACATACTCATGAAGCTGAGATGCATGATTATTTCACAGCCCAGTTCACTGATTGTTTAAATCTTAAGTAATCAGTCACTTCAACCGCTCTGTGAGGTATACAATAACAGCAGGTGCAAATTTCAAAAAATAATTCAGAAAACATTTGTGCAACTAATCTTACTTCACAGAGAAAGAAGACAGTAAAACAGCACATCTCCATGTACAAGCCCCAGTAAACTTTTGTGTTTCTCTTTAAGTGCTTCACATTTGCATCTTAGACATTTCAGGAATAAAACATAGAATTTAAGTTTTGGCTAAGCTGAAAAAGAATAAATGACTCACAGGTTTGCCAAGCTGCTGTCCGACACTCTGGCATAAACAAGAGAGTATGTTAGAGTTTAATGGAGCAGTCTAATGTGTTAAGAGTTATTTAAAAGCTGCCTGGTGCCCTTTATATGTGATTTAATCACAGTTAATTCAGTGGATGTTGGTGTATAATGGAACTGTGCCCTGGTGCGGCACTTGCAAGTTTCTCACTTCGTTCTTGCAGCCTTCAAATGGCTGCAGGGATCAGATAAACTTTTCATGATGTGTGAAATGGCTGTATGCCACATACTCTGCAAGATTTGCTCATAGATTACTTTATTTGGAAAGAGATTTAACTGCTCTTACCAACTGAAGAGTGCTGAATTAAAATGTTTATTCAAAAGCTGTCAAAAGGTTTCATTTTTCACATGCAATGCAACAAAAACACTTTTCAGGATTTCATTCAAAAATGAGGTGCAAGGACAAAATAGCTTGCTACAGCCTAATGATCACCGGTCAATGTGACATTAGACTTCAGCAATATATACATACAAATATGTATTTTGTTGTTTTAAAGTTTTAAAATCAAACTGAAAATAAGTGATACCAACACAGACTTACAGACATTTGGTTCAACTGTCTTTTGCCCCCATATGTGATAGCAGTAACAAGCTGACAAAAAGAGTCTTTCCTAAGTGAGGTAGGTGGTTGAAACCAGTCTTACACAAACATTAAAAAACACAAAAACAAGAAAAAACACAATAAAAAAAAGTAAAAAGAAAGGAGAATGAGACCCAGAATTGGTAACTATTAATAATTTTAAAGACTAATGGTGTAAAAATTAGATGAATACATTATTTTTATGTACATCGATCCATTATCTACACAACTTATCCCTTTTTGGGTTGTGGGGGGCTGGAGCCTATACCAGCTGACATTGGGCAAGAGGCGGGGTGCACCCGTAAACACGCTCACACTCATACCTAAGAGCAACCACTTAACCTAATGTGCATGTTCTTGGTCCGTGGGAGAAAGCCAGAGTGCCCGTAGAGACCAACACAGGGTTCAAACCAGCAACCTTCTTGCTGTGAGGCACGTGCACTCCCTGCTGTGCCACCATGCCACCCTACAGTATATCGTTAGTTATTGTATATCTGATGTGGGCTTTGGTAAAGTGTGTAGGTCATGTAGGTCTGCCAGATTTTTCGTAAAGTGTTGTAGTCATTTCTAAGAGCATTATCCTTTCAAGAGGATCATTGTCTTTAACTGAAACAGTCAGTCAGTGGTCAGTGGGCCTGACCAGCAAAACAGCATTCAGATATTACAATTAAGAACATGTCATTATTTAATTTTAAACCTAAATCTAAGTGCATTGTTGCCATTTCATGACTGTGAATCCGAACAAAGTATTCACTTTTTCTCTCGCTGTCTAAGTTATTGGACTTGCGGTACAGGGATGTTGCATCAGAAACTGACAAGGTTCTGCGTCCACCTGTTAACCTTTCACTTTCCTGGGTGCTAAAATATCACACAGATGGGAAAATGAAATTCAAAGGTCAGATGGGGAAAAAATCTAAAGATCACAGTGCTTTTTTTCAAGGATCAATGCGTCTTCACAAATGTTAAAGTCCTTACCTCTGTGCTTTGACTTAATGATTTGTTAATGGCAGGTTTTATTTAATTATCTCTTATGGTCATTTTGATGCCATTATGACAGCACCAACTAATTAAAGAGTCACTGAATGAAAGATTCATATATATATATATATTTTTTTTTAGGTTTTCTCACAATATCAGTGTATTTTCTTTGATTACTATGTGTGGAATTTGGATTCTTGTAAAACCAGCACCATGTTGCAACAGAACAACATCGACCATGTTTCATCTTGTGCTCTGCTTGGCTCCAAAATGTTGCAGACAGGTCAGGTGGGAAAGAGAATAAAAATGCCTTTTACAAGTCTGTCTCCACAGAAGTAAAGACCCCTTACTTGTGTTACTCTGATTTCTGTAATGATTTCCTAATGAAGCGTCTTATTTCATCATATTTTCCTCACATTGTTTCATTGAAGTAATTGCAAAGTTATGACGGCACAGCGGCACCATGAAAACAAACAGATTACCTGAAACACATTATCACTATTAAAAGCCCAGGGCCTAAACAGCGGCACATGAGGCATAACAACGAGGATTTCCTTGGTTGTTATTGAATTGGAAATGAACATGTCTTTTTGTTTCCTCCTCATCTAATAATGCTATTGGGCTTCAGTTTTTACAGACTCTAGACCAGGGATTGGCAACTTTGGTTACAAAAAGAGCCACATAAATGCTATTCTCTCAGGACAAAATTTTACAAAACTTTTGAAAATGTTTAGCAAGGACTTTAAATTATTTATCATAAAGAAAAAGGAGAAAATTGAAACTCTTTTTAGGACAAAATATATCAGTATTTATTGTTTGAAACATAATTGCAATTGCTAATTTAGCAACCTAAAAATAAAAATTAAGCCCCTTATTCAGTGCAATGTTCAAATTATTTACCAGTTAGACTTTCAGTTTTTTTCAATTCATATACAATATGTTCTTAATAAAAGACCTTAACAACAATAATTACTGACAGTTAAAATTATACATTCAGTGCAAAAATGTAAAAGTATTCAAAGATTATTATTAGGGATGGGAATTGTTCACAATTCTGAACACTTCTGCCCCTGTCTGCCACGATATTTGACTTATTAATTTCATTTACGCTAACTGCCTCTGATGAGAGCATTACATTCTTGATTTGCTAAGTATGCCAAACAAAGTGGAAGGAATTGATAAGGGAAATTATAAACAAAAAATTATATGTATAAATATGTATTGATTTCTTAATGGAGTTGTTATGTCAACTGGAATTGGTTTTCGATGACCTACCCCTATTCTTTATTTATAAGAACAGTAATAGAAATGACCAGAAAGATGGGCTTTTTTTATGTATTATGGTCAATGCATTTGATATTTGGGCATGGTGTGATTGTAGACACTCAATTGAAATCCCCACTGCAGATTTTTACATTTTTTCCTCATGTTCAGTTTTTCAAATATAATTTAAATTGACTTTGGGGCCACACTGACAGAGGCAAAGGGCAGCATGTGGCCCCAGGCCACCAGTTGCTCACCCCTCCTCTAGACCAAGCATCAGCAGTGGGGGGAACTAGGAAAAATGAAAAACTCTACAGTTCTTCTAGAGTCCACTTGAGGCTGGAGATGCAACAAAAGGAAAAGATGGAGATGTCTCTACCTGATTTCTAAAATGGTCTTCACTCTAATAGCTTGTGTGTCAGGCACATCATGTTCAAGAGATTATTTATTTTATTCTTCCTCATCAAGTTGGTCACTATATGCAGTAGCTTTTAATTGTTTTGTCTGTCATGAATGTTCTCATGTCTCACCAGCCGCATGCAGCTCTTTTTTTTGCTAGACACAGCTCTTTTAGGTCCTATCTGGACAAACTGGATCTTTGACTGTTGAATTAGAAGTACAAAACGCTTACAAAAAAATCTCTGGGTGCTGTGAGTGCTATGAGTGACTTCACTCGTAATGTTTGTTTCTGCTGCTGGATAGTCATCCTCTTCTCGAATCAGGTGATATTTCCACACTTTCAACAACTTCTATTAACCTTAAATGTAACCTAATAGTAAAAATCTGTTCAGGAGTCAGTAAAATAAGTAATAGCTGTATTTTTTTTACATGTATAGTGGGACATACTTTAAAGAGCCTCGTAAAAAATAGCCACCGTAGGCTCCACTGTGGCCAAAGGTGGCCTTGCTCCTGAGTAGGTTAAGTATTGCTAGTCGATGCTTGAGACCTTACAGACCAAAATCAGGGTCTCATCATGGTTCTCAGTCTTATCAGAGCCCTCCAGCTGATGCCTACAGAGGCAGGAGGGAGCGTGTCTAAACTCTTCCTGTGACGTCAACATAAAGCTGCACTTTTCTCAGAGGCCCACATGCCAAATGTGAGGATGATTAATGAAAATCCAAATGGCTCAGGCGGGCCTGAAGACATTTCGATTTTGAATGGAGTTGGCATCTGCTTCAGCCACGGCAAATTCTGAGAGTGAAAGATAGGAGACCTTTTAAACACATTTTTAAAAGCTGCTATTGTGTGAAGCTGAATGAGCCTGCCTGCTTTAAAAACAGGCAGAAGATTACTGTTGCAAAATGCCATCAGTTTTGATAATAGAGCTCCTCCAGAAAAGGTCTGTAGAGATAAACACAGGAGTGTCACAGTGCAGTAACTACTCTGGATTTACTCTCCTCTCCATCAACCATCTGTTGCCGAACCTGCAGAGCAGCTCTATAATTTGATTTGTGTGCGACGAAACAGCTGGCAAATATCCTTATTGCATTTCCGTCCGTTTAGAGTGCATAGGTGTTGACAGATCAGGGTAATAATGGGAAAATTAATGTACAAATTAGCCAGTGATGAACTTAATCAAAAACTCACTTCTTTGCTACAGTGTCAGGCAAAAGACAAGCTGCACAATTCCATTAGAGGCTGTTATGGAGCATTTGCATGCATTTTGCTGAATCTCCTCTCTGGATGACAGAGTTAATTGTAATAATTACTTTCAGTATGACTCTTAATTGAATGTGTGCTGTGCATATGTGCTTACATTAAAGCACTCGCGTATGTCTTTTTTCTTCCTTTATGGATATGACATCCTGATGTTAACGGCTCACGTTCATCTCATGACAAGACAAGAACTCTTTTAAAGATTTCCATCAAGCTTTTCACAAGTGTACTCAAGAGTGAACTGAGATTTGAGTTCTTTGGTCAAAGTTACAGGCCTCGGGTTCTCCTTAGATTGTAAAAACAAGACTTAAGGGATTTTGAAGGAGTTTTGTTTACACTTTGAATTATGAAAAACTAAGAAGGTATGAGAGCCTGTGGGTAAAAGGTTGAGAGATGGGGATGGAATGATAAACAAATTGCATATTTGAGATTTTAGGCTTTAATGCTATTTCTCATAAACTCTGAGAGCTCTCTCTTTCAAACTGTTCATTAATCTCCAACCTGACTGAAGGATAAACTGAGTCAATCTTGAGGGTTCCACGACAGAGGTCAAAGTCATTGAGCCTCATATTCATCCAAACATGTGAACCCAATATCTTGATTTTTTGAGGAGTTTTCTTTAAGCACTGTGCTCATCCCTAAACCTTAAAGATGGAGAGGTCAAAAGCACTCATTTATGAAAACTACTTGATACATGAAAAAGGGGGGATATGAGTTTCCATCTTACAGCAACAATATTCACTCTTTAGGTATGTTTCAGGTTATTTTCTTACTGAGTTTATGATTCAGTTTGCAACAATTGGCCCACTGAAAGTTAGAATAGAACTAATGTGGCCCTCATGGATACCAAAGTTGCCCATCCCTGGTTTAGCACATGGAGCCCCATGTTCATCTTTATGGGTAAATGAAATTTCTAAAGAATCCGCGGTGGCAAATTCCTCAGTCTCTTACTCTGCGGCATTGATGAGCTCATTAGATTTTTTTCATCCGAGATGAAAGTCATTGAGCTCCATGTTCATCCTCTCTTTCAAACCTGATATCTCTAAAGTGTTTTACAGAATTGTCTTCAACCTTTGACAAATTTCTACCTAAACTCAAGGATGAACTGATAAGACTTTAGAGGTCATAGCTCAAGACCACAGACTATCATGTTCTTTCTCTGCATGTCAATAAAAAATCTCAAAGTGCTAAGAGGGATTTTGATCAGACTTAGCACAAATGTCCACACAGATTAACTCATGACCTAACTTGAATTTTGAGGAAGAGAGTCAAGAATAGTAGCAATAACTGAAGAATTCCTTGTTGCTTTTTATTTAGCCTTTGCACAATGTCTTCTCTGACCTATGGATAAACTCAGTAGATTTGGGGATCAGAGGTCAATTAGGTCATTGCGCTCTATAGAACACTTAAAGCACTTTGTATAGATGTCCTTTCATAGTGTATGATAAACTGATTGGATTTTGAAGGTAGTAGTTCAAGGTCTTTTACCTCATATTCATCCTTGACCTGTAATTAGAATATCCAAATTGCATTTGGAGGGCTTTTCTTGAAATTTTGCACAAATTTCTGCTCTGAAACAATGGATGAACCAATCATGGTGTTGAGCTCAAAGGTGAGGGACCTCATATTCATCTCTTGCTTTTGAATGTGATATCTCAGAATACTTTGAGATGTTTCCTTTCCTCCTAGCAAAATTATCTACTGTAACTCAAGGATGAACTGACTGGATTTGGGCTCTAAATTTCAAAGTTTTGGGGCCTCATATTCATCCTTTTCTAGATCAGTTTCATCCAATCAGACCACCACCAAACAGCCCCAGCCCTTCCTCTTGACTCAACACTGTATTTTCACTGTGTAGCTCTATCTCATGGAGTCACAAACATCCAGGAGATTCTTCCAGCTTTTTGGTGCATTTTCAATACAACAGCTGCCATCCTGTGGGGTCCCCAAGCCTCGATGACCTGGTCCATGACCCTGCGGATATGAGTTGCTGTACATGTTGTGATCTGACCTTTCATGAGCACGTCACAGTTCAGCAGGATCAGATGCCATCCCTCCTCCATGTTCACGCCACTGTTGGAGGTAGCTTTAATGAGAGAGAGAGACCTGAGATGTGAGGGAAAAAAGGAGGCAGCCAGTCAGTGAGAAAGGTGAGATGGAGACAGACAAGTATTGGGGTGAAATATTGCACAGGAGTTTGTGTATGTGAATGTGTGTGTGTGAGACACAGAGAGCAGCTGATGAGTCTCTAACAAGAGGCTTCATCAGATTGAGGAATGAGCTGCCAAACAGGATCTTTCTTTTGACCTACCTTGGAGAAAGGGTATGGATGAACGGATGGATGGATGGATGGATAAAGAGACAGAGCAGTGAGAAATAGGTAGAGCTTTTGCTGAAGAGCTCTGCAGAGGCTTCCTTTCTTCATTGCTTGTCAAGGCTGCTTGTCTGTTGGCCGTGCAGGAGACAATCACTTACCTCCCAGCTCTGATTCCACAGTCACGACTTTGAGCACCAGCAGTAAACAGGCAATGACCAGGGAAATGATGCAGCAGATATGATAGATAAAGAGTGTGACTGATGCTTTTGACTCTACGGAGGTGCTATCTCCATCTCAGCTTGTGTCTATAGGCATAATCCTCCTGCTATTTCTGGGAAAGAGTTTGCTCTTAAAAACCCACTTGCTGACAGTCTGGAGAAGTTTTAGTTGGGTTTCACTGTAGCTAAGAATACATTTCTGTATATTTGAGTGGGAATGTTTTTTTGTTTTTTTTTCATTATTCACACCTTTGATAAGATGTTTGAAAAAAAATCAAAACATGATTTAGTTATTGTCAGAGTATAGTTACACAATGTTTGATCTAAGCTGCCAAGGGCTGAAGTGTTTTTTTTTCCCTAACTGTTGTTCATACATTCTATTTTGAAGACAGTTTGAGTATGTTCACAATAGTGAAAGTCCCAAAAACCTGCCAATTTATACATACTAACTACCCCTGATCCTTCTCTAGTAACACTCTGATCCACTGTATTGGAGCTTCAGTCACTTAATGGCCTGCTTCTCCACATTTGCCCAGTTGCCTCTGATTGGCTGATCCGTCTGCCATGTGGTAATTTGTCAGATGGGCCATTTCAAACAGCTCCACATTCTCCCTACCGTCCATACTTTGCACTGTGTTTGCCACATCAGCCAACAGACTTGATGCAATAGTGGTCGGATGCCACAGTGGTAGGTCAATTTTGGGGGTTAGCCTGCCGTTTCAGGCAGCTTTTGGCACTGTAGCCCTGAGAAGCCCTGATAGGAACCCTATCATGGGGAAGAGACATTTAAAACACACCAAAAGGCATAGAGGGTTTAAAAATATAACGTTGCCTTTTTAAAATGGTGAACATAAATTAAGCGCTCTTGATGGAAAGTGAGAAATTTTTGTGTTCAACACACACTGCAAGAACTCAAATCTAAGCAAAAGTATTTGTTTTCAAATAACTGATTGTGTCTAATATAAGCTACATTAACCTGACATGTCTGGATAGTTGGCAGATCCCAGGATAGAAATAATTTAATATGGGTTTAACTGCTGCCAAAGCTCTGAGCATTACTCTTCAGTTTTCTCACAAAGAAATTTCTGTTTACTTAATTAAAAGTGTTTCCACTAAAATTTAAGTTGCTGCCTTGGCGGATTTCTAGGCTATTCAGGCCTTATCTTTGGCATGTTAAAACTTCCTCAAAAAGTTTTTTTTTTTTTTTTAATGAAATGTTAATGAAGTAAAAAATTTTGATCAGTGAATAAGAATGATAAAAACTGCTCTCTTTTTTGAAATGGGCATAGAAAAAACAGATTAACTTGGCTTGTTAAAGTATTTTAGCTATACATTGTAAACAGGATTGTATGAAATCAGAATTCAGTTAAACAAATTATTAGCCATGCTTTATAGCATCACATTTTCAAAGCACATTTTCTACTGTTGATGTTACTCTCCAGTTTTTCTCTCACAGAACAAAACATGCCCATTTGGATAACTGGTGACTCTGAATTGCCTGTAGGTTTGAGTGTGAGCGTGAATGGTTGTCTCTATATGTGGCCCGTTGATTGGCTGGCAACTGGTTAAGGATGTACCCTGCCTCTTGCCCAGGTCAGCTGGGATGGGCTCCAGCCCTTGTGACCCTGAAAGAGATAAGCAATATAAATGATGGATGGATACTAAATCAAAAACATTCATTAGTCTTGTCCGTTTAAACATCTGTTGTAACTACGAAAACCACAAACCAAGGCTGCCATGGGTTGCCTGTGAACATGATGACTCCCAGCATCATAGAGGGAGAGCAACTACAAGCGTTTGTTCAAGTATATAAGGAAAACTTTTCTGTATGTTGGAAACAGAAGATTTGCCGCACCTGCAAATCTTCACACAAAGCTCATGTTAAGAGAAATGAAGCCACACAGTGACTTCATACATTAGAAGAACCAGTGCACAGTGTGACGTTTAAAGCTTAAACCAGTTCCTGTCTACATGTACTTTTCCAAATTGTCTTTGTTTTCAGTGACCTAAAACCCTGTTGGTGTGCACATAAGGCCAAAACATACATTTATTTTATTCTTTTATGTAATATGAACATACGGTTACATTAGTGCTATAACATCTAACAATGTACATGTCCCAGATGTGCTGCTTTCAGTGTTTGATGCAGAATGCCAATTTGCAACACCCCTCCACGGGAGGCTTTCTGAAGTTGCAGATAAAAATCAGTAAAAGAAAATTTAGACAACCATCAAGAGTTTTTTTTTTTTTTAAGCTTCATCAACCCTTATTTTCTTGTCTCTTTCTAAGGCTAAATTTATTTTTAAACACTTTTTTGGGTATGAATTTGAAGCTTCATAGAATCTTATCTTCTGGTCTCTTGCTAAAGTTTTCACTTATTTCCCAGCCCACACATAATTTCTTTGTTGTTTTAACTTTATTGTCAGCTTTTGTGTTTAAATTTAATGTTTGTTTACTCAGATTGAGTTCTGATGTCATGTGACAGTGTCACACAGGACACAATCACACGACATCCCTCATGTATTTTAACTCCTCTAACTTGTTAATCATGTCCTGATGAAGACTTTGATGAGTCCAAACTCACTGACACGAGCTATCCATGCTAAATTTAAGGATTTTTTAACTACATCTGAGTGCGTCGGATTTCTGTTTTTTAATTATCAAGAATACTCGAAAAGCAAAATCTTTTAAAATACCTGCCATCATGTGAACATGGCCTTGTTTTCACTAAAGATGCTCCATAGTGCATTGATATGTGGACATCTGTTTTGCTCACTGTGACTCAATAAGAGTATTCTTTATTTAGTCTTTGTAATGATATTTCTATAGGGATATTTTTCCCTTTTTCCTCAGTCTTTCTTGAGCCTTTGAAAAGTCCTCCTTGTTGCTTTTAGCATTTGTTCACCATTGGAGCCTTTTTTAAGTTTAGAGAAGAACAGCTTATATCTTTACTAGGAGTCCTATGTCAAAGGGGAAGTTCTCAGTAAAAGTTATGATTCTTTGAATTTTCCTGGAATTTTGTCACTCAGAGCAGCTTTTTATATGTTAAAAGCTTTGTAAGCACAACCCTGGTGTTCCTGAAACATTTCTCACGATTTTCTTAAATTGAAGAAGAAGAAAGATATTGGTGAACAAGGTTAGGTGTGAGGATGGAAGACCAAAGGCAGAATAGGAACGTTGTGCATGTAGACTCCTCTGTAGCTGAAAATTGTGTATAACCCTATTTTTCTTGTTTTTCTCCTGGATAAAATATTCACTAAATGTCAACACTATTCAGTCCTTCAGTATATTTATTTTTCTTTGAAGGGAGATTCTCTCTGCTTGTTCTCTCTCTGTCTCTATCACATCGCTCATTGCATGCACTGCTCTTGCATTAGTATGCGCACAGGGTTCAGTCACACTTTGATGTGCAGCCACATGATTTCACAGTCCACACTGGTGGCACGGATCAAATTTACAGGTATGTAGAGGCAAGACTGATGAGCAGATTCAGGGTTTCATTTCATCTCTGCTTAAGGGTTTCACTGTTACGAGGCAGTATACCGCTCAGGGTACACAAGCTGTGTGCGAATACTGGGGTGTAAATGTTGATACAAGGCTCTAAAAATTCAATCAATCGCTCGTTTGTCACTCTGAGTTTTCATAAGCGAGATTGGAGGCGACAGAAAAACACCTCATGTATTCTGTCTGCATGTTTCTCTGAAAGAAAGTTCATTGAAAGAGGGTCTGACCTTGAGAATCCGCCAGGGCTGGAGTTCAAAACAAAGTCATGATTCTCATCTTTATAATTAATGGCTACAAGAGCCTGTGTCATTCATTACGGCTGATATTTAATCTCGTAGATAGGATAGTTTCTGTGACTGAATCATGGCATATTTCAATTCATGATTGATTCTTCTCTGCAGACGATTGCTGCGGATGATGAAGTAATCACTCTCAGTCAAAAAAGAAAAGAGTGGAGCTTTTCTTTCCACAGAGCTCTGGCTTTCTTTCAGTGAGTCAATTCACTTTGTTTGTAAAGTTATAGAAAATAAAATGAAGCAGCAGGAAGCCTTAGAACATTTGATTGGTGTATTTCTCTCCTGCACATGTGATTCACACAAAAACACATTTAATAAACACTGAAATATTGATTCAAAGAGATGTTGAAACTTGCCAAAGTTTGTTGTTGTCTCCCTCTCTGTGGGGATGTGAGATGATAAACTTGTCAATCATTTTTTAATGAATCATCTTGCATCTCTATGCTTTGGTACACAAGTCATTTTTGCTCTGTCGTGGGCCCCCAACAATGGAAACAGATGAGACTGGGACTCGTCTCCCACTTGTGTTACCACATCAAGATGTTATCGTCGGCTTAAAAGCTTATCAAGCCCACAGTAATGATATTGAGTGACTGAATTGTGTGTTTTGATGGATATCGCTGTGAGTAATCTGATGCCAAATTGTGTTCCAGTTCTCATATTGTTTCGATTATTTTTAGAGTCTGAAAATAACTATACGCTCCACGTTACTTACCCACAACCCCCCCGTCTTCTCTCTGTGGCTCTGAGTCATTTGTCCTGGTTCTGCTTCTTTCCCACAGGTGAGGAATTAGTTGTAAACATGATTTGTGTTCTCTGTGGAACAAAACAGATTATCATTGTCCAATGTCTGTTTGGCCTCTGGTTTATCTGTCGCACCTTATGTAATGTGCTGTTTCTGATTTCTGATAGACTGAGTACCTGTCTTTATGGTTTTCAGTGATGCATGTTGATGTGAATAATCAGCCTTCACAGTAAAAAAAAAAAAAAAAAAAAAAAAAAAAACACTACTGGGGGTTGGTATGATTGCTAATGTGTATCCTTTTCCTTGATTTATTTTTCATTCAGAAGTGTAGCCTACATTATATCCAGTCATGTGTTACATTGCAAGGTAAAGAGCACAACCTGATTCTGAGCCACAGAGACCACCACTCATTACCTTTGATTCCGAAGGTGCTGATTCAGTTCACAAACCATTTATAATTCAACTCAATTAAGGCTCTTTGTGTTACAAAGGGTGCCTATATAAAGATTAACTACAATCTGTTGTGTGCCTGACATTGACAGACAGCTTAGAAAAATGTTTTTGAGACCTCAAAGAGGTGAAATAATTAGAGGGTAAAATACTAGTTGAACATAATTTAGCTATTATATTTAAAACAGACTGTTTTCTGAATATTAAGCCTTCATTGACTACAACGCTGTAGAGTATAAGTCTTTTGAAATGAAACACGCAAAGGATTTGGTCATTTCTTTTGCCCATTTGGACTTGACTGGAGGTTTGATAAAACTGTGAAGCATGCAATAATTAGCAGTCAGTTCATTTATTTCATAAACTCAGTACACCAATCAGGTATGACATTATAACTACTGACAGAGTGAATAACTGATTAACTCCCCATAATATGTTAGTTGGTGGGATATATTAGTCTGCAAGTGAACATTTTGTCCTCAAAATTGATGTGTCAGAAGCAGGAAAAAATGGGCAAACATAAGGATTTGAGTGAGTTTGACAAGAGCCAAAGTGTGATGGCTAGACAACTAGGCCAAAGCATTTCGAAAAACTGCAGCTCCTATGGGGTGTTCCCGCTGTCCGCAGTGGTTAGTAAGTAAGTGACAGTGGTGAGCTAGCAACAGGGTCATGGGAGACCAAGGCTCATTGATGCAGGTGGGGAACAAAAGCTTGCCCTTGAGGTCCAAACAGATGAGCTATTGTTGCTCAGATTGATGATGAAGTTAATGCTGGTTCTGATAGAAATGTGTCAGAATATGCAGTGCATCGCAGTTTTTTGCATATTGGGTTAGCTGCAGACCAGTCCAAGTTGCAGGTGGTCCTAATGTTATGCCTAATAGGTGTATATCTCCCAGTCCTACTCCGTCGTACCCGGTACATTGTAGAACCCAAAATGCACCTTACCAATTGCTTTCATGAAATTGAGAGGGGCTTGTTTTTCCTTGCTGCTCCATACAGACACATCACAGATGCAGCGAGTTGTCTAACATTCCCATTCACCTTGCTCCACCTGTGTGCTATGGAAGCTCTTGCAGACAACCAGTATATACAATGCAATAGGATGACAAATATCTTCCTTAACATTGATTTTGAAAATGTCTAGATTGATTTAGAATCTTAAAGAGTAAGAAGCATGATTCTGACATGAATTGATTTTTTCTGACATCTGTTGCACTTATAATAGGCAATTTGTGCCTACACTTCCCTCACAGGGGCTTTATGGATAGGGGAATGACTCATTACCACACAGACACATGCTGAGATTAGGTCACCTTCTACATTCATCATTCCAGGCTTACCCACTAGCTCACACTCTGTTGTTGGCTGTCCAGGTAAAGATTGTGCTAGAGATGTCCACAAAACCTTAAACATGAATATAGTCCCTTATTGTCTCCAGTGTCTCGGGCCTTGACGTCTTCAAGTCGTCTCAACTCCCTGTCTCCAGTGTCAGTGAGGATACTTAAAAAGTCTTATGAGTCTTATATTGTAGGTGAAAGGTCATAAAATGTCTTGAAAGTCTTCACCTGTAAGAGGTCTTACATTTTGTGGTAGCTGTGTATCTTATTATATCAAGTCATCCTTGTTTGATGGAGCCTATTTACAGTTTATTATCATGCAAGCATTCTCAAATTTTCAATGGAAGAGTAAAAACCTGACCTTTCAGATTATTTTTTTGCTGCTGAGAATAGAAACCAAAGTAATTCAGACTCAAAAGAAACTGGAAAATTATGAATCCCAGTTGTGCAAATATTGTGTTTTCTGGTCTTAAAAAGTTTGTCCTTTGACTGGGGGACTCTACCAACCCTACTAACCATATCTATCTTTAGAAGACACCAGTCTGATATAAATGTCCTTGAGCAACACCATCACACATGTATCTAAAATCTATGAGAATGTCCCTTTTCACCATGCATATTTTGCTCACTCTAAAGACCACCTCGCTCTGAAAAATATATCATTTGAGTTATTCTGACCAAGTTGGAGGACAAAAACTGTTGTATCTTATCCATACTACCTGTTTAAGAGGTAAAAGTCAAAAACATGCTGTAATATCTAGAGGCAACATTTGAAACACTGATGGCAAATGGAGACATAACTGGAATTGAAGTGCTTTTCATTATCCCATGAAAGGTTAAATGTTGCAATCTCTAGGACAAACAACTGTGACAGAGTTACATAGACTGTGTACCAAATTATTAACAATCTGTTTATATATCAGTCCAACCACCATCAAAACAAATGTGTAAATATAGATTGTAAGTATAATCATGATGTACCTATGCACAATAGAACAATACATGTGTGATGAACTCCTGGTATGAGGTATGAAGCCAGACTCCCATTGGGTTTGTTGTTCTCAGCTCTGTGGTCACGCTTGAAGTAAGGCGTTATCTACAGATTGTTTATGTGTCAATCAGAGGAACTAACATGTTGAATACTTTTGTGTGTGTGTGTGTATGTGAGGCCCCTCGCTCTAACAGTACTCACTGCTGAGAGGAAGTGTCACAGCCCTACCTCATTTTTCTATAGGAGAGAATTTATGGAGAGTTTTTTTTTCAAGTCCCAACTGAACTAACACAACTGTAGAAGAATAAATAGACTTTCCAAACCAACCAAATCCACTTTGCCATAAAGATGTATGCTAATGCTTCATTGCTATGTAGAGGGAAAGGTGTTTCTGCATGTTGCTGCGGTTTAAGTACAATATCATAATGCCAATAATGGGCCTGGTCTGTATATCTCAACTTTTTAAGTTGTTTCTAAGGATCTGTGTGCACAGCTGCTGATCAAAATGTTGGCTAACACAGAATTTCCTGTAAACATGAACAGTAATCATTTTTAAGTGGATTGTTAAACAAGGCTGCACTAATACATGCACATGCCCATATCAGATAGAGCCCTACACTCCTTTTTGACCCCCTACCAAAATGGGCCTAGACATAAAGTGAAAGCCAATGGACTTATTCAGTATTTTTAGAAAAATGTAAATAAAGTGATTTATTCCGTGCACAACCCAATTTCCTATAGCACGGTATGAAAAAATGGCTGAAGTCTGACCAATTTGAATAAAAATTCTTCAATAATGAAAAATTATAGCTTTAGGTGACAGCCTCATCTTATTTATAGTACAGAACATACCCTCGTCCTTACCGCCTCCCAAAGCAAGGTCAACCAATAAATGTCAATTCTGACACCTTTATTCTGCATTGTCAAACAGCAGCTAAGTGTTTAGCACATTGATTTTTCTCCCTTTTTACTCTTGCACAGATTGATCATCATGTGAAAGTCAGTCCTTGGGAATGTGATCAATGATTGGCCGTATAATCACCTGACAGAGGCGTCGTTTAAAACTCAATATCCGGTAAATAAGGTGCTTAGTGGAAAACTCTTTGTCACGTATGTGCCAAGCAACGACACTGTACCTATGGAGAGAATATGGGCAGTAAGGGTCATAGTGGACAGGTATCTTCATACAAGATTTTAAACATTTGAGAACATGTATGTGGACTAAAAATGCTGTGCATGCCAGAAATAAGACTCAAATGTGCCCCAAAAAAATTAAATAAGAACATGCATATTTGTACTTTTTACTCATTTTTAAGCTGCCTTTGTATAAAAGCCTTTTTGTTATTTGTTGAAGCCTATTAAAATTACTTAAATATCCTATATTGACAAGTTTACATTGGTCTCAGCTGTCTATAGATTTTTTTTAAGTTCCTTGCCTAAAATCCACTGTAATGGTTTTTGCATCCGTCTGCTTAAGCCCTGCTCATGCTCATAACAGGCTGTTTTAGCCTAAGTCCTCATGAGCTTAGTCTAACTATCCCACTCTTAAGAAGTGAATATGGCTTTACTGTTACAGTACAGTGAGCGTCAGTGAACTGTGGCTGCACAGACATGTATTGACATGTTCCTACTGCTGGAGCTAGATATGGGCTGAACCAACGCCTCAGCTCAGGGAATTTTTCCTATCTTGGGGAAAAGGCATTTCCACTGACAAGGAATGGTTCAAGCAGGAATTTTCCGAAAAGTGGAGCGAGCAACACATTGACAGTCAGAGTACATTGGATAGATGTGCCCTGCAGTGTAAAAGCTCCTCAAGGACTGGAAAAGTGCTAAATAAGGTCAAGTACTTTTTCCATACCAGTGACCTGCCACAACACCTGCCATGTTGCCTTGGAAACCTAAAGTCAAATGAAAGACAGCTTCATATGAAAGAAGGAACTGCTTACTTGTAACTAACTTGTAAAGCAGTTTAAAAGACCGACAAAGAGGGCCATTTTGAACAGCTTTTCTCCCTCACAGTTTTAAATTAATCCGTATTTGATTTGTCAATAAACCTTATTAGTTAAACCTTAAAGTCCTCAATTTAAAAAAAAACAAGTAAGCAGCGCAGCTGGGTGGAGCTGACAGCACAGCTTTATAAAAAATTGTTTTGATTGAGAATTTACAGATTGCCCGTTAAAGTGATAAACTAACTTATAAATAACCCTACAAACTAAACATAGACATAACTAAATAAGAAAAAAAATATAAAAAACATGCTATTTCTTATATGCAGCTTGATTTTTTAAAAATTATTTTATTCAGGCAGCATCACGAAAATCTGCAGCTTCGTGATTGCTGCATGTATAGAAATTGGCAGATCAGTTGAATAGCAGCCTGCCCTTTTTATACATGCAGTAAGCTGCTCTGGGACTTTTTTCTTTCCACATGCAACCATAATTTGATGTTAAGTGCCTCCTGATGCATTATGCATATCAGATAATGTATTGTGTATAATCCATGCAGTTCCCCTGAACTTAGAGTGACATGTCAGTGCAGACCCCACACGCAGAATCCCTTGTGTGGCATGATCACAGGATGACACAGCTAGCATGTTCTCTGCATCACAACTCCCTCTGTCTCTTTTAAAGTCCCACAATACACAAAAATACTTTGACCATTTTCATTGTGCTCCACAATCCTCTACAAAAGATAACAATTTAATTTTTCCCAATTTCAAAGAATTCTCATCCGTTCAATGCATCTCATGGTCTGGTTCAGGCCATTCTTCAGAGCTCAAAGCTTCAAATGGATTTCCACTGAGGAAAGTCACGTTTTCAAGGCTGCTCTGTAGTGCCATTGAAAAAAGGCAGTTGTGTGACTCTGAATGGACAATTTAGTTTCTCATTTCACCATCCGACT
Organism: Cetoscarus ocellatus; assembly: GCA_037902135.1. Lineage (NCBI taxonomy): Eukaryota > Metazoa > Chordata > Actinopteri > Labriformes > Labridae > Cetoscarus > Cetoscarus ocellatus. The sequence goes on from JBAMNC010000573.1 coordinate 719,192, forward strand.
CCTATTTGGAGCGAGCAGTGACCTGTGTCATATGGACATTGGAGAGAGGTCAGGCTTTGAAGACTGTACTGTGGTGTGCAGAAACACACAAGAGAGGCTGGGTGACCTTCTTGGTTCCTCTGATATTGTTGATTCATCATAGAATAATACAGACAGAGAAATACTGCTGGATAGGATTAAGAGGAAAATGACTAAAATAATGACGTGTTGTTTGTGTCTTCTGCCTCCTGAGGCAGAGATCTCTTAGCTTCACCCAAAATATAATAGCTGTAATAAAAAATCATTTTTTAATAAAACTAATAAGATGGGGGGGGGGGGGGGGGGGGGATTTGGAAAAACTACACACAAATGTAAAAAAAAGCTCTGGTAAATGCACTACAGGAAAGCAATATCTCCACACCAATTCCCACAACAGTCATGTGTAGTTGAAGTGAAATAAATATTGTTTATGTCTGTATCCTTGGTTGAGATTTGGTGAGATCCATGCAGCAGCTTTCATTAAATTTCATGTACAAACTCTTTTGTATTTAGGAAAACAATCCTCTGCACCTAAGCCTCTGCTTGAATAGGAAACATTATGTGTATATGAAGCTGGTTGATACCATTCTCATGTCTTCTATTACAACTGAAAAAATTCAGGTTAAATAAGTCCACAACTTTCTTAGGGCTAACATCAGTACATACAAGAATACTCTCTTCACATTTGTAAAAACTTTGGAACCATTAAGCATCGATCCATCCATTTAGCAAAGCATTTCCTTCAGCTTATTAAGGGTGGCAGGCAGGCTAAGGAAGTTGACCGAGACGTCCCTTCACTAACATTGTTTTCTAGATTCTCTTGGGGAAATTCAAGGTGCTCTCAGGTCAGATTTAATATATGACCCCTTCAGCAAGTTCCGGGTTTGCTCAGGGGGCTTCTACAAGATGGACATACACAGAAAACCTCCTCAGGAAACACCCTGACAGGCTTCTTTTGATGCAAAGGAGCTACAGCTCTACTTAAAGCTCACTCTGGATGTCAGGGCTCCTCACTCTATCCCTAAGGCCAAGCCTGGCCACCCCTCTGAGGGGAAACTCAATTCAGCAGCTTGTGTCCTTAATCATATTCTTACTACTCAGAGGATATGACCAAATGTCAGGATTGGGATATAGTTTAGCTCCCCTTTGCCATTAAAGTACAGCACAACATACGCCAGTTCTGTGAATGCTGCACCTGTTTGTCAATCTCAAGATCTACTTCACTCACGCTTGCATTTAAGCCTGCAAGATCATGAACATGGAACATTATTAGGAACAGTCCCTGTAATCCTGGGTGCTATCTTTGGATCCATATTAGGGCTAAACCTCATTGGGCAATATTGATATTTTAAATTTTCTTCCTCCTGGGATATACATCATGACTCAAAAAGAATTTTCTTGATAGATATTGTCTTTTTAATGTACTTATATGACCAATTTCACTTTTGTGATGTAAATTTTATCCTTGTTTGATAAAGCCACTTGTTCTTCCATTGCAAACTGCAGGCCTCTGACAGTGATTAAGAGGGAGCTTAGCCAGAGGGCAAAAATTTCAGTTTACAGTTCCATTTTTGTTCCAAGCCTCACCTGTGATAATGAACTTTGAGTAATGACAAAAGAATGAGATCCCAAGCAAGATGTCAAGCCTAGATTCCTCAGGAGGGTGGCTGGACTCAGTCTTCGAGGTGTAGAGGACCACAGACATCTGGAGGGATCTTTCAGTAGAGCTACTGTTCCTTTACATAAAAAGGAGCTAGTTGAGGTGGTTCTTGCTTCTGGTAAGGTTGCCTCATGTTCACCTCTCTGTGGAGGTCTGCTGAGCATGTTCAACTGGGAGGAAACTCGGAGGCAAACCCACTGGAAAGTTCTGCAGGGAAGAGCGTCTTCTGGGTTGAACTGCTCGACCTGCTGCCTCAGCTGGCCCTGGAGAAATGTTGGAGAGATGGGATGAAATTTGCTATGAGTGTTAAAGTATTTTTTTGTTTAAATTGGGCTTAAGAAAGTGGAATTCAGCTGAAAGTCTCCGGTAACAATGAAGTGTTCGGACAGCAGGATGCACCTCTACATGCACCATGACCCATTCTTTCTGGAATAATGGTGATATGAAACAAACTTTTCCATGAAGATTTGTCATGAAAACAAGGAAACTGGTTTGATTCCCATCAAACAACTCAAGTGGCAGCAGATGTGCTTTTGATCACGTGATTTCCTCCTCCTCTTACAACTGCCTCTTTTTATAAGACTCTTACAAGATGAAGTAAATCCAGTACAATACTGCTTCGGCTCTGCCCTACACAATTTCTGGCTTCCTCCTCAAATCATGAAAATGAAACAAGAAAAATATAACTTACGGGACACAAGCCATCTCTACCCTTCCCTCTGGCTTTTTGTTCTACCATATTTAAAATGCAATGAATTCCCCAACAAAATATAACTGTTGTGCACGAAGAGAGTATCAAACAAAGTGATCCTCACACCTGAAAGACCACAGAAGTAGGTTACATCATGCATATATTCACCATAATCACCCTCCTTTTCTATTCATCCACTGCAAAAGTTCTGAAAACTTTTAATGTGTTTTTCCCAAAGAAATTGAGCGCTATATATTTGTTTTTTTTTTCTTTACCTGCAAGCCATTAGTTTTCATCGCTCTCTGAACAACCATGTAGGTAATAAAAGCTTGAACTGACATTTAAGCTATAATGGGTGTCAGCAGCCCTTGTTGTGCTCCCTCACTATCCCTCCTCCTCCTTCTCTCTTTACAGGGCTGGAGCTTGGCAGTGGGTCTACTTTGAGTCCATGACACGGAGAGTTATATATGCCAGGGCATTACAGAACTCGTCTTAATCCGGTTTGTCATGCTGCTCCCTCTGGACGGGGGTAATTTCATGGTGCTGAACTGGTATTGATAGGGCCTTGGTAAATGAGGCACGCAGCAATCGTTAACTTTAATAACCATAAAGATGTGAGCATTGGAGTCATACAGGCCCATGAGAGGAAACCCATACAGGTGATTAAGAATCGACCACTGCCCGGGTTAGCAGCACCTCCAATCTCTTATTCCTTCTAATGGAATTACCTGTTAAAGATGTCAGACTATTACCACCAGTGGTGCGATTGGTGCACTGTTTCCAAGTCTCCATGCATGAAGAGAAGCAGTTATAAAGTACTGCACATTTTTTCTTATTTTAAAAGTAGTAGTTTTCTAAGTTGGACCCAGAGGTGCTGCTAGGGTTTCTGTGCCAAATGGAAGAAATATCAGGGCCCCTAACCTTCAGCACATAGCACCTTTTGTGGCACTGCGACAACTTTAATCACCAAAAAGGTTTTGCAGATTTTAAGATTTTAAATTATTTTTCACCCTATTACAGATTTAAAATCACAAAAAATGATCACGATGTATGTCAACTTTTTAAGCTCACTGACAACAAAAGCACCATGGCAGTTGTAGATATAGAGCATAATCATCAATAGACTTCTGATAACAGTGTACAGTCTGAACAAAAAGGAGTGGGTAAAGTTACCTGATTACACATAGGTGTGCTTTTGGTTTAACATAATTTGAATCAATCACAGTGCAGCTATCACCCCCTAAAGAGCCACCTGTCTGCCAGCTGGCATGTTTTTTTCATTAACCTGGACAATTGTAGGGCCTAGACAAAACTCAAACAGACTCATTTGATTCATGCCCCTATATTTTGCCATTTAAATACACAAAACACGAACAGGGCACTTTATACTTCACTTAAGTAGCCCCACAACATCAGGAATGATTAGAAAGATGCACTAAATATTTGGCACAAAGTGAACTTTACTCATTATTCAAGCTTTCACATTAAACATTTGATTTAATGGTTTTAAATTTACTCATGTTTTGTCCTGTAAGCACTCATAATTATGCATGGAAATTAAAAAAAAATGTATATGTTGCCTAACATGGGATTGTGTGTGCCTCTGTGTTTTAATGGGAGAATAAATGCTCACAGAAAAGAGTGCACAGAGGACAGCTTGAAAAGAAAGAGGCACTCCATATTGAGGTCATCAGTCCAATTAAAACCTTTGTTTCAATGTATTTGCAAATGCACTTCAAATGAAGGCTCACTTCAAGACGGTCACTTCAGTCAGTCAACTCACCTTGTTTAAAACCTTTGCTAACATAACAAAATACAGTCTGCATTTTGCATCAAGGCTCAGACTTCATCACTCCTTGCAGATTCATTTTACATGAGCATGAGAAATATTTGGCTGTAATTAAAATCAAAATTGCACATTTTCAGTTTTAAAGAGCATGGTCAACTATAGGAAGGAAATGATAATAATTATAAGAAAAATGATAATTCTCATCATCATGTTGCATAATTATTTGATATGATATAGTAATGACATCACAGAGCAATAATAAGACCCATTTGGTAATTTTGGAGGCAAAAAAAAGTACCTGGGTAGTCGACTAATCGACCCAATAGTCACTTAGTTGACGATAGTAATAGTCTTTGATTGCATCCCTTCTGTTTTGATACTTAAAGGCCCAACTCAATCATCACCCTATCCTCACTCATCTCTCCCATACGTTGCCCCTGGTTGAACCCACTGTGGAAGAGACTATACTCAGATTCTGAAATAAGCCGTACCAGCAGAGGGAAAAAAAGGCAACATTGATTCATGTGACTCACTCCAGCTGGGTCACTGCTTCCTGTCAGTCAGCTTGAGCTCAGTAATGTCTTTCCCCCTTCCTCTCCTTCCCTCTCTGTCTCTCTTCCCCTACTCTCCATTCCATTCCCTTCATTTTGTGGTACCTTCAGGCGCAACTGTAGCTGCTTTGTCCACTTGTTTGTCTTCTCCCATTACTGTGGGTGATGCTGCCTCAGGAGGCAAGTGAAATCCAGGCCGCAGACGGGTCAGTGAGAAACCCTGCCCAGAGCCCTCACACAAGGCTGAGGTCAGAGGAACCATACGGATCACTGCAGCAGGGTACTGATTGGAGCTTGATGAATTGTGTATCCACTCCAGCTCCTGATGAATCAGTGACAGATGGGGTTAAGAGGGTTTTTAGTTTGGTTAAGCATGTCTGAGATTAATTGTTTGTTATTCCTGGAGATGGTCCACACCGTCCCACAGCTCCTCTTCCTTAGATGTGTTTAGCAGTGAATAGTGCAAATACCCCTGGTGGCCTTCCTTCCTTGAGGCTATCTTTTATTATTCATCGTCTGGACTTGACTCTCTGGGAAAGGGTTTCAGTGTGAGAACAAGTGGCCAGGGCTTGAGCCTTTAGCGGACGAGTTACTCTCAATGGCTAGGACAGCTTTAACTCTGCAGAACAGAACTCCATGTCCAAAAACATAAGAGGCTGTGTGCTTTATTTGTGCTCTGTCATGTGAAATTCACACAGTCAGTGTCCATGTTAACACTTCCAGGCAGGGACATGTATCACTGCAGGGCACTAATGTGGTGGATATACACAGACATACACTATGTATGCAGTCACACTGTCCTGCCTCTGCACACTTCTCCATTCTCTACAAGGTGTGATTTAAAGAGCATTAGCAGTAATATACTCCATTATGACAATGTATAGCACAGAATAGGGCTGCACATATATCACAGCGGTAGAATGGTAAATGGATCTCAGCTTGTTCAGTGCTTTTCTTGTCTTCAGACTACTTAAGGTTCTTTTACGCTGCAGGCCACTCTTACCAGCTTACACCACAGCCACACACCTATGGCAGAGAATGCTACTGTATGTAAAGTGTTCATCTGAATTAACTAAAGCCATTCATACACATGCCCATGCCATGCAGCAGTGTAAGCAAGGGGTCAGTTGTTTCAGTTTTGTATGTACTGTAGGTATTTTCTGTGGCTTAACTTGTTTGATAACCAGCTGCAGTAACACAACCCAGTATAAAACCATCCCAGTTTGAAAACTATCCATACATCCATTCACCCACCCATGCATCAACTTCCTACCAACTAACTTAAATTTCTACCCACCAGTCTTACTACCTACCTTGCTATTACGGATGCACAATATTATTGGATCAATACAATATTAGTGTAAAACGTTAAATATTGTTAACTGCAGAGATCAACATTTCTACCGATATTTACAGATACATGGCTCATATTTTGGCTGCCATATGCACCTTTCATAAGCTGGATTTTTGGCAGAATGTATGGATATACCATAATGCCATTACCATTGAATGTGTACATAAAAATATCAACACTATCATTTTCAGACATTCAAATGTTGTTTGTCTTGCCTTCCTTTAAAAATAAACTGACAAAGTGTAAGGAACAGGTCAATGTTTAGTTAAGGGAAAACTGTGCACTTTCAACCCAAAACATTGGTGTCTTTAATAATGAGTTTGGAAATATCAAGTATATCCAATATCAGCAAAAATCCAATGTTGTGCATCCCTGCATTTGCCACCCACCTATGCAGGTTGGTGCCTCTACATGAAGTAAAGTTAAAATACACAGCAGTTAGCCATAGTTTAAAGCTCAAAGAACACATTCAATAAATCAATACAGTGATTGCAGAAACCGAACAGTCCTGTGCTTAGCCGTGCTATGCTATACTACCAAGTCGGTGGAAGGTAAAGGTGTCCTTTTTGGTGTTGCTCTGCAACATCCAGTACTGGTTGCTCCTTCATTCCTTGAGTTATCAGCTTGATGCTAACTCTGTTGTGTTGCTTCTGTTGTTTTGAATGGGAACTCCTGTTCCTTAAGCAGTGTCTCGCGTCGCTGTTCTTAGGAGGAATGTGGTGCTACAGTCTGCATTGAGCAGGACTGTGGAAGAAGTCTTGAGGTTGTATTCCTGAGAAGAGACTGGTGACATTCTGTGCCTCTTTCTACAGGCTGAGAAAGAGCTGAGAGGGAGCTGAGAGAGAGGAGCTCTGTCCCCTTCTCTCTTCTGTCATTACGCACCCACCTACCTACCCGTCTTTGTCCAGCTCAACCAACTTACCCATATATTCCTGTCCATGTACCCACCAACCTACGTCATCCTTTAATCCATCCATACAAATATACATTTATCCATCCATCCATATATACGTCTTCCTACATACTTACCTGTCAATCCATCCATCCATCTCACATCTATCAATCCATCCTTAACCATCCATCAGTCCAGTCATCCCACTTTACATCCATCCATCTGTCCATCCATTCATTAATGGCACTTTATTTTTTTGTTAAAATATACAAAAGGCAACACGATAATCACACTGTTTATTCTTTTTATCCTCCTAACCATCACACAGGCCTAACATAAACACATACATAAACACACAGACCCTGCATTTAGATGGCCTGCTTTTTTTACACACTTTGTATCATTTATCATATGCTTCTGTATCACTGACAAAAGAGATAAAGCACTGCCAGTTTTTCCAATATCATGCAGCCTCAGTAGGGAAGTATTATTATATGCTTTCATGGGGTCTCTCTCCTCACACTCCAGATTTTAATTAGTCCAGTTTTAGATGTAGAGGAATTTCTTTGTAAATTGTGCTATAGTATGTAATCATATTAGATGCCAAGAGGACAGACATGAAAAGTCATTCTCTGGCACCAGGCCTCCAGTTGGACTCGACAGCGCTTTGTAGCATGTTGAAACATTATCCTAAGTAATCAGGGGGAGTGTTCATGAACTTCCAGCCTCATGTTTAAGTAATGGAAAGCTAAATTCTGACGAGCGTCATTAAACATATATGCACTGGGACGGCTGGCCCACTTTGAAGCTTTTGCTTCTTAAAACAGATCATTAGAATCTGTCGTCTCCCCCCTCTCCAATCTGAAAAATGCATTGTGACAAACAGAATAGAGCTCTTTTTCATTTTGGATGTATCCGACAAATTTTCAGTCATTTTTCTTTTGTTGTTGGTAAAACTGTGCATCACAACTGGTGGAAACAAGGTCTTCTTGAAATATGCATGATTTTACAGGCAGAAAAGTTAACAGAAAAAACAAACTGCTGCCTAATAAAACTTTGTTGGGGTTTGAGTTAACTTCCCTGGCGGACTGTACAAAGTAACTTTGTTCCCTTAAAAAAATGGACCCACAGACTGTGAGAGTCTCAGTTTATCCTCCAAATGGCTTCATTTTCAGCAATGAATTTAAATACAGCCCTTGCTCAAGTATCACATTTACATACTTAGCCCGACACATGTCTACATTTATTTACCCACTATGGGAATGATAATTTTAGCTGCCACCTGAGATGTAAATTCACAATTAGCAGTACTGAGGCAGCAGATAGCTGTCAGTTTCACAGAGGCACAGGGGACCAACAACCAGCCAAAAGAAGAAGAAGAAGAGGAGGAAATGTGAAGGAGGATGGATTGTGGTTGATGCAGCAGCTGCCTGCCTTGCAAAACAAAACAGGCACTCCAGTTTACAGGCACAAACAGCTCATTTTCACCCAAGCGTGCAATGATTAAGTTGTTATGATGAGTCCTTTGGAGGCTTAGGTTTTAGGTACTCCTTCCCTTGGCCATAAGTCATTGCTTACTAACTTCAGCAAAGTGAGAGACAGTGTGTGTGGGGGGGGGGGGGAGTGTTAAAAAGAGATGGTGACAGCACACTGATGGTGAGCCCGTGATACAGCGCCTGGCCTCTCTACATAGATTACCATTGTTGACGCTGAAGCTCAGCCAAAGTGTAGTGGGAAATTTTGTGTTGTTTTGTCTGGATTTTGCTGTTACAAAACCACAAGCACCTGCATTTATCTCTCTGTCAAAAAATTGCCAGATGCAGTGAGATCAGAGGGAAATCAGTTGCCAGTTCAGTTCGGGTGTTTTTTTTTTGTCACTCAGAGGATAAAAAGAAAATGTCACTTTCATTCCTGTGAGCTGGGAGCCTTTGGGTGAATAAACTGTCATGTTTTTGTGCTGTGACCTTGAGACTGTGTGCAGAAATAGTTCAGCCCATCATGGCTTGGATAGTTTAGCTCCTCCTGGTGACTGTTTTCAGGCATAATTGTAAAATGTCCCTGACACACCTACCTGATTTTAGCAGAGATGGGAAAAGTTACTCACAAGCAGAACTTTGATAGTAATCCATTGGATTTATATCTACTAAAATTAAAATTAATGCTGTTTCAAGTTTGCTGGTGGACCCCTGGGCTCTTTTTTGTCATTAAAAAATATTTACATAACTAATGGAATATTTCTCATAGCAGACACTGCCAGAGAGTAGACCTGGGTAACACCCTCTCTCATGTACTCCCATGCATTAAAATTGAAATATTGGGTGGGTCAATGCTATTGCTCATGTCTGGATTAAATCAAGATATGGAGCAGACTTAAATAAGTTTATTACAGCTCTTAGCATGTCCATTTTTATCAGCATTACTGACCTACAGGTTTAATTCAACCACTTTACATTTTGTAACAGGTAACTAGAAATTTAGCATAAATTTGATGTATTAAAAAGTAAAGGTAGGTATTTCAGTTAATAATTAAATGTTTTCATTGTGTGAAATTAAGGATGGGCTATGTATTTGCTAACCTCCAAGGGTATCTATATCGTATTGGGCACCATGAAGCTCTCAGCGTTTTCCACCTCAAGAACAGCCCTACACCAAGGTATATGAAAATGTCTCATTTCAACTCAAACAAATCATCCCCTGAAAAAGTTTTGCTTATAAAAACTTCATTTCTATTCTTAAAACATTTGTATAATCTTTCGTTGAGGATTTGTCCTCAATGATTTATTTATTAAGTAAAACTTCAACAAATGCATTAGACTGTCAATCAAGTTAATAGATTAATTAAATATGTGTATATTAATTTTAAACATCCACCTGCAACACTGCTTTTATTGCCTGTTTTTTTTTAAAACTCGATAATACATAAGGTCACGTTTACAAAGAAGACTCTATACTCTCTTTGACTTAATTCTTTCCGATCCTAATTAAATTAATAAAACTTAAAAGAAAGACCTTCAGGCACTGATTCATTAAGTTCTAAGGTTTACCTGTCTTCCACTCCTTTTTCTCTGCCTCAGTGAACAGTACCTGCGGATGTAAGAGTTTTATTGTGTTTTATATCCACTACATACTCACAAGATGAGGGTTTTTCCATTGAAGTGTCTGATCTTAACCAGGACATATAAAACTGGAATATCAATTAATCTGTCTAATAATAAACATGCAAAGCAGGATGATGAGCGCAAGAGAGGGAGAGAGAAGCTGTGGATACATAGCATTGCTTCCTACAGGCAGAGAGGAGCTTTAAAGAAAGAGGAGGTGGTGCAGGGTTATCGTCTGTTTATTCTCGAATGTTTCCGTTACTCCTCTACTGATGGACACTTAACGGCCATAAAGCCAACACGTGTGCATGTGTGTATGGGTGTGGGTGTAGCGTTTTCATGTGACAGAAGACAGAAGCCTGAGCATCCATTGCTATAAATGTGACACCTCATCCTGCCTGAGACTCTGTAGTGTTTTTTACCTACACCAAAGAGATTATGTTTTTGCCTGCTTTTGTCTGTCTGATGGTCTTGCTGGCTGGCTGTCAGTCTGTGAGACTTCGGTGACATTTTCAGGGAATGTTGGTCATGGCACAAGGCAAAAGTGATTCAATTTTGGGGGTGATCTGAATACAGATACGAATGTAGGAACTTTTTAAAAGGATTTGATAATATAGTGAGTGCAAATTTCCACATTTTCACAAATAACTCAGCTAACAATGTCAGAAAGTTCTTGTTAAAGGTTTCTGCTTTCAGAGCTTGTCTAGTTTTGCTATTGTTTTCTGTAAAAAAGGGCTTGTGTGAGTGCCTCTATAGGATTGGTAAAATAACCAATCCTAGACAAGTAAACAGAATATCATACTTTTAGAGCCTTGAAAAGGTTCCATTGATCATTTTTGTCTTACTTTTTGTCACAATGCACTTGAGTTTTGCTGTTTACTTTAGGATAAAATAGGGAATGGACCAAGGATGTTGACCAAGACTCGGAGCCTGACCCATTTTGGACTCAAAGCCATGTCAAACTTACCAAAACATCAGACTAACTTGACAGAAAAAAATTGGGCCATTTTATGATTTTATACCACATGTCAACTAAAGACCTATAAAGTCACCAGTTAACACGGTCACTTGATAAATTTTAACAACAGAATGATACTCAAGGCTGAAAATAAGAAGTATAAAAGTATATTTTTAAGATGTAAGGATTTGTTCACCTTGTTCTCAATGCCAGTGACCACACAGACTGTTGTTGTTACTGAAACATTGTTAAGATAATACTCTCAGAAATTACCCTTCTATGTGTTGGTGTCAAAGTCACTGCCAAAGGGGCTGGACTGTGTATTTGATAAACATTGGATGGTGTGTTGATTTAAAAATGTATTAATGAATAGTGAAAGATCCAAATAACACAGGTGTATTTGTTAAACAGATGTTTTAATCAGTGTGCCTATATATAAATTTATTTTCTTGAATTTTCTTCAAAAAATTACAAAAATAAAGCAGAGGAAAGAAAATTGCAATAATTTCATGCCACAAAAATAGTTCAGCCCCATTCTCTACTATATGTTTTTTGTATGTCATTCTAGCTCAGGTTCTCAGTCCTTTCCCCCTATTTGTCTGCACATTTTACAGCCTTACCTTATTAACAGCTCCTAATTGGCCATTGGGCTAAGCTGAGAACAATGGAGCATTGATTTCCTTAAACATAATCACCTCATCCAGTCGTTTAATGGCTGCTGTCACTGTGGGTCGCGGAGAGAAAAATGACCAGTCAGTGGTCCCATCGATGCCCTTCACCTCTCCTCACTAAAGGCTAGAGTGCACAGACACCCACTCCATCTTTGCAGGTTGTTTTAACCCCTTTAGCTGCCTGACAGGCTCCAAGCACTACATCCATCACGACCTACAGCTGTGTCCCAACTTCTCCTAAATCCAATATTGAAACGTAAAGTACACACTGCTTCTGTTTACCAAGGAGTAAGATGAAATACCTCACAGATATCAAATGCATAAATACACACAGACATACTCTCACGGTTACATAAATTCACACACAGTCAGAGAGGGAAACTGGCAGGTCATTTACCCCAGCAGCTACCTGAATGGGATTATGTCGAGTTCAAGTGGCCATTTGTCGTCTAAGTGGCTCTCTGGACTGGCCCAGTAGAGTCATTGTAAAACCATTTACTCTGCTCTCTCTTTCACATACCAGATGGTTCATCGTGATCACGCCTAATGTCCACCTGGCTGATGGTTGGACCTCAGCACCTTGCTGAAACACACACACCAGTATCTGTATCGGTGTGTGTATATGAGGAGACAATCCTAAACACTGTTGGTAATAATTTAATTATAACAATTAATTTTATTATCTGTTCTCGATACAAAAGTGACGTCTGCCAAATCAGTGTCTTTACAAATTAAGGACTAACTTATGGTTTGTTTTCAGGTCATATTTATTTATCTATTCATTTATCTATCATACATAAAACAATTAATGACATAATCAGGCCCCCACAGCTTCCAATCTGGCCCCCAGAATATTATCAAATTCTGAAAATGTGAGGCAGAAAAATATTTTGTGGTTTTGAGGGTATGTTATTGTCATGACACCCCCTAACTATATACACAACCCCCAAATCAATTGGGATTCAGCCTTGACTTCATGCTTACACTTGACAGCCATTGTTTGCCAGTATTTAATCAAAGGAATTAATAAATTGCGAGTCAAAATCAGAGATGGAAAACATTAAAGCCCCTGAAAGCAGAAGGAAACATATCTTTACTGCTTGTAGCTCACAGTACTATGGGTGATATGGACTGATTTTTTTAAAGCTAAGAAATACATAGAATTTGAAAAAAAAGCAAAATATATTAAACTAATAATTGTGTTTTTATGATGGAATTAAGGTGCACCCCAAGAGAGGTGGAAGGGACTTTCAGGGGCCAGAAGTTGGCTGGTATTTGGCTATAACTTGCCAGGCAATTGGCTGGAAGGTGAAAATTGAAGCAACCACATATTAGATAGACCCAAACATTTATGATATTAAACTGCTTTTAAAACCTGGCCCTCATAATGTCAAGAAAGAAATTGGCCCATGTACAAATGTACAGATAGACAGTTGCTAGCATGATGTCTCACACATTATGGGATGCCTTCTTGACTTGTTGGCCAGAAAGTCTACTGTCTGCTTGAGACTACGGAAAGTTGACAATCTCACGGGGCAACATGTTTTAACCTTTTTTTTTTTCAAAATGGGATATATTTTACTGATAAGAAATGACCATATTATACTTCTGCAGAGCCCCATTGCAGAGAGAAAACCCAGAGAGGGGGAAATAGCAAATTAATGCTGTCAGATGCTCCGCTGTCTCTTTAAACTATGGATATTGTAGCATCAAACAGACTTCTCTTATTCCCGACATATTTCTTTTGTTGGAAATTGATCAGGATATTTCTTAGTTAAATAGAATTTCAGCTCCATGATATTATAAAAAAAAATAATTGAGCTAATGTTAGATTATCACCAAGTAATTTGATCAGAAACGTATTGCTTTCCAAACAGCATATTTATTGATCCAAACAAATTAGAACTACATAAAACCACTGCAAATGTTAATTCTAACAGTGGTGTGTGGGAAGGATTCTCCAACATTACAATATGTAAACTGTGCTGTTTTAATGGATATGAATAATGTCCCTGGTTCCGTATAAGGGCATAAAATGCCTAAAGTTGTAGTTTCAATCTGTATTTCTATTTTGCTGTGGTTTCACGAGATGTCATTTTTCATAGAGGGAATTCAGAATGCCTGTGCTGCAGCTCCATACAGTGGTGAATGATAGCTGTAGCCCTTTAAAGCCCCAACTAGCACCACCAGTCACATGACTAAAAGTCGTGATTTAGACAGCCAATGATCTGTGACTCTACAACCCAATAACAGACACAATATCCTTTTGCTTGCAATAAACTCTGCATAAGAATGTAGTATTTGGACTTGCTATTTCAATGAAACTAAAACAACATGGGTTCTTAAACTTAGCACCTCACCATGATGCTCTTCCTGTATTTTTTCAAAAATCCAATGTAATTTGTTTCCACAAAGTAAATTCTGTTCTCTCTGTCTTTTGATAAATTATCTAGCTATCATGTATACTGACACAGCTATAGATTTAACTGAAGTAGAATATAAGTACTATAAATAGAAATTATGCAAGTGCTTTGAGGAATTTCTTTGCATTTCCTTTTTTTGGCACATAAAGTGAGATTGTCTCAATGTTTCGTTTGTGTTCTCCTGTGTGTTACTGACTTCATGTTTCTATAGTTGTTTAGTTACCACCTGACCAAAAAAATTTGGTCCTCTGAAACCCTCATGACAACACCTTTTGCCATCAGAGCTCCATTCAACATGTCAAGTTCCCTCAATGTCACTGAAGCTCCACTGAACAAGAGAAATAGATATGATGGAGCTTGTCCTCTGCTGTCCCTTGTCAGATGTTTGCTGGTTACAGCAGCTCAGTGCTAAACTGAAAATGAAGCACCTAAGCTAGCTTGAGGAGACTCAACCAAATTCAGCATTCTGCGACAGAGTGAAGTGTTGTGACTTATTCAGTGAGTCGCTTTGACTTGAAAGCAAGAATGCAGGTCAGGAAGCTGTGGGTGAAATATTCAACATGCCGACACATTGTTGGGTTTGAGGTTTTAGCACACTCAAGGGATATTTCTCTTCACTTCTATAGTGTGTGTTCTGCCCAGAAATATCCAACAACAAGCTTTGAGAGAGTGACATTAATACTGCACGACAGCACAGTCCAGCAGGACTGCAAATGTTTGCCTTTTAATCCAGGACTGTGCGGCCTTTGGTCTGGCATCAGCAGACATTGATGGGAATGGGAGAAGAAAACTGTTGCCAAACTTGTCGAGGTAGCTGGGAGCTCAGCTCAGTAATTCATGACCTGAGCCTTTTCAAACATTTGCACTGCCAGCCGAGCAGGAGAAACACACACCGGTTGTTGTCCTGCCAGTGGAAGCGAATGCATCTTCTCAATACAGCAGGATGTTCTCTTTAAAACCTGGTACGGTCGAGTGAAATCAGGCACAAACAAGATGAGATGTGGCATGTGGTTGTCTCTTGTTTTTTTTGCACTCCATGCAGTCTGTGGATTGAGGAGAAGAAGTTCAGCCCTCCTCCTCTCCTCTCCTCTGTCCGGGCATGAGCTCCAGTTTAATTGTTGGACGCTGGTGTCTGTTGCAGTGGCTGTCAGGGGAAGATAAAGAGTTTTTCCTGGGGCGTAGGGAGAGGGGAGAGCGGTGATGGAGGGCCTCTCTCCTGCAGCTCCGCTGGCTGCATTAGCCCCACGCTTTATAATTGTGTGAAGGGGGCACTTCCAGTGGCTCCCTCATTACTCACCAGCGTGGCCAGTCCCTGGCAGCCAAACACACCTTGTCCTCTAGCTTTTCTCTCTCCTCCTGTCTCTCTTTTCAGGGCGTCCCTTTGCTCCGTTACCCCCTCTCCCTCCCGTGGGCCATCCTCCCCATTGTTATTTTGACCCAACACTGCCAGCGGCACATTTCGCCTTTTCTTTCCACCAATTTTTTCGACATTGTCTCTTGTCAGACTGGGACCTATTGTGCAGCATTTGTACTGACCGATGTCATCTATGCTTTAGAGTTAATGCTTTGGTGTAGAGCAGCCTAAGTCGTGGGATTTAAAGTGGACTGCCAGGCCTTCACTAGAGAAGAATAGATGAATGATTCATCCCTTTTTAATCACAGTGATAACATCTGGAAGATATTAAAGATGCAGAAGCGGGCGGATTAATACGCAGAAAGTGCATGATGTGATCTTCATCATTGGCTGATTGGTATGGAGTGAGGACAGCCCGTACTGACGAAGAGGCAATTAGATGACATAATTGAGATGCCTCGAGGGCCAATTTGTTACACATACTTACAGTGTAAGTGCCCAGTGATTGTACTGCAGCATGCCTCACAGGATGGGATGAGCTTTCCTGTCTTTCATTCATAATAATCCTGCTTGCTGTATATTTGATGTTATAAAAATATGCTTTGTCAGATTATAAAAGTCTCTGAGCACCTTTATTTCCTCTGTTATTAATTCTCGGGGAGATAAAGCTCCTGTTAATCCCTCAAATTTACTAACCATTTGGTTTTGTCTCTTTGTATCTGCAGAGGGAGGAACGTGTGAGGTGATCGCCGCCCACCGGTGCTGTAACAAGAATCGCATTGAGGAGCGTTCACAGACTGTCAAGTGCTCCTGTTTACCGGGGAAAGTGGCTGGGACGACACGCAACAAACCCTCCTGTGTGGATGGTGAGAAAGCATTTACTGTCGTTGTGTGTCTGCTGGCTTTTTTGTTTTCAAATTGTTCCTGCTATAGCCCTGTAAGAATACTTAAAAAGAGTGCAAAAAAGAAACCCAACAGGATTATAAAAGGTTAAATATTGCCCCACATGGAAGGTTATAGTAGCAGTGGGTCTTTGTACTCTTGAGGCCAAAGTTTACCCAAAGACAGTGGAAGAACTGCTGTTTCCATTAGGCTGCCATGCATTCAGTTTTATAATCAATGAGCGAGGAGTATTTTATGCCCATTCAAGTCAAAGGAGGCAATATTAGAACTAGTCTATTGAATGTAAGATGTCAGTGACTTCATTAAATGAGGTGACTCACCCTGAGTATGCGAGGAACTTTTGAAGACAGGACTGAAAGAGAGATTAATGCACATGCAAGCAGTGATATTAAATGATACAAAAGCCTTGATGGCCATGTGGCTTTCCTCACATGTACCTCTTTGTTTTTCCATTGAAATGAACCTAAATGAGTAAAAATGATCTCATTAATGTAATAATTTAGATTTACTGAGAACAGACCACTTTCTCTAAAGGGAACATATGATTAAACACTTTCAATTATTTTTGCGAACATTACAAGGTATTCGTAGTATCTACCAATCTACCAAAGAAGGCAAAGCAGTCCTTTGTTTGTGCTAAATCTCAGTCTGAAAAAATTTAGAACTGATGGTCTGATCAATCTGTCAACACAATTTTCCAATAAAACCCAGCCCTCAACTGGTATCTCATATTTTTACTCAAAGCCATGGAAGCACTCAGCCATGTGAGAGAGATATAGTGAGAGGGAGCTTGTCCTTATTTAAAGAGACCCACACTAAAACAAAGTGCTCTGTGAGAAGCTATTTAGAAAAAAAAACATGGCACAGAAATTGTATTAAGATCTGACCTGATTTATTCTAGACCTGTGTTAGAAGGTGAGAGCAGGATGGAATATGACTTCTTTGAGGGATCATAGCCTTGGTGGCTGCTTAGCTGTTCTCACACATATCTCTTTGTTTAGTTTTTGTTGTTCATGTGTTTTTGCTTTCAGTTTATGCTAATCTGGCATGTTCTTAACGTGAGACCAGAGAAGAGACATGTAGAGAGCCATTCATCAGGACTTGTTTTATTTCTTAAAAAAGGGTTACTTTTTAAAATCACAACAGTGGCATCAGGGAGGGATTGCAGATGCTTAAAGTATAAAATGTCTCTTTTCAAATGTGTTTTTGTCCTCAATGCCATGTTAGTGTGAATGTGTGGTGTATGCATGTTCACAAAGCACTCAGAAAATGGTAAAAAAAAATAGCACTTTCTATTCATCGCAGCTTCAGCAGTTAAATATGGTGCAGTTCTCGCAGAGTGGTAAGTCTCCACTGCTATTGTTAGCAGTAGTCAACCTTTGGTTCACCATTTATTTTAAATGGTAAATGGACTTGAGCTTATGCAGTGCTTTTCTAGTCTTTGACTTCTCAAAGCTGCTTTAACACCACAGGTCACATCTACCCATGCACCCATTCGCTCTCATATTCACTCACTGATGGTTCAGTTTCTATGTTGGTCGTTCATCAGTATCAGCTAACACTTTCACGCCTTTTCATGCCCATTTACACGTTACTGACGCAGCAGTGGGAGCAACCTAGGGTTAATTGTCTTGACCAAGGACACATCGCCATGTGACAGCCAGAGCTGGGCTCAAACCTGCAACCTTCTGATTACTGACCAAGCGCACTATCAGACTGTGCCACTGATGCCCCAGAGTTTAACTTTCTTTCTGTGCCAAATGGAGTCACCAATGGCTTAACAAAACTGAAGATTCGTGCTATGTGCAAGACACAACCGATGCTATCCAGTTGTTTCATGTGTTTATTCAGTGTCCTTTGTCTACATCTAGGCTTAAGGGCATATAGGCAGGCAGCAAGGCAAACAGCCATTAGATACGGTGGTTACTAACTGCAGGCTGATGCAGTACAGTTTAGGCATAGCAGTATTTGGAGCTGTACTGGTGGAAAATACATAAAATAAGTTAAACCATTTGGTATATCTAGTGCTGGCTGTTTTCTTATTCAAATTTATCCATTTGCCTGGCTTACTGTGTGCATCTAATGTGATAACGTGATGGTGCAGATGACACATTAGAGGAATTTGTTGACAAGTACAATTATTTAGTGCAAAAATCCATTAAGAGAATGTGCCATTTTTGCTTTCTGGGCAGAAGTGGAAGAGATGACATTAGATGCAAATGTTTGTAGCTTAAAAAGTGGCTTTTCAGTTGTAAATAATAAAGCTTAACTTCCCCAATAAAACATATGTTTATACAACACATCAAACAATGTTGCAAGTTCTGATTGAACTTTATCTCAGCAACGTTTTCCTGACTAAAAGTGTCCAGAGAGCACAAACTTCCAGTGAGGCATTCCCAACTCTTTTGGGCGGGTTATTGTCAAAAATGTGGAAAACTGCCCAATCTTGCACTGTTTACAAATCCTCTGTCAAAGTCCTGGATCTGCATCAGATTAAGATCAACACAAAAATCGAATCACTTCTTTCTTGTGCCATGACCAACATTTCCTGAAAATGTCATAAAATGTCATACATTATTGAGTTATTAGCGAAAAAATGTGAAAACTGCCCTTACTCACCATGTTAACAAATCCTGTAAAAAAAATCCTTGATCTGTATCTGGGTTTGGATTTGGATTCTTCCTTTTGTCATGGCTAACAATACCAGAACATTTTTTCAAAACCTGTTCATATTTTTTTGAATTCTCCTGTTCACAATCTAACAAACACACACATAAAATAACAAAAGCCTGCAAAAACATTGCCTCTTTGGTGGAGATAATTATCCTTTAGTTTGTTTCATTGAGAATGAATTAGCGTTAAATTATTTTTTAAAAAGTGACTAAAGAAAGTGAAGAAACCTGTAGACAGATTTTTACACTTGCACTGAATGGTAGCTCTTCAGAATTGGTTAATTTATTTCTACCTTGGCCATGCATTCCTTATTGAACGCTTCTCATTGATTTCTTCTGTGTAACTGCAGCTGTCTACATGACATGTGAGGTAAAGATTAACATTTAATTTCAGACACAGAAGACAGTTTCAAGGTAAAACAGAATCATGTTTTAACGAATAATTCTTAAAAATAATACCTTATTTGCTTGCTTTACAAAAAAGAACTTAAAAGCATGCAGTATATTGAAACATAACTGTCTTTGTTGTCCCTGAGTTTGCTTATAATAAGAATACACTGAACTAGTAAGAACATGCTAATGCTGTGCTGCCAGGCATCATGGGAACTGGAGGACGACCCAGCCGGGCTGTCGGGAACACCTGAGCAGGGAGCACGTTGCAGATCAGATAGCCTACGGCAGCTCAGGCTGATGGAAATGAATAACTAATAAACACAAGTCAGGGAAGCTCCGGGCGAGTGCACCTGAATTACCTCAGCTGAGAAAAACAATCAGGCAGAGGCGGCTTCACGGGGGAAAAGAAACTCGACAGGAAGTCACAAGTCTACTGAGACAGAACTGCGCTGCCCCCGTTCACTCCATGAAGCTCATTTATCGCTCCTCAGCCTCGATCTCTTCACCCACACCTTCAGCAGAGATCAAAGTCATGTCTCCGGCTGCCCTCTTGCAAAGATGGACACCAAAATATCTTCATTATGAGGGATGTTACACGACAGGGCCAGACAGGATCGCTCAGTGGGCTTCACGGGGCTGGTTAGCCACATCTGACACTCCAGTAGATCCTAGAAAACGAATTATAAACTTCTCACAGTTTGATGGAAAATGACTTATAAAACTTTTCTTTGAGCAGGTGAATTTTCAGTCCTTGAGACATTTTCTTCAGCACACGGATGTTTGTGTTTGGTCTGAGGCATCGCCTCAATGAAACATTTACAGAGCTCTGACCTTGAGATGCAGCTTTTTTTGCCGACTGTGTTAACCTTGTGCAGAAAAGACAGACAACCAGACACCATCTTCCCCCGCAGCACCTTACACACAAGGGACTTTGGACTTGCTTTTTATACTCACCTAGATTGGGTCTTTTTCACCGAGCGTGACCTGAAGAGACCTCACAAAAGGCCTGAAAATGTTAACATCTGACTGAAAAGTTGTATCTTTTTTGCCTGCAACTAACAACAGATAATAAGAAAAACATGCAGTAATACAAAGTGCTGTATATATATCTTCAGAAGAAGTTTCCATAGACAGCGACTGAATGTAATTTACACAGACAAAGGCGTGGAGGTGGAGATGTAGGAGATGCTGTTAACACTTCATGCCTCTATGCTTCAGGCTCCTGGAGTGAGAGAGTCCTTGCTGTTAGCGTATTGATTAACAAGCACTTATAGAAGGAGTGGTGATAAAAATGGAAATGACAAGCCACTGAGCAGGAGCTACAGTATCGAACCCTGAACGCTGCACCGCACTGAAGGAGTTAAGGGTTATCTCACCCCTAACTCATTTTATTTCCTTCAGTTTGTGCTTAATCCTCTCTTAAAGCATTTTACCAGCATAAGAGTGAATCTGGCAGTTTGTTATTTATTTAACACAGAAACCACAACGGGACAGGGGCTGAAGGGCAGAAGAAATAATTATGTGATTATTCATAAGAGCTCATTTGTAGTCGCAAGTGTCACACACTGCAAACGTGGCGTTTAATTAAAGGATCTTTTTTTATGAGTGGAAATAAATCATCACAGGAGGAGGGGGTCACACTTTTCAAAGTGCCTGTGAAACATTAGAAAATGTGTCTTTTGAGTTTGTTATATAACAGAGCTTTGAGATTAACTGCCACGTAAGCCTCAGTGATGACAAAATTCTTCAGTCAATTCAAGTATGTGAAATTAAGTTTTAAATTCAAGACAAATAAAGCAGGGATTCTTGCTCTGGGATGCCCTGTGGTTTTCCATACGTAAGTGGTTTAATTGGTAAGCAAAGCAGGCAGTTCGCAGGGGCTCGTGTTTCATAAGCCTCAAGAAATTGTCATTAGGTGAGTATCAAATACTCAGTACTCAATTATTTTGTGGATTAAGATGCATCTGAGATGATTTTTACCATGGTTTGCAGCTGCCTTAAACGGCTTGTTCCCCAGCCCCCCGAATAAACCTACCAGTGTGACATTACACTGTTGTTGTATTGTCAGTTTCAGCCCATCGGCATGTGGTAGAAAACCCATTTCAGCGCATAGATATTAGAATAAATGCGGAGTTGTTGACAATATGACCCAGAGCAGCACTGAACTGAGCAACTACCACAGAGTAGAACTGTAAACCAATCAGAGTGGACTGGACCCACGAGAGAAAGGTGAGACTTAGAGAGACAGGAGCTGTAACAGAGCATCTCAGACAGAGAAAGAATACTGTGCTATCAGGGTTATCCTGTACTTCAGAAGAAGATGATTGTTTTTTCAACATTAGTGAATGTGAATATATCCTAACAGTCATCAAAATGAATATATGAACCTGATTTAAGGCAATATCTAACTTTTTTAAGGAACAGTTAAGCAGATAAGCAGAGCCAGAATCAGAGCCTGTGCTTGACGGTACCTAACCCTTATCATGAGAAACCCAAAAAGGCTTGTATTTTTCAATAAAACTTGCTCACATGTAGTCACTGGCAATTATTCAAGAAAAAAAAACAATGATTATTTGACTGGGGTATACATCTGAAGTCGTTACCTTGATGCTAACACATAAGAAAAAGTGCCTGTAACAGGAATATTGACTAACCATTGTTATGTGCAATTTTTAAACTAAGAAAAGATTCATCACCCTTTACAAGACCCAAAAAAAATAGTCTTAAACAGATTAAATTTAATTATTTAAGTGGATTGTGTCTTGATTTATGTCAGCAAATTAAGTTTCTTAGCACCCCTGTTGTGTCACCGAACATACTGTTTTCATTTTCTTTTGTCATTCAGTGGCAGCTTCCAGATGTAATTGAACTAGATGCTAGAGAAAAAGAATGGATTTACAGATATGGTTTTGCATTCAGATAAGGTAAAAATGTCAATAATTTTTAATACCTTGTTTGATTATTTGAAAATTATTACCCTACCCTTGACCCGAGTGCATCATTTAGCCCCCTGTCTGGCCCTGCCACTAAAATCTAAGTCCTGATTTTGGTTAAATTAAAACAAAGTTTTGGTCGAAATTCTCTGACACATATGACAAATATAGCTTTCACTTTATCCACATCTTCACAGCAGCATTTTACCAACATGCATTGTACATTTAGGGATAAATGCCTCAGGTCATTTGAGGACGTGTTTGTTGGTAATCTTTTAAAGGTAAGAGTAACACATGTTTTTTTGGGGGTTTTTTTGTATTTATTTTTCAAGTGTGCCCTGCAGGCCACCGTAGCATTATATGAGGGATTATAGACTTAGTGGAGTCAGTGGCCTGTCCCCTCAGCAGTACGCAGGCCTGGCCCAGATGGAGCTTTCTCCTCGGGTCTCGGCGTTATTAATGTTCCATCCAGATGAGGAACGATGCCGCAGCCTGGCTCATCTCCCTGCCTCCCTGGGGGACACCTGCCGCCACTGTTCCATACACAGGTTATGTTCCTGAAAAAGGAGAAAAACTAAAAAGAATAGCCTGTGCTTTGATAGAACAAATCAAAAGTATATCTTCAGAGGTCATTGGGTTTGGACACACACACTCCTTTATCTTTGGCCATATTTGCCGAAGCAGGCAGACTCCTCCATGTGTCGTATTATGGGTCATTAGTATCAAAGTCCAACATCAAAGCACACACTGAAGATCAGTCCCACAGTCGAGTGTTTACCTCTTCAACACAGGCTACATGGGGTTATTTCTGCTGCTATTGGTATCTGTTTTGGTCATTATTAATACATGAGGATTGTGACGACAGCTTGCGTTGGGAGGTGTCATGCTGGGTGGGGGTCTGCTGTCAGATTATCCCTGTGGTGGGAATTGATTATTAGCTTTGACAAGGAGAACTATGTCCCAGTTATGTCAGGGCCAACGAGGCTCTTAGTGAAGAACATTCCTTTTAACAAGTCAAACGCTCATATCTCTGCAGCCTCGCCAGGCCATTCACACACGCTCAGATTAGGCTCTCAGCACTGCACCGCTGCCTTTCTCTGACTGTATGAGACGTGTAAGCCCTCAGCCACAGCATGGACACACCGACATTCACGCATTATGTGCTCATTTACTCGCCACATGCATGCAGATGACCTAATGTGCACACATGCTAACACTTTGTATTGTCATGTAGCTGTTGAAGCTGTAAACTTTGTTAACAAGAGACACATGCAGATGCCCACTCACCGATGATCAGTGATGAGGAATGAACCCTTCTGTTTGGCTGCAGGCATGTATTACTGAGCATGACAGGTTGTCATGGTACATTTGAGAAACATCCAGAGGGGCAGACACATAGTTGATACTTTAGAGGAGGGACACTGAGCCCTGCAACTCCTTCACATACAATACTAGTAAAAGGATACAATCAAAAGCTTATCATAAGGGTGCCAGAGAAGAGACAGATTTGTAAATAATAAGTGACCAATTACAGATATATACAACTCTCTGAGTAGATATTTAAAAGTTGCCTTGCTTTAGAAGCAGTCACATAAATGGAGTCAGAACAGAGCTCATCTTTTGTCCTCCCCCATTATTACTCACTGCATAGTTCCCCCACCTCCAAAACTCCTCAAAGTGTACTGGCCATTGACAGTAAGTAGACACTTCCTCAAGGGTTGGTAAGTTGGGCTAATTGTAGGCGTAAGTTACCTGTTCTTAGCTACAAGGAGTGGCACCTGGTGTGGTCTTCTGCTGCTGTAGCCCATCTGCTTTAATACTTGATGTGTTGTGCGCTCAGAAATGGTCTTCTGCATACCTTTGTTGTCACAATTGGTTATATATGTTACTGCTGCCTTTCTTTAATCTTAAACTACTCTGAACATTCTCTTCTGACCTATGGCATCAGCAAGGCATTTTCACTCCCAAGAACTGCCACTTTTTGTAAACTGTAGAGTTGGTTGTGCATGGATACCCCTGTGCAGCAGCAGTTTCTGGCATCAAAAACTATGCTACATTCAGGGTCACTTTGATCACCATTCTTCCCAATATTGATGCTTGATTTCAGCCTCAGTGGGTCATCGTGACCATTTTTAATGCCTAAATGCACTGAATTTCTGCCGTGTCATTGGGTACCAGTTAAAGTGGTCAGCAAGTGAAGACTGCTGCCCTACTTTTAAGAAAGTTTTCATTATGCTGGGAAATATATCTCAGTACAGCAGTACAAGATGGTTTTATATCCCTATTCAGCTGTGTTCACACCAAACGTGAATTTTCAATTTGTTGTGCGATTGAAATACATTGAAAGTGAATGGGAATTAGTCACGTTTTGGTGTGAACTCAAGTTGAAAATATTCAACTTCTACCCCAAATTCACCTGAAGCTACGGCACAACGGCCAATCAGAATCAAGAATGAATGGTGATTAGGATGATGCCACAGACAGAGGAGGTGGTAAACAATGCTACATGCCGGAATCAGAGCCCCACTACATGATTATTTTAGTGTTCAGAGAGTGAAAACAGAGAGGAGAAACAGGGAGAAAATCTCTGGAGAGTTTTGAGTATCTGGTAAGTTTAGCTCATACTCATTTAACACTTTTTCATGGAAAGTACTGTAAATCAATTCTGAATATACTGAACTACATGGTAGAAGTACTGGATCATCCATAAGAGAAAGAATAGACCAGGGAGAGAAGAGGAGTGGGTCTGTGATTGTACCGGGGAAAAAAGACAAGTAAAGCTGAGCAGGTTCAGCAATAGGGAGGCCATCACCTGGACATTGTGGTGAAACTCTCCATGTGTACTTCAAAGTCTGTTATGGATCACCACATGGATGTGTTTCTATTGCAGACTTTTCTTGGGCATTTAGTGTCTTGTTTTTGAGAACAGGAGGAAGACAAGGAAGACAGTGACTGTAGAAACATCCAGCATGGTTGATCATGGATTGAGAAGGTGGAAACACATGTTGTTGTGGCGAGAAGACAGACCCGCCCTCTACTCTCATCCACTGCGGGCCTGAGGGGCCAAATTTGGTCTCAATATTTGAACACATGTATACATCGGCGAAATGTAGTTGCGCGAAGGCAGGGCTACATTTGGGCTGTAATTTTTCCCAGAAATTAAACTGAAACTGTTTTTGCGCAGACACAGGCATTTCCATTAGACCATGGATTCATCCAAGATGAGGACTGGGCCAGTTACTTTGCACATTTTTGACACACAGCCCAGCCTTTTTTTTCTTATCATTTTGCCATAAGCGGCGTGGAACCCAAAATGAGTGGCTTTGCTTGTCTTCCATGTCTAGAGGTGTACTTCCTGTTGCTGAGGTCAAGGGAGCAGAGGACAGTCGGGTTGCACTGGAAGCGCCCTCTGTTGGATGGGGCTGATTACCGGGGCCCTAAAGTGCTGCAAAGCTGTATATTCTTGATCGAATCGAAATGTATGTTGTGGAGTGTGAAACCTGCTGTAGTTCTTGCCTGAGGACATGGGCCAAAGGTAAACATAATAACAGAAACAATAAATCCTATCTCTTGACAAACACAAAGGTAAACAAAAGGACAGACAAACACATTGTGGATTTCCACAAGGGGAAAAAAGGGTCACACGTGAGGTAGAAGATGATCATGATGCAGTTTTGCCTCCATCTTTGCCACATCCTGTCAAGTTCTGCCGGCTCTGATGATGTGATTAAATTGTCAACCTTTAACCTGCCACGAGAGGATCTGACTCTCAGCTGGAGTCAGAAGACACCTCAGTGCAGTTTATTCTCTTAGACACTCGTGAGCAAAAAGAGTTAAGTAAGTTGTGTTTGTGCCGGAATTGAGAGGTAAAAGAAAAAAAGGAGTAGAGCCATGTCAGCTGTGTGGGAGATACATTTTGTTAAATCGTTTTCGTTCCCACATAAAGGAAAAGAGAGAACCTCACAACAAAAGGAGTTGTTGTTCATCCATTAATATACACCTACACACCTGCACACACACAAACAAACATGAACACCTAACCTAATACACACCGTCACCCTTTGTCCATAAAACTAAAAAAACAACTAAAGGGTGCATTTCACTACATTACCATTCAGCAGTATTCTTGAACTGCTAAGGCGGGTAATCTGTCAGATTTTAAGGCCATTCTGACCAAATTTTCAGTTGTACAAGTAGTTATGCAGTCAAGTCAGATTTTAGCCCAGAATGTGCAATGTTTGTTGTGCAGTGTTCAGATGGGGCATGATGATGGCCGGCTGCTTCAGACCAATTGGATGAATTTCTGATATCAGCCCAGAAATCATCTTGTGTATTGTGTCATAATGAGTATATCATCTAGGATGCATTAAGACTTTCCAACAAACTGTTAGCATTTTTTTATAGGGATGAACAAAAGCTTTTAAGCACTGTAGCATATTGCATATTAGCAGGAAATTAATTGTGCATTCATTTCTTAAAATGTTTTTTGTTTGTCATGTCAGAGGCTAACCAGTGCTCTGCATGCATGACAGATACGGATGTAAACAAACTAAACAGCAAAGCAAAGATGAAGTTTCTGATTCAAGATAAAAGTAAGGACAGAGAAAAGAAGTTTGTCAGGCTCTGAAAATCTCTTTTGTGTTGCAGAGGAACTACAATGTCAGCGATAGAAATGGAAAATGTTGGCGATAGACAGGGACCCAGTTAATAAATATCATTAATATTTTGTAGTAAACTAGCATTACTATAAGACAAACAAAAAACAGTATAGTGTTGTTAATACATTTTTTTTTTTTTTGCAGTCTTTGTGATGCCCTTCTCTCTTCCAGTGTTATTGTGTTGGTTGTTTTAATTGTGTAGTCTGTCTTGTCTTTTGGCTAGCTCAGTGTGTGACTGCATGGCTCAATGATCACCTGCTCTAACACAGTGACCAATGAAACAGACTAAACAATTGTGTTGTCTGACCCTTGCCTTAGTGTACCTTGGATGGTTATGACATAATAGCCAAGACTTAAATATATAAGGAGCAGCATTGACTGTATAATGTTGAGGCCAATGGAGACACTACTACAAGGGCAGTGAGCATATCCCCCCTACTCACCCCGAGTCCAGTCCATGATACTATTTTTTCAAAGTGACTTCTTTTTTTTTCTAAGTAATTTATTCAGCCAATAATCAGGGGTTGAGTTACTCTTAAGTGTTACTTCAGATTTGTTACATAATGCATTGTTGTTGCCTGACTGGCAGTGCTCTGTATTTTTCACGACAGGTGTGACTGTTAATGTCAATGTTAATGTCAGACAAATATTCTGTGGGTTTTCCCCTTATCAATTTGAATTCAAAACCAGACCAAAGGTACTAAAACACAAGAATTAAATATCTGCAGGTGCTGGGTAGCCCATTACAAAATCAGAAAATTCAGAGAAGCTTTGTGATTATAAAACCAAACGATACTTTCAGAATAGCTAATCAAACCACAGCTTGCTCTCTTCTGAGAGGGCCAAAGATTAATGTAGAATAATGACTCTCTGAAGCCGACCCCAAGATCAGGGGTCTCGGTCTCACTCCCGCGGTAATTATACTCTTGCATCATTTGCGCCATGGTCTTATGACCCTTTCAATACTTTACTGCTGTAACACAAAGCTTGAACTCAAACCTTTATCTCATTAGGATGTAAATGTGATTTTTTTCACTCACTCCCTCGTTACATGAATTAATGACTGACTGATTGTCCATGTGTGTTTAGTTCATAACTAAATGCGAAAAACACCTGCATTGCACTGATGTAAAGTAGTTGATGAAATGTTTAGTGCTTATTGCATGACTGCCATTTACTACATCAGGTCATGCACCACTCCTATCTGCACAAATAACATCAAGCCTTTACATGTCTTGCATGACAGCATTTTTTCATGTTTCTACAACTTTGACATATGAAACATTCAACAGTTTTCCATATTTAAATTA
Organism: Cetoscarus ocellatus; assembly: GCA_037902135.1. Lineage (NCBI taxonomy): Eukaryota > Metazoa > Chordata > Actinopteri > Labriformes > Labridae > Cetoscarus > Cetoscarus ocellatus. The sequence goes on from JBAMNC010000573.1 coordinate 747,520, forward strand.
AAATACATCTTAAAATGTATTGGTTGCACTTTTTGCTTTTCTTAACTGTTTTTTTTTTTCTCTTTAACTACTTTGAAACTGTGCAGTCATGCACTGAAAGAACTGAAGTCTAGTCATGTCAAATGCCTAAAACCAATCATTTTACTTGCTGACAGTCTTTTTTGCAAAATAATTTTTTTGAAAAAAAATCAGAGTTAATAAAATAAAATAAAATTATTAATAATAAGAATAATAAGAATAATGATAATGATAATAATAATAATATGGGTTACTGGAATCCAAGAGCATTAGGCACAGGCAAGAGGAAAAATAATAATAAATGGAGGAGTTCTTTTTCATCATACAATTTATTAGAAATTGCTGAAATAATGAGAAAAGAGTCAAATATCAAGAAGGCAAAGTCAAAATTGTGGAAGCTAAAATTGAAGTATAAAAGTCCAATTTGTTAATTTCTTTATGAATTGTATTATCTTATTATTATCAACATAAAATATAAAAATTTTTCTACTCTTTTTTACTTTTTTCTTGAAATTGCAGTGTAGCCTAAAAAGCCCATATTTTGCTTTTTCAGGTTTTATCCGTTCCTTAATGTGTTATATGTGCTTCGTTCCCTTGATACAGTATTTCTGTGCACATGACCAAAAATTACGTTTATCATGGACAGCAAGGTATGACTATGTGATTTCATCATAATTCTGACTCAATTTTGGAGTCAACAAACGGTCTTGAAGTCGCACAAGATTCTACCATCTAACCAGATGCTTCTAACCAGTCCAATAGATTCTGACATGTTTGATATTCTGGTGTTATGACTGCTTACAAAGTGAGAGCAACTACAAACTGATGGCCCAACATTTTTGTCTTTTTGCAGGAAATACAGCCTACAGGGAGCTCATAGGAAATATTTCCACGATTAAGCTGCTAATTGTGTTTTCTGGTGTTTCTGTGAGTCAGTGCCATTGCTACAATGCTGATGTCGATTGGCAGTTGACAAACGGTTCATTCTGAAAAGCTGTATATTTTTCCTTTTGTTGAATCAGTTATACCAATGTCGCATGAACAGTGTCCCACAATTTTAAGAATCTGGCCATCCAGCCCTGAGGATAAAACTAATGTGCCCCTCTTACAACCAGAGTTGTCAGTCCCTGCTGTAATAGCACATGCTCCAATTCAAATGTGGTTGCAAGTACATTTGTGGCACAGTTTGATAACAAAATACACAGTTAAACAGTGAGTTAATCTTAGGCCCTCCTTCATTTGCAATTATTACAGCAGTGGCAGAAACAGGGAGTATTCAGTCTCCCTACACCAATGGATGCAAGGGAATCTGTTTGTCCTTTTAAAGTTAAATGACGTGCAGGCCCTGAAAGAATGATTATTTACATTAATTTGCCACTTTATTGGGTACACTTTGCTAGTACTAGGTTGGACCCCCTTTTCTCTTCACTATTGCGCTAGTTCTTCATGGCATTGATTTAACAAGGTACTGGAAACATTCCATAGAGATTTCGGCCCATATTGATATGATAATATCATGTAGTTCCTACAGACTAGTTGGCTACACACCAGTAGTGCAAATCTTCCCACATCCAAAGGTGCTCTATTTGATTGAGATCTGGTGACTGTGAAGGCCTCTGCAGGACAGTGACCTCATTGCCATGTTCAAAACACCATTTGAGATGATTGGAGCTTTGTGACATGATGCATAATTTGCTTGAAGTAGCCATCAAAAGATGGGTACACTGTATTCAGTAATAGATCAACATGATCAGCAACAATACTCAGGTATGGCATTTAAAAGATGATCAATTGGTACAAAGGGGCCCAAAATGTGCTAGGAAAATATCCCCCATACTTTAACACTATCACCACTAGCCTGAACAAGCAATAGAAGACAGAATTGATCCATGCTTCCATGTGGTTTATGACAAAATTTTGACCCGTTTATCTGAATGTCGCAGCAGAAAACAAGACTCATCAGACTTATCATGGCACCAGCAACCATGTTGCATTCAAAATCACTTAAATCACCTTTCTCCCCATTTTGATGCTGATGATTAGCTATTGAGACACTATGGCCAAAATCACTAAAAGCCATTGTTTTGCTGTTACTTGTTTCAATGTATGAAGTGTGTGCTGCTCAGACCTCCAAGTTGAAACACAATAACTATTCATGGAGCCCACACACACGTACGTTCACATTACGACACAGACTGAAATCAATCGTCCTCCTCATCTGTCAAGGTGTTCAAACATTCTGTTACCTGGCAGGGACGTGTCAGCGGGTTCAATCCATCACATCGCCTGCTCATCAGCCATCTGACAGATGCACTTGTTAAAGGTCCATCACTTCATGTTTCTCAATCAATTCAAGTCCCATTCCTGGTTGTTTGTCCATCAAAGCTTAGAGACTCCAGCCTGCTACATGGCTAACATCTTGAATCAAACACCCTTTCAGTCCTTGTTCGCTGATTATTCTGGGCCCATCTGTCACTTTTGACAGTAAACAGCAGCGTCTTTATGACAATGTGTGGATCATGTTAATTGGTGCTGCTGCTCTAAATCACACTGAAGGTTTCCAGCTTGTAAACAGATGGATGTGGAAATTAACTGCCGGTCCAAAAAGGGATGTAGTTCAAAGACTGGACAGTGGACTCTTCCTCACAGTCACAAAGGAGGATTAAAGTTTGCTGATGGTAGAACAAAGGTTATACCCTCTATGCTGACGGCTGCTCTGGGAGTAGTTAAAGAAAAACGACTGCTGGAGGTCAGTGGTCACTAGAGGGTGATGCATGGATCCCAGCCCAGACGTGGCTCCTCGCCAGTGGTCAAGGTCAGAGCCAGATGTCCTGGCCTGGGTACAGCTGCAGACATGAAGAGTGTGTGTTCATTGGGCTAGACTGTCTGGTTCTGATCCTCATGGCCTCAAGACCAGATAGATCAGACGCGGAGTATGGCCAAATTAAACTTGATGGGCTTCCTGTCATCCTTTTAGGCTGATTGTAACAGATATTTGAGGCAATGATTCAATTTGAACATGAATATTTATGAGGTGTACTTGGTAGTCACTTCCCATAAAAGTTTTACTCAGAGAAAGCTGTCACAGTTTTTATAAGGGTTTATTACTTCTTTTAAACACAGACCTGCAGCCATACTCTACTGAACAGTATCTGGAGCGTGACATATCTAGAGCTAACATGTACATCACATTATATAACTTAAATCTTTTTATCATACCAGGGAGCAACAACTTAATAGAACAATGAACAGTTCAGTACCACATCCATGTTCCCATATGCCTTTCTGAATTGTGATATTTTTGCCAGTTTTGCTTACCTTTAAAGCCTATATTTTGCTTTTTCAAGCTTTACATTTCCCTAAGTGTGTTGTACATGTCTACTGTGTGATGGATCACTTCTTTCACATCACAAAACAAAAAGTTCATCAGGACCTCTCCATCTCCTCCTGTTTATAGTGCTAGTAGCTGCCTTAGGTTGTTTGTTCCCCAGCCTCCCAGACAGACTTACCAGTGTAATGTCCTACCATTGTTCCATCAGCACTTTAAGCCTTTGTCATGAAGTGGCAAGCCCACTGCAGAGCAGGGACGGAAGAATGAATGCAGAGTCATTGAGAACATAGTGCCAAGTAGCACTGAACTGACCAATCACCACAGAGATTACCAGTCACCCAATCAGAGCAGACTGGACCCTCATGGGAGAGGGGGCCTAAAAGAGGCAGCAGATTTAGCAAGGGGTCTCAGACAGACTGCGAGTACAACTGGATCAGGGCTATTCAGTATATAAAAATACTGTATGTTTATAAAACAGTATATTAAAAGAAGGTTTTTATGAGCTTTAGTGATTGTGAACATGCTTTAGCAGGCATTGAAACTACCATGAACCCAAAACTGGCAAAAAGAACTCAAGTGCAGACTAGTCAGGTCAGTGAGGCAAAATGCAGGTTTTATTAACAATCCAAGAAATCGGGTACACAAGTAACCAAAAGGTCCAGGCTGAGGTACAGACAGAAGAAGGCTAAGACCTGGTAAAGACAAAAACTAGGTCAATGATCAGGACTTGACTATGAATAAACGCTGGAAAGAGATACGAGGATCAACAATCTGGCAGCAAGACAGGGGAAGACGTGAGGGTTAAATACACAAGGTAATAGGGAGTGATGAGACACAGCTGGAGAAGAACAATCAGGGATCAGGTGTGACAACGCCAGACAGGAAGTTAAACCTATGGAGACAAGGAGAGACAGGTGAACTTTCAAATTAAACGGGAAGTACGAGACAAAAAACATGAGGGCAAAACAGGTAACTTAACCAGGGCAGAGTGTGTGATAAAACTGAATATTTGAACCTAAGGTTCCTACAAGCAAAATATGGACCCTGTTTGTTTTGCCTATTAGTGTGCATGCTAGGTTGACAAAATTACAGCCCACAAGTAGCCCAAGGGTGCTTCCAAATCGATATCATTTGGGAAAGTTGTCCTGACACAAGAGGGACATGACAAGTGGGACACAGTCAAAAGGAAAAACAGCAGGAAAGCAAAATTGTACAATGTGTTTCAACTAAATACCACCAAAGCAAATGACTGCAGGTATGAAAACCACAAAATAGCAACATCAATGAATAACGAGGAAACAACATAAATGTGTGTTAAGAGTGAGGACTGAGATTGTTATAGCTCTGTTTAGTTCAACTGTAAGGTAGGGGAGGAGGGGAGTCCGTTTACTGTGGGTTTTGTTTTATTCCTTTGGGGACATAAATTGCAATATCTGCTAGACATAATGTGAAAAGTGCTTGAAAATTATGCTGTCATTCATTAAGAGGTTAATTTTCATTTTACTTTAACAAGTTTTTAGATTTTCTTTTTTGCAGTCATTCCAAGTTTAACTGTTTTTTTTTTTTTTCAACATCATCACGAAGAACAACTGAAAACTTTTTGTGTAAAACTTTAACAACATAATAGGGTCAGAAACTAAGTGCAGTTGCATAAGCAAAACAAAGTGTAGGCATCAGTGATGCTTTAGGCATGATGATATTGATCCACTTTTCGATTTTAGTGACTCATGAGGTCAAAAAGAACAATTGTGCATTGTAAAATAAGGAAATTCTAATTATAGCCTGAGGTATAATTAAACACAATGAAGCTCAAGCAAAGCTACAAATGCAAAATACCTATTCATGGAGAAAATATGAAAAAAATAATAAATACATAAAGCAGAAGTGCCCTGAAAGCACAATTATCCACGAAGGCATTCCTGACATTTTTTTCTCATTGTCATCTCATCCTTAAATCAGAGAGGTCATTTGCGCAAATTTCGAGAAAAAAATCTGAAAAATCCCCTATTAATAAGTGCATGTGTTGACAAGAACCTGAAAACAATATTATTGAAATACAGAAGTGGCTGTGATATATCCTAATATATTGGTAAACAATAACTTATGTCAGAACTTTTTTTTCCTAATACCTAAACTAAGCTTCAGATATTTTTATTCCTGTTTTTTTGCTTGATCCAAATCCAGATGTGGCAACAGTAATTTTTTTCAAGGATTTGTAAACAGAGCAACATACTGCAGTTTTATACATTTTTGACAATAACTTGTGCAACAATGTTGGAAATTCCTTGGCAGATGTTTGGTCTTTCTGAGCACTTGTAGTTGTTATTATTTCTGTCACTTAGACAGAATCAAGGTTGTTCATGTTTCAGGGTCCATGTTTTACATAAATTGCATTGATTAGGAACTGTATTTTAAACATACAATATTGTGGGTTAATGATGCCATTTATAAATCTAAAATTAGTTTGCAGTGAATTGTAAGAAAAAAAAAAAAAAAAAAACATTTATCAACTGGTTAAAGGGATTGCAATACATCATAATAAATTGGATCGTCACAAATGTTTCGGGTCCTATCACCAGATTCTTGCCAACACACATAGTCTACAGATATTGATTCATGGACATTTTTAATTAATTCAGAATTTTTTGAAGGAGTTCAATTTGACACAAATGAGAAAAAGATCTCTTTTCAGCTCCTCTAACGTCACCTCTGGTTTATCAGCACTTAGCCGCAAGTGGAGAATCAAGAAACTGCAGGTTTTAGTACTTTGTAATCATTTTTTAAAACTGGAGATTGCTTCTTTCATTGTTCCTGAATTCATAGTCATTGCATTACCAATGTGAAAAGTTCTTAAGCTGCGCCTGTTGTAAGAAAACTGCAGGCTACTGCCACACTGCCACATTGTGCCTGAAGTCAGCCAAAGCTCCTGAGGAGATGGGACAGTTGATATTCTTCCTCTTGAAGTTGGTTGTACTGTCATCACCACTTTAAAACCACTATTTCAATGTGGAAGATACAAATTGTTGCCCCAACATCAGAAATTCTGCTCACAGCATGGAAAACTCATAAAGTCTCAAAACAATTCACAGAACCAGTGAGAAATGTATTTCAGAAACCCAAAACCCACTTCATGAGGTTCTATTTGATCCTAAATCTTTTCTAAAGCCTCTCTAAGTAAGAAACTTGCTGAGAGGAAGAGAAATAAAGAGATCAAGAACCAACACAAAGGGAGACTTCACAGCCTCACATAATGTAGCAGTTTTCTCAACTCCCACTTCACTGTATAAATTATCTATGCATTGTGTGCACACATTACAGAGCACAGAGGATGAGGTGATGCACTTCTGTGAAATACAGTAAATATCATTCAACTTCCATGCAAAGCAGCTCCATGATTTAGCAGCTTGTGTGTGGCACCTTTTTAATCTCCAGCTCCATTTTATCTTCCTTTTCTTTTACCTTCACTGCTTCCTCACTCTGTGGTTTCAGTCAAAGGGATTGATTTAAGTTTGCAGGTATTACTTTACCATTTTCAATTTCAGGTGCATTCTCGTTGTGGAATATAAATCCTCTGTGGTTTGTGATGTGATGAAAAACAACCTCTTCATTCCACTCTGTTTCGTGAAGCAGGGCCAAATGGAGTTATAGTGCAGCCACACATCATCATCACGCAGACTCTGTGGAGCTGATTAAACACATCTCCTCATGCCGAGTCATAATTTGCTGCCTAACGAGGACTTCCTGCATAGCTATGGTCCTGCGCCTCAAACAGAGCTGAGTGTAAACACTGTTAATGATGTGAAATACATACTTAGCTCATGCACGAAGACAGAGGGAGAAGCAGTGTGACGGGGAGCGCACAGTGGATGATGGAGCTACATGTGGTAATTAGAGGAGAAGGTAAACAGCCAAGGGGGGAGCCAAAGGCCAAGTTCACAGTCTGTCAGTGGAGGCTGGTCGCTCACAGTGTGTAGTACAACCTCAGGTCTCATGGAGGGATGGAGGGCGTCAACTGTGAGTTGATTGAACAACAGTGGGGTGTAATTTAGACAGTCATTATGTATTTGGGTTGTCTATCTGTCCATCCAATTCAAACTTTGCTCAACTGTCTACTACGACTCAAGGATGAAACAGATACTAGAGGTCTGACTGTTTTTTGTTTTTTGTTTTTTTTTTTAAATCCTATTGGTTTGGTAAAAGCGAACTTAAGAACTTAAGTTTGCCAAGTTAGCACGATTTATTTGCTCAGGTGTGATGCTTATAATTATATTCTGGTGTGCAATGAAGCAGAGGTCCACCACAGGGCTGTAGTTCATTTTGTACTGGACGGTAGAGAAAAAAGAAAGATGCTTTTAATTACTCTTTTTTGAATTGTGTTATATTTGGAAAGTTGACCAGATCCTTGCACATCTGTCTTTACTGACAACACACTCAGGCTAGCTGTTTCTGTCACCAACTGTGATGAACGAAAAAAGCACAACCTTGGATAAACTCACTGTTGGACCTTATGCTCATGCACTCTTCTACTTGTGATTTGGAGGTAGCTGTAAAAATGTCTGTGTGTAACTGGAGGACAGTCAAGGAACATGGGGGTGCAGAGCCTCTGTAGAAACAATGCACTTTTGGAGTGAACTCATCATCAGGCTGCTGTCCACATAAGAAATATTATACAGGTTTGATAAGGCTCCTCAGGTGGACTCTGGAGGAACAGCAGTTTTTTGCACTTCAAAACTGGCTTCTTTTTTTAGCTGCTTGGTTGGCAGAAGATGATGAGCCTTTTGACTTTCTGGCTCACCATCTCTCTGTTATTACCTCTGCCAAGGAGGCTGTGTTTTTGCCGGCTTTTGTCTGTTTGTTTGTCCATCTGTCTTTGAGCAGGATAACTAAAAAACTTCAAAACAGTGATTAGACTTAGCCTGAGCGGGCCTTGTGCTCTCAGAGCACTTGTACTTATTCTCTTTTTCTGTCATTAGAGGCAGTTAAGTTTATCCATGTTGCATGTTTCATGCTTTATATGGATAAGACTGAGAAACAGTATTTTTATGCCAACAACTTAGTGGGTCCAAAATACTTTGAATATATTTAAAATGATAAGTGAGAAAAGAAAAAGTTGTGATTTATTTAACTACTTTTACTTAGACGATAAGTCCTGATGGTATTGTGACCCATGTGAGGAAATACTCATCAAGTTCAAGATTCTTGCCAAGACAAACCCTTTCACCCTTTGCTTGTGAACATAATGGCTCAAGGTCCTTTCAATTGATTTTTTTCCAAACGTCGACCAAATGTCCACTCCACAGAATGAAATGAACTGATTTCTTTCAACATTGGTCATCACTGGACTGTTTTTGATTGTGAAATCTGAAGATCACTGACTTATTTCTGTTAAACTGCAAAATTGTGACCTTAAGTTCAGGGCTGGCATGATCAGATTTTAGAGTTAAAATATTTAAGGCCATTGTGTTTCATGTCCATCTCTTCATTGTAAATGTGATATAAATTAAAAATGCTGTACAATGTTCATGTTCATCCCAGTTCAAGGTGACAAAAGCATAATATTTTTGCCCCTTTGATGTTTTGCCGCCACTGTGAACGTCCTAGAGACAGAACGGGGGAAACAAGTTGACCCTAATCTTCAAAGGTAGTAACAGAGGCATGGTATTCCAGAAAGGGACACTTAATGAGAGAAAGGAGCGCTGCCAGTGAGCGTCTCTGCCATGTGTGAATGTGGGAGTATGCGCCGTGTCGTACCATCCAAGCCGTATTGCAGCAGGAATCGGCACAGATGTTACGGCCTCACGACCCTAATGTGAAATGTCTCAAAGTGTAAATGTAACAGAGCCTCATTACGCAGCTCTCATGTAAAGACACTGTAAATTGGGTTTGTAATAAATCTCAGAGGTACAAAGTTAAACATCAAGGTCACTGGTCTAATGTCCATCAAGTATGTCAAGAATGCTGTGAGTGATTTATTAAACATTTCTCAAAAGTCCTCTCAAAGCCAATGGTGAACTGTTAAAATTTTAGAAGTTTGGAACATTTGGCCCCATGTTCATCCTTTAATTATGACTTTTATATCTAGGGAACACTTTTAGAGTTGTTCATTTGACGTTGCTACTCTGGCTAAAAAAAATTAAATGATATTATTTGTCTAATTTAATTGTCGAGATATCTGGATCTCATGTTTATCACTTCCTCATAAGATGCCTATAAGTCACACTGCCACAACAGTCACCCCAGCCTTTCTTCTTCACCTACAGGTGCTTTCAGTGTTCATCACTCATATTCTTTATGTAGCCTTGAAACTGCCCAGCAGTAATTCCCTCTTGTTGGTTTTTTCACATTAAAACATAGACATGACTTTGTGATGCTAGGAGAGTGCTTTTGCAATCTTCTTTTAACTGTATAGGACTTCATGCTGCTTTAACTCACAAGTGAATTTGTGGAAGCTCTGTAACCTTGGCAATATAGAGTATGTACATCAAAGCAGGACAATACTTCTCCACATGGTTAAAAAGTTGTGTTTCTAAAGTGAAATAAAAGTTTAACCGATCAAGTTCACAATGTCATTGACATCCTCTTTATTCCAGCATGATTAAAGGAAATATGCTGTTTGGAGTTTTAAAGGGCAAGTTTGAAGAAAACATGCAACTTGCTGAAAACTTCTACAGAGAGAGGAAAGATGATTTATCACCTTAAAAAGTCCTCAGAAGTTTGAACGTTTGCTGTCAAGACACTCGTGCAGAGGTGTGTGAGGAATAAAACAGTTCTTCACACATCACTGCTTGGTGTTGAGTAAAATGGTCTTGATTTTCTGGGGGGATTTGACTCGAAAGGGGTTCACACTTTAGAGCAGCAGGAATTTAAAGACAGAAAAATGACATTTTCGGGGAAGTGATTCAATTTTAGCAGTGATCCGAATCAAGATGTGTATCCAGGATTTTGTTAACAGATTTTTTGATGAGCACAGACCTTGGCAAACATTTAGCAGAGTTTAAAAGGTAGGGAAAAACCTTCTGTAAAGCAGGCAGAAATGTCAACAGAGCCAGACCCATGTTGAAAAGCCATCTGCTGAAAATGTGTTGGGGTGTGAAGAACTAGAGAGGGAAGCAGAGAGAGAGAATAGACATGGAAACGGAGCCACAATGGTTTTGCCTCCAATTAATAAGTATGGGTTCATAGGTTAAGAATAAAGTATGTTTGATATTAGCAGGGGCATCCCAGTATTATAACTGTCTGATCTCTTATAGTTAAACAGTCAATCAAGAAGCAGCTCTTTGATTCACCTTATTATTCTTATTTATGATAATAGATGTAAGACTGGTATTGATCTATGAAGCAGTTGAGTCAGGGCAGCTCACTGTAGCAGGCTGTCCATATCAAGGATTCTGAAAAACCTTGAAAAACAGCAATGTTTCAGAGTATGTAATGTGTATTAATGAGTATATGCAAGCATATGAGTTCAGAGCTAGGAAGTTTAGTTGGATGGATCATTTAAGGACACGGTTGTTAGCTTGATTTGTTTGAACAGTCATCCAACTACTGGGAATTGAATCATGGCTTGTTCTGTGAAAATAATGAAAGAGTCCAGCACAAGGTCATAATGATCTGTCAAGAATGATCAGGGCTTTCTCTTAAAAGGCCTTTGGTGAAGTTCTGTGTGAAAAGAATAATTACTTTTAAGAAAGTATATTAGAATTGTCAGACGCAAGGAGAGTTTAGCCATGGAATCATTGAGATGAGTTGCATGTATGTCATCAAAAGTGTTTAAAAAAAAGGATGATTTAGGTAAAATGTATTTTAGACTTTAATGTGTTATAAGTGTTGTAGTGTTCTGACTGCTGCAGATTTGTGCTAATTTCTCTCAACAAAGTTTCTTGCTGCGATTCACCACATAAGTACATTTGACTGCTCGCTGACTTATTGTAATTCAACTTAATTGCCTATGACGTAATTGTGGGTCATTTAATTCCTTTCTGAAGTACTTCTCATTCATTTTGCACACCTTGTGAGGAGAATATTTAAGGTCTTGCTTTCTTCAACACAGGAGATTGTGGAGCCTAAAGTTGGCCCTTTTATAGCTCTTGAAGAAGACAGAAGGGACTGGATGTCTTTTTTCTCTGATAACAGTACTGGCAGTTTGCCGGTTTATTAATCTGCATATCCACTGAGTGGGCTGGTTTCCTTCAGTACAGTTCAATATGGTTTGGAGAAGTAAACTGTGATCCACCTGCCTTTCTACCCCCAGCTGTACCCTTACCCCGGGGCTGAGGTTTAAGGCAGAAGGTGAAGGTCGGAGCACTCCATTGCAAGAGAAATACAAAGGTTGCTCCCTCGAATCCACAAATGATTTTGACATATCATGGTATTCTGTTTCATTCAACTGCTGTTGCAGGTGACAATTCCAGGGATCCTTCAACAGACTGCAGTAGTTACTTAACCTTACAGGATCGCTTTGGTACACTTGGCAACCCATCACAAGGTTGCCAAAAAAGTGGAATGGCACAGATCAGCTATTTAGGTACTTTTCCTTACATTTTACAGTGGAAACACCTATTCTTGGGTATCATACTGAGCTGAACAGAACTGGAGAAAGGCTGCAGCGTTTTTAGGCTCCATCCTTTGAAGTTGGCTCGGTACACTCAGCCAAACTGAACTGCATTGGTTTTGGAAATGTAGATTTAGATACCACAATACTCCAGGAACTATAGCCAAGCTTGGCAGTGTGATTGATTAGCCAGGATATGCATACTCCATGCTGCATTGGTGTAACAAAAAGGAAGAAGCACAGAGGAAAATGCCAGTTGTAGGTTTTCTCTCTTTAAACTGGCTAATAGTTAAATTTACACAGGACAAGTGAATAAAAAAGGAAAATTTGAATCAGTTCTGAATCTCAGGAATTTCTTTTGGTTGCTATTCTTTTGTAAGCAGATTTCTATCTACACCTGCAGATGGAAATAATGAAACAAAGGCCAAATAATCAGATAGCAGAACTAGATTGGACCACCTCTTGCTTCAGAACTGCCTTAATTTTCAAATACATAGATTTAAAAAAACTGCTCTATTTCATAGAGATCTGGTGACGGCAGATGCTATTTGATTACAGTGAACTCACTGAAACTTGTTTGAGATTATCTGACATTTATGACACGCCATATAAGTCACATGGTTGCAAGTATGGCAAGAAAATATCTGTTGCATCATAGCATTGTACCTCCACCAGCAGCCTGAACTATTTGTTATTGAGCAGTTGGACTAGTGTTCCTAATCAGTTGGCTAGTGAGTTGATATTTAATTAATTACCTGAAAAGATGTATAAGAGGTGTCTAAAGGGAAGGATTACATATCATCAAATGTGTTTTTTGGCCTCACCTACAAACTCATTTTATTTCCCATATAGTCACAAACTCACACACATACTGTTGGCTGGGAGTCGTGTAAAAAATGGGGGAGGGAGATCATGATGAGAGGATGAGAACATATTTGTTTTTGTCAGATAGCTTCAGGAAGAATTCAGTGGATGTTAATGAGAGACAATTAGTTTTGATTAAAAATGAGATTGCTCCCCTACATGCGATGTAGCTATAGCAAAACAAAATAATGATTAATTTCTGTTTGTATAAGACAATATTGTCAACAAGAAGAAGTACCCAAGCAGCAAGGATAGAATTGCTCTGAGGCCGGAGATGAGGAAAAATATTCATTCAGGGACGGAGCTGGGTGTTCCTCTGGAGCCTCCTGTAATAAACTGTGTGGGTGCATCTGTGTGTTTATAGACAAATACAAGTGTGCCAGAGTGGGATATGTTGACAAAATATGTTAGCGTGGGAGGGTTTTTGCATAAATTTATTTTTTGGTCATCTTTCTGTCTATATTTTGAACTGTGGCTACTCTTTTTTTTTTTTTTCAAATCTGGGTGATTATTTATTCAAGCTTTGAGTGTCATTTAATATGTTTTTCTTTTAAAGTTGTTGCTTTTTGTTACTTCTTCCTGCTTTGTGTGGTAAAATAACCTGTGTTTTGTTTTGTGTCTGTTCTCACCCTCCCCAGCGTCCATTGTAATTGGGAAATGGTGGTGTGAGATGGAACCATGTCTGGAGGGAGAAGAGTGTAAGACTCTGCCTGACAACTCTGGATGGATGTGCTCCTCCGGGAACAAAATCAAGACCACAAGAGTGAGACCCTGCACACATGTACACACGCACACTCACACAATGAAATATACACGCATCTACCTACGTGAACGGATCCACACCTGCGAAGCACAAATACACACACTTACACCTCGAACACATGCAAAGGCCTGTTCTGTGTGTATGCTGTGCAAATCAAAGCAGACAGACACTTGCACCCAAAGCCAGGTGTGCACTTACATTCACACCTCCTTCATACCGCCAAGGTACAAACAGAGGGGATTTATCTTTGCTATTTTATCCTTTTTCCTCAAACTGAAACTTAGAAAAAGAGAGAAAAACATCAGTAGAAATTGCTAAGGGCTGTGCTTTAACGCTTTAAAATTGATGCTTTTACAAGGTTTCTAAAGACAGTTCATGAATTGATAAACTGCTGTTACTCCTGGAGTCAGTTTCATAGGTTTTCTTTTATTTACATATTCAAGGCAGCATATAGGTAAGATCTATGTATTTATCTTAATGTGTAACATTATAAAACATGAATCCTAATGAAGATCTTCTCAAAAAAGACATTATGTTATGAGTGATTATTCATAGGCATTTTGAAAAAACGAAGGGTTATTCTTTCAAACCTACCACATGTCCGAGGTTCAACAGTTCAGCATGAGAAAAAATACTACACAACAAATTGAGATGAGTCAAAATTTTTGTGTTGGCAAAATTTCAGCAAGTGCAGAGTTAATTTTACTCAAATTCAAATCCCTGAAATTCTAATCTCAGTTAAAAAAAAGAGTTGGTGTCAAAAACAAGTGTAAAAATGATGTTTGATTTCAGTAAATCAAATCCATGGGTGTCACTCAAGAATCTTTAACTCTTTTCACTCTAAATGACACTTGTAGAGTAAACCATCCTGCAGTCCTCTATTATTGGACAAGTACCAACAGATAGCACAAGCTTAGTCATGAAAACGCCATTGCAAATGTTTTTTTTAAACATGGGATCTAACTAAACATGATACTTCTATTGCAGCCAATTTTCCCCGTTAATATACAGTAAACAAATACACAGCAATGTTTACTCTTTGCAGTGTTAATAAAAAGATAACACTTAAGTTGTTAAAAAAAGGTACTCTGAGAGAGTGCATTACTATCACGACATAGAATTGTTAATCAAAAGTCACACTATTAAGTATTGCAAAGTTACAATTTTTTACAGGTCATATTAACTAAAACAATTACCGCAGCATTTGCTCTTGTGAAGCCTGCAGACTGTACCTTGTTAGCGCACAGCTGGCGGAGGGACACAGACCTTGTTGTGTACCAGAGTAGTGCCAAAACAAAGCAGCTTGGTAGTGGAAGAGTAAATTGCTTATAAGCTGTTGAATACAGTGTGCAATCACCCTACACTGTGTTCGTGGCTTGTTTTCACTTACAACTCTTTAAATTGGGGGTATCTGTGAACACCATCTGCAGCAGTATATAGCCCAAGCTTCCTGAACCATATCCTTCTGTGCAGATGCATAGCTGATCTCTATTACAGTGGCTAATGTCTAGGCATATACCATGAACCTCATGAAATCTCTCTTCCAAAATCCTGAACCACCCTTTTTATAGATAATGTATGATATGTAAATCAAAACTATGTAACTTGCAAGTTGCTCTTAAAAGTAATCATCTGCCACCTAAAACAAACATGCACAGGTTAAACAGATTTGCAGATGTCAAACTGTATAGTAAACACTCAGAAAACACAAAATTCTGTGCCCCCAGTACAACAAGGGGGATTCTGTTCAGAGTAAGCATCTCTCTAAGAGTCCACTGAAGTAGAGAACAAACATAAAGCAGGCAGTAAACAAACAGGTGGGCTCTGCCTCGGGCCACACTCCTCTCACAGATAAACTTAAACGGCCACTCTGTTTCTCTCTGCCTGTCGGCTCTGTAAACTGACTCCAAATGCAGCATGCAAAAATAATGAAGCGAGTTAAGTCTTCAAAGAGGCAGTCCAGCACTCTGTGACAGGTTGATCACCCGATTTGTATTCATTTAATTGACTCGCCCCCCCACCACCTGCTCGCGATCAGCAAACCCCGTCTGCACTTAGTGCTTGGCGACAATGACTCTGAATACGAGCTGCGACTAATGTGATGGCAGGGAGAGAAAGAACAGCCAGTGAAGGTTAGACCACACGGGGCTTCCCAAGGTTGTTCTGGAGATTATGCCAGCATATAGACATAAAGCTTTCACGGGGCCCCTTCACAGCCTCCACAGGCCCAAATATTTCAGGGAGAAGTTGATGGAGTGGTGGTCTTTTCATCCTGTCAAGGTAAGGTGGTGAACTTGGTTCACCCTAAAGAATGCATCTCTAATTTTTCAATCAGTCCTTTGCACAATTTGGTTTGAGTAAATTTATAATTGTGGTTATCTTTGAACAATTTTTTACATAAATCTCTTGAGAAACATGAAAAGATTTTACAGATCTGCACACAAATAAAAGAGCATTAACTGATTAAAAAGGCTTTGTTCTCATTTTTTATCAAAATTTGAAGAGAAAAGGGCCAAAAACTCAGGCCTGAAGCTGCTTTTCTACCCAATACACACATGTCCTTTTCTCTTGACCCTCTCTTTGCAGAACACCCAGCCATACTCCCCTTTTTAGCTTCTGGAAGCAAAATGCAGAGGATGCGTCAACAGAAATTGAGCTGCATTCTTGCTTCTGTAAAGGTTAGTCTTTTTCTCAAGCTGTTATTTGCTTCTGTTTTTTCCGTCTCTTTCTCTCTAACACACACACTCACACACATCACTGTAATGCACTTGAGTGTCGGCCAGTGGGAGTGGGACCAACTCATGTTCAATGACTTCTCATTAACCCAAATACTCAGCGCGAAATAATCAAGTGTGTGTTTACATGCTGTGCATGATTAGGCAGGCGTGACACAAATACTGAATGCACCGCCACCCACTGTAAATATTTATCAACCAGGGCCAGCAGCGCACGCATAAATGAAAAGTAAGTTGCAGCAGTTTTTGCATAAACAGAGGCACATGTATCACTAAGACGAATTAGTCAGCAGGGCAGAATTGTGTACTCTGTGGGAGAAAGCTCATAGAAAAACACCAGTGTGGACAGTAATGAAGTTAAATGATAAGACAACCGTATTTAAAACATTTTATATTATTTTGGAGAAAACTTTTAGGTTTTACTCTGCTTCATATGAAAGACAGATATCAAATGTTTGATGCTACTACATTTGTGGTAACCTGACACACCAGACGGACGGTTCCGTATATCCGCCAAGGAAGTATTTCACTAGTCAATCTGGGAAAGAGGCAATAGAAAATGTTTTCAGAGGGCAGAACCTTCAAAAAACAACTGCAGATGGTGATTGGGCAATCGTTCTACCAATCACACTCATCACAGACCAATCCATATCAGGCCACAGTATGACGTAGCATCTAGAGCCTGTTGTTAGCCGTTAGCTTAAACTATGGTTTAGTGCTTGGACTATCATCTTACATTAAATTGTACAATGCAGATGTATCATTTACCACTGATATGTGACATGGACCTCATCAAGGACAATCCCCACCAAGTTCTACCGGTAATTCTGAGGAGAACATTTTTCGCTAGGTATCGCTGAGTAACCATGACTACCACAGACTAACTGGCATCATCCGCAGAGGATTTCCACGTTCTCTCCCAGGGAGAAGAGCAAAAACATGATTTCCTATAAGAAAAGCTTAAATGACGTTCTTTGCTCCTCTTTTAAAGAAGAAACTGAGTCCATTTCTTGTAAAACTGCAGATTTTGCTGCATCCACAGTGACTGAGTTTGTGGTTTTGGACAATGCTCACAACGTCATATGCATACTGAACAATTAAGCTGCTTTTAATCGCATAAAGATAGACTACAGGTTTGACCAGCTCCCCAACAGCAGTCTTTGGCTGTGCAGCATTTTCCTGCAGAGTGAGCTGGTGGCACAGGAACAGGCACCAAAAAGAACTTAAAGCTTCAGAAGCTGCCATTGTTGTCAAACATCCAGTCACTTCCCCCTGTCGTCACATCTTCAGTTTCTGCCTCTCTTCCCTGATTGGGCCATCTGGCTTTTGGAAGTGAAGTCGTAGGAGGTTGGAGCTTGGCAAGATGGATCTGCGGGATTTCAGACAATGAATCAGGCAGGTTCATCTGCACTGCAGGGTTACATTTGTGGTGAAAAAGAGGTAAAACTTCTCAGTGGATCTGATTATTAGCCAAAGCACAATGTCTATTTTCAGAAAGAGGTTCTTGGAAAAAGAACTTCACTACCCACAATCCGGTTTTACATAAAAGTATCTGATTAATGGGCATGCTGATACCTTGGAAGCATTTACTGTCACTGAAAACATTGTGTGTTGGCCTCTGCCACTGAAGTAAAACATGGTTTATTTTTAACTAATTTTAATTTAATGTATTTTTCATTAATCAAAAACGTAGAAAAAAAAGTCCATGAGTGTTCTTGAAAAATGTTATGAACTGAACTTGCTTGTTGGGTTTGTTTTAATATGCCATTATTGATAAGGAGTTAATTGAGCCCTAGTGGATCATTGGATGTTTGACTTCTTCTACCACCTGAAAACTTACACAGCCTTGTAACTTTGCCCTTTACTTTTGTTTATTCTTTGTTTTTGCACAGAATCAACTGTTGTAGTCACACAACACAAGGTTGTTTATTTGCTCGGTAACTGAATAAAAGAAAATTAATATGAGGATTTTAAATAATTTCAATTAAGGATTCAAGAAGGATTTACTTTGAAACCAGAGATGCTGAAAAAGTGTGAGGTCACTGTTGATTCCCACAATGGCTACAGCAGATAAGGACAGTGATTCTCCAGCTGAGCACCTGTGGCCTTAAGGAGCATAGTTGAGGTTTTTGCAATGGAGATGAATAAATTTCATTTTTAGAATGTAAGTTGATGTATTTCTTGACTTAGTAATGCATTGTTTGAAAATAATCAAAGTTCTTCAAAAACTACCCAATACCTAAATATTTTTAAAACCAGAAAAGCAAAATCCCATTTATAAGCTGCTCGTTGTGGTAGCTATTCTTAATCCAAAAGGCTGGATTCCTATCCCTACAGCTGAGAGGGGTTGGCGTCATATGTGTAAAACTGATTCCTTTTTAAAGACCTCCCTTAAAAGAAGACAAGCAGAGATAGGCAGCACAAATCTCATGGGCTGTTGGTCTGACTTCATAACAGTCCCTGCATGCTTGCCCGCAATTTTCACATAGTCTGCTTGTATAGCATCCCATCCACTCTGCAGCTTTGCCTCAAGTGTCCTCGCCCCCCAGAGGCATATTTACAAGACCCTGAGATAACTGAATGAGGTAATTGTGAGATCTCGAGACAAAAGGAGAACATAACGTAAATGAAAAGTTATACTGCCTGTCTGACATTTAGTTCCTCTCTGTGTTAGATTATTCAACACAGCACTTTATTTTAAAATTACCTGGAAACTCTGAGCGATTGTGGGTTTTTTCTTAGAGTTGATCAGCTTAGTAGAGGTTGATGTGGGCTTGTAGTGGGTCATATTGAAAATAGACCTGCTTCCAGCAACCATTGTGAATACTTGCATGTACTGGACATGGATTGAGGCGCAGGATGTGGAAACTGACTGATTGACAAGACTTGTGCTAATTTGCTGCTTATGCAGGTGGACTATGTGGAAGTTAAGGGTTATAGATCATCTTCTGTTTCATATAGCTAACAGAGGAAAACGTGGCAAAGACGATGGTACAACGAGAGCTGACAAGACACTGCGTCTTCCTCTGGCACACCTGAATAAACAGACTATGATTTATATCCTAAGGGTGGGTGAGTGGTTAAAATATGGATCTAACAGTACTTTAACAGTTTGACTCAAACAATGAAGTTGTGTACTTTGTCCACCAATGACTCACCCACACTCACACACACTCAGAGGTCCCCCTTAGCAAAGGCCTGTTGTTTGTGAACAGGGTGTAATGGCAGGATCAGTTCCCCTCTCCTTTCATTGCCTCTTTTGTTCCATGTCTTGATTTTGCTATCGGCCGCTGTGTGGGTTTGATTACAGTGCCTTACACCGCTCTGCCAATCCCATTAGTCACTAATCTGTGACATGCTAGTTGCTCCTCTGTGTGTATTTGTGCTCCTCGTTGTGTATAAATGCACGTTTGATGTGTTTGATACCTCTGTGTTTGTGTGTGTCCGTGTTGGCTCACCCCCGGGCAACCCTCTCCCCATTTCTCTTCTTATCAGAGGCCACTTGATATCCTGATCCCCCTATGAGGGTCTTGTTGAAGCAGCTATCAGCAAACAGCATGGCCCACAGGCCACATGAAAGGCCTTTCATCCTGCACTCTGCTCTCTTTTTTTAATCAACATTCCTCATTCACCTCCTTCTCTGGCCAAATTGCCTCATTTGTATTTGCTCCACCATGAGCCAGCAAGCCAACAACCCAGCATTTGTTTTTTGGGTTTGTTTGTGTCTTTTTTAAATATGTCATTGCCATTTTTTCCAGCAGGTTTTCATTTTTGCACTGAAAAGTAACAGTGACGCACAGCGAGGCAGACACACACCTGTTGTTCAGGCCCACACAGGCAGACTGCATCAACATATTTTATATGAAAAAATTGGCATGAAAAGTAAGAAGCCGAGCAAATCCCGTGCCTGACACTCGTGTTTTTTCTTTTTCTTTCTTTATGTCTTTCAGAGAGGGAGCCCTTCATTGCCTGTTCTGTAGCAGCAGACAAGGCAGGCCCTTTTGTTTGGGGAAGTCACAGTGGGAGCGAGGCTGGGGAGCACCTTCCAAAACACTCGCCCACCATAGATCTGCATTACCTGCACCACTCGTTAAATAGATCAATGCATTTCAGCTCCCCGCAAACAGTTACACTGCAAAACCTGACTCTAGTGCACTTGTCTAGTTTCTGGTCCAAAATTCAATTGCACTTATTGGGAGCCACATTCACCCAACTAGTCCTGATAAATATGGGTGGTTATTTCTATTGTTAATAAGCCTGATCAGTCACCTTTACAACGGGGTACAACTTGTAACGATGGTGCATTTGTGGAATGAGAAACACAGCTAAACATGAGTATCACCCAAAAAGAAATTGTGTTGAAATCCCCAACTTGAAGCTGGTGTTCCAGTACACAGAGTGGCAGCTTTATTTTGTGTCAGCCCTGGTACCTCTTCCAAATATAGGACCAAGTCCTGTGAAACTAGTGAGGTCAATGACAAACTGCAAAGTGCGCACTTCGGGAACACAACACCCCAAGAGGACCAGTTTCTCACCCTTGCTTCACTGAGGAACTGTAAGTTTTCTTCGGGGGGAGGGGGGATTTTGGCACTTTTTTGGCATTTAGCTTTATGGCCCGGCGCATGCTCTGCTGCAACGACACAGTCTGTCATGTCTGTCCACCTCAGTGTCTTACTCTTCGTCCTGTTTTTCGCCTTGTTTGTAAGTTCCTGTCTGTCAAGTCCTGTCAAGTCAGTCTGGTGAAACTAGTCAACCACAGAATGCTGAAATTGTTCTGGACTGTCCTCGTTATACTGTGGGTTATCGATAATGGCACAGCAGTGGCGCCAATGCAACCAGTGTCCAACAGAGACGGACCACTCACCTACAGCCGGTCTGATCTTCTACGGCTCCGTTCCTCTGTTCTCTGCAAGGAAAAACTGGATGCCCTCCCTCCGGAGCTCCGACCAAGCAAAAGGGGCAGACGAGGTGGTGTGCGCACCCGGCTACAGAAGCGTCCATTCAGACCCCCTCTCCCCTCCATCATACTGGCCAATGTACGTTCCCTCCATAACAAGATGGATCAACTTCATGCCAACTGTCAGGGAGTGAGAGTCTTCAGAGACGCATGGGTTATCGCCTTGACCGAATCCTGGCTCGATGAATCCATCTCCGACTCGGAAATCAGCCTCGACAACTTTTCTATGGTCCGGGCTGATAGGACCAGTCAATCGGGCAAGGAGAGGGGCGGGGGACTATGTATCTTTATTAACAATCAATGGTGCAATAACATCAAAATTCACAATGTCACCTGCACACCAGACGTGGAGATGCTCACACTGTCCTTACGCCCCTTCTATCTCCCAAGAGAATTCCCCACACTGGTTATCGGGTGCGTTTATTGTCCACCAGATGCTAACGTCAGGGCAGCAGCAGAGTTGATAGCTGAGAATGCTAACATGAGGCTAAGTAAATACCCTCATGCCCCGGTACATGGGTGACTACAACAACTGTAGACTGGAAAACGTGCTGCCTTCCTTCTACCAGTATGTACATGTTCCCACAAGGAAGGGAAATACCTTGGACTTGTGTTATGGGAATATTGTTGATGCATTTGCTGCTCGGACTTATCCACCGCTGGGTTTATCAGACCACAATGTTTTGATCCTTCTTCCTCGGTACAAACAGGAACTGAAGCGTATCAAGCCACAAGTCCACAGCGCTGCCCGCTGGTCGGAGGATGCAATTGCACGCCTACAGGGTTCCTTGGCATGCAGAGACTGGAGTATTTTTGACGGTACACTGGATGAGAGACTGTCAGTTACGACGGACTATATTAAGTTTTGCATCACTGACTGCATTCCCACAATAACTTACAGGTCATTTCCCAACTCCAAACCTTGGATGACTCCCCTGATTAGACAGAGACTCATTGAAAAACACAATATATTTCAGCAAAAGGACTGGCTTTCACTTAAAATAATCGATAGACAGATAAAAAATGACATCCTCAAGGCAAAACTCAAATACAAGGATAAGATAGAACAGGATTTTTCTAACATGAACACGAAGCAAGCATTTCAGAAAATAAAAACACTTACTGGACAGAAAGTCAAACAAGACTATTCCATGATCACAGACCCCCAAACCTTTGCAAACACTCTTAACACCTTTTATTCGAGATTTGACACAACTGACCACTCAGCTGTGTGTGACAACCTACTCAGCACTCTCCAATGTGATCCACCACCATCCCCTCCCTTCACAGAGGAAGATGTCTGGCAGGAGCTGAGCAGGTGCAGAATAGGCAATGCCATGGGGCCAGACGGCATCCCTGCTAGGGTGCTCAAGGTCTGCGCAATGGAACTGTCCCCTATCTTCTTTTCCATAATGCAAGAATTGTACAGCACAGCATGGTGGCCCACCCTCTGGAGAACATCAACCATCATTCCACTACCCAAGAAACGCCGTCCCTCAGAACCCAACCACCACCGACCAGTCGCACTCACACCTATTGTGAGTAAATGTTTTGAGAGACTGATCCTGCGCACCATCCTTCCAGCTGTCAGTCCACAGCTGGATAAATATCAGTTTGCCTACAAGGCCAGGCGAGGAACGGAGGATGCTGTGGTATGTCTCCTCCACTCCCTCCTTCAACATCTGGAGACTCCTGGAAACTCTGCAACAGTCCTTTCCATCAATCTGAGTTCAGCATTCAACACAATCCAGCCACATCAGATGATCAAAAAACTACAACAGCTTAACACCACCCCTCATGACATCCCTCTTATTTACAGCTTCCTGAGCAACAGACCACAGGCTGTGAGGATAGGGTCGGCCAAATCTATCACCACCATCACCAACACCGGAGCCCCTCAGGGCTGTGTCTTCAGCCCCTTCCTCTACACACTCTACACAAATGACTGCATTAGCCCCTGATCCATCACCTCATACTACAACTATTCTGATGACACTGCAATCCTGGCCCTTCTCAATGACAGCAACTCCATCACGGCATATCATAACACAGTTCTACATTTCACACAATGGTGCACGGACAATTACCTCCATATCAACGTCGAGAAAACAAAGGAACTGGTCCTCAACACACCCACCTCCAGTCTCAATCCCATCTCCATCAGTGGTAACATTATAGAACAGGTCAACAAATTCAAATATCTCGGACTCTCCCTGGACAATAACCTTTCTTTTGACCATCACATAACCGATATCCACAAGCGTTCACAGCAGAGGCTACATGCTATCCGTTCACTCAGTGAACTCTCCATTGCCCCCCATCTTCTGTTACTACTGTACAAGAGCATAATCCAACCCATCTTGTTGTATTGCTCCCCTGCCTTTTACAACATGCTGTCTGTCTCCAACAAAAACAAGCAACACTATCACACACATAGCCTCAAAAATAATTCGCACCCCCACACCCAACATCACAGAACTCAATGAAAGAGCACTAGCCCGCCTCTGAAGAACAATAGCCATGGACATAGAGCACCCCCTCAATACCCACTTTAGACTTTTGCCATCAGGTCGCAGGTACAGGAAACTGAGATGGAGAAGAGCACGCTTTAACAAAAGCTTTGTACCATCTGCCATCTCCATCCTCAACAAAGCAACCCACTGACTAATGTGTCTACTGTGATGTAAATATGAGTGCTCTATGTTCCTATGTGTGTTATATGTTTCCTAAATGTACGTCTTCTTGCTTGACAGCCTGTGAAAACAAATTTCCCATTGGGGACAATAAAGTTATTAAATAAAGTTATCTATCTATCTATCTCATTCCACAAATGCACAGTGAATATAAATTACAGATTCAATGCCACTTGGTATTACTAAAGGGGAGAAATAATCAACCAAAATAATGTTTCCAAAATCCCGAGTAAAGATAGGAAAACACAACAGTAAGGCCTGCACTGTAACATCAAAAAATGTCTGCATTCGCAGTGGATAATGTTAAAAAATGTGGCCCAAATAAAAGTTACAACTGCCATTACAGCCCATTGCGGCCTTGAGCTGTTGCTTAAACCATACCTCTATTGGGGGGAAAAAAGCTAAATGAGCCATCATTTTGTGTTGAAAAACCACTTTATGCACTATACAAAATGCATCCATAATAGCTACCTAAAGCTTTCTTGTGCACATAAGACAAAATATCAGCTATTGAAGACAAGGAAATAGCTTATAGAGTGGAGAAAAAGACACTTTATTGCACTTTGAATAATGATTCAAACTTTTTAATGCAAGCACTCAGCAATTTGAGCAACTGAGATAAAACTAGGTTTTAACTAACAAAATGTAAAGTCTTAACATGAGACAAGATGCTCATAATTTATTTTATAAAGAATTATGTTGTTGCAGCCATGGGCCCCTGGACTTATCCTCACTCACAGCAACTGTGTGCAAAGGGGACAGCATGTTTCAAAGTGTTTTGGATATAAGTGCTAAGAATGAGCAAAGATTTTCAAATGTCAGTACTAGTGTTACCTCATTTTAAAACCATGGTCAATTCAGTCTATAAACAGGCTGCTTTGTCAATGTCCACCTCATTTACTGTGTATGAATCCATACCATTTCATGCCACTGACATAGCAGTAAGGGCAGTTTGGAGGGTGTAGTCCTTGGACACATTAAACATGTCTGAGGCAACAGCTGGGGAACACATACCCAATCTTCTGGTTGGAAACGGTTAACTCTACTACCTATCCACAGAGATCCATAGCTGTCTCATTCAAACATATTTTTCAATTGCTTTTACACTCATCAAGATGATTTCAGCACAAATTTTAAAATAGGTTCCAGCGTTTAACCAGATGGACTTGTGACTTGATGACAAAGTTTAGGTCACAGCTTCTTTAAGAGGTGAGGAGGTTTTTTCTTGCACTGAGCTGTGTACATCAAACAAAAAACAGTTCTATATTTATTTGAGAATTATTGCAACTCTATAGTTTATTATATAGTGCACTGTATTGTGGGTAGGGAGCAATTTATGACACAGCCTATGTGTTAACATCGAGCTAACGAACTGAGATGGTCATCCTGCTCTATTTCTAAGAATCCTTCATTTGTTATGATTAATTACCAGTAGCTGTCAAAGAATCCATTTCCTTGAAACACTCTTATTAAGGACTGTAGATCTTATTTCAAGACACTCAAAACATAAAATATCTGAATTTGTCTGATAAATGTGGCTCACAGTAATTGCAAAGAGATTTTTATTTTTTGCCTCGAAACTGGACAACAACACAATATATTGGGATTTTGTGTACACACTTGAACAGAGACAGGAGGAATGAGACAGACTGTAATTGAAACATCAATTGTTCCTCTGCATCAATTTAGTGAGACTGAAAGATAGTTTCAAATAAAAACGTCAGTGTTAGGGTCTCTACACTTATGAACTTTCCCTTGTAGGACAGAAATGTCCTACATGCACTTTACAATCCTCATAAGAAATTCGAATTATTTAAATGGCTTCTTAAAAAAGAATTTATCCACTTTTCTGCAGAAGTTGTTTAATCTCTGCAAGGCTACAGTGAAGTATGTAACTGTTCATAAGTGAGTGCTATCAGTGACTGCCGAGTGTATGATTCAAGTGGATACACCGCATCTTTTAAACACGACTGTACAAGTGCCCGCACACTTGTTTTAACATGATTTAAAGACTGTTCAGAGAGCCACATGTCCCTCATAAAAAGAACTGAAGGGCACTTTTTCAGGCTAAATACCGCATGGTGACAGAACGTTGCCCATCTGTGAGACTATTTCAGAGCAAGAGTGACCTGCCAGGAGATTCATTGCCATTTAATTTGTCAAATCTGGAGACTGGAAATGGCCATTGACCAGAGTGAACTCCACATGCTGTTCAACTTCATCTACAAATCATCTGTTTCAACTTTTTACTCCAATTTTCTTCCCCTTTCTCTCCTGTATGAAGTCATCATGAGGACAAATGTTAAATCAAATCAAATCAAAGTATCGTCTGTGCAATAGAGTGGTGCAGTAATGAGTCCTGAAACACGGAAATGAAGTAGCATTTATGCTCCTCTGGTTCCACTGTCTTAACTGTGGGATTTTTTTAATGAGTTTTTAGTAAGTTCCCTGGAATAAGGTCTGTGGTAAACTAGGAAGATTTTAACATACTATTCTATGATATAAAATATATCTGTAAGTCCCCCACTTGTGAATTTTGTGGCCTTTTCTCATCTTATTAATTACAGGGGACATTTAACATTATCATACTAAATTAGAATAAAAGTACTGGGATTTGCTTCCTTAATTTGATTTTGACTTACGCTGATTGTTATTGGGTGGCATGGTGGTACAGCAGGGTAGTGTGGAGTTTGCATGGTAGCCCCCATGCCTATGTGGGTTTTCTCTGGACACTTTAGATTTCTCCTGTAGACCAAAAACATACTCATTAGATTAACTGGTGACTCTAAATTGTCCTTTGGTGTCAGTATTTGGATGGTTGTTTGTCTTCTCCATCTGCTGGTGACCATTTCAGGTTGTACCCTGCCCCTCACCCAATGTTAGCTAGGATAGGCTTTAGCCTAGGTTTAGGTTAAGCGGGAACGGTAATGGATGGATAAACATTTGTTTTCACTGCTAAAAGTTTGAAAGCAGTTTTAATTTGTGAAGATAACCTTACTGGACATTACGTGTGAGTGGCCTGATTTCCTCTCAGTCACTCACCACTAAAAAAGCTCATAGAAAAGAAACCACAGGCATTGTGTTGATGGAATCCAGACAACACCAACTACAGGGCTGTCCTACAGAAATATGTCCTCCCGGCACCACTCTACAGCTAATAATTATCATATTTTTATGAATGAAGCTCAAGCCTTGAGATTTAACGTTTGTGTTCTTCCTCATGACATTATCATACAAATTTGGGTTGGAGGGGAGCATCACAAGTGCCATTGATTAAATGATACTTGGTTTTTTTGCCTTTTCCACTGTCAATGTCACATTAAATGCTTGTTCGTGTATCCTGTTGTCTGGAGTCTTCTGTTTTCAAAGGGTGCTCTTTAGTTTCAGTTTGAAGAGCTTTTCCTAGCCAGCAAGATTGATTCGTTCAGCATTAACAGAGAAAAGGGGATAGGCTAGGGCTGCGTTTGCACTAAACTCTTTTTTTTTTTTTTCGCTAAGGCAATTGTCCTTGGCTCCTTTTACTAACTGAAGTCTGAGTAAATTGCAATTTAATGCCGCCTGCAAATTAGAATGCAGACTGCTTAGTTGCCAGCAGAGATGGGATAGGCTGGAAATCTTTGAGCAATCCTCTGCTACCTGCTGCACTGTTCATTTGAAGAGAGGGAGGACAAAATAGAACAGAGGACACTTTAAGTCACACACACTCTTATGCATGTGGGTTGAAATGACAGCATTTGCATACAGCCTCAGCTAACAAACCTCATGTGGATTGTGTCTGAGACGGAGTGAGCTGTAATGTCAAACCTATTTCTGCTCTTGTTCTGACTGAGGTCATTTCTACGCTCCAACATTTGGATATATGTCCCCAACAGTAGATGAGAGGGATGCAAACGATGGACAGATAAGCCCAGAGGATTAGTGGGTGTGAACATCATGGAGAAAAGAGACCAAACATGTGCAAAGAGAAAAACTAAGATGTTAAATCAGTGACTTTGAAGCTATTCAGCACACGCAGAAAAGCAGCTAGAGCAGGGATCTAACAGACATGATGAAGACAGCAAGTGTCTCCTTAATATAGAGCTTTGGGACAGTTTATTTGACATCTGTCCTGACAAGCCCTTTGGCCCAATTTCCTTTAAAAAATATGCCCATGTGGTTGCACTTGTCTCTGGCAAGCCTTGATTTGATTCAGGGACTTAACATTATCCTAGAAACCTAAAAGTATGGAGATAGTTACCAGTTTGCTTTTTTACAGAGATCATGCAATGTTACATGTGAAAATTAATGACACTAAGTGATTACAGTAAAATCCCTAATACATGCTAAAATCAGTCTTTCAGCAATGAGCAGTTATGCCACACCCAATAGCGCCATGAGTAGTTTAACTACATTTTCCAGTACAGCTTTGTGAAAGTGTTTTTTTTCTGATATATTTTATTGATCAAGTAGTGCGTACAAGTATGTTTCCTAATGACAGTGGGGCTACTGTCTAATCCCTGAAACCCATCAGTGCCTGTGCTGCAGCAAAACAGGGGAGATGCATGCAGGTGATTCATTAAAGAATAATGAAACAAATGTGTTTTAAGTCAACCATCACCTCTGCAGCCTGCAAACAACAGCTAGGAATCTTTCAGATGCTGACTATTGAGCATAACGGAGAGAAGAGGAGCACAATTCATGAGGAAACAGTGGCAAAGTTGAAATCATATTAGGGGAGATTGGGACAAGGTGAACCAATGAAGTGATGTGCAACCTGTTTGTTCTTTACTTAAGAGCGTATGCCCTGGTTATTGGACTGTTTACCCACAACAAAATGTGTTTTGGCTCTCAAAATATTTCACAGCATACTAAATGACGAACCTACTGAACATGATTGATTAGGACAGTGAAAACAGTTCCCAATTAACTTCTGTTGTATGGGAACAAGGCTGATTTTAGTGGCTGACTTTTGACTGATTTTCTCAGGAGCAGGGTAGAAATAAACATTTTTGTTACATTACTCACAACAAACTTTAAGTTCATTCTAAACTTTTATTCTTTATTGGACTTTGAGAATTTCTTTTTCTCAAGCATGAGCACATTGAAACAAGCAACAAAATAATCAATCAAAAAAAATAAACAGAAATAGATTAAAACACCCTTGAAAACAAAGTGGCCAGAAATGAAATCCCAGAGCTTTACTAAAGAGGCAGAACTTCAGTCCTCAGCATTTTCTAAAGAGACTTCTATGAGGTTAGAGGCATCAGTTCAGTGTGACTTTAAGGGCTTAAACATCAGAAAAAAATGTGTTTGTTTGTTACAGCATCCACATTTCAATGAGAACTTGTGAATTGCAATTCACAATCTCTAGTTACACACAATTCTGAGTATAGCTTCTGTGTATTATATTTTTTCCTGTCTTGGCTTTGCTTTCTGTCTGCCTATGAATCACTGTGCAGGGATGAAGAGCCCCTGCTTGTGAGAAATATCCAATCACAATGTCCAAAAGCAGGGGGCTTATCAGCACTGCTGATGAGTCCTGTTCATGAAGTCATTCATCAGAACAGTGGTGCACAAACATTACTCAGTACTTCCACTGTGGAACGTTTGCTTAGAGAAAATTAGCATAGTGGACTAAATTAAAACAAAATGTGATACCTTTTTACTTGAAAGATAAGCATCTGTCAACCCCAGCTGTTGGAGGTAGTAGAATATAGACTTATAAAACAAGCTTTAGCTGTAAGAAAAATCTGCTCAAATACGCTAACTGGCCATGAGAAGTGCAGCCAAACTTATCATAAGTCTCACTGGATAAATAAATTTCCAATGTTGAAATCAAATCTATATTAAGATCAGCAGGATAAATGTTAATTTACCAAATGTACAATATGACATAACTGTACATTATGCTGTTTCTAAAGTCAGCTCAAAAAATTTCTATTACTGTTCAAAAACTCTGGATTCATGATGGCTGATTTGTGTGTCAAACACAGATCACAACGCAAAGGCTTTTAGACCAGGAGCTTATGCTATATTTTGGCTGCATCTTTTGCAGGATAGATATGTTTTATTGTCTCATTTTTAAATGTCAAAGATTATAAGCAGGAACGGGAAAAAGTCATACACGAAAACTAAATGTAGAAATAGAAATTTAACCATAAAAACCCAAAGTTTTATACAAGTGACTTGATCACTTGAATATCGGACCAGAGAAGACTTAAGAATAAGAGTGTAAAACAAACAAAAGGAGTTTTTCCACATAAATGCCAAACCGGGTTTTTACTTTTGAAAGCAGAAACAGGAAGTGCAACAGGACTGTGTTCATCTTGTCTTTGACACTTCCTACCAATTTGGATAAACATTTCCGCTGAAACTAGGTAATATGGTGCTTTATTTGTCATTTTCCAAAATTAGGTGAGCCATCTCTTTTATGCCTCAATGTTTCATTTCAGACAGAGAAATTCTTCATTGTATAGGAAACATGAGATGGAAAATGGCAACCGTTTGTTGAACTTTGCCCTGGGAACATGTAGTAAAGCATGACAGGCTGCTGGATAAGTAAGCAGAGCCTGCTACTCCTGCTGTTCTCTTTCTGTATCTTATATTTGGTGCTGCTTCCCTGTGATGGCCAACTTAACTCCTGCCTGCTGTCCATACTGTTATCTATACTTCCTCCTGTACCTCCATCCTCTGACCCCCTCTAAATATAGGTCCACTAGTTGAATGGAAATCCGCTGTCTCCTTCGTCCAAATTCATTTTTAATTCTCTTTAGAATTGAGGACTCTGGGGAACAATAACGTCACTCCATGAGGTGTATACACAGCAAACAAACGTTTATGTTAAATGGATCAATTTCTCATAATGAGGGTAAAAGCACCTCTGAAAGTGCAATTTCTGATTCCCACCTAGCATCCCCAGAATGTTTTGAAAGTTTATACCATGAACTATAAACGTGAACAAGGAAGTCCTTTTATAAACTTTTTTCCGTCTCATCATTTCAAGTTTTTCCAACTTGTTTCCAGCTGAAAAGGCCACGCTGGTTTTCGGCTTTGTATACAGAGTGATGTTTTAGCTGAATGGAATACTTCATTTTTAATTTTATTTTACTTGTCATACCGGCCGTTTATTGGTTTACTGGAGGGTCCTTGATGGCCAAAGTTTGCGCACTGTGCCTTTAAACGTGACACTGAGTTCACTATACACTAGTGGCCTCCACATTCACCAGATCTCAATCCCATAGAGCACCTTTGGGATGTGGTGGAAGAGGAGACTGGCATCATGGATGTGCAGCCAATACATCTTAAGCAACTACATGATACTATCATGTTGATATGGACCAAGTCTGAGGGATGATGGCAGCACCTTGTCGTATCTATGCCTCAAAGAAATAAGGCTGATCTAAAGGCCATAAAGGTCCAACCTGGTACTAGCAACATGCACCTAAAGTGGTCAGTGAGTGTAGTTTTAGGTTTGTGATGGCATTAAAAACAACAGCAACAAAAGCTGCTTGACAACAGTAGCATTAAATCATACGCTCTTTAAAATGCACATAGTCACAATGACCTCCATGGTAGTTTCAGGTTGAAATACTGTGGACACTTTTAATGGACTTTCTTCCAAATTATAGTCCTGTAAAATCTAAATAGGTCTAAAAGACTGCCTTGGTGGGTGTTAATCATTTGAAAAACCTAGAATTTTGTGTGAATCATAAATGATTTAGTCAATTAACTACAAACCAATAATCTACATAAATAACCATTAAATACATTAGTCTTGACTGTTATGCAAAATTGATGCCAATTTGAACCTTCATCAAATGCCACAGTTTTTGTCTCTGTGTTAGTTATTTGGAGCGTAACATGAAAATACCCCACAAACCACAGTAGATGACTGCAGCTGCACACAGCTCTACGCACAAAGACGGGTTATTAAAAGCTTTTGGCTCTCTTACTCACATGTCCAACATACTGGACCTCTGAGACTCTCTCGGAGCTGCAGCTCATAAAATGCCAACAGCACCCTCCACAATCAAATCCACACACCTGGCTACCACCTGCCAAGCCTGCTGGAAATGTCATGGCTGTGTTTGCTAGTTGAACAGGATTATGGGATTTCTAATTGGCCCCACGGAGCGCGTGAGACTTCAGATGTCTTCACTGTATGATCTTTAAGCAGTAAAATAAGTGGAAAACAGGGTGAAAGGTAGGTGGAGAAATACTGCGAGAAAACATTCACATGCTTTTGCTGCACAGACGGTCAAAAGAGGACAAGGAGCCTGGCCCGCAGACATCGTGCAAACAGTTATTGAGCGTCAGGTTGAGCAGGATGCTGAAAAGCGGGATATTCAATAGCAGTCTCAAGGTTGCACAATGTAGCATTGAAATGTGTTTGGGCCTGCAACTGAGTCTCAATAGGAGTCCCTGAACTGGAGTCACGGAGAGACAGCTCAGACTCCACAGCGGGTGTGATCCCATTTCGTGATGGCAAAGTAATTTTATCAGTTTGAAGGAGAATCATCTGCTCTGATTGGCTGTCTTGGTCAATATTATCTGGCTTCAGACCCAAATCACAAGCCCTTGGAGTGATAAAGCCCTTGAATTGACACAAGCCCCCGACATGGTGGAAGAAACATAATGAGACATTCAGACATTATAAACATCATTAAAAACAGAAAATGTATTAGCTTCATCAGAGTAAATCAGTTTTACCATTCAGCCACATCCTGCTCACATGAACTTGAGAGAATTGGAAACCACTTGAAAGGTGTATTCTTCACACTAAACACATTTTTGAAACCATTGTATTTGTATAAAATGTTATGTTAGCTGTCTAGTTCTCTCTTCAAGCTCTACCATCTGATAATTGCAGTAAATATTATTCTTAAATTTATTACCTGTGGGGACTTTGAAAGACTGAAAATAATTGTTTGGCTTAACAGAGCTACACATTGCCTTGCGCGGAATTTTTGAGGTGTGGTTGCTTGAAGCCCTTGGCACAAGTAAGGCTGAATGCCAATAAATGTACTTGCGAGCTTTGTCCCTGGGGAAGATATTGGGGATGGTGGATGCTAGCCGATACAGACCAGTACATGTGCCACCGAACACCTTGCAATTGACCCACTTTTAAGTTTAAACCAATCGAAAAGCTATATTAGCTCTACAATACACTACAGTAACATTATTTACAGTATTTACCTTTTCCTCGATAAACCCCTGTGTTTAGAGCTATATTGTGATGCAATGAAGGCCTACGTATCCTCCTGCCAGCAACTTCTCTCATTAGATCAGGTCAGAGTGCTGCAGGCTGATAAAACTGATATAACTCTAAATTCCTGAATGTTACGAAGATGGGTCGCTCCTGTATTTATCCCAGATGCATGAAAAGGCATAAGTAATGGCCAAAATTCAGATTTCACCACATTCTGTTGCGTGACTTTAGCCTCTGCAGCAGGAGAGTATCATGTTTGCAGTGCCCATTCTTGCAATCAAGATTATGACACACAACAGCAGTTTGAGGGCTTACTGAAATACAAGACCTTGGCTGAAAGGTCCAGGAAAACCCGTGTTACTAAGTCCCACTCATTACATCAATAAGCCTCCAAGTTCGCTCACATTTGCTCGCTATTTATGCATCTGCAACACCAGGTAACTTGTAATCTGTCCAGATCCTCAGCTTACACAACAGTTCTACCCCGTCCCCCCACCAGTGACTCTATCTGCAAAATTTCTTCCTCCATGTCTCCATAAATATATCCTCTCGTACCAACAACTGACGGCATGTCACTTGAGTCAGAATCACTCATTTAAATCCAGTTTTGGTGGATTTAATGTTTGTTGTCTCTTCTGATGACCCGACCAGCTCATGGTGGAGGGATGCATAACCTCTACGTCCCAATATACTAAAGTTATAAACACAGGGGCTTTGCTGAGGAAAAGTTAAACGCTGTAAAGTATCTTACTATAGCATTATGTTGAACCAATGTTGTTTTTTGAGTAGTTTTTAACCAAAAACTGTGTTAATTGCGAGGCCTTCGGTTGCTCCATGTACTGCTGTGTACCTACGACTGTTACTGTGTGCCCCCCGAAATCTCTCCTCAGGGCCGAAGCTTGCATGTTCCTTTACTGGCAATCATGTTTACCAATGCCTTGGGCCCTTTAACTTCGAAAAACCTGAACTATGCCTTCAGAGTCTTCATAGAAGTAAGCCTAGAATACATAAACATTGCCACTCTGTTGTTTTATTTCTTAAAACACAGACAATATTGGGGTCAGAATACAAATAATATTATGTTTGGAAAGGGGTAAATAAATACACCTTTTTGTGTGTTTTCCAACAAAAGTATGTATTTCCCATGCCTAATTTTGATAATTGTATTTATTTTTGGTTGGCTAGTGAGGGCGATATGGGGGCATAGAACAAAAAGGAAAGTCCTTAATATGACAGAAAAGAAGAAAAACCACGGGTATGGGCTGATAACCTTGCAGTGCAGATGGATCAGCCTGATATAATGTCTGTGATCAGGCAGATCAATCTTGCCAAGCTCTCATCTACAATGACTGTGAGCTGCCCAAAGCGGGACCGCCCAATCAGAGTCCTTTAGAGCAAATAGAGGTAGACGCTACTAGTGAGAAAACAGCAGGAAGTGACTGCTTGTGCGGCGATAGCATTGATGCTAACAGCTTCAGCTGCAATTTTATCAGGGCTGGACTGCATTTCAGAATTAAATAAGAAACAAGTAACAACACTTCATACTTTTCTATAGGAAGGATGTTTTTGCTCAACTTCCAACATGTTTTTGCATTAGTTTGTTCCAAGAAGTGTCCCACAGCCTATCCTTTGTACTGCTGCAGAAGCACCTGCCGACTATATTATCTGATTTACCGGTGGTGCATGTGATTGACAGAACGGTCGTCAAATCACCTGCCTGATATGCTTTTGAAAAGTTCTACCCATTTCCAAACACTTTCTATGGGCTCTTTCCTAGACTGACTAGTGAAATATTGGGTTTTTTTTTTCAGGTTAATGGGCGGAGGGTTGACAGAACATTTAGTACAACTGATTCTTGCAGTACGGAAATCATCATGTACATACACTCTCACGTCAGAGTCTTTGACACACAGGGGATTGTGCTGCAGGGCTACAGCTGGATGCTACTCTCTTGGTATGAGAGTGTGAATAAGGGGTTGGAGGCCTGAAATGAAGTCAGAAATATGCCAGAGTATCAAATTGTGAAGCAGACGTACACAGCATGGAAACACACCAAGGTTTTTTTGTACAGAGCGCTCCTGATATATCCCACAATGCCTATAAATGCCAAACACACCCCCATTTTCTGCACTGTTTCCACTCACACAAGCAGTCTGTTTTTAGCAACAGTAGGTACCAAGAGGTGAGATGGGGGCTCTATAAAGCCTTGGCGGTACAAAAAGCCTCCCCCTTGTTTTTGAAAGTATGTGAAGCGAGCGATTCCTCTGGGTGTAATCCTCTCTCTCTTGTATTCCTTTGTTCTATCTAAGTGTGTGTGTGTTTTCTCTCCTCTTCCTCCTTCTCCTCTGTGTTGCAGATTCATCCGAGGACCTAACAGAGAGCTCCCATTGCAGGGCTGCGTACCAGGCTCGCCCCCCCTCCAACTCTCATCTACCCTTTCTCTCCCCTCCGAATGGACTAAAAACTATTACATCCACGGCAACCGACTGGATTACCTGGGACCACAGAAAGGATATCCACCCAGATAAAAACAGCTTTGCTTGCGTGGTGCCAAGGATTTGAAACCAGACTAATCCCTTGTTTGATCAATGAGCCCCATGTTGGTGACTCTCTTCTTCCTCACAGCTGTGGCCAGTTTCACATCCACTCTGCTCTCTGTTTCCCCTCCCTCTGCTTGCCCTCAGAAACCCATGCAGCTTTGCAGGGGGTTATTTGGAGGTGGTTAAAACATGATTTGATGGACGTGCACCCTGCCTGAAGGCAAAACGGTGGAGGAGCTTACATGGACCTCAATTTGAACACAGAACCAAGGGGACAAGAAGGGAAATGACCTTGATTTCTTTTTATTTCTGTATGGGAGGCGTTTGTATTTGACTCCCTGCCCAAGCAGGATGGCCTTGCTTTGAACACTTGGTGAAGATTTTAGTTAAAATAAAAAAAAAACACTGTTCTCTGTGACCAAGCAGCCTTTAAGTTGATTAAGAGTCCTTCATCCTTCATCTGACAAGACGGACTTTATCCAAGGGCATGTCCAATGTAAATTCATGCGCACTTCTTTTCTTTGTATGTAAGATAATTGTACATATACATATATAAATACAAGGCATATAGGATGACAGATCCAAGAAGCTGAAAAATATATTTAAGACTCTTTAAGGTGGAAAAGTGAAAAGCAGAAGAGTATTTAGAGACTGTTTTCCCAGTATGGTGTGTGTAAGACTGCTGTCTTTGCCAAAATAAAGTCACAACTGTAAGGCCGGAGGTATACTTGCTGTTAACCATGCAGACCCCTTTGTCTGTTTAGTGTGTCTGCTGCATTCATCCTCCAGAATTCCCAGGATGCAAACATGAGATGCTGTACAACCATGACCAGTAAGATCTGCGTAAAAGCAGAGATGTGTGGAGTCCACACAGCAGTGGAAAATTTATAAGACTTTCTGACAAATCAAGTCTGCTAAGTATACACCAATCAGGAACAACATTATGACAACTGACAGATAACACTGATTATCTCTTCATCATGGCACCTGCTAGTGGGTGGGATATAATAGGCAGTAAGTGAACATTTTGTCTTCAAAGTTGATGTGATAAAGCAGGAAAAAATGAGCAAGTGTGAGGCTTTTAGCAAGTTTGACAAGGGCAGAACTGTGACTTTGAGCTTTGGCTGTGTTTGTATTAAGATATTTTTTTCATTAAATCAATACCTAGTTAGGATATTTGGCATTATATTACAAAAAAAAAAGTTATTGTAACTGTAGCTTCTATTGCTGCACCTGGCAGGAAGTCACCAGTCAAAACATTAATATGTATCATTTACAAACTGAAATAGTGTTATAGTCAGTTTAAAGGCATCAATGCTTAAAGCTTTCAATGGAAGAAAATGCAATTCATGCCACTACCAAAGAGCACCATGGTTGCCTATTTTAGGATGTGTAACTTGGCAAACAGTTTTCTCGTAAGAATCTTTTGGGGCTTTCTGTACTGATCTCCAAATTAACCCTCAGCTAAAAAGAAGCCAGCTCACCTGTTTCCATCCTGTCTGATACAGTGGCTGAGGTTAAAGAAGGAAGATGGGAATGACAGGCAAAAAAAAAAAGGATGGATGACACTTTCCCATCAGATCAAATGTGAAGCTATTGTTATAAGGTGAAGTACAGTATCTCTGTGTTAGTTTTAAAAAGTGACTATTATGATGTTATTTCCTTTTCTTTAGCTGTACAATACCTCAAATGTTTCGAAAATTTTTAAAGTCAAAGAAATTCTCAATGTCATGGGGTATGTCTTGTGGTGATCAAGATGTCCAAGCTGCCATAACAGACACAGCATGGTTTTTGTTACCATGGAAACATGTAATGATGCGTCATTAAGTGTTGCACACAGAGCTAGGACCTGGTACTCAGTTCTGCTTTTTTTTGTTCTTGTATCTCATTCATGTTTTGTGCTGCTTCCTTGTAATTGACTAGGGTGATTATCTGCCTTCTGTTTGTTTTGTTACCCATAATGCATAACTCTGTCACCTGACCCCTGTACGAAACTGCCAAACTAGATATTTCCAAGCCAAGTAGAGACTTGCTGTCAGTTCTGACTACCTACAATTTTTACGTTTTGTTTTAAAATGAGTACTCCATTTGATAGAAACGGCCTCAGAAAGACGTATTTACTAAGCAAGATAAACAATATTTCTGTTTTATTGATAAATATCACAGGGAGAAAAGCCGTTAAAAGCGGACCTCCTGATATTCCCAAAGCACAATAGTTTCACTCACAGTGCAAAGCAGGAAATCCACCTTTAACAGTTCTTCTGCCTCATTACATGAATTTCGTAGATAAAAGAAATATTGGTTTTATATTGAGAAAAGACACCTCATTAAGTTTACTTTATCAAACCGAGTCATTCATTTCAAACAAACTGTGATGGTGAGTACAAATGACAGCAGGTCAAATGATTTTTACATACTTAACATTAACACTGTCACCTATTAAACTGACACAAAGGCATACTTATGTCCAGAGGAAAATACTGAAGAAAGGGAATGCAGACATTGCTGACACATTGGTCTGACTACCAAACATCAGTTGTCTAGGCTATTCTGATGGTGATATTGATAATACGTGTTTTGATCCCAGAACCAGTATGATTTTCAACACATCATAGTTCACTTCAAACACATCAGGTTGTTGTATACAGCCTGAGTCCTCTTCTGTGCCCTCTACGGATATCCTCCAGTAATACACATCACGTATAGGCATATACAGGCACATGAGTGCTTATGACAAACCTGAACACACAGATAAACAGCAAGTATATCTCCAGCATCAGTACTGGTCCCCCTTTTTTCAGCGATGTCCATGGTCAAGTCAGAAAGTGCTTGTAGTTTCTGTAAAAATGAGGAAAAACACTGTACAGAACTGCCTCACCAGAGAAAACAGCACTGAGAACAACCCTCTGAGCTTTGCACTGGGATACATTGGGGACATAAAAACAGCAGCAGAAAACTTGGAGCATAATCGGACAGTCATGGGCAGCTGCTTGAGTGTGTTTCTTCTCTCACAGTGCAGAGGGAGTTGAATTATTTGAGGTGACAGCGAGAAAGTATTAGTCACAATGGAGAAACATACAGTTATCCCCCCAGTAGACAAAAGTACATTACAGGACAGCCTTATGAGAAATAAAAAATGGTTTTCTATACTGACATGCTGTCTCCCTTTCCTTCATAACATAACTGATATTTTGAGAAATGTTCCTCTCATGACAATTTGATATGTTGTAATATGTGTGTGAGAGATCTTGTCAGAGTTTCATTTATATGATATGTTAACATTGTGAACTGAGTTTTTGCTCGAGTAAACAAGCAATCAACAACAGCGGGGGGCGATGTGAAAATGACTCACGGGCAGAAGAACGTGTGCACATGCAGTAAACACACAAACAAATCGGTGATGCTTCATTTATACAATTCCCTCGGTGGCAGAGAGGATTTATCAGAACAGCACATTCAATTCATTCCTGCAATTAGAATAAAGATTTCCAATATTGTGCCAGGCAAAATTCCAGATGATTTTCAATATCAGCCTCCTCTCTGGGTTGATATGAGATTCGTTTCTTCTCCCGGCGGACGCACTAGCGCGCATTCATCATTTAGGAATTTGGCTGGTTTTTCGAGGAGCCCCCGCGCCTCGCTGAGCAGTCACAGAAGGTATGAAAAAGACAGACGCATCAATCTCCCAGTGGTCTTGCCAGAATCATGAAGGAATATGCAAAGAGGAAAAGAGGAAGCAAGCAATTTTTTTTTTCTCCTCAATGAGCCGTTCCTTTGTTTTCTCATATCTAATAGGATTCAGTGTCCTACAGTCCTATCGAGCTGGTGGGGAGGAAAATGAGTCAGGGAATGAGTTTGTGAGTGAGTTACATGAGAGAGCGTCTCTGGGTGCTTTTTAGGAAGTCGTAAATGAGTTCATATGAGTATTCATATGGATTGTCATGTCCGGACTCTTTAGGAAGGGGTGGTCTCAGCTGGGTACCACGGACCCTGTGATCAGATATCATATCAGGGCCCACCAAAGTGCAAACTGACCTACACAATTACAGGGACTTTACCTCCATTACTTTGAAAAAAAAAACAAACGTATAATTTGGAGTAAATTAAGTTATTCTTTTTATAACAGGGATGGGCAACTGGCAGCACGAGAGCCACATGCAGACCACCTACTCCCTCAATTAGACAAGCCAGTCAGTTCAAAACTTGTGTTTTAATGTTAGCACATGAAGAAAACATCAACATCATTCCAAGAAATCAGAGTTATGATTTGTTTTAATTTTATGCTTCGAAAGTCCCTTTCATAAATTTGTCAAAAAAATAAGAATAATAATTGCAAATTAACTTAAATGATCAGTAAATGCTCTTTTACTTTCATCAAAAAGTAGCTAAAAATGACTTGAAATCTGTGTTAAGCTCAAAAGATTAAGTTCTGCTACTTGCATTAAACTTTAAATATATATAGTGTATTTATATAATAAATAATATTTGGCAGCTACATGTTGGCCAATTACAGTAATTGTCATTTTTAGGTTCAAAGTACTCTTCAAATTTTGACAATTTGGCCTTCAGGCAGCGATAATTAACTTAAATATTGCTCTCTGGGAGACCATAGTTGTCAATCCCTATTTTCTAACAACAAAGCTGAATAAAAAGTTTTTTTTAAAAGCTTTATAATAAGGTTTAATCATTAAGTTTATGATCTTTTTGTAAGACTATAGATATCAGAATCCTACAGTCTTAATACTGATTACATTGTATACCATGTCATATAGGACTCATATGTTAACATGCCATATAAACATTTAGTCATATGGTGCACTATGTAAGCAAAGGTGTTATACTGCTGAAGGGTCATATGTTTTACTCAACAAGTTTTAATCAGTCCAAGATGTCCCAAGTATGTTGTAAAAAAGTTCTTGTTTAGACATTTACTAAGTTGTGTGACTTCTGCCTGCCTGTAAATCCCTCTGTTTCAGCCCTACTAAAAACAGGCTGTTTTGGTGTAAACCCTCATTTACTCCTCCAAACAGGTGGATGTTGCTTGGGCTTTTCAGCGATGTGCTCTAACGTTTACTTTGGCCTCACATACATGCTCGGTCACCGGAACTGGCTGTAGGGAGAACAAACAAAAATCAGCGAGTGCCTGACATCTTATTTCACACATAAAAAATAATATTATGCCACATTATAATGTATAGAAAGTTACCAGCACTGTGCCAAAGAGTTCAATACTTTATTCAACCTTCTGTATTACTAATCATGATTTTTTTTTTTTTTTTTTTCATTTTTACTTTTGTTCTCTTTTTTTTGGCTTTGTTGCTGCATATAACAAGGTTTTTGTAAAAAGTTTATTGAATTTAATTTATATAATTTGAAAATGACAAAACTGGAAATATATTATTGAGCTACATTTTACAGAAGTTTTTTAAAAGTAGATGTTTTGATTTTCAATGCGCTGAACACTTTAAAGAGTAAATCTTGACACACTATGTAAGTAATAATGCGTTATGAATGATAGAAACTTAGATTAATACTCAATTGATCCCAAAGAAAACCAAATGTTTGTCTAACCTTTTTACATGTCTGTCATTGAAAAAAAAGGTATGATGGTCTCTCATCATTTGTATGGAACAATTTAATATGAATTAAAATGATTAGAAGGATTTTTTTCATAATTGCCAGTTCTGACTATTAAATTGAATTTAATTTGTTTTATTTGACATCGATAATGGAGTTTAGTTTAGTTTCAGTACAATACATGAAGCCGATGTGCTGCACATAGAGTTTATAGCTGTTGTTAATTTCTAACTCGTGTCCCTAGTAGGGGTTTTAAATGATCAGTTTTAAAAAAAAAAAAAGCGCTCAAATTTAAAAGTAAAGCACTATACTGATCCAAAATATTGTTACAAATAATTTTCTTGGTGGACAGTTTTGTCCTCATGGCCCTCACAGGTACAGTGTTTGAATGATACTGAAAGGTCAACTTTAGTGCTGCCTCAAAACAGGTAATAAATCATTTATGGGTTTGCATTTTGATTGGCATCTGCAGCAGATCCGCATGGGGGCCCCTTGGCCACCCATCTGGACACACCTCTGCTCCGTGTGCTTTTCTTAGAGAGGTTAACCACAGCCTGTGAGACAAGCAGCCCACACTGACACTCTGTGAAGATTATCCTCAAATTCAGCGCTTGTGTAGAAAATCAAGGGATTCCTCCCTCCCTACTTATGCCAGTTCTAAGTGGATTTCTGCTTAAAAGGTGCTTGGGGATCAGAGAGCGGAAGAGGTGCTTTTTCTTATTCTCTTTTATGCACTTCTTAGCTCTATCCAGAAATGATGGGCTCACGCTGTGGAGGGAGGTCCTGCTCCATTTTAGGCAGAGCAGAGAGGAAACACAGCATGAATAGATAAGAGGGCCTGGGTCCTCCTCCCTCTGCACAGCACTGTGCAATCTCCAAAGAGAGACATACGTCAAGTTCTGCCGACCTCCCGTGGAGATATGGAGACAACCATGTCCACAGCACGCTGGATGGCTAATCATCGTCTGACAGCAAGGACAACCTTTTGATCCAGCCAAGACGAGCACAAAGACATCGGACGGCAATGTTTCTAAAACTTTTATTGGGAATTTCCAAGGGTATCTGAAACAAGCTTATTCTTTAAGAAGGTAGATGTGAGTAATTTGCAGAAGCTTTGTCCATGAGACATTTTCTTTTCACTTCCTGTTTTGCATTTTCCACATTTACATTCATAAATTACTTTGTATTACAACCTACAGTTTGAAGAAAAAGGCACCGTCTTCACCTGTGGGGGATTTGTGGCATGTATTTACTGTCATTACATAAGTCACGGTCACTGTCACCTTCACTATGGATATGCCTATCTCTATGTCATCAGGCTCATCTGTTGCTTTGCTTATTAAAGTGGATGATTCTTGAAACAGTAAGGGCAGTTTTCAGTAGGGATGGCAGTATTGGAATCGAATCCTTTCCTTTCCTTTCAAGTCCTTTTTTCTGTTCAATTCAATTCGGTTCAATTCAATTCTTTGTCATTGTCACATTACAAAAAAAAAAAAAAAAATGTTCAGAGCAATCAAACACTGCATAGCAAAAAAACTGGTTATTCCCCAAAAATATCCATACCAAATGAGTACCCTAATAATATATGTATTTGTGAAGTTCTATAGACTGTTTTCAGTCTTTCTCGCTTTCTTCGTGCCATGACAGTTCCATCTTCTGTCATGTGAATGCCAATCAGACGTGTCAAACTGCACTCAGCTGTACCTGCAGGCTTACACATGGAAACTTTATACAGTTTCGTGGTAAACTTAGGTATGAACGACACAAAAAAATCACAATTTATGTATTGTTACTCCAAAAAGAACTTTGTAGGTCACAATTTTAATAATATAGAATTTATGACGTTTAATCTAAAAGATGTATAAAACAGAGCAACAAAGGCCTACATTAGTATATTCATTTCATTTGTATTTGTATTTATGGAAAAAAAAATATCATGTTATCCAAAAAAAAAAAAAAGTCACTTAAATCTTCAATGGTGGAATATCTGCTAAATTTATTTTCTTGGACTATGACAGAAATGGAAAATGAACTGTAATATCTAATGGTCTAGAAGAGTCTACATTACATGTCTCCTTTATGTGCTTTTGGTTAATGAAACAAATAAAAAATGTATAAACATTTTGCATGCATTGCAGTAATGATTGGCATTGGTATCACTATAGGTATAAGAAAAACTACAGCAAAAAGTATTGGTATATCAATGTGACACATAAAGAAATTTAAAATCTTTACCGATTTTGAAACAGTGAGGAGCCCACACATGAAGACAGATAATGACACATTTATCAGTTTTGTTCCTGTATTGTGTGGTGTGCCACAAAGAGAGACATAGGACAAAAAACTAAGAAACTAACAGTTTCTTTACCTAAAAGGCGGTGCCTCTGCTCTCATAGCTTGTGATCATGCAAGATCAATGCAAACAAACATGGCGGACAACAGCTAAATGCAGCTAGCAGTTAGCTTCCCAGAACGTCCTTGACAGTTGTGATTCCATTCAGCTCCTCTCTTTATCAGTTTGTTATGTATAATTTACAGGTTACACTGTGTAGACATTTGTGTTTTTCAAACAAATCAACGACTTGGACCTCCATTTTGACATCTGTCTAGCTCTATTCTCCGCCTTTACTCTAGTTTCCATGGCTACGTTTGCTACCTGCTTCAGCCAGCTTGCTCACTGATAGGCTTTGCTCTGGTCCAGGTGAGAAAACACAGAAGACATGCTTGGCTGTCCTCGGTGCACTCTGCAAACATCAGGACTTCTGATCATAAATATTGAACATGTTGAATATTTACTATTTCAAGTCGAGGCGGCCTTGATCCTCTTTCGACAGGATGAGATGACTCTTAAGACACCACACACCACAGGATAAACAGGTAAAGTTATTGTTAGGACCTCCAGATAATCAGGCCTTTGCTGATTTTGATCAGAAGTGGGGGTCCAAGCTGAAAGTCAGCCCAACTGTCGTGTTTTGTGCGTTAAACTAATTCCTCTTCTTCGTTTCTGTCTGGTGGGTAGCACATTACTGCCACCTACTGTAATGACGTCTAAGGCAGAGTAACTATTTCTACATTGCATAAGTTACTTCAAATATCGGCAAAAAAAATCACATTTCCTTTAAAAACATGAACAAGGCTATGTGCTCCCCTGCTCAACCAAATAATTTAGGAGATTTGGGGCTGTGGTCTTGACAATAAAAACAAAAGGTAGCCTAGCTAATCTAGTGTCACTTACTTAGCATCCATGTGTGAACTGAGTAAATCTTTTCTG
The DNA here is from genome assembly GCA_037902135.1 of Cetoscarus ocellatus. Lineage (NCBI taxonomy): Eukaryota > Metazoa > Chordata > Actinopteri > Labriformes > Labridae > Cetoscarus > Cetoscarus ocellatus. The sequence continues at coordinate 792,004 of JBAMNC010000573.1, forward strand.
ATGCTCAAATTAAGAATATTGAACATAGTATCTTATTCATTTATTCAACCTTAACACTTAGCATCACTTAAAAATTTAAACATTTTAGAAGAAAAAGAAAATATAGAAACACTTAAAATGATCATCCATAAAGTTGATGTAATAACAAAACAATAACCCACTTCCTATCATTTAGTCACATTTTTATAATCACGAGGAGTGAAAATCTTCATTAAAACTGAAACTTGATAAATTGCACAGCACTTACATAGGCTAATTAACTATAAACATAATTAACTCACTAGCTGCTAGTGACGTTAACATATTTGTTAAAGGATTACCAATTAGCCATTAAGTTCAAATTCAGATTAACTGTGTTCACCTCTGCTTCCCCAGTAAAGACTTGATAGCAGATATATCTTCAAAAGTTTCTGTTTCGCATCAATTAAAAAAACTTTACTCCACTGAAATGTCACAAAGCTTCATGCAGGTTGTTGCTAGTTAGCCAAAAAAGTAGTTTAATCATGAAGCCCACCTTTTTTTGAGCATAGGAAATACGAGAGGTAACGCACATGGGATGGACAGTTTCATATCAGAGCCCACGCCACCATAGTTCCCCCTTTGAAAACGCCCCTGTTCATGACCACATAAGAATGAGTAAAACATTAAACTGGTTATCCAAACACAGCTTGTGAAAATAAACAGTAAATAACCTGCAGGAAAACACGGCAGCCCTTCACTGCACCGTCATTCTTTGTAACACATGAACACACACTCTGATGGGGTACACAATACATCACTGTCAGGGTCCCATGACAACGCGCCATGCCTGCCAAACACCAACACACTTGTCAGCAGAGGGACTTGCCAGTCTATGATTGTCAGCAGCTACCATAATGACGATTTATTTATCTGCTGCTCTACTGTTTCCCTCACCTTATTTCTCCTCCTGTTTCAACCCTGACGTGTTGCATTTTGCTCCCACTGGAGTCCCCGGCTTTGTTACTGTGCAGCTTTTCCTTGAGATGTTGAATCTTAGACTTTTATTTTGTATTGCAGTGTGTCTTTTCCAAAGCTAGACTGATGCCAGCACTCTGCCTCAGAGTTGTTTCCACTTCAGAGTGAATAATAATGGAAAAGTGAGGTCCAAAAGAAGCTGATGTATTATTTTAGCCCGAGGGCAGTAAACCGGCACACTGTGGATGTTTTTTCAAGTCACAAAGATTGAGTTATAGCCACATATTCCCTCTTGAAAGAATAAATCTCACACATCACAGATATGCTGAGCACGATGCTTTTACGCATTCTTAAAAACCTGAATTACTCTTTTACAGAGCCCCATCTCAAAAGAAAAGATAGGGAGAGACAAATAGTGGATTAAGGCTACCAGATGCTCTCCTGTAGGGGGTGTCCAAACTTTTTACCTTAAGGGTCACATACACATACTTAATGATTGTACATTGTATTTTAAACCAGTGCAGATCAAGCTAACAAGCATATTTATGCTATTTGTTACCAGAATCCATTCTTCTTTATTAGTCAGTCAAGCGCAGTCATCATGCTCTGATGTGAAGCAAACATATTTTTTTTTTATTTTGCCAAGAGCTGATAAAAATTAGGGCTGCATTTGGCCCTTGGGGATAGTTTGGCTTCCCCTGCTCCACTGTGTCTGTAAATTACAATGACAGTGACACCAGACAGACTCTCCCTAATTTTGACATATTTTTTGTCTTACCTTGATCAAAATGTTACTTAGTTAAATAAGATTGCTACCCAAAAATAACCGTATGAGCTAATGTTTATTACTCACCAATGTTTTGATGATGAGTAATGCCTTGCACCTCAGTTTCCAAGTAACAGCATTATTGATCGAAACACAACAAAAAACAAGAAACCCACCCAGAAACCTGTAGATTTTAATCCTAGCGGTAATGGTAGAGGAGAGGTTTTCCAATAATACAGCATGTAAACAAACCTAAAGTGAAATTCTGGTCCAAAGAACATAATAACTACAGTTTACATAGATATATACTGTATGTTTTCCTGAAATTAATCGTTTGAAGCCGTAAAGTTTCATTTGTTATGCAGCATTTATGTGTCAGGGTTAAAGGATGAAGTCCTGTTGTGACTTTAAATCTGTCTTTGTGTTTTTTGTGTCTATCCAAGTTAAGATCAATGTATACAGGCTTTCTCTGAGCAACCGATTTTAGCACCCATTTAACCATTATTTCCTCACATTTATTTTAATGTGACAGGCGAACAGGTCTGCTACTTTCATTTCATGAAAAATAGCATTAATAAATGGCCAAATGGTAGTCATATCAATTTAATTATTTGATCAATTTGCATTTAATCTATGGACTTAACTTTTATTAAAACTGTTAAGTGCCAAACCAATTGCTGTAATCTGACTTCTCTGAGATTTTTTTGTCAGCTACAAGCATGAAAACATGATCTTTTGTGCCTCATCATTTAAGGTATTGATGTTTGATTTTATGAAGAAAACAGCTAAGAATGTAAAACCAGAAGAAAGAGAGAAACATCACGGCTTTGTCTTCATTATAAATCTGATGTTATGGCTCCAAATATTTCAGTAACATCAGCTGAGGATCTATACTGCCTGTGGTGAACATTATTAAATAGTAACAGCAAAAACTTTAAACTTTTACTGAATAAGTGCAGGTACAGCAGACCTGTCTCTCATTTTAAATGTGTGTCACGTTATGGGTATAATCTTGACTGAATCCCTCCACTGTTACATCACTAAAGTTGTATATCTGGCCAGAATCGGATACACAGTGGTAAAGATGCTGCTGTTCTAAGTCTTTAACTTTAACTTTAAAGTAAATATTATAAAAATTATAAAGTATTAATAAAATAGTTCTTTGATGATTTTATCAAACATTCCGATGAGCATGAACATGTTCCTGTGTAACATCTGTTTACTCTGGACTAGGACAATTTGATACATAAATAATTTTTAAAATATATATTTTTATGTATGTTAAAAAAGAATAATCTTCTCGTATGTTTGCAGGTAGACTAGAACATATTTACTGTTTGTACCATGGGTTTGATAGCAGGAACAGAAAGTACTTTGGTTGTCTCTCTCCTTTCTCTTTTTCGACAGTGGAGGTCAGATGAAATTTCATGTTATTTGTCCAAGCTTCTATGGAAAGTTCACAACAGCAGCTTGGCCTTCGGGCTTCCTGCCAGAGACAAAGCTCAGAGCCGTCAGTCCAAACCTGCCCACACACGCAGTCCACTGCAGTGAACTTATCGAAACTTTGGACAGCGGGGAGGAAAACTAGATCATCTCTCTTGCCTACACACTGACTGAAAAGTTTGGCCATGTTTATCTGATAACTACCCTTTAATCGCTCTGATGTCATCCTTTTATCAAATTTAAACCAGCTGACTCATTTAAAAGTCCCTACAACCAAATCGAAATGCTAAACTAATGCCACGGTTTGTGTTTTATTCGATGTGACCTTGCTGATGTGATTTCTTTAGGATGAAAAATTGTGTAGATCTTGACCTTACCCTACAAGAAGAGAGACATGTACACTCATAGATCTTGAATGTATATCTATACAGATTCAAATGTGTCCTCTTCACTGATAAGTGTTAGTTACATGTCTTTGTTCACGCACATCTCCATCTATGTCTCATCTGCATTATAGCCTTCTCTCCTCAAGGCCTTCTCACTGAAAGTCTTCTACAGTATGTCGCCTCTGAGATTGAATCACTGATTCACAAAAAACCCTTTCACCAAACAGCAAGCATGAAATTACAAGCACTAAAATCCCAAGAAAATCTGCATCTGCCGTCACAACATCCAAACACCGCGACTCAAGGGCTTCAACTAATTATTACAGTTGATTAAAAGGCTGTAACTTCTGCCTGATTTATTTGATTCTTAAAAAGTTTATTTCCTTCCCTTGATTTAATAACAGAAGACTGGGGGTATAAACCTCCCTAAGCTGAAAATGTAATGTAATATCATTAATAATTATTCAGAAATAGGACATTTTGACAGGCTGTTCTACATTCAATAATATCAGGCAATGGATTTACATAACAAATATAAATATGCATTTAATAAGGTGTGATTATCATTCTTATAAGTTTTTTTTTTTTTTTTTTTTTTTTTTTTTTACATATTTAGAATTAATCAGTATGATAATGGACCTGTGACTGCATTTTCAGTGTTAAAAGTGTCTTAAATTTCACCGTGTAGGAAGAGTCGTTAAATTTGAGACGCCTGAGACAATAATTGCCTGGCGTGCTGCTGGCAGAAGGACACACGGGCTCTGCCGTGCTCTAAAGTATTAAAAAAAAAAAAACTTTAAATTGCTGGCATTAAATACATTTTTCAAATAACAAAACTGAATGTTTTTTTTTCTTTTTTTTTTGAATAATGAATTTTATCAAATTATTCAACTTAACTGTCTTCATTAGTGATGGGCGATACCAGACTTTCTCAAATTGATATGATACCAATACTTTTTATTGTAATATTTCTGATACTAATACCAATACCAATCATCTCCTGCAATACATACAAAATATTAATGATATTTGATGTTTTTATTGGCCTGATAAACATAAAGCAAGCATGTAGTCCAGACTCTGGTTCATCAGATCTTCAGGTGAGTTTAATTTTAAGTCTTCGTACAAGAAAATATATTTAGCAGACATTCCTCCAATAAACACATAAGTGACATGTGTTTTTTGCTTTTGGTTGACTTGATATTTATTCCATAAATACAAGTGTTTGATTTGTCTGATTGGTCTCCATGCAAGAGTTGTGTCTTGGAATGAAGAAAGAGAGAAAGACTGAAAAGAGTCCATAAAACTTCACATTTAGTTGGAGTTCTTGTTTTGTTCTGTACTTTAAGGGAGTAATTGATAGCAAAAGAGTAGTTGTGAAAGTATCAATACTTTGATACTCAAAATCAATACCCCCATCCCTAATCTTTCCTCTGTTTTTTATGTAAAGTTGGTCTTATTTCTTAATTTGAGGCTTAAAACAATTGGTCTAAGGTTAGGTGTGGACACACGAAGTTCTGTGAACAACCTGTATGTAAAGAATAAGGTCCCTGGTGTGCTGGTTTGGCACCATGGTGAGCCACCAGGCACATCCCATATATGTGTCGGCTGGCCCCCGATCTGTTCCTGCCTGAGGCCCATTAGCCCTCTTTCTCTCTCTACCTTTCACAGTCCTATCCACTCTCTCTCTCTCTATTATCAAGTTAAGGCTATAAAATGCCCCCCCCCCAAAAAAAAAAATGTTTTTCATCATAATAAATCACCCAATCACTACATTATTGCATTTAAGTGATAATCTATTTTATTGTCCCAGAACATTTTTAAGCTGCCAAAATTCTGCTCAGTACACAGCTCAACTTTGCACAACACCATAACATATGAGACATTTATACTGCAACAAATAATAACTAAATTTATAAGAAAAAAAACCCTGAGAAAAACAACATCTCAATGTTGTATCAGGAAATAGTAGAGTTAGAATTACTTACATATCACCTTTTAGTGCTCTTTGTATAAAACATCTTTGTGATGCAGAGCAAGAATTCTCTCTAAGCAGAGGCCCCTATTAGGGTTAATGATAAAGGTGACTGTCTAATGGCTGAAAGATGGAACCGCTTCCCCAAATTCACCCTCAGCCAATGAGCTGCCTCATTCTCTGAGACGCAAATGACTGGCACAAGGGCAAATGGGGATGATGAAGGACACAGTCTTAAGACCAGAAAGAGACGGAGCCACCCTGGAGGGCGGAGCGCGCCTCATTTAGATTCAACACTATCATTTCGCTTAGGCGTGTGAAATCTAAGTGCCATGTGTGCACACAGTGCCAAGAACACAGGCAGCACTCCTTGCATAAACTATGAGAACAGCTGTGTGTGACCTATAGTGTATTTCCAAATCCTGTTGAGTCCACCACACTATAGTTTAGCTGAAAATATAACACACTATGGACACAAAATGCATACAACTCAAATCATCCCACGCTTTTTCAGAAGTGATTATAACCTCACAACAAGCACACATACACGAGAATTCAGATTTCTTAAAGTGGCAGCTATAGAAAACCTTGCTGCTATAAAGTGATGTTAACAAGAGCATGGTGCAGGAATCAATTTAGATGTTTTTTTTCCCATGACAGAGCCTGGGTAAGACTGTCCAGGGCATTTCTACTTTGTATTACCCTGTCCACCTTGTTTGTCCCCAACCTATCATCTCAAATAGAATGGTGTCTGTGTCTCAAGGCGATAGTCATTGATCCACATTGGAAGTGAGATAGTACTGCCTGAGCCATCAGCACAATGTGTTTTATTCCCTTTGGCCACAATGAGGACTGCAAGACACAAAGACCTTACAGAAAGCCCTGCTGTAAGACGACATGACTGTGTGAAAATCAGTAGCTATTCTATTGAACGTGTATTTTGAAGAAAGGAAAAAACATAAGGACCCTTTTATCTTTATTATTATTTCCTAAAGAATAACCAAATCCCAAACTTTCAGCCAACGTGCCTCAAGCCTGGAATTTCAGGGATGCCTTGAAAATGTCATGGAGAAAGTTTTTGGGGGGCAGGATATACATGCTAATGCCCAAAGAGATTTGTTCAAGATCATTGGCTTTAAATTGGGGATGAGGTGTTTACTTATTTATTTATTTTTTATTATTATTATCTTCTTTTATTTATTTATTGCAAAAACAAACAATACAGACAAAGACTAAGACATATAACAAGACAGGTGCATAACATACAAGCAGAATGGTTTTACCATTTGGGTAGGGGGACCCAATAGACAAAACAAAATGAGAAACAAAACAAAACAAACAAAAACAAAAAAGAAATAAAATAGAGCAAATTAAAAAAGGAGGGAGCTGTTTTCTGTGTGTATGATGTGTGTCGGTGCGTGTGTGTGGGTGTGTGTGTGTTAATATCCGACAGAAAATATGAATATGAGTGTGTGTGTTTTATTCTTTATCAGAAAAACATTGTCTTTGTCAAAAAAAATTTTTTTCCTATTAATTATTAGCGTATTTATTGCCACCACCCACACCCAGGATGAGGTGTTTAGACTTTTTACTTGTCACTTGCAACAACTGTGACTAAGTCTACAAGACTATTGTGGAGGAGAGCCACATGAGCAACACACAAGATTCTGGAGACAATAGAGTGCTGCAGGAATGACTTCAAAAATGCAGAAGTGAGTTAGCATTTAGCACTTCCTAGTTCTCAAGCACATTAAACAAATGGGATTTTTTTACCGGTTCCAGAAAAATGCCTGAAATAACTTTTGTGGTGAACACACGCACATGGGATTTTAACGTTAAATGAGAAAAAATAAAAACATATCTGATGGTGCCTGCTTTTGGATCTTAAACTGTTGTTGTGTTTTTAAAATTACAGTTGCTAGCAAACTGCTAACAAGGACTACAAAAATGGCCAGGGACCCAATTACAACCATTTCTAATGTTTGTTTTTTTTGTAATCATCAACAATTCATACACTATTGTCACAGCCACGAGGACCAGGTTGTTAAGGTTGTTTGATTTAGATGAAATTCTCAAAGATGAGGGTACAGCAAGATGTTAAACATTAGAAATATTGTAGTTGATTCTAAGTTGAACTGCCATGTTATAACTCAACATTAGCTTACTAATAGTGTTTGCAAAGATTATCACAAAAAGCAGAACATGTAAGTTTCATGACTTTTGTTCTCCACAGAGCTTTTTAAAAGCAGTGATCTAAAACTCAGCAAAAAATCCCATTGGCTTTTAGTGGGCTTGCAGTTGAAGGAACCAGTGAGATGCTAACCTACAAAACACATCGCTGCACCGATCTATTGACCATTTGTCAAGGTCTGCTCTAACAGGAAGCAATCCTCCGTCAAGCTTGTCCCTCCTTACTTACTGTTACTAGGTAAGACAAAATATACTGTTGCTGGCCTCTCTCCTGTTTAAAACAATGGAAAATTTCTCACTTATTGACCAGCTTTTATTCATATTTTAGTCATGTTATTCTTTTTCAAATGTGGTTTTAATGAAAAAAATAAACCAAACTACAGAAGGATTTATAAAGAAAAATCTAAATCATTATGAATCTATTAAGATGATTAAAAACATAACTGATGAATGACATCAAGCCCTCATTCCTCATTAGCACGGTATTCTGTTTGATGTCAGACAAAGTGACACATCATTCGATTGCACCATAATACACAGTATGACAAGCTCTTTAGTAACAGTGTTTCTACCACCACAGAGAATTGGACAAACAGCAATCTAAAATAGCAGGGACTTCTAAACAAATAGAATTTGTATGCATGTTAATGTATTAGCACCAATGCCAAATCATCCTGATGGCTAAACAAAGCGTGCCCTGTTCACTCTGCGTCCCTTGTGGATTTATTAGAGAGATGTGGTTGTCAGCTGCTGGGTAGAATAGACTCCATGTCTCATTACTGTGTCATGTACTGTAGGTTCATATTATTAGTGATGCATTCACAACTATGACAAATTAAAGAGGAAATTCAACATCTTTACTGAACATGAGGCCTGCAAACAACAGCTTCTTTCAATTATTTATAAATCTGCCAATTCAAACAATGCAAGCGAACCAAAGTTATAAAGTTTTGACTTTGGTGAATCATGCACCATTAATTATCTGTACATTTTTAAAATTGACTATTACCAGTATATAACAACTCCATAGTACTTTTAAAGCTACTAACTATTTTGAAGCACAGCTGATGTGCACAAGTTGAATTTTGACCCTTGGCCCTTGATTTTGGAACTCATGGGTCAAAGGTCAAAGTCACAGAGCATTTTTTCCGTTGTTCAAGACACTGATTTGTTTATGTGATATCACAAGAACATTTTAGAGATTTTCTTCAATCCTTGCACAAAAGTCCACGTTTAAAGAAGAATGATTGGATACGCTGTTGCAGCTAAAAGCTTTGCTTCGAGTGTGAAATACATTAATCCTTTTAACTGAAAGAATTATTTTTTCATTTGTATCATTTGTGCACCTGAATTTACTTTTTTTGGTCTGTTTTGTTTCTTAACTGTTCATTTAACTGCCTTCCTCTGATATTGTATCAAAAGTGCAACTATGTATAAAAAATATATAATTTGGTAACACTATATGAAACTGTTTCACACCTGGCATCATAAGCATAAACCTTTCTGAAATCTGATTGAAAATGAACATAAGGTGAACATATTTATTTATTTTGGTAGGAAAAATTAAAAGGGAGAAGACAATTATTATTCAATAAAAAATGAAGAGTAAATAAGGAAGCATTGAGCATGAGCAAGCGCGTCACACAATTTGGTTCATTTGTAAATGCCTCCATATGAACACAGACCAAACCTGAGGAAATTATGCTAAAATATATCACACTGGTCCTGAGTCCATACTCAACAAATGGTCTATAGTTGTAAATACACCCTCATTTAAAACAATCAGCCAATCACTATCTTTCAAAAGGTCAATTTCAACAATATGCTGCTCTCTCTGGCAGGCTGAGGAAAAGAGTCTATGTTTTCATCACACCTTTAATTGGCATGAAATTATTACTGACAAACTTATAAGAGCACTGAGATAGTGTGTGGCAAAAAGTTATTTTCATCACAATTTGTTCATTTACACTTGCCCTTACATCAGATGTGTTTGTAAAGCTTTGAAATGTATAGTTTCATGCATATACACTTCATGTGTAGTTTGTGGAGAATATCATTTGTTGATGAATTTTTCACTTCACTGTCTTGTCATTGGCGTTTCGTCCACATGGACACTGGATTTTGGGAGTTAAAAAATGCACATTTTTGAAAACGGGTCCCAAAGTCAATAAATTTGGAAACGCTGGTCGAGCGTTTCCATGTGGACAACATATACAGAAAGCTTCAGAAATGATGACGTCACAGCCCCAACTCTTACTTAAACAGCAAGCGCCAACCTTGACAACGACAAAAACAGTGTGCAATACAGTGTCACACTCATGCTGCAGAAGCCATTGAGTTTGTTATGGCTTTTACAGCAAAATCTTTTGCTCCTCCACTAGCACTGTGAGCAACAAGAGGACGCAAGGAACAACATACATCAGTGTTAGCTGACATTTCTCATGATGTTTGCGTATGCTCCATGTCTTCTTCTCTGGTTTTAGTGTGTGTCTGCAGCAGTGTTACAGCACCACTTACAGGCCTGGCATATAATACAGCATTTTCAGTGTTTTTGTGCAGACGGACACGTTTACTGTAACAATGCCGTCTTTACAGAGAATGTTTTCAATAAAAAAAACGTTTTTGTCTCCATGTGAAGGGGGCACTGTTTGTGTTCAGTAGTGTTCTCTACATCAGTGGTTCCCAACCTTTTTCCCACTGAGTCTGAGCCCCTGCTCCCCAGCTGTGCCCAGGGAGAGTCTGGCCCCTAAAGGATATACAGGGAAAAAACTGATACATTGCTGAGAAAATTAAAACAATCTTAATTGTTTTCTTGGTGTTTCAACCAGAGTCTTGTAGGGCAAGGGAAGCAATATTAAACTGAGCTGATAAGAGTTAAATTAAAGTTTTTAATTAATTTGAAAGTAAAGGTGGTCAAAATACAAAATGAGTTTGAAGAAAGGGCAAATACAGCATCATAACTGAAGGAAAACTAAAAGGCTTTAAACAAATTTTTTGAAATAATTAAAGTAAATAACAGAATATAAAATTTCCAAACCTGAATAATTAAACACTTAACCAAAAAAAAAAAAAAAAAAATATATATATATATATATATCTATATATATATACACATAACCAAACAAGTGCTTAAAATGAACTGTATTATTTCAGAGAAAGGTAAAACTTAAATGCATCACACCTGTTTCTTTTACAATGCTTCCTGTTTGCAGATTTTAAGTTGACTTTGTCTAGGGCTGGCAATACACTCACTGTAAACTACATGGAGGCATGTTGGTCACCACGCTTCCCCTGCAGCAGTTCAGGGGGTTGTTTGTGCAGGTCATATAGAATTATCTTGATGCCGACGCAGGCTGTAGAATATGCATGACCACTAGCATTAATGTAGAGGGAGAGGGATAAAACTGTCAATACAGCAGCTGGGACAACTATAACACAGAAATGTAACAACAAACATATATATCAAGTCCACAGTCATCAACATCTAAATAAAGTTTGAGAGTACACAAACACAAATATGACCATTCCCTGACAATAGATCATTTCTCTTTTAGAAGTTGGGAAATAGGGAAAAAAAAGTTTGGTGTATTATTTTAACTAGTGACTGTGTAAATTGGTGACTTAATTCAGTTATAATTAAGTTGACACCATGGTTGATTTCGCCTAGGTGTGTTTGTGTTAGCTCAGTTTCTTAAGCTTAATTTTCTTATCGATAAGCTACCTGCTAGTAGTTTTAATGCCAATTTTAATGTTTAAAAACACTTTACAATAAAGCATGGAGTGTACATCCTCATTTTTTACCAGTGCTTTAACTACATTTATTAGTACAGTTGTCCGAAAGTCATCAGTTAACGGTCACTGATTAGAACATGACACTGAAATAGTTAGCATGGTGCAAAGATGATAATATCGTAGAAATGGAGTGCAGATGATGCTGGTGGTAAGGTCTGATTACATGTCATCTGTTGCTAACAAACATTTGATGGTGACTTTGCTAATTGCTTTGTTTTTTACTTTTACTCTTATGACCCCAGACCCCAGTTCAGAACATATCTACATGATGCTACATTGGTTTTAAACAGATTAAGTTTGTTTCATTCTTTTTTTTGTCATCAAGGCCCCATAAATCCATAATAAGTAACAAGTAATAGACCATAATTTACCTTCAAGCATGAGTAACAAACAGAACAGTACATTTTCATTTATGGCTCTGTAATGGTCAAAGGGTTTTACCTTCAATCTCCTCATTGAAGCTTCCAGACTTGACCATTATAGCATGCATCCTGATAGTAGTAAATGCATTTACAACTGCAACATAAGCTTCACTTAAGCTATTTAGAGCACTTGAAAGCAGTTTAACACAGAGCAGATTTACAGTATAGTGGGGCTGCAATGCAAAAGGATCAATTAGTTTAAAACTGCAATCCCCGGTACACTGCAGGCCGCTGTGGGGATGTCCCCCGCCGCTACTCTCATTTCATTTAACACTGGCTGTGCATTTTCCAGCACTGCTCCGAGCAAAACTATTTAAACTCATTCCCCCAAATGAACAACTTAGTAAATGAATGCCTGGCCTGTACCATCGATTAAACTGCACAGTCCTCCTCTGCTCCATACTGTAGGCAGGGTGTGTGCACTCAGCCACATAATCTCTCTTTTTCATTTCAGCACCTCCAGAATTGCCTTCTAAACACAAATAATGACAGAGGCAGCAAAGCTCTCTGAGCATATCTACGAGCTCACACCAAATGTGTTGATCATTTGGCTGATTCATATTTTTTTGTGCTACCCAGCAGCACAAATATAAGCAGGAGAGCTCATTTGTTTTCATGCATGCTAAATGGTATTACACTGTTACATATGAGGCTACATATGACAACTGAGCCTTTAAAAGATGTACAGAAACATAACTTTAGGGCTTTAAAGGACAGTATTTACTTTTTCATTACAGGAATGTTAACATGAGCTTTCTGCAGCACATGATGAAACCACCCCCTGGCTGCTGGCAAGGCTGTTGTGGGCAATGGAGAAGTTTGCATTTCCAAAGTCTAACTTGGTGATTGTTGCTTTTATTTGTCTTACGAATCTTTTGTTTGAATGCATAATCCATTGGGAAGAAAAGTTCAAGTTTTACTACAAAATGTCAGAAAAAGAAAACAGATCAGTGTTGTAAGACACCAGGAGTTACAGTAGGTCATAGTGCCTAGAAGACTTCTATTCTCAAGCTGCTATTAAAAAACATGTATTGATTTGGTAAAAGAATGGTTGCATTTTGTTTTATTACTGCCCTATAACACTCTCAAAGCAACATATGCACTAATCCTAAATCAATCATTTACTTGAACAAGCTAATGTTTGTTTGAAAATTGTCACCTATACTTTGATTGTGAAGAACTGTTACCCCCACTCTCCAAATAACAGCATTGATCCAAATACTGTAAAATGAATAAAATGTAGATCTTTTCAAGATTTTCATCCTTGGAGAAGAGTAATGGTAAGGACTCTAAATATGAAGGCATCACTGAAGTTAAGTTCTGTTTCAGGTTTTACTGTTTTAAGTTATTTAAACAGAATCCCTGATTCCTTGAAATCAGCATCCAGGGGTGGGCAGTAACTAAGTAGATTTACTTGAGTATTGTACTTAAGTACATTTTTTGATTATCTGTACTTTACTTGATTACTTTTTTGGAAACTTGTGATTTTTTCTCCACTACATTTGAAAGACAAATATTGTACTTTTAACTCCACTACATTTCTATGAAGGGTCTCGTTACTCATTACTTCTAGCTCTGAAGTCAGCGAATAAAATTTCTTTTCTCTTCTAAAATGTAATCTGAGTGTGATTTGTTCAGGGGTGATGCCGTACCAATACTTTGCACATGCACTACTCAGATCGGGCAGGTTAACGTTGAGCAAACGTTGCTCAGATAACAGTTTGTCTTGGCAGTGATGATGGCTACGGCAGAAACAGATGACAATTCCACACAAGAGCACCCATGGCTATATCTGAAGTCCATGTTTGAGATTGCTGAAATGTTGTCCTTTTGTCGATTCAGTTGTGATTCAATAGGCTATTTATAGACTTCATAGTATATTTTACAAGCTTTTTACTCTACAGGTTCTATAAGCAGGTCAATGCATTCAGTAGGTTGTTTCAGGCATTAGGTTCTGTAAATTCATTGTGCACTGCAAAAAACTCAATTCTAAGTTTATATTCCAATCCAATTTATATTCGAAAAGTCTCACATGACTTAATATCTGCCAGTGTGGCAAGACAAAATTTACTTGTACAATGTCTTGGAAGTAAGCTGTCTTAAATCTATCTTAAGTAGTTTCTATACCTGATTTTAAGACCCTCAATTAGCAAAATCTTGCTTGTTCCATTCGCAGATATTTTCCTCATAATTACAAGTTATTCTGTGCTTTATTTTTGTTTTTAATTCCTTGTAATAAGTCCATCTGGACTCCTCAAATGAGTATGACATTTTAGTAGGTATTGTGGATGTCTTTGATTTGAAATTAGACAAATAACCTACCAAGATCTACCTTTTTGCAGTGTGGCAACAGTGCAATAAGGTGTTGACATTAAAACCAAAATTTACTTGTAATATCCAAGTATTTTCAAAAGCAGGTACTCCAGTACTTTAACTTAAGTAAAATTTGACTAAACAACCTTCACCTATGTTGGAGTAATATTTGACCAGGAGTAAATCTATTCTTTCACTCAAGTAATGGAGTTTAGTACTTTGTCTACCACTGTCAGCATCCCAGATTACGGACAGTATATCCACAATATTAACGAGGAGATTGCCATTCTTGCTTCTTTTTCTTTGTTTGACTGATTTCCTTACTACTTACATACATAGTATTCCACCTACTGCAGAGATGGGTAACTCATGCAGGGGCCACATGCAGCCCTCCATCTAGTTCAATGCAGCCCAGCAGTCAGTTTCAATTTTTTCAACAATTGCAACCATAAAGATGAAAAAATCTAGATATTTAAGTCTGATCAGACACTTTGACACCAGTTACACAGGCAAAATGCATTACAACATGCAAATGAAAATATTTCTTTAATAGCACAATAATGTGAAAGCAGGGCAGCTGAGATGATATAAAACAACAATGTCTTGTATGAAAACACACTTAGATGCGCTGGAATGAGAGTATAATTAGTTTCATTCGATCATGTACAGATTGCCATGTTAGCTATAGTTAGCATGCTTGCTACAGTCTATTTGTCCTACAGCAGGGCTATTAGCGTAGTCATTAGCACATGGGCATTACAAGTAATTAAGCTGCACCTAGTGTCTCAAAATAAATGCAACAAATGACTTTTAGTCACCCTCGGCTCTGAAACATCCCTGGTAGAAATGTAGTTTGCACAGAGGACACAGTCGACCCAACAACCAACACAAACCGGTCCGATGAGTTAACTCATCACATGGCTGTAGTAAAATAAGCAGCAGTAGCAGTGACATTGCAGCAACCAGGCAGATGACAAATTGCTACACGGCTATAATGTTTTGGAACCTGAAGAGTCATCTGTGCACAGGCACAACGTAACATGAAAATAGCAACAGGTAACCATTACTCACTGTCTCCACAGGAGATCCTCACAGGACTGAACAACATAGACTGATTCAAAAAGTTGTTTTATCTCCAAGAATTTAGTTCATCCCTTTAAAGCCTGAGAATTTATCCTTTTGAAAGCTGCTCTCTACTTTATCAAGTATCTCCTGATGCCTCTACAGGTGTCATATTGTCATCAGTTACCATGCTATCTGGTGTCCTCTATGGTTTTCTGTAGCCACTGACAAGCAGTTAAAGCCCCACCTTTTTGTGCACAGAGTTTGTTAACACATATTTTAAAGTATGTAATATAAAATTTGCTCCTCTGTATATGGATGTTTAACCACCACTTTCAATAATTGTGTGCTTTGTGTAGCCTGCTTGCTTTTTTCTGTAATTCACAGTGCAAACTGTAGTCATGGCAATGCTGGCTGTGACGCAATGTAAGAGCAGCTTAGGCCTTTTGTGGAACCAAGCCTGGACTCAAAATACTACAGTGCGAACACAAATGCATCCAAAGGAAATATGCATAATTAAAGGGTGCTTTTCCACTGAATCAAAACAAAGAAAAAGAGTTGTAACCACTAAAAACTTGGGAGAGTGTGGCCCGGCACCAAGGTCACAGGATAAATACTGGAAGGATGGCACCAGTCACTGAGGTGACAGAGAAAGTACATGTCTCTCAGGTAAACAAATGACACATGTGGAAACAGCTCACCTGTATTTTTCCATTGTGAGTTATATAAGGAGGAAAAAAAAGTGAAGAATGTTGGACAAATATTACACAACATTCTCTTTTTTAAAACTGGCTTGTAGCTTTTAAACACATGCTACTACATTATTACACATGGGCTGCCACTTGAAATTTGGGATTAACCCCTGATACTTGTTCTGCCCTCAAGACATGCCTGTGGGGTACTGTAATCAATTATTTCTGACAATATTACTAAATGACAAGATTATGTAATGCCTATTTCAGCTGAGTGTGAAACTTCAAACCCTGTCCCTGAGTTTGTGTGGAGAAGTAAATGAAAAAGTAAATCTAACGCTTTCTTTATTACATTAATCACAAGCTCCCACATTAAATGAAACCTATTTAAACACCCCTGGTTGCACAAATAATTTGTGTAGCCAGGTTGAAAGAGTTGGAGTCAAAGGCGGCATAATTTGACGGGATGATTCTGAAACCTAATACAAGATGTAATTAAGGAAATTAATAAGGTGCCAGCCCTCTTTCACTGGGTGCTCCGCCTGATGATTAATCACAGCCAGAGCTAATTTGATTTGTGACAAGGAAAAGGATGACTTGGTAAGTCAGTAAGGAGAGCCCAGTTCGACAGCACATGACATTAATATCACATGAAAAGTGGCTGCTCAAAGGGGAACGAAAATATACTCATGAGCCTCATGAAGTGATCAGATTAAAGAAGTCCTTGAATAAAATGCCATGTAATATAGACACCGACAGGGTGACTGAATATAATCAAAGCCCCTGATTTTGTTTTATTACTTAGGATAAATATTTTGGCTCAAAATTTCTATGAATAGGTGACCAGAGGACATTAGTGGAGCTGTAGATAAAGTAAAAGCTGTGCTTTCTCATTTTTTGTGTGATAGCACTAAGTCATCTGCTCTGCACCTTTTTGTAATCAGGGTATTTTCTAAATACAAGCTGTAGTTTTGCCTGGATTCTGCTCTCCCTGCAGGTAAAGAAATCTACAAGACATTCTACAAATGCCAACAGTGCCATGATTTCACCCAACAGCCAAAAGCTCCTTTCCCCCTTTCTATAATAAATGTGTTGAAACTGTGACTGAGTTTGTGTCTGTTTCTGGGTCTTCAATTACAAAAGCCACAACCCTTAGGCACTATATTCACTCTTTATCTTGAGTAAATATAGTGCTACATACGGGGTGGAAAAGCTGTCATTTGGTCAGTGTGTATGCCTTGCGAAGTGTTAGGCCAGAGTTTGCTCTGAACTATGTCAAAGCAGATGCATGATGGCCACCATCCCTTGAATAACTGTAAAATACCAAACATGTACCACCATATTTATTTTTATAATATCTCAAATCTTTACCTGTAAAATACCAAACATGACCATAAGTACCATATTTATATTTTTGATATCTCAGATCTCCACCTGTTAAATATCAACATGTATATAACCATCTATAAAATAACAAACATATACATAAGGACTGTAAATATACCACTTACTATATACTATATACTTTTCTATTTTTATTTATATTTTACTTTACTGTATTTGATTTGTAATTACCTTATTTTTCATCTATAATGTTTCTTTCGTATATTTCTCTTGTATCCTGCAGCTGCTGTATATTTGGAATTTCCCCCTGTGGGACTAATAAAGGAATATTTTATCTTATCTTATCTTATCTTATCTTATCTTAATAAGTTAGATATTGCTTGTGCATGTCATTTAGAATCAAAGCCATAAAGATGCAAGTTGCAGCATACATATAACTGGAAAGTTCAGTGCAGAGACTGATTATTTAAAGGTATGAAAGGCCAGGAAAGGGTTTGTGGAGTCAATAAGAAAGTTCAAGGTAGTGTTCAAAAAGAAAATATAGCAGCAAAAGAGTGTTCATACAAAAACGTCTCTCGTAAAAACAGAAGAAGATGGTAAATACTTTCAGTTTCAAGTTATGGTTTTATGAGTGTATTTGGTAATCCTTCCTTTTACAGTCCACTTATTACAAGTTATTTACCTAGTAATAAGTGGTACTAATGGAATTATTGGACAATAAAAGGTAATTACATGGAAAATACAGCTTAAATTACTCAGAAAAACTCATCTTTTCCATTAAAATCAGCTAAATACCATGCAATTTGGACCAGATTAGGATGGTAAATTCGGTGTTTAAATTCTATGAAACTGGGAGACTGTTTCATGGAACCTACAAGTAACGAGCCTGTGGTGTTTGTAGAGACAAGTGGAGTAATCTTTTACATGTCATGAGGTTATTTTTAGTTGTATCATAGAAAAGAAACAAGACAGCCTTTTTCAGAAAACTTTCATCTTTCTTACATGGTTAATGTAAGAGTTGTACATAATAATACTGTGGAGCCTGGTGTTATCAGGATAGTACACGTCATGTTTTACCATTTTTAAGGTACATGAATAATTATCAGGTAACCCAATGAAAAATACCTGTATTAAACATAGTAATTTTCTGAAAAATTCTATCTAAATTTCTTGACATTACATGATAAAACATTGGCTGTTACAACATAAACCCCCAGAAAAGTAAAGCAGTTATCAATAAGAAGTGGTAGAGATGTTTCCATGAAATGCTCTCCTTGTGTCTTAGAATTTATACATTGAATACTAAGTTATTACTATCCTAATGCAGTCAGAACTGTATGGTACTTAGCCAAAATTATTTGTTATTACTAGGTTTTTCGTGGCAATTTCAGCTGTACTTTCTATGTAATCACCTAATTATTAGTTGTATTATCCAGTACCGTTTTATTACCAGCTGAATACCTGGTAATTAACACACTGATATTTGTGTTATTGGTACCCTAATCCAGTCAGAACTACATGGTACTTAGCTGAATTTAAGGTAATAGTTAAGCTTATTCCAGTAATTTCAGCTTACTTTCCGTTTAATTACCTCATTATCAGTGTTATTACCAAATATTCCCCACAATTACCATCTTAGTAAATACCTGGCAATTTGCGGACTGTAAAAGGAGGGGTTACGGGCCGTGGTGGGCCCCAGGTAACTATCAGGCGACAAAATGGGCCACGGTGTACTTCAGTTCAGGAAAAGGCTAAGGTGAAAGCACAATATTTGAAATAGCTTCAGCTACCCTAACAAACTATTGGTAACTGCATTTAAGAGTCATGAAGTGCTAATAATTCACAAACAATCAAACATCTACAAACACAGAGATTAAGATGTATCTCAGAAGGGTCTGCTGTCTGCCAGTCATGCAGAAGTAAGTGTGACAGAGGCAGGGGAACAGCGTAGGAATCTTTTCTCCACTGAGTTTATATAGATTCTCTTGGACAGGTAAGTGGGAGGTGAAGTGCATATACATTGTTTACCCCTGCAGGAGGTGGACACAATGGCACAACACCTGCTTGATATGCAAGATTTTAACAATGTTATGTTTTACTTCATCCCTCAGAGACATGTAATGCTGATGAGAATATTTTTGTATTGTATTAACAACACTGAACTAAACAGACTAAACTGAGTAAACTTCAGTTAAGAAGTACTGCAAACTGTAGCTCTTTAAGACTGGCCCTCTGGCACAAAACCAGTCCAAAGTCCAGCACCCTCCTCTTCATGCTGCAAAATTACAATTCTTGAGAGAACAGCCTGGAGAGAGAAAGGTACTCCCAACATGAGAAACAACTGATCTTATAAGCATACTGCAAACACTCCTTGAAGACAATGACTTCAACACTTCATCAGATGGTGCTGACAACAGGAAAAAGACACATGTCTCTCATTCTCTGCACAACCAGAAAAAAAATAAAAGTAAGCCTCACTATACACAAGAACACCTGAAAGAGGAATGCTCAGACTCCCTTTTGCCTCAGAACTGCCATAATTATCTGTGGCATTGAATAAGGCACTGGAAACACTGTATGGTGATTCTGCTCCATACTGACATGACAGCATCACGCAGCTGCTGTAGATTTGTTAGCTGCACATTAATGTTGCAAATATCCTGTTCCACCACATCACAAAAGTGCTATACTGGATTAAGATCCAGTGACTGTGGAGGCCACTGAGTAAAAGTGAGCTTATTGTCAAGTTCAAGAAATCAGTTTGACATTATCTGATCTCTGTGTTTGCCTGCTGGCAGCAGCCATCAGTGTGGTCATAAAGAGGTAGACATAGTGATCAACAATACTCAGGTAGGCTGTGGCAAACTTGTTGTTTACAACAAATTCTGGTCCTACAATCTGAATGTTGCAGCAAACAAGAGTTGTTAGACCATGCAGCATTTTTTTTAAATCTCCCTTTGCCCAATTTTGGTGAGCTTGTGTGAATTAAAGCCTTGAATTCCCATTCTTAGCTAACAGGAGTGGAATACTGTTTGCTTTTCTCCTTCTGTAGCCCATCTGCTTCAAGATTGGACATGTGCATTCAGGAAAGGACCTCTGCATATCTTAGTTCTAACATGTGGTTATTTGAGTTGCTTTTCTATCATCTTGAACCACTCTAGCCATTTTCCTCTGGCCGATGGCTTCAAGAGGACAATTTTTCCACTCACTGGATATCTTCTCTTTTTCAGGCCATTCTTTGTAAACCCTAAAGATAGGTGTGTACGATACCCAGGTCGTGTCTTAAACACTCAGCCTGTCTGGCACTGACAGCCATAGCACATTCTAAGTAATTTAAATCATCTTTCTTACCCGTTCTGATGCTCTGCCTTAACTCCTACAGGTTCTCTACATGCCTCAGTGCTTTAGCTGTTGCCATGTGATTGGTTGATTAGCCACTTTCATTACTAAGCAGTTCAATATGTGTGCCTCATAAAATGGCTGCTGTGTGTGCATAAATAACATCAAACACATGAACACTGATACTGAGGAAACCCATGCAGCACTCATTCTTTTTCACCAAACCACATATGTTTGTAGTCTCAGGTGGGTTACCTTGGCAGGGTCATGACCCAACCTCAGTGTGTGCACACGAAGTACAGACCAACAGAGCTCTGCAGGAGCATGACAAGTAGTAGACAGCAACCATGAAGACCAGGCCCCTGTAGACTCTGGTGACCATGGGATTTTGTCATATGAGCCTACCGCTGTGATCCACAGCTGATGCTGCTAATGAAGAGATCATAAGCAGAGCTCTATATGCACAGCTGCAGCGGCACAGCTCTTTATCTGTTTCATATATAGGGTGTCATGAATGTGCTAAGACTTGCCCACAGTGTGATGCAATTGCATATTCATTAGTATTTATAGAAAGGGCATTTATCAAGGTTAAAATACATCCTATGGTAATTTATCCAAAAGGGTCTGCTGATTCTTTATGAAATGATCTTTTAATTATTAAAAGAAAAAAAGTATCACAAATTGACCACTTTAGAGATAGTTTTGAATCCATTCATCCGTTATCCGTTATCTATACTGCTTATCCTTTTCTAGCTTGCAGGGGGAATTTGAAACGAGGCTCCATTTTTAACATTTAAAGGCATTAAAACATGTCAAACAAGATAATGACTTTTTATACACCTGTGCTTAAGAGAAAATCAGAGAAGTTTTAGCCAGACTCAAATAATTTATTAGCAATTATACAAACATACTCTATAGTTTTTGTCGCTTTTACATAAATTCCTGTCACAATTCGACCATTTTATTCAACAGAATATTTGAACAATACAAAGCCTTCAGTGGAAACAATCTCAGCTGTACAAACAGAGTCTTACATACATACATTATCTGCCTCTTATTGCCTTCTCAAATACATGTATCGCTGTATGCATATCCTTATGATTCAGCAATGCAGTTACCAAAGAGTATATCATAGTAATAAGCATCATTTCTGTTGCCTCAGAAAGCTAAACCTCAGGTGTTGCTCTCTGTTTAAGTTTCAGTCCACAAAAAGGGATTGTTCTAGCACTAACTTTGACCACAGAACACTGTACCTCAAGCATGACTGTTTTGTACAAGCTTTAATAAAACCTTTACAAACAAGAGGGTGTAGGAATGCGATGATGTCTGAATGAAATTCATTTGCCTATAAGACAGCTCTTCAGAAAATACATCTGAAGTTCAAAGTAATCCCAGTAACCCAAGCCTTGACAAACCTCTAGGGGTGGTTTCAGCCCAATGAAGGCCCTTGGAAAACACTAATATGAGGGCCCCCCATTTTAGAGCTGTTCATAGCATGAGGACAAATATTTTGTGGATAACTGGAGGCAATAAATATACTAATTTCATTGGCATAAAAATAAGCCAAAAAAAAGATTGGGGACTTTCTATTAAAGGTGATTAATAGTAAATAGTGAAGGGCCCAGATCTGAGCTTTGAGGCACTCCCTTGTGGATTTGTAATTATCAGAGATCACATAATCAGAATGACTAACCTCGGTTCTACAAAAGTACAGCAAATCATTTGACCATATGATCTGAAAACCTTGTAGTTCCAAGTTTATCTAATAAGTTAAAGTAATCAGCAGTATAATGTCATAAAGTGGATCATCCAGGCAGATCCCTTAAAGGTCCCATGAACTGGTTTGTTTGACTGTTTGCGTCATGTCTTCGGTGTCTACAAAAGCGAGGGTTTGTTTTGAGTTGAATAAAAAAATGAACATTTTCCATCTCTATAGAGAATCAAATGCAGCTCTTTTTCCTCCCCCTTGGAAATGCTTGGATCTGAGGGGCAGGAAGCCTATGGGAGGCAGTGATAATTAACCCTGCACTGATTGGTTGCCCAAATGATGTCTGATGGGAGAGGGAAGGAGGGGTTACAGGCCACAGAGAGGATTTTCAGAACTACCTGTAATGAAAAGAAAACATGTGTAGGTGGAGGCCATATATCTATTACAAAATAAACCCCAGGAAGTAAAAAGCGAAGGGGCAAATTACAGCAAAATCTTGCATGAAAAATATCCTAATGTGCGCAAAGCAATTAAGGACAATTAAGTTGGTAATTTTAGAACAGTGGGTCACACTTTAACCTTTCACTTGCTTGATTGTGGAATTCATCACAAAGACCTTTTTTTTGATAATGACATGAACAACAAAGTCTGTGTATTTGTTAATTAGTGATGATATTGCAGAAAAAGGGTTTAAGACTTAAAAAATAAATAAAAAGACACCGGGCGGGAGTTTGCAGCATTTTGACCAAAATACAATGTCTAATAAGTGCTTAAATTTCACAAATAAATCAGAAACATTGAAATGAGACAGAATTTAAAAAAAGATAAATCTTGACATTTTCTTACTTACACTACTAAAAAGTCAATGTTTGGACAAGTGAGTGAAACTGGCAAGAAAGCAGTTCTCACCAATATCTCCAAACAATGCCAAACACTTCTGACATATTGATGCAGTTACACAGTGTGTCTTTATTCAACCCTCTGTAAGTCTACTAAAGAATGCCGGCTTTTTGGCCAGTAAGGGCTCAGTTTAGGTAGGATGCCCCCATCAGCTGTGTTACTAAGGTATGTTGGGTTTTTGTCCAATCAGGGTGCGTGATCATACTGGCTGCTCTATTAAGAGATATGCACATGCACTTGACTTTAGCAAAGACTACCTACACAGCTTAACAACCAAAGAAAAGGAAGACAGACACACCTCAATGGTCTCCAAAGGAAGTCTGTGACTGCAGGAGAAATACAATGAGCATTTGAAAGGTGGTGACCACTGTGCGATGGCATTGGTTAAAGCTGGACCAAGGGTTGGCAGTACTTCTAATGGATGGTTAAACTGCATTTTCCTTGTTATATCTAAATGTGCTTCTATTGTTGATTATGAAATGGCCTTTTTATGAGAAAATCCTGATCCTCTTTGTAGGCTGCAAATAAACCCCATAATGCCAACATTAGATACACGCATGGTGCTTTGGGTTACCATTGCTATTTGCAAGTTTTCCTCCACAACAAATATCTCCTTGTCTCCAGCAACACATGCAACAGCTGAAAGTATTAACAAAAGTAGCCAAAAGGGGAAGGCCAATGCTTGGAGCACAAACAGATGAGGAAGGGGGGAAGAGAGATGCCTCCACTACAATCTCATCCACATTACACACCACAGTGTTAATGACTACCTTTTGAGTTTCCTACTAGAACAAGGCCTGTGGAACTTTTGCCTGATATTAAATCTGTCTATGGACTCTCCAGTGATAGAAGAAAACATAATTTTCTGTCAAGTTTAGCATAAAATAGCAGAGTTGTGAAAAATAAGGTTAAGATGATGACAACATGATAGACGTAATTACCTGTAGTGACAAGACATGTTTACATGCTGTTGGTCTGTACACATATTTTCCTAAAGATATGCATGAATCTGTAGGTGGAACACACTAAGCTGTCAGTCATACAGCACACAGAATGTGTGTGGGTGTAAACAGCGGACAGGCTATGAAGCTGAATTGTGTCTTGCCCTGCCTGGTGCAAGAGAGATGTGAATGTCCTGCTGACAACCTGTAGCTACCTTTGCCAGGGTTTCTCATGAGAGGGATGTTTACTTTAGTTTGAGGGAGATCTGCAGCATCAGTCAAGCATAGTCATAGCTCTAACATTTACCCAGAGCAAACGCCCAGATATGTCCTATGAATGAAAGTCAATACACCTGTCTGCTAGACGGACAGACTGTGCGTCTGCCAGTCTGATCCAGCCATGACTCAGTCCACTGCCTCCAACATCTTCCTACATTGATGCGCAAGGTGTGCTGGCAGACGAGAAAAAGTCAATATAAGTAATGACTTCTACTTATTTCTGTGCAGTGAAGAGCACTGAAGCTTCAAATAAGGATGTAAGAAAGTGAAAATAAGCCAAACATTAGGCTGTATCTTTTTTCTGTCAAACTGTCTTCGGTCTGTGAGGGCGTGCGGGGCTGAATGTGTCTGCCTGTGCTGTCTATTTTTTCCTCCTGTGCTGTCAGACAGCAGGGCCGCTGCTTGGCACTGGATGCAGATGCTGCCATTGACTCTTTGGTCACCGCCGCCAGCTGAAGCCCTTCACTGACGCTCAGCGCTCTTCCTGGCAGCAGTTGCAGGTGTTGCCCTTCCTGATGTGTACAAAAGTTCTTTCTCCTGCCAGACTGTGTGTCATTATGCTTGTGGTGTGTTCAAGAGAGAGCTGGGCCCTGACCCCATCAGAGACTCTTGCTATTTATGTTTGTTCTTCTCCGACACTTTCATCATCTGACCTGCTGCACTCCATCTCTTTTTGGCAAATGTTTAAATCCTTTTCACAAAGATAGTTTAATGTTGAAAAGTTTACAGAGAAGCAGATGAGTCAAGGGTTGACAAACTATCATAACTTTAGTAACTTTAATTACCTCCACCAAGGTTATATTTTCACCAGGGTCTGTCTGTTTGGTTGTCTGTTTGTCTGTTAGCAAGATTACGCAAAAACTACTGGATGGATTTACATGAAAATTTTACCAGAGGTGTGGTTTGGTCTTAGGAAGACGCCATTACATTTTGGTGCTGATCTGATCCAGATTAACGTCACAAAAAAACATTGAAATTTATAAGGGCAAATCCCATGTATTTACGACATTACGGGAATTGTAGTTTATTTGCAAACTGAGGTCTATTTTTTCAAACCTATGTCACCACATTTCCCAGCTTCCCTTGCAATGCCAGGGGAGGAGTTCTCCACGCTGCTCCGTCTGCTGTCTCACGGAACGCTGAACAGCCAATCAGCACTGAAAGCTGTGCATGCAGTTCTGCTCACAGACGAAGTGGAGAGGAGGAAAAGTTTTGCCAATGGATAAAGCCTGGTGCTGTTCCTGGAGCCTTGGTTTCTAAGATAAATTAAGGCAGCAGACTCCTGAAATTGTAATAAACATCCCTGTCCTCCACAACTCACAACTACTAGTAACATTACTGTGAGCCCATTAATGTTATAGAAACAAACGTGGCAGCTCTGCTCGCTTGCAGTCCCGCCAGACGTGCCTGTCAATCACTCGAAACAAGGCTGCTGATAATGTCAATACGGAAATAGTCCGTCAGAAGTCTGTGTGTGTGAGTGTAAAAATCTAACTCCCAAATTCCACATAGAGCAAACACGTTGCGCACTGAAGCGCCGTGGTTTTGCTCTGACCAACAGGGTGGCGACATCGCCCACTGGAGGCACTGCGGCACGCACAACACCAACATCTGTACAAGCAGCAGCAAACTGGTTCAGTCAACGAGTTACAAGACCCATTACTAACTAGGTCACTCTATTGGATGATACTTAAATTAACAGTACTCACACTTCTTGCTGATTGATTTTTTCATTCCACAATGTGCGTATAAAATAAACATAGAACTATATTGTTGGGTGGAAATCACAACTTATGGGTGGAACCGAGCTGCTCAGCAGAGGTCTATGCTCTCTGAGTGCTTTTCTAGTTTTCTTCTGAAATCTAAAGCTTGGCAAAGCCATATGAAAGGGCTTGTTTAGCCTTAATAATTGAATTTCAATTGCAGAAAATTCTGTAAAATTGGAGTTTAGTTTAGATTTTTTTGTTCATAGCTTAGGTAAACATCTCTTCAATATATTAATTTGACATCAATACAGCATAAATATTCTGAAAGCCGATGTCAAAAGAGATGTCTTTACCTTGATTATGCTTAAAATGGTTGAAGTTCTACATGCATTATCACAAAAAAGCCCAGGCAGACTAAAAAAAGCAGAAAATAGCCTGGAGTCGCAAGGGTTAATGAACATTAATCTAGCAGAGTTAGCTGTCTGCTTAGTTACTGTTTTCTTCTATTGTCATGACCAGAAACAGAAATCAGTTAAATTATTGGATTGGAAAAGCACATAGGTTTATTTGCGTAATTCAAAGAAAGGCAAGTATTAATATCCGTTCATTATAGTTTTTGTATTTTAGAAATAGTTGCTAAGATCCAAAATATTAGCCCACTTGGTGGCAGTAATGAGCTTTAAACAATATTCACCAGTTACTGGAAAACAAAAGGAAAAGGAAGGAAAATCAGCTTAGCCGATTTTGATGTACCACAAAAAAACAGGTATTTGGCAGTCATACTATAAACTGTTAACATTAACAGTGTGAAGTTTACCATACTCCTTTAAATATACTTTTCAGAAAGCAGTTTCAAAAACAGCCCCTGTCAAGCTTTATTTAATGCATTCATTTCTGACAGTAGACATGTGTCATGAGTTATTACGGGTGTGAATGCATTCTTGTTATTTAACCGTGGTAAAGCCAGATCAGAGCTTTACATTATATTGGCGGTCACAAACATGATAAATAAAAGCCTCAAAAACACCTTCAAGGACTTTTTCTTTCAAACAGCTTACATCATTATTAGACATATTTCCCCCAACTCACTGGAGGTTTACTCAAGGACAATCGTGCACTCGTTGACGTCTGTCAGAGCCGCTAACATGGCACACCCTGTCTGATCTCATTGGCTTTTTCACACTGATGATGACGTGGATGACACCATTTACTCCATCAAAGGTGTGCATGAGGGTTCATATTGAGGAGATGGTTTATTTGAACTTCCCTATAGACACCTTATGCTATTACTCAATAATGAGCCGGTATAGTTCCCTTGATTATGGTCCAGGGAGTTCTATGCTCTACCTGCCAAGCACACAACAATCAATGAAACTGGACCATCCTCTCTCATGGGTTTAAATTACCGGCACGTTGGATTATGAAGACTGGAGAAGAAGGATTTATGGGGAAATGGCACAATGACAAGGATAATTAATGGGTCCTATAAAAGCATTTATTTTTGCCAATTCATATGAAAAAGGCTTTGTGTCATGCTGTTATGTGTGTATTAAATTTAGTCTGGGACAGCTTTTTAATTAGACTATGACTGCTGCGAGTAGGAGGGATGTACACAGGCCCAGGTTTAACTCTAAGATATCAATCTTAATTGTTCTTACTGTATTGTATTTGTTTGACGAAACATATTTCTGTTTCACCATCTTAGTTTTGTTCAACTTTCCTTAATATGAGTTTTAATTAATGTGCATAATACATTAAATGTATGTTTAAAATCTAGAATATAAGTAGCACTGACATGTATGATTGTGTTTGGACTGATGAACAATGTGCAGATTCTGTGCAGCTGTGTTGCTATACCATCATCTTAGTTTAGCTTGCTGCATTTCGACTAGTTTTTCATGGTAGTTTTGCCCTCGGCTTGTGGGGACAAATGTAAATGGCAGGCACACAGTATTTTACAGCTGCACTGTTTCCTAACTTGTCTTTAACTGAGATGTCTTTTTGAAGAAATCTGTGCAATGTCATGATTTTCTTACTTCACAATAGACCAGTGTTTGATTTACCATGATCACAAACAACCAAGTCCGTAGACACCTGAAAAGGGGAGAGTTCTGTATTTTGAAGTGGTTTGTATGGAGCTCATGCTAATAGTTAATACAGGAGCTGTCTTAGCTCTGCCTTAAAGAGAGAGAAAAGACATGGAAACTGTGTTGCACATTGCTGCCAATGGTGCCAAAAGCTCCTTACAATTTAGTGAATTTTTAAAAACAAACCCATAGAACAGCATTGGGTAGATTTTACATCTTATTTTCAATGCTTTATTTTACTTCAAGCAAGTCACGTGTTTTCTCTTTCTTTCTTTCTTTCTTATTTTCTTTCTTTCTTTCTTTCTGTCTTTTTTTTTCTTTTTGTTTTGTTTAACACTAATATTCTCCAAATTGTAAGCTCTTGGCCCCATCTGCAGCAATGCACAGCCCCATTTTCATGCCATTTCTTTCTAAACATGGGCAGTGATGACCAGATTCACTGTTGCTTATGTCTTTATTATTAACTTGAACTTTATATACCTCTCTCACTGACCTATCCCTTCAACATAAAGACTGCTGAAGCTGAGAATCAAACTGCCAACATTAGACTGAAAGGTGGCCCTCTTTACCTAATAAGCCACAACTGCTGCCTGTGGATGTTTTGTTTCTATAAAGATAAAACTACACACATTAAAGGTAAAACTACATGGAGGAAAGTTCTAAAAGTCCATGAGTAGTTTATTAAATTTCAATGACTTCTCAGGAGAGACACTGTCCCACCAGTATCCCTTAAGTTACATGAGCACACTTTATTCACACTTTTAACTGAACTATTAAGAGTGGATAATAACTCCAGAGATTTTATCTGCCCCTTTAAAACCATGAACTCAAATTCAGACTGTGTGACAATAACTCACAGCTTGTGCTCCAATAAATTGAAGAAGATATGAGTTGTTCCCAGAGATGATTAATTTAATTTCGTTATTGGTAGAATTGCAGTCATTTGGGCCTGAAAAGATAAATAGCTGTGTATTATCTATGCGTTCAGGAAAATTGCTCTTGTTTATCTTTATGATAATGCTTAGTGGTGACATACAGAGGCTGAAAAGAAGTGAGCTTTAGATAGAGCCCTGCAGGACACTGTACGTCAGATCAATTTTGTCTAATGAGTGCTCATCAATCAATCAGTCAACTAAATCATGTTGTCACATGTTAGATTCAATTACAGTTAAATGTCTCCTTGCAGATTTGGTAAGAAAAGCTATCAACCAACTTAGTGAGACATGCACCCTGAAAAAAGTGAGGTAAGTTTATTTGGTGTGAGGTCACTGAGTACTCGGTAAAATTCAACCATAAAAGTAACTACAATAAAAATCTGAATAAGACAGAAAATAATCACATTTGCACAAAATTATATGGTCCTGATGAGACAGTCAAAAGCTGAAAAGGTTGGTTGATTTTTTTAAAGCATCTGATGAAGCTGCAGGGTTTATTCATAGAGAGGAAAGTTCCATGTCAGAACTGCAGATTTAAAGGCTCACAGGAGACAACCAGTAGACCCTGATGAGAAAACCCTCAGAGTTTAGTGTTGGGGAGGGGAATTAAAAAATAATTCCAGTTCAGAATCAATAACAACTCCCTCAAGGAATAAATATAATTTTTATTTTTTCACAATTCCCTTGTCAGTTCCTTTGACTTTGTTCTGCATGCCTTGGTGTTTAAGGTCATTGGGATGTCATCAGAGGCAGTCAGCAGAAACAATAACAATAAAATAAATTTTAAAAAATGTAATCATTGCAGACAAGAAATCAAAACGGTGGCTTAATTTTTAAGACATTACTTCACAACATTTGGTGGATGGAAACACCAGCAACTTGCAGAGGCATTAATCTAAACAGCATGACATTGAATGTCAGGAGTGACGTGTTTGACATTGTTGGCGCTGAAAACCTTTGTAGGATGACATTTGAGTACAGAGAATCCACAGGAATCAGAGGGGAATTAAGAATTGGACTGGTAATCAGGATCAATAATGACATTGGTATTAATAAAATCTTATCAATGCCCATCCCTTTTTACAGGTGATGTGGGGATGGAGGTCAGAGATATCAACAGATTTCTAATCATACAGACTGGCTGGACCAGTCTTCAAGCAGCATTTTAAGGATTTATTGAGGCTTGTAAGAAGAGAATTGTAATAGTTGAGCCCTGAGGATACAAAAGCATGAATAAGAATCTTTAAGTCTGCATGTGAGAATGTAGATTTCAGTTTCAGGATGTTTCCTGAGGGGTAAATATATGAGCATGCTACTTTAATGACATGCTGATCAAAGAGGTTTTAAGGTTAGACCTTACAGAAGATGAAAGAGATGAGGGTAATTAACCTTGAGGAAATGCCAACAGAGGCTTGGATAAGGGCCTCAATTTTATCTGTGTTCCCATTAAGGGACCATCACTTATCCAAACCCTTAATGGCAGTGGGACAAATAATTACTCTACAATACCATGTACAAAGGCATTATAATGTGCAAATGGCAGCATTTTCAAAACAATCTTTAATATTGAATGTGTTGTTTTTGAAAGAAATTAGAGTATTTGATTTGTTGTAATGGATTTGTGAGAAGCATTATAAAGCATCACTAAATACATTTTTTAACATTACCCAAATAAGCTTTAATAATCAAAAGTTCGACACATTAAAGAAAATCTTAATTGGCCTTAAATTTCATGGTTGGCTTTCAAATGTAGCTTCATATTTTGATTTTCAGCTAAAATCCTTATAATGGCATCATAATTCCTGATGAATACATCTTGCGCACATGATGAGAATAGATTTGATTAGGATGATCCTACTGTGACTTGACTTCAGGTTGTACCATATCTTTTGCTAACCTCACTGGACCCTTTAAATGCTGCTGGACTCAAGAAAACTGTCCACCTTCTTTCACCTTGCAGCAAATAACTTCTGTGATTGGGAAATGAAAGAGATTCTGTCCAACATAAATGGCTAAGATGGGCAGTAAATTGAGTTAAAAAGAGGCTGGTACTTGCTCTGACATATCAAATTTTATTCATAAAGAGACAGAAAAAGACTGCAGTCCTCATTGGTGAACGGCTAAAATATTACTTTTATGGTGCAAGAGATACCTGCCCAGTTACAGATCAGTCCAAAAGAATATGATTAGAGGATAAGCTTGGAAGAGATTTCTCTCAACTGTGTTTTTCTGGGGTAGTTTACAGGTTTTTTAACTGCACTTGGCCTGAAAAGCAAACTTGTAAAGTGGCACCCCAGGTATCTGTGGTATCTCTGCTTGTATGCGTTCTCTAAATCCAGATGATGCAGAAAGTCTATATGTTCACTATGCCACTGATTATTTAACCTTAGATTTGATGGCGTTTTTATTATTATTATTTTTAGCCAATAAAATGACCAAACAGTAGTGAGCTCAACATTTACATGCAGCCGATAAACAGGAGGCATATCACCTAATAAACATGGTCTTATTGAACTGAGTGAGTTGTCTCCTTTATGACCACCCTTCTTATTAGCTCAGTATCTACATTTTTCACATACCCTCTCAAACCAAAAAGAAGCCTCTTATGTAATAAAAACTACACAAGCAAAACTGGACTTGCGCTCAGCTGCATGCTCTTATCCACTGGAGCTGAGTCTGTTAATCTTCCTTAGAAGTTGTGAAAGAAAATCCTTGTCTGACTTTCCAGGCAGAGCAGAAAAGAAAGTGTGCAGCTTCTGAACAAGCAAGTGGTCTTTTCATCTTCAGGCTGTTATTTAACCAAATATTAAAGAGTCACAGGAAAACTCCAGCATTTACACTTTCCAGAAAACCAACTGTGTAGCTATTCATATGCACAATGAATCATAATCAAACAATAAAAATGAAATGTAGATGAAGTGCGAGGCGATCTTTTCATCTTGTGACCAATTCCTTTCATCAGAGTTGAGAGAGCACCATCATCAAAAGAGGTTTTATAGTCCTAGTATGTAAAAATAGCTCCACCACATATTTGAAAGAACAAAGTGTCTCTGGGAGTGTTTTCATATTTACGGCTTGTTTGCTCTGGTTCAAATAATGGACATATTTGTTGCATCACTGCATAATTTACTCATGTGGATCTAAAACTGAAACTAAAGGAAATTGCTCTTAAACTGGACAAAATGTCAAGCAGGTACAATCCAAAGATAAAACAAAGATGAGTTGGCCCCTGCCTGTTTGCCTGTTTCTAACACATTTAAATCTAAAATAAACCAAAAATCTTAGTAAACAGACGTTAGCTGTGGTATTTTTTTCATATTGCTTGCATTTATCATAGTAGTGAAATGATTGGAAGTTGCTTATGGACTGGATTTACCTCTACGTCAAACAAGATTACATTCACTTATAAAGTTTGGCCGATTCAGATCAGTTTGGTTTAGGGGTGAAGTTGCAACACTGTTGAATTTTTCATTTGATTAGCTCTCTGTCAAGCCAACCAAACCTTGTCAAATGTGTAATGTAGCCACTCATCTCTAGCATAGGGTGACCAGATTTTCAGACCTTAAAATAGGGACATTTTGATTTTACTGTGTACCAACATGTAAGAGGTTGAGAAACAAAGGTACCTTTTAACACAATACAAAGTAGCAAATAAACAGTCAAACCTTAACATGAACAAAACTGCGTTTTAATAATGTAACATTAGTCAACAAAGTTCTGTTTTAAAAATTATCATTAATATTGTTGTCATTTTTAACAATAATAATCACAGTATAATTTAGTATTTTACATAGTTTTAAACATGTTATCATTGAACTCTTTATGTAATGTAAGTAGGGGTGGCCGGGGTGGAAGTAACGAATTACAAATACTCTCATCACTGTAATTAAGTAGATTTTTTTGGGTACTTGTACTTTTATGAGAATTTTTTCATGTGTAATTTTACTCATACTTGAGAACAATTAACACAATGTAATCTTCTTCGCTACTTTCAATATCAAAAGTTATTACTGAGTACGCCCACAATTTGAATTAATATTCAAACCTTTCATTTGCATCTTCGTAGCCAATAAGTCTGTCCGATCGTGACCGCACCAATTAATCTATGACGTAAGGAAAGGACAACTGGGCTGCAGCAGCAGGCACAGGTTTCTAGAGGTAACATACCTACACAGAGAAGTAGCGAGTAATGTATGGACTGAAGATTTGCCTCCCTAAGCTCTGTGTGACCTGCAGTAGCTTGGAGGGAGAGCAGAACACTGCTGCATCTTTAGCTATGAGCTTACCTGTGATGTTGTTTGAAACATTTTATGCAGCTAAACCAGCCAATGTTTTGATGAACTCTCTTACTTCTATCCCCTCACAGCTGCTGTGAGGGGATTGAGAGTCAAACTTTTTAAAACAGAGGCGTGTTGGTGATAAAGCTTTGTAAAGACAAAAGAAATGGGGGAGCCAATAAATTCTGTGGAATTGTGACCTTGTTTTTGAAGTGGGGGATTTTTACACAAAGGTATCAGGTAGATGTTTTTTTTTTTTTTATTACCATGTGTGCCCCCCACCCACTCTGTCTTTCTCATTCAGTAACTACAAACCCAGGTGTGTGGGAGTCACTGTGTTAAAGCAGCACTGCAGATCTTTTGAGCCTTCAAATATTCTCTCCAAAGTCTGTTCAGTGGAGCTCGGCGCTGTAACAGAGAGACAGGCCCCCTTCCCCCCACAGCGCTTCCCTGCTCTGTTTAGGGGCTATGTAACTTTTGCTCCCGTGACGGGGACACATATCACAAGATGCCGCGAGAAGTGAAAACTGCTTTACGGCACTACGCGAGATTTGGCTTCCAGCTAAAGAAGCCAAGTGTTTTGCATGTAGTAGTAGCAGCCATGACAACCGCAAAGCGTATGAGGAGGACTCTTTCTCCAGATTCAATCGGACAAAAAGAGTCCTCCTCACACGCAAGTAAAAATAATTAGTTGGACTTTACAGTGCAGTGATGACATATTCTCATATTTATTCACTGTTATTTTTTATGTCATTTTAGTTCTAAATTAATTACTGCAATATAAAATGAAATAAAAATAATGCCACGTTAAAGAAAAAAATACGACCCATTGAGCAGTCATGTCAAGTGGTAAAGCAGTTTGCTTTAGATCTAACATCATAATAATGATGGAGAGTCAACAGGTGCTGCTGTCTTCATTTTAAGGTTCAAATGTGTTTCGTGTTTTGTGTTTTCTTGGTGGGAGTGGTCGGCAAAATGGCTCTTTTGATTGGAAAGGTTGCAGACCCCTATTCTGAGAAATGTGCTTTGAACGTATTTATTTTATACAGAAGAATCAAACTGAAAGCCTGCTACTGGTGAGGTAATAAAACATCCATCAGTTTAAAAGTAATTATTACTCTGAGTAGGTTTTGAAAAGAGTACTTTGTGCTTTAGTATTTGTTTTAACACCAGTACTTTTACTTGTAATTGAGTACAGTTTAAGCAATGCAGCAGTACTTGTGCTTGAGTACAAATTTTCAGTACTCTTTCAACCTCTGGTCTTGGCATAATGATATTTAATCATAGTCATCTCTCTTTATCCTTTTTATGCCATGTTCGCTTAGAAATAACCTCTGAGGAATGATAATTACTGAATATTCTGACTGTACATGTTGTTTTTTCTAATTCTAAAGTTTGGTTTGGGGTTTTATTCCTATACTTTTTCTAAAGACAAACTGTTACTCATGCAGAAAGTCTGCCTCACCTTAAGCTCTGTAGAAACTGCTGACATCCTTTCTGAGGCATCACTCTCTACCTGATGTTATGCAGCTGTCACTGTGATAAGTTGTGCAAGCTGCAGTTGTACTGAGAATAACTGGCACATAAACAGACCAATCAGCAATGACCATTGACAGATTCTCTGGGTTAAATCGATAACACATTTGGAAACTTTGATTGACATATCCACAGACAAATCAGCATTTTGGTATCTGATTTCATTTGGTCAGAATAGGGACGGGGAATGTCCCAAATTGGGATATATTGGCATTATTAGGATATTTGTGGGGACATGGGACATGAAGGCCTGAATACTGGTCACCCTTCACTAGTTGTGGCTGTAGCCGCGATCTTTGTTCCTGCCATCCACACTAAAGAGAAATGCAGTGATGACATGTTTTTGTAGGCCAGTGCGAAAGCTAGCATTATGCTGATTCCCCTAACAAAAATCCCATGGGATTATTTAATATGTTCCTGGATCATTGCTGATAACGAGGCCTGTGGCAAACAAAAATTCATGGAACACGTTTTGTTCCTCATGATAATATTCACAAACCTAATTTTCATCATTTTAAGGGCTAGAAAAATAAACAGCAAGGTTTTAAAGCTGTAACATCTTCTTTGATATATCCTCTTAATAGAATGACCTGATCAAATTGGTGTGCATGGCTGTGGCTATGCTGCCCTACAAAGGTTAAGTGCAGTATCTGCATTTTTTTCAATTTTTTTTTTTTTTTTTTTTTTTGCTCTAATCAAAAGTGCAATATCTGCTCTTCAATCTCTTAAAGTTTCATAGGGCTCCTGCTTAATTTCTCTGAGATATTGCCATTTGTTAGTTGCTGTAACAGGAACAATACACTGTAAAACCAAGGAAAACTGCAGTAACTGCACTTACTGCAGTTTGCCTTGGTTTTAGAAAAAAAAATTGAAATATTGAAAATTAATATGCCAACTATTATTTAAAAAAAAACTGGTCAGTGAAGTGAAATGGCCTTACTTATAACACATACTGCAGTACGTCATTGTATGGTCATGTAATTATACTGCAGTAAAACAAAGACAAAGTGCATTAATCTAATAAATCATACACAATCATACACTTGGTTGCATTTTGCAGGTACTGCACTTTGCCTTTGTAGGGCAGTTAATGGTGTACATATCATTGTTTATTAAAAAACACTCAAAAATGATTTCACTAAGGCCCCCAATTCATTAGCAACCATCTTTTTAAAAACACAATAATAATTCATAATTTAAAAACAGATCAATATCAAATGCATTTTATTTTGAAAAAATTAATACTTAAAATCTTGTTTGCATGTGTTCACAAAAGGCCTTATTTCACAGGCATTTATCTGAAAAGCTATTCTAAAGTCCCATGTTATTTGGGATGTGAGAACAAGATGTGCTAAAGTGCTAGCTCACTTTCTTATTTTAGTACTCATTCCTACATCACTCCACTGATGCCCCATGACCAGGATACAGCAGGGTAACACTGTGTAACTTTCAAATTTTCTGACTTATTTTGAGTAATTAAAGATATGAAGTTTTACATAGGCCGTGTCAGATTACACTGTCTATTCACAGGAGCTATAACAGTACACCTATTTGGCACAGACTTGTAGATTTTAGTCTGTTAGGAAGTCCACAGCTTCAAAGATCCCCTGTTTAGTTTATTGGGCTGCACCAGGCTTTTATCACACCAGATCAGTTTAACCTTCTTAAAAGTCAGACGGTGTGTATGTCACCATGTCCTAACTGAACACCAGCGTTAAATGTTGCCTCATGTCTTGCAGCATCACATGCTTTTGCCCACAATGCATCCATCAAAAATGTAATTTTATGCCCTGTGTTTCTCCTTGTAAACTGTATATCAGCTGCTTTTACTGTACAGCTGGAGAGACTGGCATGTAGTGCTTTGTACTGACAAGCAGTTGGCTCAAAGGCTCATAATACACAGCTGTCTGTGGGCTATATAAAGGGTTCCTCCTTTGTGCTGAGAGTGAAAGTAAATCATTTTTCTCACCCAAATAGATGAATGCTCAACTTCCTCCATGTATAACAGATTACTAAGCTCTGCTGAGTGAGAAAAGCCAAAGAAAAACAAGAAAATCCCTCCTGCATCTCGTCAAAGTTTCTCTGTCCTTGCTCCTCATCTGTGTCAATGCACAAGATGGAGGGAAAATAGAGACAAGAGCCAATGTTGCTTGTGAATATTTGAACATCTCATTTTTTTATCCCTACTGTCCCATCAAGTCCCTTTTTGTCTTCAGAGAACTGTGACTTCAACAGTTCTAAAGGTACTTCATGTGCCACCTTACTTGATTGTGATTACTCTGGAAATCTCAGGTCCTTTTACAGCAAGGTTTTCAGACTGATTCAAAACTTCTGTACTGATATGTGGGTCCTGTGTGGATTGTTCTCCTCATGGGACCCACATATTCCAGCTCTATCTTCTCCCATTACAGAATTACAGATTCAGTCATCTTTATACAGAGCTATTAGCTGATAACTCATTATGCTCCTTTTGTTACAATAATTGTATTAATTATTGTAGCCATAATTATCAGCATATTGTTCCTCAATAATTAGGCTGTCACTGATGATTTGAGCTTTTGCCCTATCCAAATATGAATGACTTGTCTGACTGTCTCTTACTGTTTCCATAACTTTATAATAACTTTATTTATATAGCACCTTTGAAAACAGACGTTTACAAAGTGCTTTAACAGACAGGTAAAAAAGCAAATAAAAAAAGCAGAACTTTGAGCACAATAAAATCAACAAAATCAACAGTCAGGTCAACAGAGACCAAAAGAGTCAGAGGAAAAGGCACAGAGGGTCATGTTAATTTATTTCAACTGCAAACGTTTCCATGGCTATGGCTGTAAACATTGCCTGCACCTCATCTGCTCCTTTGCTTTGAGAAGACGACAGCCTCCATTTTTTTATGAGCCGCACAGCTCTCGCTTTCAGTGACCCAGAAATGTTTCCATGCAGCTGAGTAGCCTGACAGGCAGCTTTGTGTAAGCTTGCCTTACAGCTCATCATAACAAACACAGAGGTTAATGAAGGATGTTCTTACTTAATGTAAACACAAGTCAGAAGAAAGTCTGTTACATCAGCTTCTTTGACATCACAAAGAGCTGCTTCAAGTAGTGTTTTGGTTTGGTAGGTTTCTCTTATAACACTGATTGTGTGCTTCTGCAAGTTGCGTTTAAATGTGGTGCAGGCCACATTGCACTAGTAAATATGATTGCCAATAAAGGAACCTGGGAACTTTGCCCCTGGGGAGATATCAGGGGGCGGACGGTAGCCGGTACATAGCAGTACATGGTGCCACCGAAAGTCTCAAAATTTACACACTTTGTAGGTTTAAAGGGAGAGAGAGGAAGACTTCCTAATCCTTTTTGTCATGTTCCCTAAGGTGCTCTATCATGCAAAGGAGACATGCTAAACATAAATGCATATGAAACTCAAAGAAAACATTATATTAGCTCTTTAAGGCCAACAGAACCAATAGAGCCTCGTTCCCTTCCAACTAGGGATAGGAGTATCAGTACTTCCTCATCTACTCTTTTGCTATTAGTTACTCCCCATAAGTATCGATACCAATGAGTACTCCAACAAAATGAATATCTGTGAAATTTTATAAACTGTTTTTAGTCTTTCTGTCTTTCTTAATGCCAATACAGTGGCACTTTCCGTGTCATGTGTGGGGACCAATCGGGTGTATCCAAGGGTATTCAGCTGCACCTGCAAGCATACAAACAGAAAAAAAGCACAGCTCTGCAACACAGGCCTACATTAGTGTAGTTGTTTCATTTGTGTTTTTTTGTATAGAATAGATATCAAGTCATCCAAAAACATGCCACTCATGTCTTTAATTGTGGAAAATCTGCTAAATGTATTTTCTTGAAGACTTAAAACTAGACTCACCTTAAGATCCGATGGTCTAGAGTCTGGGCTACATGTTTCCTTGATATGTTTTTGGTCATTAAAAACAACATCAAAATTTATAAACACTTTGAATGCAATGCAGGAGATGATTGGTATTGGTATCACTATTGGTGTCAGAAAAAATACAGTAAAAATTATGTGTATCGATCATTTTGAAAAGTCTGGTATCACCCATTACTACTCCCAACGATTTCTGGCACCCCCAGATTGGGCCTAGACCTCTGGCTTAGAGCCAAGGCTCTGCCACCTTCATGCTGGGCTTTGGCTAAGCAATGCAAGGGGGGCGCAAGGAATTTCCCAGTTAAAGTCCGAGTGAAAGACTCAGGTAAGTTCATGTGTGTTTTTATAAGTGTGAATGGGGTTTCAGAGTCTGGTTGGGTAGCAGGTGTGAGAGAGGAGGGAGGAGAATAAGAGAGAAAGATCAGACATGAAAATTATTTGTAGCATTTTAGACTTGTAAACAGCTTATACCTCTATTTTTAAGCTCTTATGCTGCTGTTTGATTTCCATATTTTGAAAAGACCAAAACTGAGTCCTCACAGAACTACATTTTCTCTTAATCCTAAGTGAGCTGCAATGTTCATGTTTCTATGTAGACCGCCTGAATGGAGCCTTTCTGTATGAGCATAGTTCTTGTTAATGAGTCTGGCTACGGCCAGTTAGGGAAATGAAGCAGATGCTTAATTTTCTCTTTCTCCTCTCCTCGGTGGATTGACTGACTTTGGGATATTACACCCAAATTAGCCCGCTGAAGTGACAGTTTTTTCCCTCATTAGCACAGTGTCAAGTGTGAATCAAAGCCTCAACAATGTCTCCTCTCTCGCTCTCACCCAGAAATCCACACCCACACATACAATTTAACTTGTGAATCCAACAATCATTTGACCTCTGGCAGAAGGTGTGATTTTTTTTTTTCAGCAGCCACTTTATGCACTTTTATACCACCAGGCTAACCTCTGTGTATCCTGACACTGCAGTGTTAGCCGCCCTAAAGGCCCCTGGCTCAGATCTCCTTGTCATGTAACACCTAAAGACAGTCAAAGGTCACGTAGTGCAGGAACAGAAGGGCCACAGATGGAGCCGCACCGCCTGGCCCTGCTCTGCCCCCTCGCTGTCACATCACCACACGCCGAGCCTCCCACCAACCTCGGCATTTCTCCCCCCTCTGGGGCCAGGCTAGCAAACAAAAACACACACAAGGACATACGGGACGACACATGCACTGCTGGCTGTACAAGGCAACATGTGAGCGCGCACACTGCCTCACACACATGTTGAGTGGGTTAATGAGCTTGAACATGCTTTTCAGTCAGATTGTGGGGGATTCAAGTAAATGTCTGCTGAGTGTGTCCATAGTGACCCGAGACAGGATGGTGGAGCCTGGAGGAAGAGCAGGTGGTCACAGTGGAATATGTTTTCTTTAGCTCTATAGCTCATTCAGGGTGTCAAGTCCCTGGCTTTCTACACTCCTCCAAAAAAAAAAAAAATCAACATGTAATTTTGGAAGACTTTTTTCTCCCCTTATTGGAATGCCTGATTAGTTGCCTTTACAATGAGTCAAAAGTTGTAAGGATCATGCATTTGTGGAAAGAGCAACACAGCTAAACATGTAAAATAAAGTGCAAAAAATCTCTTTTCCTCTGGAAGAAAGCCTATGGCTCTGCAGTGAAGCACAATTTCTGAAGTGTTGTCCTCCTAGGATGCCCACTGCACAGTCTGTCACTACACCAGTCTCACAGACCTTGGTCCTAAGTTTAGAAATGGTACCAGGGCTGACACCAAATAATGCTGCTACTCAGCAAACCGGACACCAGGTTCCAGTTGCACGACCCACACCTCTTCTGTGTTTCTTATTCCACAAACACGTGATCCTTACAAATTGTACCTTGTTGTAAAGGTGACTAATCGGGCTTTCCGAAAATATAAAATACAATACCAATTGGTATTTATAAATGGGAGAAGTAATCAACCAAAATAACATTTCCAATGTTTTGGAGTATATATATACATATACCTAGCCTTGAACTTTCTGTAAGACCAAAGGAAAATGTAAATCTTTATTAAAACCAAACAAATGTTTTAAGGCAGTTAAAACAAATATGCATTTTGTCTAATCTTGAACTAATAACTGTCCTTGTTATGGTTTCATGGTGGTTAGTCAGCTGTCAAAATTGCAGTTCATCCGAAACATCTCTTAGGACATGTGTTCCTGTCTCTGTCCAGGGTTTAAATAAATGATGCATCACTGCTGGATGGCTAAATGACATGGAGCTTGTCACACACTTCTCTTCAAAGAGAGTGTGGATGACACAAGTCAAGTGCATTTCTCATGAGCTTAACAGGCCACATCATTTCCAAGTCTAACATGAGGCCAAGCAGCTCAGCTCTATTTCTACCTCTGAAAAATTGCCTGCCTCCCACATTAAGATAACAGCACATAGGTATATATGTCAAAGTAAGGAAACTGGCTTTGTGAGCCAATAGACCTAATGGTGGTGCTAGAGTAACTTTGTCAAGTTTAAAACAGTTTTCACAGTCAGTAGGTTTACATACACAGTTCATTCAAGCTGTGGTTTGATCAGATAGACTTACTAAAGCGTTGTCTTCATACCAGTATACATACTCGGTGGGAAAAACTTATGCACGTCCACCTTCGCCTCTAACAGTGACACTATGTACAGGGTTTTTTTGTTTGTTTTATTTTGCTCCCATGGGCCTTCTTCCTAAAGCTTAAGGATAGGGTTAGCAGCTGCTTGATTTTTTGTCAGCAATATATGTTTTTACACTTTACTTTTGTAATGAATTGAATAAACCCTGTTCCCCAAGCTTATCTTTATTTCTGAAAGCAGACCAAAATGCAACATGTGACAAAAACCTACATCTATGCATGCATGCTAACATGTAGCATTTATGGCATTGGCATGCCATTTAACTTTTGGCTAAAGGCTTTTTATTTCCTGTGTCAAAGCTCAGCACAGAGACTGTAGTTCATTCTCAAATAGCCTGGTCTTGTCTAACTG
Source organism: Cetoscarus ocellatus (assembly GCA_037902135.1). Classification (NCBI taxonomy): domain Eukaryota; kingdom Metazoa; phylum Chordata; class Actinopteri; order Labriformes; family Labridae; genus Cetoscarus; species Cetoscarus ocellatus. The sequence goes on from JBAMNC010000573.1 coordinate 833,956, forward strand.
AAGGGTATATGCAAGAAAAATCCATCCTGATGATATTATGTATGCATATGCACTCTCCATCCATCTAGAGCAGGGATAGACAACTGGTGGCCGACCTTCTCACTCATTGCGTCCTACAAATTGTCTTTAAATGTCATCAAATTGCAAAAATGAAGAAAAAACAAGTGAAATATACCAAATGTGATTTAACCTGAGATATCAATGCTACACCATGCACTATGAGATAGGTGAATAGATGTGTTCATATCAAACAAGGTCAACATAATTTTGCATTAATTTTGCACCCCAAAAATACAAGATTATCGCGTTTTGGGCTTACTGCTTGTTGCGGATTGACAGAGAGACAGACAGGTGGACAGACAGGCAGGCAGGACTCCACATCCGCATACCCCTCTACAAAGGTAGCAGCCACTGCTCCACAAATAGCCAAAGTTAAAATGTGTGCTTTCTTTTTTCTCAGTCAACCTCCTCTCCTCATCACTTTGTCATAATTTTGTCAGCTCTACTTGCACATCAGTTTCAAAACTTTCACACACATGCTGGCATGTGAAGCATCCATATTTACTTCCGTTAACGCAGCATGTTGCTTGTAATGTCACATCTTCTCCTACGAATGCTAATACGGTCCATACTGGAGTCTGATGGCAGTCACATTTAAATTATAATGTGAGCCATCACGCACAAAAATCTGATTTCAACCAAAAAATCAGAATTGAGTGTTAAGATGCATGCCATATGAACATAGCCTTACACTCTTTCTCTCATTTTATCTTCATAGCAGTTCTCTACTCCTTCTGTGTGTTTGCTTCTGAGATACAGTGGTTCATCTGCATATTTTATTTAAAGGTCCCATGTCCTGCAAAATCATTTTTCTTTGCTTTTAATGTTGTCTAAAAGGGCTTGGAGAGCAGAAGAACATGGCACTTTTTTTAAAACTCTTAGTTCACAGAGAAATGCACCATGTCTCTTTGAAGAAAATGCCCCTTAAAATGCTCTGGGTTTTTTTTTACTTACTGGGGTTAATTATGTCATAGCTATACAGCATCCACCTACATGTGTATTTCCGGTCATCACAAGCAGACGCCGTAACTATTTTGAAAATCAACTCCTTGGGCTGAAGCCCCCCCCCCATCAGACATCATTTGCGCAGCCAATCAGTGCTCATTATCATAACTTCCTGTGCCCTTCCCACCTCCTCAAACCGCAAGCCTGGCATATATACTACATAATTTTCAGTGTTTTCATTTGGAAGGGCACATTTCTTGAAACAATACCATGCTTACAAAAAACATTTTGAAAACTAAAACATTTTAGTCTCTGTGTGGACAGGGCCTGAGGTGATTTCAGTATTGTTATTTACAGCACATACGAGGCATGCAAGTAAATTTAGACTGCAGGTCACTGGATGCAAATTGTTAAAGCATTGTTTGAACAGACGCAGTCAGTTTGGTAACTGAATGTCCAAAATGCGTGTTAATTCATGTTTATGCTTTGTAGTAACAGTGTCCTAAAGTTGTTTTAATAGGCGTCTGTTGTTATCAGAGTGGGCAGTGTGCTGGTGAGAAAGTGGAGTTTTCTGCCTGGGTGCAGGAGAGAGTTTACAACTGCAACAAAGACAAAAGTAACAAAGGTGTAAAAACAGCACTGACCCCTCTAAAAACAACACCTGAAGATCGAACTTTAAAACAAGCAAGAAAGGGAAAAGTGACAGTCAAGATGTTGCTGAAAAAAAACACTTGTGGTACTGATCCTGATGTCGGTAAGTGAGTAAAAGATTATTTCCCAACATCATTTTGAGTCCACTGCTGCAATTGCCAGCCAACATGCATATCAAGCTGGATATTGGAGTTCAGTAGTAGTCAGTCACTGGAACTGCTGAACACCTTAGTCTGAGACTTCACATCCCAGAGGCAGCGCTCACTCTCTCTGGAAGGAACTCTGATCTACAGTTCAGGCAGGTGATGCCAACAGGACCTGCAGGCAGGTTTGACAGGACCGCGCTCTTATTACACCTCGGACTTCATCAGTGTGGAAGGTCGGGGTAATGATCTGATGCACAATGATCAGCCGTGCTGTGATTAGCAGTGACAGCCTGATGACGAGAGCGCTTTGACAGCAGAGGCTGTGGTGTGAAAGAGGAGAGAGGCAGAGAGGGTGTGGGGAGGAGAGGAGGAAAGTGGGGAAAGTCTAGTGAAAAAATAAAATGAGATTGCTGTTACAGAATCTGACACAGAACATCTATATGCATGAGAAAAGGGTGATTGAGGGAGATGTTTCTGTAGTAAATACTGATGTCGTAGTGGCATAAAGCATAATCAATAAGCCATTTCATAAAGCCAGCGAGTGAACATTGAAATGTTCCTCCTGTGTTTGATAATGCCACCAAAATTATTTCTCCTCCTGTCTCCCTTTTTTGTCCGCTCTCCTCTTTCCCTCTTCCCCTCGACGCGACAATATGTCATGCATCGGATATAATTGCAATAATGCAATTTGGTTCGGAGGCGGATTGAGAGGAATAATTGGACTCAACCCCAACGAAGTGACAGGCTAATGATTTAGCATGGCCACTGGCTATTGTGAGAAGCGAGCTCTTTCAACGCTACTGAGCTAATTTCCTATGATGATGGTCTTAGCGAGTTGTCTTTGTGTCGGCACAGAGAGCCACGGCCATGGGGCCGACAGCTAGATGATGTAACCCACCCACCCAGTGCCAAACAAACACATGTCTCTTGTCTGGCAAAAGCCACCCACTGTTTTCACTTATTTTATGCGCAAAATGGGACTCATTTGAAGTAAAGATAAAGCAAATCCCAGAGCAAGACAAAGTCCAAAAAAAGATCTCATCTTTTTTCCCTCTCCTCACACACATGGGTTCTGTAGGATGCCAGAAGGAGGAAAAGCATTAGCATAGCCATCAGATCTAATTGCACAGTGTTACGGTGAGGCAGGATTGGGCCTTCATGTGTTGCAGTGTGAGACTTTGAAGTAGAAATGATTCAGATGTCAAAATATACAGTGTGCCAGAGCAGTGTTTGTGAAGTTTCCTGATAAAAACACAATATACAGTCAAAGCTCCTGATGGTGCAGCCGCACAAGTCCTTTCAAAGGAGGGAATTTGCATTTGAAGAGAGCAAGCACCCATCACTTCCACAACAATAACAAGGCGCTTTGCTTTTTAGCAGTGACCAGAGTGGAGAAATGTCACATCTTGATACCTATTGTGTAAGATATGACGAAAATGAGACTTCGTCATTTTCCCCTACTTCTGAAACATACAGCTCGAGTGAAACAGGCACAGATAAGCTTGTTTCCTTGTCTATGGACATGACATGAATGTGGAGTGTGAAAGTCAAAGGGGCCTGTGAAACAGTGTGGGTTTGTGTTTGGCTGCATGTGTGTGTGTTAGCACATGTGTGTATTTGTGTTTGGCTGCAGACTAATGCTTTGTGACCACTGAAGTATGTGACTGGTGTCTGTAGAGCTGTAAATGCCTGGTGTAGATCAATTGTTTCCTAACTTTTTACCTCTGAGCAAGGTCCCTAGTTATAGCTAAGAAGAGTCAAGCCCCCACGTGGGACCTTACACAAAAAGTAGATACATTTCTGTGCAAAATAAACACCAATTGTGACTGTTTTCTCCAATAAATTGTGTTACCACTACTTTACATAATACCTGTGATACAAATTTTAACAACCCCAAAGCTAACACAGCCTTGTATTCCTGTCAAGAATGATGCATGCTATAGGAGATATTTTATTAAAAAGGTGTACAGATGGAGCAACTTAAATTACCCCCACTCTTCTTAAATGAGTCTTAACTGGAATGTGCTGGGAACTGAGTTTGTTTAGTCTACCGCTCTGCCCATCCTTCAGAGTTAATGCTACATAAACACAAGATGCAGTATGCAAACAACCTGTAGGGGGAGTGTGGAGTCTGGTGGCTGGAACAACAATGGCAGAAAGCTTCAATAAAACAAGCTGATAAACCCAGTCTGCGATGGTCATCATGTATGATACATTGTTGACACTGCACAGACAAACATGTCTGTCGTTAGAGTGGCAGTGAAGCATCACAGGGGTGTAAATATGATAGCTTGAAACAGCAGAGTGAATGGGCCTCCTAATTTCAAATATAAATGTTGCCACTGACAAGGCAAATAGCCAATCACTGTTTAGTATTTATGGATTGGCACAAAGGGTGGCCAATCAAAATTCAACCCCCTTGGGTTGTTGCACCCTACTTTTTGAGAAACACTGCCATGTTTAAAGGCTGTTTCCTTCCTCACTGGTCGTTGTATAGATTCTGAGTGTAATCTTAGTTACACAGCAAATGCATAAGAGTTTAAATTTTTGTGATTGTAAAATTCAGCATGAGCAGAGTTAATTACTCTGGATGGTGTCAAATCCCTGAAACTTTACTCTCAGCCAAAAGAAAAGTATCAAAAACAAGTGTAAAAATGATGTCTCAGAAACTCAAATTCATAGGTGTCCCTGTAGAATCTTTAACATAAAAGTAACACTTTTCGAGTCAATCATCCCGCCTGTACGCCATTATTGGACAAATACCAACAAGCCCACATCATGAAAAGTGCAGCGCATTTTCTTAAGATATGTGCTCTAACCAAAAAGGTTTATACTTTGCAGTGTTGATACAGTTAACTCTGTATTCCTAACAATACATAGAAGTGTTGATCAAAAGTTACACTCTTAAGTGTCACAAGGGTTTCAAATTTTAACTCAAAAAAGACTCAGTAATTAAACTTGAAGAGAGTTAAAGTACCAACTTTTCAAAAAAAGTGAAAACAGCATTTTGTGACATGGACCTATACAGAAACTTAAGAAGTGTTCATTTTAATTCTGATAGTGTTAATTAGTGTAAGCAGATTTTGCTGTGTTGTGTGCCCTTTTGTGGTATCCTCCAATAAAAGTCTCAAACATGTTTACTCAAAAGAGTACTCAAAAACCAGTCAGATAAAGGCTGAACAGCAAAATAACTCTCCAGCCTTAAGATTGTAATCTAGCTCATGAAGTGATTTATATCATCTTATTTTATGAGCCCTGCAGCTGTGAGATGAAAGGGTTATAGTGGGTGGTGTGTGTAAACATGTGTGCAATATGAAGGTTCCAGCCTGTGAGGGTGCGGATTATTAATGACGTTCATCCAGGTAAAGTGGAAAATCTCAAAACCTTTATTTGTTGTTTTTTGACATTTTGTGCCAGAGGCCTCACAGGATGAAATGTTTCGCTCTGACAGCATTCCTCTCTCCACCCTTTTACTGACACACTATCATTTTTCCATCCTCCATCTCTCTATCCTCTTGTTTGTCTTGTTTCCCCCTTCTTGTGTTATCCTACTGCATCTTTCATCACTCTCTTCTTTTATTCTTCTCTCTTGTTCTCTGCAGCCATCTGCTCTTTTGTTCCTCCCTGGCTATGTTGTTGTCATGCACTGGCATGATGGCTTACCCTCTATTTCAGACAGAAAAGCTCTTCAGAGGTAGAACATAGAGTTTGGAGAAAAATTCATGGAGAAAAAACTATCCTGGGCTTGTGTAGAAACATTACAGGCATATTGAAGGCTAAAGGACAGGAAAAAGCATTTATAAAGGTAAGCGCCAGGAAAGCCTTCTCTCACCTGCACTCACTCCCTCTCAGCCAGAATCAATGCTCCAAAATCCCCCAAAGCCAGATCCTCTTACATCCTATCAATTATTCAACCTGCCTCTTTTGTACAACCACTCCTGTTTACAAGGACTGCCTGGCCAATGGTAAATGTTTGTGTGCCGGCTGAGCCCCCATCACCTTCCAACCACACATGTTGATTACACAGCGATTTAGCTTTATTCTGCCATTTTCCACCAAACCCCCACACCCCATGCCACTCACATCTGCTCAGATGGAACATCTGTCAGGTTGGCACAGAGGCAGATAGCCTCAAGCTGTGAAGGTGGACAGGGTGCAGCAGGAAGAGGGAAGCCAGTCACTGCCTGTAAAGCTTGTCATCCGAGCCGAGGTCTGGCGGAGGGCACGGCATCTGGCTGCCGGTCCCAACAGATGTGCAGTATGTTCAGGAGGCTCTGAAAGAATTTATGTGAAGGCCTGCAGTACTAAAACAGCAGGAGAGCTGGTTAGCAGCAGGATAGGTGGTGGAGAAATAAGTATCATTAAATGCATTAAAGCGCTTGTGAGAAACTTTAAGTTTGTGTTGATTCTTGTGCCAGCTGTAGACAAGCAATCCTTATTTACTTATTTTGCTGACTGGGTCCTGTCCACGACAGCGTGGTCGCTGACACATTTGCCAGCTTTGGCTCTCAATAGTATGGCTTTCAGACCAGTTGCACAAGTGTGCTACTTTGTGGCTTCATCTCTCTACTGCTACATCCCTGTCTCTCCTCATAAATTACTCCTCAGGAAAGAGTTAAAAAAAAAAGTTAAGGAAGAACCACAATAAATCTCCCTGTGATCTAATTCATTAATTTACTGGGTAACCTTCAGAATAAAAGCATTCTGTATGAACAAGGGAAGTTTCTCCACAGAAATGATAACAGTGTACCTATTTTCTAATGGCTACTTTCAGCAGGGTAGGGCACCATATCTCAAAGCTCAAATCATCTCAAACTGGTTTCTTCAACATGACAATGAGTTCACTGTACCCCAGTGGCCTTCACACTTACCAGATCTTATTTCAATACTGCTTCCACTTTTTACCACAGTAGTATACACACACTTTTGAGAATGTTTTTCATCTTTGCAGACAAAGGAACAAAAGAAATCTTAAAAGTTACAAATACTAGTAAGAACTGATGCCTGCTGGCAAAAGAAGTTGGTACATTTAACTACTTTTATCACGTCTTAGTAGAACATGTTAGATCTATGCTCGCAGTGGTTTTAAAGTTGTAGCGCAGAGGCCACAGAGGAAGCAGAACTAATAGTTTCTGCACGTCTGATCCTCCCTTGTTCTGTCTCATCACTCTCTCCATACCTCACCTGCCAAGGAAATTTATGAGAGAGCTGTTTCCCCACCCAACAAAGCAGACAGGAGAGATTTCTCAGGCAAACAAACCATTCATTTCGTAAATAAGGAAGCACATTTGGATAATTAATTATGAATAATGTACCCTTAGCTGCTGTTATCACAAGATAAAAATTGAAAATTTACTGTGGGAGTATTTCTTCCTTTTGATGCATGTAAGCTGTTGGTTTAGTAGTTATATTTGTGTTTATGTATCAGCTTCATGTTTCTCTCTGTTACTGTGTGACAAATGTCAGGGAGCTGACTGCATGTTTGGTAGGAGTGTGACAGTTGAGTAAATACAATTTCTTCTAATTAGAAATGGGCTTTAAATAGTGCCGTTTCCATACCAATACTGTCAGCTGAGCGCAAGAGGCCACGTACTTCATATTCCCTGGTCTGTGAGTGCAAAACAACCCTGAAAGCACTACAACTCCTCATACTGTCATGTGTGCATTTATGTAATCTTATAGCTGCAGAGCTCTAAATTAAATCAGTCCTTTTACTCTGTCTATATACAGCACATATCACAAAACACAATAAGTTATTGTACATTAAACTGTATATGCAGGAGTGTGATAACAGCTGTGGACATTATCAGTGACACTGTGCATTCAGCGCTTAGATTTTTTGCAGGTTGCAGCATAAATGAAGGCTGAATCAAATTTACACAGAGATATGAATTGGTTAAATTGACTGTTTGGTTATTCACACCACCCTTGTGCAAACAGGACCACAGCATATACAGTAATGGAAATGCATGCATAAAGAAAACATATAGTATGCAGTCAATATAAATGGCACCATAGTAGTGGTCACCTAATTTGCATGCATATGTTTCCTGGAGCCTCCCAAGCACACACTAACACACACAAGCACACACATACACACCCCAGGGCGCTTTCTTTATCAGTGCAGCTCACATTGGCACTGACACATGCATTGCCAAGACTGCCAGGCTGCAGCCATGCAAATGTAGCCCGTTAGTCTAACAAAGGCTCAGGTCAATGGAGCCTCCAGTGGCTAATTGCTTCAGAGAGATAAGTGAGTTTGACGACGCAGCAAGGAACGGCTCAGTGAGGGGGAAGCAGCGAGGGAAAAGATGTTAATGAATCCTCTGTTCACTCCTCCATCAATATCGCCCGTCTCAGGCTCGCCGCAAAATGAATATTAAAGACACTTTTGATTGTTTGCAGCCTTTATGTATGGTGTCATTGAATTCTTAATGGATTGTTTTGTGGTGGTTTTTGTCACATATCCTATGCTGGGAAAGAGAGTGGAGCTAATGCAATTAATCCTCAAGTCCTTACCTGATGGTAAACCAGCCAATGAGGACAGGGCAGTGCTGCTTCAGTAGAGGTGAATGGATTTTAATCTTGTGTGTTGCTTTTCTAACTCAAAGTGCTTTTAACGCCAAATGTCATTCTACCCATTCACACCACATTCACACACTGATGTGTTCCTGTTAAAGTGACCAATCCCTTTTAGACACATTTCAGGGTGACAACTTTGGGTTTCTGGCTGGAGTGAGATTTTTATGACAGAGTGATTTAAACTTACTTGCACCTTGTTGCAGGACTGATTTAATTTAGAGCTCTGCAGCTATAAGATTACATAAATGCACACATGACAGTATGAGGAGTTGTAGTGCTTTCAGGGTTGTTTTGCACTTACAGACCAGGGAATATGTAGTACGTGGCCTCTTGTGCTCAGCTGACAGTATTGGTATGGAAACGGCACTATTTAAAGCCCATTTCTAATTAGAAGAAATTGTATTTACTCAACTGTCACACTCCTACCAAACATGCAGTCAGCTCCCTGACATTTGGACCACACTATTGTTTGTCAACATAAATATTGAGATAACAGGAAAAACAACATTAGGGCAAGTTCTGTAAAATCATATATGATAAAGCCAATGACATCCTTGACTCTCAGATCTTCTTTCTCCATCCAGCTCACCCTCCTACACCGACATGCATGCTACCACTGTTTAAATATTTTTTTTAAATTTATTTATCAATAGTTTTTCCACTAATGCACTGTGTGTTGCACTGTTGCTTGTTTTAATGGGTTTTTATTTTGTAATGTGACTTTGAGTGTCCTGAAAGGCACCATCAAATAAAATGTATTATTATTACTATTTCAAGCCTGTGTGTGCGCTTTCTGTATGTGCATTTGCCCTGGTTGCCTGGCTGCCACATAATCACTGTTCACTGAAGATACTCAAACATGTTAGTGTATGTTCACAATTGCTAATGTCAAAAGGCCTTCAAGTTGGTAATCCTGATCCACCTGTATTCTAAGTCTGTCTGAGACACTCTGTTAAAACTCTTGCCACTTTGAGGCTCTCATCCCTCATGTGGGTCCGGTCCAATCCATGCTGCACACTGGGCTTGCCAGCCTGAGCCAATGGGCTTAATGACTGACAAAACAACAGAGTGTAACACTTGTAGGTCTTTTGGGAGGCTGGGGGAACAAGCCAGTTTAGGCAGCTACCAGTACTGGAAAGAGGAGGAGGGGATGATGTTGATGCTGTGGACTTTTTGTCTAGTGCACAGAAGTACTCTATACACTCTATACAGGGGCATATAAAATCTGAAAAGCATAGTATAGCCTCTTTAAAGCTTCTGAAAACCTATGACTGCTAGGTTTGGCTATAACTGCGATCAAACTGCGTCTGGCCTCATCAGTAAACACTTAGCTCTGAAGGACACGCCGCCCTTCTGTTTAGTGGTCTCAAAAATAAAGCTGACAATAAAAAATATATCACAGCGTGGATCATCAATCCACTGAAAGATAAATTAATCAATTTATTCCCACCAATAGATTGTCACCAATGTAGTATTACACAATTACATTTCTAAAGTCTAGTTTTGGCTGTTGTCTGATTCACAGTGTTTTATCTGAAGCTGGAAGGTGCACTGATGAAAATCTCTTTGTCCTAGAACTCATTCATGTGACTGTGGTGAAATTGGTGCGTTTCTATTCAGAGTTTTTAAAAGATGGGCCCCGTAATGTAATTTTCGCTAAATACTGAATAAAAGGCACTGACAGCATTGTGTCCCGAGTGACTGGATGATGATAAAAGGCCTGAATACAGTCAGAGGGAGACTGAATGGTGTACTTTTGAAAGCACTTGTGCACACATCTGAGCTTATTGAAGTAATTATATGTCATGGTTGTTAGGCTTAAGATTTGATCTCTTGAAGGAAACATTTTGGTGTGAGCTGACTTGTTCCCTCTGAAGTGACAGTGACAAGAGCAGCGAGTGCCACGCAGCACTGATAACACAGATCAGATCTTCTTCATCAGCTAATCTCCCTCTGACTTATATTAAATCAATGTCACTTTTTTGACAGCAGGACTCACAGTCTGTTTCCTCTACAATGGTGGAGCTCTCCTATTCCCAGAGTCGACTGGAGTTGTCACAAATCTCCCTGCCTGACAAACTCACTTCATCTGAAGATTACCATTCTCACTGAACATGAATCTGAAGCCACATTTCCTGGATATGGCTGGAGGCTAATACAAATTGGACTTGACAAAAGATGATGCATAAGGCAAGACAATGCTGTTTCATCCCAATGTTTCTCCCTCTTGCGGTAGTGATTGTATGAATTGCAGACGAGTGTGATGATGGACTATTGGAGGCGTTCGGTTTGACGATTCAAGTGGCCTCTTGGGAGGTAACAGAGCTCTGTGCATAAACAAATACATACTTAAAATACTCTTCACACATGTTTTTTTCTCCCTCTCAGATGCTGAGCTATACTTCTTTGTTTCTGTTTTTTTTATTTTCTTTTTGGCCACACATTGCTCTTCTGTTCTCTTCTCGCTCAAACTGCCAAACTGGGGCTCATTAGCATGTTATTCTGCATTCATGGCCTCCATGGTTTGTTTGCCTCTGTGGGTCCTGCCCTCTGGGTCCAACCAGTTGCTAACCCGTGGAGATGAAAGCAACCAGTCTCTGTGGGACGTTTGGTAGGTTAGACCCCCGTTGACACACTACAGAAACATCCGCTTACAGTTGAAACTTTTTCTAAGCAGGATGATGTCTCTGTTTGCAATATTCCTGCAGTGAGTGTATCCTTTTTATATTTTCATGTCAGCTGGAAACAAACATTTTTGAAGTGGGTTTGTGGGCTCCTCCATACATTGTATAGACACATTCATACGCCCTGATATCTGCTTAATTTGCATGCCATGTAATATCTCATTAAAGGTGAAAATGCTAATGCAAAATCCCTCCAAGATACCTTGGGGCCTCTTAGCAAGTTCAGTCATTTTTCTTCTCATAAATTTGCAAACGCAGAAAAGTATGATCGACTTTGCTGCAGCACCATCCAGCATGCACAGCAGTTGTAAAAAGAAGGACTCAGAGACAAAAACAGTGGTTTTGTAAATATACCTCATGGAGTTATGCAGTTTGCATAAAAGAGTTCTAAGTAAAATCTTAAAATGAAGTATCAAGTGAAGTAAGGCAGAGCTGTGCTGTGCATATCTCCTTGAAAACATCTAGGGCACACTGTCGTAAGAGTCAGGGGTTAGATGGATGGATGGGAGGATGGCGATGTGAATAAATGTACTGTCAAAATCAAGGCTAGCAAAACACCACAACATTTGTTTCAAAGCATGAACAACATTTTTTTAATCCATGATTTGTTGTGATGCATATAACAAAAAGTACCCATTCTAGACCAGTGGTTTCCAGAGAAAGAGTCAACCCCTCAGGACCTCAATGAAAAACTATGATCCATTGCTGTGCAAAAAATACATAAATATGATTTTTTTTCACAGGTAAAATCAAGATCAAGTGGGCTTACATGCACATTCTTATGCAAAGATCTTTAAAGAAACTAGGCTCTAAGGTCTGGTACACTGTAGTTTGTGATGTGCCGCAAAGAGAGAGATGTAGAACACAATAAACCAACTGAATCATTTACCAAGAAGGCAGCACCTCTGCTCTATCTGCCTGTGATCTTGCGTGATCACTTCATTTTAAACTGCACCCATGTGGATGGGGTAATTTTAAAAACTGAGGAAGAAAACCTCAGTTTTGTAACATACCAATCTAAGCGTGGACAAAGCCGAACATTTTCATTTTCATTTGTTTTGTTTATTTTGTAAGATGATCAGATATGTTGATGTTTAATATCAGTGACTAACACTGTAATCCCAGTGTTTTATACTTCTTAGCATTCTTCCTTTTGCAAAGCAATAAAATATTTAGGTTCTCAAGTGTGGCATTTCCAGTTTGTTTTAATGATTAGGTGGAAACAAGTTAAAATATCCAATTCTTGTGTCATCAATGGGCCCTATTCAGGGCATTTTATGACTCATTTTTTCACCTCTCTAAATGCAAGATCTGATGCTTTCTGCCTGCTCTTACTGGTTTGTGTTGGTATTCTATCATAGGTGGCTCAGCCTGAAGAAGTCAAAATCACACATTTTTAGTATTTACTACATAAGATCAGATGCAGCAAGCCTTGACTGAAGCCACACCCCCAATTACAAAGGGGATCAGTCCAAAGCTTGCCTTGAATTTTTAGCCAGCCAAAGGCTAAATTCATGATTGAGAAACAGATTGGCAACCTCCAGCAGCCCGCAGTAGACCACACTTCCTCATGTGGCAGTCTTTGATGTAAGATTCAGTTTTAACACAGCACCAGTAAACATGTTGTGTCTTGTCATGGCACTTCTGTCATAGCAGCCACCATACTTATTTAGACCATCATACCTATAACAAAATAAGATTATTCTGACTTTGAAAACTGTTGTAAATATTCAAGGTAATACTAAATTGAGTATGTCTCTGTATTTATCACATAAGACTAGTCATTTTTAAAGTTACAAAAAGAGGAAAAGTAAAATTCTGCACATTGTGCCTTTGAATTCTGGTGACCTGAGATGAGCTGTGAATCTGTCCCTACCAGCTGTAGTGAGCTTGGAACTAAAGTTGGACTTACGGCGTCAAACACCAGCCACGAGGGAGCAGTGCAGCGCAAATTGTTCTCAAATATTGATTCTGCTGCAGAGAGCTGTGTAAGGATGGAGACAAGGCGCCTGGCTCATCTGCAGGACAACGAACCTCAGAGGAGAGAGAGGGAGGGACAGAGTAAGGTGGGGAATGAGGGGAGGAGAAATGACGAGGAGAGGATATAGGGCTCTCATTGGATTAATGCATAACAGCTTTTGAGGCATTTTTGCTGAACTTGGCTGTACTTGTCTCCATCGAGCTGTCTTTCTACAGGATCCAAGTCATTGTATTCTCTGGGATGGAAAGCCACTGAAAGTTTGAATTATGCAGGAAATGTGACTGTTAAATCTGATCAGAATGATCACATTATTCATCGTTTTTAATTGCGCCAATTTATTTTTCTCAATATGATAAAAAAAAATCTGCTTGATAAAATTCAAATTATCTGAATTGATAAATGATCAATATTGATATTTTGTCCCACTTCTAATTAAGATTCACAGCAGTAAATATTTATAATGTCAACCTAGTCTTGCAATATTTGGGCATAGTATTTGAAGGCAGGCTGCTTTGACACTGTCTGGTCAAAATCGAGCTAAATTTGTATGTAGTCTGATCGAGCTTTTATATTCAACCTAAAAATACCAACAAAAAAAAATCTATGCATTAAAACAGATGGAAGAAAGGTGCCCTCTGGAACCGGTGGAGGAGGTGGTGGAGAGGAGGACTATAGCCAAGCTGTCCTCCATGATGGACAAAGACTCTCACCCCCTCCAACACACACTCACTGCACTAAGGAGCTCCGTGAGTGACAGGATGCTCCACCCGCAGTGTGTGACGGAGAGGTCCTTCCTTTCTGCAGCTGTTAGACTTTACAACAAAAACCTCTCCAGTGTGCAATAAACCATATTTATATTGGTAACACCTCAAATGTTTTACTTGTAAAATATCAAACATGTACATAACCATCGTATTTATATTTATAATATCTTAAATCACCATCTGTAAAATATCAAACATGTACATAACGACTGTAAAATTTACCACTACTATATGCTATATACTTTTTTATTTTTATGTCTATTTTATTTTACAGTATTTGATTTGTAATTACTTTATTTTTCATTTGTAAGCTTCTTTCTTATAAGCTTCTCCTGTATCCTGCAGCTGCTGTAAATTTGGAATGTCCCTCTGTGGGACTAATAAAGGAATATCTAATCTAATCTAATCTAGTCTAAAACATTACATGAGATGATATGAGAAAAATAATATATTGTGGAATTACTGGAAAATGAAACAATAGAAACCTAAAATTATAGGGCAATGGGGATAGCTTTATTTTTTACCTCTCTATTCATCTAAGTCATGGCAATTCCTCAACATTGAAAGCATTGAGATCAGCTGAGATGCCATTGCTCTAACGCCCCCACAAATGGGGTGGATCACATTCAATTAATTCAATGTGCACACCAGGCAGATTAATTAGAAGTAAGTGACCCATTTTCAGAATTGCATCAAATGTATTTAAGAACTGATTTGCTTTCCAATATATGCTATGAACTATAATTTACTTGGAGCAAAAAGGCAAATTTATGTAAAATTAGACAGTGGGCTCACACATATGGTTGGCATGGGATGACCCTTGTCCAATAAACAAGTTGACTGGCCTTAGATCAGAGCCTTTTTTTTTTGATTGTCAGATATTCAGCAGCTTGGGCTCACCCTTAGTAGATATAGTTGTATTTACTTGTGTGAATGCAGGTGCACAGAGTCATTGTAGTCCCGCTCTAAATGGACCATTGTTGCAGAGACACTGCTCATGGAAGAGGGCATTGTGGTGTGACTGTAGGCCTAAAAATATTCCATGTCAGCGGTCCCGAGAGGAGCCCCATGCTATCCAGGCCTCTCAGTAATGAGAGAGTGGAGCTGCCTGCCACTGGTAGCCCCGCTGTCCCCCAGCTCCCTCTGGCTCAGAGCTCAGCGCTGGTTGCTGGCGCCAGAGAGGCAGCAGCTCAGCTCCCTCAGATTTATCATAGCTCACAAAGCAGCATGTCTGAAAGCAGAGGCTCTCATTCGCAGAGGAGCAGCCCCCCGGCGGGCTAACCCCAGGGTACACTGACCCGACACGTTCACATATCACAGAGGCAGACAGAAACAGTTTGAGAGAGACTTGCTCTTGGATGTGCGTCTGCAAGAGAAAAATGGATTTGGAAAGCATGAGAGCAGAAAGTAGAAAACTGGAACACACAGCCAAGAAATGGAGTTTTAACTGAAGTAGATGCAATGTGTCTCGGAATTAAGACAAGTGCAAGGGGTCTAAAAAACAACAATGGGCTTGGCTTAAATGGTTATGAGCAGTCCATTTTTATAGTATCTTATCATATTGATTTATGTTTTTGTTTAACAGATTGGTTTGAGAAAATGTCCTGAGCTAGTTTGGTATAGGGCTGTGTGTGACATCTTTTCACTGGGCCCAATATTTCTAGCAGCACCACTGCAAATATGCACTGATGACGGACAACCCCAAAACATAATGCTTCTGACCCCAGCTGTCATCAGCAGAGAGGCAAAAAAACCGACCTCTGATATACAAAGAGGGGCTTCAGATTAAACCATTCCACAGCTCGCACTGTACTCTTTCTGTCAGACTGCTTTGCACATGTCACACGGATAGACACTGCTCACACTCTTTTATCTCACCTCTGCTTATATTTGGATAGTGTGGTTATACACACAATCATGAAGTATCATGGATTAACCAGTGTCTTTTGTGAGAGTCTTAATTGTCAGTGACCTACTTTTTGCCCATCAATGCCCCATTTTCTTCATGTAAAGAAGGGTTGATAAACATTTTTGGTCATTTTTGTTGCCAATACCAACACCACGGGGGAAAAACAATTTAAAAGGTAAAGTAGCTATTTGGTATGCTTCAGCTTTGTACCAAGTCCTAATTAAAGACTTTCCAGAAAAGGAAGAAGCCTATATTCAAATGCTTGAACTCCTAAAAAAAGTACAGAAGGTCGAGCTGGTTGAACTCCAGGTGCCAATTATTTTGGTACATCTGTCAGTATCCTTTATGTTTAGGGCACAAAAACACAGCATGTCTTTTTGGAAAGTTACTTGAAAACCCCGTCTATACAAGCATCTGCCAAATGAAAAGATATTAAAGATAAAGAACTTGAACATTTACGTCGAGAAAGAAAAATATCACAGAAAATGGAAATAACAACACAAAGACAACTTGTCCTCCATATTTTGAACATTTTATGGGCCTCTTTTTAACAGTGAACATAAGAGATGTCACAGTCTGAATATAAGAGATCAAATATATCTAACTTTGAAGGCTGAGCTTGAAAAGTCTTCTGGGCAAAGAAAAAATGAGACAGATGAATCACACTTTTCTACTTTATATTGTTCCAAGCTGCATGTAAGCACGTCTCAGTTCTATGAGCCACTTTATCCAGTGACTACTCAGGGATAATGGAGTATGGTATATATTTTTATCTACTTCAAGTGTCAGACATTTTACAAAATGTTCACCTTTGAATTTCATGTGACATCCACAGCAAAGGATGGGAGATATCTAGAAAAACAAAACATTCCCCAACAGTTCAGCTAGTGCAAATATCTTACATGAATTTTTAATATGCTGTTATATTCCTACACGACACTTCCTAATTAGAACTGCAAAATGACTCTCTGAAAAACAGTCTTTATGTTTGTGACTTGACCCACAAGAGCGATTTGACAATTTCCTGTTTGCTAGTTATCGGCTGCTATCACTTTCATTTCTCCCCGATCATCTCCAACATTCTTTTGTAAAAGCTACAGAGACAGCAGGTTGGAGCTGTGCACTACAGCATATTTTAAGCTCATTTGCAAATGCTTTGTCGAAATACGTTCTTTAAAATGCTTAGTCAGTGTTTGAAATAGTCAATTTTCCCTTATCACTTATCAATAAGAGTCCATTAGAGTCCAGATGTACCCTGGGCATCCATGATTGCAGGCCGATGATCTCAGAAACAAGCATACTGTATATGCTTTATGTGAGGCTCCACTTAGCCAAGTGTTCATAGTTTGTGAAGAGGAGTGCATTTAATCCCATTGTTTTGTGATGGATGGCCTAGCAGCAGCCCTTTTCCTTCATATTTTTCCCATCGTACAGTAAATTTGTGTGAGTCATCCATCTCCTCTGCAGAGAGAGAGAGTCTCAGGTTTCCCCTCGGCTCCATGGCTCTCTTGCTATCGTGTGACCTGAAAAAGAGGAAATAAAACAGACAAGAGAAAAGATTCAGTGTTAAGAAGATATGTGATTAATGGAGATGTGAAATAGTTAACACTCTGAACACTGAGTAATCACGGAATTTTGTGAATCTCATGTTTCAATTTTGGTTGAAGTGAAATTTTCACAAGGTTCACAATATGGTTGAATATGCAGTTTCTGTTATGCACCAAAATACCAAAACTGTTGCATTATGATTGCCTTTATGATGAACAAAAAGGGGATTGAAACATTCATTTGAACTGAACCCACAGATTTCGTGAAATGAATAGTTTATTCAATTCCAGGAACTTTCATCACTGTTTATTATACAGTATATTGTCTTCCTTGAAATAGTCTGTGATTTTTCCTGTTAAATGTTTCAAATAATTTTATCCTTCTTTTTGTGGTGTCACATGAATCAGAGTTGGCATTAAGAGATGTCAACAAAGCTTAATCTGAGTGTCACTTCTTTCATACAAGAAAGAGATAAAGAGAGATTAAATCATTTGGTGCTTCCTGATGTTTTAGTCATGTCATTCAAGGTGCTCAGAGTTTCTAGACACTGCAGTTGTCTTAGAATCTTTATACAATATATATCATGTGTATGATGTAAAATTAAATGTATATTTTAAATGGTAGCTGCATGTTGTTATATGCAGCCCATATAACAACATACAGAAATAAGTGTAATATAACTTAATACAAATTAAGTTTTTGATATTGATTTTTAAGTTTCTTTATCATATTTGCTGCACTGATTTAGTGGTTGAGACAGTCTTACAGTGCTTATTCTGTCATCTGTGTCAAGAAACATGCAGGTCCACATGTACAAAATGGCTGACTGAAGACCAGTGATTCTCAGTTAATGTTGGTGAATTTTCTGTTTAGCTGCTATTTCTGCACAAGTGACTGCATTCAGGTTAACAATTAAGATGCAATGCTTTGCTTTTTCTTTGTATGTTGAACTACAATAGGCTAAGGCTCCTCCACTCTGTATTTGATAAAAACTTTTATCTTAAAAATAAAATAGAAACTGTTGGGTAACTGCATTAGTTTAAAGAGGTCATTTTTGTTGACCGTAAACTTGTGTAAAGGTATGTTCACAACCATGAACATATGAGTATCCCTGACAGCACTGTATTCTCTTTGTGTCCGAGATGCTTTGTTAGAGCTCCTGCCTTTTAAAGGCCTCCCATTTGGGCCTATTCAGCTGTCGTTGGTTGACCAGTCTACTTTGTAGTAACTGGTAAGATCAGTACTGTTCAATGCCATGTTGTCAAAAGCTCTGCATTCATTCTAACATCTCTGCTCTGCACTGCGGTTGATATCGTGAGCCAATTGGCTCAAACTGACATTGAAACAATGGTGGGATGCCCCAATGGAAGGTCTTCTTTGTGGGTGGAGGGGGCATTTTGCGTAACTGCCGGTGCCATAAGCATGAGGAGAACAGAAAGTCCGGATGGTGCAGACTTTTTTTTGCACATAGAAGTGCTCTATCACATGGAGGGGACGGCATATTAAACTTGAAAAAGCAGGATATAGGCTTTTTAACCTCAGGAAAAGGAGCTTTAAACAGGTTGAACAGTGAGGAGAAATATTTAAAGGGATTGTGAAAAAGCAAAATGTAGTCTATCACATATTATTTTTCCACTGAGCAAATTGAGGGATTTTCAAAGTGAAATTTAAAAATCTGTTTCATTATCTTCTGCATCATAATAAGACAGGAAGACACTGCAATAAGCAACATCAAGCTGCATGCAGCTCTGGTACAGAAGCTTCCCTATGGTTTGTTTAAAATGACAAAATTACAGGCAACTACTGTGACTTAGAAAAACTACGTGTTTATTTCAGACCCTTATCTCACTGAAGATAAAATGTTAACGGCAACAGCCTTAATATTTATGAAGAATGACTCAGCTTTCTGTCAGGCAATCCTCATTTAAATGAGCCAATCAGAAGACAAAGGAGAGCAGTCCACATCAAACCATTCGTATCTCTGTCTCTGTGTCCCTTTTTGATTGCATGTGTTTGTTTTCCAGCCTGGGTGGCTGACTGATTACATGGACCAAGTGCTAAAGCTGGGTTTCACATGCCTCCGAGCTGTAATGGTTTGTTTACAATTGGGCAGTAAGTTGAAGGCGTATAATTGGAGTTGTGCAGTGCTTGTTTTCCATCAACAATATGCATTCATAAAATACTAAACAGAACTGCTTGTATGCTTGATGAAGTCATGTCTAAGTCCTAGAAGTGATATACATCTTTTACTTTAAAGAATGACATTTGAAATGGGACATGGAAAAAATTGTATTTTGTTGTGTGGCATCTTTGCTGTTTCTGGTTAAACAGTGATCCAGAGCCTTGGTCAGGCAATCTATGCATCTTTCTACCAAACACCTACGCAGTGTGGGAGTAAAAACAGATGGACAGCTACAGATCATCATGGTGAATGAGACGCCGAGGTGCTGAAAAGGAGGTCATGGGTAGAAAGAGAGACGCAGGCAGGATAAAGAAAAGAAAAGAAACAGGGAGCGAGAGTGCAGGGCCATGCAAGCTGTTGCCAAGGAATCGATGTCTCATTGCAACTATCTTCAGTGACATCTGCCATCAAGTCTCCAAGTAACTGCTCCCTGGTCCCAAAGCACCTTGCAAATGCACAATTAATGTCCACTGATGCAGTCAGCCATTGGCTTCTTATTCCTCCATGAGCCGATCAGCCAGTCAGACAGTGCAGAAGAAAAGAAGAGGAGATATGCCAGTGTGTAACAGAATGAGGATAATTGCACCTATAGGTCCCAGGGTTGGTGTTAGGCCCAGGGTCATTAATTCCACTGCCTGTGAGAGAGCCCAGCAGGTCCTCTGTTCCTCAGTCTATCCCACTCACCAATTTAATTATAACTCTTAATTGTAGCGCCTCTGTGGAAGGGCCCCCCTGCTATAATGCATTCTAATGAATGCGACAGATGTTGTGCTGTTATGCCATCTCTCGAGCAATTACTCTTATAGCGCCTTCGCCACTTCCCTCACAACTGTTTCTCTTTTTTATGTTTCACCTGTAAATAAACTGCACCTGCTCCGTCCCACTACACACACTGTTGAACACACATAACACACACCCCTGTCATCAGTCCCGCAAATTAACTTTCACACCTCAACGGCTTACAAAGGGCCATGAAGGACCCTCATTTAAATCAATTTGTCTCATCTGACTAGAGTCAGTTAACATGGCTTCACACAGTAGTTGTTCAAGTCGCAGGGGTGTCTTGCTCTCTCTGTTTGTTCCTGATCAAACTTGGCTGAGCAGGGAAGACTTAACAAATACACTCACTGGCCACTTTTTTTTAGGTATACCCCTTCAACTGCTCATTAATGTAAAAAGATAATGAGCCAATCGCACAGCAGCAGCTCAAAGCATTTAGGCACGTAGACATGGTCAAGACCACCTGCCAAAATTCCAACTGGGCATCAGAATAAGGGAGAAAAGAGATTTAAGTGACCTGATCATGACATGTTTGTTGGTGCCAGGTGGGCTGGTTAGAGTATCTTAGAAACTGTTGAGGGTTTACAGAAAGTGGTCTGAAAAAGAGAAAATATCCACAAGTGGCAGTCCTCTGGGCTAAAATGCCTTATTGATGCTCCTGCTGCAACACTCAGTTGGTAGTGTCAGAAATCAAAGTAACCAATATGAAAGCATGGATTCACCCTGCCTTACATCAACGGTTCAGACTGGTGGAGGGAATTTTATGGTGCGTGGGATATTTTCTTGTACATTTTGGGTGTACAGTATGGACCAAAATCTCTGAGGAGTGTGTCCAGCGCCTTGTTGAAACTATGCCACAAAGAATGAAGGCAGTTCTGAAGGCACAAGAGTGCAACCAGTACAAGCAAGGTGTACCTAATAAAGTGTCCAATGAGCTCAAGACTAACTGTTTGGGCTTGTTTATTAATTAGCACTTTATTTTCTTTTCATTAATTTTTATTGATGTTTGAAATTGCTGATTTAATTAGACCACACACAACCATTTGTAGGTATTTTGAAGATCCAAGCAGCTTTTGTTTATGAGATCCTTGTTAATTTGCCTGGCATGTACCTCTGAGTCTTCTCCTTTCACTGTCAAATAGATTATGAGGAATAGCAATAAAAGTCATTCAGTTGAAAGTTTGTTTACCAGACACAAATTGAGCCAAGATGGTTCAGAGAGAAAAAAAATCAATCCAATTGAAGATCCTGCTCAACTCTGGCTACATCAAATGTTCGAAAAGCTGGAAGATTCTCAGTAAAAGACTCATTTATCCTTTCTGGACACTGAGAGTTTCTCTGGGAGTTTTTGATTAAACACTTAAAAGATTACCTGCTTTGTTGTTACTCACAAATTAAAAGTTATCAAAGATGCTATTAATTGGAATTGACTCTCTGAACATGAAGGTGCTAGCTGAGAACAGAAAAAGAAAAAGTCTGGTACAAAAGCAAACAGCAGGTGTTTATCTCACCTTAGTGGTTTTGACTTTGTTGCCAGTGCTGCAGGACCAGCCAGTCAGATCAGGAAGGACCTTACACTCCTCTCCGTCCATACACGGCTGCATGTGGCACCACCACTTCTGTGCTACGATGGAGGCTAGAGAGAGAAGAAAAAATGACAGATCAGTTAAAATGATGGAAACAGCTTATTTCATGACTAAGTTTGGCAATAGTGGGAGTGTTAAACATGGACATAGTCATGGTTATTTCACCCAGTGAGTAACATTATAAGTTTTGTAGCCCCAACAATGGTGGCCAAATTCGGAATGCTTTCTCAAGATACAACTTTCAATCAACCTTAACATGGGCAAAGGATAGAAACTGATCTCCTAACAGCCTCTAGGCTAACAGCTACAACACTGAAGACTTTCAGTCAGATAACTATGCCCCTTATCATACATTAACACTTAGGTCCTAATCTACTAAAGGTTTGCTTGTATAAAAACACGGGCAAACTTGATGGCGCACGCAAAGCTGATCTACTAACAGGGTGCACTGGGGATTGCGTCTGTGAAATGAGCAAAATAGCATGTGCAGTCCATTTAGCGTGTTTGCCTTCATAAATATGCAGAATACATGCAGATGATCAGAACCCACAAAATACTGGGAGGAGGAGATGCAAATGTAATCATTTAGCACCCGCAATGTGATTTATCAAACCCGCAACTGATTGCACGCGGTGTTTTTGCATCTATATTTAGCACGTTTGAAAGGCAGGTGCAAAACAGGCACAGCGTTACACATGGAGGGCTGCGGTCATTGTGCCAAGAAACAGGGGTTGCATTAACCGAATATTTTCCGTCATTGACTGAATTTTTTGATGAATGACAGAAAGATTTGGAGGCTGTCTGTCATCATGATGGTCTGGAATGAGAGGGACGATCTGGTGTGGCTTCGTACTGATGCAGACACGCGCGCAAAGGAAACGCTCTCTGTTTTGCGCTCTACATCATGGAGGAGGTCATTTAACCTATGTAAAAAAAAAAGACATCCATAGCTGGCTATGAAGGAGAATCACTCCGTTTGTAACTCAGAGCTGACTGCATCACACTCTCCACGCACAGACAACGAGTTTAGAGGCTGTCAGTGCACGGAGACTGTGACGCTGTCAGAGGGTAAAAGGCAAGAGTACCCTGCGTGGTCTGTGTGTGCATAAATGTAAGACTGCTCTTCACATGAGAGGTTATTGATGATAAAGCTATGTAACTATGTGAATCCTGTCATTTATATTATATTTAATTCCAATCAGAAACGGAAAATTAAAAATGATGGATAAAAATATGGCATGAGGGAAAAGTGACGACCTTGCCGTCAAAATGACAGACAGCAAAATGGTTACTGCAAGTGTGTTCATTTGCTTCTAACTCCATGGCTTCAAACTTCATTTTTCATTTACGGCCACTCTGCTCTCCCAAACTCTCCATGGTGACAGCCGGTAGCACATGCAAAATCTTAATTGAAAAGGGGGCGGTCCACACCACTTTTGCGCCTGTTATAAATTGCGCACGCAGTCATAGTAGATCACCCGCAACACGCCCACTAATAGCACGTGCAATTTTTTAGTTTGCAGATGCAAGTTAGCACTCGTTATTTTGGATCTTAGTAGATCGGTCCCTTAGTGCCCTATTTTGATAACATGAAATGCACTGACTAAAGCACATGCTTCTTGACAGTTCCCAGTGAGTTGCTCTGTATTTTGCTATATTTTAAACCAATCAGGGTGACAGCTCTCATTCCCTTTACATCAGTGTGTGCCGGGTGGCTAGTGTTTCACTATTTACACAGCAGAGTTAACTGTTTGGTCAGAATTTCAGATGGATTATTTAATTCCTCTCTCCTATTTCAAAAACTGCTCTGATATGTGACAGTAGAGGTGTGCTGTTGTGCATCACATGTGAGTGACACAGGCTCAGTAAAGTGTGAGTTTTGCAGATCTGTGCCAATCTCTCTAATACGTACTCAAAATAGCAGACTCACTGCACCACAGACTTGAGAAATTAGACCAGGTAGAAAGAGGTTTATAGCACAGTCAAATTCTGTCTCCTCAAGCTAGGAACACACCAGTTTTGCGCCTGACCACCCCTTATGTTCAGGCGAACACACACCAGGGCACAAATGGGAGCGTATTATCATTTGCTTTTTAAACAGCATGAGCGCAAGGCATACAAATGGCACATGCACGAGGTGAAAATTAGGACACCTGCACTTCACACCAAAATGTCTTGCACCAGGCAAGGCCCTTGGTCTTAACTCATCTGCTGTCATTGGTTTTAAAATGACACAAACAAAGGAAAATTGCACTTCCTGACTTTCCCCAAAATTATCCCATCTTTTTGGATCCCTCTCTACAGGATACTATTAGGGCCATCCTGCTTTGGGACCCTCAAAATCATTGTAGATAAGAGCCTAGCAAGATGGATCTGTCTGATTATAGACAATGAATTTGACAGTCCAGCATGAGCTAATTAACAGATCTGGTAAATCCAGATGCTTTCTGATTTTAATTGGGTCTAACTGATTTTCCTTCACCCCACTGAGTAAAATATTCAGAGATGTGAATTTGGGTGTTTTCCTTAAATTGCTCTTGAGTTCTGTTCTTCAAGTCATGAGTTTTATTTCTTGTCACACTGTAAAGTCTTAAATTGAATATGACTACACTGATTCTGTATTTCTGCAATGTTATCTGTATTTTTTTTTCTTTTATCAGTAGATTGTGTACACTGGCTTAAATGTGCCATCTATCTAGCTTTCTTTGTTGGCATCACAGTTGATCTACAGTTGAAGGGCATTGGTGACCACTGATCTAAACAGAGGGAGCACCACACTTATTTCCACATGTGACATGCTCTGTCCATGGTGCTGATCCCACTGCAGGGCATTCAAAACACTACACTTTTCAAGTCATTTTTCTGTCTTTTGGTCTTGCCTGCCAGTATCTCCTTGAAGTAATGTGTCTTTATTCTTAACATGATTACTATGATTTCCACAGGAGCTTCAGTGCATAGCAGTTACCTTTATTATTATTATAATCAGATTTATGTAATCCCTCAACATGAGATCCTAAAGCCTGCGTGGAGCCGGAAAGTCTGCCACATAAAAGAGAGAGAGGGAGCAAGTGAGAGAGTAAAAAATAGACTGAAAGGAAAAAATGATACAAGATTTCTTACATGGGCAGCCATGACTAACGTGAGTATTTAAGCTATAAAGATGGTGCTACTATCTTGTAATGCTGATTGGGGTTTATGCGTATACTAACTTGGCCAAGAAGTGAGTATTTACATATATTTTGGTGAGTTATTCCAATAAAATGATAGTGCTGCCTCACTTATCTTTTGTTTCTGGAGAAAAGAAACAAAATGGTGGCTACAGGCAGCCAGAGATCAAATCTGGCCTGTAGCCACTTGTCATTACCCTTTCTCTTTCTCCCCAGCTTCTGACTCTCTCTCCACTGTTCAATTTTTTACTATGGCAGAATAAAAGCAAAAGAAAAAAAACAAAGTAAAAAAAAAAAGTAAAAAGAAAACACAAGGCACACTTATGCCAATGAGTATTATTCATATTACATAACAAAGAGAGCAAGAACAGGCTTATGACAAAGCAATGCTATCTATTGAAACAGACATCCTCACATGTATTTGGGACAAGAGACGCTAATGTTTGTGATCTATTGTGTAATTTTTGCAGGCATAAAAATCCCTGTGAAACTCGTCTCTCCTGAGCACCGTGCTTAAAGGGGCAGAAAGAAAATATAAAACATTTGAGAGTGTTTCTCCCCTGGTGTGTTTGAAATTTTAAAACAAAAGTGATGCTTTATGTATTTGATTGTGGAAGAAGACACAACTTCAGAACTGGCTCTTTTCTGAAGCTGATCCACTGTTGAAACTTGAAGTTTCCTCATGCCTCAGCAGCTGACACTCAAATCTTGCAGATCATCTGACCCTCTGTCTAGACGGCAGACAGGCCGACAGCTGAGAATAACTCAATTCCCTCCTCCTAACTCATCATCCGTCCACCCCTCTGTTTCAAGTGTGGACGCAGAGAGGGATAATAGAGTGCACCTATTCCTCCAACTTCGTTAAAGTTCCTGATTGATGGTGTTTTGAGAGAAGTTTTTTCATCTCCAGTGACTATTCTCTCCAACAAAAGGAGATGAGGAGGTACTGGAAAGAAAAAAAGACTTTCAACTGCATAACGCAAGAGAACATCTCTCAAGCATCGTGTAAAAAGAAAAAGGGAGGAAGATACTGCTGAATAATGGGTGTTCACAGAGAAAACATCTTTGTAGTGCTGGAATAAGTAGTGGTTTGATCTAAGAGAGGCAGCCAGAGCAATGGGAAGGGAGTAAAGAGCCTTATTGAGGAGGACTGCCACTCGGCCCAACAGAGAAAGTAGAAGATTAAACAAAGAGAACAGAGAGAAGGTGTGGAACAGCACTGAAGATTGGTGGAAATAGATATTGTTGATGTGAATGCTGAGGCAGAGAATGGAGGAAAAATGACAGTGTTGGAAACAATAAGAAGTCAGAGCTTAGCCCAAATGCAGGAGAGTCCTTAAAGCCTTTCTTCACAGAAAACTTTACACAGTAGCATGCAGTACATGAAAATTCTGATTCGAAACACCTTGAAATCTGGACAGGACCTAAGTAAAATATGTCTGTTGGTGCATTTTCCCACATGTGGCACAGCTTGCCTTGCCTCAACTCTGCTCCTTTTTTTTTTAAATCTCTGCTAGAGAGTAAAGCACGTAGATGATACTTTGTTTTCTCTCACCTCTGGTTAGAGTGTAACCAAGCAGAGGTGATATTTAACTGTGATGTTGAGACTGTTCACCTGTCATCAGCACTACAATTAAACACCTTGTGTTGCTGCCTTTGTATTGTTTTATGACTTCTCAAACTCTCCTGTAGTTGTGTTTTGTCTTGCTGCTATGGCTGTCCCTGTGAAGGAATCCTCCCCATCGAGATTTGAAACCGTTAATTACCGCAATATTCAATTTTATACACGGAGTGATTCATGTGCAGTTTTTTTTTCCTCTTTTGCATACATGCTATATTAAGATGCTCACTAGGAGTGAATTCCAGACTAAAATTGTGTATGTGAGACACAATGCCAGTTTAAAGAAGCAGAAGACAGGGTGGAGGAAACACCTGGAGTGTAACTAGATGAGATGTTAATTGGTAAAAGGAAACAAATTAAGCAAATTAATATTGTTCGTGAACAAACACTGAAATTAATAGATTTTAAGTAGCTGTTAAACAGTGTGTACTGAAATTTGTCATTTTTTTTACCCTGAAACTTTTAATTTTACAAGCATTGCACACATGGTAGATTCCAACAGAATTAAAAAGACAGATATCCTCGGCTCTTATGATAAATAATCAGAGGTCCAAAGGTTAAACTACACCTGTGCAATTTCAGACTTTTGAGACCTGCTTCTAAAAACGTGTTTCTTCTTATACTGATACACCTCTTGAATATGATGTGTAGGAGAGGTTTGCCAGTATTTTCATCTGAACTCAAGAAGAGGTGATGACACTTCATGTGCAGTTGTTGAAGTGACCCACATCCACCAGGGTCTGCTTGTTAGAGTTGCTATATTTCATATTAGCGATTATTGTGACAGCCCTACTTGCTGCTTGGAACCATTTCTGTCTTTTTGCTGTAGCAACAGACCACCGACTGACAGCCAGCAAAACCATCTCTGAGATGTCCTCTATTGTTGTCATGTTGACAGTTTTGTGCAACCATGCAATGATGCAGATGGATAAATTGTAATCAGTGTGCAAATGTACCATCAAGTGTAACCTGTGGTGTTAAAGCACTGCGAGTGGTGAAAGCTTCAAAAAGTGTAATACCAAAATTCAAAAGTGTGTGGTGGACATCGGTTTTGGGCACATCTGATGTTATTTTGATATGAACAGAATACAAAGAGAAAGACATATCAAGTACTGTCATTTAGCCAGTTTAAAAAAACGGTGTTAATTCAGAGATAGATTGACTTTGAGAGGCACAGGGATAATGTTTTCTTTTTTTTTCTTTTAAATAATTTGACTTGAAATATTTACAGCTTTGGAGAAAATACCGGTATATCATTGCTGTCAGGCACAAACCTTCGACCTCCATTTTTTATTGTTTTAATCTTTCTTCATAAACAGTGATAATGGTCACCTTCCATGTTGGGGATTGGGTTTTATAAACATTTAACCAAATTAAAGTACACAGAAATCATTTGTAACCATGATTCATTCATTCAGTGGTAGCGTTTTTTTCATCTCCTGAAAGTAGCAATTTTGGAGATAGGAGGTTTGTGCCTGACAGCAACGATATGTGGCTTAAGCCTTGTGTCCAGGCCCATGACAACTGAGGAAACCCAACATGACAATTAACCACAGAAACAGCAATCACTCGGCCTAATAATGAGCACACTGTTATGATGCTTGAGCTCAGTGGCAACGGGTTTTAAAAACTAACGGCTGTGTAATGCTCGTTAATGTGGCCATTATGGTGTCGGCGACAGTGCTTTACGCCGCCAGAGTGTTATTTAAAGCTAACGGGCATGGCCTGTGAGTACTATTATGGAGTTAGTGTTGGCTGCAGCTTATCGAGTACTGCATTGAGAGGGCGGGTCAGGTGGGGAACAAGAGCACCTGCCTGTCATGTCAGACATTAAGAGGAGCCAGTCGAAGACCTGTGATGTCATACATGGTTTTAATGTTGGGCAGCACTCACTGACGGGTCTCAGTGGGTCAATGATGAAGAGATTAGAGGTACTTAGTGTGTCTGTAGTGGTAAATTCTGAGATCATCACCTCTCGGATTACATTTTTTTTCGCCCCACTTAAAGTAAATGCAGAGGTGGCTTCTAGCGGGGCTGCATGTGATGCCTTCAAGGGTCGCTATTACACAAATTGCCTACAAGTTCCTTACTGAAGTGTTTTTCTAATTATAATGTGCTTGAATCATAATTTTAATTTAACTTTAGAGAAATATTCCAAAATTTTGGATAGTAATTAAGTGCTTCCTGATCAAGAGAGATGAAAAAATCTATATTGTTGCAGATAAAATAAAAAATGAGAGAAATAATCAAAACCAGAGAGCAGGTATCTAGCAATATTGAAAAAAAGCTTAAATGTATCTGTTTAAAGGACTTATGTGGAGATGCAATCTACAAGCATTTGGGACTGCATGGCGGTGCAGCGGGTAGTGCTCGTGCCTCACAGCAAGATGGTTGTTGGTTTGACACAGAGGTCAAGCAGGAGCCTTCAGTGTGAAATTCACATATCATTGCCGTCTGGCACAAATCTTATATCTCCAGAACTGCTACTTAATAGGAAATGAAAAAACACTCTACTATTGAATGAATGCATGTATTGGCCTGATTACAAATATGATTTTCTTTTGTACTTTTATTGGTAAAAAGGTTATAAAGCCCACACACCAACATAGAGGGTGACAAATAGCACTTTTTAATGAAAAGGGTAAATTAGTGACATTAAATTGTCCTTTGGTGTGTGTTCATGGTTGTCTGTTTCTCTGTGTCCGCTCTATCATGGCTGGTGTCCAGCGTGTACCCCGCCTCTTTCTCGCATAAGCATACATATAAATGCTGAAAATTGGACCTAAGCTTATGTAGTGCTTTCCTAGCCCTCTGATCACTTAAGGCACTTCATACAAAGCAGGCCACACTTATTCATTTACACACTGATGGCAGAAGTTACTCTAAAAACTGTCCATTAGTACTAACCAATCTCTTTCATAAACATTCACAATGGGAGTAGAATGAGTGAACATTTCATGCTAAATAATAATCCTCTTGATTCTTCGCTATATAAACACACTTGGCAATTTATTAGGTACACCTTGCCAGTCCCACGTAGAACCTATATTTTCCTTCATAACTGCAATATTGCCTCATTTAGGGTGATGGAAACATTCCTCATATATTTTGATCTTTATTGACATGACAGCATCACACAGTTGCAGCAGATTTGTTGGCTTACATGATGCAAATCTCCTGTTTCATTAGTATCACAAAGGTGTTACACTGAATTGATATCTGATGACTAAAGTACAGTGTAGTCATTATCATCTTAATGAAACCAGTTTGGGTTGGTGTCCCCTGCCTCTGGAGCCTCAGGGTGTACAGTTTGCACCCGTAAACTCTTTGGGCTCTAATTTCGTAGACCAGGCGCAGGCGGGGCGCATCTGCCCTGCGCCTGTGCCGTGCCGTGCCAACGGGGTGTGCCCAGGGCATTTTGCAAGTTTCGTTCACGGCGCAGTCTGGCACAGGGAAGCGTGCCATATGGCAGAGAGGGAGGAGAGGAGAGGAGGCGTGTGTGGGTTTAACACAGCCGAGTGTAATCTTCACCAATCAAATGAACGCCTCTCCTCACCTTTAAATGCGCCGCGGGCGAGGCGCAGTGACAATTTCACCTCGGTGGCGAAGAAGGTCAGAGCTGCTCTCACTTTTGCAGCAACTGGGAGAGCGCAGGGGCCACCGGGCCGTGCATTGGAGGACACGATGTGCGTCACCGTGTGGACCATTTTGCCGGAAAGATATAATCTGTTCCTGACACTCTGGATACCTGCCTGTGAGGTTTTGGTGACGTGTGCGCACTGTGCACCTGTCAGCCAAATTACCAATGCCCTGGGTGCGCCTCTCCTGCGCCGAGAGTAGACCAGGTTGGAGCTGGCGAGCTTTCAGCGCACCTTCCGCGCGTTTTTTTGGCACGGAATTGTCACTGCGCCAAGCTGAATCTGTCGACACCTCCCCCTGGTGCGCCGTCACACCCATCCTGGCGCAGCCGGTCTACCAAATTGCCAAAGTGGCTGCGTACGGCGGTGTGCCGGACGAAATTACCACTGCACGGGGTGCGCCAGGCTGCGCCACCCTGAGTTGCGCCAGGAAATTAGAGCCCTTTAACTTCATAAGAATGAAGTAGGGTTAACATTGCTGGCGGTGCAGATGACTCCGACCTGGAATGTGCTCCCAAACTTGACTCGCCCTGCGTTATCCTGCTGGAAGTCACCATAAGATCATGGGTACATTGTGGTCACAAAGAGATGGACGTGGTCAGCCACAAGCAGGCTGAGGAGTTTAAATTGTGCTTTACTCATATTAAGGGGCCCAAAGTGCCTGAACTATTGATAAAAGTTAGGATGGATCCGTGCTTTCATGTTGTGTACACCAAATTCTGACCTTACCCCTGAGTGTCAAAGCAGAAATTGAGACATTTCCAACTATCTGCTTTAAAATTTGACATTTTGTGCACTTAGAAATGGTCCTGTGCATACCTTGGTTGTAACAAGTAGTTGTTTGGATTACTGCCGCCTTGCTATCATCTCAAACTACTATGGTCCCTCTTCACTGACTTATGGCATCAATAAGGCATGTTGGCCCAGAGGGCTACCACTCATCATGTATTTTCACTTTGCCAGATCATTTGCGGGTGAAAATCCTTGTAGATCAGCAGTTTCTGAAATACTCAGACAGGCCAGTCTGGCACCTACAACCATGCCACATTCAAAGTCACTTGAATCTTTCCCATTCTGATGCTCGGTTTGAGCCTCAGCAGAATGTCTTGACCATGTCTACATGCTTAAATGCACTGAATATGAGGAAAGATGTTTTTTTCGTACAGAGGAGGTCTTGTTGTTTGACACAGTTTCAGACTTTATGCTAAGCTACAATTTGCTGACTATATCATGACTATAGATGGATTTGCTCAACAGTAATGAAAGCAGAATATAGTCACTTTTCTGGAAATAAAAAAGTCATAAAGTTGTCATAAATGTGGATCTATTCAATTGATTTTCCACTTCATCTCACAAACACTTTTCCTTGACCTATATACACAATTTGGTCACTATTCACAGCGGCTGGCAGACACTTTAAATGTAAGATTTTTTTTTCTTTTAAAGGAGAAACTGCTCACATTCTTTTAAATGTTTGAGCTGAAGAATAAATTAAAACCATAATGCCCAGAAAGTGAATGTGGAAATGTTTCCCTTGGTGCTTCTTAAAAATAGAGCAGGGCACATAAAATCCAGAAAACACGCATTTTACACATAGAGTACCTCTGCTCTAATTGCATCAGTCTCATTAAGAGTTTACATATTCAGAAGGTAAAAATGCAAATGAAACAGGTTAAAAACTCACGCATAAGTTTCATCACACTCACTCTCAGCTCATTACAATAGAAACTGAGCTCAAAATGGCTTCTCTTTTAAGTTCTCTCAAACTTTCAGCGCAGGCACAGCTGAGGGCGAACGTCTAGACAGAGCTTTGCTTTTGGTGCAGGTGATTAGGCAACATGAGGGACTGAGGCGATGTTATTCCCCTGGTTCCCTCCAACTCTCTGGGGTTCTCTAAATAAGGTCTACGGAGGTTTCATGCCACCAGGCTGCCTACAGCCCTGTCTCTGCTTCTACTGATCATTGCACGTCAATCTAGTACGAGCATGATAAATGTCACTCATCCTTATGCAAGTTATGGTTAAAGCTTTTATTTTTGTTTGTGTTTGTGAGTAAGTGTAATGGCTTATATGAGTCAACACAGCTGCTGTTTATTCTCTCCTCCATTACAACACGGATTGTCATTGTAATGTTTGTGACATCAAGTGGACAAAAGTGGAACTGCAGGCTCCACGTTTATTCTTTTTGCATGGACACAAGGCCTGATTATTGCTCTCAATCTACTTAAGATGTTATAAGAGGCCTGCAGGTTTAAACGTTATCACATTATGTTTGCATTTTATGTATTGATCAAATTGAGAATGCATGATGAGCTCCAATTCCACAGCTATTTGAGTGTAGGGATTTTGTTTGCTGATTGACAAATCTTCAAATACCTTTGCAAAAACCTGACAGGTAGCATCTCTTTTTCTTCTAAGAAATGTGTCTAATTTTCACCCAAAAAAGGGTGGACAGAAATTAAGTTAATATAAAAATCCACTCAACACTCTTGCGCATCCAGTGTGAGGTAGGCTACTTAAAATGTAGAGAGTTAAACCACAAATTGATCTTCAAAAAATTAAGCTTTACTTAACTTAAGCTACACCAAAGACTGTAGGTTTTAGACCCTATTAAGGCACGCAGAATCCTCAATCTCTGCACCCCTCATATGTCACATACCTTAATCTCATTAGATCTAAAATTAGATATCCTCGTCCAAAGATTGATAATGCAAAAGTAGGTTTCTCTTTGAGATCATATATTAGGACTATTTTACTTAAAGGAAGTGTAATTTCAGTGTTCATAAAAGAGCTTGTACCTCAGTAAATTTGTACTAGAACACAATGTGGAGATATAGTGTGAAAGCCCTGCATTCAAAGCATTTGTAAATTACAGAATAACAGCATTACAATCAAAACATAACGCAGCAATTCCTAATGTGCTTAAATTACATAAAAGATAAGGGTATGCTTTAGTATGGGGTCATCAAATTATCATGAATGCATGAATGCATTCATACTCTATTAACTGCACACAAACATCATCCACCAAATATGGTTGGCATTGGTGAGTCTCTAAAAGATGATCAGTATTGGGATTAATAGCAGATTGCTACATAATGGGCTTGAGCTTATGAAGTGCCTCTCTAGTCTCTTTTACTGCTCAAAGCACCTTTACACTGCAAGTTGCATCTACCCATTCACTCTCACATGCAGTCACTGATGGTTACAGAATCTATATCAGATGTCCATCAGTATTAAGGAACACATCCACGCTATTTCAAACCCACTTACATGCCACTGAAACACCAGTGGGAGCAAATTAGGGTTAGGTGTCTTGCCCAAGGACACATCGCCACGTGACAGGGAGAGCTGGGCTCAAACCTGCAACCTTCTGATTATAGACAGACTGCACTATCAGACAGTGCCACCAACACCTCATAATGAGGGTATAGTGTAGGTCATCATTTAGTTTACACAATCTGTAAAAAATAAAAACGTGACCAGAGAAGTTCTCACAGAGGCTCTTTCTTTACGTGTTGTGGTGCTAGGACCTAACTTTGCTTTAAAGTGAAAAAAAAGTGAAAGAAGTCAGAAATAATGAAACACCAGAAATGAGAACGTCCTTACTGTTGGGCCAAAACCTCTTATCTCCATTTTATGTGATTTTTACCTCCGCCAAGGAGGTTATGTTCTTGCCAGCGTTTATCTGTCTGTCAGTCTGTTTGTCTGTTTGTTTGTTTGTGTTCAAAATAACTTAAAAAGTTCTGAACGGATTTGGATGAAATTTTCAGGAATTGTCGGAAATGGGATATGGAAGAATGGATCCGGATCACCGTCTGGATCCAGGAATTTTTTAAAGGATTCTTTAACATTGCCAGATAGGACCATTTTCGCCAAAGTGGACCGAAGCTGCTTGGCAGAGGTCTGCGGTCTCTGAGTGCTTTTCTGGTCTATTTTCATAAAATACTGCTCTTTTTGCAGAGCTCAAAAAGCCTTACACTTCCTGAAATGGCTGTTAAAATGTTTTTCTCTGTCTGTGTAAAGCATTTTTCATGGTCATCAGTAATTTCGGTTTGTTGATTGTGGCTCGCTGCTAAATTTAGATAGTGCTATGAGCAGGTTCTGAGGGAGCGGGATTGATGCTTTTATCCACCGTTGAATGTCAGGGTCTAAGGCTAAGTGATGAAGGACAATGATCAGAAAATGACAAAGCAAGAAGCTGGACAAGATAATATATTGGACAGACTCTGGGATATGATGGATAAGTTAAGATGTTGGGCTCTAATTTCCTGGTGCAACTCAGGGTGGTGCAGCCTGGGGCACCCCCCGCAGTGGTAATTTTGTCTGGCGCACCGCCGTGCGCAGCCACTTTGGCAATTTGGTAGACCGGCTGGGCCGAGATGGGTGTGCACCAGGGGGAGGTGTCGACAGATTCAGCTTGGCACAGTGACAATTTTGTGCCAAAAAACCGCACGGAAGGTGCGCTGAAAGCTCGCCAGCTCCAACCTGGTCTATTCTCGGCGCAGGTGAGGCGCACCCCGTGCAGTGGTAATTTGGCTGACAGGCGCACAGTGCGCACACGTCACCAAAACCTCACAGGCAGGTATCCAGAGTTTCAGGCACATTTCAATGCAATAAACAATCACAGCAACCACTATTTAATGTAACCGTCTGAACCAGCATATACATTTGTATCTATATTAATTGTCCCGTCACATCTGATGTCAGATCAGAGACATTTGTCATAACTAACGAGTTCACATCTCTCAGTCAACCACAAATAGCCACATCATCCGATACGGAGAATCCGGCCTCTCTCATCTCATGAAATTCAAAAGAAAAGAAAAAAGAGAGAGACGCTCACTGAATAAATGTAAGTCACTCGGTGTCTTAAGGATTTACCTTTTGCCCATATTTCTCTGTTTTAATCTTTATTCTTAACGTGATCTAAAAAGATGGAGTACATTATTGCAAGGAGGATGAGGAGGAGATATATTTTCACCTAAAGCGCTGCTATTTGGCGATGACAGACCAGGAATGCAGGTGGATCACAAGCATGATGAATGGATTAGCCTGCTGCTGTGTTTAAATGTAATTATCACTTAATTTTGTACTCCTATTTATGGCAAAGGAACAGATTACATCTGTCACACGAGGTGGTCCACACGGTGACGTGCATCATGGTCTCCGATGTGCGGCCCGGTGGCCCCTGCGCTCTCCCAATTGCTGCAAAAGTGACAGCCACCGAGGTGAAATTGTCACTGTGCCTCGCCCGCAGCGCATTTAAAGGCGAGGAGAGGCGTTCATTTGATATCTTTGTACTGTTAGCCCTTTCAATCAAGCTTAACCAGCATGTCGTAATTTGCCACTTTGAAGTGGCCTTTAAGCTACAGACTTTAAACATCACGAGTTAAACTCATACTAAAAATAGAAATACTGACTATTATCAGCCAATAAAGTTAGCCGGTTTCTCTTCTTTACTGGCTAGCCTCAACGCCCTCTTAAAAAATGCGCGTTGTCTGTGAGGAGGATGTAACAGCGCTGTGCTTTACTACAGTGCAGTTAGGGGGCAGTCACACCAGGATGCTAGAAAAATGTCCCCAGTAAAACCGTTGTTTTCCTGTGTACCAGCACATCTACCAGTCATTTGTATCTGCAGCTGTGTACTGCGGTTTTTCCAATGTTTTTTGAGCATCCATGAAAGTTGAAAATTTCCGCTTTTCTGCGAAAGGTGCTGAGTTGTAGTGCTCCTTTATGTCACTTTTAACCAAAGCAGACTCAAATGGAACCAGGCAAAGACACAAACGCGACTGACTACTGATGCCCTTAGTGAGCCATCCGTAGTTTTTTTGTCAATATTATGAATCGTTCTGACTGAGAACAGAGGGCAGAAAAGAGTCCTTGATTTAAACCACTGAGTGACAGTCCACTTCAAGCACAGTGTGTGAGAAAAGCAAGGTCGAGAGCATAACATTTGTTTGAACCCATTTCAGCTTGTCTGCTTATTTTATTTGGCTGCATGTGTGGATGCAGATCCTCTCTGCATGGACTGTGTTACAGGCATCAAATTCAAACCAGTGAAAATTTGCAAAAAGAAATCAAGTTTGTCAATTTGAGCCTTAAATATCTTTACTTTGTAGCAGTGTTAATTTTGACAGCACTTCTTAATTTAGTTTTAGTTATAATCTTTTGCCTAAAATATCTTTTAGTTGTAGTCATAATTTAGTTATCTAATTTGTTGTAATTTTAGTCTAGTTTAAGTTAATGAAATTTCACAACATTTTAGTCGACTAAAATCGACCTTAAATTTAGTCGACTAAAATATGAAGTGTAAAGTTTAAGGCATTTTTTTATGTTTTCTTGAAGTTCTGTCTTAATCATTCCACATGGTTTACACAGCAACTTGTTCTCCATAGCGTCAAACATGAAATGCAACCCTTTGTCTACTCTTCTTTTTCTCCCAGGCTTTGGCATGATTCTTGCAGCAAATGTGTGCATAGTACTGACACCCGTCCAACTGCCCTCCCTCCTAAAAAGAGTAGCTCTGATTAGATCTTTCCCGCCACCACACAGCTAACACAGTTGTGGTTGGATGTCCCTCTTTACTCATCCAACCTTTCCACACAGCCAAAGTAGCTGTGATTGGATACGGTGCCATGAAAAAGTATTTGCCCTCTTCCTGATTTCTGACTTTCTTGCATATTTGTCAAACTTAAATGTTTCAGATCACATAAATTTTAACATTAGACAAAGATAACCTGAGTAAACACAAAATGCAGTTTTTAAATGATGATTTTATTTATTAAGTGAAAAAAGTTCTCCAAACCTACATGACCCTATGTGAAAGAGTATATTGCCCCCCCTTTTTTAAATCTTGAGTTAACTGTGATTAACCACATTTTTTTGAAAGCTGAGTTCAGTTTCACTGACCACATCCAGACCTGATTACTGACAGACCTGTTGAATTAAGAAATCACTTAAAAAGAACCTGTCTGACAAAGTGAAGTAGGCTGCAAGATCTCAAAAAGAAACACATCATGCCTCTATCCAAAGAAATTCAAGAACAAATGAGAAACATAGTGACTGGAATCTATCAGTCTATTACAAAGCCATTTCTAAGGCTTTAGGACTCC
This sequence comes from Cetoscarus ocellatus, assembly GCA_037902135.1. Classification (NCBI taxonomy): domain Eukaryota; kingdom Metazoa; phylum Chordata; class Actinopteri; order Labriformes; family Labridae; genus Cetoscarus; species Cetoscarus ocellatus. The sequence continues at coordinate 871,314 of JBAMNC010000573.1, forward strand.
AGTGAACCACGGTCAGAGCCATTATCCACAAATGGAGAAAACTGGGAACAGTGGTGAACCTTCCCAGGAGTGGTCGGCCTACCAAAATTACACCAAGAGCACAATGACGACTCATCCAGGAGGTCACAAAAGAACCCAGAACAACATCTAAAGAACTGCACGCCTCACCTGCCTCAGTTAAGGTCAGTGTTCATGACTCAACAATAAGAAAGAGACTGAGCAATAATGGCATCCGTGGGAGAGCTCCAAGGCGAAAACCACTACAACAAAAAGAACACAAAGGCTCGTCTCACATTTGCTAAAAAACATCTTGATGATCCCCAAGACTGTTGGAAAAATATTCTGTGGACTGACCAGACAAAAGTTAAACTTTTGGAAGTTGTGCATCCCGTTACATCTGGCATAAAAACAACACAGCATTTGATAAAAAGAACATCATAGCAACAGTCAAACATGGTGGTGGTAGTGTGATTGTCTGGAGCTGCTTTGCTGCTTCAGGACCTGGACGACTTACTGTGATTGATGAAACCATGAATTCTGCCATCTACCAGAAAATCCTGAAGGAGAACGTTCGGCCATCAGTTCGTGACCTCAAGCTCAAGTGCTCTTGGGTTATGCAACAGGACAACGACCCAAAACACACTAGCAAGTCCACCTCTGAATGGCTTAAAAAAAGAACAAAATTAAGGTTTTGGAGTGAACGAGTCAAAGTCCGGACTTAAATCCAATTGAGATGCTTTGATGTGACCTTAAATGGGCGGTTCATGCTTTAAAATCCTCCAATGTGTCTGAGTTAAAACAATTCTGAGAAGAAGAGTGGGCCAGAATTCCTCCACAGCGATGTGAAAGACTCATCACCATTTATTGCAAACGCTTGATTGCAGTTATTGCTGCCAAGGGTGGCACAACCAGTTATTAGGTTCAGGGGGCAATTACTTTTTCACATAGGGTCATGTAGGTTTGGAGAGCTTTTTTCCCTTAATAAATACAATCATCATTTAAAAACTGCATTTTGTATTTACTCAGGTTATCTTTGTCTAATATTAAAATTTGTGTGATGATCTGAAACATTTAAGTGTGACAAATATGCAAAAAAGTAAGAAATCAGGAAGGGTGCAAATACTTTTTCATGGCACTGTATATTCCTACCTTGTTCTGACTTTTTACGCCACAAAATTAGGCCTGATTGGATTAAGTTTCTGTCAAACATTTTCGTCTCATTTTATTTGTTGACAAACTTGTCAGTTAATTTTTTTCTAGTTTTTGTCCATGTGCACTTGTTTTTATTAGTTACTGTCTTGTTTTCGTCAGGAGAAAAAGATTGTTGATGAAAACTGAGGAAAATAAATAGTCAACAAAATTAGCACTGCTTTGTAGTATATTCGATCTAATATAGGCTGATCAGGATTTGCAAATCATTGTGTTCTGTATTTATTTACATCACAGAACGTCCCAACTTCATTGGCACTGGGGTTTGTAATGTCACAAATAGGGTGTTGCATGTTTCATATTGTTATTCAATACACAGAAAGAATGATAGATCAGCGTTTGGTACATCAAGCCTCATTCATTTTCCACTTCTGCAATTGTATCACTCAGATGTGGCCTGTTTGATGTAAAGCAGGCCATGCCAATACAATCTGGGCACTCAGGCTTACATCTGCAAGAGTATCACCTATTAATACTTCACAAAGGCACTCACTCGGTGGAGCAACACAAAGTGCAAGTTTGCTTTTGCTTTGCATCTGTGTTTATTTAAAGCCTGTTGTGCACATATGTAAGCCTTTGTGTGACTGCGTGTGTGTGTGTGTGAATTGTGCATGGACATGTATGCCCTTCCCTCTATGCAGTAAGTGTCTGGTGTAAAAGCAAAATCACAGGCTGTCCCGTGGCCCTGCTCCCTGACCATTAATATTTAAAGGGAATGTGATGCACCTTCACATACATGCACAAACGTACACAATAGTAGAAAGCACACAGAAGAAGTTGGGGATGGACCCAGAGGTATAGATACCCTGAGGTATTGTAACTGTTCCACTCAGTGATCCTGCAGTGCAGAGGTATCCATCTTTTTCTAAAATGATTTACTAACACACTGTATCTCTGTTGGCACGGCACACACAGCTATGCCAACACACCCAGGTATGCATGACGAGAGGACCAAATTGGAAAAAATGTCAGAAAAAATGATTATACATGGAGAGGGGTTTCACAGACATAGATTGGGTTTAGACAATGAGAGAAGTGTGATGTTATCGAGCAGATATAACAGTAAACAACAGCAGGTAGATGAGTGATAAAACACCTAAGTTGATTTCTCAGGCTAGTAATGAAAGATGATTGTGTAAGTCACACAGTTCAACAAATAAAACAGCAAACTAAATCCACATTTTTATCAGTCTGCTACGGTCTCTGACTTTCTCCACAAACAAACACACTTAAATAAAGGTGTATGCCACAGAATTTTAAGGACCCTGCTTCATTTTATTTACTCCAATGATGATTTTAGTGGAAGCTCTGGTTTGACACAAGTTCTTGTGCACTCTGAGTGTTAGTTGGTTTGGTGACGTGTAATTGCTAAAATAAACTCATGTGGATGAATGAAAGAAACTCTGGTCCACCTGAAAATGTACAGTTGGTCTTGGTTTGTTTCTGAGTTTGATTCTCCAAAAGTGAGAACATGATGTTAAAAACATGGGGAGAGTGAAGCACCAAAAGCATTTGGGGCTAAATAAGTCTGCTGTTTGACTTTTAACAAATGATAATAAGTCTATACTGTCTATCAGTTTTGTTAATATTAACCTTGCAGGTCTGTGATAAATGTGGCTACACGTTGGTCCACTCAGTATTCAGGTTTAAGCTGACAGTACACAAACAATTTTATCTCCATTTTATAATTCAAAATAGGGCTACAGGATGAAATTTCCCTCATGGTTCAACTTCTGGCTGGTAGCCACTGGCAGCAGCTAAGTCCCAAATAGTGGAGGATGGCTACATCTATCCTGCTTTGTTGAGAAAGCTAAATCAAGCAAATGAAAATTGCAACAAAGTTGCTATCTCTCTCCAAATCAAGTTGTCCCATGTTCGGCCATGTTCACACGTGACATTTTCAAAAACATGTTTGTCCTCATAAACATACTGTGGCAACCCACAAGTACTAGTTGCTACTAGAGTGGACTGTAGACTGTAAAAGACCTGGATGAAGCCATGTGACATCAGCCATTTGTTTATCAAAGGAGCCTGTGGAACACTTTGCACGCCTTGTGATCGGCCACGGCATACAGCATGTCATCTCATCTCATTTCAAGCTCAGTTTGTGGGACTTAAGGCCATCTGACCAATACAACTTTGTGTTACATTACTGGAAATCATCAATAAAGGAGAAACAGTCAGTGTAAAAGAATTCACCCCCCTCACAGTGAGAGCTAGCAGATGTGTTGTATATCAGGACTGAGGCTATTTTTTGAGGTGGACACTGCAGGTTTCACTTCCACTTGGGTCTCCATTTTCAGCCCTGGAGGTTGTCACCTGGTACTGACATTTAAGTCAGAGCAAAGGCTCATGGTAACAATAAAGTTTGATGAAAACATGAGTTCTTGTGTTATAATGGTTGTGCAGTTACCAGCTAAGCTAAGTTTTGTCTCAGATTCTTTCTTCCTGTATAAGCTTGCCACAGAATATAAATGCACTGTTAAATGCTGTCAGTTACAGGCAACAATGTTTGAATTAAGTAAAGTTGCTGCTGCAGTTTCTATACAATTTATTCCGACTTTCTCACTGATGTTATGGTTTAACAGGTGACCATAGTTACAAATGTTAACAGGTGTTTTAGCAAATGTGTCTTTAGCTGTGTTCGAAACCGTTCCCTATCGCGGATATAGTGCACTATATAGTGTGTTCACCATTTTGTAGTGTTGTTCGAATTCTCAGCGGTTAATTTCATTCACTATATAGTGCCCTATAAAATACCCACAATGCGCATCAAATGTGAGTGTACATACAGTGTACCCTATATTGTACTCCCGTATACCACAATGCAATGCAGTCGTGTTTTTCCTGAGGAGAAGAAGAAGAAGAAGAAGAAGAAGAAGAGAACGATGGCTACTACAGCACAAATGGGCACTGCTTTCATTTATAAATGTAAGTAACATCTCTGCCTGTGCCTGAGAAGCAGCAATTGTGCTAGCAGCATCCAAAGAACAACAGAAACCATTTTCGTTTTGAAAACTTCACAGTTTTAGCGACCATATAGGGGTGCTAACTCGTAGTTTGTAAGCTAACTGTGCTACTTCGCTCTATGTAGCTGTAGTTAGCTCGTGAACTATCGTGGGCCATTACAGCTCGCAATCGAGACACAAAACCGTAGATGACAGAATCAAACTTCCACACCACTGACATTTCAACAATTTATTGACATCAATACAAGCATTGTTATCCTTCTGAGTGCCCGATTTGTTTACGTGATGCTTGGAGCATCCACTTGCGTCACAGGAATATCCGGTGCATCTACTGACGCAATGATGCTTAAAAAAATATCAGTGTTGTGTCTGAAATCTCGTTTGGTCATTCCCTATGTACTTCACTATTTCATTAACACTATATAGGGAATTGGGAGTGAGTGAATGAGTTAATGGCTTGGAACACAGCTTTTCTTTTGATTTTGTTTTAGACATATTAAACCAGAATCTTCAATAAAAAGCATTCATGGGACCTGTCAGGTTTCAGCATCTGCTCTAACTACAGCCACCACAAACACGGGCAGCCAAGGATTATCTGATCACACTGATGACCACTGTAAAACAAAGCTTCAGAAAGTCTTCATGCTTGAAGGCATTTTCTGAACTGTTTTTACCAATATGAAACACATTTTTTGTGTGATTAGAAGGCTAAAACATTTATAAAAAAGCTGTATTTTCCTAACTATGCAGAAGTGACCTTAGACTACACAATGTTGACATGTGCCTCTCATCTTTGTGCTATTTTTTCTGTTGATTTGTATCTGTTGCTTTTTTAAGCCAGATTAAATCTTTTTAATTCAACTTAAATTTTGCATAATGTGAATCTTTGCCCAGAAAAATATATAGGTAAAGGTTTTTTAAGTGCTGGATTGAAACCTATTTTGTCTGACACTTGCAGCTTCAGGTGTTTAGAAATAGGTAGCCCTGTCTAGTAGCTTTAGAGCGGGGGTTCCCAAACTTATGAACACACAACCTCCAAAATGACAATGCCAGAAAGTAGAGCACAGCACTATCCTTGCAGATAATTAGAGCAGATAGCATTGTGTGCAGCCATGCCCACATTAACCTACATTTTAAATATGTATTTGTACATGACTTCATTTGAGTGTTAGTCCAGACTGACGACTCTGCTCTTATTTATTTACACTACCTGCCCACACATTTACATTAGTAACAACTCATTCACAAAACACTGCCATCACCAACTCTAAAAGAAAATCATGACAGAAGACGAGTCTCATTACAAATGGATGAATAACAAATGATAATATTTTGATGAATGGTGTTGACTTGAGGAAGTTAGTCTCTCACAGTAATGGGTCCCAGCATAGAGCAGCCCGTAATGGGCCTGCTGCCATTTACTCCTCTTTCATCCGTCATCAATAATGTAACTCCATTTACTCCACGGTTCCTCTACAAAGGCTGCTACTGAGAGGACTTTGTCTCTTTCCATCAGCGCTGCAGTCTAAAAGGTGAGAATGGCCTGTGTGTGTTTGTGTGTTTGTGCCTGATACAGTGCTGGGTGAGGTGAGATGTTTTTTTAACTGTGAATCAGAGGTCAGCACATGACTCATGAGGAAAGCTGCTGAGCGCTGGATGTGGAAGTGAGAGGTGTGAGGAGAGATCTGCAAAGGAAATTAGAAAAGCTCATGACTGGTGTGATGGGGGGACAAAGCTGTTAGTGTGAGTTTGTGAGGGAGAAAACAAGAAGTGATGCAGTCCAATAAAAAAGTTTATGTTAGTTTGACTTTCAGTAAAAACCTGTCACTCCTTTATCTTTTCATCAGTGTAATTCTAATGAGTAGCAAACTATTTTAAGAGTTAAAGCAAACAAAAGAAAAGTGTCTTTTAGAAAATCAACCTATTCTAAAAGGTTATCAGAGTTTCACATGATCTTTTATTTATCCCAACTTCCATTACAAAGCCAATCATCTTTTCTATGGCTCCCTGATTTTATCATTATAAAGCAATTGTTCCCTCCCAGGAACTCATCAGAGAGGTTAAACAACAAATCCACTCTTTTATTGGGAGAAAATGGTGCTGAAATGAAGTCTAAGGTCTGTTTGTGATGGAGTCATTTAAATGGGGAAAGCACCGTCTACTGGCTGCAGGCAGGAACAGCAGCTGGATGGAAATGGGTGGATGGATGTGATCAGTGAATATGGATGGAGTTCAGACAGTTTAAGATCAAGGAAGCATGGAGAGTCAGTGTGCTCCAAAATAAACACTCCTTATGAGTGGCTTGATTCATTTAAATTAAAACATAATGCATAAAACTTAGAATTGTGTAAAAATTAAAGTGCAGATGAAGCTCTCAAAAAAATAGAATGGTTGATTAGAGCATTGTTAAGTTCAGGGCTGTTAAGACTCCTGATAATTACTGACAGTGTAAACACATTATTTATACCTTTTGGCTTCTTTTTGACTTTTTTAAAGTTCATAGTCAATCTTTTTATAGATATGTTTCTTTTCTGCTGTCAAAATAGCTGCCTCAGATTTATCAGTGGTTGGGACCAACACTAGAAAGAATCTTAAAACATATTTAATGAATGCTGTGGGAAGGAAAAGATGCTAAGTAACCTGCTGTACTTGTCTGATGTGTTGGTGTTATCCATATATCCAATTCAGAGTCCCCAGTTCTCCTAATCAGCATGTTTTTGATCTGTGGGAGGAAACTGGAATACTTGCTGAAAACCCAGGCGCGCACGGAGAGAATGTGCAAACTTCACACAGAAGGACCCAGACCAACTCCAGGAACTGAAACAGCAACCTCCCTGCTATGAGGCATCTAAATCAGGGGTGGGCAACCTGTGGCCCGGGGGCCTCATGTGACCCTTCTATGTCCTCACTGCAACCCACCAGTCCATTTAAGTTTAGCTTAGTTTAGTTTATTGCACATTATGAAAATGATATATAAGAACAAAACAAAATACAGAAGAAAAACTCATACAGGAGGTTAGATTCGTTCAATTAAGTGAAAAGCAAATTTTATTTTTGAAAATGATAATGTAGGTGCTGATTGAAAATAAAATACATCACAAAATATATACAAGACCACCTGTCATAAAAGCGATGAGACTTGAGGATGTGAAAAATCTTTTAAAAATTTGTTTAAAACTGTAAATGTTATATTTATTGGACATACACTTTGAACAGGAATGAGGAATGTCAAACTAAATTCACCTTTTTATACCAAATTTCAAAAGTCAAATTCTCTAAGAAGTCAAAAATAACCAAGCATAACATTCAACCACCAAAACTAACTTTTCTTTTCAGGAATGCAAGTAAATAAATATAATTTGACATCTTAAACAAGAAATGATAATGTGCTTCGGTATTTTATTTTTTATTTTTGGAGAACAGTAAATTTGGAAATGTATGTAGCATTTTAAGTATCATTTCTGTTAAATAGCTCCTACATATGGCTGTTTTGACCATTACAGAAACATGAAAATAATTTTGATAATTACAAGTGATCTTAATTTAGGGACGCTGTGGCATAAACCTTACATTTGATGGTGGTCAAATGAAACTTTCCGAGTCCATGGTTCTCGCCCGGAGGAGGGTGGAGTGGGTCGGGGATAAGATTCTACCCCAAGTGGAGGAGTTCAAGTACCTCGGGGTCTTGTTCACGAGCAGAGGAAGGATGGACCGGGAGATCGATAGGTGGATCGGTGCGGCGTCTGCAGCGATGCGGGCTCTGCACCGGTCCGTCGTGGTAAAAAGGAAGCTGAGCCGGAAGGCGAAGCTGTCGATTTACCACTCGATCTTCCTTCCTATCCTCACATACGGTCACGAGCTGTGGGTTGTGTCCGAAAAAACAAGATAGCGAGTACAAGCGGCTGAAATGAGTTTCCTTCGCAGGGTGGCCGGACTCTCCCTTACAGACAGGGTCAGAAGCTCGGTCATCCGGGAGGGGCTCGGAGTAGAGCCGCTGCTCCTCCACGTTGAGAGGAGCCAGATGAAGTGGCTTGGGCATCTGGTAAGGATGCCTCCTGGACGCCCACTGGTAGGCGGCCCCGGGGAAGACCCAGGACACGCTGGAGGGACTATGTCTCTCAGTTGGCCTGGGAACGCCTCGGGATCCCCCGGGAGGAGCTGGACGAAGTGTCCGGGGAGAGGGAAGTCTGGGCTTCCCTGCTTAGGCTGCTGCCCCCGCGACCCGATCACGGATAAGCAGGAGACGATGGATGGATGGATGGATGAAACTTTTAAGCACTCTATATATTCACATGTAAAAATGACAATATTTGACAAGAAAACAATTAGAAAAAGCAACATTTTCTAGAAAATAGGGCTGGTATGGAATGGCATGTAATTGTTTCTAGAACAATTTTACATGCATTACATGATAAATTTGTATGGGAAACTACAGTTAAATTATCACTAAAAGCTCTGTTAATTGCATTTTAAAAACAGCGGTATTTGGCCTGAATTTCATTTTTAGCCATTGAATTAAGTATAATGTAATTGTAAGAAACAATCATGAATGTGAGCATCCTGCATTTGCCAAAATTGAAAACAAAATTTATGTGGCCCTATTTGTAACCAAAGTTGCCTATTCCTGATCTAAATCTCTACACACTTAGTTTGTATATTTGAACGGAATAATCTTATTTTTTCCTTTAAAAAATAACATGAAGAATTGGGGTCCTGGCCTTGACTTCTGCAGGAGTGGTATAACACTTATAATTAAATTTTAACTATATTAAATTTACTGATCAACACAAACAAGCATGTTGTATATTAGTTACTCCTCAATACATGCTGAGGTATGATCACAAACAAGTTTTAAGAATTACTTCTTGATATCCTAAGGCCCAAAATAGATGTTTATGCAAGGTTTTAAAAGTTTCTAGAATTTTGTTTGGCATTTTAGGTGCAACATCTAGTGAACATCTAGCCTTCAAAGAACCAAAGTTAACCTGCTGCATAAGTGTGGTGCACAGGTTAAGACTTGAAGAATGAACTAAGTCTGAAAATCTCTAATCTGAGAAAATACATCACTTTGACTATGCCTGCAGATTTTCAAAGGCTGTATTTTTTTAATGTGTCAGTCAGTCATCTCTGTGAGCTGACTCAGCCTCAAACACCCCTCATCCCCGTCTGTTTACTAACCCTAACGGTTTGCCTAACCTCTGAGCTTCAGAGGGAATTCACTTGCTCTCCTCACATATGAGAACACTATGTATTTTGCTCCGGTGGGGGGGTAATACAGCGTGATTGGATCGACTCAGCTGACACTGTGTGTGTTTATGATCTCAGCAGAGCATCAGTGGATGATAGGGGTCAGTGACACGGCTTGTTTCTGACCAGGCGGGAGCTCGCAGAGCAGAAAAACGGCTGAAGAGAAGGTCTATGAAAACGACCCCAAGCTTTCATCCGTCTGTCATCAATACACTCCCACACAGCTCACATTCACAGGCACACATCTACAGGCACAAAGGCCAGCACGCTGGGTGTGAGTATGGTGTTATATACTTTGAAAAACATAATGTATTCATGTCAAAATATGCTTTTAGCCAGCACTGCCTCTCAGATTGTGTTTTATCCAACCTTACTTGAGCCACTCTCAGGGTCAGAGGAGTGGTTGCTAGTCTTCACTGGATCAATATCTTCCCCTTTAGAAGTCGAAAAACTAGATTTTTTTGCTAGATCTGTCCTGCTTTTACTAGACTGGACTCATCATTTAGAGTTAAAATGTAATCAATATAATCAGGCTTTTCAAACTGCAGGAAGTCCTGGTCAGAAGTTTCATGGTGTTCTTACACATGCAAATCTCCAGAAAATGGTCAAAGTGAGCAGCCAAATTTCAACCAAATTTTACCCATATTTATTCAGCTAGCTTTAAAATAACTTTTGAATGGAGATGACGTGAACCAGTGAGTGAAATCCCCTGATAAACCCAGAGAAAGTCACAAAAATTCCCTGCAATCAATGATGTGGTTCAGTTTATCTCAAAACTGGGATAGTCCATGTTGCAAGTTAGATAACGTCACTTTACCAGCTAACTGTAACGCGTCTGCACCCTTAGTCCCAGTTCAGATTTAAATGGAAGGCACCATGAGCCACAGTGCTGCCTCTTACTTATTTCTCATTACCGTGCAGTCTTTAAAACAGTGAGTGCACCTGGATAGTGTTTAAATAAAAGCACAAAATGTCATCATGCCATCAGATTTATTGCTTCATTTGACATTTTCACACTGTCCTTTTTACATCATCCTCTGCCTCCTGAAACCTCAGCACCCGACTGTCCAACAGTAAAGGTCTCCTGCTGTTCGGTGAATATATGATCTGACAAATCAGGAGGATTTTACAAGGCAGCTTGAATCCAGAGTTGTTTGATAATGTCAGAGGTATATGTGTGAAAAAAAAGGCTTTTTTAATTATTCATTACTAAGGATGGGAATCCCTAGTCAACACAATTGATGAGGGAATCAATGTCTGTGTCTTTTTGCTTAGCAGTTCCCTTGTCAATATCTTTCACTATCTTCTAGACACCTTATAAATGAAAGAGGTCATGTTCTTATCAGAGGCAGTCAGCACAAACAACAACAAAGAAGTCACAGATGTGATCATTACAAACAGAAGCAGTCACAGTGCATAAAATCAGTTGTCTGTGCAAGTGTTGAGGCCAACTGAAGCTTTCATCTACTCAGAACAGCCAGGCCCCTGACGGGCACAAGGAATGGGACCCTCATTATGAGATGGGTTAATATAAACAGATGCATGCGCCTCATCTTTAAGATCACATCCATCTTCCTGCTTTTGGGCAGGTTTTGTTGTGGTTGCACTTTTACCTGTTATGGTCTCCCTGCTCATATTCGGCTCGTGTGTTTGGCTTAGATTAGCTTTTTTAAGATGACTGAAAAAATTAATCAGAAGGTTTCTTGTTTGGGTCAAGTGCCTCACCAGTTCCCTCTTTTTCCACACCTTTCTTTTGTGGAATCCTGATTAATATGCAGGTCCTGGCATTTTTAAAGTCAGTCTGGCAAACCAAGTTTATTGGGGCCAACACTAATGTGTCATAAAAGAAAGAAAACAGATATAGGGTCATACCATTTGGAATGGGGGTGGGGGTGTTAAAGATCTCTTACTTTTCTTAATAAACATTAACTGGAAAATGTACTTTTATTATCTTGGTATGTAATGTTGTTCTTTTTAGTTGAAAATTTGTTTTGTCATTGCTCAAACATGGTGGACCTTTTCATTACTGACTTCCATGAAATAAATAACCCAAAGCATGTAGCCATAATGTATTTCCCAAAATTTGTAATTGCATTTTGACACAATGCAGACAAAGGTCGCCGGTTCAATCCCTGGGCTGGGCAGGGCCTTTCTGTGTGAAGTTTGCTTGTTCTTCTGGTGCTCACATGAGTTCTCTCCAGGCACTCCGGGTTCCAGAGATGGCAAGTAACGAAGTACAAATACTTCGTTACTGTACTTAAGTAGATTTTTCAGGTACTTTGTACTTTTAGAAGTATTTCTTTCTCTGACGACTTTTTACTTTTACTCAGTTACATTTTCAACATAAATATCTGTACTTTCTACTCCTTACATTTCCAAAAAAGGCTCGTTACTTTATATGTTTAGCCTAAGAAGAGCCGCCTCTCCCTTTACGCAAAACACACACTGTGCATAGGGCCCCATTTTGCGCAAGAGGACACATTCTCCCCTGTCGGATGCAGCCACGATCCGCTCTGTGGACTACAGGCCTGATATTTTCCATTTAAAGTGTGGCTGTTACCGTTGTTGTCTGTCAGTAATTTCATTTTGCAGTGCAGCCGATGTACATGTGAACATTTGATCTAAATGGCTCCTGAACTGCTCAGCGTCTTTGCGCACGCTCTTCTGTCTGCCGGTGCGTGTAAAGACGCAGACAGACGATCATCGCAGCGACAGTGAGGGGTCATCAGATACTTTGAGTGATTTTGTCATTCAAACAGTGTTTTGATGGCTCATGTGCTCTGTTTAAGTGAACACAAAGACTTAAAAAAGGCGAGTCAGCCTTCTGATGAATCCAAACTCAACATTCTTCATCAGTCCAGTCCAGCTCTGACCCTCTGTTTTCACTCACTCACTGTTTTCTAAATGATAAATTCATCCTGAGGTATCCTGCATCACATATTGTCCATGATATAAAAACAATCTTTGACGGATCAAGCTCCAAATACAGTCTACCAGTGCTGCGGTTCTCAACCTGTGGGTGGAGGCCCATAAGTGGGTCTCAGAGCTGTTTTCACTGGACGGTGTATAAATTAGGTGAAAATGTGTTAAAAATGTCATCAGTGTATGGAGGCCCTAAGAGGACAAACATCCATCAGAGTATGTCAGAGTATACCCACTGGAATAAACCAGACGCATGAGGAGACACTGCTGTCTATGTGTGTGTGTGTGTGTGTGTGTGTGCAAGCCTGCGTGTGTGGTGTGTGTGTCAGAGCAGGTCTGCCACTCCGCAGTGAGAAACAACTGTTGCCTGATGTGCTATTAAATAAAAGTGCTATCAAAAAGGTTGATTAAGAGTTGGGCCTATGAGCATGATTTATGTCACCATAGTTTAGAAGCTAATCCTGGTCCAAATTCAATGTTCAGAAGTGTGATGTGTTAACCTTAAGTGTAGAATACAAATGCCTAAAGGACTATACAGTGAAGTACATTAGGATAATGGCAGGTAGTTTTCGTTCAAACAATAACATTGATAAAGTAGCTTCCATATAAATTATCGTGTGTTTAACAGCTTTGCAGCCATTGAATCGTGCAATAGAAATACTTTTTACTTTTAAAAGTACTTTTGAGTACATTTCAGGGCCTGTACTTTTTACTTTTACTTGAGTAGATATTTGGATCAGTACTTTTTACTTTTACTCAAGTCGTTTTTTTTACATGGGTATTTTACTTTTACTCAAGTAAGGAATCTGGGTACTTTTGCCATCTCTGCCGGCTTCCTCCCAAAGACCAAAAACAAGCTCATTAGGTTGATTGGTGACTCTAAATTGCCCTTAGGTATGAGTGTGAGCATGAATGGTTGTCTGTCTCTCTATGTGGCCCTACGATTGACTGGCAAACAATTTAGGGTGTATCCCGCCTCTCGCCTGATGGCAGCTGGGATAGGCTCCAGCTCCCCCGGGACCCCGAACGGGATAAGCGGTATAGATATAAATGATGACAATGCAGACAGCAAGCTCTGTGACTGGTTCACTGCACAGCACCAAGGTAACTGCATCTCATTTATTGCAAACTGGATTTTTTTGTTACACAAAATTGATAATAGCAGCACATTATACATGGTCAAAGGCAGAAGCCATACGTTCCAACTCCTTAGATGTCTCATCTCTTTGTTTAGATGAATTACATTATCATCTGCTGCTCATTATTAATCAGCACAATATTCCAGCGTCAAAAGCTCTGCTTGTCACCGTGGCTTTTTGCACATAAACCGTATAGAGACATAAACAAGCAGAGAGCCTGTCAGGAGGTCAACTGTGCTGCAGCCAGCGACTGCACTGGCACGGTATAAATTCCAAACAGAAGAATAAATTAGTCCACACTGATGGCAGCAAATTCTACGTGTCGATTACCACTGACTTATCACATTCGTACACAGTCACATGTCACTGATGAGGCAGTGAGGCAAACTAGGTTTAAGGACCTTGCTTAAGGACACATTGACGAGTGACTAAATGAGCTGGGGGTCAAACCCCGATCCTCAGGTAAAGAGACTCTGCCACTTATTACACCCTACATGTAAAAGGAGCAAGTCCGAATGGGCAAGTTATGACATTTTGGGTGGGCTAGGGGTGGCAGTCCTATAATTTTCCAAATACATGCAGGAGTGCATGTGGTCAGTGGTTATTAGACTCACTCTATCACAAAAACTCGCTGGGCTGAGACTAAACTGATGATCTATTTCTTGCATTTATGTGCATCAAGCTTTAAGCTTTATTATCCATTGTTGACATAACAACAGACTGTGGAGCTAATGAGCTTAGATATGCATCAATTGTTACCCTAAACGTACACAAAAGCTTCAAGGTATGTCTTTTCAAGAAATCTTCCTTTAGGTATCATGAATCAATTTGATTATGTAAACATTCTAAGCCTCAAAAGCTCCAATTTCTCCTCTAATATTGTCTTATTTTCTTTATGTCTCACACCTTGAGAGCTTTTTCTCACTGTAGCTTTGCTGAAAATCATAGAAAGACTATATCTTATTTTTTCACCAATGCTTTACGCTCTCTAAGATTTTTTAAAAGGTTTAGCCCAGTTCATGACCTAAAGTCGACCAGTGTTTTCCATTCTGCCCCATAAAATCAATCCTCACAAATACTTTAGCTTTGCAGCAATAAAAAATTAAGTGCAACCCATTAATTTTTCCTGCAGCTGACTCATTTATTTATGTCACTAAATGTATCTGGCGATAGCCTGTTTTAAGGTGAGAGGTTGAATGCAGCTTTTACTGATGCAGGAATATAAAAAACAACTTCTTTGACCCAGGTGGTTTTAGTTCAGAAGTCAATCATTACATAAGCATGATGTGCAGCAAGAAGCGGCTTGGATCAAGGAAAAGATTTCCAGATTTTTCTTTGTTTCCTAGAACTGTATATGCTTTGCAGTGGAATTGAGAAAAAATGCTTTAATACTGTATGATTTGTGGTTTGTATATCGTCCTGCCTCTAGTTCTGGTAAAGTTAAATATTGCCACAGGTCTAAAGTTACAAAACCCCAGAGTGAAAACGGCATAATTTCAACCGCAGCTCACAGGAATAACAATACTCACCTTAAAGTTTAAATGCACATGGATAAGACTTTTTGCACATTGAAGAAATGTGTGCTCTTTTCTCTTCTGAGCATAAGAAACCTTCTT
Source organism: Cetoscarus ocellatus (assembly GCA_037902135.1). Classification (NCBI taxonomy): domain Eukaryota; kingdom Metazoa; phylum Chordata; class Actinopteri; order Labriformes; family Labridae; genus Cetoscarus; species Cetoscarus ocellatus. The sequence goes on from JBAMNC010000573.1 coordinate 886,416, forward strand.
GTTCTCAAGAAGAATCCTGGTTCAAATAAAATAGTCTTAAGTTAAAATACCTTTCTACCCATGTCCCCTTTTAAACACCATGAACAACATAAGATACAATTTGTTAGAAAACAAAGGGCTACTGATGAAGATTTTTGTCTCCTAAGGCCTGGTACACACATAGAGATTTTAAAAATTGTAACCGATTTTGAAACAGTTGATGGAGCCCACACATGAAGACAGATAATGTCAGATTTAACAGTTTTGCTTTTGTTGTTTGTGGTGTGCCACAAAGAGACATAGCACACCACAAATGAAGCGACTCACTCACGGACAACCAGGCCTCTACTCATACAGCTTGTAATCTCGAACTTTAGTGTAAACAAGGCTGAAAAATTAAGGAGAACTGAAGCTAAATGCAGCTTGTGGTTAGTTTCTTATGACATCCTTGGTGGCTGTGATTTCTGTCAACTTCCTCTCCTTATTAGTGTGTATAATTTAAGGTTATGCTGTATGCATGCTCATGTTTTGCTACAAATCAACAATTAATTTGCCTTTTCTGGCATCTATCTACTTTATGCTTCGCCTTTACTCTCATGGCAATGGCTAACTTTGATTCCTGCTTCAGCCAGCGTGCTCCATTCAATGTGACAAAACACAAAAGACGTGCTCAGTTGCCGTAGATGCACTCCACACACATCAGGATTGCATAAATATTGAACACATTTGATATTTACAATTTCAAGTTAAGGTGGCCCTGATCCTCTTCTGAGAAGATAAAATGCTTTTTAACACACCTCACACCACAGGATAATCAGGTAAAATAGTCTTTAGGACCTTTAGATAATCTGCCTTTGCTGACATTGGTCAGAAACAGAGATTTGAGCCAAATAGAGGCATAATTGTCTTGAAGTACATGTCCCTCTTAAAGCAGCACCAAGTAAGATTCTGGCTTTTTAGCTCTCTAGGGGCCTCTATGGTCGTTAAGTGCAACCGCACGGTTACAAAAAACAGAGCGCCTCACACCAATGTGCATTTGTTGACATACAGAGGGAGGAGAAGCAAGCCAAAAGGACGTCCCAAGAGATAAATAAACCATGTGGACTGATAAGGTACAGTCTGATCATGTTTTTTTAGTTTGTAGTTTTTTTAGTGTGGAAGTGTTCCTACCATCGAAGTTACATAGTGCCAGTGAAGGTGATACGGACCCCCTCAGACTATGACAGAGGTGTCATTCAACCTGTTCTAAGGTGATGTACCATCACAATGATTCTAGAAATATTATATTAGGGTGAAAAAACTACGTAGTGTTGGTTTAAATGGACTTGACTCACAGCTACCCATTCATACCCATTCATTCTCACATTCACTTACTGATGGTTCAGAGTTTTTGTGTTATCCATCAGTATCATCTTACACATTCACTGCCTTTCATACCCATATACACAACACTGATGCAGAAGTAGGACTAACTTGGGGTTAAGTGTCTTGCCCAAGGACCCATTGACATGTGACAGCTGGAGCTGGGCACAAATCTGCAGCCATCGGATTACAGACAGACTGCACTATCAGACTGCGCCACAGATGCCCCTGTGTATGACACTACTTAAAGCATTTATTCTCAAACAACTTTGCAAATAGCAGGACACAGTGCACTGGCAGCTTGGGCTTAGCCGTTGCGTACCGTTTGCCTGCACTTGTCCTGTCAGTTGATGGAGGAGAGGGGAAGGGGAAATTTAGGTGGCTCACTGGAAAGAGATAAGGATAAAGTCCCTGCTATTTGAAAACACTAGAGTTTGGAACAGACCCAAAAAATTCACCCCAGCTCTATGCAGCCCATGGATGTTCTGTCCAAACCAGGTCCAGTCGGTAAACTGTTTTTATGGGCCTGAGCCCAATGCAAACAGGACATCATTTTTCATCGTTATTACTTCCATTGTCAAAGCTTTTTAATGCAGTTTCCCAGTTGACAAAAAGCAGAAAACCATTTGGGTAAGACTATGTGTGTACCGTGCATGTACACAGAAAATATGTCTTTTGATGCTTTATTCTGTGAGTTCTTTATATATTATAGTTCATAAGGGTTGCTGGCTAAATACATGTGTTTTTCATGATTATCCCAATATCCCACCCCCCTAAAAAAGAAGCAGGCCCAACCTGAACTGAATTAAGGGGTATGAATCCCAGGCTGGCCTCAGGCTCAGATGAAATATCTAACCTCTAATTCACACATGAAGGTCACCCAGGAAAAAAAATATCAGAAAATGTTAATGTAGGGTTTTTTGAATAAGCAGGGTTAATGTAGGAAATGTTGGCGGTCAGAGACATAGAAAAGCAAATATACAGTAGGTTCTCCTTCTGATTTTTTCAGACATTTTTGACATTAAGACACCAAATGTTATGAATCTTTACCTTCCACACAGGAGGGTCTGGCGTTGGTGGTGCCAGCGACCTGTCCAGGGAAACAGGAACACTTGACGGTTTGAGAGCGCTCCTCAATCTTGTTCTTGTTACAGCAGCGATGGATGGCCACCACCTCACATGTCCCCTGCTTCACCTGGTAGGCAACTGAGACAGAGTAAGAAACGAGAGCTGAAAAGTTTGTCATTTTTTGAAAGATATTCTTCAACATCTATTAAACCTTATTGGTGTTTACTTCAAAACAATTGGGTTTAAATTCAAATTATTTTGTGCTGTGAAAAAAACACTCAAATATACAGCACAGCGGCTCCTTAGCGGATCAAACAAATCTGCTGAATTATTCACTTTTGTATAAACTCTTCAATTTATTCAAGTCTCACACTCTCTGATTCACTGGTAAACACTCTTTAGCGATACTTTACTTTTATTCTCAGCCCAGCGCCCTCATTAACTTTGAGACAGAGGCAGCTCTGTTTGTATCATTAAGACCAGGAGGGCAAAAAAACAAGAAAAGTGAGAAAAATTGAATAAATAATAGTTTCTTTTGACTTTTAAAACACAAAAAGAAAGTTGATATAGAGTGAGAACAAACTTGTACATAATGTGAAGGAAAAGCGTGAAAGGGCAAACAATGATGGTGCTGTATCTTTGTTTGTGTGGGAGGAAATATTAAGCGCTTTTATCCACACATCCTTACATGTTATATATATTTCTGTCCGTATAAACTTGCTTTCCTTTGTTTGTCTATCTGGGTTTGTGGTAGTTATACTCATACAGGGATAATTGTTGCTCAGCTGTCATCTTTAACGCACAAACAACGTCTAAACTCCCATGATTATCCCTGTACTACCTCAGGGAGTTTGGTCCAGTTAATTAACACACTGTCTTGACAGTAATTGGACAGAAGGAAGCGCTTAACTTAGAGTCAATTTTAACAAAACATTTTTCCCAGTGGGTTTCTACGCAAGTGTGATAATTCTGAAAACATATGCTTGTAATCTGAATTATTTTGCTTCAAACACTTTTCTAATTCCTCCCTTGATTATCACAATTATTCTAACGGGAGCTCCTTTCCTTTTTATTTTTACTGCAACAAAATATATAGATGTGATTCCATGATAAAAGTTACTAGAACTACCACCTGGAAATTAATTTCCTGTCATATGCCACATGTAATCAATTGCTGGACATTTAAAGTACTGCTGTGGGTCAAGAATAAGGGTTGTGGTGTTTTTTGTTGTGGCATTGTTGTCAGTGTAATCATTGTCTTCTTCTGTAAGTGCACAATTTGTAACAAGTATCCGAGGTCTAGTTCTCTATCAATCAGAGGGTCGAGGGTTCAAGCCTAGCTGTGGTTGTCACATGTCAATGGGTCCTTGGACAAGACACTTAACCCTAAGTTGCTCCAACTGCTGCATCAGTGTCTTGTATATGGGTATTTAAGGGTGTGGATAAGTACTATAAAACTGATGGATCACTTACATAAAAACCCAATGAATGTGAATGGGTAAGAACGCTTTGAGTGGTCAGAGAGACTAGATGAGTGCTTTGAAAGCTCAAGTCCATTTACAATTTGCCATTTTGGAAAACTTGAAGAGAATGCCTCCAAGCGTTCTTGAGGTGTTGGGTCCACAAGCCAGGGGTGAACATGAGACCCAATGACTTTGACTTTTCACCTTAAACTAAAACTAAATCAAGTTATCCTTGAGTCGGCATGTACATTTGTGCAAAATCAAAAGAAAACATTTCTCAGCATTCTTAAGATTTCATGTTCAAAAACAAGGGATGAACATATAGGGGCTAAATTAACTTTACCTTTGACCTATGACCTCCATAATCTAATATGTTCATCTTTGAGTCAGTGAAAACATTGATCCTTAGATTTAAGACAAATCCTCCAAGTGATATTTGGTTCACAAGCAGGGGATGAAAAGGGGCCTAATATTTGATTTTTAGGCTTCCACAATGACTGCAGTCAATCTTCATGTCAGAGTGGGCTTTGACAATATCTTTTTATTTTCCTGAGATATTGAACTGACAAGCAAGAGATGAATATGAGATTTGATAACCTTAATCTTTAACCTTAAAAACATCCAAAACTCAGCTCTTCCTTGATACACGATAATACTGTGTTAAGTTTGAAGACAGTCCCTTTGAGAAATCTTGAAATATGTCTTTAAAGGTTAAGGATGAGTAAAAGGCCCAAGGATCTTCCTTTACCTGAAAAATACATTCAGGTATGATCACAAGAGAGGACATTTTTTAAAGGAATTGTGAGGTTTGATATTCATAAGCAGGGGTTGAACATAGGGTACAATGACCTTGACCTTTTACCTGACAAATCTAATCAGTTTATCCATGTGTCACAGTGGACATTCATGCAAAGTTCAAAAGCAACCCCAAAAGTCTTCTTTGATATCTGGTTCACAAACAAAGAATAAGAATTAGACCCAAAGACCTTAACATTTAACCTTTTACACATAAAACTGATTGATTGATTTTAACTTTCTCCTTCCAAAATGTCATCAGATCAGTTGTTTTGGTAGCAGTACCACACCTCTTCCCGTGTTCCTACAAATTCAAACCTGACAGTATCCTCCCTTTGTTGACGCACCCCTCTCTCCCACTCCTTTTACTATTTCACCTTTTCCTCCTATCCTTAGGGCCTTAAAAGGCCCAGAAGCTTTAGTCCCCCAAGAAGTTTCCCAAATTGTTATCAGCAACAAGTTAAACATTTCAAAATCCAAATTCATCTTCTAACTTAACTATTGAACAATTATCAAATTCATCTTGATGATGGTGTGCTCCTTGCTAGTGAGGTGTCCTTCAAAAGCAAGGGCTGAGAAAGAGACACAGTGATCTTGATCTTTGCCCTTTGACCTCAAAGTGTGAGTCTGAGTGGACGGTTGTGTAGAGTTTAAAGAAAATTTCTGGATGTGTTCTTGAAATATGTGCTTTACCAAAAGAGATGATTATGAGGCTAGTAAACTTTTCATTTGACCTTTGACTTCCAGAAAGGGATTATTTATCTTTAAGTCTCAGTGAACATTTGATCTGCATCTGTGAGATATAATGCTCAGAAGTGAGGCTCGATGACCTTGGAATTTGACCCCCAAAATGTAATCAGCCTATTCTTGAGTCAGAAAGGACATATCTGTAAAACATAAGACCGCCCCTTAAAGTGTTAATTTAATATGATGGATGGATGAATGGATGAATAAATAAATATTACTAAAGATTAGATTAATTACTCTTCTTTTGATTGTTATTGATTATACGTCTATAAAAACTACCACTGCAATCAAACAGACATGAGGATCCTCTTGTACCACTTTCCCACTAAAAGTTGCGGGTAAACGCAGGTTTTTTCAACGCGGGTTAACCTGCTAACAATCAGCAAGTGACTCCTTTCCCACTGCCAGCAGACCTGGGTCTAATCACCAGCAGACGAGCTGTGTGGCTAATCTTTTTTTCCTCTGGTGAGTCAAGCTGATGTAATCACGTTGATGACATCATCCGCGTGCTGAAAAACGTCCATGTAAACAATGGACAGGAGCACAGAAGCAGTGAATATGGTGGTCAACTGTTTTCCATACTTTGTACTTTTGTCCCTCTTTAAAAATGTACAAACTCGGCGCAGACTGAACGACATTCGAGTGCTGATGATACGAAGGCAGATGGAATTTGTTGCTGAGATGGCAAAGACGGAGGGGACCGGCGCGATATTATGCCATGGGCACGTTACGCCAACATCATCCATAAATTGGCGGGTTCACCTGGGTGTGACGTTCCCAATGGTGCCGATCGGAGGCGAGCCGATAAAATTCCATGTCGCTTGCAGGGTCAGTCGCCCCGGTCTAAATGCCGATTAGACCCTTTCCAACTGCCAACATGAACAACTGCCAGTTGTTCACGGGTTTGAACAGGGTTTTTTGGCCATTGGGAAAGGGGTATTGGAAATGAGATGCTGCATCTCAAGGTGCTAACCTCTAATAAGTTTATATTCAACAGATACAAATTTGACAAAGACAGGTCTATGATTGGCCCATGGATCTGTCACCAGCTTCAGTTCTTACTTTAGCCCACTTGTCTCTGCCCACCTCCCTTCCTTCGCCCATACACTCAACACTGCTTTGGTATGATGGCTGTTCAGCATGAGACTGGATGTGCTCAAGATTTCCTACTGCTAAACAGAGGTTTTCTCTTGCTGCTTACTGTAAGGCCCCTACAGACACACCTTCCTGTAGTTTGGTTGGCCCAGTGCTGTGCTTAAGATGGATTCATGTTGGGTTTTGGATATATGTACGTGTATATAAGTATTATATAGGGGTGTGTGTGTGTGTGTGTGTGTGTGTGTGTGTGTGTGTGTGTATCTATTAACCCTTTAATGCCTGAAAACACAAATTATAGCCAGAAAATCCTAATTTTTTGGAGCTGAAATGTTTATTTCACTTTCTACTAAAATCCTAAAAAAAATCAAAATTTCCATAAAATTTAAAATATATATTTTTTGTATCTCATTTGAAACGTTAGGTGTTTTTGCCAACTGATAATCCATTTGAGGACATTTTTATAGTTTATCTGATTGTATTCAGGTTTTTTTTTAGTAATTTGTTGATCATATTGATTAGATAGAGGTATCATAAAAGTATGTATCAAATATGATACAATAGGCGTTAAAGGGTTAAATGAAGAGTTTGTCTTCAGCCTGCTCTATTCTGAAGTGTCTTGAGATAAAACTTGCTATGAATTGGTGCTAAACAAATAAAGATTGATGGATGGATGGACAGAACACCTAAAAACATAATGCCTCTGGCCTTGGCTGTTGCAGGTATGTGCTGTCCTCTGAACATGTGTTGGTGTCGGTTGGTCTGCCCTCAGCACTATGTGGGTGCTGTGAGGATAGTGTGTGAATAGGCTTATGTAAATGTAATGCAGTGTGTTCTGCATAATGTGTATGCTAATGTTACATTTCACTCGGCACATTAAACCCATGAACCTCTTAGGCAAAGGGTTTTTGTAGTCACCTAAAAGAAAAACCTTTCGAGCACAAATGTTGGGTAAAATGTTTAGTATATCTAATCTTTGCTTATGGCTTTGGAACAGATTCCAGCTGCCTTATCTCTCGCTCTCAAAGCTTGTCGTGCACTCATGAGAGTCTCTGGCAGTGCCTCTCGAGCACGGCAAATGCTGCTGGCGACATTACTACCTATAAGCCTCTTTACAGCCCTGGAAAAGGCACGGTTATACTGTACCATAAGCCCAGATTTCATTTATGTACGTGACTTTACCCAGACTTCCAAACTTTTCACGCTTAGCTGAATGAGATTTGCAGGCAGACAGAGAAACACACATACAGAGCTGAGCACACACCAACACGGAGCTCACATAAACTGCAGAAGGTTCCATTTCTGCAGGCCATGGCCCCTCTCATCCTTTCTGATTTAAAGTTTGTTTGTTCTCTTCTCCAGAGAGCCCCATCAATGATCCCAGGATCTCTGAGGGCACCCCTCCGCTATCATCCCTCCACTTTCATTTCCCTCACTCCTCTGTCTCGGGCTCTCATGAGGCTGGAGCAGCTGCTGTATAACCCCCAACCACACACGCATTAGCACTCACACGAACATACAACTTATACCCCCTGCTAAAAACCCAAATTTAATAAAAAGGCTCAGAAATCAGTGGGATAAGAACTATCTTTGCAGCTGTAATTGGTACAGAAATAATCAGAATAGAAGTGTGCAGTAACGATGTAGATTAATGGAAGACTAATTCAAACACAATCAAATTGCCTTTGTTTTAATCAGACCCCAGCCCTCTCTCATTATCATTACGCTGTACTGAGAATTAATTCTATTGTTAGAGCAGAGCGGGAACTCAGTAAGACTGGTCAATCGGCTGCCCTCATCTTCTTAGAGAGAGGCAGCTCGTTAGAGAGAGAAGGGAGAGAGAGTCAAACAGGTGGAGGGGAAGTGGTGTCACAGGCAGCAAAGATGAAAAAAGGGGAGCATCGCCTCCTGCTGGTATAATGAGGTCAGCGGGTTCACAGGTCTCCTCTCTTTTATTGCTTACATCAGACGTGGGTTCAGGCTGTTTGTATTTTAAATCTTAAGAGCTTTATGAGTTTTGGTGCAGTGAAGGATAAACTGGGGGCAAAGCCAGCTGAACTTCAACCTCGGTATGATAATTACACAGTAAAAAGATGAAAAGTTAAAAAAGGAGAATCCAGACTGGCACAGGGTTTTATTAGAGGCCAAGCCAATATTTCTGACTTCCATTACCAAGCTTAGAAGCAATGGTTTGTTGTAATTACAAAGTTGTGTCATTGGTTACTCACTTAGCTAAAGGGTAGCAGTGACGTGAGAATATGACGGATGGAGAAAACATTAAAACAACTTCCAACATATAAATTTACAAAAGATATGGAATATCAATAACTCCTCCTCTTGGCCCCTTCTGTTTGCTATCAATTGATAGCTTAAGTGTGATGTAACACATTCATGGAATGCTCTCCTAGTGGGCAAAAAATGCATCCCACTGCCCTACATTATGGGAATTTTGTTGTTTTTGGTTGGAAACTGTGTATTTTTTTAAAGTTTGATTTCTGTTTTGTACACTGCCTGGCCAAAAAAAAAGTCACCACCTGGATTTAACTAAGCAAATAGGTACGAGCCTCCTGTTGGATAATTACTGCACGTGTGATTATCTTTCAGCTGGCAACAAGTTATTTAACCCCAGCTGATGCAATGAGTAGCTTCTCATTTCTTAAACAACCATGTGGAAAGACACATCCTGTGGTCATGGAAAAGATGTTATTCTGTGTAAAAAGGGTCAAATTATTGGCATGCATCAAGCAGAAAAAAACATCCAAGGAGATTGCAGAAACTACTAGACTTGGGTTAAGAACTGTCCAACGCATTATTAAAAACTGGAAGGATAGTGGGGAAGCATCGTCTTTGAGGAAGAAATGTGGTCGAAAAAAAAATCCTGCATGATCGTGATCGGTGATCACTTAAACGTTTGACCAAATCAAATAGAAGAAAAACAACAGTAGAACTCAGGGGTATGTTTAATAGTGAAAGTAAGAGCATTTCCACACACAATGTGAAGGGAACTCAAGGGACTGAACAGCTATGTAGCCTCAAGAAAACCACTAAACAGTAAGGCTTACTGGAAAAAAAGGCTTCAGTTTGCTAGGGAGCATAAAGATTGGACTCTGGAGGACTGGAAGAAGGTCATGTGGTCTGATGAGTCCAGATTTACCCTGTTCCAGAGTGATGGGCACATCAGGGTAAGAAGAGAGGCAGGTGAAGTGATGCACCCATCATGCCTAGTGCCTACTGTACAAGCCTGTGGGGGCAGTGCTATGATCTGTGACAAATCTTTTGACATTGCAGAAGCTTATTGAAACAATGCCACAGCAAATTTGTGCTGTAATCAAAGCTAAATGCAGTTCAATGAAATATTGGAGTGTGTGACCCTGTTTTTTGGTGGCGACTTTGTTTTTTGGCCGGGCAGTGTATATGGAAGACACTTGTCCATCGATTGTATGACTTGTGACAACACAAGCTCAAATTATATTTAGACAGGGTCCCATCTGAGAAGGAAAACAAGAAAACTCAGGAGTGAGCATATAGTTAATTAATGCTTTCAGATGGGCTGCTGTCCATCTAAGTTAAAATAGACAGTAGTGCCATACTGGCGTCTCTGAATTCTATCATGAAATGTTGTTTTAACTTGATCTGAATATCATTGTCTTTCCTGTATATACTTCTCTGGACACTGGTTAAAAGTGACAGCAAATTGTGATCTCCATGCTATCATTACAAAACAATAATAAGTCAATGTGCAAAGCACTCCACCTCCCTAGGCCCTCATCCCTAACAGTTAAAGCTGGGTGAAACAAATAAATCATACTGAAAAACAACCTCATATAACCTCATTGTTATATATCTGAATTATGTTATTTATTTGTAATCAAAGTTCACAGTTTTCTATTATAGTAGTAAAAACAAGGCATGGGCCCACAGTTAACTTGACACCACATGGACTGTTTCATAAATCCATGAGCTATAGTTCACATCCATCTGGAAAATATCAAATAGAGTGTGATTGGGAAGGGCAAGACTTTTTGAGAAAAACTGGAGGATGATTAAATGAATGTTTTCTGTCACATTTAGTGTGAGCAAGCTGAAAAGCTGACCATTTTTTGATAGGGTACAATTGTTTCTTCTTGAAGCTTTGCAAGATGGATCTGCTTGATGACAGACATGGAATCCTGCTAATCCATCTGCTCTGCAAGGTTAAACAATGGTTTCCACTTATTTTAATGAAGTTTTATATAAAAAAGAGAGCACATATGGTGAAAAAAATGCATAGCATGCTTTTAATAACCATGATTTTCTGCATAAAAACAATGACAAAATGTTGGAACTACAAGTGCTCATAGAGCAGAACCCTCCTTCAAGACCACCCTTTACAGATCCTTCAAGAAATTCTTGTATCTGCATTCAGGTTAGCTTCACCACCAAACTCTTACCCTTCTTCCTTGGGCTTGGACCAACATCAACAACATCAATATCCAAAATCCGTCCATAATACCCGCAAAAACATAACCTCCTTGATGGAGGTAACAAATGGGTCAACTCTTTTCCCTGCAATGTGCAGAAAGTTTCCTGTTGCTTAGTTTTGCTCTAGAAATTGATACCTCTACAGTGGGAGAATAGATTGTGGAATCATATTGTTGATGAGATGGTCTTAAACAAGTGTTTTGGTTAATCAAATGTTTTGGTCAGTGCTTTTTCTGTCATAATCAATGTTATACCCAATAAGTTACTTATATATTTTATTTTATAATCAATGTTGTAATCAATGATTCACTTTTATATGATTCACTTTTAAATCTACTGTCATTTGCTTATTTTTATATATCTTCAAGGTCATAGTTTCCTTATTCTTACTTATATCTTGACAATGAATGCTGAATTAAGGGGTTCAGCATACATGCTTAAGGTTTCATAAGTTTATGTTACATATTATGTGCCTTATATATTCCCTTATGTTTGCTTCATATAATCCTCACGCACACACACAGAATGTATTAGTTAAAATTGTCACAATATATGCTTTGTCAAGTTGGAAGTATCACACAATGTATGCCTGATACGTTCACAAGAGTGCTATAATTTTATAATTTCACAAAGTAGAAGTTAGACTGCACACAAGGTATATTTTCATGTAATGGCTTCTGACTTATTGAAGGCACCTGGTTTAGTATGCATAAAAGGTTCTTAAAACATTGTTTTTTCCTTTCATGGGGCCAAAATACATATCAGTGATGTCTATTCTAAAGATTAGGTGAATCTAACATGTCTGAGAAAGAGGCTCATAAGGGAAAAGCCCATATTTAGAAAGCTCACAGAGAAGCTATTACAAAGCAGCAGACAGAACCAGCAGACGCCATGTTGAGAAATAGGGAAGGGAAAAAATGCCAAATTAGAACTATAAAATGAAGAAACTCTGGTCATCATTGGATTTGTATGATGTCCTAGGGAAGGGAATTTTTCACAATTAAGTCCATGAATAAACAAAAGTAAATATTAATAAGAGGGGGTGGAGCTGTCAAGAAGAAGGGATGAAGCATTTTGGTATGAGGGAGGAGCTCCAAACAGAGATAAAAAGCGATGTATCACAGCTTTGCAAGGAGTTTGGGGTGTTTGGTACCACGCTTCAACTCCACCCACAAGTTTGTTAAAGATTCTTTTGAGCTTTAATAAACTGGTAAAACTTGGACTTCTTCTGCATTTTGTGCTTTTTTTGGGGACCTGGAGCTTAAATTGGAATATAACTTTTTTCCTTCCTTTTGGGGATTAAGAGCGTGAATAGGATTATAACTTTTTTTCCTTTCTTGGGATTAAGGAGCATTAAGTGGAATATACCTTTTTATCCTTTTTTGGAACAAGCCAGCATATTGGAATTTAACATTTCGGACATCCTTAAGTTTCGTTTTCACTTCCATTTTGAAGGAGTATTTTTTCTATCAGCTTATACGATATCTTGACGGAATATAATGAGACACTACAAGATTTTTGCAATCTAAAAGGCATTGAACCTCCCCTTTGTTTTTAGATGCACTTTGAAAATATGCCACATAGATTTTTTACAATATATTATGACAAAAGGACATGAGTGACCCTGCAAAGAAATAAATAGACTGAAGTTGGTATTCGTGCAGCAGTAGCTGAAGTCCATTATTTTGAACTGAAATAGAACAAAACAAGGACAAGTCCAGACATCAGTGGGGTCTGAAGAGCAGACTGAAGAGCTACAGCTTGACAGCGAGTCCTCTTGTAGTTCAGAGAGCTGCTGCCTCTCACCTCTCATCCTCTTAAGATTCCTGTGCGGAGCAGTCAGCCTGCAGCTATAAACACATAATAACAGTGTATCTAATGTCTCACTGTTGCCTTTAAACTATTCTGTTATGGCCATCTCAGTGTATTACAGCCCTGCAAACACTGAGATGATAGGACTTCTCCAGCATGGCTAAATGCTTCGACTCTCACGGCAGGCAGGAGGAGAGGTAGGATGGGAGGCAGGGAGGTAGAGGTGGCAACGCTGGCTGGGCAGCCAACAAACCTAGATACCTTGAACTGATGGGTTAGTCAGGCGATTGATGTAGTCTGACAGATATGGGCTAGCTGGAGCATTGTGCAATTTATCAAAAATCTGTGTCTTTCCCCTGTCAATACCTGACAAGCATGTCCACCACTGTGAAAGGCCAAATATCTTGCAAAAATCCGTCAGAGGTGGCAAAGTCGATGTAGAGGGGACACAGTGTAACGGAGTGGTGCATTCAAGAGAGTGAGATTACAGGGGTCAGCTGTGTGGAACAAAGAGGGAGGCATGTCAGACATTGTCCTCGATGCTCTCTATGACAAATCATCTTTTTAAATACTGGTGGCTGAATCCTTTCTCTAGTCCCTCTCAATCCATCCTACTAGTGGAGTTCTCTAACTCTGCCATGCCAGGCCCTCATGCAGCTTTAGCAAGGAAACATTTATTGAGGAATTATACTTATTCTTCTAACCACTACTAACATTGTGTCAGATATCAAAAATTAAACACCCAAATATTTTACAAATTACATTAATTTTATCATCAAGAATAATGAGTATAATTTAATAATTTCTCAATATCTTAAATGGCACACTGTAAATGGATTTAAATTTGTCTAGTTGTGTAAATAGACCTTCTTTAAAAGACCCCATATCATGCAAAATCAATCTTTTGCTTTTAATGTTGTAAGAAGGGGCTTGGGGAGCAAGAGAACAGGATACCATTTACTAAACTCTCAGTTCACAGAGAAATGCTCTATACCTCTTTATAAAAAATATGCCCCTTAAAATGCTCAGGGTTGTACTTCCTAGAGTTTATGCTACACAGCCTCCACCTACATGTTTGTTTTTGCTCGTTGCAGGCAGACGCCATGACTGTGAAAGTTTGCTCTGCAGCCTGTAACCCTCCTTCCCCTTCCCAGCAGGCATGGTTGGGCAGCCATTGAGCACAGAGCTCGTTCTCGTAGCCTCCTGTAGCTTCCCCACCCCCTCAGATCCAAGCATTTCCAAAGAGAACAGAAAAGAGCTGCATTACCCTCAACAGCAGCCTTTCCCAAAGCTTGAGTCCTAACCTAAAATTAGTGTTTCACATTGTACAGACTCGACATGACAGCATAAGAGAACCTTTTAAACTTCTAACAACTTCATTCAATACCACAAAGGGCTGATAAAATATCACAATAGCACAAACAAATCAACTCTGCTCACAGAGATTTTGGATGAGTCAAAGACACAGGTACTGTTCACAGGGGAGACTGGGGATGGTTGTAACACTTACACACATCCTTCTTCATGACTTGGAAGTAACTTGATCCTCAACTTTTGATTTTAGAAACATTCATGAGCACAAATACATACAACTCTTTCCGTATTTTATCTCATAAGGATGTGAATGTTTAAGTCATGTTAGTAAAATAAATTAAAGACCAAAAATGTAACAACACTTTGGGGCAGTAATAAACATATACCATAAAACCTGATGTATATAAAATAAAGACCACCCTCAGTTATTTTAGCTTCTGCTGTCTTCTTCTAAAATGTTACCAAAGATTCCTCTCTCTTTGTTTTCAATTCTTTTTAATTCCTGACATTTTATTAATTGAACGCAGAATTGGCTTCTAATTGGAGCTGGACAACTTTTATGATCCAAAATATACAGTATACAAAATGATATATGGTGAGAACATGGTCCGCTATATTATGATGATTTTTTAATCTTTTAATTTAATGTACTATTATTTTGCAGTTGAACCCCACAATGACAACAAACAGTGAATGATACTAGATATGGCTATTGACATGGATCATCTATGATTAAAAAACTAAACAAAACAGAACAAAAAAAGTAATAATGCTCTATCCTTTTTAGAAAAATCTAAGTCTTTTAATATTTTGTTCAAACCAAAATTGATTCATGAAATCAATTATGATTGTATCTTATAATTTAGACAATATAATGTAGTTTTGTACATTTGGGTCTTGGGGAGAGAGCAAACTTTTCATTTTTGTTCCAAACCCAAAAAGTTTGGGAACCCCAGAGATGAAAATTTTCCTTTTTTTAAATTCAACTTAAATCAAATCCTTGCTTAAGAGAGACCAAAGACATGATGAAAACACTCCAACACACCAGGACATGGAACCTTTAAGTAAGCTCTTTAAACCACAGGTCACAATCACCCGGTCCTACCACATCCACAGCCTGATGGCAGAGGTTGTGTAAGTGAGCATATCACAATCACATCAGAATATAAGCCAGAGTTAAGGCTAAATATGGGCTCTTTCAATTACTTGCAGAATTATTTGTCACTGACACAGCAGTAGGAACAATTTAGGGTTAAGTGCCTTGCCCAAGGACACCACAACATGTGACTTGTGGCGCTGGGGACTGAGATATGATCCTACTTTACTGGAGCAATGCTGTCTCAGATATGGTGACAACAATAAATAATAGTGGACCATCAGAGCCAACAAGGCCTTCTCAGCCCAGACACGACACGATCAATAAGCTTGTTTAAAATTATTTTTCATCAAAAGAATTGTATTATGCAGCAACGCTACAGTAGCTCTGTCTTAGCTGGGGCCTGTTTAACTTACTGCTTTCATCTAATCAGATTTTGCCCTTGTGTTGTCTCCAGGTCCAAAAAAATCTGCCCAAAGGCCTTAAAATCTCAAGTGAATCCCTCTGCTGTAAAAGTTAATGAGGACAAAACTGTTGAAGGTCATCGTCACTGACAAATACACAAAAGGTTAATGACATACAAGAGCCTTCTAGCAGGCCCTGCTGTACAACAGATTGGTCAGAGGCCTGGATTAACATAGCTACGTTGTAGAGGAAGTTCAAATTGATTAATGGCATCTTATTTAAAGACATAAAGGTCAGCACTTAAATATTTTGGTTGATTAAGTGTTTTTCCAAGTTTCTTTCTGAAAAGCTTGGCTCCTTACTGGTGGATGCATAGAATATCTGAACAACCATTTTTTAATGAAAAAAACAGAGTTAACTTAATAAAAACATGCATTTTGAAACTGAGACCAAAAACTTGCCAATATTTTTAAGGGGAGGGAAGCATTTCTTGCCAGGGGGGCATTTCATTTGTATGTAACGTCACATGAAAGCACTCAACAAGATTACTTGCTTCCTGTTCTCTGTCCTCACATGCTCCTTCCCCTTATCCTCCACATCCCATCAATCCTGCGGACATCATCAGCTTTTAACAAGCCCAATGGCTTCATGGTAATTACTGTAACAGGCTGCTGATATGGCCAACTACTACTTAACAAATCTATCCCTCATAAAACCAGCTCTCTAAAACCAGGCATGCTGTGATTTTTAAGGAGACGTCTTAAAAGCAGTCTTAGATAAGAGCACACTAACTGCTCGTTCAAATGCTCAGTAATTGATAGTTGCAGATGCATGCTGTCATGTTTTTAAGAAGTTTAATTTGAAGAGCATAAGCTTGAGATGAGCCTTGACGGTTACTATTGTAATGCAAAGGGAGCTTGAAGTAAGGAGGGCATGCAAGGTCTCTATAACACTCCATGAATTCATTCAGAGATGTATCTTAATGTAATTTTGAATATCACTTGAACCTTGGATGAGGAGTTTGCCATGGAAGCCCGAAAAAAATTGCAACTTTGCACAGCATGTTAAGCTGTGCAAAGTTGCCATGCATGTGCAGTGTTAGATTCTGCAGAATGAAGTACATCACTTTTAACATTGAGTGACTGAGCCGCCAGTCTTGGATAATCAAATTTCAAGCATTCAGACAAGAAAAGAAGAAGGGCACATGAGAAATTCATTGCCTCATATTTAATTGTCAGAATACAGGAGAATGTTGCCTGCAGCACTGAGAGCATGATCAATCATTTTACCAGCGAAAAATCCAGTTTGAATGAGAAACAGCTTTTAAAGTTAGGGTGACTAATTATTTGTGTAGGTTTACCTTGACAGCTCCTGGAATGCATTTTCTGTTCGACCTGCTTATGATTTTCTTGGTATGATTGTTCAGAAAGAGCATGAAAGAATAATTAGTCAAAGCATAAAAGATCTTAGAGGTGAGCCAAAGTATTTTCTGCTACATGTTTGGCATAGCTTTTATAATTTTCTACACAGTCTGGTTCTTTCTGTGAGAGGGCCAACTGTGAAAATGACTGAGAGTGTAATGAATACTTTATGTGATAGTTTTTGTGCTCTGAATGTTTTATTGTTTTCAGATATTGATCTAAAGGGGGGTTTCTACACTCTTTCCATGGTATGTAGTTATTATGGGAGCAGTCAGGACAGTAAAACATTCTTTTATGGGCAAGATGCACAATATTTTTGGTATGATACACAGCAACATTTGCATAGTCAAATCAACACTACCAGGGTTAACATTAACATTTCTGGAGTGTCTTTATGGGTCCTTACCACAGAGAGTTGATTTAACCCTTTTTGGAGAGTTGCGACATTAAAACTAATGAAGCGTAATTCTTGACTCTTTTTGGAGTTAAAATTTAACACTTTACAGCATGGCTTATGATCAACACTTCACTGTAGTGTTATAAATATACTCTCTCTGAGTATATTTTTATCTAATAAAGTGTACCCTCCAAATTAAAACTGCAGGGTGTAAACACTGATGTAAATTGATGTAAATTAACTATTACCTCTGTCAAGGAGGTTATGTTTTTGCCGGCGTTTATCTGTCTGTCTGTCTGTTTGTCTGTTTGTTTGTGTTCAAAATAACTTGAAAAGTTCTGAACGGATTTGGATGAAATTTCCAGGAATTGTTGGAAATGGGATATGGAGGAACTGATTAAATTTTGGGACTGATCACCTTGGCAGAGGTCTGCGCTCTCTGAGTGCTTTTCTAGTTCAATATTTATTTGCTGAAACAAAGAAACTGTGGTTGGTAATATCCTGTTTATCTTGAAACATTTGCACTGCAATAATTTGAAATACATTCTAAAACATAACAACATAAAACAATGTATGTGCTGTCATTATAGTTTAGAATATTACTAATCAAAGGGTCTAAATAAGTAAACTAGTCAAGCAAAGCACAGAGAGTTTGTTTGTTCCAGTATTCACAATGCATTAAAGTGTCCATCAGCATAAAATGAAATCACACTGTTCATGTATTGAGATGACGCAATTTCTTAAACGTAGTGAGATCATGGTATGATTCTGTCAATACAAACACACCAATCTGGATCTCAGTGCCGTAATTTTACTAAAAACATGTTGCCAACATTGTTGTTACATTGGCCCGGTGGGATGACTGATACTACAAGTGATAATTCCAGAGTTCAGAGTGACCAGTGCTGAGCTAAAAATTCTGCAGTGACACCAACATAACTAATTTAGTGATGCCTCATTTTTGCTCTTCCACGACTCTTTTCTCTTGAGAGTAAATTTGGTTTGACCCCATCTGGGGTATAACTAACTCTGCACTCATGGTAATTTTAGCAACACCAACATTTTAACACTTCTCAATTTTGGTGTTGGAATAAAAGAGTTAAGGGATGTAGAGGTGACCATTTAGCACCATGCAGCACTGGCTTTTTTATTTTCTATCTTATTAAAATGATGTATGTTGACATCCTGTGACCCACAGAAAAAGCCAGATATTGATGTAAACTGTATTTTTTGGCATTTCAAAACCTCACACAGCATCTAGGATAATATTTTAATGGTTTAAAAAGTAAAATCCCTGATCACTTCTTTGAAGAGAATCCTTTCCCTTACACTGCCATCAGTATAGTTGTCTTCAAAAGTACAAATGGTTGCTCTGTTGAATTTGGAAAACATTGGAGACCTGACCCTTGCTGCCATTCTTGGTGCTACCAGCCTCTTATCCTCAGCTAATAAAAATGAAAGGAAGGCTGTTTAATTTGGTATGGTGGTAGCAAAAAAATGATCTTGAGGGTATGGACGTGGGACCATGTTCCCACCTATGATCTTTGGATGAGTGAAATGGCCAATACTCTGCTCATGGAAAGATTGAGACTTTATAACGAGGACAGAGGAAGCGTGTTTGATAAGACTTGAGAACCTTTGCTGAACTTTTTTAATGGTAAAAAAATTAGCTTTGATGTCCTGCAGCTATGCCGCATAACTGTGATCATGTTTAATGTTAAGGACGCCGTCACTCTTTGTTTTTCTTAGTTGCTTTATGTATGTATTTTCTTGCTTGATTTGTGGTTTGAACTCTAAGGCTTTTATATCTGTCTTTGAATTGGTGTGCTTTTTGGGGGGAGGGTGGGTTTTTTCAGGTTTCTCTTCTTATGTTTTTCCTTTTCCTTGTGTTTCCTAAATGTCTGAAAATAATAAACATATTTTTTAAATAAATGGACAAACAGTTGTATGTATTTGTAATGTGAATCAGCCAATAACACAGCTTTTAAGAAAGAGGAAGTAAGAATTTCCCCAACATCAAAACTAATATGAGTGCAAATAAACTAATTTTAGCTGCCTGACCTAATGATAGCATCAGAATCTCTGTTGGCTGTAACTTTCAGTCATTGTTCTAGGGCAATGACATTTTGATCAATTTAACACAACATTTTATGTTAGGGTCTGGAAAGAACTGTTTGGTGGTGCTGTTTATTGTAACCTATCATGACGGCAAAGTGCCGGACAACATTAATTCACTATTTGCCTCTCTTTGGGTTTTCGCTCTGAGATAGAGCACAGCAGAAGAACAATACAGGTTTGTCCTGAGCAACCAATTAAAAAAAACTTTCATGGATTAGACAATAAAAATAAAACTGGTTAAAACATAAGCTTGCCAACTAAGACCAACAAATTCTCTAAACAGAAGTAGAAGGCCTCTCTTGCCTGCCTGAGGGCCACCTGGGGGCTAATACGCACCACTGAGACAGCACGGACGTTCCCCAGTGTGTTTAGTTCTGTTCTGTTTAGTGATGGACATCGTCTGTAGATTGGAGATAGTGCTATAAAAATATTTTTCCCACAAACACAATACAGTCTTAAGTCTAGATCCATAAGTGCGTGATGCCTCATTAAGACTATGAATATGTACAGACAGAACATTGGGTCAGTCTCTGTGTGAACTGAAGAAGACTTTTGGAGAAGATGTGAGATATCTTTAAGAACCTAATCCTATCAAGTTGCCACTTAGAGCTTACTTTGAATAACCAGCCGGGATGACTGAGAACCATCACAGACATTTTACTATGCATCTTGTGAACGATACCCTACAACTGGTGCAAGATTGTGAAAAGACAGCGGAGAAGCTAGCAGACTACAAGAACCTTTGTACTTCAGTCTGTGTTGTCAACAACAGAAGATCATTCCCATATTCTGAGCAGGGCCTCAGCATTGAAGGGATACAGATTCAGACAGGCTCTCCAGACAGCCAAAACAACTGCTAAATGAGAATATTTGACAGGTTCACTTAACTTTGGATACCCGACAGGTAAGATTGGACCACAGAAGAAAATATCCTTCTCTCTGTAAGCAAGATGGATCTGCCATGGACCATCCACAACTTTTCGGGTAGAATAACATGACAATTCATTGAGAAATGGATGAAAATCTTAGGGGCCTAACTCTTCCAGGAGAGGTCCTCTCCAAAGGTCTTAGTTCTGTAGTAACAACAGAAGAAATATCAGCTGTAGATCTCATCACTGTACAGTCTACTGTAAGGTAACTCTTGCTGTTTACGTGACTGTCCATGGCGATATATTAGCTTAAATTTTTTTCTTTTTTTGAGAAAAATAAAATAAAATTCAAGATATTTCCTTGAAATATTCTGTCACATATTTTACCCTCATTTGAGGTTTTTTTTTCTTCGAGAGCAAAGTAATCAATTCAAATCAGAGATCGAGTTTTGAACGGATAAAATCATGGATTTGATTTTCAGGCATTATAGCCCAGCCCTAATCCTGCTGTTGTGTTCGCTCATGTATATTCAGGAAAATTTTAAGTTTTTTTTTTAAAGTGAGTGAGGCTTATATTTGTATTTTTACATCAATTTTCATATTAGAATCATATTTTAGAAGATCTGTTTGGTAAAACCACTCATTTGGTATGTTTCCATTTATCTTCTAAGATCACATATTTTAAAATAGCAAAGCAATACGGGAAGGCACGCAAAGCAAGTTGTAAAATCTGCATTATTTCTGTAAGAATTCATCAAGGCCAAAGCCTCTAAGATTATACCAAAGCATAAAGGTGACTAAAAAAGGGAAATAAACCTCAAGATAATACATGTATGGCATAAGTCAATGAATTAACAGAGAAACATACTGTACAGTAGAAATGAGCTCAAATTTTTTGAGGAAAAGCTATAAAAATGAATCCAGTAACCTTGTTTAAGTACAGGCTGTATACTTCTTGAGTATTTTTTGACCTCTAGAGCCATCTTGTGGTGGGAAATGGTACATCACAGCGAGATGATTCAAACAAATACCTCACCAACCTGCAAACAAAGCATCAGTGAAGACACTTTCATAGAAAACATAGATACAGTAATGTAAAGCCAATTATTTCTCAGCCTCAAACCATTATGTTTACTTGTGTTACTCTGTGTGAGCCAGAGTATGACATATTTGTATTCACAGCCAACAGGTCCTAAACTTCCACCAATTAGAGTAAACCCTCTAATAAGATGAGCAGGTTTGGGGGGCGACTCATCTTTTTTCACAGGCAGAGAGAATTAAGAAGGGGGTGGGCATTCACTCTGACCTTCGCAACACGCAGGGTCTGCAATTAGTGGTGTCCCCGCCATAAGCAGGCTGCCTCCTCACAGTCAGAAGGCGACTAATACAATCATTTAGTGCACAGGCTGAATGCTGGCAGCATTTCTGTGGCACAGAAAGGTCACCTTGCACAACAGGAGCAATGAGAGCTTAGAAAAACTGAGAGATAATTAAGGAAATTGTCATAATTAAGAGAGAATAGGAGGTGGCCCAGGGCAACTCTAAGAAGTCAGGGCGCAGGATATTGTGACTCAGCACAACTGACCCCTCACAGCCATGATAAAATATTTATAATCTAAGGTTCATTGTGGGAGACAGAGAAGTTCCACTGCCATGGACTTTGTTGTCCTGCACATAGAGGCATGAAAAAGAAAAAAACAGGGCATTAATGTGAAAAAGCCTTACATGACATCTTCAGAACTAACAGTAAAGATTAGATTTAACCTGTAAGCCTCAGTGGTGGCAGTGTTTTTCTCTCTTTGTAATGGTTTCTTGAGGATTAAGTAAAATGGTGCTTTGGTTACAGAATTTGCAGCAGAGTGATTTTAACCTGAACAATTAAAACCCTAAGGAGGCCAAGTAATAAGTCTTCAAGGCCTCCTCTAAATGACATGCACCCTACAGCTAAACCAGTGAGAATCAGGCTGTTGAGAACAACAGCTCCGTCCCTGATAGCGCTCTGAAAAGATCAGATCACTTCCACACTGATCTATTTGTGTTGACAGCTCTTGACAGCTTAAGTGCCATTTGTCTCTACACAGGCTCCATCAGTCAAACCGGTCAAGCCCAAAACGAGGTCCTGTCTAGATTACATTATGTCAAAGTAAAGCAAGGAGCTGACTCCCCCCACCCTCCTCCTGCAGGACAGGGGTGAGTCAGTCAGGGAACATGTGTTGGACCCTTGCAGTGACAGTGTAATTAACCTCTCCTGGTGTTGGGAGGGAGGGGTGCAGAGAGAGACCCGGTGTACCTGTCGGTCCCCGGTGGTTGCGGTTGCCAGCAGACAACGGGTCAACGCAGAGCATCACCACAGCAACGAGGAAGGCCACCTGCACAGGCCAAGCTGACCTCCCCCACAGTTTCATCCTGAGGGAAAGAAGGGGGCAAAGAGAGAGGGAGAGGGCATAAGAGGAGGTCCAAATAAAGACAGGAGGCAAAGGAGCAAGGCAAACAAAAAGTATTTCTTTTTTAACAAGAGGAAACCATGTCAGAGGTGAGACGGCAGAGGCTAAGGGAAAAAGATGACAAAAGAGAGAGAGGAAAATGTCCAGCAGAAATATTTACTTACAGATTAAATACTTCTGTAGGGAAGTGTTGAAGGTCAGGACTGGGAGAAAGATCTGTCCCCATCAGTTTTTGGCTTAAGTGGTCCTCATGAATCCACTCAAACACAACACCAAAGCTATTACCACCTCCAAGGAGGTTATGTATTTGCACGCATCTTTTGTTGAAAGGATAACTTGAAAATTACAGATGGATTTGAATGACATTTTTAGGGAATTTTTGTTCATGGCACAAGAAAGAAGTTACCTGATTTTGGTGGTGATCATTCCCATCATTCCCAGATGTGAATCCAGGAAGTTTCTGTTAACAGTGTGAGATCAGGACGTGTTACATTTTTGACAGTTACTCACCAGACAGTGTTGGAAATGCCTTGGCTGAGGTTTGTAATCTTGGAACACTTTTAGTTATAACTGATGAAAATTAACAAAATTACAAAAAATTAAAACAGAGTTGTCTACAGAAACAAAAAGAAAAACAGGATTGTGTTAAAAAACAAAAAATAACTAAAACTGAATTTTGTGTTTGCAAAACTCACTCATACAGAAAAAAAGAGAAGTACTCCAAGAGTGCACGTATCTGCCAAGGCATTTTCAACATTGTCAAGCAAGCATTTCATAATGTTAACGCCTGCTTTAAAAAGGTCAGATCACCACCAAAATCTAATCACTTCTTTCTTGTGCCATATGACCAACATTCCCTGTAAAAGAGGATTTGTTATTGTTATATATATTGTTATTTTTAACAATATCTTGCCTGATGGCAGAGGGTTCTAGTGTACATAAGTAGTGCTCCTTAGCGAGGTGAAGGTAGTGAACCTGGAGCTTCTGTGTTATAGCCTTTTTGAGACTTCTCTGTCAAAGCAAACACTGGTATAGTAAAATCTGTGAAAATGTCAGCTTGGCTGCTTTAATTTCTATTAATTTACTTTTTTATTGCATTTCTTGAGCAATGACTGCCAAATGGTGGTAAGTGAGGCAAATTCAACCCTACCATGTCAGTTATCTGGCTCTCATGGGCCTTTGTCATGACTGAAAATATGCAGTTATGACAAACTGCAGTCCACTCAGCCTACTGACAGCCTTCCAAACCTGCACATGTTCAGGATTCGCCACAACTTTCTCCTGTCCTGTCCTGTCCTGTCATCAGACCCAACCACCCATCCCCATCTCCAAAAACAAGAAAAAGGTTCCCACATTTACAGATTTATAGAGACAAAGAGAAAAAATGGAAATTGTGAAAAAATGTAGGTAGAAGGTGACGGTTCAACTACAATATGTGAACTTATTTAAAAAGGGGTTCTGAAATACTTTACTGCTTCTACATTTCACTGTGATTAAGAAATATTGGTGTTCAAATCATCAATAACATCTGCCATAAGATATATATGTTCAGGGGGGAAAAAGCCAAACACAATCTGGCCTTCAGGTAAACTGTGTGATCATAAATCACGGGTCAATAATAAATCATTTCATCAGATAAATAAGAGTGAAAACAATCATGACTTTCAGCCTCTTTCCTCTACCTCCTCTGCTTTGAGTGAATCTGTTCTTTGTTGCCTCACCTGTAAGTCGTCTCTGTCCTCTCTGATCTCTCGTCCCCGCAGCAGCTCCTTTAAGGTGGAGGTGTACCGGCCATGGCTGCATCCACTCACTGCTCAGCCCTCCTCCTCCTCTTCCTCCTCCTCTCTTTTCCTCCTGTTCTCCTCCTCCTCACCTCAAACAGAAGAAGCCCCTGGAGAGAGGAGGTACAAAGACACTTGGTCAGAGAGGCCAGTCAGTCCTGAGGTTCCTCTGTGGCCTCCAATGGCCTCATATGAATGTGTACACACACACACACACATAAACACACATGCTCATGTACAAACACGGGGGTAGAGATGTGAAGGCCTACATTCTGTCAGATCCATTGTTTACAGAGGCTTCACCTACCCCCAGGCTGAATGTGATCCCCACTATGGACATCACACACTGCTCCCCATCTCTCTCACACATTCACTCATAAATCACCGGCATGCACTCATGAAACGACTCACAAAAACAAGGAACACAACATCAAAATATCAATTAATCCTAAAATAGTTGGGCATGAGAAAACCTGCAAAATATATATATATATATATTTTTGGCTGATATGTATAGCAGAGATTTTGGCCGGACAGATGGCCATATCTTTCACACATTGGCGGTAATATGGTCAGAATGTACAAATGTCTCATAATTGTTAACCTTGTCATCACTGAAAGTCCACCCTTATAAATCAAAGGTTTAACTTATTACACTCATACTAAAATGATTTTTAATGGCTTAACATCTGTTTCCAACACAAATAAACTGTCACTATAAAAGAAACAGGTCAATTAAAGTAAAAATGAGACTTCAGGATCTCAACAAAAATTATTATCTGTAACAGCAATAAAGAGTCCAGAAATATCAGCATAAGGACATAAAGGATGTTGGCAAAAAAATTCAATATCATGCATCCATTTTATCAACGTTCACAAAACAAGCAAACAAAAACTACAGGGTTTGTACAGCTTTTTAAATGTTTAATTATCTTTAAAGGACTCTCAACGTGTATTTTTAAGCTTTTTCAGCAACTTGCTGTCCTTCTGTAGTAAGTTTGAGTGTTTTTTTTAAGATGGTTTTTATGTATGTATTTATATTTTCATGTTTTAATGACTCTATTGTGTTTTTATTTATGGTTCCATTGTAAGTTTTATTTTGTTTAATTTTGTTTCTACTTGGAAGTCACTGTGCAGCACTTTTGTGAACTTTTTGAAATTGTGCTATACAAACAAAGTAGATTGGAATGGATAGCATTAATTCAGTGAATCCAGGATGGGCAACTTTGGCTACCATTTGGGCCACAACAGTTTTATCCTCCTCTGCATTGTGGAAACTGCAGGGTTTTTTTTACATTTTATCAATTATAATTTGAAAAGGGGGAAAAGAAAAGGAAGAACATTATCACAATTTATGTACAGTATTTTATATCAAATAAAAATAGTGATACTTATGATATGTTAATGAGAATTCAGGCCAGTCTCAGCTACATTTTGATGTATGTTAAAGAGTTTTTTCTTGTTATTTAAGTATATTGTGCCTTTAAATACATTTTAAAATGGTTGTGAATGTTTAAGAGACCCAATAAAAGGGAATTAAATCTCTTTTCTATAGGAAATGTTTCTAGGTAAATATATTTTAAATACAAATTTGTTAAAAAAAAATATTGGGTATAGCCTAATTTTTTATTAAAGTTTTCCATTATTTTATATTTTTTTAAGAAATTGTAGGCATTTTATAATCTTACATTTTTTTCAACATTCCAGTTAATTAAATAAAAATAGGACTTTTATTTTACTTTATTACTGATTTGTTTACCTTAGCTCTATTTGTCTATTTAACCTAAAAAAAAAAACTAATTTCAGCTTTATTCTTGATCATTTTAATTATTTTCTCATATTTCAACATTGTTTTCAAAGTTGAAGGGCCTGTTTTCAATCGTCTCTTTATAATTCAAGTTTTGTTGTTAACATTTTTATTTTTTTCCAAAATTGCTTTTTTATTTCTGCTCTATACGTGATTATTATTTAACACTTGGACACTTTTTAAAATATAATTAATAAATTCTAAATACTTATTCTTTTTTTTTTTTTTCAACATAAAAAAAAAAATACTTCTCAACTCATATTTTCTTTCTCTTGTACAACCTTTTTACTCTGTCATACTGAAGGTTTTGTTACAATGAAACCTGAAACTAAAACCTGTACTAAACAAACAATAATTAACTAAACCATCCCTTTTTTCAAAAAGAAATTTAGCTAAAATATCAGCATTAAATTAGTTAAAACTATACGAAAGACAAAACCCAATAAAAAAGAAAAAAATCTATATCAATATTTATCTATATCTATATCTATAGCTATATATTACCTTGTCGAAAACTAAGGTAACTCAAACACACACACACACACACACACAAATACAGATGATCAGTGTTTGCAGGATGGATTTACAGAGTCCAGTAACAGCAGAGACAGACTCACTAACTATCACTGAGTGACAACCTCTGATCATGTACACTTATTAATACCCTCACTCTCACACACACTGACACGAACACACACAGGCACAGAGTCAATTATCACCCAGGCAGAAGAGTGTGTCAACAGCCCTCTCTTGACAAAGGGACTTACTCTGCAGTCTAAAAGAAAGACAACAGATTCACATTAATACCAAAATGCTCTCCCCTCCTCAAACCTTCATTATTCATCACCTCTCATTGATATGCAGCTCAGCTCGGCCCTCTGCTGTGCTCACAAACTTCCAGGATACAGTTATTGGGTGTGTATGTGTGTCAGCATAATTCAGCTCTGATACCCTGCTAAGCCTTCAGTGTAGTGCCACTGCCCCCTAGTGGTCATGATACCAACAGCACCGGACAGGAAGAGGAGAGGAGTGTGCTTGCTGCACATCTGGAATATGCACTTTTTAGTGGTGTAAAGACAAAATAAGTGAGAGAAAGTTTCACAAGCGGATTAAAGAGTGATGAATGGGAGTGAGGTAAAAACTAAATCAAAAATCAGTGAAGAGAGAGAAAGAAATAATGAGAGGGACATGGACTTAATGTGGATAAATGGAAGAACTACTCAAAGAATACTTGAGTTAAACTGAAAAAAACGAGAATATAGAGGAAGTTTTAGGATATAACAAAAAATGTATACCTAGTTCAGCAGATTGGTGCATTGTAGGTTGTGTTGCATTCTTGATGACCAGTGTCCTCACAAATGTCTGTTAATTAAGATGTTGACTAAAGACATGCACAAGTATTTTCCTATATAAAAAATTAAAAGAGAGGAAAATTAATCAACTCCTGTAAATACAGTGATTCTCTGAACTGTACTACAACTGTATCTGTGATTGGTTTATTTCATGTACAGAAACCTCACAGGCTGTGTCACGGTGCGTTCTCTGAGTGAGCCTAATGAGGGTGATATTTACAGCGGCCGACGAGGGCAAACGGCCTGCAATGGCTCGATGCAGTATAATAAGAGGGAAATGGCTTCAAGAACAGAAAATATTCAAGAACAGAAATAAAACCACAGGTCAGAACGAAATACAAACACAGGAAACCAGTGCAAATGAAATAACATGCTGCAAGCATAAAAAACAAATGCATTAACACCAAATGCATTGCAAGTTAGAAACGAAACATAGCCCAATCCAAACCCAGAAAACACCGGAAAGAGCAGAAGAAACACAGCATAACGAAGTATAACAGAAGTGCTCCAGCTCTGCAGGGGGCGCTGTGGCAGGGAGAGTCAGATGAGAGAGAGAAAGAAAACAGCTGATCCATGATCATGCATGTTTGAAAACAGCAGCAGGCTTGACTTGGACTGAAGTCACAGTTTTGCAAGGTAATGTAAAGTTTTTAAAACATATTTCATTTGGTCGTGGGGGATTAAAGTGTTAGTATAGTGTACATAGCTGCAGCCCCCTGCACACCTGGAGCACTTCTGTTGTTGTACTTGATTATCAAAAACACCTGGAAATGTCCCACATCAAAATGGATGGTTAAAACCATATCGCTCATGAGGACAGCAGATTGTTGAGGACATTAAACATCATAATTTTTGACTGACCTTTGAAAATTATGTTAGACTTGCGAATCAGAGGGGAGAGCACTGAACTGATCAGATCACATTACAAAATAAAACATTTTCCAGAGAAAGCAGAGTGTGAGGTAAAAGTTGGAAGCTGAGTGTTGGCAATGTTGAAGTCAGTCCACCATGTTGCTCCAAACTGGGAGGCTTCCTGTAGAGTGAACCAGCACAACACCAACTTCAGGATGGCCTATAAAATTCTGATTCCCCTGCACCACTGCTTTGCCCAGACCTGTGCATGTGCATGACATGTAAGTCATTGACGAGCATGAGCTGCCACAACACACACGTGCCTTTGAATTTGCATGAGTGTGTTCATTTGTTTGTCTTTCAGCATGTCTCCCTCCATCACGATGCGTGAGAGCCAGCAAAGTGCACATGCACAGTGTGCAGCGTGATTTAGCATGCTGCGTGGCAGCACAGTAGCCCATTTCTTATTCTCTTTTTAAAGGCCGGGCTGTGTCACGCATTTTTATCAGCTTTGTTCTCTGATACACTCATTAAAAGAGCACAATGGCAGGCATTTGTGTGTGCGAGTGTGTTTGTGTGTGTGGTCTCCATGTAGTTTAGTTTTGTGAGGATTTCAGTTCAAAAAGTCCCTCAGTTACAGAATTTCATTCACCAAGCTTCTGTTTTCATGTATAGGTTTTTGCTTCAAAAAAGACACATTTATGGCATGGTAGGTAAATATGGAGCAAAATCATTATCTTTTTAATTTTTAAATAAATTCTGACACAAAATCCTCATCTAAAACTATAATGTTTATACAGAAATAAAAACATGATAACAGTTCATCAGGAAGTCAATATTTCTTTGGATTTTACTGGCCTGTGCTCAACATAGTTTTTCTCTGACTGTTGTTATGTTTATGTCTGTTGTCTTACTATTTAAATAAATCTGTCTTTAGAAAAAAATCCACAAAGCTCAAACATCTCTCAGACAATTTTATTGAAAGACAGCTGCACAAATCAATATGTGAATGAAAAAGCAAATAATACTAGAATGAGTGTGAAAAAAGTGTGAGATATGGAACTCTGATGGGCCATGAAGAAACTGCAGGATGACTGCAATACTACAGTAGAAAAAAAATATTGAAGTCACTCATAGTCGTCAAATAACTGGTAGCTCTTTTAAGTCCAGTAACAAAATACAGCTAGAAGATTGAACCTCATTCAGTGACCTCCCGGGCTGAAAAAGCCAATGCAGAAGTCCCAAAAACTGCAGTTTCAGAGGCTTAAGGCTCGTCAAGAAAATCCGGAAGATATATGATTATGTTCCAGGAACAGACATTTTACAGCTCTAATATACATATTTACAGCCTGGTTTAACGAACAGCATTGGTCTAAATATTTATTAAATCGAAAGGCTCTTTTAACGCTTACAGCCAGGTCTATTAATAGTCGAACTTATACCACTAAGCACAAAAATCTGCTTTTTAAAAGCAAGCTCTAAAAAAATGTTATACATAATTTTCTATTCTGCTTTAAGGGAACATGTGTTTTTCACCTACATCTGACCTAATTATTCATATGAAATACTTTCTTTGAAAGATTTGAACCTTTTGAATGCCAGGTCTTTAGCATAGTGTTACTATGTTTTGAGATTTAAAAAACATTGTCAGTATAATACAAGTAAAGTAGAATTGTTTTAGGTTATTGCAGCCTGGGATGTGTCAGCGATTAGCAGCAACAGTGGCTACATTTATATGCAGTCAATATTCGGGTTAAGATCAATATTCCGGTTTCTGAAACATTGGGAATAACCCAGTTTACATGCGTGAGCAAACAGGGTTATTCCTCTATGCATAGTATCCCGAACAAAACAGGATGTATGGAGAACGTCATCATGCACGGAGAACGTCATCACGCATTGTGCGTCATTTCCACTTCTTCTTCCTTTATCCAATAGCAACGAGAACAGCAGCAGCACGGCGGATAATGAATGGCCCGAAGCAACTAACAGTCGGCTTTGTTTGCGCTTTGGTGCTGGTACTGACCCACCACCGGTACTTGACGCTATTCTTTGTCAGTTTCTTCATTAATGAAAGACGAGAACGTGAAAAATTAGGAAATCGAGCTGGAGCTGTGCCATGTTACTACAAGTACTTCCTGTACTCAAAAGACCAAGATTCCTTGCGAAAAGGACATGCACAGAACACAAATTAATGTTCCTTTAGATGAGGATATCCCGATCGGCATATAAATGACCAAATATTCGGGTTAGAAAAGGAGTAACCCAGGGGTGACTTTCGGGTTTTTAAAAACCGGAATATGAGCATATTCCAGTTTTCCAAAAGGTTTTTTGGTGTTTACATGGCTGCACGCAACCAAGTTATTGCTGATATTCCAGTTATGAAAGGTTTAATGACTGCATGTAAACGAAGCCATTGTTTTTTTAATGCATTATTAGTTTTTGTGCAGTATCAAATACTCACACTCATTTTCAGAAGGGTTAAACAAAGCTATCTGTTGGAGGGTAGTAAAAATGATCAATTTCAAGGCAAAAGCCCAGACTGACACCCAGATTTAATAAAATACATGTATTATACTTAAATGGAGTTTAGTCAAACTCAAACAGGGAAGGGGCCAAACTTTAAAACACGGTCCAAGATGCAGGCCAAACAGGATCAGTAGTTCTTAAACAGTATAAAACTGATTATGTTTGATTTAGAATTATTAAATTTCAACAGCATATTCGTTTTTGGGCAAGGTTAGAAATCACTGCAAAGGTTCTGACCAATGCATTCACAACTGATCAGTGTGATGTTAAAGCAATGGGAGGAGGGGCTGGTGCATAGGTCTTGACCTGCATGGCAGCTGTTAAAATGCATTGTGGGAGTTATAGTATGAGTGGTGGGAGTGCCATCTAATGGGGGACCATTAATAAAGGACATATAAAATAATCTTGCAGGCCGTATTTTATTGTTATTACGCAGGCTTGATTTGGCCTTGAATTTGACATACCTGCTTTAATGGAAGTGAGATTAAAAACTGTAGTTTGTCGGGGTTACAATGGCACATGTTTTACACTTAACAGTCTGAGGGTAACACTTGTTTGTTCACAGTATATTTTAGACTTACTGTAGGAGCTGAGCTGGAAATAACTTGATCAAATAAAAATACACAGTCTTGACAAAATACATGTCACATGCATGAACACAGCCAAAATTATCAGAAAACACAGAGTGGAAGGCATGTAAAATATACAGCGGTCCCTAAGGATGCCTCACTTGTTTTTATTTTCTTGAGGATTTCCAGTTTTGGAATGATTGATATGGCTATAAATTTGCACAAGGTAGCTATTAGTGAAGGCCTGAATTCCTGTATCAACTTGACCTCTCTATTAGTCAGTAGGTTGATCTAAAGTTTATAAGTGTTATCAGAGACATCAGTGTCGCAGCATGCACCGGTGGAGAGGTGGGGACTCTACAGAAACCGACAGTGGCACCTTTCATGAAAAACAGTCTCACGCACACACACATTTTTTTTTTTTTTTTACAAACATTCTTGTCACCAGAGGTGACTGGAGTGTCCCTGACAGCATCAAGAAGGAAGCAGAGGTGAGTGAGGGGCTCAGCTGGTCATCAAAGCTCTGAGGAATTGTCGGACACAGAAACGGTTAAGACCTGAACACAAGCTCACACATACACACTCAAGATGCGGAGCAGGGCAGAGACATGCTCAAGATTATCCAAGAACATCAAGTCTCTTTCTAAAATTATCCTGCCCTCATCATCTCCCCATGCACCCCCGCTCTCTGTGTCTCTGCGGACCGAGGGGCTGATTTGTGTCATTTCTCGCTGTAATCACACAGAAGTGACACAGTGGCTCATTGACATGCAATGACACAGTCCCACCTCGGTCACAAATATAAATCTCTGTGAACAGCATCCAAACAACGTTGTCCACCAGCTCACTAAGAAGTGCACGCACGTACATAAAACCTGAGTGACCTTAAGTGACCCACCGGGAACATGTGAACATCAAACACACAGCAGTGAGACACTTCCTGTGTGATTGGGGAAGTTACTGATGCTAACAGGGGTTACATTATCTGTCAGGATGGAACAGGAAACACACAAATCCTTTTTGAAGAATAAAAATTCACTGTTTCCTGATAAACATGGCATGACCTGTTTCGTGACTGTGGGAAAAAGGGCTGAGCATTACGGACCAAAAGTCATTTCTTACTATTTTTTTTTTTTTAGCTTAATACTAATATAGGACAATATGCTTGTTTTTTCTATTAAAGGGATAGTTATCTATTTTTACAGCTCTGTCCCTGTAAGACAAAAACTGGGATGGACATTAGGCTGCACATTGCTGCAGATGGGGCCAAGAGCTCAGCATAAATGACTAAATTTCAAGTGGGAGAAAACCAATGAACACTGATTGGTTTGAGTAAGACACTTAAGCACCCACTGCTGAATTGGTGGTGTGTAAATGAGTATGATAGGGTGTGGATGTGTTTGCTAATACTTATGGATAGCTTAAAGCTAGGGCTGGTAATTTGATTTAGATACACTTTGTTATACTGGTTAAAATGATCGTGATGTCCCGATGGAAATCAATGCATGATGTGTTCTTAAAAGAGAGCAAAAAATAGCTGCTGTCTACAGCAGGAGTAAAACAGGAAAAACACCAACCAATCACAGCAACTGGCTCCGAATTTATTAAACCAATTAAATCCCGTACTGCCGTTCTGCCCACCTTCTGCACGAACACTTTGCCGGCGTGCACTGACACTGATTCAATGCGAGTAGCCGAGCTGAGGGATCCAAGTACACTGGAGAATGCATACCTGTCAAGTTTTGGCTTTGAAAATAAGGGAAGCCCGCTGCGAGCCGTCCCACAACCCCAACCAAGCTCCAGTATCCCTTACATTTTAAGACAGGTGTACAAGAAATCTAAAATAAACACTTAGTTTTTCTTGGTTTGTTGCCGCTGTGGACTCTAATCTCACAACAGCTGCCACCCAGACTACTGCAGGTGGCAGTTCTCGCGAGGATTTTTCTTCTTCTTTGGTTTTACGGTGGTTGACATCCATCATTTTGGTGCATTACCGCCCCATTCGGCTAGTGACAGAGCTCAGTTTGGAGAGGCAGAGGAATGTTGTCCCGGCCAAAACAGGAGACTTGACAGCTATGTGAAGAATGGCAGAGAAACTACCTATATCCCGATTACCGCTCCTCCTGCTAAACAGGAAGAGAAGAAAGACGGAGGCAGAGAAGGCTGAAAAAAAAAAAGAATTTGGACAAAGCCAGGGCAAAAACAAGAGTCAACATCAGGTTGTGAGTACTAACTAACTTGCCATGTTTGTTTGTTTAACTTTACTATGATAATGTTTTGGTGTTTTCTTACAGCTGAGTGAGACATGACTTGGCGTAGTGCAAAACTAAAATGTTGTGCTGAGAACTGGTTTTGAGTTGAATCATATGGTCATATGGTCGCAAATCAGCGGTGCTCGTGCTTGGGGGGGTTGGAGGAGATCCAGGGAGGAGGGGAGGGGCTAGGCGGAGTCCTGAGGAGATGCTACATTCAAATTCATGCTAGTTTTCCAAAATTACCGACCCTAGCTTTAATTAGAAAACTCAGAATCATCAGTGAGTAAATGTGAGAATGTGGGTGTGAGTGTGTAGATGTGACCTGATATGAAAAAGTGCGCTGAGTAGTCAGAAAGACTAATGTATCACTTTGTAAGCTCCAGCTCATTTAATTGTGAAATTGTTTTCAGGTCACTTATTTAGTTATTGATGGTAGTTTGGAGAGCTGTTTTGCTCCTTTTCTGTGGTTTCCTGCCAAACTTCCCTTATCCAAAATTATAAATGAATAGATAACGGTCATCATAGATCACCCAACTGCATTTACAGGATATTCTAGTAATAAAATACAGTGCTTAACAAATTTATTAGACCATCAGAAAATCATCCAACATCATAAAGTGCTTTAATGTGGACTCTTTCATTTTTCAGTGAGCTCTTGACTTTTTATCATTTTGTACAGGAGAGAGGAATTTCAAACTGAATTCTCCTTTTATATGCCCAGATGGTCATGAGTCAAAGGTTATTGCAAATCATTTTCACCATCTTCTGGGGAACAAAATATCTCAAAATCACCTTGCAGAATTCTCCCTAAAGTTGCACAAATGTCCACGTAGACTCAAGGATAAATTGTACGGGTATGGGGGGACAGGGTCAGATGTCACAGGGCCTTATGATTGTTCCCTGCTTGTGAAGTGGATTTAACAAGAATTCTTAAAGGCAAAGGTCCCCAACCACCATGGTGCAGGCAAGTACTGAGCCATAGATTATTCAGCATTAGGCCTTAGACAAACAAAACAGATGAATAATGGAAATCAAAGGGTGTTTTATTTTAAAAGGCTGACCAGATCCTCACAAATCAGCCTGTGTAAGTTGACCGTGCATTTTGAGTTTGGAAATTGTGTTCATTTTCACTGAACCTTAGCTTTTGTATTTATTACTTTAATATATTGTACATTTTGTGTTTTGATGCAGTTTTACAAAAAAGTAATAAGGTTCTTCTTCAACAAATAACAAGAAAAGTCATGCCTTGTACTTCTTGGAGAATTCTCAATCATTAGCTACTTGTCTTTGAACATCAGCGACCTATTGAAAGGACGGTATAAAAAGAGGGAGTCCTGTGATTGTCTCTTAATTGGGGTTCAGATACAATCCCATGGATCCTTCTGATCTGCTTTATAGTGAGTTATACTGTGCAAACAATTGCTTTACACAAAACCTGGCCATGGTACAAAAAAAAAGTTGGAGACCAAGTTTGCTCAAACTTTGTCTTAACAGTGAACTCGTTAAATATGAGGGGTACGCGATCGGAGTTCAAGTGACCCACCACTGTACGTTCATTCTCTGGCAGTGTTTACTTGGCAGAGGCATAAAAACTGTCATATAGTAGTATAGTTCTTGTTTAGATTTTTTAACAAAAAATTTTACTACACTAAAAAAAAGTACGGAGGATCATCTGTACAGCAGGAGGCTCTGTAAGGACAAATATATGTGGACACATAAAGTTTTGTTGTCCATAATTCTTTAAAACCTTTTTTCCTTTTGGAGAGAAGAGTTAAAGCTTATTTTGAATAGAATAATATGCCTCTATGAAAATGACCAAATTGATATAAACCAATAAAAATGTATGAATGCCCAACTGTCTTTGCTCGAGCATGTTTAAAAAAACAAGCAGGCAGTGAGATTGAGGACCGCACAGGCATCACAGCGGTGTCTCAGTGGGTTGATTTTCTGTTCCCAGACGCAGAGCAGGCAGACAAAAAGCGTATCAGTGTAAAACAAAGTGCATCTCCCCAAGGCAGACAGATATTGAAAATGAAACGGGTGAAAGCAAAAAGCCCAGTGGAATCTCATGAGGAGCGTTTCAGATTTCAGCCGATATGCAGCATATTAACATTCAGTTAGGGTGTGTAATGTTCTGCTTCTATATATTTGTCTGCCTCAGACTTTAAACCATTAAAACATGCTGCTACCCCGCCATCCCCTCTAGGTCACTGGGCAGATATGAGCGGGTATGTACCCAAGAGTAAAAGTACACAGACAGACACACACAAACATGATTTAACACAGCAGTATCTGCAGAAGCCAAAGCCAAAGTGTTCAGGTAAGGATATCTACTGTTTCTTATTCTACTGGTTGTTTTCTGTCTTTTAAATACTAAGCCATCATCTGAGATGAAAAGATCTAATCATATTCCAACAATTCTGAACCCATCAGCATTCACGTTATTGTTTTGCATGTGCCAAGAGTGTTTTTGTGTCGGATTGTGCACTTCAGCCTCTGAGTATAGAAGCCTTGAAATAAACACCCTTAAATACTGTGCTAAGTCAAAAACAGAACAAACCCCAAGTGACCAACTTGGGGTTGACCAACACTGGACCTTTTTTTTTTTTTTTTAATTTATTAAATTATTTTTTTGTGTGTTTGCCCTAATGAGAACACTACCTCAAACTGTCAGTCAGTCATGGTAGAATACAGAAAAAGGTGGATATTGAGTTTATTATAATTATCTTTACACTGCACTCTATACATTTTCATACTTGAAGAATAATATTTGTCTGCAAGAATCTGGAATAATACAACATATTATCATTATAATATTACATAGGATTACTTTCACAACTGCTGTAAAGAAAATATATTATGTGATACATCATGTATTTTATTACATTTTATTTCTTTAAGGAGCTGCATGCTAGTGCCAAACAATTTAGTGCATGCTAAATGCAGTTGCCCCAAAGCCAGAGGGCTACTGGTTTGAACTGGTCAAGTCCTGGTCTCTGTGTGGAGTTTGCATGGTTTCCCTATGCATGTGTGCCCTCCAGTTACCCAAATTTTATCCCACAAACTAAAACGTATGCTCAGTGGGCCAATAATTGATATTAACTGCCCGTAGGCAATTGAGAGTTTGCATGGTTATGGGTCCTGACATGTTAGCGTTGTGATTGACTGGAGACTAGTTCCGGGTTTACCCTGCTATGCACCCCATGACGGCAGGGATACGCTGTAGCCCAGTGCAACAACAAATGGCAAATGCAAGAATAAAAAAGTTTGACTTTAAATTTTACATTAAGCAACTATAATTAATAACACATACTTTATAACACACATATTATACAGTACCACCAAGTTGTGCTGTACTATAACACTCTGAATTATCCTTTATATTTTTTTGCACAAATACTGCACCTTAAATCATATCTTGGACTTCATATCACACAGTATTAATCCAAACTGCACCATGTTTCATTGTTATACTGCTACATCATTTACATACGTACTCACCAGCCACTGTATTAAGTGCACCTCTCCAGTACCAGGCTGGGCCCCAATTTTCCTTCAAAAGAAGGTGCCAGAAACATTTCTCAAAGACTTGTGTCTGTTTCAACATGAAATGATCATACAATAGCTGCAGTTTTTTCAGTTTCACATCCATGATGAGAATCTGCAGTTTGACCACATGGTGCATTATCCTGCTGGAGGTAGCCAACAAAAATGAGTACACTGTGGTAATTAAGGGTAGGTATGGGATTTGAAAACCAATTCCAGTTGAGAATCGTTCAGAAGCAGTCAGAATTGTGGCTTAATTTTTTACAAAAGGCGCCTACTGCACAACCTTAAGTTAGTGGAAACATCAGCAACTTGCAGAAGCAGTTATCTATGCTGTGACATGTGTGTTTGACATTGTTGCCACTGGAAATCTACAGGCCAACATTTGTCCTTGTGGAAAATCTGCAGGAATCAATTAGGGAATTGTTAAAGAATTGGATCGATTAGCAGAATCGTTAATAGCATCCTTAATTAAAGGATGGAAATGATCAACAACAATACTCAAGTAACACATAGAAACACTTTTCCGATTCTCTTGTCCGATTTTGGTGAGTTTATGCAAACTGTAGGCTCAGCATCCTGCTCCTGTGATCTTCTCCAGTTTTAGCCAATGTACTTCAAGACTCAACATGTTGTGCATTAAGAAATGGTCTTCTGCAGATGCTGATTTGATGTTTGATGAAATCTTTGTGAGTTATCATCAATTGTTTGTTATTTGTGTGAAACCTCTGAGCTGTGGTCTTGGCCAGGGCTCCCTTGCAAAAGAGATTTTTGTATCTCAATGGGAGCATTCCAGGTATAAACAAAGGTTTAAAGCAGGGATGTCCAAACTTTTTTCAGCAAGGGCCACATCCACAAGTATTCAGGAAGACGGGGCCACATTTACATGCCTACCTTTAATGTATGTAGGTTAATGAAACCAATTCAATTACTGGTATGCTTTACAAATTAATGTTTATAAATGAATAACTAGCCAGCAGTAAAGCTATCCCTTAATGGCTTGGCATGACAATTAGTCAATCTTTTTTGGATTCTGGAAGGACAATCATATTTTAATTGGCCCTGGATACACTGGATCTATTCTTTGTAAGGATGATAAGGACTCTGCAGCTTAAAGGGAGTAAGCTAATGGCTGATGTACACATTCAGACACAATTCAGGAGCAATCACAACTTGCGATGAAGCCGATAGAGAAGCAAATAAGAGGGCTGAAGGCCAAATTAAAGGGGTCTGAGGGCCGCAGTTGACCCCCAGGCCATAGTTTGGACACCCCTGGTTTAAAGAATACCAGTAGATCAGCAGTTTTTTGGAGTGCTTGGACCACCCAGTCCATCACCAACTATTTTGCTGCATTCAGTGTCTCTTAATCCACCTTTCTTCCCCATTCTGATGATTGGTTTGAACTCCAGTAAGTCGTCTTGATCATGTCTACATGCTTAAATGCACTGAGTTGTTACCATGGAATTGGCTGATTAACTCTTAGTGTTAATGTACAGTTGAGCTGGTGTACATACAAAACGGCCAATGAGTGTGGCTTGCAGCCATTATATTACATTCTTTCTTCAATTTGTAATTTACTGCACAAATAATTGTAAAAATTATTGTGTAAAGGTGACTCTGGTCTTTTGCTTATACTTTCTGAATGATCTTATAACCTTTATTCTTATTTTAGTTTTTGTTGTATCTATCTACTTGCTATTGATCTCTCTGTAAAGCTGCTTCATCAGAAATCCTTTCCTTGGAATTAAAAATGAGACTCTTGTAACTTAAACCAACACTATGTAGTTTTTTCCACCCTAACATAATATTTCTAGAGTCATTGTGATGGTACATCACCTTACAACAGGTTGAGTGACACCTCTGTCATGGTCTGAGGGGGTCTGTATCACCTTCACTGGCACTACGTAAACTTTGATGTGGATGGTAGGAACACTACCACACTAAAAAACTACAAATTTTGACTGCTTTGACTGCTTTACGGCATGCGTCACTTCCCCCTCGAGGCGAAAGCTTAACGTTGGGAAAAGGAGAATATAAAGCAGTTTTGAATTTTTAAAACAGATTTAAAGAACAGAATTTAGTTTAAAGTAAATATGCACTTATTCTCCTAATGGAAATAGGGACCTCTGGCTCACACTCCTGCATAGTGGGTGGTGGTAATGCTCCTCTGATGCTGGATGCCACCAGCCGTTAAACAAGAAGAAGACGAAGAAAGCTAAATGTGGAGTTGTTATGGCGAAAGCAGCAAAAAAAACGAAGGAAATTTTTATCAGAGGAGACGAAAAAAAGAAAGCAGGAGAGTAACAAGCTAAATGCCCAGACAGGGATAAACATTGGCCCGGCGTTCACTCACTGGCGTGAGCTGAAAGACGAGGAGGGATGTCCGACCGATGCTGATTTAGCCCTGTTATTGTTGGACGTGTAAGTACATGATGATTTATTCAAATAGAAACATGATCAGACTGTACCTTATCAGTCCACATGGTTTATTTGTCTCTTGAGACGTCCTGTCGACAAATGCACCTAGGTGTGAGGTGCTGTGTTTTACGACCATGCAGTTACACTCAACGAACAGAGGCCCCTAGAGAGCTGAAAGCCGGAATCTTGCATAGTGCGGCTTTAAATTTAATGGATTCAACAAGTTCTTTGAATGAACACTGAAATATTAAGGTGATATGTTGTATGTAAGCTGGATGCTAATTATGTCTTTATTGTCCTTCTTCATGGTCCACAGCAAACATGCATTTCTATAATTTAATTACATTTGCTTCTTGTTGGTGCTTATACAAAGAAAAAGATAATAACAATGTAGCCGTCCATACTGTACACCTCTGCAACTGCTTTGTCCCTTCAGTAAACCAATAATTAGGTGAAGGATTCTCAGCATGGTGAAACGATTAGGTGGAAAAAGAGAAGAGAGGTAGTTGTGTGTAAAGGTCTGAATTCAGGAGCATTACCTGCCTGTGGCATCGACTGAGAAGTTCAGAGAATGGCCTTGGCGCTAAGGTACCATTACAGCTCGATTGATCAGACTGCACTTAAGTCCAAATCCCACCTTGTTGCACAAGGTGTCATCTCAGGATCCTGTGACCATGGAAAGTATTTGTGTGGGTTTGTTTACTGTGTATTTGTGAGGGCAGATGTGTGTGTTTGCTGATGCTTAGAGGAAATAAAAGAGTCTCTGGACTTCAGGGTTTTTCTTCGGTTGCTACTTTAATTCTCTCTGTAATGTTTCATTTCCTTTTTCTATCCTCTGCCCCTGTATGTCTGTCAATATATTTTCTCTCCCCCACTTCAATGGATAAAATTCTGAAATGTTCAAACATTCAATGTGTGCATGCAAGTAGCCTGAACCAAACATACTAGCTGCTATACAAAAGGATTCATGCCCTGTTTAGAAATGGTAAATAACCTCTAGAATTATGATCATGAATATTTTGGTTGATACAGTGATTAAAATTGTTGAGTATATTTCAAATGACTAAAAAATAAATCATATTAAATAAATTTGAAGACACAACTTTGCTGTAAAGGAAGAGATGGTGTGCTCCATTTACCACTCAAAATCCATGGATAGAATAAGCTTTACGTGTGGTACAGTTCATTTTGAGGTTACAATGTAAACAGTTTGAGTCCTCAGATTACTTTTTATGTTATGAGTAACTGAACTTATTAATTTTGGACATCAAGTAATCTTTTATTTGTCACTTTTTTAATAATAGGAACCAGGAAAAAATGTTTTTCCTTGATTTAACATTTGTTGTGATCATAATGATGGGAGAGCATCAGTACTGTTTCTGTTTCTCTTCTACTTATTGGCCTGTTGACACTGAGCTAAATGCAAGGGGAAGGCAAATACAACTGTGTGAGTGAGTGTAGTAGCAAGCGCATTCAACAGACAAACATTACACCTAGAGATGAAATGATTCCTCGAGTAATTGCAGTTATTAGATTACAAAAAAGCTTTGAGGCAAAGTATGTGCCTCAAGGCTTCAGTTAAATCCAGCCCACTATACAGTGCACTGTGTTTGACATGGATGGTTATTTCTGTTGCGCAGCGCGCTTGCTGCTTCTGCTGCTGATCTGCCACTGTAAGATAGATGTGAGGCCTGCAGCACGGATTGCAAAATCATGCAAAAGAGAGGGGCAGAAAGAAGACTCCGCAATAGAAACTGCAGAAAGTATCCCAAATGTGGGATCACTAAGAATTGAGATGAAAAGGAAACATAGTGCAGTGTGTCTATTGTAAAACGGTGGTAGCTTAGCATAATAGCACGTCGTCAATGCTGTAGCACCTCAACAGTAAACATCTATGTCTATGCATCAAGTCCGCAGACCAGCCTAAACAAGATAATGCTCACATTACGTTAGCCATAGCAGTTAACACAAGTCAATGTGATCAATAACTGAGATTAAGTCTAGTAAATAAAATACTTTGATTCTGGCTCTGTCTAAAGGCTGGTTCAGAACGTAAATCAATGCAGTGGCTACTTGGCTAGGTATTATGTGCACATACTTTTCTCGTCCATTAACTTTCCTTTTAATTTGATTGCAGTGAGTAAAACAGAAATAGAACAGAAAATACTGACCGTGAGTAGAGGAAGCGGGTGTAGGGCATCCTTTTATACTAAATAAATGTGCATTAGCTAGTTGAATTATCTTAGTATCTTAGGGTGATATTATTTAGGCCTAGTAATAAATATGATAAATTAGATGCTAAATATGGAAATCAGCATCGTTACGGTAGTAAAGGCAAAAATATAGCAAAAAGAGATAACCATGAATAAAAACAAATGATAATAAAAATGTAAAAATATCATAACTAAAAATTGTGCTAAACAGGGCAAGATTTGACCAAGAGAAAAAAAATAAAACTGCGATAACAATATAAGCAAAACAAAATTAAAAGTTTAAAAATATTTACACCATTGCGCATAGGTAAATATTAATATCATTTGATTTGTTGTAACTGGTTTAGTGCTAACTGAATAAACAGTTATCATTATAACCAAAAGGGCCTGTTTATCCATTTAAATTTCTATTGTATGAGTTATACATTTTTGAGATATCAGCTGTAAGATGTTTGCCCTCCCCCTAGGATAATTGTCCTGTGATGCTCAAAACACCTTAAATACATTTGAAAAATGCAAAAACAGTTTCCAATAGAAAAATATGTATTTTGATTTTGGGATCCCATTTATGCAATAAAAATGTTCAAAAGAGTATGAAATAATTCATTGTTCATTTAAG
The DNA here is from genome assembly GCA_037902135.1 of Cetoscarus ocellatus. Taxonomy (NCBI): domain Eukaryota; kingdom Metazoa; phylum Chordata; class Actinopteri; order Labriformes; family Labridae; genus Cetoscarus; species Cetoscarus ocellatus. Next base: position 929,203 of record JBAMNC010000573.1, read on the forward strand.
AGACCTGGCTTATATTCTATTTGGTATGTTACTGATGTTTTTCAATAAAGCAATAGTGATTCAATGTTAAAAAAATAAATAAAATTGCTGCGCAATGCATCTCTCATCCGATTACTCAATTAATCGCCAAAATAATTGTTAGAATACTCAATTACAAAAAGAATTGATAGCTGCAGCCATAATTACACCACATTATTTGGAAGAATACCGACATCATCTTAGATAGTTTTCACAGACACTGCTGTGATACACAGCTGTGTAAGTGAGACATACAAACCCCACTTCCAATGAAGTTGGGATATTCTGTAAAACAAATAAGAACAGAGTACAATGGTTTGCAAATCCTTTCTAACCTATATTCAGTTGAATACACTACAAAGATAAGATATCTTATGTTCAAAGTGATAAACAGGGGCAGGGTTTACTACAGTGTTTCATCACCTTTCCTTTTAACTACACTAGTTTGGGAACTGACACTAATTGTTGAAGCTTTGTAAGTAGAATTCTTTCCCATTCTGTCTTGATGTACAATATCAGTTGCTCAATAGTCTGGGCAACATATGTCCAATGGGAGACAGGTCTTGACTGCAGGCAGGTCAGCCTAGTACTTGCACTCTTTTATTACAAAGCCACACTGTTGTAACTTGCTGAATGTGGCTTGGCAATGTCCTACTGAAATAATCAGGGTTATCCCTGAAAGAGTTGTTGCTTCGATGGCAGCATATGTTGCTCCAGAACCTGTGTACCTTTTCAGCATTAATGGTGCTTTCACCAATGTGCAAGTTACCAATGATGGGAACTATGTACAGAAACAGAACAGCAGCAGGAGCAGGTTCTGCTTTCTTGTGAAGCAGCTCTTCAGTCATTACTACGTGTTCTCATGGCAGCGATAAACAAACAGTCGCCATTATCTGGTCCAGTCATCTGTAAAACTTATTATTTTGCCATCTTTAAAAACTTAAGGAAATATTAGAGATGTTAGCTTTCTACAAAAATGCATGTAACGGAATTGACAAGTCAAATTTTACATACTGTACATTTAATGAAGCTATGTCGCAGGGCCTATAAGACCATGCTCATCATAATCAATATGATTACCAGGTTTTAGAAACTGCAGAAGTGGACACATACAGACCCAGTCTTTACCCCTTCACTGATTAGCTGCTGTGATATAACAGAAACTGTAGACTGCAGAGAGAAATTAAGATATGCTAGACTTTCTGTTGGGAGCTGTCTGCAATTAAGATTTTCTTGTTGTTTGCTGTGAAATAGCTGAATCTGGCTATAATCATGCTTAGGACATGTCTGACCTCCACATTTCTCTTAATGGCACTAGCTTGCACTACCCTTTTATACCTATGAGCTGAAATCCACACATGCTTGAAATTTCCTCCACCCACATGAAAGTCGTGCACAAATTTATGCACAAATTTTCACTCGAACACATTCTCCTTTCACTCCTCTGACACAGAATAATAAAGAGCCTATCACAGTCAGGTTTAACAGAATGTACCTGTGACATTCACACATTGTTCACAAGTCTCATTAAAGTCTTTTAAACCACGTCTGTCACTGCGGGAGAGAAAGTGTGAGGCAGGTGCAGGCCCTTCACAAGAGCTAACAGGCTAATAAACATTAGCACACTACCACAACAAGCCTATGTCAAGGCCTGGTCCTGTCTTTTTTTTTCTTCTCCTCTTTACAAGTTTGTCGTTTAAGACCCAGACAGTGAGCTTGGCCGGACATAGATCAGGAAAAACACTCCTTAGAGCCGCTGACAGACAGAGGCAAGGTCTGCACCGTAAATCCTCCTTGCTCTAATAAAGCAATAAAAGGCTGTTAAAAGTCAATGTCCCAGAGCACAGGAAGAAAGATGGAAATGTGGGAAGTAAAGGAGACACTTTGAGGTGGTTGCACACACCCACACACATATTTGGCAGGTTTTTCTTACCCTCTACGCTCCAAACAAACCAAGTAACTGCAGTACTGATGCTTTCCTCCAAGTGTTGCTCTTTTTGTATTCCTGCTGGCTGAGGTTCACTTTTATGATGGAAAAAAGTAAACACTGTGATTTAGTCTGGTGAAGCACAATCCTTGTGTACTGTTACGCTCACTCTGTAAGACCTCTGTTGCAGCTTTGGAGATACCTTTTCTCCTGTGAGTTTTACCGTGACGCTTCATGCTACTGTGATTTCACACCATCCATGTTCATGCAAGCATATCCACACATATTTATACATCTTATATTCACTATCATGCACACTTGAAAACAGTAATGATGATTTCACCCCCATTCTGTTATGTCTTTGTAAGGAAAAAATATGTAGAATTATGGCAAACCTAATGTTTTATAGAGGTTTCATTTTACAAGGTTATCCTCTTTTCCTTCCTGAAAAGAAGTTAAAAGGAGAGGAAATTTGGAAAATGGCAGTGAAGTGTAGAGACACCACAACTGTGTTAACCCTTGAATCTCCAGGCCATTTATTTTGCTACATTTTGTCTTTCTGGATTTTTGTGTCATGTTAAACCTAAACACTTCAGGCAGAATCAAGTTAAAAGTATATAATTTCAAAATATTTACAATGTAATCATTGTGTATTGTAATTGTATGACTATAGAGACAAAACAAAAGGTCAAAACGACATTTTAATCTCATAGAATTTAATTACGAATCACACACAGATATACCAATCAATCTATTTCATGAATTCTGTGAGGAAAGAACAAATAGAAAGTGTTTGCGAATGGGCAGAACCTTTCAAAAGCATATCCGGCAGGTAATTGGACAACCATTCTGTCAATCACATTTATTATGGGCCAATCAGATAAAGTAGTAGGCGGGCACCACTACCATGGCGTAAAGGACAGAATGTAAGCCACTGCGTAGAACAAACTCTCACCAAAACATGTTGGAAGTAATGAGAAAATATCCTTTCCTATAGAAAAGTTTGTAGTGTTTATTTGTTGTTTCATTGAATAAAGAAATGCGGTACAGATCGGACAAAACTGCTTCTGGAGCTGTTAGCATCCATGCTAATCTCTGTACGAGCAGTCTCTTTCTGTTGTCTTCCCGCCCTGCACTGCAAGGTTAACAGATCAATAATGACCTAACCTTTTCACACTTCTGTATATGGTTCTGTCGCGAGGAACAAAACTCAAGTACACAAAGAAACTTGTAGCAAAAGCTACTTACATAATTTACATTGTTTCCTGTATTAGGCATTTTTTGCGTTATTAAGTAATTTGTGCCAATTTTGGAAGAAGATTTTTGTTTCAAATGTTAAAAAGAGCCTCATGAAATTACCCAGAGTTTTTTGTGATTTTTTTAGGAAATTACATCTAACTTTTGTCTCTTGTTGACCTTATGCTGCCCTTGATTGGACACGATCACCATGAAAACAAGAGAAGACATTTGGCACTTTTGATTGGTCAGCAGCCTGACAGGAAGTTGTCACTTTCTTTAGGGGTAAAATGGAGGTCTTGAAACATCACTGCAACATATTCATATAAAAATGGAATAAAATTATCACTCATTTTAGATTTATCACTGTGGATCCACAAATACAAAATAATAAAAAAAACTTCATGGTTAGATTAAAACATCTGTAAAGGATAAGTTTGACCTGAACCCTCCATAGATTGACAGTCGAGTCAGCTTTTAAACAGTTGTCCTCATAAAGATCCATTGAAAGGCTCCAAAGTCAACTAATGGAGTGGGACAGCTTGGCAACGCTGGAGATCCCATGAAGTTGGGAGGGAACTCATTTACATGATTCTCGTTGACTCTTCAGAAGTTTTTTTTTATCTTGTTTAAGGCCACAAGGTGTCCTTAAAAGTCTTGCTTTTACCAGTGATAGTCTTACATTTGATATTTTGCCTTGCTAGACTTTTGTTCTACTTTATGTACTTTTTATTAATTCACAATACAATCTGCATGATCTCAGTAACAGCCGATAATTGTTAAAAAAGTATTTAATATGTATAGGTATAGATTACATTTTCAACTGGCATTAACAGCTGATATTAGTATACTTTGTAAGGCTTACCTTTTCAATTGTTTAACACAAAAAGCCAATAGCCAATCACATGGCAGTGACTCAGTTCATTTAGCGTGTTGGTAGGGTCAAGGCAATCTGCCTTAGTTCAAACTGAGTAGTAGAATGGGGATGAAAGACGATTTAAGGGACTTTGCATTTGTTTGTTAGTGCCAGACAGGAAGGGTTTAGTATTTCAGAGACTGCTGATCTGCTGGGTTACAAACACCTCTGAGGTCTACGAAGAATGGTCCCAAAGAATGAGAAAGTATCCAAGAGCAGCAGTTCACTGGGTAAAAATGCCTTGCTAATGACAGAGGTCAGATGAGAATGGCCAGAGGAGTTTTGACGTGACAGAAAGGTAACATCAGAAAACCTTGTTAAAGCCAAGGTACGCAGAAGACCATTTCTGAATGCACAGCATGTCAGATCTTAAAGTAGACGGGCTGCAGCAGCAGAAGAAGACCACACCAGGTGCCTCTCCTATCAGCTAAGAACAGAATACTGAGGCTACAACTCTAGCAAGGTCAACAAAATTTGAAAACAGAAGGTTGGAAAAATGTTGCCTGGTCTGATGAGTCTCTATTTTTGATCAGCATTTAGATGGTAGGGTGAGAATTTGTCGTAAAAAAAATGAAAGCATGGATCCATCCTGGCTTGTATCAATGGTTCAGGCTGCTGGTGGTGTTGTGGTATGGGGGATATTTCCTTGACATAGTTTTGACTGCTTGGTGCCAAATAAGTATCACTAAAACACTACAGCCTACCTGGGTATTGTTGCTGATCATGTCCATCCCTTTTATGAACCCAGTATACACATCCTCTGACGGCTACTCCTATCAGGATGTGCCACTAATCAAAATATACATGCCACAAAGCTCAAATAATCTAAAACTGGACTCTTGAACATGACAATGAGTTCCCTTTACTTCAGTTTACTCCCCATTCACCAGATCTAAATGCAACAGAGCACCTTTGATGTGGTGGAATGGACGATTTGCATGATGGACAGACAGATGACAAATTTAAAGCAACTGAATATTGGCATCATGTCAGTGTTGACTAAAATCTCTTGGGCATGTTTCCAGCACCTTGTTGTATCTATGCCATGAAGACCTGAAGACAAAAAGGGTCCAACCCTGTACTAGCAAGTTGTACCTAATAAAATGACCAATGAGTATAAGCCAGGTTCCAGATAGCACATTTGTATTTAAGTTCAGTGCTTTGTTATTTTATTATTTACTTTAAAATGTAAGAATCTTGTGAGAGAATTGTGATCTCTTTTTCAAGGAGGAAAACTGTGATTCTTGTTTAGCAAGAATTATAAATCCCGAGAGACAGGTCAACCAGCATGCACATGGACAAGCATTTCCTTTCTTGTTTGAAGGAATATTTCAGTATTTTTGAAGTTGGGTTACATCAGGTTCTTGACAATGGTCAATGAAGTGGCTGAAAGGGCTCCCAGCAGCACTGCACCTCTAAGGAGAATGAGCTAAGAGGACCGATAAGGTACACTTCTGTTAACTGATACAGTTATTTTGTGTAATTGTGTGAGTTTAATATAAACATGACCCACTATGTTGTGTCGAATGTACCACCAGGGAAAAAAAATCACAGTGCCTTACTTTTCTCCAGGGAGTCTCTGTATTTGGTACTATTTTACAATGCAGCAAATGATTATGTGTTTTTCTGCTTGTGCGCATTTATTGCGTTGATCTGCTGTTTTTCTCTATCGACTCAGGATGACACAACAACCACATAGGAAACTAATACTGAACCTTCCTTTATCTGTGGATGCAGTACAAGAGCACAGAGACAAAAAAAATATTTATAATGAGATTCAGAGGGCCAAAAGAGAAAGGGAACAAACTTCTGTGGAGGCTTAGGAAAAGGGGAGATTCGGAGATCCCGTGCTCACGAACCTTCCTGTTGTTAGATCTTATTCAGAAGTAAGTAGAGCTATCTGCTATCTAATGCGCAAAGGCAGAGCACCACATAGCCATTTGCTGCATCAAAAAAATAGAGCTAAACACAAAAACTTCCTGGAGGACAAATGAAGCGCTCTGAATTTATGTCTCTGTAGCGTTGTTTCACCACAGGTGTGCAGACAGCCAGTTTTATCATTTGAAACACCCAGTTCAGAACTGTAAGGGAATAGGACGAGAGGAATTTAAAATAATACAAAATATTTTGTAATATTTTTTTTTGATTGTTTTAATCCAAACAAGTTGCCATGTCAGATAAAACTATGAAATGCAGATAGATCTATCGCTGTAATGCTAAATTTACACCTACAAGTTGCAAGCCAATGTGGGCTGCTGTACCATCAAACTCTAAGGCTGAAATATGGTCCAGCTCCAGCCCTGCATCCAAACACCTGCTGGATTTGCTTTTGAAAGGTTTTGCCCATTGACAAACACTTTCTGTGAGCTCTTTCCCAGATGGACTAGTTAAATATATTGGATGGTCCGGCTGTGTGTGATTTGTAATTAAGTTTTATGAGATTAAAATGTTGTTTTGACTTTTTCTTTTGCTGGCAGACTCAGGTAATTCTCCTTTCAGGTGCAGCACTCTTGGAAGCCCTTTCAGCCACGTTATTGGTTATTGTCAAGTACCTTGTGCAACCCAACTTGGCATGAGCCTGAACGTATGCCACAGTGTCACAGCTCAGTTCTCTCTCTGTTTAGAAAGACCTAGGACAGATGCTAATGCTATGCATTGCGGTACATGGTGCCAGACTCTCTGCATAATTAAAAGAATTGTGGAAGAAGACGAGGCAAAAAAACAGTGTGGGGTCATCACACGCTACAAACAGTTTGTTTATATCCGCTTATGTCCCACTACCAAGCCACTTTGATTGGGCACTATTTTTATGGAAACAGGGAAAATTTCCATGCAGAGAATATGTGATGACTCAATTCAGGAAGATTTCATGGGCAATTTGTCCAAAACTTTTCAAGGAATGTACTCGACTGTATGTGTGAAAGAGGTTAAAATCACTCACTGTAGTGACTGTGCTCTCGACAGTATTAAAGAAGAGAGCCTCTGGCCAAAAATTAAAAAAGAGGGCCAATGCCCTGATAGCATGTCTCCTAAGAGCTGCAGCTATTCATTGTACTTTGTACCCAAATTATGATTAATGGAAAATAAACAACCTTGATGTGAAGCCTGGTTTGATTTTCTCTGACCCTCAGTCTCACTTCAGTCTGGCAGGGAGAAAAATGACGGACGGACTCTCAGGAGTCGACTCTTAGCCTTGTGACACTCACACATAACAGCTTTGACTCTGCAGACACTCCGATGGAGAGGCTTCGTGGTCTCATCCACAGACACACACTCCCTAAACACACCCACACACACGGGCAGACAAACAGACATCTTGATTATATCAGTCCCCTCAGCTGCTAATGACCAGCTTGCGTGTAATTATATTAATTAGCGGACGTGCCACGCCTGTCAATGGGCCAGCCAGAGGAGAGGGGAAGTCTAAAACATGGAGAAAGGAGAAATAGGGTAAGGAAGTGAAAGAAAGGTCATCTGAGAGGGGCAAGAGTGGAAAATGGGAGAAGAGAGCAAGAAGGAGAACAAGAGAGGTTGAGAAAATAGAGTATGTGCGGGGGTGAGAGAGAGAGAGAAAGTAAGAGAGAGAGAGAAGAGAGGAAGCCTGATCAATTGTTCATTTTACAAAGTCACTGAGACGTGTCAGCTGTGTCAATAAGTGAATTAATTTGTCTGTGGGTCTCTGGAGCATGACACCATATCACACTTCTCCCCTGAGACAAGCAGGGCCTCTAACCCTCTCTCTAACACACACACACACATGCACGCAGGCTCTTGCAAAGCAATTCCATACAGGGGTCACGCACATGGATATCCGAACCAGATATGCTGACACAAAACATTTTCATACCTACGTTGTCTCACTCGTGAATATTCTCAGCGCACACACATACAAACTAAGTTTCTTACCATTTGCAAGGACAACAGGGTTACATGCATTTCTTTTCATGCCTAAGTCTACCCTAACACAAAAAACATGTCTTAAAAAATGTCCTTGTTGAAGACAACCTTGTGTTCCCTGATGTGAGGTTCAACAATAGAGGATGCATTATGATATATTTGTTTGTGAGCTGCTGCTTGAAGCTGTGAGTTTGGCATTATGAAAACATCATTTTGTTTTTTCCAAGGGATGCCTATAGCAAGGTTTCGTGAGCAGGACCACAACTTAACGCGTCCCCCCCACTTACGCGTTCCAATAAATTAAAACCTGTTCCATTCCTCCCTTCATTTCATTTGCACTCTCTTCCACCACTTTTTCTATTTCTTTTTCCTTCCTATCCCAAGGGCCTTGAAAGGGGGCTTCGTCACACCCAGGAGCTACAACGGATCCCCCAAGAAATTCCCCAGAATGGTTATCTGCAACATGTTATACATTTTTAAAATTAGAATTCATCTTCTGACATTACTAATAAATAATAGCCAAATTCATCTTGTTGATGGTGTGCTCCTTGCCAGTGAAACTTGAACTAACAGAGTTGGGTGGTATATGGGCTGTACTCTGTGACATTTTCATCGTTGTTACAGCTTTTTCTACACATTGCTTGTAGATTCTGGGTTGGCATACTCTTAGCATACAGCCTAGAGTATAAAGATTTAGATGCAAGCATAAGTTAAAAGATGGGAATTAAACTGAGTAAAAGAGGATTTAAAACTAGTGACTGATACCTACAGTAAGCTTTTGCAACCACTGAAGTTGGGCAGTCGATGCCCCTGCAGGGGTACCCAGGTCTGAGCAAAACTTATTGTGGGCCTAAATCTGTGGGAATTCATTTAGAGGCGAATGAAACAGGGTTAATTTCAATTAGACAAGACCAATTTGGGAATCTATGTGCGGCAGGACAGTAAAGCTTCATTTCCATTGAGTGGTCTGGTTTTGTTCAGTACAGTTTGGTTCAGCTTGGAGTGGTAAGCTTCTTTATGTTTCCACTGCCAGCTGTAGCCTCACTTGAGGACGGGGATGTGAACTGGGAGGAAAGGGTCGCGACGTCTACGTAAACGCGTGACATTACAGCAGCGCAACACAGTAAAGCTGTCTGAGGTAGAGCAGGATTGTAAAGAAAGAGCATAATGGAGGACTTCCAGCACTGTGGTACTCTATGGAGCATTGTATCATGTGGACATTATTTACAGCAACAGCAGTAAACATATCGATCTAAATCAACGTTGTGTATTTTAGTGTTTTCCTTTTTGCATGCTATCGAGAAAGAGAATTGATGATTTTTGTGACAGATCAACAGGCTGCAGCGCTTTAAGCTCCACCCTTTAGGGTCGGTGTGGTACTCACAGCACCCCTTCAGGGGGGTGCCAAAAAGTGGGATAGCACAAGTTGGTTATTTAGATACCTTTTCTGCTAATCTGACAGTGAAAACACCAGAACAGAACTGCTTGGTGGAAACACAGCTTATGACATGATTGTGGAGGAAGATTAATCAGTGGAAGTGTGGACACTAGGTGATAAGATGATCACTCAAAACAGACCAGACACAGTTGCTATTTTTTTTAATGTAAGTGAGTCAATCATGACCAAGTCATTTATCTTAGCATAATGAAAATGTCTAGAGGTTTGTTAAGGGTTTAATTAGTAATTTTAATTACAACACTGCACTGTACACACTCCATGTCTATGGTTTTGTTTTTGTTTTGCTTTTATTTTGTCTTGGAGCCGCATTTTAATTTCATTGTGCAATCTGTTGCACGATAGCAAATAAACTTTCTTGTAACTTGTAACTTTTTAAGTGATTAAATTTTGAGTTCTTAATATAATCAAAAAAGTCTTCCTTTACATTTAGCTTTTGTTTTAGCTCAAAGTTTTTTTGTTTTTATCATTTGTGGTTTCACTGTTTCTTTAGATGACGCTTTTATTGTGATATCTGATACTTTTCCTTTATCACTGTGTTCTGATGCACTGTGTGAAGCACTTTGAATTGCCTTTGAAGGCGCAATATAATAAACTTGTGTTGCCTAAACTCTGACATTTTTTGTATTTACTTGCTTTCTTTGACCAATGATTAGAATAAAGGAACAACTTTTGCAAATGTTTCTTAAAGTTCTGAATTAAGGCCCTGTTTACATGATAAGAATCACCCGGAAACTTCTTTTCTTTTGACTGTCAAACAAGATTAATGTTGCATTTTTTTAGTTCCAAGGTCACTTGAGCTTTATAATGTAAGGGTGTAGAGACCATGTGGCATACTAGTGTCTGTGGAAGCCATTTTTGTCCTAAAGCATTTTCTTTCAAAGCTGCCATATACACGCGTACTTCATTGAAACTTTCTGGTTTAGTTAAGCTCATTAACACTTGTGAAAAAAATCCAGTCTGTTTCTAATTGCTAAGACCAGAAAGTGGAGACTTAGGTTACTGAAAGGAACATATAATTGTAATTCTCAATGTCAAAGGTAAAAATATTTTGCAAATTTCAAGATGCACTAAATTTGGCCATCTGGGAATAAATGGCTGTTGTCATAATATGAAGAAACAAAATCTAAATTTCTCTACTTGCATGCAAATAGCTATGCTTCATTATATGAGCCAGGAAAAGAATTAAATCAGTCCAAGCTTGTTACTGAATGTACTGAACAGAGTTTTAAATTATTGTTAGAGTATATTCTGTTTTTTCACTGCACAGTTAAGGTTTTTGATTTTTTTACTGAAAGAAATACAGCCAATTAAATCTTCTTTTCTTGACCAAATAAGTCATCAAAAATCATCATGAAATTTTAAATAATCATAAAAATGTTTTTTTATGTTTTAGCTTATTTGGTCTTTTTTGCATCATTTGTTTCAGAAACAGAGTTTGAAATTCTCAGTTTCTCAGTGTCATGATATCCTTATGTTACGTGCGTCTACTGTGAAAGAAAGAACTCTACCATAATACCACAATACTAAAAAAAAAATTACGGCAGTCTTTCTTTAAGACCTCCTCCAGACGTCTTTCTAAGGGACATCACTTAGAAAGACGTTGATTGGATGGCAGCATATGTTCCTCCAAAACCTGAACCTTTGTACCAGCAATGACATATATGTGCAAATCTATGCCTTCACAGCTGTGCATGTGACCCATGCCATGGGCACTAACCTGACCCCATACCATCACAGGTGCTGGCTTTTGAACTTTGATTACAATCTTGATGATCCTTCCATGTTTTCTAAAATAATTTGAAATTCACTCATCAGACCACAATGCATTTCTTCACTTAGCATAAGACAATCTCAGATTAGCTCGGGCCCAGAGAAGCTGGCAACATTTCTTGGAGTTGTTGATATGGCTTTCACTTTGTATGGTTGAGACTTAACTTGCACTTGTAGATGTAGTGATGAACTGGGTTGACTTACAATGGTTTTCAAAGTGTTCCCGACCCCGCATGGTACTATCCTTTACAGAAAGACGTTGGTTTTTAATGCCATGCCACTTGAAGGATTGACATCACAGGCATTTGCTGCTTAAAGGCAGAGAGTGAGTGAGTAAATAACTGCAAGAAACAATGAAGTTCATCAGTTTAACAAGATATATCTTGTCTTTGTAGTTTATTCAATTAAATGTACTGGTTGAAATTGAGGGTAGAATTGGAGTTTGTAAAGAAGAAGGCCACACTTTACCAACAAGCCAGTTCTTTAAAATTCTAAATCTGACAGGTTACAGCTCTACAGCACAACGTCAGAACACATCTATATATGTAGACATGACAGATTCTTTTAAATGTTTAATTCAGATCAATATAAAAGATTTTGCTTATTGATGACCTGATAAGCCATGACTAACTTATAATATACTGTATGTATGAAAATATTGAATTAACCTCTGGATAATTCAAATTAGGTGTGAAAATATATCTATACACACATACATACACACACAAACCCTTAGACAATAAGGATTCATCCACATCCAAACAGCCTTCCTCGTGGGAGCTGATTGTCCACTGGTGACTGACATCAGTCATCTGCCAAGAGGGACCCTCCACTGCTACCTGTCTGCTGTTTTCATTACAAAGCCATCACCCCCAGCACACATACACAAAAACACACAAATACACAAACTGTGTGACAGATTCCCCCTCAGTCCTCACTACCCATGATCCTCCCTGTTGAAGCCTCTCTCTCCAACATCCATTCAGTCCAGCTCTGCAGTCAGATATCACCCGGCTTCAGCTCTTCCCCCCTTTTTTTGTCTGTCCCCTCCTTATCATCACACCGCCTCCTCTTCTCACCCCTTCATGTTCTGCGTCCCACAGGGTCCAGCCCTTGCTTCCCCCTTGCTCTATAAGTTGCATGTTGTTTGAGGGCTGCTGCTACGAACGCCCCAGGCACCAACACCACCACACAGCTTCCTCGCCACAACCCTCACAGCAGACCTATGCCGCAAAGCATGCTGAGAGCTTTTCATAATCCCACAAACACACCTACACTCCCTCATACTTGCACTGTCGCTCAAAGTAACCAGCACATCTGCCAGCTGCCACAGGGAAGCAAACAGGGCTGCACGAACACACACATGACTGGAGGGAGCAGATTGCATCCAAGGTGATAGATAGAGCACCGAGGGAAGACACTGTGCCCGTTCAATTACAATCATTACGATCACTTCGGGAGCTTTGTCATGGTCAAAGTGAGTCGCAGCTGTGGAGGAAGCACCTTGAAGACTGTGAGGTTGTGTTACTCTCAGTTTTCACAAAAGGCTCACGACGTCCTCAAAATTCTCTCCCCAATTAAAAATGACAAAAATTAAACATAACTTGATTACTAAAAATGTGAAACAGATGCTTAAAAAATAATCCCTCAAGAGTGCATGACTAACTCTTTAAAAGCACTTGGCACGTTCAAAACAATAATCCACAAACCCACAGCCTGTCAGCAGCAGTGAAGCCATGAGAGCAACGTGTTTGGAAGTGGCAGCTGCGCCTTTCACCGTGTGCTGTGGGTGGGACGGGGAGGGGAGAGCCTGCACGGCAGAAAGTGCTGTCTGTCAAAGAAGGACATGTTAGGTGGTATTAGAGAGAGTCTAGAGGGTGTGATGGTGCCACACAGGACAGCGAGGCTGTGCTGTCACTGATTGACTGACAGAGGTAACAATAGAGGACAAACATCACACACAGCTGTGCAGCTCCATGAGAGCTCCACAGTGAGGACAGGGCAGTACCTGTGCTCGAGTAGTGTGAGAGGCAGGAGAAAGAAAACAGTAGAATCAGCTTCAGTCTGCTTTGTTTTTAGATCACTCTTGCTGACATGTTCATTGAACCTGAAACCTGCACACCAGCTACTGTGCTAATTGATTCCTGCCTTTGTTACTTTGGTAATAATAGTAAGAACAGAACAACCACCTGGTGGTTTGAAACCCACCAGAGGTATGTAAGTAATGACAGGTGAGATTATTGTGGAGTGGATTATGTCATAGTGTGAATCACAAAACTCTTAAAGGCAAGGAATGATCATGAGACTCAAGGATAATGGGCCTTCATAGTAAAATCATTTTCCCCTTAAGTCATTGTGGACATTTATGCTAAGTTCTGAGAAATTCCCTTAGAGTTCTTGAAATGCATGTTTGCAAGCATCTGTACTACAAGTTTGGAATCGTTATTTCTTCCCTTTAAATACCAATTGGTATTGTATTTTATATCCTTTACAACAAGGTAAAACTTGTAAGGATTGTACATTTGTGGAACGAGCAACACAGCTAAACATGTGGGTGGCACCTGCCAAAAAAGTGCAGAAATCCCCTAAAACTGGAAGCTGCTGTTCTGGTATGCAGCATTATTTAGTCTCAGTACCATTTTCAAACTTAGGGCCAAGTTCGGTGAGACTGGTAAAGTCAAAGACAGACCGTGAAATGGGCTTCTCAGGAAGTCAATTACCCAAGAGGACTGGTTTCTCATCTTTGCCTCACTGTGGAACCATAGGCTTTCTTCTTGGGGAAGAGGGGATTTTGTCTATCTTTTGGGCACCACCCACATGTTTAGTTGTGTTGTTCATCCCACAAATGTACAATCCTTACAAGTTGTTCTTTGTCTAAAAGGTGACTAATCAGGCTTTCCAAAATAAAAATAAAATACCAGTTGGCATTATCAAAGGGGAGAAAAAATCATCCTTTTTGTGAGGTGAATTGATACCTTACTACGTTTGACCTATGACCGCCAAAATCAGCTAAATTCTTTGTGAGAGAAGACAAAAGTTTAAAGATGGTAAGAAATCACTTTAAGATACTCAAGACATTGAGTTCACAAGCAAAGAATAATCAGCAGACTCCATTACCTTGACTTTAATTTATGACCTTATGTTAGACATTGTCCAACAAGATTAGCTTCAACATCAAAAACCTAACCTTAAGACTCATTACCTCAAAAAATTGAAAAGGTCATTCTTGTATCAGAGTGGACAAGTCTGAGAAAAAATCTCTTGTTGCATTCTTGACATTTTGCAATTAAACCATGACTTCAAGGTTCCATGATCTTGACCTTTGACCCATGACCTCCAAAATATAATCACTCTGTTTAAACACATTCACAAGTGAAGTGTCATCAAGGATTCATGACCTTGGCCTTTGACCCATGGCTTTAGAAATCGAATCCACCCACCTGGAAATCTGAGTGGGAATATATTCAAAGATGAAAATCCCTTCAATCATTTATAAGCTAATGCCTTCCACAGGCAAAGAATGGTCATTAGGCTCAGTGACCTTGATCCTTGACCTATGACTTTAAAAATCTAATCAGGCCATCTGTAAATCTCAGACAAAATTTGTGAGATTTTGATGAAAACCCCTTCAGTCATTTATGAGATAATGCCATCCTGGCTAGGAATGATCATAAGGCTCCATGGCATTGACCCTTGACCTATGACCTTATATCAGGTCAAATGTAAATTTGCTTAGACATCTATAAAAAGTTTTTTTGAAAATCTCTTCAATCATTCACGGGTAGTGCCTTCCTTATGTAAAGTGGTCATGAGGCTCTATGACCTCAACAGGACTTAACTGACCAATCTCTTCAGAGTTGAACCGTAAAGCAATCAGAGCAGATTGGGTCTACGGACTTTTAATTATTGATGAAGTGAATATATGAACCTGGTTAAAGGCAAATTATGACCTCTTTAAATCTGTTTAGATAAGATATAATGAGGGGTTAATACTCTGAGTTCCAAGTTCTGGTTGTGTTTTCAGGTTTCAAAATGTTCAACAGTTCATAGGCTGGCCTACAGCAACAGCAGCAATCCCTGCTCTATGTAGCCACCTGTTGCAAAGGAATTATATATATATATATATATATATATATATATATATATATATATATATATATATATACATATATACACACACACACATATATATATATATATATATATATATATATATATATATATATATATATATACACACACACACACATATATATATATATATACATACATATACATATATATATATATATATATATATATATATATATATATATATATATATAAAATAAATATTTAATCAGGATGCATTTTTGTTAAATATATATCTTTTGGTCGTTTTTTATCTCATTTGAATCCTTTTTGCTGGATGGAAAAATATCACATTAGTTACAATATTGAACACATTTGCATGAAAATGTTATATAACTCAACAGCAGCTCTTCTATTGTAATGAGATTGTAAAAAGAAAGTTAATATCAATTAAAGTGTTTGCATTTATACATAATGTTCCTATACCAGCATATTCAGTCAAACTGAAACATGTTTAAATTGAAGTGGATTATGAGGCCATTATTAATGTTTCAGGAAAAAGACCTCCAAAACAAATTGAAACTTAGGTTATGAAAACACAAATTGTAAAGGTTTATTTTATCTGAGACATCACTTTATTCATGTATTTGTTATCTGTGGATATATGTCACATAAAATTGTTATTCATTTTTTTTATTTTGGTGGTATTAAATTATATTATGGAGACATTAATTTCGACTCATCTCAAGCTGATACATGTTAAAGGTGGGCTTTTGTTACAATTATTGTCCTACCATATGCAGATAAAGGTGTGTTGTAAAAAAGGGACAACATTAGACAATGTATTACACTATAATAGAATCTATTAGTCAATCTCTCATTTTAATTCTTAGGTGCAATATAGCAACAAAAAGAAACTTTTGACCAGTAAAGTCATATCTGGATACTTGGACAACTGAAACTGTTTTCAGTGATTAATGACATGTCTTAATTAATGGAAGCCTGATTGATCCAGTCTGAGCCACCACACAATGTTAACAAGAAGTCATGTTTCCACTGGCCTGTCAGTTACATCTGATCCTTGCTCCGTATTTTACTGAGGGTCTTGACCTCTGTCCAGCTGTGGTTTGTGGTTTAGTCAAGAAACAGATACACGACCAGTCACAAACATTGATCTTGTATCTCTCTGTGCTTCACATCAATCCTGAACCTCCTATTCTTCCTCCAGGACCTGATTTCATCTGGCTGAGTGAGGGCTTTATTGTCGAGAGCTTCTATGTGACACCTTTTCATGTATGTACTCTGACTTAATACAGCCAGATACTCCCCGAGATGAAAGCTGTCCAGGACACTGCGGTTTACAAATGAGAGGCCTTTCTCCATCTCTCTGCCCCCATGACATGAAAGAGCACTTCGCCCTCTTCATCTCCCCCTCCTCCTCTCAGTCAGGAAGTATCCATTCATCACAGTCAATCTGTTAATGTCACTATGCATGTGTGTGTTTATGTGTGTGGAGGGGATTTCTGATCTATGATGCTACCGTCTTCTCACAAAAACAGCTGGATTCCCACTTTTTCTTTCAGTGGTGGGCAACTGGTGGCCCCCTCACCCAAAACAGACACGACAACATCAAGGAGCCCAAATACACAATGACATGAACACTAGAAATATTACTAAACACTTGATTACTTGTACAGAGCATAAGCAAAGCAAAAGCCACATATCAGCAACATTCAAGGCACCACCACCATTTTTTTCACTGGGTTTGAGCTCATCTACGATGGACTAACATCAAGTGGAGACGTGTGATGTAGTCTGACGAGTCCACAGCTGATTTGCTTCTGGAAAAAACAGCTGTCAAGTTCTCTGGCTTAAAGCAATAGAGATGTTATGTTCGTGAACAAGTCGAGTCTTGTGAACAGCTCTTTTAAGTGAACAATGGGAACTGATTTGCAGTGAGTGAAACGGTTCAGTTGGTTCAGTGACCAACCAATCTGATTCAAGGAGCCTCCTCTTAAAGCAGCCGTAGACAACTTTTGTGTTGGCAGAGTATGATTTAATACATTGTTGTGAAACTGCTCTTAATTTTGGTTTCTTTGACTTTAAAAATCACAATAAAACTGTATCTACACTCAGAGGTAAGAGGAAACATTTAAATATAAACAATATTCAGCGTTTTTGAGATATTTAGCGAAACATTATAGTTATTATTGATGTGAACAGCTGATGTTAGATGACATGACTAAGGTCATCCACCATCAACATTGATTATTTTTTCAGATTCATGATTTCCTAATAAACATAGCGTTTGAGTTTTCTTCATTCACCTTAAAGTAGTTTTGTTCTTATTCTTTCTCTAGGACCAAATTTGAGACAAAACTAATAATTATTGAATATTCATAATATTTGGTATATAAGCAATATATCTGCAATTGCTTTGAAAAGGAAAGGGATACTAAGATACTAGATACTAAGGTGGGCGGGGCTTGACAAAGGATCACTTCCTGTAAAGGGCGGAGTTTGACAAAGGGTCAGTTTGTAAGAAAATAAAGGTAGACTGCTCTACTTTTCAAAAGTATTGAGTGTTATTATTAAGGTTTCATTTGTTCAGTGTTGTAAACCATTCACCCTAATTAGATATTCATCCCATTGTTTAATCATACTTTAATGCTGGCACCATTTGTCTGCTAAGCTAAAACAAAGTTTTAAATAAATTTGTAATAATGCATGTCTAACCCACATATTATTACTAGTGTAAATTTACTGGTCTTTCCCCACCACCTTAAAGACATCAGATAAATATCCTACAAGAACACCTGAACATTATCAGATCAAAAATAACTTACCTCCCTGCCCTTTATTTATCAAGAGTTTTTTCTTTAATCCTTACATAAACATATTTTATATTTAGAAGTTTATCATTTGCTTGTTGTTCAAAATGATTGCTTAAAATACAAAACTCAGTTGTATAATAAATGTTTCTACCAATTAAAGACAATCTGGGGTCATGTGCCTCTTGAATTATTTTAGATGGGCTGAGGTGTGACTAAGAGGGGCTTCAGATTTCCTTAAAATGAAATCCCCTTTTTCCCAGATGTTGACAGTATTGGTCGGAGAAGAGGTGAATCTACACAGAGGAAAATATGTTATTGTCCCAATTACTTATGTTACATGTTGCAGGGATCAAATCCAGAATGAGCACACATTTAAAGCAAAAATAAAGGAAAACAGTAAATCTTATCTTAAACAGTATACATTTGTGTTTGTGCTATTTTTGATTGAATATAGGTTGGAAAAGGAAAAGGACTTGCAAACCATTAATTACTGATTATATTCCCATTGCACACAGCATCCAAGCTCTTTTGAAAAACAGAATTTGTACAAATTTTGATCTTTGCAGGATATAAATGTATATTCATGGACCAGGTTGTTTCTTTTATAAGCTTTACTAAATGCATTAAAATTGGAAATGTAAAGAGTAAAAGTTACCTCTATACCCTGGAAAAATTATTTTAATTGCGCGGAAGAGGTCTTTAATTTGCTCGAGTTCTGAGGTTTGTTAATTCCATTTGAGTTTAATTACTTCAATACCCATGTGAGTTTGACAAAAGGCTGTACATTTAAACTTTCCTTAAAGTACAGACCATAATTACTCAAGAGGCTGCACAATAGTGCTGTGATAAGTGTTTTCGCATCACGACTTGAAGGTACCTGGTTTAAACTCCACTCAGATAGGACCTTTCTGTGTGAGGTTTTCATGGGTTGCCTGTATGGGCTCTCTATTGAGACTCTTGCTTCTTTTAACACTCCAAACACTGCTCATAGGATAAGTGGTGACTTTTAATTGCCCACAGTTGTAAATGTGCCTATACCTGGTTGTTCAATTCCACAGGTTCAAAATAATAATATAATAACAGTTTCTACCAATCAGAAACAATCTGGGGTTATGTACCACTGTTCAATTATTTCAGAGGGGCTGAGGTATAATTTAGAGGGGCTTTAACACCCCTTAAAATGGTCTAAAATCTGCTTTTCCCAACATGCTGACAGCATTGTTAGAAGAAGAGGTAATAATACACAGTAATGCTCCTCTAATTGTTTATGAACTGGGTTGTAGCCATCAAATTCCCAATGCACAAATGTTAGGAAAGAAGTGAAAAAAAAAAAAAACTCTCGTCAGTTTTAACACTATACATGTTGTCTATGTGCATTTTTTAACAGGGGTCTAAAAAGAAAAGGAATTCCCAGTTTTACACAGCGTCCCAGCTAGGGATGGAAATCGAAAACCAATTCAAGGTGAGAATTAATAAAAAATGACTCAAGCAATCAGTACCATTAGTCTGTATGCTGAACAATTCCCTTATCAATTCCGTTTACTTCATTCAGCATACTTAATAAATCCAAAATATTATACTTTTCCCAGGTAGGTAAGCAGCACAAATGGCAACAAAGAAGATAAAGATTTGATTGTGGCAGATAGGAAATAAAAGTGGTTAAAACCTTGCCTTAGTTTTAGAAAAAGTTACAATAACTGTGAAATGTCCAGTCTCTGTGTATGTGTGATTTATAGCCTGTTGGAAACACCAGCAATGTGCAGAAGCTTTTGTCCATGCAACAAGGTATTAAACATCATATAGTATTGATACACTTTAAAAGTATATAAATTGTCATCCCAAGTCCTAGCTCTGTCTGAAATAAGGATTGTATATGTTCATCTTTGCAGAAGATCAGTATTTATGGATGTGGCTGTTTCTCTTGGTCATTTTATTAGCATTACCAGTTGCAGAAAACAATAGCAATTAGGGAATAAAAGACATGTCTATACATATATATGTACGTCCAACCCCTTGTGACCCCAAAAGAGATGGGCAGTATAGATAATGGATGGATGGATGTTCAGGGGATTTTGTACATATTTGTAGGGGACAAAACCACAAAATGATACCTTAAGAAACACAACGATTCCCCCCCTCACATTGTCATAGTATTTGATAATACTCTGGAGGCCAGATGGGAAGCTGTGGGGGGCCTGATGTGGCTGCCAGATGATGATCACTGCTATGGGTTGTTATTGCACGGTGGTGCAGTGATTGGCGTTTTGGCATCACAAAAAGAAGGTACCTGGAATGGTCAGACGGGACCTTCCTGTGCCGGTTTGCATGTTCTGCCTGTGCTTGTAAGGGGCTCTCTATGGGGACACTTCAAAGACATGCTCATACTTGCTCATTAAATGATGGCGCTAGAGTGTCCGCGGTTGTAAATGTGCATATACCTGGCTGTTCAATTGTACATAACAGCCCTGTCATTGACTGGGGATCAGTCCAGAGTGTACCTTGCCTCTCACCCAAAGACAGCTGGGATCGGCCAAAGCCCCCAGTGACCTCGGACGGGATAAGTGGTATAAATAATGAATGGATGGCTGGATAATTGTCTAATAAGAGTGAAACAATTTGCCCCTGGCAGAAAGAATAAAATTACAAAGCTGCCCATTACTTATCTAACTGATCACATACTATCAATATCAGAAAACCAAAATTTACACTTGTTTTGAGTTCCTCCTATTACTTATACAAACAAAGACACACATTCCAGATAAAGACCGTCTGTTTATCCTTTATGCACACACTAACTCCTTCCCTCGCCTCATCTCTCACAAACATCTTCCCGTCTCTCCAGCTCATTTCTCTCGCCTCCCTTCCCCTGCTCTCCCTTCTCTGCCGCCCGCCTGCCTCTCTGCCTGGCTGCATCCTCATGCACGATCACAAATGCACACAATCCCCCACCCCCACCCCCGCACCTCCTTCCCAGGCAGTCATCCTGAGCAGCCCTCTGCGGGGGTAAGAAGATCGGAGGCTGTTGAGACACGCTGAGCTCGACTGCCCTCTGAGGATACAGGATGTCCCACAGCTAGGAGGAGGAAAGGGAAAGGGTCCAGATGAGAGCGAGCCTTGGGAGAGGAGTAATTGCCAAGTGTGTGAATCTGAGTGTGTGGATCGGTGAAAAACGAAAAAGAGAAAAGGGAGAGTGTGATGGGATAGACAGGGTGACAGAGACAGAGGAGAAGTCATTTGCTGCGGTGAGACGAAAAAGCAGCAAAGGTAGACGTCATGGACACCCTCAAACAGACAAGGGAGGTTTTAATGACTCAGAGGATCCGGGGGCCAACACAAGGGCCTCTCTTAATTTGGATAAAAGCAGCAGTTTTTGCAAACAAAACATTTTGAGGCATTTTGAGGCTTGTTGAGGTTTTTTTTAAAACACATTAACATATAATCGTCAGTCATGTTTTCACCAAAAAAGAGGGAGAGCACCATTTTTAAGCACAAGTATGCTCATTTGTTCTGGACCAGCATGTAAAACTGCTTCACCCACTTGTCCAAATATGGTTCAAATATTACAAGTAGGTTGGAAATAATTAGCCTCCTTTCCTTGTTTGTTTCGCTCATGCAATCAAACACTGTTAACTTATTTGCAATTCTTTTTAATTAAATTAAATATCCATTATCTTTTTATAATTAAAAATAGAATTTCACAAACAAGTTGGAAAAGGATGTGATACTGGCAAAGGGAGAGGGTTTCATGCCAGCTCTGCACACTTCAATGAACACTGACATGTTTGTGCAATTGAGAGTGTGCAGGAATTTTACACATTTTTACCACTGAGGACTGTCTTCAATGCACTAAAAGTTAACATCATTAAATTATAGAAAACCAATATGGAAAAAAAAAAATCCAACCAATTGCCAACGTGTTTCTGCAATTATTCTTCAACTTGAAGCAAACAAATTTAGAAACCTATCATTTTATTCCTAAAAATAGGGATGCACAATATTATCGGACCAATATTGGTATCAGCAGATATTTGCAGAAAAAGTTGAGTATTGGTATGGGCAGATATGAACATTTTTACTGATATTTAAAACTCATACTGACCATGAAAACTAGCCATAAATATTCCATATATTGGATATTATGTTGGCAAAATATAAAATTGTACAATGATAGTTTCCCTCTACATGACTGAATGTCCACCTTAATAGATCAAAATGATAACTTATTAATGATTGAAATGTTAGGTTTTTTTTGCTAAACATTTGTATCTGTATCGGTACCAGTAATAACCCGTTTCTAAATATCGGTATATTGTATATTGGCAAAAATCCAATATTGTGCATCCCTGCTAAAAACATACAAAAAATTTGCTTTTTTTTTTCAAATACAATCTAAATTGGAAAAGAAGTCGGAGCCCTTGCTCCTCACATCTCACCAACCTTTCCAAAAGTTGCCAACTTTGTTGAAATAGGACGGCATGCAGGAATTTGCATGTAATGCTCTTAGATACAGAGCAAAAAAAACAACAGTATTTTTAGCAAGAAGGACGAAAAAGTCAGAACTGTACAAATAGGTCAGAAACATTGACACCAGCTCACATATTTGATTTTGATGACTGCTCAAGTATGTTTACAGTCACTAGTGTCAGTTTAGTGTCAGTTTTACATTATTTCAAAACTCTGTGCTCTGCACTGGGCTTGCCACCCCAAGTTGGCTTGAACTAATGACATTGCAATGGAAAGAGTGACGTAAAGCAAAGTTGGCCCTTGGCATAGGCAGCATAGGCAAATGCTACAGACCTCAGTTGTCCATAGGAGGGACAATTGGTACCCCAAATTAGTGAGAAAGAAATCGTCAAGATAAAGACTGAGGGATGTGTTTAATTATTGCATGATATTATCTTTTTTATTTATACTTATTGATGTTATTAAAGAAGCAAAGGCATTTTACGAACTTCCCCAAAAAAGGGAATGTTTCCTTGATCCTTGATCCCAACATGAGCCTGACAAGTCAAAGCTTGTTACCATTTAATTGTGCAGATGGAGGGCATTCAAGTTAATCAGAAAGGAAGGACACAGACTATCAAAAATAAAAGCATTTTGAGGGTCTAGTGAAATGCAAGAAAGAAAAAAGAAAACTTTTGTGAGCCCAGGGATAAAAAGGAGAAAAAAGAATGGTTAAAAAACAGATGAAATGTACTACATTCATTTTGCTTGCAGGTTGTTTGTTCGCTTCGGGATGATTGCTGCATCCATGTCTCCTCATTCAGTTAATAATTTCTGCAGATAATATCAGTTACTTTCACAGTATTTTTCATTTTTAAATGAAAACTATAACCTTGTCCATGGTAACATAGTTTTGGTAAAGACGAACGATCTTGTCAGCACTGGGGGGCCATAAAGAGGGAGAAGTTCGGAAGATTCTCAGGCCCATGACTGATACAGGCCCCTACAATAATATAGTATCAGCAACATTTTTGTTCTTTTATGATTTCTGTCTTGTTTTTCATCACAAAAAGTAATCATCAGGCATCTTTTGCATTGCTAAACTCACATAAAAAGACATACAAAAAGAGGCCATTCAGGGAACCTGTTAGAAATTATCAGTTTAATTTATGCTTTTTGATTTATATCTCAATATGATTATGAATATTTAGGTCTTGAGCATGACAGGTTATGGAGTAAGCCAAATGCATAATCTTCAAAAATGTAAAATCTTTTAAAAAAAAAAAAAAAAACAGGGATTGAGAAGGATTGATTACACCTTTAATGTAAATGTCAACATGATGAATGCTTAAACTAGTTCACGTGCCAGACATAACTTATATTTGCAGTGTTACATTTATCACTTCTTGCATAGTCTTTAGTTAAAGAGTCTTTCCTGCAGTGTTTGAAGCTCATTTTTGTCTCTAAACAGAAAACTTGGCCATACTGTTGCTGTCAGGCACAAACCTCATCTCGAAAACTGCCACTTTTGAGAAAATGAAAAATGAATGAATATTGTATTGATTACAAATTAGTGTTTTTGTATTTTGATTTGTTTGAAAGTCTTTGAGCTCCACTCACCAGGAAGGTGACCAATAGAACTGTTGAATGAAAAGAAAATGAAAATCATAAAAAATGGAGGTAGGACATTTGTGCTTGACAGCGGCAATTATAGTAATAGTCCCAGTTTTCAATTTTACAACATCATATTTGTCTATTTCTTTGCTGGACAGATTTCTGGTTTG
Organism: Cetoscarus ocellatus; assembly: GCA_037902135.1. Classification (NCBI taxonomy): domain Eukaryota; kingdom Metazoa; phylum Chordata; class Actinopteri; order Labriformes; family Labridae; genus Cetoscarus; species Cetoscarus ocellatus. The sequence continues at coordinate 953,558 of JBAMNC010000573.1, forward strand.
TAAATTTTCGGGGTTGGGGTGGGGTGGGGTGGGGTGTAATTGTTTCATGGAGCCCAAAATTTCTGGCAGAGCCCTTGGTCAGCACAATATCAGTATTGGCAGATAATAGCTTAAAAGGGAGGTTACTGATATAAATTCCTGCATATATTTACGGCTGATATATAATGATAGCAGAATGTATGAGTGTATCATAATGTTTTGACATCTTATTGTTAAATGTCTAGTTTTAAAAATCTATAGTCTCGTTAATTAGAAAATGAAATGTTTTCCTGTTTTAAATTTGTTAACAAATACAAGTTCACAATGAGATGAAAAGGTAAATTTGAGTAAAGTGGAGACAAGGAAACATATTGGTATCAATAACAGTATCTGCAATGATGAGTTCAGATATATCGGCATATAAGATACTGAAAAAAACCCAACACTGTGCATCTTTAGAACAAATAAGCTGTCAATCCATCACACTTTGGCTATTGTCCTTTTTACACCTTTAATTGAGTCAATTCTTGTTACTTTGTACATTTTTTATTGAAGTAACTATACTTTTACTTAAATATTTGAGCATTCTTTCGGCTCCTGCCTATGACAACTTCATCTTAAGGCCCCTTGGAGCATTTGGCCCCAGGCAACTGCCTACCTCTGCTTAAAGGTAAAACTGCCTACGCTCACAGATGTGTGTATGTTTGATTCTGTGTATGTGAGTCTGTGTGGAGGACAGCTCGGTGACAGGGGGTCAAGTTGGAGAGAGTAATCTCCCCAGGATTAAGAGTGCTGCTCCTGTGTTAATGTGGCTGTCAATGAGAATTAAGTCCCTGGACCGATCCTTTCCAACCTCCTCTCCACCACCTTCCTCCACCTCCCTCTCTGGTTACCTCTCTTCAGCCTGTCAAACTAATAACACCCTTTTCTGTGGAGTGTCAGTGCCACTTGTGCTTAAAACAATGGGCAAATAATTACACTCCTTCAATACAGTGCAAATTGCAGAGCTGAGCAGCGGGACAGGGAGAAGCAAAAAGGCAAAGAGGGATGGAGGGAGGAGAGGGAGGTGGTGGGAGAGGGAGGAGTGGAGACAAGGATGACTAACAATTACAACACGATAGGGGTTGGGTCTCATTACTGCGCCCATTAACATGCAGCAAGTAATTTTCCCCTCTCAGTTCGTGTGTGTGCGCAAAAGCGAACGACAGAGGGAGAGATAGAGGGAGGTGTGTGCGTCTGCGTGTGCCGAGTGTGTGTGTCCAATAGAGTCTGCAACACAGCTCCCTGCCTCCGTGCGCAATCTGCCCGGAGAACCCGGCGGCACCTCATTTCTCTCCGATACGTCGGAGCCACCGCGCGCCCATCACGATCCATGCAAAGCGATTATCGGAGCGCGCGTGGAAGAGCGCGGTCAGCGGATCAGTCCCTGAAGATCACTCAATAGGTAGTGAGCGGCGGGGGAGCTCGCACCGATGGCTTATTTAACCTGACAGTAGCCAAACGCTGCATCAATCTCACCTCAATTCCCGCGTTCTTTAGGCACGGTCAGCGGAATCCGGTTTTACGCATTGAGAGCAATGACGCGCAAAAAGGGAGAGGAGTTACAGCGGAATCACGGAGGCTTTCAGTGGTAATCCCGCTTCTCTTTTTCCTCCAGCACGATGTGTTCACGTCGCTCCGAGCCAAGAACATCAAAGTTGCTCTCAGCTGGTGAGACAGTGAGCTAGTGACCCCCCCGTCTCTCAAGCCAAAATCCCCCTCTGACCCCATCCTCGTTTCATTAGCCTATTGGCCGTGCGCCATGGAAACACGCAGGGAACTTGTGTGTCAATCTATACTAATAGGAAGTAAGAAAAAATACACAAATCCTTACCCCAGGTCTATAAACTCGATGGCATGATCACAGGAGGTTGTAAAGCATCCAGGTAAGGTAGTTCATGGAGCGCGTTGCCACTTTCTGCTCCAACTCCACTTTGTCTCCCACTCAATCCCTTGTCCAGTTCCCAGATCCCGCGTCCAAAGAGGGGAATGAAGAGGGCTAATGCCGCGCCGGGGCACCAACAGCCCTCCGGAAACACACCTCATGTAATAATGACAACGTAGAAGTCCAACCTGGCATGTTCTCACCCATCGAGTCCCATCTCTGCTCCTAGAAAGTCATCAAAAGTGCGTAATTCCCCGGGCTGATGTTTCCACTCAAGTTTATCGCCCCCCTTACGCACACCTAAGTCACACAGAGGCGTTGGAGAGGGAGAGGGAGAGAGAGAGAGAGAGGGCTGCTGATGAGAATGATGGTGTAGTGATGCAGGAGTGATAGTTGTGCGCTCCCGTCGCTCCTCCCGAGCAGGGGATCGATTGGACATGAGAAATGCGATGCGAGCCCCCCTCGTCTTCCCTATTCAGAACACGTGCACGCAAGCGCCCGCCCAGTTCACCAGCTCCAAAGTACCCCCCCCCCCCCATTTTTTCTTTTTTCCTCACTGATGTCATGCAGTTTACAAGTAGCCTTGGCGACTCGGGTGAAAGGATGGGAGAGAGAAAAGAAATGACTGTCATTCCTACACTGGGAGAGTCCATTTCAACAGGTCACTTTTTCCGTGGGACATATTTCCCCCGAGGACTTGAGATTTGCACTTTTGACCTCCTTCTTTTGACCAGTTTGAAACAATTGAGGGTTGAGAAGTTAGAGAAGAAAAGCATGTTCACACAGTACCACATCCAAACATGCAGATAATGTAATGAATTTTCGTGAATTATCAAATGGGCTACAGGTGTGAACGTAAACAGCAGTTTTTCACCCAAACTTTGCCCAGAGACGACCCTGCTGTCTTCCCACTGGGCCCTTTTCACACGTGCAACCCAGAACTTCCTGAGAACATTAATAAAGACCTTGATAAATCTTCTCTGCACCATCTGCAGCTCGTTCAAAATGCTGATCCACATCTCCTCACAATGACCAGAAAACATGACAGTACTAGAAGTGCTCCTACAGCACAAACCTCCACCAAGGCATCCCCAACATTGTTGGTGGAGTTATAGTCAAAACTGTGGAAAACTGTTAACACATTAAAAACGTAGTTATTTGCGTAATGTGGAAAACTGCCAAATAAAATCACTTCTTTCTCATGTCTTGACCAACATTCCCTGAAAATTTCATCAAAATCAGTAGGGAACTTATTGAGTTATTAGCGAAAATGCAGAAAACTACTCTTTCTCGTACTGTTAAGAAATCCCATTGAGAATTCCTGGATCTGGATCTAGATCACACAAAAATCAAATCACCTCTTCCTTGTGCCATGACCAATGTTCCCTGAAAATGTCCAAATCTCTTTATAAGCTTTTGAGTAATCCTGTTCACAATCTAACAAATGCCAGCAAAAACATATCCTCCCTGGTGGAAGTAAAAACAATTTTAGCAATTTTAGCTTCTCTTCATTGGACTCTTAGGTGTTTTAAGACTGATTTTTACATTTTATTGATTGTTTTTAAAGTTTTAAATTGATTAGCACCATGGATCACTCTTAAGCTAGATCTCTCAGGTCATCCAACCAACTCCTTCTGGCAGTACTGAGATCAAATCGTAAATCCAGAGTAGATTGAGCCTTTTTCGTTTCTGCTCCCAGGCTTTGGAGCTCACTCCCTTTCCATATAAGATCTCAGTCCCTTGTCATTTCAAGAAACTGCTGAAGACCTATCTCTTCTCAATGACTTTCAGTTCAAAATAACACTGGGCCTTTCTGTTTCATCGTATTGACACCTTTTGGACTGTATTTATCATTTTGTTGGATTCAGGATTCTTTTAATCTTGTCAACCCTTTACTCTTTTGCTCTTTTGTCCCATTTTAGACATTTTAATTTGTTTATTTTATGCCAGATGATGGTGCTCATTGTTCTTTTTAATCTTACCATCATATTTTGTTTGTCTGTATGTGGATTTTGCAGCAGCTGAGGGATAGGAGAAATACCAGGGGGTACAGCAGGGTAATGTGAGGGACATTTTTGAGTGAAAACCCGCTTTGTGCTCTCACATGAAGAATACTTTTGATAAATTCCAGAAATAGGCAGTTTCCACATAGGTGAGTAGTTTATTTTGCCTCTTCCCCAACCGGTATTGGCTGACATGCAAACTGCAGGAAAACTTCTCAATGTGAGGGATTAGTGTGTAGGTTAGTCCTAAATTTAGTGGGGATTATATTTTGTGTAAAGAAAAAGCTCATGTTTCAGAGAAGACAAATGTGAAATCAAATGTGAGGTAAAAAACATTTATCTCTCAATTTACCAGATAAAAATGGCCTCCAAATAGACAGACATAATTATACTTTTTTCATGTTAATGCTGATTGTAAATTACTAGACCATTTATACTATTACTTTGCATTTAATGATACTTTTTTAAATAACTCTAACTCATTTTAAAAACAAGCATTTGTTTCATATTGCATTGCATAAATACTGTATGAAGACCCTACTCTATATAACACATGTAAGTATGGGTATTAATTTATGTTTATCTTAAAACATACAGTCTGTGTGCAGATGTTTACATGAACATTCACTGACAAACTGTGTTTCCCACACTAAACCCTTAGTAAGGTGGTGGGGGTTGTGGGTTGGGGGCATGATTGCATCATGCTATGTTTGCCCATATTGCCCAATAGTACAAAACTCTCCTTCAATAATGCCCTTTCACTTGCATGTTTAACATAACACACTAAAGAGAAATATATATCATAAACACTTACTGAGACATTTAGAAGGTTAAAAAGGTCTTATTTGTCAATAGAGGTGACTTTCTTTGCATGCATGTATATATGTAAACACAAAGCAGGGCAGTCTTTAGAGACAGTGGAGCTAAAGAGTAACCTTTACAAAAACAAATATCTTATTTTTGCTTCTAATACAGAAACAAAAATGATTTCTTATTTTGCGATGCTAGTTAGGTGGAGGGGACAACTTGTTGTGATAACTGCCTTAACTTTAATTTACTGCTGGAACATTGTATATCTGTAATCCATCCACCCATTTCATGCACCATGTTAGCCCCTTTGAGTTGTTGGGGTGGACTGGAACCTATCCAAGATGACATCAAGCAAGAGTTGGGTACACCCTGGATTGGTGCCAGCCAATCCCAGGGCTAATATAGACAACCATTCACATACACATTCACACCTAAGGGCAATTTAGAGTCAGCAATTAACAGAGCAAGCATGTTATTGGTCTGTGGAAGGAAACCTATGCATGCATGGGGGGAACATACAAACTCCACGCAGAGAGGCCACGGGGCAACCGTCTTGTTGTGAGGCAACAGCATGACCTGATAAATGGTAAATGGACCTGGGCTGACATAGTGCTTTTCTCTTCTCTCTAACCACACAAACATTTTCACAACCATTCACACTCACACTCAATGATGGTTCTGGGTTTCTATGTAAGTTATCTATCAGTATTAGCTAAAACATCCACACCCATTTACACACCACTGACACAGAAATGGAAGCAACTTGGGATTAAGTGCCTTGCCCAAGGACACATCAACATCTGACATCTGGGCTTGATTCCCCAACCCTCAATTTGTTGGATGGACATACTACTAGATTAAGCCACCAACCTGCTGCACCACCTTGCCCTGTCTCTTTTATATGTACTGTAAACGATGTTTGTTTATTATTTTTCTATTTATTCACTTGTAGACTGTAGGCAATTTACTACTGTAAGTTTTAACATTTTGAAAAATATTCTAAGCAAATAATTATTTTAAACAGGGATCTTTAAATGCAGAGATCATATTTTATACCCACCAGATGTGGTTATACATTAGTATAGATACTCCAAAGTAGGAGTAAATTCTCCAAAAGTCTGCCTACATCTCAAAAATTGTCTTGAGGTCTCCCACTTTAGTGTCTACCACTTTATCAGTTGGGTCTGGCTTGTGTATCATCAGGGGGTCCGACATGAAGTCTAACATGGTTTCTGAAAGGTACTCTCCAAGTGCATCAGTCAGTGGCCCCTCCTCATCTCTCAATATCCCACCTCACCAACTTGTATCCTGTTACAGATGCTGCCTGAATATCGATACTTTCTCTGCTCTGAACACGGATGGTGTAAATCTAGACCCCCCCAACCGAACCCCCCCCCACAGAGATGTTAAACAGAATTTAATCACCGCCGCCTCTCTGTTACGCACCAGGAGACAGCCTATCAATTATTCCATCCCTAGAATATTCTAGTGTGTTGATGGCGATTGATTGCTTTGCGCTGTATATTCAGTCGTTAAGACTTAAGAGGAGGTCGATGTCTGCAAACGACCCAAGGTGAGGGGGATCCGATACATCCAGAAGTCTTCATTGTTTTCTCATTGGGCTGTCCTGCAAGCCAAGTGTCAGAGGAGGGATTCTAGGGTTGTTATGGTTTATAGACATTCTATTGGCACTTGTATCATAGTGCATGAAAGGAACTAGAATTCAGAGAGCATGGGTATTGATCTAAAATTAAGCTCAAACATGATTCTCTGAGCCTTGCACTGTCCTCAACCCTCTCTGACCACTTCTCCACCTGTGCTTGAGCGAGAGAGAAAATGCTGTAGGTTATTTTCAAGTGATTAATTTTGGTTTTAATCTGTTACAAATCGATCTGTCTGACTTTGAACAGAGAACAGATTAGTCATTGATGTGAGTTTGCCAGGACCCAGGAACACGAAGCCCTTTAGCTTCAGGATAGAGACCGAAAAAGGAGTAGAAATCTTTGATTCTGCACCGTGGACAGCAGGAAATAATTTCAGGACAGCTCCAGCTCCAGACTGTCCTGTTTCTTTACTGTCAGGCAGCCAACCCAATCTTTAGGCACAAGTAGTTTAAGTGTAACAAACATTTTTGACAATAAATGCTGTTCGCACTGGAGATCTGTGTCCATATATTGTTGAACCTGCATGTCATGTTAGGAATAGGAGGCCTTTTATCTTAAAGAGAAGCAGCTAATGGATGCAGCAGTCCACGGCACTTATCTCATCTATCCTGCCTCAGAGGGGGCAGACAGTATCAGAGGAAACCACATCATATGACGTAAACACTGACTTTAAAAGGTGAGATTGAACGGTGTGAAATTTAATTTACTCCCCATTACACTTCTGGGGTGTTGATACAGAGGCATTAGTTTTCCCAGCTTGATTCGCTGCACAAATCTGTGGCAGGGTTTAAATCTCAAGCAGTGAATGGCATCTTAAAGGTTGCAGTATCATTCATGTATGTAATGTGGTGAAGGTAAGAGTAGATATAGGCTCATTGGGGTGTCATATATCAGAGCAGCAGGGTTACTCTCTACTTTGTATGCCAGTGACCACAGACCATGAGGGAAATATAAGGAAAGATCTGTTTTTAACTCAAGGAATATGAGTCAATATTGGTGCATTAATGCCTCTGAAACTCTGCCTTCCTGGTGTGGGGGATGCCTTTAGAGGTGGCAGGGTAAAATGAGTAGGTACGATTGATTTATTTTGGAGTATGCTGATGATCATTTTGTAAAACATGGAGATAAATATTTGTAAGGTCAGCTTGATGCAATAGCTACACTGAGCAGCCGATGAAGGCTTGTTCTATAATTTAAGCTTTTACTACCGATATATAGTATAAAATAATATATGTAATATATTTATATAAATACAAATTGTAACAGGAAAGGACACAGAGCAGATGGTGGGAATTTTCATTCTTGAAAATCAGGCATGTAACATCCCAATTCTGAAGTGCAAATTAAACAAATGGGATCTGAATTGACTCAAACCATCCACCTCAGAGATCATCCCAAACATCACTTTCTGCTATTAGCTGCCTTGTCTAGACGTAATGAAGCATCAGTTGAAAACTTCCTCATGACGCTCCTCTCATTCGACACAGCAAATGAAGATCCTGAGGTCAATAATAGGTGAGAGGAAGAAAAATGCAATATCACGTTTTCTCACTGCTTAAGCTTGTGGTTTCCAAATGTTTTGGCAGGGAACGCTGATGTGCCTTAGATTTTTGTGCAGCCGTGCGTTATCACTGCAATTACATACAGCCTTTATGGGTGCACTGTCTTATATAGCTAACAGAGTTAGTGGGTGAAAGAAGCATCTTTCTCTTCTGGCTCTTCAGTTCATAAGTTCACCAAAAATCCAAACCGCAGCCAAAAAGGTTTCAATGTGTGTTGAAAGTTTATTACATTTGCAGTGTTTTCTTGAATATCATTTGAATTATACACTAACTAATTAATAGAGCTGCCAGATTCCATTAGGCCTCAGTAGAACATAAACAAATGTAGAATACTTGTAAGACTTGTAAGATACTGTGACGAGTGACAGAAGCTATTCGCATGAATATAAATATGGTGTGCCTTGAGATCATGTCTTGTTCTCTGCTGTGCCTTGGCCAAAGAAAGTCTGAAAACCACTGATGCTTCTACTACAACTTAAAGTTTGGTGTCTAGTAAGCAAGGATTTGATGTAACTTTATGAGAAAAAAAAAAAAAAAAAAGAAAAAGAAAAATTTAGCCTCAGTATAGGATCATATGCAGCTCTTTTTCCCTCCCCTTTGGAAATGCTTGGATCTGAGGGGGCGGAGAGGCTTTGAAAATGAGCTCTGCTCTGATTGGCTGCCCAGACTATGCCTGATGGCAGTGGGGGAAGGGGTTACAGGCTACAGAGCAGATTTACAAATTAGTCATGGCAGCTGCCTTTGATGAGCAGAAAACACACATGTGGGTGATGGCTGTTTAGCTGTTACACCATAAACCTCAGGAAATAAAAAACTGAGCATTTTAAAGTACATTTTCTTTAACAAGGCACTGTGAACTGACAGTTTAGTAAAAGGTGTCATGTCCTTCTGCTCCCCAAGCCCCTTCTTACAACATTAAAAGCAAAGACTATTGCATTTTGCAGGACATAGGACCTTTAAGAGAGCACGCTGAGGCCACGACAAAAACAACTGAAATTACTCCTAAATTACATTAAATATTTTGCTTTTTGTAATCCCAAGTTGCAGTAACCATGTGTGCAGTCATATTAACAGAAGAGCAGGTATGCTGTAAATAAAGCAATGTGGGATAACATTAGGGAAGACCACATTATTGCATTGCAATAAATAAATAATAAAACCTAGTTAGAATTTTAAGATGCCAGATTATCATCAGATTACCTGATGCCAGTAAAATCCACTAAGCTTAACATTAAGGAGTCCAGTTTACACAATGTATGAATGATATATAGATACCATTAATTCTTCTGATGCTGTTGCAATATAGCTGCTTATTGTGAACAAAGTTTTAACCATGTTTAGGCCTGCAATCTACTACAATGTTTAGAATAACTATGTTTGATATTCTGTTTTTGTTTTCTTAACTAGCTTGACCACATCCTACAGATACTACCACTACTACTACTACCAATAATTATTGATGAAGGCACTTTTGACCATGTAGTTTAGCAGCACACTGTAAAAACATGAACTTAGAGACTGGGCCTGTAAACACATCCTCCACTCCAGACCAGTACTCTCCAGTCTTTCTCCTCACGCTTCAGACTCTCAGTCGAAAGGTGGCCCGGGTGATCTGATCCATCTCAGAGACATCCAGCAGGCAGGCCTGGCGCTTAAAAACCGGGGACTTGGCCATCGATTTGGGGCCGCCATGAAGGTTAATGAGAACAGACATCTTGGTTCCTCTGCTTTTGATCCCCTCCTGCAAAGAGATTCTTCATTTCTTTACGAGGTCACCGGCAGTAACCCGAGCAGGGCCATAAATAGTGTCCATCCCAGACAGGCCCGGTGTCTGTCAATACTCAGAAAGTTCAGACACAACATCCGCAAAGAGCCGAGAGGAGTGCAACTGCTGACAGCCAACTTGTGATATTGAGGCAAATACACTTCAACAAACATTGTCTTCTTGTGTGACCCGTGGGATATTTGTGAATAATCTGTTCTCACTCTCTGCTCTTCAGGAAAGCTGTCAGGAACTATTTCTCAGCGCAGGGAGACAGGTTGGCCTCATGTGTGATGTTGTACTGCCCCCGTGTGGCCAAAAAGTGTTACTGTTAACATGAGTAGTTTTTGAGGTCACTCAGATTTATTATGGTGACAGAAAAAACTGAACTGATGCCCTTTTGCACGGGCCAGCTCGCTCCTTGGATCTGAACTCACAAAAAATAATGAAAGCTACAGCAAAAGGCTGTCTGCTTTCAGCAAAAACTGGAAACACAGAGGACTCAGTTTTCACCTCCAAGGTCAGACTTCAAATGCAGATTGATTTTACAGTATGGCCAGCAAAGACAAGACAGTACACTTCAGCACTTTAAAAATTTAATAAATTCAAAATATTACACAACCTTCTGAATATAAAATTGTCTAAAAGTCAGATGTAACTCTGACCTCAGAGGTCTAATTGAGTTCATCATGTTCATTGATAAATAAAACATCAAACCCACAAAGGGCCAGAAAAACGCCAAAATGATCTTCTGATCATCAAAATACTCTACCTTACTAAAATATGAAACAAACAGCACTCAAGAGGATTTATGAAAGGTAGACAATAGCAGCACACTCATAATTTCACCATACTGACAATGGATTTCCTTTAGTGAATACAAAGGAGTTCAGAGTAAAGTTAGGCATCAGAATGAAAACACTGATTTAAATAAGAAATGTTACTACTGTCAGAGACACACAGGTCAAATTTAAATAAACTTTCAATTTAAATAATCAGCAGCTTTGTCTAAATACTTTTTTGAACAAAGCAATATTAGCTTCTGCTGCACAAAACAGTAGTGGGCGCAATCCTGAAATGCGGAAGTGAGTTAGCATTTTAGCACAACTGGTTCCCTTGTCTTAAAGTTTATGGAATTTGTTAATGGGTTTTCTATTATATGCCCAAAATAAAGTCTGTGCTCAACACAAACTCAACAGATTTTAGCAATCTCTTCTTTTTAAAGCTTCATAATGTCTCAACAAGGATGACTGCCGAAAATGTGCTTTCTAAGATCCCACTTAAAAATGATGTTAGACACGTTTGAAACAGCCATAAACAACAACTTCAGCGGTTTACAATAAGAAGAAAGTTTTCCAGAGAGGATGTAAGAGCATGAGTAGTGGCGGGGTTAAAGTCCGTCAGCCATGTTGTAGTTTCATATAAGCCTGACATTAGCTTCTTACTCTTGCCGATTATGTTTATGCATTAAAAGATATAAAAATTGTGTTCATATGTAATGATGTACACTATGTTGCCAAAAGTATCCGCTCACCTGCCTTGACTCGCATATGAATTTAAGTGACATCCCATTCCTAATTCATAGGGTTCAATATGACGTTGGTCCACCCTTTGCAGCTATAACAGTAGGAGTGTGTTTATGGGAATTTTTGACCATTCTTCCAGAAGCGCATTTGTGAGGTCACACACTGATGTTGGACGAGAAGGCCTGGCTCTCAGTCTCTGCTCTAATTCATCCCAAAGGTGTTCTATCGGGTTGAGGTCAGGACTCTGTGCAGGCCAGTCAAGTTCACCCACACCAGACTCTGTCATCCAGGTCTTTATGGACCTTGCTTTGTGCACTGGTGCACAGTCATGTTGGAAGAGGAAGGGGCCAGCTCCAAACTGTTCCCACAAAGTTGGGAGCATGGAATTGTCCAAAATGTCTTGGTATGCTGAAGCATTCAGAGTTCCTTTCACTGGAACTAAGGGGCCAAGCCCAGCTCCTGAAAAACAACCCCACACCATAATTTCCCCTCCACCAAACTTTACACTTGGCACAATGCAGTCCGATAAGTATGGTTCTCCTGGCAACCGCCAAACACAGACTCGTCCATCAGATTGCCAGATGGAGAAGCGTGATTCGTCACTCCAGAGAACGCGTCTCCACTGCTCTAGAGTCCAGTGGCGGTGTGCTTTACTCCACTGCATCCGACGCTTTGCATTGCACTTGGTGATGTATGGCTTCAATGCAGCTGCTCGGCCATGGAAACCCATTCCATGAAGCACTCTGCGCACTGTTCTTGAGCTAATCTGAAGGCCACGTGAAGTTTGGAGGTCTGTAGCGATTGACTCTGCAGAAAGTTGGCAACCTCTTTGCACTATGCGCCTCAACATCCGCTGACCCCGCTCCATCAGTTTACGTGGCCTACCACTTCGTGGCTGAGTTGCTGTCCTTCCCAAACACTTCCACGTTCTTATAATACAGCTGACAGTTGACTGTGGAATATTTAGGAGCGAGGAAATTTCACAACTGGATTTGTTGCACAGGTGGCATCCTATCACATTTCCACGCTGGAATTCACTGAACTCCTGAGAGCGACCCATTCATTCACAAATGTTTGTAAAAGCAGTCTGCGTGCCTAGGTGCTTGATTTTATACACCTGTGGCCATGGAAGTGATTGGAACACCTGATTATGATTATTTGGATGGGTGAGTGAATACTTTTGGCAATATAGTGTATGTTTCATAAATTTACTTTACCACAGACCTGATTTTCAGCAATAATTCAAAACCCCAGTTAAGGAAAGCCCGTAGCTTTGAGTCCAGGAAACCAGTGTGATGCTAACTTTGGGACTTGCCTACAAACTCCCATCATCCCTGCACCTATGGAGTGCTGAAATTATGAGCTCCAGAGTTCTTAACACTAAAGCACTTAAAGAATTACAGTACATGCTCACAAACTTTTACTAATACTGGTATAAAGAAAATTCCCTTTGGCCGTAGGAGTGTCACTTCACTTCTGCTCCTTGTCTTTTCAGTATAGTTCAGAACTTCTGAAGCAGAGTTGTATGAGGAGCATATCAGTGTAAATTAGCCACAGCAATGGCCTCTGTAGGTAGAAGGTAGGCACAGACGCCAGGCCACACACCGCTGTGGTGGGGGCTAAGAGCTCAATATAATTTGTTGAATTTTAGGAGAAAAAAAGCCTCACCAAATAAACAATAAAATAGAATTAATACAAAATAGCTTCAGGTTGATTGAATAATGTTATTGGCACAATAATAATCCTTCAGTTTTTTACAAGCAGTCTTCTTTGTTTTGGTACTACATGTGGGCTATCTATGCTATGTGCCAAAATAGTACCAAAACAAAGCATTTTCACTATGCCTGTGACAGTGGACAATCACCCCACAAATATTTTTTGTATGTTTTTACCTAAAATTAACTTAATTATTCAGATCTCTTGGTCCCCACAGGAGCAGTCCATGGCCTGGTAGTGTTTTACATGGAAATAAACTTAACTTGGATGGCAGGAGTGCTGGGTAAGGGGATGGGGGTATGGTCATCTTCATACTGTGGACTAATTTTTGTGAGCTTCTGTATCTGACAGCATCCATCAGCAGTGTATTCCCTAAAGACACTAAAATAACATTACATATGTTTTTAGATATTTTACTCAATAGCAAGTGAGATGAGATTTGGATGCTTAAGGTTGATGAGAAGCATTATACTTAAACAATAATAAAGAGTGCTGAGGCGCAGAAAATGATCAACTGAGGATAAATATTTAAATTATAGCACAAGACCCTTCATTTTTAGCAGGAGATACTGCACCACAGTTGGTGGACTTAAAGGAGGAAGATATGATTGGATGTCTATCTCATGTGGTAAGTAAACTAAAGATGTACTTAATAATGGTGGGAAACATACTTAGGGAGGTGTCAAAACATATATGGCAGGGTGTCCCAACAAAGTACGGTCTCTCCATAGGAGACCATGCCCAGCTTCTGTGGTGGTTCTGTCTTTTTACTGGTAGAGCTGATCCAAGCTGCTGTGCTTGATGTATTTAATATCGACATGAACCTCATACAAACCCACTTAAAAAAATACCCAACTATCCTTTCAAGAGAAATAAGACTTCTTTTAATTAGAGATTAAAAGAACTAATTTCATATCCGAGCAGGATAATACTGCATGTCATGTTAGCCTAGCGAGAGCTTGATGTCTTTAGAAACTGGCTGGATTGTCACCAGCTCTAAAGAAGAACACATCTAGGTAACTCTGATCAAATGTGACAAGATGTGGCATGTGAAGGAACGCTGAAGCAGCTGCTTATTAACTAACTGTGTCAGTGTGAAATGAAAAAAATGCAGTGGAGGTAATGAAGAAACAGAGGACACATGTTATCACTCTACGGCTATGTTGACTTCACATGCCACATCTTGTGTCTAATTTGAGGCTAACAGAGCTGGTGAAAGCTGTTTGACCCTTAGCTGACCAGTGAACCACTGTCATCTCAACCAACCAGAGCAGTGAGAGGAAAGTGAAAATACTCTACAAACAGAGGCAGGTAACATCTAAAAGAAGGACCTTTTAACATCGATTGACAGGTATGAAGTTCTCCAGCAGCCGGAAGTGTGTCCCACACTCAAAGAGACTTTAAAGCTCATCGTGAAGGGTGCGTGGCGGCCACTTTGGGTGCTGTGTGACGTAATCAGCTGCCTCCATCACAAGTCGCATGAACTCGCCCACATCGAAGTGGTAGTTTGTAAACTTTGGATGGTCCCCCAGGGTTGGATGGTGACCCTAAGAGAGTCAAGGGAGAAAAATGTCATCACTGAAAACACAACATATGAAGATTGTTCAGTAAGTTAATTTCTAAGGGGATGCACAACATTATATGTGCGATATTGATTTATGCAGATAATAGCTTAAGTTTATCTTTGTTTCGGCACATTAGAAAATTTCTGCTGATATTTACAGAAAATGTAACAATATACACTACTTATAACAATACACACTACACTACTTAAATTGTTAACCCATTTCATGTTCCCTGAAAGAGGCCTTTTTGTATAATTCTCAAATGTACATAATTTTTCACTTTTGAGTAACCTAACCTTTTCTTTTAAGCTATGCCGGTACAGCACTTACCTTTGTGACATTTCAAGCTATTCAATGGACTTGCACGACTTGAGCTGCAATAAATAACTGGAAAAATTGGGGCATTCTAAAACTTTTGACCGGTAGTGTACATCTTGGCAGGAAGAACAAATTTAGTACAATTAAGTTTGTTGAATCTAAAGTAGAACCAACAGACCTTCCTCAGCTGGAATTTCTTTTTCCATTCTTGTTCTCTAAACAGGGCTCAATTATACTTTCTTTAATATTATTTAGGACTTTCTGAGACCTTTTTAGTGCCCAGACTGAGTTAGATTGTTACTTGTTTTTACAACACAGAAAAAAATCCACACAGGTGAAGTCCGATAAAATCGTGGCATAAATAAAAAGTGTCTTAGTAATTTGAACCAGGGCTAAATTTCTGTATTAATGCATTGATTAAGAAAGATCAAATAATCAAGGTACTCTAAATCCAAGAGGTAATAACTACTGCCAATGGCACAAGGTCTTAGGAATGCAGAAAAACCACTCCAACAGCAGGACAATCTCTAATGCAGGCTGGTTGCTGTAGAATACTTTAATCGTTAATTTTCTAGAGCATCAAATTGTAGTTTAAAATTCTTGTGATATATTTAAGACAAACGTTAAAATTATGTTAAAACAGATTAAGATGGATAATATAATCCTAATCAATGCGCTACCTGACATTAAATACCTCTGTCTGGTATAAATAAGATTTTTAAAGCCTTTTTATGACCTAAATTTTAAAAAGATAAAGAAATTCAGGACTTTTTTGGAAATTTTTAAGGATCTGCAGGAACCCTGTCAAACTTTCAAGTGTGAGCTGAGGACTGAAGATTTTGGTCTGAACAATGGCTAGTTAATACATTATTTAGTCAATGAGGAGAATTTCTTTAAATTTGACCACATAAGTTTCATTAAACGGGAAACACTCTTATTTTGTGAACCACAGAGCTCACTGTCAGTCAGCAGGTTAGTAGTACAGTGCAGTTTGCAGTTTTATAAAGGCACATCAAGTTAAGTTTTTTATTACTGTTAAATATCCTTCACTAAAGAATGAAATCTTAAGGAACGAAAGCTTCACAAGTCAGATAACTACAAAAGTGTTATAAAAGCTCAAGTGCTATTTACATGTTGGATGAAAAAGCATGTTTTGGACTTTTTTACATTAATAAATTTAGACTTTTACAATATGTTTTTTGTGAAAGCTCAAATTGCAAAGAATAAAACTTGCAATTAATTGAGCAGCCTTACAACAGATGATATGAATCAGTTGCTCAATGTGATGGAGAGCCAACGGCTGGTACAGGACTCCCCCTACCTTGTCCTGTGGGAGTACTTTGTCCATTTTCTGCCAAGTCACGTATCGAATGCCCCGCAGCCGAGCCAAATCTCGATAACAGCTCTCATCCTGACAATTATATCTGTGAGGGACAGATGCAGACACTTTTATCTGTTGCTCTCATTGCTCTGCCTCGCTTTCACTTTTCACTGTTTCTCTCTTTATATTGCTGTACACACAAAGCGGTGCCCAGTCTCTATCCCTCACTAAAATATGCGCAAAAAACACTCCCGCAGACACTCAACCCTGCTCCACTCAGCCTGTCTGCCCAGGTGTGATGAATGCCTAGTTAATTAGACAGTATTTCGCTGTCATACACAAAGTGTCTGAAGGGTACTTCGGGCATGGCGGGCTGCTAAACTCATCGCTCACCCTGCTCCCCTCTCTGTCTTTTCCTGTCTATCACTCACAAAGACACACACAGGCAGACTTTAAGTGCCACTCACAGCTCAAAGATGACAGCCCAGTCGGGGAGGAAGAGGAGGTGTGTGAGACCTGCCCCATGCATCCCTATAAAAATGTCAGAGTTGTGGGTGATCTTCAGCTGCATAGGGAAGGGGACATCCCTGAAAGACAAATGCAGAGTTACACATCAGTCATCCTCATTGTATAAATCATGTCACTGTCATGCATTAAGCCTAGACGATATGAAGGTTTTTCTTTAAAAATTAAATCTGTGTTTCTATACTTTATTGATCCCTGAGGGGAAATGTGTTTGCACATTTTTACTAATATGTACACCTGCAAAGGCTAGAGTTAAATACACACAAACAGGATCCCGTGGACATGACTTAATGGACAGATGTCAAAGTAAGAGGCTGCACATCAAGGAGTGTCAAAGCATTTGGGCATTCAGTGCTGTACTCAAGGGCACTTCATTTGTTCACAGGAGGTGATCTGACACCTCTTCAGCTTCCAAACTAAAATCCAGATTTGGTCCAACCTAAAGGTGCATACTTTGGTAGGTGCTAAACATACCAAGGCTTCCTTTGAGTAAAAAAACTAGAGAAAGCCTGAAGCTGTAGCTAGAGATACAGGTACCACAAAGCTGGTTATAAACTTTCCCTGATTACTCTAGCTGTCACCAACAAAAACAGCTGTTTGCTAAAAGGGTGTTTATGTTCACATAAAATTGTCATTCACTACGTCATTAGATGCTTCTTTAGCACACAAAAAATTCACAGCCACTCAGTTTTTAAAATGTGAAAACTTCTCACAGTAGACCTAAAATCTTTTACATCACAATGCACAAGAATTAGTCAACATAATCAGTAGCTGTAATCAGGTCTGAGTCTTTTTCGAAAATGAAATAAAACACAGAAATAACTGTGAATTTGTGTCACATTGATAACTTGATTTAATCACTTAAATATCACAAAGTTCAATCAATTGTACTGATCGTGTTTTTGTTGTAAAAGCAGCCGGAATTTAACAGACTTCTGAGGACATTAAAGCAGTAGTTTCTAAGTAGGGATGAGCAATATTATCAGAACAACACATATATCGGCAGATAATTGCCTACAAAATTGATTACCAGTATTGGCAGACATAGACATTTTTGCTTATAGTTGCAGTGTTTATTTTGGCCTAACAAAGGAGCAAAACCTTCGAACAGATCCACTCACTTGTTAAAATGCTGCCAATGTATTTAAGCATTTTAAACAGTTTACCTACAATTACTAAATAAAAAAAACACTCCCAAGTTTTGAGAATTCAGAACTTTTATTTTTGTTTTAACTGCATTAAACAGTGTCAGTGTAGTTTAATCTTTGCAATAATAATAATCATTCTTAAATCAAGTGATATCAATGACAATTCCCCACCTACCATTTTAACCACTTTATCCTGCAGTCAATAATCATGTTACGTTCACCACTTATTCATAGTATCAGTTTTGTTTCTTTTTTCAACATCAACGTTAACTTTATTGATATAATACAAAAATAAAGAAATCCCTTTTAAAAATATATCAACATAACAAAAAAATGTGATATATTTCCATACACTATGCATGCACCTTGATTTACCTGACACCACCTCAGTATAGCTGTGCTCATTCACACTTATGAAGTAACATGACATTACTCAATTACTTACTTGTACTTGTAGTCCACCACATTGACCTCCAGTAAAGGCACGGTCTTGAGGGCATTAACTAGCTGTAACAACACAAAGATGTGTTTCCTGATTAATCAGAGTGTAGTGTCCAAATAAATCACAGGCCTTTTTTTCTTGCACTATTTATAGCAAAAAAATTTGACATTGGCAGTTAACAGATGTGAGCAGTAAATCGATGGTGGCAAGGAGGAGCTGAGGGACAGGGAGGTTGTTTAAGGAGCGTAAAGAGAAAAGGAAAAAGTTGGAGAAAAATGAACAGGAAGAAAGAGTAATGGGAAAAAAGAGATAGGGTAAGAAAGACAGACAAAAGGAGGAAGGAGGGAGGGTGGTGCAGGGCTCACCTCCACTTGGTTTAATATCCTTCTGTATTCTGTGCTGCGAGCCAGCAGGGTGACACGAACACGCCCCTCCTGAAAACAGCAATGTACCCACTAATCAATCAGCCAAGGACAGAAAAGAGAGGTGGCAGAGAAAACATGATACTCATTCAAACTTACTTAAAAAATAATGGAATTATGTCCTTTTTGTGGAACAGATTAAGGAATTACATTCATTTGATTAAATTAAAGTGTGTTTGAGAGAGTGGAATCAAAGTTATCTTGAATGATGTTCTCTTCAGTGTATACTAAGACACTTCTTTTTCCATAATCCTCTGCTGCCATCTTGTGTCCTAAAAGAGAACATTCACTTTTTTTTAAAAGATGATATCTTTTGTGGCAGAAAGGAAAACAAAAGAAATTATGATAACGTCATCCTCTCTAATACAAGTAATGACTTAGACAGTGACCCTAAAACTTAGTCGCACATAACCATCTAAACTAAAGCTAATCAAAGGTATAAGAGTAAATGAATTCAACACAGAAAAACTCCGTCCACTTCTATTATTAAAAAAAAAAACTTGAAAAGGAAGACAAAAAGGCAACATTGTGAGCTAAACCACAGCCAGTCCAGATAGAATAAGAGGGGCGGTTGAAGGGAATGGGAAGGACACAATAGCAGAGAGCAGCGCTGTGAGTCTCTGGCTGTAACATTAATTTAGGGAAGAAAGGGAGAACTGGGGACAGGGTCAGGGCCAAGAAGACCTCTCATTCAGTCAATGACCTGCTATCACTATCGAACTCCATGTCTGCCTGAAAAGCTGCTTTGCATATTTTCAGTGAAGGCCATGAATACCCAATCAGCTGCCACACAAGAGGGAAAAACTTATGGGGCTTTGCTAGTCATTAAGATATAGTTGAACACTTTAAACATTAAACCTGTAATAAAAAATGGTCTCTGAGGGATGAAAAACAGGTGAAAATGTAGGAGATGAGGGTGGGTAAAAAGTAGGGCAAGGGGGCATGGGTAAAAAATGGTTTGGCAAAACACGATCTAAAACTCAATTTTGTTGTGAAATAATAATGAAACATTGCCAAAACATTAAAAATATGTAGTTCTTTTAAATTCTAGAAAACTCAAAAACTGATTTCTTGTTTGTCCCATAGACAACATCTGCCTGATGTATCTAAGGGGTCAAAAATTGTCTACACTCGAAAAATTTATGTGGGTCAAAATTAAATACAAACATATAAGAATTCAAGATGGGTAAAATATCATGAGGTACAAAAACTTATCAATTCTCATTCATGAACCTGCACCTGGTGGCCATACTATGAAAAATGCCAAAGTTGCAAAGAGTCATACGTTGCATAGGTGACATTCTCATCTGAGACTGAAATCAGCGCCCACATGCACACAAAGACCGTAGAGAAGGCGTCATCCTGCAGACAGACTCTCACATGCACCTGTCGACGACGATCCACTTGCATCAATCACACCGTAGATGTGCAACACTGACGGCGTTGTGTGATTTCTGTTGGACATTGTCCAAACAAAGTGTTCCCTGACCGGGAATCGAACCCGGGCCGCGGCGGTGAGAGCGCCGAATCCTAACCACTAGACCACCAGGGACCCATTCACCCCGGCAAGACTACTCGAAAAAAACATTCAAACGATACAAATAAAGATATGGATAATAAAAAAAAAACAAAAGAGGTGTAGTCATCTTAAAAGCACTCATCTCCTTCAGAGTCCTACAGAAAGGCCTCGCAATGTGCACATGGATCCAGCAATGTCTACAATCCAGTCCACTTCAAACATACTCTGAGAGCTTCAGGCCGGCTACCAAATGCCATCACGCTCACACTGCTCAGTCTCTGTTTTATGAGATGCAACCCAGATCTAGGTCAAGGGTTAGGAATGCTGCAGTGGCCATACTATGAAAAATGCCAAAGTTGCAAAGAGTCATACGTTGCATAGGTGACATTCTCATCTGAGACTGAAATCAGCGCCCACATGCACACAAAGACCGTAGAGAAGGCGTCATCCTGCAGACAGACTCTCACATGCACCTGTCAATCAGAGCATAAGCCCCGACGATCCACTTGCATCAATCACACCGTAGATGTGCAACACAGACACTGACGGCGTTGTGTGATTTCTGTTGGACATTGTCCAAACAAAGTGTTCCCTGACCGGGAATCGAACCCGGGCCGCGGCGGTGAGAGCGCCGAATCCTAACCACTAGACCACCAGGGACCCATTCACCCCGGCAAGACTACTCGAAAAAAACATTCACAATGATACAAATAAAGATATGGATAATAAAAAAAAAACAAAAGAGGTGTAGTCATCTTAAAAGCACTCATCTCCTTCAGAGTCCTACAGAAAGGCCTCGCAATGTGCACATGGATCCAGCAATGTCTACAATCCAGTCCACTTCAAACATACTCTGAGAGCTTCAGGCCGGCTACCAAATGCCATCACGCTCACACTGCTCAGTCTCTGTTTTATGAGATGCAACCCAGATCTAGGTCAAGGGTTAGGAATGCTGCAGTGGCCATACCATGAAAAATGCCAAAGTTGCAAAGAGTCATACGTTGCATAGGTGACATTCTCATCTGAGACTGAAATCAGCACCCACATGCACACAAAGACCGTAGAGAAGGCGTCATCCTGCAGACAGACTCTCACATGCACCTGTCAATCAGAGCATAAGCCCCGACGATCCACTTGCATCAATCACACCGTAGATGTGCAACACAGACACTGACGGCATTGTGTGATTTCTGTTGGACATTGTCCAAACAAAGTGTTCCCTGACCGGGAATCGAACCCGGGCCGCGGCGGTGAGAGCGCCGAATCCTAACCACTAGACCACCAGGGACCCATTCACCCCGGCAAGACTACTCGAAAAAAACATTCACAACGATACAAATAAAGATATGGATAATAAAAAAAAAACAAAAGAGGTGTAGTCATCTTAAAAGCACTCATCTCCTTCAGAGTCCTACAGAAAGGCCTCGCAATGTGCACATGGATCCAGCAATGTCTACAATCCAGTCCACTTCAAACATACTCTGAGAGCTTCAGGCCGGCTACCAAATGCCATCACGCTCACACTGCTCAGTCTCTGTTTTATGAGATGCAACCCAGATCTAGGTCAAGGGTTAGGAATGCTGCAGTGGCCATACCATGAAAAATGCCAAAGTTGCAAAGAGTCATACGTTGCATAGGTGACATTCTCATCTGAGACTGAAATCAGCGCCCACATGCACACAAAGACCGTAGAGAAGGCGTCATCCTGCAGACAGACTCTCACATGCACCTGTCAATCAGAGCATAAGCCCCGACGATCCACTTGCATCAATCACACCGTAGATGTGCAACACAGACACTGACGGCGTTGTGTGATTTCTGTTGGACATTGTCCAAACAAAGTGTTCCCTGACCGGGAATCGAACCCGGGCCGCGGCGGTGAGAGCGCCGAATCCTAACCACTAGACCACCAGGGACCCATTCACCCCGGCAAGACTACTCGAAAAAAACATTCACAACGATACAAATAAAGATATGGATAATAAAAAAAAACAAAAGAGGTGTAGTCATCTTAAAAGCACTCATCTCCTTCAGAGTCCTACAGAAAGGCCTCGCAATGTGCACATGGATCCAGCAATGTCTACAATCCAGTCCACTTCAAACATACTCTGAGAGCTTCAGGCCGGCTACCAAATGCCATCACGCTCACACTGCTCAGTCTCTGTTTTATGAGATGCAACCCAGATCTAGGTCAAGGGTTAGGAATGCTGCAGTGGCCATACCATGAAAAATGCCAAAGTTGCAAAGAGTCATACGTTGCATAGGTGACATTCTCATCTGAGACTGAAATCAGCACCCACATGCACACAAAGACCGTAGAGAAGGCGTCATCCTGCAGACAGACTCTCACATGCACCTGTCAATCAGAGCATAAGCCCCGACGATCCACTTGCATCAATCACACCGTAGATGTGCAACACAGACACTGACGGCGTTGTGTGATTTCTGTTGGACATTGTCCAAACAAAGTGTTCCCTGACCGGGAATCGAACCCGGGCCGCGGCGGTGAGAGCGCCGAATCCTAACCACTCGACCACCAGGGACCCATTCACCCCGGCAAGACTACTCGAAAAAAACATTCACAACGATACAAATAAAGATATGGATAATAAAAAAAAACAAAAGAGGTGTAGTCATCTTAAAAGCACTCATCTCCTTCAGAGTCCTACAGAAAGGCCTCGCAATGTGCACATGGATCCAGCAATGTCTACAATCCAGTCCACTTCAAACATACTCTGAGAGCTTCAGGCCGGCTACCAAATGCCATCACGCTCACACTGCTCAGTCTCTGTTTTATGAGATGCAACCCAGATCTAGGTCAAGGGTTAGGAATGCTGCAGTGGCCATACCATGAAAAATGCCAAAGTTGCAAAGAGTCATACGTTGCATAGGTGACATTCTCATCTGAGACTGAAATCAGCGCCCACATGCACACAAAGACCGTAGAGAAGGCGTCATCCTGCAGACAGACTCTCACATGCACCTGTCAATCAGAGCATAAGCCCCGACGATCCACTTGCATCAATCACACCGTAGATGTGCAACACAGACACTGACGGCGTTGTGTGATTTCTGTTGGACATTGTCCAAACAAAGTGTTCCCTGACCGGGAATCGAACCCGGGCCGCGGCGGTGAGAGCGCCGAATCCTAACCACTAGACCACCAGGGACCCATTCACCCCGGCAAGACTACTCGAAAAAAACATTCACAACGATACAAATAAAGATATGGATAATAAAAAAAAAACAAAAGAGGTGTAGTCATCTTAAAAGCACTCATCTCCTTCAGAGTCCTACAGAAAGGCCTCGCAATGTGCACATGGATCCAGCAATGTCTACAATCCAGTCCACTTCAAACATACTCTGAGAGCTTCAGGCCGGCTACCAAATGCCATCACGCTCACACTGCTAGGTCTCTGTTTTATGAGATGCAACCCAGATCTAGGTCAAGGGTTAGGAATGCTGCAGTGGCCATACTATGAAAAATGCCAAAGTTGCAAAGAGTCATACGTTGCATAGGTGACATTCTCATCTGAGACTGAAATCAGCGCCCACATGCACACAAAGACCGTAGAGAAGGCGTCATCCTGCAGACAGACTCTCACATGCACCTGTCAATCAGAGCATAAGCCCCGACGATCCACTTGCATCAATCACACCGTAGATGTGCAACACAGACACTGACGGCGTTGTGTGATTTCTGTTGGACATTGTCCAAACAAAGTGTTCCCTGACCGGGAATCGAACCCGGGCCGCGGCGGTGAGAGCGCCGAATCCTAACCACTAGACCACCAGGGACCCATTCACCCCGGCAAGACTACTCGAAAAAAACATTCACAACGATACAAATAAAGATATGGATAATAAAAAAAAAACAAAAGAGGTGTAGTCATCTTAAAAGCACTCATCTCCTTCAGAGTCCTACAGAAAGGCCTCGCAATGTGCACATGGATCCAGCAATGTCTACAATCCAGTCCACTTCAAACATACTCTGAGAGCTTCAGGCCGGCTACCAAATGCCATCACGCTCACACTGCTAGGTCTCTGTTTTATGAGATGCAACCCAGATCTAGGTCAAGGGTTAGGAATGCTGCAGTGGCCATACTATGAAAAATGCCAAAGTTGCAAAGAGTCATACGTTGCATAGGTGACATTCTCATCTGAGACTGAAATCAGCACCCACATGCACACAAAGACCGTAGAGAAGGCGTCATCCTGCAGACAGACTCTCACATGCACCTGTCAATCAGAGCATAAGCCCCGACGATCCACTTGCATCAATCACACCGTAGATGTGCAACACAGACACTGACGGCGTTGTGTGATTTCTGTTGGACATTGTCCAAACAAAGTGTTCCCTGACCGGGAATCGAACCCGGGCCGCGGCGGTGAGAGCGCCGAATCCTAACCACTAGACCACCGAATCCTAACCACTAGACCACCAGGGACCCATTCACCCCGGCAAGACTACTCGAAAAAAACATTCACAACGATACAAATAAAGATATGGATAATAAAAAAAAACAAAAGAGGTGTAGTCATCTTAAAAGCACTCATCTCCTTCAGAGTCCTACAGAAAGGCCTCGCAATGTGCACATGGATCCAGCAATGTCTACAATCCAGTCCACTTCAAACATACTCTGAGAGCTTCAGGCCGGCTACCAAATGCCATCACGCTCACACTGCTCAGTCTCTGTTTTATGAGATGCAACCCAGATCTAGGTCAAGGGTTAGGAATGCTGCAGTGGCCATACCATGAAAAATGCCAAAGTTGCAAAGAGTCATACGTTGCATAGGTGACATTCTCATCTGAGACTGAAATCAGCACCCACATGCACACAAAGACCGTAGAGAAGGCGTCATCCTGCAGACAGACTCTCACATGCACCTGTCAATCAGAGCATAAGCCCCGACGATCCACTTGCATCAATCACACCGTAGATGTGCAACACAGACACTGACGGCGTTGTGTGATTTCTGTTGGACATTGTCCAAACAAAGTGTTCCCTGACCGGGAATCGAACCCGGGCCGCGGCGGTGAGAGCGCCGAATCCTAACCACTAGACCACCAGGGACCCATTCACCCCGGCAAGACTACTCGAAAAAAACATTCACAACGATACAAATAAAGATATGGATAATAAAAAAAAACAAAAGAGGTGTAGTCATCTTAAAAGCACTCATCTCCTTCAGAGTCCTACAGAAAGGCCTCGCAATGTGCACATGGATCCAGCAATGTCTACAATCCAGTCCACTTCAAACATACTCTGAGAGCTTCAGGCCGGCTACCAAATGCCATCACGCTCACACTGCTCAGTCTCTGTTTTATGAGATGCAACCCAGATCTAGGTCAAGGGTTAGGAATGCTGCAGTGGCCATACCATGAAAAATGCCAAAGTTGCAAAGAGTCATACGTTGCATAGGTGACATTCTCATCTGAGACTGAAATCAGCGCCCACATGCACACAAAGACCGTAGAGAAGGCGTCATCCTGCAGACAGACTCTCACATGCACCTGTCAATCAGAGCATAAGCCCCGACGATCCACTTGCATCAATCACACCGTAGATGTGCAACACAGACACTGACGGCGTTGTGTGATTTCTGTTGGACATTGTCCAAACAAAGTGTTCCCTGACCGGGAATCGAACCCGGGCCGCGGCGGTGAGAGCGCCGAATCCTAACCACTAGACCACCAGGGACCCATTCACCCCGGCAAGACTACTCGAAAAAAACATTCACAACGATACAAATAAAGATATGGATAATAAAAAAAAACAAAAGAGGTGTAGTCATCTTAAAAGCACTCATCTCCTTCAGAGTCCTACAGAAAGGCCTCGCAATGTGCACATGGATCCAGCAATGTCTACAATCCAGTCCACTTCAAACATACTCTGAGAGCTTCAGGCCGGCTACCAAATGCCATCACGCTCACACTGCTCAGTCTCTGTTTTATGAGATGCAACCCAGATCTAGGTCAAGGGTTAGGAATGCTGCAGTGGCCATACCATGAAAAATGCCAAAGTTGCAAAGAGTTATACGTTGCATAGGTGACATTCTCATCTGAGACTGAAATCAGCGCCCACATGCACACAAAGACCGTAGAGAAGGCGTCATCCTGCAGACAGACTCTCACATGCACCTGTCAATCAGAGCATAAGCCCCGACGATCCACTTGCATCAATCACACCGTAGATGTGCAACACAGACACTGACGGCGTTGTGTGATTTCTGTTGGACATTGTCCAAACAAAGTGTTCCCTGACCGGGAATCGAACCCGGGCCGCGGCGGTGAGAGCGCCGAATCCTAACCACTAGACCACCAGGGACCCATTCACCCCGGCAAGACTACTCGAAAAAAACATTCACAACGATACAAATAAAGATATGGATAATAAAAAAAAAACAAAAGAGGTGTAGTCATCTTAAAAGCACTCATCTCCTTCAGAGTCCTACAGAAAGGCCTCGCAATGTGCACATGGATCCAGCAATGTCTACAATCCAGTCCACTTCAAACATACTCTGAGAGCTTCAGGCCGGCTACCAAATGCCATCACGCTCACACTGCTAGGTCTCTGTTTTATGAGATGCAACCCAGATCTAGGTCAAGGGTTAGGAATGCTGCAGTGGCCATACTATGAAAAATGCCAAAGTTGCAAAGAGTCATACGTTGCATAGGTGACATTCTCATCTGAGACTGAAATCAGCACCCACATGCACACAAAGACCGTAGAGAAGGCGTCATCCTGCAGACAGACTCTCACATGCACCTGTCAATCAGAGCATAAGCCCCGACGATCCACTTGCATCAATCACACCGTAGATGTGCAACACAGACACTGACGGCGTTGTGTGATTTCTGTTGGACATTGTCCAAACAAAGTGTTCCCTGACCGGGAATCGAACCCGGGCCGCGGCGGTGAGAGCGCCGAATCCTAACCACTAGACCACCAGGGACCCATTCACCCCGGCAAGACTACTCGAAAAAAACATTCACAACGATACAAATAAAGATATGGATAATAAAAAAAAAACAAAAGAGGTGTAGTCATCTTAAAAGCACTCATCTCCTTCAGAGTCCTACAGAAAGGCCTCGCAATGTGCACATGGATCCAGCAATGTCTACAATCCAGTCCACTTCAAACATACTCTGAGAGCTTCAGGCCGGCTACCAAATGCCATCACGCTCACACTGCTCAGTCTCTGTTTTATGAGATGCAACCCAGATCTAGGTCAAGGGTTAGGAATGCTGCAGTGGCCATACCATGAAAAATGCCAAAGTTGCAAAGAGTCATACGTTGCATAGGTGACATTCTCATCTGAGACTGAAATCAGCGCCCACATGCACACAAAGACCGTAGAGAAGGCGTCATCCTGCAGACAGACTCTCACATGCACCTGTCAATCAGAGCATAAGCCCCGACGATCCACTTGCATCAATCACACCGTAGATGTGCAACACAGACACTGACGGCGTTGTGTGATTTCTGTTGGACATTGTCCAAACAAAGTGTTCCCTGACCGGGAATCGAACCCGGGCCGCGGCGGTGAGAGCGCCGAATCCTAACCACTAGACCACCAGGGACCCATTCACCCCGGCAAGACTACTCGAAAAAAACATTCACAACGATACAAATAAAGATATGGATAATAAAAAAAAACAAAAGAGGTGTAGTCACCTTAAAAGCACTCATCTCCTTCAGAGTCCTACAGAAAGGCCTCGCAATGTGCACATGGATCCAGCAATGTCTACAATCCAGTCCACTTCAAACATACTCTGAGAGCTTCAGGCCGGCTACCAAATGCCATCACGCTCACACTGCTCAGTCTCTGTTTTATGAGATGCAACCCAGATCTAGGTCAAGGGTTAGGAATGCTGCAGTGGCCATACCATGAAAAATGCCAAAGTTGCAAAGAGTCATACGTTGCATAGGTGACATTCTCATCTGAGACTGAAATCAGCGCCCACATGCACACAAAGACCGTAGAGAAGGCGTCATCCTGCAGACAGACTCTCACATGCACCTGTCAATCAGAGCATAAGCCCCGACGATCCACTTGCATCAATCACACCGTAGATGTGCAACACAGACACTGACGGCGTTGTGTGATTTCTGTTGGACATTGTCCAAACAAAGTGTTCCCTGACCGGGAATCGAACCCGGGCCGCGGCGGTGAGAGCGCCGAATCCTAACCACTAGACCACCAGGGACCCATTCACCCCGGCAAGACTACTCGAAAAAAACATTCACAACGATACAAATAAAGATATGGATAATAAAAAAAAAACAAAAGAGGTGTAGTCATCTTAAAAGCACTCATCTCCTTCAGAGTCCTACAGAAAGGCCTCGCAATGTGCACATGGATCCAGCAATGTCTACAATCCAGTCCACTTCAAACATACTCTGAGAGCTTCAGGCCGGCTACCAAATGCCATCACGCTCACACTGCTAGGTCTCTGTTTTATGAGATGCAACCCAGATCTAGGTCAAGGGTTAGGAATGCTGCAGTGGCCATACTATGAAAAATGCCAAAGTTGCAAAGAGTCATACGTTGCATAGGTGACATTCTCATCTGAGACTGAAATCAGCACCCACATGCACACAAAGACCGTAGAGAAGGCGTCATCCTGCAGACAGACTCTCACATGCACCTGTCAATCAGAGCATAAGCCCCGACGATCCACTTGCATCAATCACACCGTAGATGTGCAACACAGACACTGACGGCGTTGTGTGATTTCTGTTGGACATTGTCCAAACAAAGTGTTCCCTGACCGGGAATCGAACCCGGGCCGCGGCGGTGAGAGCGCCGAATCCTAACCACTAGACCACCAGGGACCCATTCACCCCGGCAAGACTACTCGAAAAAAACATTCACAACGATACAAATAAAGATATGGATAATAAAAAAAAACAAAAGAGGTGTAGTCATCTTAAAAGCACTCATCTCCTTCAGAGTCCTACAGAAAGGCCTCGCAATGTGCACATGGATCCAGCAATGTCTACAATCCAGTCCACTTCAAACATACTCTGAGAGCTTCAGGCCGGCTACCAAATGCCATCACGCACACACTGCTCAATGTGATGTGATTAGAAACCTTTAACAATTTAAAAATATTTTCGTCTTACCTTTGGTCCATCCTGACGGATGTGCAGTCGATGAAGAGCATGCTGGGAAAACGCTCTGAACATCCCTTCGCTGTGGCAGTCTGAGATCTACCATCATCACAACAACAGATTTATTCATTTCACACGCAAATGCAATTTGTTGTCCTTTAATTGAGATACCAACAACCAGAAAATGGCATTATTAGAAACTGTATTAAGTATTAAACAATATTGCTGGAGATGAGCCAATTTAATCTGGTTGTGCTTGTGTACTGAAGTATACTGTATTACAAAATATGTCATGAGGCAAATCTAACAATTGTAAACATATTTACTAATCTCTTTGGAATAAATATTATATGAGCCTTTGCATCTCCTAAATCTAACAGTCACACATATACACAACTGAGCAGTAGCTGTAGATGAAAGCACATGAATATAAACATGATGTGTACTTTTGAGGCAATCAGATGCATCAGCTTGAAGCTGACCTATCAATATTTCACACTTCAAGGCTGGAACCACGGGACACGGCATATTTAAAAGATATCATCTTTATAGTAATCTCCTTGGAATTATCATTTAGATAACACAAGCACTTGCCAAGCTTTTGAATGCATTGCATAAATATTTGACCTGTTCTGCATGTTTATGATTGAACTGGGTATTGTTGTACATGTTGAGAGCAAAGGCAAATAACTGCTCACAAATGTTCAAATTAAACATTAAAAGAGATATTAACAAGCCAGGGCCAAAAGTTTAAGACACCTATATTTGTTCAAACAAAATAAGCCTTCATATATACTATGTATATCTTCTTACTTCCGGCATAAAAACATTAAGATACATGCAACTTACAAGAGGCGTGTTGTAAAATAGGCCATATCGCATTCTTGGTAGGAGGGAAAAGAAAGCATCTCTGAAACATACCTTTAAACAAATGAAAATAAAAACACAAGGTAAGCATACAAACACAAGCAGTAAGTGGCATGCAAATTCATTTGAACATCAAAAATGGGTTTAAGAAATATCAATTTTATGGTTCAAGTTGACAAAGATGTCCTTTAACTTGGATTTATCACTCAACACCACTAACAGCTGTAGTCGAAAGCATTGTATTTTCTTTTTGCATATAACCACTCTGACCTAAAGATGAACTGGTTTAACTTTGGGAGGCATAGGTCCAAGGTCCAGGTCTCTCAGCCTCGAGTTAGCTAGTGAAAATAATGTCTGAAGCAGTGGTATCTGAACAGAATGACAATTTACTCTCGAGTGACTTTAGTCAAGTCTAGGGCTGCAGTCAAATAGTCCTTTTTTACTTAGGAAGGTTCCTAACTGAGTGAAATGATCCGGAAGTAGTTCATGATAAGAGCTGTTCGAATAGTCTAATTGCCTAGGAAAAGTGGCTCAATGCTTCCTTTAGCATCTCCTTTAGCATAGGATACACCGGACCATCCTTTACGAAAGGAAAGGAGATTATTCTGTCCCACAATTCTCCGCAGCAACAGCATTTATAAACAGCGCGTTATCTGACTGCTTCCAAATTCAAGTAATGATGAACAAAGCACGCAGACCATGTAAGTTACCACTGCTGTTCGATCCATTCAAAAGTAAACCAAAACGTGCCTTAACTTTGAAGAGAGCAGGATATGAGACATTTGATGCTGGTTATGTTTTAAACATGGTTCAATATTAATAATTTGTACACTATTAGATTGTGGGTTTAACAATTTATGCCTTTCTTTCATTCAGTTACCATTTATTTTCATGCACTGATTGGTATCCATGTTGATAATGAGTGGACAAATTTATTTAAATCCTCACTTCCAACATCGGTTATGCAGACGTAATTTTTACCGGGTTGTTAATGTTCAAATTGTCTGCAAGGAACAACATTGTCATGATACACAAGCACTTCTAAGATGCGCCTTTTGTAGTCCATCTTCGGAAAATTGTAGTTTCACCGCAGCATATTAATGTCATTAATATCCGCATGCACATCGCATGATGAAGTAGCGTAGTGAAAGTGTAGTCGAATTCTCCCTTCACGGCAGTTTTCCTTTCCTAAGTCCTTCTGAATTGTCCTTTCTCCTTTCCTTAACCTCATGACCTTTTCCATTGGGGTTAAGAAAAAATGGTTAGGAAAGGGCTTAGGAGGTGACTATTCGACCGTAGTCCAGGTGTGCCATGGGAATTTGTACAAACTGTCACAAACTACCAGTGTTTTCTCTAAATGTAGATGATGATTATTACTTGCCTAGGATACAATATCTCCAGAATGCTTGGGGGGCGGGGTATAGCTATTAAATTTTCCACAACAAGGGAGGCATAAAACTGCCAGGTAGTAGTTTCATTTTGTCAGGAACTGAATGTGTGCTAAGAAAATCAATTATTTCAAGTGTTTTTTAGAGAAGCTTATTTCTTATCTGTTCAACCATTGTTTGTTGCACTTATGGTAATGTTCCATGCGCAAATATTTCATTAACACTATTGTTACTAAGTAACTACATAAAACATTTTCTACGGGCCAAAAGCTTTCCCAAGTAAACAAAAGTATCAGTGTTACCCTGTTACAGATGATACTTTGCTAGTTTGGTATGTTCTAAGCTGCCAAAGTATTTCTGTAACTTTTTTGTGTTTTTTGATGGCGTTATGATTGTAAGTGCAAATATGTGCAAGTGCAAGGTGTAGACAGACAAGAGAGAAAAGACTCCTGGTTGTCTGTTGATATGTCTAGGGATGGGAATTGATATGGTTTTATTAAAATAAAAGCCTTTAATGATTTTGCTTATCAATCTAATTCTTTAACAATTCTTTTAGCAAATCCTGCTGATTTTCAGTGTGGAACAAAGTTGGCCGAAACAGATTCATAGCGGCAAAAATGTAAAACACCTGTCACCCCTTTATATTCAGTGCCATGCTGTATAGATAAATTCTTCTGCAAACCCTGCCAGCATCTTTTCGTCAAAAATTAGGACATAATATTGACCACTTCTGCCTCCTGTCCCCATGAGTTTTGACTTCTTTGTTGTCATTTCTACTTACTGTCTCTGATTAGAGGGTCACATCCTTAATCTGCCAAGCATAAAGAGCATAGCTTAAGGAACTGATGAGTGAATTAAGCAAAAGACTGATGTTATTGATTCCTGAAGAGAGCTGTTGTCATTTCTTAAGAGGAATACGTTTTCGGTTTCATCCCTACAACTGCCCCAACAATAAATTCATATTCTGAGTTAGTGATTTATTTTATTTTATCTTCAGGCTTTGTATGCTTTTATGTCAGTAACTTTCTGCAAGCTGCTTTCTCTTTTTTCTAAAGAATGTGTTCATCAGGATGATCAGTGTGATCATCATTAACAATCTTCAATACATATGGATCACCTGTAGTGACAGTGGGGTATTAAATGAACTACATCAAAAAGGGGAGAATGTTATTTGAGCCTCTTTTTTAAGAAGAGTATGACAATGTCCTACTCTTGTTTAAAGTGTCTTGGGATAACATATGTTATGATTCGGTGCAACACAAATAATGAGTGATTGATTGTGCAAACATGTAAATGGGAGTACGTACTGAATGTAAGATTTGTAGAATACGTTGTTTGGTAAACAAACTACAATAATTTCAAAATTGCCACCAACTACCCAAATGCACACACCAACACATCATCTCAACCCCCCACATGTAATTCTGTGTGAAACCATGAAGAACTGAGGGTCTTTAACACCCTTGAGCAGTGGTCATCAACTACACTTGTGCAAGGCCATTTCTTCTTATCAGATATGGGGGCTGAATTAAAAAGAAACTGAAATAATAAAAACATTTTGGTCTAATAAACACATTATTGTTTTTTTTAACTGTATGTACTTATTAGTCTTTAAAAGTGGGATCAGTGCCTATCACTCATTCTGCCTAAAACCACACGGAACAATTGAGATAGTTTGCTTCTTCATTCAGGGGCTGCCATGTCTTCCATCACGGGTTTGACTCCACCATATTCTTGGTTAGATACTGGCTAACAATGACAGGCAGATTTCAGTAAAACAGATTAAACATTGAGATACTTCTGATCGAAAATTGTTTAAACCAAAATTATATCGGAGGTGGTGTTAATAATTGTGTGAATTTAACACCTAAAAGACACTCTTAAAACCAGAACTTTGCCCCCTCACATTTTTTCTGAATTCGATAATATTCTGTGGGCCTGATGTGGCCCCAGGCCAACAGTTGATAATCATTGCCCCATTAAGTAAAGAAATAAGCATGAGGGATGATTTCCATACAGACAAAACAGGTGAAACCCACTCATAAATTATACTTACTCTGTTTGAGTCATACGTCTTTAGATGGATGATGTCATACTCTGAGAAAGCCCTCCATGTTTCCCTGAACAGATCTCCATAACTATAAAAACTCTGGAAAAGACATTAAAAACATGTGAACATGTGCTAATTTAAACAATGTGCTGAAATGAGAAACAAACACATATGAGCGAATTAACTAGACCCTCTAGCAGTGCCACAGCCAATCACCTGTTAGTCATTTCTGTTGGTTGTATTTACCAGAATTACACTTTTATGCCAAATTTGCTGTTTAACTTTTATCTGACAGCCTTTTACTGTTTGGCCTGCAGTGTGTGCTAAAAGGTCACTGCTTTTCTTCTTCTTGACAGTTTCCCTCCCTCCCATTTCTCTCTCTATTTCCCTTTTCCTTTTTAACTCTGTGCAGAGTGGAGCTAACAATGGGCCGGATGAGGCTGTCTGTAAAGCTTTCTGTTTTTCAACTGGTGTTTCCCCTTGATGTCTTCATCCAGAACTCTTTGTTCTGACTTGCTAAAGAAAAACTGTGACTGCTGTACATAATAAAGAAACAGCAGCTTAACGGTCTGGCTGGGTTGCAAGTATTTCTTTTTCTGTCATTTGCTCCTAACACCAACTGGTTGTCAGATTGTTTCTTGTGCGGAAGCAAGTCTCAAGGTGAAGCAAAATCAACAAGTGCAGCAATTAAGATTTGTTGTAATTTCCACTTGTAATGGCAGACATGCTCACTAAAATGATGAGTGATGAATGATGAATGTTTCCTTTACTGTATTTTTCCAGGATGACCTTGAACAGGAACAATATATTCATAAACATCTTCTCATTTTGAAGCAATAGGTACTCACTGTGTCCCACATCACAATGTTAATGTCTGAGCTGAATGAGTTGTTAATGTGCTGAGAGATGTACAAGTTGACAAAGTCACAGAAATGATGGTACATGTTCACCCCTAAGAGAAAAACAAAGAATATACATGAATTAGTCATTGTGCAACATCTAAAAACTCACATCAGTCAACTGTAAAAATGCATGTGTTTTAAGCCTGATGACTAACAGTAAAAAAAGTGGTAGTAAATCTCTCAACACTTAACTGGAACATCTGATCTTCTTTTTCCACAGAGAGAGCTTTAAATTTTTATTACTACTAACACAAAATAAGAACTGATATTTACAAGAACTGAATTTCTTCTTTTTAGGCTAAAAGTGGTAACCTGACACACCAGAGTGACTGTTCAATGTCTTTTCACAAGTCCATAGAAAGTGTTTGGGAATGGACAGAACCTTTTAACAGCATATCCAGCAGGTGACTGGATTATTTTTCCGTCAATCACATTCATTATGGGCCAATCAGATAATGAGGTCGGCAGACACTACTGCAGCAATGTAAAGTACCAAACCTGAGCCACTTCATAGAACAAACTCTCACCAAAACATGTTGGAAGTGCAGTAAAAATATCCTAATATATTCTACTGAGAAATGCTTTAAGTGTTTTTTTTGGTTTTCATTTATGACAAATGACAGATCCAGATCTGATAATCTGATGGTATTTCCTTTGTACTACAAATCAAATTGAAGTTGCAGTGTAGGACAATTTAGTTGCAACTGAGTAATTTTCCTTAATTGTGCAGCTCTATTCTACATGTTATTTTTTCAGTATGAAATAAAAATAAAATTTGTTTGATAATGCCAGTAATCTTGTAACATCACAAGATACTATTAAGAATATTGTTAAGTAAATGTGTTCCGCTTTTGTTAATGCAGCATATATATTGTTTATCTTATTGTGAAATAAACAAACAGCAAACAATCAAATACTCACAAAAATAAAAGGCTCAAAAGTGAGTTATATTCCCAAAACTTACCAGCATCCAGTTTCATAAAAACTGTGGGTTTATCAACAATTATGTCACAGTGTCCATTCTCTATGGGGTGAAAGTCCAGCTCTGAGTATGTCTGCAGTTCAGCATACCTGGAAGAAGAGAAAATCACACCGTGTTTTTTTAATTGTAATTGTAATAATCATTCATCATGCTATCAGTTTATTTAAGGAGGGCTGTGTAATAAAATCACCTTCTGACGACAAAAAGGTCATGTAGTCATCAAAATCTACCTTGATTACAAATCTGGCTTGGCACCATTATAAAACAATATAAGTGACACTAAACAGCTACTGCATGGCATATTTACTTCCACTTTTGCTTGATATGAAAAAAGTTTTTTTACTGTGCGGTAAATATTCTTCTCTCTGTTTTTAATGAAATACTTTAGCCACAAAAGCAGATCACCACAACCTCAAAAAAGTAGTCAGTTTATTTTTGTTTATCTATTAGTAAAATATTTGTCTCCTGATTTTTTTTGACTTAAATGTTCTTAGCAGTGAAAGTGTTTAACTCTACCAAATGAATATGCATATATTGTATAACAGTGGTTAGGATTTTGGTTTTAAATCAATTTATTCATTTATTTGAGTAACTTAAGCTCTCTTAAGATCTAGATCTGTTGGTTTATTTTTTTACTGCTTTAATACCTTTCATCTTTTTCTTTTAGCATACATTATTAATGCCCCATCAGATTTTTTCTAATTTTATCATATCTTTATTGTTTGTAAGATTGTGTTTGAATCTACTAATGCTATGCTGTTGTATGTCTTTTTATTACCTTTCATGATTTTGACTAATTTTCCTTTATTTCTACTGTCATGTCATTATTTTGACCATTATTTTGCACTTTAGAGCAAACACCATTTAACATTAGTGTGGTTATAAATGCATGTTTTCCATGTCATGCTCAAATGCATCTTTGTAAAAGTTAGATTGTTACTTTATCAAAATATATCAAGTCAGGGACTACATTGTAATTTTATTAATTGATTTCAAAGTTCATTTTGCTCTTAAGAGACGGATGAAGAGCAATGTGCCTAAAATCTGAAAGAGTGTAGATTGGCTATATTTTGCTCACAGGTGCAGGTTTTGTAGCTATTTAGGAAAACAGTCGAGCCAGCCAGGAGTCGAACCTAGAATCTTCTGATCCGTAGTCAGACGCGTTATCCATTGCGCCACTGGCCCCTTGTTTCACTGCAGAGTTTGCACAAAACACAATTATGTGGTACTGAGAATCTACTACTTTTACTAATGCTATGCTGTTGTCACCTTTAATGATTTTAACTTATATTCCCCTATTTCTACTGTCATGTCATCTTATTACTTGGCATTGTATTGATTTATTATGGTTCTGCCTCTTTTACTTACTCCAATTGCTTAACATTCTTGTTGCCTTTGTCTTCATTTACTTTTGTGGCAGGGTCCCTGGGTAGACATTTTAAGCACTTTTAACAGACAAGTACTGAGAAAAATTAAGACCATTATTTTGCACTTTGGTGCAAACACCACTTAACATGAGTGTCATTATAAATGCATGTTTCCCATGTCATGCTCAAATGCATCTTTGTAAAACTTAAATTGTTACTTTATCAAAATACATCAAGTCGGGGACTACACTGTAATTTTGATAAATGATTTCAAAGTTCACTTCTCTCTTAAGAGATGGAAGAAGAGGGACAAGTGAGGGCCTGAGTGTACACATACACACAGAAAACACTGTTCAGAAGCAGCTGTTAAATAGCCCCGATAGATTTGATATGGACGGTATGAGTAGATATGATTTCTAAATTGCCAGTCACCCTGTTAAGTTCTGAGTATTCCAAGTTCTGAGGTTTAATAATGGTTTTTAATATGGGTCTCATTGTGGTTTTTGCAGTAGTTGGGTTACTTTTGTTGGCTTTTTTACTATCATCTTTACTTATTTATCTTTATTTCAGTTATATAGTCTCTTGCTGCATTTGATTGTTAGTGTTGTTGGTTTATCTGTGTTGGGTTCTTTGTTGCTTCAGTTTGTATGTCAAAGCACTTTGCAAACCTGTTTTTAGAGGTGTCATTTTATAAAGTTGTTATGATCTTTCCTATTGTTTTATTATCATTAACATAATCATTATTATTTCCTTTTTTATTTTTTTCAGGTAAAGTATCCACTTAACAGGACCTTCACTGCAGCTCTTTCCCCAGGGTAAATGTAAATGTAGGTCTGTGTGAAGCTCACTAAGTTACCCTTAATGTGAACAAGAAGGGGTTAAATTTTAACAAGTCCCCTAGAGACAACTCTCTCAACTCTTACAGCTCCTTCAGTTGTTATCAGCAACTCGAGGCACATTTAAAAAGCAGAGTTGGACATGTTCTATCAGTATGTTTATGGTAATGATGAATAATTTGCCTAAAGTCTAAAAGACCATACATGAGCTATATTTTGCTCATGTGTGCAGGTTTTGTAGCTATTTAGGAAAACAGTCGAGCCAGCCAGGAGTCGAACCTAGAATCTTCTGATCCGTAGTCAGACGCGTTATCCATTGCGCCACTGGCCCCTTGTTTCACCACAGGGTTTATACAAAAGACATGCATGCCGCACTTAGACTCCACCCTCACATTCCTCGTTCCCCCTCCCCCCTCCCTCCCCTTTCTGACCGCTCTCAGGCAGCCAGCACATTTTTACAAACTCACTATATCAGTTAGAAGAACAGTCACATATACATGCTATGATCAAAAGTTATGTTTTTATCCATGTCAGTGTCGTTGGGAGAGACTTTATTCATTCAGATCAACATCTAAAAACAGAGGCCACTGCCCTCTTTGATTAATTCATTCAGTTAGATTATCTGGGGTTTAAAGAAGAGAAGCTACTCCACCTGTTAACTCCATGTAATCCTTCAGATTACTTTGCAAGCCTGTGTAAACATAACAGCTGTTTGTGACTCTCAACATCTGTCAGTCTATCGGTTTGCCTGATTATCCTTTTTATGGAGATTAGCTGATCAAACGGAAAGTGAAAGTAACACAGTTATGCTAAAGGCAGAAAATTAAATGCTCAGACTGTATTTTTGCTCTGCAGACTTCTTAAAGTAATAATATTCTTAAAGTATAATGTCCAATTTAGGGCCAGAAGCTGTAAAGGACATACTAAAAAAAAGACCTTCTAATAACAGTTGGCCTAAACAGAGTATTTTATCAATGTAGAGGAAAAAGTGCCACTTAGTGGACATCTGTGATACTGAACTAAATGGGATTGTCCTGCCAACATCACACTAACATGCCCTGTCATTTAGTCATGCTTAAGCTGTTACATGATAAATATTGACTTCATGGCCAGCAACATTTGTCACTCTCACTTCTCAAACAGCTAATGTGATGCTCTCAATTCTCCTCCTAAAACAATGGAGGCCACAAATCCATGAGCACTATGCACCTAAAAACAGTTCCTACAATTTCACACAACATTGTTACTATTATTCATCCCATAAACAGTATATTTTGAAGCCACTTGCACCATTTTAAATGTTTTTTGGTTATTGCTAATGTTATTCCACTCTTTAATTTAGGATCAATTCGTGGTCATCAACTGTTTTGACAAAAGACTACTAAAATAAACATATAAAAATTACATAAAATTCCAAAGTCTTAGTAATATGAACTGCTGATGAATACTGTCTAAACAGCACAGAAACATAAAAAA
Source organism: Cetoscarus ocellatus (assembly GCA_037902135.1). Taxonomy (NCBI): domain Eukaryota; kingdom Metazoa; phylum Chordata; class Actinopteri; order Labriformes; family Labridae; genus Cetoscarus; species Cetoscarus ocellatus. The sequence continues at coordinate 992,751 of JBAMNC010000573.1, forward strand.
GTATGAATATAGAATGATGGCAAGCCACAAGGTCTGAGCATGAGCAGGTTTGTTGTAAGTAAGAAAAGAGAAGAGAGGGAAGGACATCAAGTTTGATTAACATATAAAGTGATACCCAAGTAGCCAAAGAAAAACCAGGCTCCCCTGTCACATCCATCTTCAGGTACAATGACATTCTGTGGGATCAAAACTGTTGATGGGTCTGATTAAAGGAGCTGACCCAAGTTTTAAGGTGAAGTTGTATCTATGGTCAGCATAAGAACAATGTTGGATGGTGCCCAGAAGAGCCCCAGTTTGAAAAAGCAGCTTTAAGTATCAGTACAGATATGAGGTGGCGAACTAAAGAGGACAGGGGCAGCAGCAGTGTATATAAAGTGGGCCATATACTTATATGAAAAATGACACTGAAAGAATCTTATTTAAAAAAAAAACATGATATGACCTTTTAACCCTGAAATAGTTTCACAATTGATCTATCAAGTATAATAAGATAAACAGGAAGAAAGGCGTCCATCTTATTCATTTGTCCAATTCTTTTGCTCGCTCCCTCTCTTTTTCACTTCACAGCTTCACCGACCTCTTCGATCTCTTGGCCTCTGCCACTGTATCAAACAGTACTGAGATATTGTAGCTTTTTTTTGCTTAAGGCTGGTGAGAGCTGGTGCTGTTAAGTCATCATACTTCTTATGTGAAATCCACAGCCTAATGCCACAGTCAGGTGTTGCAACCAGGCAACCGGGGCCGCCCTCAGTGTAAAAAGGTATTTTACTCTACTGTACTGCTTAAAGGTAGAAAAGTAAAATATTACTTCTTTGACATGCCACTTTGGAGAATCTTTCCTTGCACATCCTTTACAAAAGAGCCTAAAAGAGCCCATTTACAAATCAACCGCAACAGGCTACATTCACTTTGCTATGATTTACAAGGAGGCAGGCCAAACATTACAACTCAGGGTACACACTCAGGGTTAATAAGAATGACAGACTGGCTGGAGGTGAAGGAAGAGGATTAAGAAACAATTTTGCTCGGTGCTCAATTTTAACCTCTTTAAAAGCATGTGAATCAGCTAAATCTTCAAAATACCACACCTTGATAGTGTAAATGGGCATTAAACAGGAAATGATAATATGTAAAATTGCTCAGACCATCTTGCCCCTTTGAAGACACTGACATGCTCCTCCGTCAGTTTGGGAAAAAAAAGAGATTACAAATAAATGCTTTGTCTGTGTTACCATTAGAAAGGAAAATTAAAGTGATTGATAAAAAATGGCCTGATGGAAATTTTACAACCGTGTTCCTCGATATGATGGACAGCAAAACAGTCTAATGAATCATTTGGTTCTAAGAGCTGAGGTTTGAGGTCTGAACTGAAGTGAGTTCAGTTTTTGGCACTTGAAAAGTGCAAGTTTTTTCAAGCACTGTCAGGATTATCTCAGAGAACATCCTGCAAAACTGATTTACTTAGGAGATTTAAATCAAATTTATATCTGTCAGCAAGATTTACACTGCTGTTTGTAGCTCTCACAGGCAGATGAAGTTTATTTTTCTGTTCCAATCACAGTTACATTCTAAAATATGCACGTAAAGTATTTCTCAGTTTATATATTGAATTTCTGTATTTGTAAAAAAAAAAGGGGAATTGAACATGTACTGTAGAATCAAATGTTTTTCTTGTTTAATGTCTGTTTGAAACACTGCTTTGTGTACTTTCCAACATGTTCACAAATCATGGAATTTATTACCACTATGACTGCCTGAAATAGAAAAATACTCAATGCTGCTCCTTTAGGGAACAGCTGTTTAATGACAGCTTTCTCAGCGTGTTAATGTTATGTCCAGATGACGGGGCACATCTGTAAAGAACAGACAAAACCTCTGATGTTACTTGATGAAAAACATAGAACTGATCAGTGGAAGAGAAGAAGCACCACCTAGTGGCCATCAGTGATGCTGCATTAGGAAGACCTGTCCTGCCAGCTGTCACAGTCACTTGCTAGGTCATAAACTCACATTTCTTCATTAGCCTTCATCCCTGGTGGTCTAGTGGTTAGGATTCGGCGCTCTCACCGCCGCGGCCCGGGTTCGATTCCCGGTCAGGGAACACACTTTTGATCCTTCAGTTGATTTATTAAAAAGGAAATGGAAGCAACTTTTATTCAAAGTTGAGCTTAAACATGTTTCAACACATTTCCTTCAGAGCCTTTGGCAGCTCAGCTTTTCACTCCCTGGCATGCAGCACTTAAGATGTTTTATTGCTTTCACACGAGCATTCAAAAAGGTTACTCTGATTTAAATTTCTGTATTATTTCCTTTCTTTTGTTTTTTACATGACATGAAACCTATTTGTATACAGTGCACAACCAAAGCTGGTTGGTGGCCAGCCCAGCCCCAGTTTAAAGAAGCAGCTTTACGTATCAGTACAGATTCTGAGCAGTAAACTGATGAGGAAAATGACAGCAGCAAAGTATGTTTTTAAATTACTGCACAGAAGTTAGCTTTTTTGACAAAAAAAAGTGTAAATCAGTATTTGCATTAGCTAATAAGTATTGAAATATCAGCATATTGGAAATCAGAAAATAATCTAGTACTGTGCATCCCTAATTACAAAAATAATGCACTCTATCATGCACATATATCTACGTGGTGAATGGGATTCTTCATGGTACCCTGGGTTCAGTCTTTTGTCAGAGACCTCATGTTAGGTTCTACCACTTCAACATTAATCCACATTTTCTCAGATTTGCAGCACCTGACACAAAAACACAGACTTCGTAAGAAAGTGTAAACAAGTGTTTGTCCCGTCTTACCAAGACTGTAAGGGGCTCTTGTGCTCTCCCTCTGCAGCAAGTGCTCGCTTGTTCAGCCTGCAGTGGCCACCAATCTCACCCCTCTGGATGAAGTCCTCCTTGTACCTGCAACAAACATGATCAGGTTTCAGGACATTCTCATCTATGTCTTTATTCAGCACTTTTTTTGGCATACATAATTTCAGTTATACCGACCTCTCTTGACCCCTGCGTGGGTTACGTAAGTCCAGGTAAAGGTTGGTTGCCTTACAGAAGCGAGTGTGGCTGCTGCATTTTAAAGATGAGTCCCCCTGGAAAATAATTACAAATAAAGGAATTGCAGTATTACTTGTGATATTAAATGCATCACCGTGCTAATTCCATGGAGATCTTAATCAATAAAATTAATAAGTGATGATACTGAGGGTAGCAGGGAATCATGGGTAGGGTCGAGTCTGACCCAGCTCAATAAATATGTTCATCAGAGATTCTCATAGTTTTGTGAAACACCGAACTCAGAGTTGAAAATCAAAGTGTGCCAATGAAAATTCACTGTGCCTGGTACTGTATGCATGCATACTGAGGCATTTTCCTTTCAGTATGTCGTGCACTGTCAAGTACAGTACAACAAACAAACATTTGTTTCTCAACGTAAAAGCCTTATTGGAATTCTTTTAGATAATCAGACTATTCGCCTTTATGCACAATGTAATTTTTACTGATTTTACTTGCAGCACCATTATTTAGTTTTTGGTAGTACTTGCACAGTTGCTGTGCTTGCCACTGTTTTGAATTCACTGCTGTATTTCCTTTAGAAATATACATAGCTATAAACTTGGACTGCGATAATGACTGAATCAGAACATCAGGTTAGAGGTATTTACAGCTTACACATTTGTAATCCCCCTCTGTCTCTCCAGCCTTCTCTTTGTCTATTCTGCACATGCCATTGTTTTGCACTTGTAGTATGTAATACAATAAATTCTGTTGTATTAAAGAAGTCCATAAAAGTTGGGGTTGAGTGGTAAGGCACAGAAGTAAAATCTCTATTTTTTTCACACAAAACCTGATTTCTAATTGTACACTGTTTTGTTCCTCTCAAAGAAAAAAATGACAAATTTTGCAAATCGAGTTTTGGTTTAATTTGATCAAACTATGCAACAAAAGTCAATTGAATATCACTCTTGGAATTCAAATGTATGCTCCTACATTTTGTTATCAAAAGTACAATATGTCGTTTGGAAGTAGGACAGGGAAATGTTTTCACCAAACATTACCATTTAACTCTCTTGTAATTATTTCATCTCATTACAGGAGCTCAGGGAAGCAAAACTTGTCAACAGCAAAAATGCAAGTACATCTTTAAATGGATGAATATACCACTTAGGCCTGATTTAAGTTCAATGGCACAATAAAAATTTTTATGATGTCTCTGGTATTACAATATAACTTGGGGTGATATTTGTATCCTGTGAATATTTTAAAAGCCAAGAGGCATTTTTGCTTCTTTTATTACTCATTTTTAATCATATTTTTGGTTTGTAAATATAAACCACTACAAAGTTTGAAAAAAAAAAACATGTCCGGCATCCTTTTTGTCAGCACAATCTTGACTTTTGCAGCTATCTGACTTACAGTTTTGTGTTTTATTATGTACATTGTTAATTAGAGTCTTTAAAGATCGTATAAGATTATTATTCTTTCTGCTCCTTTTCGTTTATGATTTGGCCTTTTGTTTTTTATCTTATTTGGTTTTTTTTTGTATTGAAGTGCTTTCTTTTATTAATAAATGAAATACATATTAAAGAAGTGCAAAATATTGAAACACGGTGATAATATAACACACTTGAGCCAAATAAGACAAATAAGAAAGAATGTCATTGATCACAAAGTCCTATGTGTAAACTTGGCTGATGCTGTTTGTATATCATGTTTGCTTAAATTAACTTTTACACCAATGTCTCATTATTATAAATCCAGTTTTCATGAGGTCTACTGACATCAGACAAAACTGTCAATGTTTTAATTTAGCATTTTTGATACAAACTGAGGGCAACATTTTGTCTTAACTTGTAATCACTTGATGAAAAAACTTGTGCAATGACATCATGCGCGTGTGATTGCAGTTCCTGGAGGGTTGATTAAGTTTATACTTGTCGGAGCAAAAAATCTATACATTGAACTATTGAAGACAGTCTGAACCCAAGAGATTGTGAGCAAAGTATTTACATGTTTCTGTTGGTGTACATTTGTCCAACATGTTCAGACCCATTGTGTAAAACATCTTTTTTTAACTGTGTCTGTTTCTACCTGTTGTTTCTTCCTGTTGACTCAGAGGGCCTGTGGGAACTAAGGAAATGAGCAGACTTACTGGCTTGCTGGCCTTGCACAGTGTTTTGAGCTCAGAAAGGCGCTCCTTCACATAGCCAAAATCAGCCTGCTTCCAAAAGAGCTCCCGGGCTGCCTCCAGTGAGCGAGCCCTGATGGATCAGAAAGCAACACAGATCAGCAAAACCCAAACCAAAAAAGAGTCATTAATGATGCATGATGTGGATGAGCAGACATTTACTTTGAACTACTAATGGAGAGCCTGGGTCTGTATGAATAAACGATGTTAAGTATTTATCATACTTGTGATCATACAGTAAAACACTACTACATTGTTGAAGTCTTTAATAAATAGAAAAAACATGAAACACAAACATCAAACCATTTGTGAAGAGGTGTTATATTGTGAGGTAAAGAAGAGTACCATCCTGTGTCAGCTTTAGTGCAGACTGGATAACTGAAGCGTCTTTCTGGATCACACTTCTTCTCATAGCCCCAACAGGCAGACAGATCTTTCAGTGCATCCTGTTGTAAAAACAAGTGAAAATATTTGAGCGTTTTTGTGCATCTGACTAAGGCTTAGGATGCACCAGTATCACTTTTTAAGACCAAGTGCAAGCATAAACACTAACATTTGGGTACTTGTCAAGACCAAGCACAAATATGAGAGCTCAATAATGCCATGACACTTCTTCAGATCATTTTGAAAGTTTGTTTTAATTTCACCAGATTTTTCCTACAACCCCCTCTTGACAATTTATCAGAGCAGTTTGGATAGTTCAGAGCTGAAAACATGGCTCCTACTTCTTCTGCCTACTCAGCCAACAGGATGGGAGCATCATACTGTAAAAAGCTAACGTGTGCAGTATCTGTGGTATTTTACAAGGACAGGTATTAAAACTATGTGACAGCACAAATACAAATTACTGATATTTGCATATGTTTCACAGAAAGAACCAAAGGGTTGTGAAAAAAGTTCAGGTTCAGGATATATATTTGTAGGATCAAAATATGAAACACACTTGTTTAATCTTAGGAACAATGGTAGAAAAAGTGTGATCACTGTGAGGGGAATAACACTTACATTAGTAAAGAGAGAATGTAATCACCATGGATGAAATATTTACCTGTAAAAACTGAGATGGCTAGACCCAGAAAGTCTACTTGATATTAACCCTTTTTAAAATATTTTAGGAACTCCAACTTTACAGATATTGCACAAATATTAACCCTTTAATGCCTGAAAACACAAATTATAGCCAGAAAATTCTAATTTTTTGGAGCTGAAATGTTTATTTCACTTTCTACTGAAATCCTAGAAATCAGAATTTCCATAAAATTTAAAATACATTTTTTTGTATCGCATTTAATACATTAGGTGTTTTTGGCAAATGATAATTCATTTGAGGACATTTTTCAATGTGTCTGATTGTATTCAGATGTTTTTTTAGTAATTTGTTGATCATATTGTATAGATAGAGGTATCATAAAAGTATGTATCAAATATGATACAACAGACGTTAAAGGGTTAATATAATTCAGGAATGTATACACCTTGTTGTACTTATTTATGTTCGACTTGCCTCTTTTAAATAAAGAGAGTCAATTAAGACAATACAATGTACAAAGTGTCATGTTGTTCCTCATCTTAATTTTAATTTGAAGGCTCTACAAATAGTCAGCTCCCAAAGGGATTTCCACACAAAGTACAGCAAAATTGAAATGATATGCCATGACTCTAGAGAGAAAGAAAAGGCATAGAGCAATCAAAGTAAATATCTTACTTTAAAAGGACAGAGTGGGTCCTGGCGGCATTGCTTGGCGACTCTCTTGTTGTTGTAGAGGAAGTATGGTACGTGCTCTGGAGGCAGGGAGATCTTGCTGTAGTCAAGCAGTGGTGCTGGTGGTCTGTGGTTGATGTTCTCAGGCTTTTCAGTTGTGACCACAGTGAAAGGAAAAACTATGCCCAGTGCCACCAACAGCAGCATAGTCAGAATCACACAGACATGTGAGACAGCCGCCGCTTTTCACAGCACCCTGGAAGAAAGAGAAACCTCAGACTTGCACTCTGTAATTAAAGTTGAAAGCTTTGCACAGCGGCAGACAAGCATGCGGGCACAAGCAAGTGTGTGGGAACGCAGCCACAGGCAGATCCAGGGACTTCATCAGGAAAGGTCCTGCGGCAGGAAGTATTACTGACCCTTTTCCGACTGTTGTCTGAGCAATAATAAGTGAGGCTGAACACGGCAAGTCAAAACTGCTGGCTTGGTATTCATGTAACTCATTAAGTTCCAGATGGCCAAACTAGGAGTTACACACAACCTTAACCCTAATCCTCTTCAACCCTGTGAAACATAGGGCATCACGCACAGCTTAGAGACACATGTGCTGTCACTCCTCACTCTCAAAATCAATAATCAAACTACTTAAAGAGGCTTAATTTAGTGCATTAACCTGACTAGGCTGTGAAACATTGGACGACAAGCTTTTAAACTGGCCTGATAATGCTTTATACGACCTGTGGCCAACTGGTGGCAATTAGTTATAAAAAGATAGCATCACCACAGGTTCATCTACAGAGGCACTGAAGGTGTTTAATAGCTGAAAAGGAATCATTTTTTCTGTTGGCATAGCAAGATATTTGTCTTAAACTGTCATGCAAAAACAGCTCCATATAAAAAAAGAAGGGATGTTCAGTATTAAATATTGCAGATATCTGGCAGGCTGGTATGTCTTTACTTATTTTTGCCAATAAATATACATGTAAATCAAATCCTCTGCATTATAAGTGCACCATAAGTGGATTATATGCAAAAATTATTTTAAACGGAAACAGTAAAATTATGATTTATACGCCTCTTTTAAAGCTTCAAACAGCATCAATGTGCTGACAGACTGAGCTCTGCACTGCACAAAATAAGGTGCTTTGTTGTTGCCGTTGTTGATTTTTTTTTGGGTTGTTTTAAGGATACAATAGTATCAGCACAATGTTGGCATGGGCATATAATGGTTTAAAGCATTGATAATCTTTACAGATGATGATTGGTTTATCTCACTACAGCATTTCCTAAGGTCTACATTCCCTCAGCTCCTGTTTCATTGAGTTCTCTGTCCTTTGTTTGTTGTTCAGTTTGTTTGATTTAATGTTGTTTTATTTTGCTAACATCACACATAATCAGGTTTTGATGTTTTCTATTTTCTGTTTATGTAAAGCATTTTTGCTCTGTTTTGTTGTATGAAAAGTGCTATACAAATGACTGATTGATTGATTGATTGATATCCCAAACATACGGTGTAATATTAGCAAAATGTGCAAATTTCATTTTCCTATGTTGAACCTGTGTGCTAATCTAAAGGAAATATTTTTTAACTTTAATCAGTCATTATCTATCATTAAATACAATGCATTAACATTTTTAGTAGAATCAAATTTTGTTTTTTATTCTTGTTTCTTAAACAAATGGACTATCAAAAAAAAGGACCAGGTCCATTTTGTTGTGGGAAAGAACTGATGTTCTGTCCTAAAATATGCAAGTATTGGTATTGTATCGATTTTGGCCATTTAAGCCGTTGAAATACCAGCATAATTCCAATGCTTTTAGAGTTGTTGAGAACAATGATTTTGCATTCAAACTGTATTCATACGTGACTTTCTGAATCAGTTTCAAATGTCCATTTATTGATTTTTGTGGACCTATTTCTTAACATACTTCCTCTCATGCAAAGTCTATTTTCACATGCAGCCCAGCACAGTGAACCTGCTGCTGTAGTTTGACCCCATGCAGCCCCTCTCCTTGCTCTTTCATGCTGAGTAGAGGGTGTGATGCTTCTGGCACAATAGCTGCCCTCCTAAAAACATTAGGATTAACATTAAAATCCTAATATGCACTGCCATGATATTTAAATCTGTGACATTTGGCCTCCACTGTGAACATCACAGTGACTGATTGGAGGGAGCTGATCCCCCCCATTTGCTTCATCTTCAAGGACATTATTATAGACATAAAGTTTGTAAGAGGGGAGCACATCAACACAGCGAGGGATGGAAACCCTTGACTGTGTGTGTTTATCTGCCTGTGTGTGTATGTGAGGAGTGTGCATGTCTGGCTCTCTTGAGCTTCTCCACAGCTGTATTACACTGTAAGTTAATACAAGCCCATACAAAATGAACGTGTATTTCTTGTGGTGTGATGATGCCAGAACACTGCTGTGGTACGTTGGAGTAATGAAAAGGGATATTGCTTTTGGATAAAATTGCCTAGTTTGTTTGTCGTATTGCTCAACATAAACTTTCAAGTTAAAAACAATTCTCTTACTAAACAACAGGTTTTCATGTGGTTGCACTATATTAACAGAACAATATTGTCAACAGAGACTTACCTAAAAAGCAGATTGTCAGTATCGATTGATTTGAACATTTTTGCAGAAAATTACAGCCCATATATTTGCTTTATTGGCCGTAATATTGGCAGAATGCACAAATGTACCATAATGGTTTACCTCATCATCAGTGAATGTCCACTTTTCAAATCAAAAGTTTCATTCATTAACAAATGTAATGTTTTTGTTGATTCACATCGATTTCAAACACAAAGTACTGTCACCTTGGAAGGAGCAGGTCGATTTTAGTGAGGTGGAGGCTTCGTGCTCTTGATTTGATATAAATATCAGCCATAATAAGTTTGGAAATAGCAGCATATCGAATCGAACCATATAGAACCATTCTGATAAGTGCTGAAAAATGTGTTTCTTCAGTGTTTAATAAAACATTGGCTGTAGTTCAGCCCTAAAGCTTTAGTCCAAATCTCTTTAAAGTTACACTGATGAGGATGAAAATCCTACACAGAGGCAGGTTTACTGGCTCTGACTAAAACTCGACGAACACAAACAAAGTGGTGCATTTGTATATTCTGTTTATTTCTGAGGCCAGTTTATCAGCAGTAAATTTTGAGTGGCTTTTCAGTTTTGCCAGTCCTGATAATGAACCTCTCTGCTATTCCCAGCTGTTACTGTCAGTCTGATAATATCGTGCACCCCAAAAAGATACCTCGCTGAGAACGCCATTTTATAGCGAATATGTATCTTGTATCATTCCGTTGAACTTGTGTCATTAACTACCGTTTTGTGTCTTGACAAGCATCAGTTAATTTTGCCTTTAAGAGAAGTGAACCATTTTCTTTAATATGCACTAGCACTTACAGACAGAAAAGCAAACTCAGTTTTAGCACGCTGTTACGCTCCATTTTGTGTCATTCAAACTTCCAGCCGGCGTTACTTAACAAGTTAACGTTTCTCCAGCGCAGTAAACCGACAGTAACACCAACAGACAGAGATCAAGAGCCACACTGTGTACGGTAACCTTAACAACGCAGTCCTTGCAAGTTACTCCTCTCCTTTAACAATAAAACACGTATAACCGAGGCTAATGTCTAAAACACCTATAAAGCGGGTAGCATGGTACTTGCGTTACTTCTTGACAAAGCAGAGACCCCCTCACGTTATTTTAAGCTGGACCACTGTAGCAGGAAAAGAACAGCACCGAAGGAAAAACACTAATGCTCATGACGTAACGAGGGCTGTGAGCAAAATAACTCACTCCGTCGCTTCGCCAGAAACACTTGGTCAAAGTTAGAGAGATAATAATAGTATACCTGTAAGTACAGCCTGCTATCCTCCGGACTGAAGAGATGATGTTGCCGGTGGTCGCCATAACACCGGAAATCTTGAACCGGCATGTAATGTGTGGTATCAGCCGCACGGTGGCGCTGTGCACCACACTTTATCTTTAAACCAGTTGATCTCAGACGCTTTTGCCTAAGAACACCAGATAGAGCCAAAGTCTCACGGCACCCCTCATCAATACCCTTGTAAAACAACAAATAAACATACTGTTATTCTGTACATGCATATCTTTGTCTACTAACCTAATAACAATCGACAAACAATATCTTAAAACTAATTATATAAAATGTTTATTTATAAACTGGAGGTTTATGTCCCTAACAGAGGTCAAAAACACATTTAGGGGTGTCACAAAGACATTTAATTTCCAAATAGGGTGAATTCAGATGTGAACATCAGGTAAATTGGGACAGCTGAAGGAAGTAGCATAGCATTTCTGCCATGACAAGGACAGGTCCAGGAAACTGTTGCTGAGACTTTTGAAAGCCAATAACAAAAGTCAGATCCATTTGTGCCATCACCTGAGATAGTGTAGCCAGTATTAAACAAAAAGGTAATTCCAAAACGTAGGCGGTTTCGTGTTGCCTAATAAAGGACTATATTTGGAAAGCAACATGGTTTACATCAGGGATAGCCAACACGCTGCCCAGAAGCACCTGGCAGCCCTCACAGGCCCTTTGCCCGCAGGGACATTCTAGGACTGGAAAAAGTTACCAGCATAGAGCTTTCTGAATCATGTTTTTTGTTTTGCAAATAAATCTACTTACATCAATAAGTAAAAAGCAACAAATGTAACATATGAATTGCATGTCAAAACTGTCTGGTTTTTTTAAGCGTTGACCTGCTGGGGGTCAAAGTTTATATTGATGCCACCTAGAACCCTTACAGTGCCACTTACAGAAATAATCACAAAATTGTGACTGTTATTAATATAAATATTTAAGACCCATGTATGTATAATGGTCTCATAAACGTATCAGTTATTAGTAATAATTATTATGAATAGCAACAGTAAACATACTGTGTGACATTTAGCCTATTAAATGCATCACATTATTTATAAAAAAATGTTACTACTCAGAAGCATTAAAAAGAAGCATGTTCACAAACAAGTAGCCCTCTATAATGCTCCCTGTCTTTTGGGTATAGCTCGAGGGCTCAAAAAGGTCGGTGACACCTGGTTTAAATATGAGTTGTGTATGATATAATTATATAATAAAAAATAAAGGACACCTTTCAGAATGCCAAGTTTGTACTGAAAATATTTTGTGGGTATCTGTCTGATGACTCCACAATAACATGATCACAAGGCAAAATTAAAAACATATTTCCAATACACCTAAATTCACCCTGTCATTGTTAGGTAGGGATGGGCAACCAAGTTTATATCCCAGACATCGGCTATAATATTAGCAAAATGTGCAAATGTACAATGCTCCACCTTGTAAAGTTACTATAAATATTCATTTTTCCTACAACAAACCTGCACACTAATCCAAAAGGTCTATTTCTTTAACTTTCACTCAAGTCACTAGCAGATGTAGTTAGAAAAAGAGAGCATGAATAAAAGATTACAAATCCGCCATTAAGTATTTTGACTGAGTTGCCATCCAACACTAGAAAAAATACCAAATGCATGAGAAAAAAAAATCCAAAGTTTGTCATTCTTCTATTTTCTATTATCGTTTCTCAATCAGTCTTTATTTGTATAGCACCAGTTCATAACAAGTGTTCCCTCAAGGCACTTTACAACAGAGCAGGCTGAAACCATACTCTTCGTTTTAGATATACATATGCATATACACAAATACACATAAATATACATATTTGTATATACACATACATACATCCAGAGATTATCCATCAAGGCAGAGACAAAGGGACTAAAAGTAAGAATTTATGATAGCGACAAACCCATGGACACCCAGATAATAAATCTGTCCTCATCACATTTGTCTCTGCTGAATATAGATTACATCAATCTTATATAGCACCATGTTTATTATGTGTAATACTCTTAAAATGCATGTTAAACTGGTAGATATAATTTCGCAGCAATTTTTCATGTAACTATTTCACATCATGAATGCGTTTCAAACCGTGAAAACTTTACATATCTGTATGAGTCTGAGCAACTGTTTAAGGAAACTGTGCACTGCTGCCATTCTCGGTCAGGTCTCTCTTGAAAAAGAGATCTGCTAGTCTCAATGGGACAAACCTTGTTAAATAAAGGTAAAAAAAAAAAAAAAAAACTGGTACATTTGTGCAGTGGACTAAAAGAGAAGCTTCAACAGAAAATTTCTGTTTATAGCTTGTTCAATCACACATTTCTATTTGTATAAGTTCAAAACAGTAACTATCAATGTATACTGTTCTGATAAAGCTAACTCACGCTTTTGTTAACTTATAAACATTTGTAACATTTATAGGTGCCTCATTTATTGTAACTTTGAACAATTAGGTTCTCAGGCAGTCAGAGTAGTTTTTATGCGTCCCTCTTTTTAGCATGATTTGCCCATCCCTGGCAAAACTCGGACATTTTTATCATCCTTCGTTAATTATTTTCAAGTCTGTCTTCGTGTTAACAGCAGTACTTATCTCTCATCTACTCTTGATAACTTTATGTTAGATGGTCTTGCATGAACCTTCATTAAACAACTGATAAGATTCATCTGAGAGCTCTCACGTGTTATTGTGATGACCTCGTTTCTTTCATACATTTTAAATAAGAAAACACTTTTTTTATTTTCCACCACCCAAATAAATGTTTATTCATTTACATATTTATAAGCTCTTAGACCCAATCTTTATTACTTCAATCACACACGACTCTCAAGTCTACACAACATTTTGTGATTTGTGAGGAGTTAAGAACAAAACATACATTTTCCTGTACAAGAAAATTATATTATTCATATACCAGTCTTTTTATGCATTAGGAAATAAAAAGAATGAATTTATGTAGTGCAAAAGAGCCATCACCATCTCCTACCTTTAAAATGACTATATGATACTATGTGAAAGGGTCAGTCATGAGAAATTATCGGTAATACCAAGTTTTTACTGTCACATAGAAACCTGAATCACAACCTGTGTCTATCCTTCATACTGATTGGGTAATAATACATCTTATGTTCTAAATTACCCCAGAAGCCCAACTTAAATAATGTATTTGATCATTAATCAACATAAAATAAGAGATTAAAAAAGCTGTTATTTGTTTGACACAGTGATTAAGCTCAAACTTCTCCCCACCTACCATCTGGATTCATGCCTGGCTAGAATGGTTGATTGGATTGTTTGTATTTGAACACCGTAAAAAGTCTTTATTTCTGGTTTTTCAGCAGTTCATCAATCTGTGTTTTGTACATATTCTTCACATCTTCAAGGTCCAGTCTCAGCTCCTCTGCCTCTTCAGCCTTTTCCCCATACATCTGGAGGATTGTGTTGTGCCTCTGCTCCAGATCCTGAAAAACAAAGTCAAAGGAGCTTCAGAGTCGACCCTCAAAAGGCAAACCCAGACAATTTTTACAAGAACAAAGAGTGAATTTCTCAATTCAGCCAAACCTTGAGTTGTATTTTCAGCTTTGGGATCTCCTTCACTTTCTCATCCATGTCATCATTTTGACTGGTGAGACGGACAAGCTCTTCTGCCATCACTGATCGACTCCTCTCTAGATTGGAAATCTCAAGCTTAAACAGATGGAGAAAAGGATTACCATTAGTGTTTGTAAGGAGAGACAGTCCTGTTGATACTTGTCATGAGCTATTTTCAGTGCTTAGCTGTAGAAAGAATAGGCAATTTGGTGCTGACATGTAGCAGCACCATTATTAGCGCCATGGTGAGATGATGGCTGTTAAGGGGCAGGATTAAGGGTCTCAATTCAAAAACAAAATATTTGCGTTACATTTAACGATAACGCAATCTTTCTCTGATTTTTTTTTTTTTACCCTGATCATGCAAATCAGACAAGATTTCAAGTGATGGTTACCTCTTAATCTTTCTGTTACTGCAAAAATCAATATTTCACCACATTTCAACACCCTTTCAACCTGAAACACTGTCTATCAGGGCAGTACTAGCAGCAAACGATACACCGAGTAAGCAAAAGATTATGGCAACCTGACTGGTCTCCAGCTATACAGCCCCATAGCTCCTGTGTTAATTTCCATGATGGAATCTCCCAAGGGGTTAATAAAGTTCTATCTAATCCAATCTATGCAACAAACTGTGATGTGTATTCTGACAGCTTTCGATCAGAACCAGGATTAACTTCTTCAGCAAACTGAGCTACAGCAGCTCGTCTGTTTGATCAGATCACACAAGCAAGTTCTCAAACCACACATGTATCAATGGGCCTTGACTGCAAATGATCCTGTCCTAGGTTCAGTGCCGTTCCTTCCTTGGACCACTTTAGATAGACATGGACCACTGCAGACCAGGAACATGCAGCAAGAGCAGCAGTTTTGGAGATGCTCTGACCCAGTCGTCTGGTCATCACTGTTTGGCTCTTGTCAATCTCAAATCCTTATGCTTGACCATTTTCCTGCTTCTAACGTCAACTTTGAGTATTAAATGTTCACATGCTGTGTAATATAATCCAACCCACTAACAGACACCATGGTGAAGAGATAACCAGTGCTATTCATTTCACCAGTCAGTGGTCATAGTGTTATGCCTGATCTGTGAATTTTTTCTAGACAGTAATTTTTTCTGTCTGGGCTGGGTTGGATATAATACTTGTGAAGGACTTCGGCGTAGTTCTGCTTTTGCATATTTTCAGCCTTATCTTGAAAGTTTACTCCGAGAAAGTTTCCATGTGTCTCCAAGCATCACAGTTCATTATTCAGTTTTCCTGCTTTTCCTAATGTTCGCTTGTTTGTGTGTGTTTAACAGTTAGTGAAAGAAAGACTGCTTTTATCCTGATGAATCGGATGAAAAAAATGAAGCTTTAAGTGTATTTTTAATAGCTACCTGCAGCTGTGCTATCTCTCCTTCTCTCAGTTTGAGCTGTGACTGAAGGTTCTCTATGATGCTGGAGCCTCCAGACAGCCGTGCGGCCTCGTAAAGGTTGGTCCCACTCATTGACATCGACATGGTCATGGTACCCAGCGAATGGTCCAAAGCATCTTCCTGTTGAAAAAAACAAAGTTGAGGGGCAGTCAAGCTATGCAACACATTATTTTTCTTAAACTTGGGGATGCACAATATTGGATTTTTGCCAATATCCGATATGTCGATATTTCTGAATTTGTTATTGCCACTATTATACCAAAATTTTTGGTCAAGAGCACAAGCTCTTTACTTTGCAAAAATGGACTTCTTTCTTTCAAAGTGACAGCCTATTTGTGTACAAACATTTAACTCTTTAAAAAATGAAAGTCTTCATTTTTATATGTTCCAATACAGTGGTGATAAGTCTAAGCAATATGGTACATTTGAGTATTTTGCTGAAATTTCAGCTGATATGTATGGCTGACATATTGGCTGTAAATGTTGGCAAAAATGTCAATATCGGCCGATACCTATCCTTAACTTTTTAGGCTGATATCGGCTGATACCGACATCATACCAATAATATTGTGCATCCCTACATAAAATATGAACATTTCTCCTCATTGTGCACCTGAGAGAGCACTGATGTGTGCAGGCCACCATTATCAGCCCCACTAATGGAGCTGGAGCGGGACAGGGAGGGTGTGGAGGAGGCTGGGGGCTCCGCAGAGTATGTCATGGCCTTCCGCTCCTTGAGTGGATAAAAAATTCACAGCCATTAGAAAAGTGAGTTATGACTTAGAGATAAAGACATAGAAGAGGTTAATAATTTGATTTTCTTGTCATACTTTAAACCAACAGGTTTAATAAACTTGAAAAAAAATAACCAAAACAGTGCAGAACAAAATTCTTTGTTTTAATTTAATTCAGTGTTTGATACAGACTCAGGCAGCAAAAGTGATCAAGATTATTTTTTGTTTTTCTCTTCACCCTCTGCAGTAAACCTAGTATCATTATACAAAATATTGTTCAAAAAAATCTCTCCACTTGCACCATTGCTTCGCATGGGAAAAAAATAACCTACCTGACACTGACATTTTTGAACATTAAAGCTTTCTAAGATCAATTTTAACATTTATCAGTAAACTTGCCCCTGAGCCTTTTCCATAGATGATTGATGACAGTTAAAGAGTAACAAGAAGCCCAGTGAACATTAACTTAAACATTTAACACTGTCATTCTGCATTTGAATGATCAGCCTTTTCTATTTAAGGAAATTAACTCTAGACCACATTTTAAACTCAAATAAAATGAATCACTAGCTCAAAGCTTTTACAGCAAAGGTTGAGGGCTCTAAAAGCAAACCAACTGTGCTCACTGTTAGACAACTGTTTATGCCTTAATCTGTGTTGGTTTATAGAATTTATGTCTATTTTTATTGGGGTATAAGCAAAAGATATAAACTCTACACCGAGCTAATCAGTTTCATAGTTTGCACTTAACTCCATAGCACATACTCAATGAAAATACACATAATTCAGTGGACACATTTGAAATATTAAATCTTAATCAAATAACAGAACAGGAATAACATGTACAGTCCACATATCCTCAAAAATCTGTTTTACCTTTTCTTTGAGTGCCTCTTGCACTAAATAGCATTTCTTCTTTTCCTGTTCTACCTTCATCTTCTCCATCTCTAACTGATTGGTCAGCAGCAGCTGGTGGGAGATACACAGACATACAAATGAGAAAGCAATCGAAAAAGTCAAGGCATATTTGTTTGTCAAAGTGCTTCATACCTACAAACAGAACTCAAAGAATAATGGGAAGATTAAAAGAGGCATAATTTTAAAAAAGGACATTAAAATAAAAATGTGTTCAGCCATATGGCATATAAAAAAAAAAACAACAACAACAATCAGGGCTATGAAAAATTGTATATAACCTTTTCTTTTTTGGCCTCCTCTTGCATCCTAAGGTGTTCTCCTCGCAGGTTTTCCAGCTCAACATGCTCCCTAGGATACGAGAACAAGCAAAAGTCATGATTCAAGTACAAAAATGGGATATTAAACTAAAGAACCAAAATCATTTCAGCAGCAGCCTAGAGGTGCAATTAATACTCCTTTTCTGCACGTTTTCAAAGTCTGCAAAATTTAAATGAAGAGTGGGGATGGATTTTACTGACATATGATGTAGTCTTTTGTTACATAAAAAAAAGGTACGAGCCAGCCAGGAGTCGAACCTAGAATCTTCTGATCCGTAGTCAGACGCGTTATCCATTGCGCCACTGGCCCCCATGAATGCAGGAGGCTTTTCATCGAAACTAAAACCCAGCAGCACAAAAGCCACACACATGCATGAGTGCTTCCTGCCAGGCGGTAACGCCCCTCCCACCAGCCCACATCTCACAGACTAACTCATAAATGAGCTGGCTTTACAACAGGAGCTCTCTCCAGGCAGCATGAGCACAAGAGGTGATACTGTGGCTAAAAAAATACTGAATACTTTGATACGTTTTATCGCAGGCATAAACTGTCACTAACACACATTTATCTGATAATCAAGAAGAGGGAGTGGCATGCATGACAAGACCAACAACACTGGCTTTTAATGACTGCAGGAAGGTTTTGTTTTTTTGAATATAAGAACAAAATAGGGCTGGGTTACATGGAGCAAAAATCCTGTCTTGTTCATTTTTAGCTGGATGGCAATATAAGCTGTACTTCAACTCCTGATAAGAAATAACAAGTGATCGTGAAAATATCCGTGTTAAAAAATTACCAAAAAATGTTGTCAAACTCTTTACACTTTCTGAATTGTTCAAAAACGAGGACAGCATTTTTCTATTGTACTGTATTTCATGATAACAAAATCTTACAGTTCTGATGATCAGAGATACCAAAAATGATTTTCAGCCATTTCCTGTTGCCAAAACAGAGAGCACAATGCCTTAATTGCAGAAAATATTTTGGGAACATTTGTAAAAGTGGGCTTAACAGACAAAAGTCCACCAACTTTTCCCGTGTTTTTGTACACTGTAGGTGATGTGCAGGAGTTTACGCCACAATCTTGATATCAAAAACAACAGACTGATCACTGTTGGTTGCACTGACCTGAGACTTGTGTCCCTGAGAAATCCTACAGGTATCAGTTTTGCTGTTCTTCACTAACAAAAAGATGCCCTCTTTCATTAATTTAACTAATACATAAATAGTATCTCATTTAGACATAACATTTTAAATGGTGGTTAATAAGCACATCAAGGTCACTGATTCTTACTAAGAACAATCTGTTTCAATTATATTACTGCTGTCTTTTCTTGTATCACAGAAAAAAATCAGTCTAATTCAATACAAAGAATTTGGTCTTGTCTTGTATTTCATTCAAAAATATAATGAAATGCTTAAAACTCAATATATCAGCCGAGCCCTAGTTAAATAAGAAGTGCTTCTTTCTTCCTAATCTGCTTTTAGCATATTTTTGTGGAAACAAGCAACTTAAGCAAAAGAGAGTCAAGACACTGAACTGCCACAAACTACCTTAACCAAGCATTAAATCTGCAAATCAACCAAATAACAGAAGCACCATATTGGATTTTAGCTGATATCTCCAAACTTTCTTAATTTATTTATTTACTTATTTTATTTAACCAGGTTTGTCCCATTGAGATCAACAGATCTCTTTTTCAAGGCAGACCTGACAAAGGATAGCAGCAAAACACAGTTTCACCAAACAGTCACTCAGACTCATACAGTACAAATGAAGTGAGAAAACAATTGTAAATCATCAATTAAAACAGTGACATTGAATGTCAGAAAGCTTGGATTCAAAGTTTTCACTGCAGATTTAAAAACATTCAGTGACACTGCAGCTTAAATTCAGTCTGCAGATTATGCCATGTAAAATGTGCAGAGAACCTAAACCCTTTAGCTGATACAGACACTGATAAATGGAAACAACTATGAGTATTTCTTTTTTGATTAGACCAACATTATGAAAAATTGACTTTGTTAGCAATAGCAAAGCCAAGCAACATCTGACCTTTTGAGGCCTTCAAACAGTGACCCGCCTTGTTTTTATGGAGCTTATACTTTCAAACAAAAATGTATTTGTGTAATTCAACAGGTTTATAAAAACTCTGCAAACTTCAAGCTGCTATATACTTCAGGCCATAGTACTGGCAGTAATTTCAGTATCTGCCTACGTTACTAACTTTCATATCCACATATACTAAAAGTTACCTTCTGAGGCAATCATCTGATAATGTGCTGATAATAGCTTGTCCTTATGCCAAATGCATTTGTCTATTCTGAGTCTGAACATCTAAAAATATCAGATGGAGGTATCTATTACTCAGCCTTGTGAACTTTCAAGTTAAGTTAAAAGTTGTAATTTGTTACCTGCTGCTGTCATCCTCCAGTTTCTCTCTTTTGTTCTTCTCTGTATCCAGCTGTGCCAACACTCGGGCCTTTTCCTGACGGAGCAGAGAATTCTGGGACTCCAGAGAGGCGAGCTGGGCCTTGATGGACAGCAGTTCCTCTGACGCTGATCTCTCCTTCTGCACAGCTACAGCCAGCTGTGCCTGAGCGTCCGCTGCAGAGGAGATGTCCGTTTTTTTATGAACTATGTTCAGCACTATTTTTGAGTGTTTTCTTTTACACATGAATTGCCCCTGCCTCTTACCAAGCCTATCAGAGATGTTCTTTTCTAGTTTTTCCCATGATGCAGTCTGCCCGCCCAATGAGGCCTGCAGGTTCTCGATCTGTCTTAGAAGGGGCCGTGTTGCAGAGGTGACACTCTGACTGAGTTCCTGGTTCCTGGTCTCTGCTTCCTGTAGCCTCTGTGAAGGACATTGAAAAACAATGTGACATACTTTCACTTCTTGTCCAAAACTTTGTAGCAGACCCCTTCACCAGCATATTATGTTACCTGCTGCAGCTCACTGATCTCCTCCCTCAAATAATCCTCTTTCCTTGCTTGCTGTTGCTCAGCCCTCTGTAGAGCCACTCTCAAGTCAGCCACCTACGAAGAGAGGAATTAATAATGTATGTATATTTCATATCAAACTGCTAGAAGTAAAAAACTAGGAGAGAAAAACAGTCTTGCCATTGTCCAACAACCGAGAACTGCATCAAAAAGTACCAGCTAGGGCTGAGAGATGTTGGTAAAAAGTGACACCTGGGTGTCTTTTCTCTTATAATTTAAATAGCAGACCCCCTCTCCCCCTCAAAATAAGGAATTCCATGTAAATGTGCTGAGTTGAATTATGTCTCATTATTAGCATTAAGTATTTGAATATAACACCAATTTATATCGTATCTTACATCTCAGCCAGCATCATGTGACAAAAAGTTAATTTCCAAAAACAGTATTTGATATTAAGTATGATAATGAAACTAGTACTGAAGGATCTCAGTTAGCTCTAGCTACAGCTGAAAGCAGCGCATTTTTTAACCACTAAATTGGCACCAATTATGTGCTGATGACAAGCTTGAGTTTCAAAGAACTGCATAAAAAAGGTATAAAAACATGACCATTATACTCATGCATCCATTCAGCCTGTACAATTAACATGTGCCAAGTGAGGAAGCATTGCTTGAGTGCATAAAAATAATGACTCTAATTTAAAGCATTACATTTAAACCTCAGTTATGTTTTATTGTAAATGCTCATATGTTAATGTTGAACCCGCACTTGCACATCATTTTGTAGTAGCTGACACTGACCAACGTTGAGAAATCATCAAAATTTTATTGAAAGTGTGTTCCTGGGGGTCAGTTTTGCTGTGTTCAATGCAGGTCGACAAATCTTAAGAGAGAAACATTGCGGTGGGGAGAATGAAGTTTCCTGAAGGCTGCCTGACTAACTGTGGATGGATTTTACTGACATACGATGTAGTCTTTTGCTACATAAAAAAAAGTTACGAGCCAGCCAGGAGTCGAACCTAGAATCTTCTGATCCGTAGTCAGACGCGTTATCCATTGCGCCACTGGCCCCCATGAATGCAGGAGGCTTTTCATCGAAACTAAAACCCAGCAGCACAAAAGCCACACACATGCATGAGTGCTTCCTGCCAGGCGGTAACGCCCCTCCCCCCAGCCCACACTTCACAGACTGACTTATAAATGAGCTGGCTTTACAACAGGAGCTCTCTCCAGGCAGCATGAGCACAAGAGGTGATACTGTGGCTAAAAAATACTGAATACTTTGATACGTTTTATTGCAGGCATAAACTGCCACTAACACACATTTATCTGATAATCAAGACGAGGGAGTGGCATGCATGACAAGGCCAACAACAAGCTTGTCAAGCTTGAGTTTTACAGGACTGCATTAAAAAAAGGTATAAAAACATGACCATTATACTCAGGCATCCATTCAGGAAGCATTGTTCGTGTACATAAAAATAATGACTCTGATTTAAAGCACTACATTTAAACCTCAGTTATGTTTTATTGTAAATGCTCATATGTTAATGTTAAACCCGCACTTGCACATCATTTTGTAGTAGCTGACACTGACCAACGTTGAGAAATCATCAAAATTTTATTGAAAGTGTGTTCCTGGGGGTCAGTTTTGCTGTGTTCAATGCAGGTCGACAAATCTTAAGAGAGAAACATTGCAGTGGGGAGAATGAAGTTTCCTGAAGGCTGCCTGACTAACTGTAAATGTACCCCAAAGTGGATGTAATGGGTTAGGTAGCGTGCTCAACTTTGGCCTGAAGGAGCATGGCACTATTGAGTGTTGTACAAACATATTGTGACGTCACTCCTCAAACACCATATAAAGCACACTTATATGCTATTTAACCATGTGCAGCTGCAGCTGGTCTCAGTATTCTGATACCATGCCAAGAAGAAGAAATATGGCTGTCCCCAAGCATGTTCTATCAAAAGTCAAACATTTTAAAGCATGCATGAAATTTGTCGGCGCACCGGACGAACATCAGTGTTGCCCAGCTGACGTTACCTTAGATCTGCATGGCCTGATTTAGTTGAAGCAGCTTCCCGGTTTCCCTGATGAAACACTGATGAAAGTTTGCTGAAGTATATTCAGCAAACTTTCATCAGTGTGTGAATGTTGCATAAATGTCTCTTCAGTGTAGCACATTTTTCTGAAGTGCAGTGTTCAATATGTTCAGGCAGAAGTGCTTAATTGAGGGACAGCTTACTTTGGTAGGGGTGAATGGAGCATGAACCCCCCACACTAACCTCTGACCCAACCCACCACCACATTAACTGTGATTTTACTACAGGGAACAAGGCTAGTTTTTAGCATAATGTTCACATGATAAGCTAAAATGACTTAAATACACTGTAAAAATATTTCTTGGTTGAATCCACAGTATAGGCCTGTTTTACCTGATCAGCCAGAGCCTCCTGCTGCATCCTGGCCTCCTCCTGGGCCTTCTCCAGGGCTATGCTCAGCTGCTCTTTGGCCTTTATTTCCCTGCTAAGCGCTGCCTCCTCTGCCTCACTGGCTTTGCTGGCATTCACCTTATGAAGCTCTGCCAGCTCCCTGAAACAAGAGACAGGTGATCAAGACAATGATGCTGTCACAGTAGCATATTCTGTTTGCAATAACAGGCAAACATTTTCCATTGGTGGCTTTGTTTATCATCATTTAGTGATTTAAAAAAAGTAATGTACTAGTACCACAATGTACTCTAACACTGAGACAGTAGATCTAGGGTATGTTATGTTACTTATAGGAGCTGTCCAGAGCAGCCTGGATGCTTCTGTTCTTCTCCTGCAGCTCCTCAGTGTCTGCCTGCAGCCGGCTCAGATCCTTCTCCTGTCGCTCCACCACAGCATTCAGCTTCTTGAT
Source organism: Cetoscarus ocellatus (assembly GCA_037902135.1). Classification (NCBI taxonomy): domain Eukaryota; kingdom Metazoa; phylum Chordata; class Actinopteri; order Labriformes; family Labridae; genus Cetoscarus; species Cetoscarus ocellatus. The sequence goes on from JBAMNC010000573.1 coordinate 1,016,373, forward strand.
GTTCTCCCTGTGCTGCTTCTCGACATCCTCCTTTCCATCCAGAACCTAATGTATACAAGTACACTGATCAGGCATAACATTATGACCAACGACAAGTGAAAAAAATTAACACTCGTGTTCTTATCACCTGTAAGTGTATGGGATATAATAGGGAGTAAGTAAAGATTTTGTATTCAAAGTTGATGTGGTAGAAGCAGGGAAAATGGTCAAGCGTAAGGATTTGAGCGAGTTTGACAAGGGTAAAACTGTGATGGCTGGATGTCTGGGTCAGAGTATCTCTAAATCTGCAGCTCTTGTGCCACGTTTCTGGTCTGCAGTGGTCCATGTCTATCTAAAGTGGTCCAAGGAAGGAACAGTGGTGAACCAGGGACAGGGTCATTGGCAGTCAAGGCACATTGATACATGTGGGGAATGGAGGCTAGCCCATGTGGTTTGATACAGATGAGCTACTGCTGGCTCAGTTTGCTGTTGAAGCTAATGCTGGTTTTGATAGAAAGGTGTCAGAATACACAGTGCATCATAGTTTGTTGTGTATGGAGCTGTATAGCTGCAGACCAGTCAGGGTGGTAGGTGGTCATAATGTTATGTCTGATCAGTGTATACACACAATGTGGCCCAATTATAGCCTCAAGTGATATAAATGTAGATCAACTACAAAAAGGATTATAAAACATATTTTAGGTTTAGTGATTCAGACAAAAGATAATACAAAAACTTAGGATAGCCAAAAAGAAAATAAAACCATTAAACAACCTTTTCAGGCTATATAAGTGTTGTTCCCCATTATTTAAGTCTAAGTATGGATAGACCTGTTCAAATATCACTCCAATACCAATGGACTTCGGTCATGCTCAGCCAAAGAAATACTTGAGTCCGAAGATCTTGCTTTTAGAAATACAAATGTATTTGAATAAGTTCAAATGACTCTAAATGTTGTACTTTCACTAAGCACGAGTGCAGACAAGAACATATGAGTGTTTTGATAAATGTGCTCCTGCTTGTCTTAGCCAGGACACTCTTGTAAGTGAGATTCTTTAAGGAACACTCCAACAGTTTTGTTGTTTTCGTGACTTGCCTCACCCCTGAATCCATGACAAGCAGGTAGACACCATTCTTTCGACTGTGTTTCCAGTAACATGGAAGGGACAGACCATGTTCGCCCATCGCTAGTTAGCGTGTGGTTTCTCAGTGCCACACCTTTAACACATCATCTCTGCACACTGACAAAAACAGCCACAGGAATGACCTAAGCATGACCCAGCCAACACCATCAATCATCATTCACAAATCCTAAGACCTAGTTTAATTCTCACGAAACTAGAACTAACTGCAATTACATGTCACAAACGTGTTGGTAGGTCTCATCGGTATGGCTTAAGTGGGTTATTAATTTTAAGCAGGATGGTGGCACTAAAATCTTCAGACAATAAGACAGTGCTTCAGGGTTAAATTCATCTTAAAATCCAATGTCATCTGGTAACCTATGTATTATCATTTCCTTTATTTTAAACTGAAAATCAAAAATTAAGAAATTTAAAAAAAGAACATCAATATTTCCTGAAAAAACACAAAAAAATATATATATATATATTTACTTCTTGTTATTATTCCAGGACAAAAAAGGAGAAATATTAAAATGGGACACAGGTACGGTTTGGTTTGAACATTCAGTTTGTCCTATTTGTGTTGCATGATTCAGGTACTGTTTTGTTCAAAGTTTGACTCTTATTTTTTGTATTTAACTTCTTTCTTTGGCCAATGAATGAAATAAACATGAAAAACAATCAAAAAATTAAATAAAATCACACCAAGAGCCTTTAGTACCTTGGTGGTGAACACACAGCTTATTTAAATTCGATACATGGCATAGCTTAAAAAGGTAAAACTCTCTATGAAGCTAAAATAGTTAGGAAAAAATTATCTTCACTTAAAGGTTAATGAACATGTTGTGTATTTAATATTTAATGGATGTAGAGGCAAGAGGTATTTCCTGAAAGACTGAATGAAAAGAGGGGTCTCATGAAAATGCTTAAATCGAAAAATAACTCAACTGATCTGAGTTGGGAAGCAAGGTGGTTGAGGCTTTTTTTTCTGTTTAAAGATAAGAACTGAATATCTATTTTTTCCTTTAAATTTTGGTAATAAATTATAGTATAAGTGTAACAGGTTTAAGGTTACAGTTAAAATAATAGTTCTAAAATCATAATACTTCTGGCAACTTCGTCATGTGCTTTCCAACTGGAAGAGGTTCATTTCTGAAGGATTAGAGAATTAATTAAATTTATCAAATGTTTATTGACTAGTAAACCCAAAGGCTCAAATGCTGACAGTTGTAGAAATGAAAAAAGTTGAATATAAATGCTCGGCTAAAGCTAAACAGTCCTTTGCATAATAATTATATTATTTTGTTAACATAGACTAGGGATGGGAATTGATAAGATTTTATCGATACCAATGTTATTAACAATCCTGCTAATCGATCCAATTCTTTAACGATTCCCTTATTGATTCCTGCAGATTTTCCGTGTGGGCAAATGTTGGCCTGTAGATTTTCAGTTGCAACAAAGTCAAACACACATGTCACAGCATAGATAACTGCTTCTGCAAGTTGCTGGTGTTTCCACACACTTAAGGTTGTGCAGTAGGCATCTTTTGCAAAAACTTAAGCCACAATTCTGACCGCTTCTGAACCCTGTCAGTGGAAGGAATTGATAAGGGAATTGATTGGCAAAAAGACTCATGATATCGATATTTTGATGGAGCTGTTGACGATTTTCAGCTGGAATTGGTTTTCGATTCTCATCCCTAACGCAGACATACAGATACTTAAGTGAAGTATCATTTAACCAATAACAATAAAATGTTAACCTTCACCAATATTCACCTCAATCATCCCACATTCACCACAGTTATCAGTCCTACCTGCTGCAGCTGCTTAAGCTCCTCTTCCATCTCCTTGATTTTTTTCTGTTGTTTTGTGACTTTTGTGTCACTTTCCTTCTCCTTTACTCGCAGTTTCTTGATGATGTTGCTGTGCTGCAACTGCTGCTTTGACAGCTTTTCACCTACAGGTAACAAAAAATAAAGTCCTGCTCAGCAAACCACATCTGACAACTTGTGTATTTGTACCCTGTATTTCATTTTTGTGTATAAAAGTCCGAAGCTATGACGTATTCAAACAGGGTCTAAAAAGCTGATGCAGGAATGAATTCCACTTCCCTTACAGTGTGTTCATTATGCCTTTGAGTTATTGTGACAGTTGAGCAACTGTTTGTTAAATCAAAAAGGTACTAAGAAATGTAGCAGAATGAAAAGTCCTGTCCTCAATTGGTCAGAAGTTAAACCTATTCTGAAACAAGCAGAATACGTCATATCACTTTAAAACAAAGCTGTACCTTCTTCAAGCAAGCCTCGGATCTGCTCCTCTTTTTCTCTGATGAGCTCCATGGTATCATTGGCATTTAACCTTGTAGAAAGCTCCTCTCGCAAGCCCTTGATTTCCTGTAACAACACAAAGCAATCCTTGTGACCAGTGCTTTAGACACAGGGACTTTTTTCAAAGTAGAAACAAATGAGTTGGTGTTAAAAAGATAATACAATATCATTGAATGTGTTACAGTTCAAGCATAGCCAATATTTTCTTTAAAGAAATTTTTAAGCCTTGAAAGTCATTGAGCCATGTACACATGAAGACACACACCCACACACACACAAAGCATAACCAGCATACACCATTAGCAGAAAAATCATCGATTATATCTGCCAACTGAAGCTCCACATCTATTTCCTGTCATTGATGTATACTGATACATGGGAGGACACATCACAAAGGCATTAGGGTAATTTCAGACACTGACATGCACAAAAAGGAAAATAATCCCAAAGGAGAATTTGCCTGTGGATCTGCTCCGACTGTTGGATTTCAAAGCAGATTCGCCTTTAAATCAAAGTGTATGCCCAGTCTAAGCAAAGTTCTTTAAAAAAAAAAAAATCAACACCAAAATAAACTTCATCAAACAAATATTTCCTCACACTATACCTTTTAGAATTATATTTATGTAACGTGTAAACTCAACAAAGTACCAGGCTGGATTCCAGCCTTAGAATGACTAAAGCCTGATCTATGCTTCTTCCTCTAAGCTTTACCATAGCCTATACTCTAGGTCCACGCAGTCCTGAATAAGCGTGGAGGGCTTAGCTAGAAGGCTGCACGTTCCTCTACATGAAATGTTTATGTGTTTAGGAAAAATTTGAACTTCAATATCAGTTCTAGCAGGTGACTGGACGATCATTCCGTCAATCATATTCATTACGGGCCAATCAAATAATGTAGTAAGGGCGCATGTTAGAGCCCGATATGTAACAATGATCCGAAATGTTATAAAAAAAATTGTAATAAAACCCGAAATGTGATAATTGGTCAATAATGTAGCAAAAGTGTTGAGCCACAAATGTAATAAAAGAATGTAATAAAACCCAAAATGTAATAACTGGTCGATAATGTAACAAGATGCTGAGCCCAAAACGTAATAACTTCATTACATTATGGGGCATAATGTAATAACTGATCCAAAATGTAACGAGTTATTACATTTTGGGCAAAAACTTATAATGTTTTGGGCTCAGCATCTTGTTACATTATCGACCAGTTATTACATTTCGGGTTTTATTACATTCTTTTTAATAACATTTTGGGTCATTGTTATATATCAGGCTCTAACAGGGCACTACTGCAGCAAATTAAAATACAAAACGTAAGTCACTATGTAGAACAAACTATCATCAAAAGGTGTTGAAAGTGGAGCGAAAATGTCTTTTTTTATCGATAAGTGCTTCTAGTGTTTGTTCTTTACTGGATAAAGAAAAACACTCAAGATATGACAAAACTGCTACTGGAGCTGTCAGCATCTATGCTCATCACTGTACAAGAAGTCACTTCCTGCTGTCATCTCACTCGTAGCGCTCACTTCCTCCTGCTCTAAAGGACTGATTGGGCCGTGCCGCTTTGGGCCGCTCACAGTCATTGTAGACTGGGGCTTGGCGAGGTGGATCTGCTTGATTACAGACATTGAATCATGCAGGTCCAGCTGCTGCACAAAGTTAAGATACACCCACTTACAAGTATAAACTCTAAAGATAGCACAGGGCACTAAAATAGTGGTACATGGTAGATGAATGAGTATAAAGCAGGCTTAAAATGTTACCTTCTTGGCAATGTCTCTCTCTTTGCAAGCCAGCTGAGCCTTTCTCTCTGCATCTGCTATGCGCTGGGTGAACTCATCCTTAAGGGACTGAACGGTTGAGCTCTCCTCCTTCAGGGTCACCACCTCACTGAAGATGAACAGATTTGTTAGCTCACTGACAATGTACTGACAGCATCAAGGCAAAACAGCACATTTAAATTCATTCAGAACTCAACAAATGGAGAGACTTATTGAAGACATCACTTTGCATTCCATAGTTTGGACCAACCCTCGATGTATTCATGGCATTTTAAGCATCACAGCACATCATAACTCACTCTTTAAGATTGTCACACTCTTCCTCCAGCCTTGCTTTGTCTTTGCTGACTGCTAGCAGCTGAGACTCTCTCTTCTCAAGGCGTCCAGTCAGCTCATCAATGACCTGCAAAATGTTCAGACCAGGTTTCTGTGTTATCAGGCATAAGAGGGCTGTTAAAAAAAACTACCTCACTAAGAAAGCACAGTCATGCCCAAAGGTTTTATGGTTAGCATCTTCAAATAGTAAAACAATATTTGGGATTGTGAATGGGAGAGACTTAAATTTTACAGAACTTATTGGAGGGAAAAAAATCTAACTTTAAAGCAGATTTGACTAAATACCTTCAACTTTAAACAATCAACCACAAAGCAAGGTTTGGGAGAGAGAAACACAGATTTGCTCAAGTCACCTGGCTTGAAGTAAATAGTAAATGGACAACATGGATGTAGCTGTTGTGACATTCGTGCAAAGCTTTTCACTTCTATTTGCATCCTATAGACGACTATGTACATTGTTTGTGAGTTTATGACATCGCTAATAGATGACTGTTCACAATACTTTGTTATTAATGCCAAGTAATATAAGTTAAAGAGCTCATATTATGTTTTGTTAATGCCCAACCAACGACACAGTAGACCTGTCAGCCAGTCAGAGCAGACTGGGTCCACATGGGGAAGGGGGCTTCAAACTAGCAGCTCAAACAGACTGAGCATACAGGTAGATAAGGGGTACTAAATACGTGAAAACTAGAAGGCTTTTTAAACAAAAGGGATTGTGAACATACTCTAGCAGTCATCTATATCAAATATATGAACCCATGTTGGCTCCTCAAGTCATATTAATTGTCTGTTACTCTACTGTTTCATTCAGTTTAGGACTTTTACATGGTAATGTATTAAAAAAAAAAAAACACCACCCTCTTATCTTGAAGTTACGTTCACTGGTTCATACCTTGTAAACTTGTGTACGTATTCTCACATTGACACAAAAAAATAATAATTTAGTGGAGCTTGGAATAATGTTCTTCATTCCCATCTGGATATTTTTTTCTAACTGAATGGCAATACACTTATCTTATCTCATTATCAGTTTTGTTGCAGAAATAAAAAAAAACTGGGTTGTGAAAATACCAGAGCTTATTTAATGTAAAGAGGTTCTTCTAAGTTTGAAACAATATTATTACCTGTTTGGTACCACAGTGACAAAACAGAACACCTATATACCCAATTTGGATTGATTTTTATTTTTTACTCGTGAAAAATTGCAAATGAACTCCTGTTTATGGTCAAAATTGTAAAAAAACAGAAACAATATTGCTGTACAGAAAGACTGTAGAAAAACTAAAACCTCTTAGATACCAAGTATTTCAAAATATTAAAATATCCATTTACTTTAATCATTGATGGTATCAAAAAGAACAAAAACTTACTGATCCTCAGCCAGGTCTTTTACTACTACCTGTGTGGGTGTCCAGGGCCTTTACTGATATCTATCCATATTTCTTGATTTTTATATTAATATACTGAATGCTGCTTACACAAAATAAAAGCAAAAATATATGTCTTCAATCAGATTGAGCACAGAAAACAGATTAGGGAATAATAGAGTCTATAAGCATATTTCAGATGTCTCAGTATTTTAAAGGGATAGCTCAGTATTTTTAAGTGGAGAGGTATGGCGTTCATGTCATTACTAATACATCAGCCACAGTGAATATGGTCAACTCTGCCCCTTTACAGAGAGGCAGGACAGTAATGAAAACTGGGCTGCACATTGCTGCTGATGGGGCAAAGAGCTCCTCACACTTGGGGGAATTTTAAGTTGAAAAAAAAAAACAGTATTGGGGCCCTGGTGCATTGCTTTATTTTTCCACTATCAAGCCTCTTTGTTTTGGGGGCTTGCAAACAGAAAATCCAAGCATTGAACATATGATCAGGGGAAATCCCAAATGGGCTTATGCTTGTATAGGGCTTGTCATTCTTATTAGTGAAAGCGCTTTTACACAGCACACCTACCTATCCTCACTCTCACATTCACCCCCTGATTGTTGAAGTTTCTTCATAAGTAGTCCGTCTGTATCAGCTAGCACATTCACACTCTCTCATAACTGTTTACACACCACTGAAGTAGCAGTGGGACCACCTTGGGGTTAGTGTCTTGCTGAAGGACACATCAACATATGACAGATAGAGCTGGGCTTGAATCCTTGACCTTTGTTTGTGGTGTAGCAATTACCAGACTAAGACACAAACCCCTTTAGTGTGTCCAAACACCCCAATGCTGAAAATTCATTCAACTGCAAGGATCTGTTGGCCTTTCAGGCTTCTGCACCTTAACTGTTTTCTCGTTCACATTAATATGACCAGAGAGGATTCCTCATGTCTAGATACAAATCTGTTGACATCTATAAACAATAAGGACACTTTATTTATATATTTTATACTGACAATGCTGTAAATGCTGCTTGCTTACTGGGATTGAAACATAGTTTTGTTGTTTGTTTTGTATTTGTTTGTATAATGTCAATACAGAACCTATTCTATCATTGTGTTTGTTCTGCCGCTCTAGGGACAGAGCTGACTGGAGTAACTATGGTTACTGCTTGACTATTGGTACAAACTTCATACAGCCCCATTACAGAAAAAATGATCTCTACCTTCAAGTAAGCAAATTTTTCACTGAGCATTACACCTAGCATTTTTTCCCTCAAATCCATTAATTCTACATTGCCCTCACCAATAGCAATATGAAGTCTGAGACTCATGTTCTTGTAATGTGAAAAAAAAAACATATTGATAAAATTACATCGCCATGTCCTAATGTCACTGAAAATATGGCAATTAATGTTAAAACTTGACATACTTTGCCCTGGCTTGATACATAATACTAGAGGTTTTATTGAGACAACAGCTACCTTTTGGAGCTCCAAAATCTGAACAGTTGAGAAGCTTTTCATCTCTTCTGTGATTGGTGGAGTGAGCTTATCTTCACCCATGCAGGTAACATCAGACAGTGTGACGTTTGCCTCAGATTCATGTTCTGTCAACTCTTCCGGCTGCTCACTATTAACAGGTGTCGCACTCCGTCCGCTCTCCTCCATCTCATCCAGCGACTGCTCCCTCATTGATTCAGGGAAGCCCTCCTCCTTGTTTTGACCCTCCTCGTCCTTCTCCACTGCTCCATCATCTTGTTTTTGACAAACAGCTGACGGCACTGTCAAAGGAGCAGGGCCTGCAGTGACAGACGCTAATGTCCGGCTGCCAGGAATCTCGTCATCAGAGTTAACCTCACTAACACTCCGGCTATCCAAAGATTGAACACTGAATGAATCAATGCGCTCAAATGCATCTGAGGAGGAGCCGCAGCTTTCTGTAAGTTTGGAATAGTCCTCCAGACGGGGGAAATCTCCACATGTGGAGGCAGTGAGAAGCTGGAAGGAGCCCTGCATCAGATGGAGGCCTGCTTTGCCCTCCCCTGTCTCTTGCCTGGAGCTGGCTGAGCTCTCACTCAACACAGACTCGTGGTCTAGAACTTCAATGTCACTGGTGGTGGAGGTTCCTGAGGAGAAAGCACTGACTGGAGGGGAAGGGGTGTCGCTTTGACGGTCCTCCACCTTTGAGTCTTTATGCTCTACGAGAACTTCTTTAGAGGAAGAGGAGGGCGATGGATCAGAGGCGGTAGAGCTTTTGGGTTCAGACGTTTCAGCAGAAGGTTCAGAGGAATCTACAGTATCCTGCTCGATCTGGAGAACTGGTGGATTCTGTGGTGGTTCTGTTTTCGAGTCTTCAGAAACTGCTGTGCTAACATCTGTTTCTGCATTGCTCTGTTTGATGTCATTGTCAGGATCACTGGAAGAATAAGCAGAAGAAATAGGCTCCAGGAGGATGGTGTCTGCTTGAGATGCTGCTGGTGAGGACTCAGGCTCAGGTAGCAGATTCTCTGCAGCTGTCTCTTTCTCCTTGTTCTCGTCACCAGATGCTGACTGTTCAGTCTCCTCTTCATTTTGGACCACAGCCTTAACACTTTTCTTTTCCTTCTCCTGAGGCCGCCTTTGGGACTTTGCCGGGGGCACAGACACTACCTGTGATTTTGTGACACCTTGAACATCTCCTGGTGGCAGAAAGGCACTGAAAAAGTTTTCCGATTCATCCACAACTGTGCGGGTGACAGGAGTGGTAATGGCCTCGGAGGAGGGAGGAGGAGTGGTGGTCTTTTCTTCAGGAGGTGCTTCCCATTGTGTTATTCCCCATCCTCCACTTAAGGACAGCTTTTCAGGTAATGTAACATCTGTGAGGGGAGAGCGATTATACCAGTTAATACAGTAATCAAAAAGGTTTATATAAAGGCTTGATCTGTTTTACACTTGGGCTGCATAATATTTTTACATTATTCAAGCTGCCAACATTTTGAAACATGTTTTTGCTATTGCCAAGTTATACCCCATCCATACTTCCAGAAAAACCTAGAAGTTACCCTGAATTTACGTGAGCAAGATGCATGTGTGAAAGCAAGCAGCAGGGTTTTTCACCCTGACTTTACCTGAAAATTTACCTTAGTCTTGTGTTCTGGGCACAAAAATGTGGCCTCAGTAGTCCAGGGTTCTAGAAATATCTGCACATGAGATGGAGGCATGCACAGTGCATATAGGGGGTGTGGACTTAATAACCCTACAGTAAGGGGTGTGCTATGCATGAAATCAGGTTGTTTTAGTCAAGAGTATTCTTGAATATATTTCCCCAACTATATTTAAAATCCCAGTTAATGGCCAACCTTCAATTTTGTAGATTCCAGGTTTATTCACATAAATTACCATTAATTCCCATGAAAGTTTTCAACTTTGATAATTCCAGGATCTTGACGTTTTTGAAAATGCCCAGCCCTAGTGAAGAATAACATAATCACACTTGTTCACATTACTGTACTTGAATGGCTTATTTTGTCTTTTTACACATTTTGTTGTTGTACAAACCAGAGGTCTTACTTTTGCTTCAGATTATTTTGGGGAAAGTTTGGTACTGCTCTACATTTTACAAAGCATATACATAAAGAAATAAGAAATAACAGAGCAAATAAGTGAGATCAAAGCATTCTGGCAACTATAGGAGCTTGTAAAGTGTTTGGTTTACACGACAGCATGACAGTCAGCTGCATATGGAGAGAGTATCAATCTAAATATGCTGCTGCATTTCACATTAGTGGAAATCAAATACCCTGGCTGGAGATTCATACACCATTATTTGAGAAAATTACAATGTTTATTTTAAACTGCGACAATCGACTCTGTTTAGAGTTACCTTAAAGCAAACTGCCTCTTATTTCTACATAAGCAGGTGTATAAGTCTACAGTTTGAATCCCAATACATTTCAATCATACTGATCTTTATTTAGGTGTTGTATTCTTGTATTCTTGACACCCATGAGCATTACTTACCTTCATAAGGCATAACAGTGTCACCCCATTGGTCCTCTTCCTTAATGTCCAAAACACGGTCTATGGACTTCTGGGCAGTTGTCAAAGCTTGTTTAGCAAAGCTGGACAGGTGAGATGTATTGAACCAGCTCATTTTACCTTTCAGGCTAACCTGCTATCACCAAGTTAAGAGGAGGTTTGACGGATATTTAAGGGAACACGGTGTAACCACACTAAACAGTCACATTAGCTGTCACTGCATACTTCGTTGTCGGGATAACCTGGTACGAGGTGTTTTTCGTAATTTCAAGTTTCTTTTGGTCTAGAAAGGCTTCTTTGACAGCTAGCTACAGCCTAGCCAAGCTGTGAGTTAGCCAGAGCATATAGTTGGTGTACAGGGAAATCAATCCCAGATACAGTCACAGCCCGAGAAACTGTCCAGCTGGCACTCAAAATCCCAACATTTCGACAGGTCAAGTCGTGTGGATACACGGGTTTATCAAGACCGCCTCCAGCCCATCAGATGGAGAAAGGTACCATGGTTAATCCGAGGTTTGTGCGGCTCCTCTGCTCAGCCGTCATCGTTTGTTTTGGTCGCTCTCAACTTGTAGCAGTTAGCATTAGCTTACTCGCTACTTCCTTTCCACGTAGCGCTATGACGTCATGATCCGGTACGACAGCCCAGTCAGCAGTGAAGCCCTGCACTGGCCTACATTTTTATCTGTGTCATAATAAAAGTTATTTTTATCATGGAAAATAAATCAAACACCGTTCAGGATTTGTTCTTTTACTGTGGTCTCTTGATTGAGGAACATTAGCAGGATTAGACAAATAAGTGATGATTCATCATTTAAAAAAAAATATTACTCATCTTTTGTTGGATAATTTTGTCCTTGTAAGTTTGTCTATTCTTGTGTGTTTGTTTAATTTATATGCATACGTTAATTAAGCTTTCATCTGTTTCCAAGAAAAATACACTGAGAATGTTTTTTTCCCTGTTTTGTTGGTTTGCTGTTAGAGGTGTAAGAAAACATCAGATGACCAATATATTGCAATATTTTGTGGCACAATAACATATTGATACTTTATAGAGGAAATTCAGTGCTTCTTGAATAAATAATTTGGAAGCAGACATTTAACTATCGAACTCTATCTGTTTTTTATATTTATTATTCTTTATTATTGGCACAGACAGCAAAGTTTACCCATGTTGGTTGGGCATCCCAGCTGACACTGGTCAAGAGGCTGGGTGCACTCTAAACTGGTCGCCGGCCAACCACAGAGCCACATACAGAGACAGCCAACCATCAACACTGACACTCATACCTAAGGGCAATTTAGAGCCACTGATTAACTCAGCAAGCCTGTTTTTGGTCTGTGGGAGGAAACAAGTACTCACACAGAAAACTCGAGGGTCAAAGCCAGCAATCACCTTGGTGTTAGGCACACGCACTACACTTCTGCACCACCATGACACCTTTAATGGACCATGCATTACATATATAACACTGACTGTTTTATGCATACAATACTGTGGGGTATTTATACAATAAAAGATTTTTTAAATAGATTTTTAATTTAGTTACAACAAAAGCGAATCCTGTCTGGTTTAATTAGCATGATATTTAGGGGTGTTTTATATCGTCACCCCTGTATCACATTACTTTTTGCAACTTAGGCTTGTCTGGGCAAACATTTTCAGTCAACTGGCAATGCCCACTTTTGGGTCCAGACCCAACAAATTGAGAACCACGAGATCAGGTTATTTTGTTGTATGCATGAGATATGCAATGTGCTGAGATGGAACCAAAACAAAGGAGCCTGCTTAGGGAAAAATAAAGCTTTGAAATGTGTCCAGTACAATTTGCAGTCAACTAAAAGCCAAATTTTTTCACTTAAAATTCACCACACAGCTGATTTGCAGCAACGTGCTCCTGACGTCCATGCATGATCTTTCCTTCAAGGGACAGAGATGACCAGAGTAACTATGGTTAATGTTTTGATCACGGCCATTTTACTATTTTTTCATATTAAATTATTTAAATATAGCCTAATAGAAGACTCCTTTTCACCATACTCATAAAAAGACAAATTACAAGTTCTCTTGTTTTTCTGTAAAAAAGTAACATTTAGCAAACCTCTGCATTGCTAACCATTTTTTACATTTTTGATCAGGTTTTCAGATCAGAATTTAATCAGGACCCAAGTCCTTTATTTGAGAAAATTTCCATTTTTCAGAAAAACATCCAAATGCCTCGAGAGAGCTGTTTACCATGTATTGAGCATTTTGATTGATTTGATTTTTATTATTGTGTCATGCATATACAATACGCCCAGCCCAACAGGCTTACATGACAGCATTATTCAATAATCAAGTTCAGAGATCATTTTGGACCCTTACAAAAAGAAATAATCTTACAAAAATAAACTATCCTGACATTTCTTTTCCAGGCTCTGGATACAAAAGAGGCCAACTTGTAAATATTATAACTAAACGACCATTTCAGTCTGTCATCGTCAGTACACCAATACATATCAGGACTTTTAATGTACATTTCATTCTTCAGAGGAGCTCTCAACTCATCGTAAAAGGGACAGTACAAAAGAAAATGTGATTCATTCTCAACTTCACCTAATTCACAAAGTCTTCAACAATTTAAACTGCTTTAAATGTATTTTCCTAGAAATTGTTTAAACTGTTTTGTTGCCTTGAAGTGGAGTATCTTGACTATTATTACATGGTTACATACTAAGTGGTGAAAGTGTTCAGGTTACTTTTAGAATTATGATTATCAGAGTTCAGAATGTGGTCTGTTAATGTTTTAATTTTCTACATGAGATAGAGTGACAGTAACAGAAGCCATATCTTAAAAATAAAATGATCATCCTAATTTTTTACAAAGTATTTCTTTTAAAAACTCAGACTTCAAATATCTTTTAACTTAAAGCCTGGTTTCCACTTTACTACCACAAATACACGTTGGGACATCAGTTACAAATAACATAATTAGAAAAAAAACATTTATTCCAGTTCACATATTATTATCAATGTCTATTAAGCACCACTTCAGTGGTCATTACAACATAAAAGTCAGAATAAATAAATATTCAAGAGATCCAATATCAAGACATGTGGAGACTGTTTTTTTATAATGATATGAATGCTTCTCTGTTTGCACAGAGCACGTCTTTGATTGAAGTGCACATAAAACATTTGGACAGACTTCTGTAAGATATACAGAAAATGTATGACCAAAACATAGCAAGACATGAACAATGGTTTGGCTTTTCAGTGCGAAACATAAAGTCAATAAGAACATTAAAGCAAAGACATCAGCTACAATCATGTGACCTGGTTCACTGTAAACTTTTCTAGTTATCAGGCCATCCTGAATATCCTGCACGAGGTGATAGCTGGACAAAAAACAAGAGTGACATCAAGAGTTAGTGGGAGTGCCTAAGTCTTTCCTAGGAGGTGAAGCAGAGTCTGAATAACATGGTCTGAGGTGTGGTGACATCAGCGACAGCCAGCTCCTGTCTGTCAGCCAGGCCAAGCTCTGGAAAAATAAACATGGACATGAATGAAAACCCGTGTAAGATCACACAGTCACAGTGTTTTCACAAAAAAACTAAGAGTGTGGGCAGTGCCTTTTTTAAGCAAAACTAGAAGAAAATGAGCTTCCTCACCCTTTAGAGTTTTGGACAAATTTGGCCGCGTCCTCTGTTCAATAGAGGCAACAGACTGTGACATGAAATACAAACAGAAAGTTAGCTCAAACAAAAACTCACAAGACTGCCTCATAATCTCAAGACACACCTCTTTACCACAGACTAGAAAAGTGTTCTCAACTGGTGGGTCAGGACCCAAAAGTGGGTCAAAAAGCTATTTTCAGTGGGTTGTGAAGGACAAGCCTGGAAAACACTAAAAGTGGAAAGAAGTCTATAACACCAGTCAGATGCACAAATACCCTGAGAATTGTCTTCATCTACTGGGGTGTGCCTTATATATATGAATGCAAACAGCCGGGTTTTTAACCCGACTTTACTGAGATTTTTCCCCAATTAGTAATTTTCACAAATCAAAGAGGAACCTGTCCAGAATATTTCCTGGCTTGCTTATTCATGCATGTCCCATGCTTGTTTGGGAGTCAAACCCCATTCACACATGCACAAAACCCTGACATTTCCTAAATGCACCTCAGAGGGCTCCATGTGTGATGTATAAGGCAGGTTCTAAATTTTTCTGCTGCCTTCCCTTGTAAATGCCCCTTGTCCACAACTACGTTGACTGACAGCTTAGTTTATCAGTTAGAATATTGTGGGGTTTTTTTAAGTTCAGGGTAAAAGTATTTTAGTCAATGGAGGGGTAGGAAAGGGAAATACTAGGGAGCTCACAGAGAAATTTAAGGGTTTATACAGCACACCCAAGGAAATATGGTCAAATTTCCATAATTTTCTATGGTATGACCAGGGTCCTAACTCTCAAGAATTTTTCCACTCTCTCAACCACTCAATGCTTGGCAGGAAAACTGAAGGAAAACTTCTTGAGAAGGGGGGACTTTAGTTGAGCAAGTTAGGGAATTCTTACTGCAGGTTATAAATTAAATAAAAATCAAAGTGCACGTGTCAAAGTTGCTTTTAATGTACTGACGCCCTGAGCAGACTTGGATTCATATATTCTGTATGACTCAGTTTCACCTTATTGATGAGGACATTTTGTTTGTTTGCCAGAGTTTTCAACTTTTGCATCTTCTCTTCTTGGGATTACAACACTGGTTTTCCTTTGACATTAAGGTGTTTCTTCTAGATCTTTGGGAAACTTACCCAAATTAGCATGCAAACACAGGAAAATAAAGAGTTTGCAAGCATGTCCTCTAAGGATTTCTGTAATAATATCCTTTATAAAAATCTATTTTTTTCTTATCTGTTTATTTGGCCATGTTTTGCTCTATCTGAGGTCCAATCTGAAGCTTATTAATTTAATACATTTGTTCTGTGAAAAATTTAGAGAGATTTGGATAAAAATGTATCATTACGGAGGTGGTAAGGCTCTGCTGAGAACTTCACTGCAACACTATCAAATGATCAAATGAATGTGGTCGATTACCTGTAAGTATAGTGTCTTGCTTTTTCCTTCCATAGTTGCAGTTATGGCTGGTGATTTCATTTGTCTGAAAAAATGAATGTTTATATTTGAGTATTGAACACAGTTTGAAAAGCAAATATGACCTAATAAGAAGGTGGTAATTGCTGGTTATACAAGATATTACGGAAGGCAAACATACAGAGAGGCACTCTCAGTCAAATAGTCCAAAACTTCTTGGAGTTTGGAAGATGGAGAAAAGTTCAAGTCCGTGGGAACTTGGCTGCAAGCAGAACAATTTTCCTGTTTCAAAACGACAAAAATAAAACATGAACATTTATTATTATAAAAGGTAACATTGTAAAGGTAAGCATGCTGTGATAGAAAAAAAACCTCAGTGACTAACCTTCCGTTCTGCCTCAAAAGTACATGTGTACAGGCCGTCCACATCATTAAACACCATGTAGTTATTAAGAGGTATATAGGCACTGCAGATGCAAAAGGGTAATATCATAAGAAATAAAAATACAGGACAAGTTTCTACAGATCTTCATTTTGTCTTTATTTAAAGCAGAAAACCCAAGCTCACCTTGATGCTATTTTGAAAACCTCTGTGGCACAAGCAGCTGGGTAAAAAAAAAAAGAAAAAGAAAAACAAAGGTGTGTCCGGGTAGATATGTGTGTTTAAATTCAGTCAATATACTTCACGCTGTTTGTCAATGTTTAACCCTTTTATGGCAGGGCATAAAATCATTCAAAAGAGACAACAGTTTCACGCATATTTCCTTAAGAGTATTTCTAATTAGGTCTATAAAGAACTTACCAGCTATGACAGCATTTGTAGAAGCAACAGCTGGAATTATTCTCTTAACAACACCTGAAACACACAAGTAGAGGAAGGAAGGAACATAGGTGTTAGTTATTTCTTGACACGGATGACTGCAATGATGGAAGTTGTTTCAATCTAATAGGGAGGTCTGTATATAACACATCCTTTTTCATCTTTATAAATATTATTTACACAAAATAAATGTAGGTTACAGTCTTCCAAAGACCAAAAATCACATGCATAGCAACAGTCAGTGTGTCTTGTGTACTTTGGCTTGTCTCCCAGCTGAGCTCAAATAAAGTAGCAGTGCTATGGTGTTGACAGGTAGGTGTGCTTCATGTGCTCACCTTGTGTTAGTCTGTATGTGACTCCTGTAATGCTGAACTCTGCTGCCCTCTCCAGCGATCTCTGGTACACCCACTGAATGTGCTCTGGGTCATCTCCATCCAGGACCACACCGTCTAATTCACACAAATAAACAAACAAACACGACAGTAGGTTTAAATACTGAGGCAGAGATTGTTGTTACAAAGTCCTAAGTTGTGTTGGGCCTTTCCTGGCTATTGTTGACTTTTCAGTTCCCAGGATATCACTCTTAAACTTTTGCTTATGGAAAATTAAATTTCACATGCTGCTTTCAATACAGATTAAAGTCTTCAGGATAACAGTTACTAAAATACTGCATTTAAATGTTTTTCTGTTATTTCTTTATTACTAGATATTGCACATACATGCCTTTATACTGTATTATATTGTCGATGCAGTTTTCAATTTAAATAAAGACTTTAGCAATATAATTATTCATAAATTAACAATAGCTTGTCATTGATCAGCTTGTGTTAAAATCAATACTTTTATAAATAAAAAAAGATGGAAAAAATATTTACCATTTATTTTTTCTTAACATAACTCTGTGACCACAAAATCTAATTCAATCCTTTTAGATTTTTGTTTTTTCAAAACAGTTTCCATAAATCAACACACAGGAAGTGACATCATTTTTCTTCAGAAATTGTAAAGAGCACAGTGAGGGGAGAAACAACATTCTGTCTTCGTTTAAAAGAGCTTCCTTGACACTGATCTGTAATTCTTTTGTCCTACTCTTGAGCCTTGTATGCAGTGCCATTTCAAGCAATGCTATCTTTGTCTTTGTGATCTATTAATCTCACTGTGAACATCATGGAGGCAGAATCCAGGCATGTGTTGTTCCCCTCTCTGTTCCATCCCCCAAAGGTCGTAACAGAGGTGAGACAAGGGCTCTCAAAGCATGTCTGCCTTTGTGTGCATATCAAATGCACTGTGCTGCCCCTGACACCAAAATCATGTTCTAATTAAGGCATAAGGACAGTAAAGCCTTGTTATGGCAGTTTTGCATAAATGCACCGTCAAGAAAGGATTTTAACATCTGTTCACATTCAACTGAATTTAGGCAGAAATAAACCATATGTTTTCAAAATCACAAAATCTAAGATTTAATGATTAAAGTATTGTTTATCTGTCAACAGTCGGCTAATTGTCAAATTTCTGACATAGTATGGACTAATTTGTTTCAAAAATTCCATCCCCCGTTTCAACCTTGTTCGATAAATAAACCCAGCAGGATAGAAGATCTTCAGCTAAGTACAAGAAATAATTATGTTGGTGTCAACGCTATGCCAGCCAATGTTTTTGAAGAATATCATGTCATTTAGATAATTGACCCTTTGTTTGCTTTTCTGATTAGTTAACTGACCGACCAATCAGAATCCCTGATCAAAGCAGCCGTTGTCAAGTTACACAGTCAAACACTTCCTGTGTAGGCAAAGTCTAAATTGATGCAGTTTTATTCTTAATTACTTGAAAGATTCATACAGATTTTGTTTTTATACACCCTAATGTTTATTCTTTATTCTTTCACCTGGGCAAAATCTGTAAAAGAATCGAATACACTGAATATGAATAAAAGCTGGTTAAAAGTAAGTAGTTTGGAATTGTTCCCAATGGGAACAACAGATTGAGTCTTATCTAATAACAGAAACTAAGGAGGGAGTGGCTTAACAGAGGTTTGCTTCCTGGAAAGGGCAGAGCTTGACAAACGGTCAATTTAATCTTGTTTTGTCACAAAAGTTAGCAACCTGCTAACAGCCAGGAATTACTCATTGATGAGTCACTGTAGGTATTATAAAATTCACATTCAAAGGAACTTCATACCTCCAAATGGTTTCTCTTTGGGCCACTGCAGCGTCCGAACATACTCAACACAATGTTCTGGCAAACGAGGCATGGAGGCTATTGTACACATGGGGAAGTTTACCTACAACATAGAGTGTATTGTAAGATTGAAAATCACTCCATAACTTTTACTGAAAATAGTTTGATATAAAATATCTTTTTTATATTAAAAAATGATTGCTCACCTGAGGAGGGTATAGCTCAAGTGTACAGTCAATGCATGCAGACATGCCAGGAAGAATGACTCTGGCATTTCCTTTAAAGCCTTCAGTCCCACCATCAATCAGAGGTATTATAGAACTTTGGTCTAAGACACCGTCCTCATACACAAGCAGAGAAAGCTGCATTGAACGACAGTGGAAAATAACAATGAAACTTCTTTTCCCACAACATTTTGTAACTTCACCACCTTAAGATGTAAGTACTGTGCTGTGAAAATTTACCAAAGATGGCATTAAAGATAACTTACCAGCATACCATTCATCCACCTCCTAGCAACAATAGAGTCCAGTCCACAGACAATAATATGGAATTCTAGGGAAATGCAGACAGGTAATTCAATAATTTTCAAATGTATCTTTAAAAAAACAAAGGCGCAGAGTTTTGAAAATGTTAAAAATAAAAAGACATGAATTTTGAATCAAACTGAATCTCAAGCTGACTAAATTTCACTACCACTTCCAAAGAGAAATAAGGAAAGTTTAGATTGGTCCAGATCACACTTACGTCTGTAGAAAGTTTCATCAAAGTCCTGAATTTTCTTAAAATGTCTGCAGAAAGCATTAAGGAGAAGTTCATTTAGAGAGAATATTAATTGGATTTCTATGACCTGTGTGTATCTATATTGATGAATAGGGACTCGTGATACGGTTAACTGCTGAATTTAACATTTTCCATACATTCACACTATGGTTTCTGGATCTTCTTTTAATGTCATGCACCAAGACTGTGTATATTCTCTGTAAGAAAAGGATACGGGACAACACAACATCCAGGGATGCGACTGTTAATAAAATCAGCTGCAACGTCTGCCTTGGGTCTGCCTACATCTTTAGCCCTGTTGGACAATATACTTGGATTACAAAAAACATACATATTCTTGCATCAGAATGTAAATTTACCATTCAAAACAACTTGAAAAATGCATAACATCTTTAACTTATACCCCTTTCAGACTGACCCGCTAATTTTAGTGTGAAAGCAGTATTAATTTTATACAGCTTTTCACCCTAAAATTGCGTTGACCCGCTAATTTTCATGTGAAAGCAGTAATACTGCTTTCACACTAAAATTAGCAGGTCAACATGTTTTTTTCCAACATGGGTTAACCCGCTAACAATCAGTGACTCCTTTCCCCCTGCTAGCAGAACCGGGTCTAATCGGCATCAGACGAGCTGCGTGGCTGTTTTCTTTCCTCTGGTGTGTCACGCTGATGTCATCACGTTGATGTCAACACGTTGATGACATCAGCAGCGTGACGAAACACCACGAACATGTAAACAATGGATAGGAGCATGCAAGCCGTGGACACGTTGGTCAGCTGTTTTCTGTACTTTTGTCTTTCTTAAAAAATGTACAAACTCAGCGCAGACTGGTACAAAGGCGGATGGAATTGTTGCTGAGACGGCAAAGAGTCACGTAAGTTACAGACAGAGGGGACGGGCGCGATGTCATGCCGTGGGCACGTTACGCCGGCGTCATCCATAAATTCGCAGGTTGACCCAGGCGTGACGTTCCCACTAAAGCCGATTGGAGGCGAGCCGATAAAAACCTGTGTCACTTGCAGGGTCAGTCGACCCAGGTCAAAATGCCGATTAGACCCTTTCAAACTGCTGACAGGAGCCAACTGTTACCGGGTTTAAACGTTTTTTTTTGGCCAGTCTGAAAGGGGTATTACTGACCTGAAGAGGAACTGCCGATTTAGGTTTGAAACATCGATGGTGTCCATGTCCACAACATGAATGTTCCGAAAGCCTGATAAAGCCTGAGTCAGCACATGAAGGAAAAAAAAAAGTTTAGGCCATTATACAAAACACAAGTTATACTTTATACAGAATTGTAAAGAGGGATCATAAACCATCATACCAGGTCCTTTAGCAGCTCACATCCCAAACCACCAGCTCCAATGACCAGAACTCTGCAGGTGTCCAGCATAAACTGTAGTGACTGTGACAGGAGGTGACAGACATTTTACATGAATGAAATTCAGGACAGCAGAACAAATAACAAACCACGCTTTAACGTGACAGTTACCTCTGTGCTGGGCTCAAAGTCAGGATGTGTGAAGGGTCCCGATCTTTCAAGGAACTTTTTGATATGATTCCATCTCCCCTCCCACTCACAGAATCGCCCACCATATCCATCAATCACCATTCTGGAGACAACATGTATTTTCAGAATCTATAACCAGAGGTATCAACAATGTACTTAATGTACCCAGTGACAAATGGCATGCATACTTCATTCATACACAAAAATCATGCCAAGTTTTAAAAGATTCATGCAAAAATATATTAAAGCAACATACATGTAACTGCTGTGTACTGTTAAACTGCAAGGGTGTTATTCACTGTTTAATAGAGATGATGCAATTAAGAAAAACCTATGGAGGTTAAAAAAAGGACACATTTAAAGGGACAGTTCAGTATCTTTGAATTGGGGCCAAGAGTAATTTGCTAAATTTTAGGTGAGAGCAGACCAAAAAAACAGAGCTGGATTTGGTACTCTGTGCTAAACATATTTGCAATGCTATGCCTTCTGCTAGAAGCCCCTTCGTTTTGGTTCTACTTCATTCCAGGCAAAAGGACACAAAAGCAGTGTGCCAAAGTATAACAAAACAAATGGGCTTGCTGACAGAAAAATAAAGCATTGTCAGTGTGTTCAGTACAGTGTTATATCACCCAAACACAATTTATATAGTTTGCTCTCACCTCAAATTCAGTAAGTTCTGCAGAGCTCTTGGCCCCATCTGTAAGACCTAGTTACCATGCCAGTTCTTTCCATATGGGGGTAGAGTGGATGAACAAGGCTTTCGCTAAAGTATGTACAATTCAAACTAATCTCACACAACTCTAAATCAAAAATAATGTACAGCCCTTTTCACACAATTTAGGGCTGCACAACATAAACAGCATGATAATTTATTTATTAACTAAATGTTGGTTTCTGCAGATAGTAAAATTTGGGGCGATATTTACAGCTCACATTTCAGCCTTGTATGCCCACATTAAGTGTTCTTTTTACTATTATTTACACATTTAATTGTACATTTAAGATACAGAATATAAAATGGAGTCTTGTCTGCAGCTTGGAAATCACTGTGCTAGCTCTTTTACTAAGGCAGTTTTTACTCATACTGATGAAGATGCAGCAAAATGTCAGTGTAACCCAATAAAAATACTTTATTTCCATTTGTTGGTATCGAGATTGGTGCAAGCAAAAAAAAGTTTTGAAATATCAGCAAAAAATCCAATATTGTGCATCCCCACAATATTGACCCTGGGCAAGTGTCTACATCTAAGTATTAAACATTAAATTAATGGTAAACTATGCACGTTTATAGACGAATTGCTCCTGGTGTAATGGTTAATAGAGTGACCGTTCTAACTGACGAATTCTGGCGAATGCGGCTGTTGTCGTTCCAGCTGATCTTTAAACCGAAGCGACCTTTTAAATGCATCCAGTGGAATTTTTCATTAGGTAAATCTGACATGTCTAAAATGAGAAATTCAATAATAGTGCATCTCTTTAAACAGTCTTTTAATCTTGAACGTTTTTACTTTTACGATAATCACAAACACATACGGCAGAAAGTCACCAGCTAACAACGGTCCCTTTATAAAGCATAACACCGATAACCGGCTAAGCTAACAGCTATTCTGCCCACTGTGGGAGGGTACATTTTCAGAGCTCTCTTTTTGTACGGAGGACAACGAAACTACATGCTCTCTGCTGTATATGCTTGATGCCACCTCTTGTTCAACCAGCAATATTAAATTCTTAGCATTACCTCGGTGTCCATTTTACAAATAGTATTTATTAGCCTCTTCAGCTAAGTAACGTTATCCTTCCCTGTCAAGTAACCTCAGACCTTACGCCACTTCTAGCAATTCATCACTAACTTCTCAGTCAGCGCCACTACTCTCGTTCTTTTCTTCCCCCTATAAAGAGAGAATAATACATGGTTCACTCATGCTGTGCTCTCTAAGGTTAATGACAATTGAAAGCATCTGTCAGGCAGTTCATAGCTGTTTCTTGCGTGTTTCTTCGGCAGCTACTTACGGCTCATCCGCGTCCGCCATGTTTAGTTTTTTTCTGCATTCAAAGACCGACGTTTGCAATTGTAAGTGTGAGTGTTCGGAGGTAAACGCCTTTAAAAAGCTCCAACTACAAAGACACTAAAAACAAAATCTAACAAACTAAAAACTACAGAGCTATCGCTTATTGCAATTGGGGTCCGAGAAACATAAGGGCATTTGAAAAATGTTAAATAGATAGCTTGTTAGCTTTGTTTACTCGTCGAATCCGATAGTTTTGAACGCAACATTGTTAATAGTGAACTTAATATACTGCAACTACATCTTAAATACAACAGGTGGCAGCACTTTCCTATTATTTTAAATGATCTAACTCAGGGATGGGAAACTTTGGTTACTAAGAGGATCACATTGTAGTTCAAATCGTTTAAGATAAAAGGACATTAAAATATATATAGTTTAACAAATAATATATATCAAGTTTAATTAGATTTGTATAAGCTAAACATGGGATGAAAGCCAAATAAATACTCTTCCCCAATGCAATTAATTTTTGTCTAAATATTATTGTTGTTATTATTATTTGTCCAAATTAAATTGTTTCTCTCAGCTTCATTTTACCAGTAAGTCCCTCTGAGAATAAAAAAAATAATTACACGTTTAACCTGGATTGCATTATTAAAAATCCAAGTCACTGATGGTCATCTTACTGAATTTGAATCAAAGTATTAATTATGATGCATAGAAGTCCTTACAAAAACCATTAAACAAATGATATCTTCTACTTTGTTTAAATAATAATAATAAAACCGGATTTTAAAGACTATTGTTGAAATATGTTTCATTGTTATCCTGCGATGTCTTAGTGGCAAATCAGACTTAAATACTTAATGGACGATTTTTGCCTCTTTATGGTTGCAGTTTTTGTAGACTTGAAATTCACTTAAATGAAGTGGAGGGCCTTATGTGGCCCTGGGGCTGCCAGTTGTCCATCCCTGATTAAATTCAGAACAGTGTTACAAAGAGAGCCTCATTAATAAAACTTCACTGCAATTATTAGAAACAATGTAACAACAAATTCAGAGCTTTCAACAAAAAAAAAATTATCAACCTTTGTTAGCGGCAAGTGGCGTAGCAGGTATTGCACATGCCTCACA
The DNA here is from genome assembly GCA_037902135.1 of Cetoscarus ocellatus. NCBI lineage: Eukaryota > Metazoa > Chordata > Actinopteri > Labriformes > Labridae > Cetoscarus > Cetoscarus ocellatus. The sequence goes on from JBAMNC010000573.1 coordinate 1,040,821, forward strand.
GTAAGAAGGTCGCTGGTTCTCGAACCGCCTGTCTGTTTTGAGTTTGCATGTTCTCCCTGTGTATGTGTGGGTTCTCTCTGGGCACTTCAGCTTCTTCCCACAGACCAAAAACATGATCACTATAGGTTAATTGGTGACTCCAAATTGCCCTTAGCTGTGGGTGAGTGTGTGAATGGTTGTCTACCTCTCTATGTGGCCCTATGATCAGCTGGCAACCTGTTCAGGGTGTTTCCTGCCTCTCACCCAATGTCAGCTAGGATAAGCTTTAGTCCCTGCAACCCCAAAAGGGATAAGCGGTATAGATAATGAATGGATATATTAAAAGCAAATTACTGGCTAATGTGTGATTCAATGATCAAAACACATGATTTTGTCTGACTGAAGCTACTTTACAATGCAATAAACAGTATATTTACTATTTACCAAAGTTAATTTTATTCAAATGTCTTTTTTTCTTCCAATAATTACAGCCATTTAGTATATTTACTAGTTTTTGTAGGAGTCAGACCCACACAAGAAACTTCATGAAGATATATTTTTGTATACAAGTCAAGTTTTACCCCTTTATGGCAGATTTTAAATGTTTTCATTATATTTACAAAATATTGCCATTTGAAATCCACCATTAGGCCACAAAAAATGAAGAGAATGGCCGTGTGTGGCCACAGGCTGCTTGCTGCTCACCCCCGACTCAACTGTGGATAACACCCTCTAACATAGAGTAGGTTGCATGCTGGATATCATTAAAATTTCTTTCCACTTAAAAATATCGAAGGAGTGCATTTGGTGTAGTTTTCATAATGCTGCACTTTTACAGGCCAGGTGAGTGGAGGCTTTAACAATAGCAAAGAGGGTTGAATAGACTCCAGCAGTAATTACTGGATAATTACTCTGCTCTGTATGGTTCAGCCCTAAAACTGCAGCAATTATCTGTAAAACCAGTTAACAGTCAAAGAGAGACAGAGGGGATGAAATGGTCTTTTTACTTGAACTGTTGAAGACCTGCCTCCATATTTAATTATTTTGTTTGGAAAGACATAAATTATTTTTCATTTGCTCTATCTTCTGTATAATTCACAACACGTGTCATTGTTTAAATATCACTATGTCCTCTTTGTAATAAAAATCTGCAAACAACTGCTTTAACACCTTTGAAAAACTACACTACAGATTTATTGAGCTGCTTTTAGTCAGTGTGAAAGGCTGCGTGAGGCACTTAGCATGAATAAGACATAAAACTGAGATCATGTAATTAAGTTCAACGACTTCACCAGTTAGGACATCTCCCTCAAGTATCTGATTTACTGTGTCTACATTTGTGTTAATGAATCTGGGTGTTTAATCTCTCATTACAGGATGATTAATAAACCCGGTCTGGGGTTCTCTGCACTTTTAAGAGACATGCCTTTGGGCACATGAATATAATTAATCCACCTGTCTGACACTCCTCTTGTATTTTTAAAGGAAATGTGGTGATACCCTCTGTGGAGGTCACCAAAGAGCTCTAATTACCGGACATTTTGGGGATTCTGTGTGAAAAGGAGAAAGAGGAACAGGACTCTTTTTCTCTAGTTATGGGGATCTGAATCGTCTGATGGAGTGTCAAGTTCTTTTTCTGATTTTTAATGAGATGTTCCGAGTGACAGCCTCTGAAAACTGATAACTTAAAATAATTGCTGTGGCCGTGTCCTTCATAGCTGACTGGCTACCATCCCATCCCAGCCCTCCTCTCTCCCCCTCTCTTTCTCTTTGCTCTGTCTGTCTGGCCTATTTCTTTTCACCTCAGCCATGCTCTCATGTTAAACAGCTAGGATATGTGATAAAATCTCATAAAAAAAATATTAAAATGGTCGCCCTCAAGACATTTGTAATTGGTAGTAGGTTTGGTTTTCAAATGTGGACTATTGCTGTGGGATTTTTGCATATGGACACTTAACCCTCTGGTGCCATTTAAATGTTCTACCTTGGCTGCCATGGATAAAAATGTCTGATTGAAAAAAAAAAATCATAAAACCAGAACTGCTGCCCCAGGGCTTGATGTCTTGGCAAGGAATACGGAGAAGGACAATGAAAGCGCAGTGATGGGTCATATAGGGATGAGCATAAGTCCCAAAGAATCTCCATCACTGAAGTCTTAAGTCTGAGCAGTTCATCCTTTAGTCTATGATTTTGAGAAGCCCAAAGACACACTGCCCAATCAGCATCCTTTGAGGCAGGAAGAGGTAGGAGCTGTGAGCGAGACAACAGCAGGAAATAACTGTTCATACAGAGATTAGCACTGATGCTAACAGTGTCAGTATTAGTTTCATCAGATCTGGACCACATTTCTTCATTAAATGAACAACAGATAACAACACTGAAAGCATTTCTCAATAGAGGGAATATTTTGTTCCACTTCTGACATGTTTTGGTAAGAGTTTATTCTAGCAAGAGGCTTATGTTTTGTACTTTAAAACTGCAGCAGTAGTACCTTCCTAACACAATATCTGATTGGTCCATGATGAATGTGATTGACGGAACGACCGTCCAGTCACCTGTTGGATGTGGCTCCAAGGGGTTCTGCCCCCCCTTTTGCTCTCTATGAACTGTTGCCCAGATGAATTTGCCGAAGATATTAACTAATGTGCCACACCAGAAGGACTGATTCACTTATCAATGAGATATGAGGTATAGCTATTAAAAAACAAGACTACAGTTGTCATAAAATTTCTTTTGAACGTTAACATTTTTCATTGTCTTTCTCCTTCAATATTTACCCCTTCTGCATCAACACAAGTGCAGCAGGTCTTCTTCAGACAGTTCAATTCAATTCAATTTTCAATTTTACAAAAAAATTCAAGGTAATAGGTTGCTCAACTTCTCAAAAACATGTGCACTTCAACCATAGCTCTCAGTGAACTGAGGGAGTCACTTATTGTGAAGTTACAGTCGTTGGTCATAAATACCAAACCTTTATGTAACACTCTGTGTGACTGTGAACCTGGTGGCTTTTATCCTCGTAAGTGCAGTCTTACCATTTTACAGTCCTACCTCGTATATTTTAAGTCTATCCAGGTAATACTGCACAGAAAGGGATTCTGAGGGGCAAAACATTTCCAAAAAAACTGGTAGGCAGTCCTTCACATTCATTTTAGAGGTGTCAGAGAGTCGCAGTCACTTCCAGCTTTCAGCATAACTAACCCACACCTGTAGCCACTGCCTATTTGGCCTTAAAAGAATGCTGATTAGCCCAGTCATTTTCTGACCTAGAACAATTGTTGCAGCTTAAAGATCTGAAAGATGGGTTTGCCTGTCAACAGAAATGAAATCTGGAGAAACTATTTTGAGATATTGCCTTCAGACCAACTGGAACATAATTCCAAGAGCACCAGCCCTCTCTGGCATGCTCATTGGATTTTGGGGTTGAATATTTTTGAATCAACTTGACTCTTGATCAAGGGGAGTGAGATACTAGTGTCAGTAATGCTTTGATGGTGGTTTGTGCTGTCATAGAACTTCCACCTATTTATTTATTAATTTATTAATTTATTTATTTATTTATTTCCATGGGGGAAAAAAAAGACAAAACATGGTTATTTTCCATAGATTAAATGACAGAAGCCAATATTTAGTTTGTTTGTTTGTTTGCTTTGACAGTCTTGGAAATGTAAGAAATTTGCAATAATACTGATTTTGGTGTTTCATTAATTTCATATGGTGTCAAGTTTAAGATGTATTACATTTTAATATCACGGAGAACAAAAAAGCTAAGTTTCTAGAATGTTTATTATTTAGCATTGATTGGTCTAAAGTCAATTCAAAGAATAAAAGCCCAAAAATGAAGAAAAATATTTACTGGTAATATTTACATAAACATTTTTGAGAGTGGATATTTTTGTCCAAAACAGCGTTGAAGGACTTTCAGTCTATGGACTTTGTGTTATAGACCCATGAGAAAAAATGAAATGAAAAGATATAAAAACAAAATAGCCCCCTTACAAAAATCTACTGTGCAAGCAGCAACACAGTCAGAATGATTGTAAATTGTAGATATTGAGAGAAAAAAAAATCCCCATAATGACACCCAGTGGTTAATAGATGTTATTTTGAGCACTCCTTCATCTATTGCTCTTCCAATACCTCCTATTTCAAAGGTATCTAAAGTACTGAGTCTTGTTGAATGCCCACTGGATCTAAAGTAGGGCAGCAGAGGACGAGAAGTCAAAACATCTCTGGGTGTTGACACATTTTTATAGATTTCATTGAAATGCCATCTGTCATTTCTGAACCTGAAGCAGCTACCTGAATGTCACCACAGTGCCTTTGAGTTGACCCAGCTCTACACCATCCATCACAGCCAACCGCAGTGAAGGTGTCTACGCAGAGATTGAAGATTCCTGAACTGAAACCCCCCTCGATTGAAATTCTTGGTCACAGCAGGCAGGTTTGTGACACGTTCACAGGGAGCAGTACCCCAGAGGAGTGGTCCATACTTTGTGTTGTCTTCAACAGAAAGTGGAGATGATGCTGGACACTTCAGAACAGCTACACGTTATGAAGTATTACTGATGCATGAGTTAATACTTAATTCACATATATTCAATATTTTTTACTTTATTCATAAATACAGCTTTAAATGTTTTATTGATTATAAAGAAGTTCATTTTTAATGGTAAAATAGAAATGGACTCGTGCATGCTTGATGCCTTCTTAGCTGTCTGAGTACTCAAAGTGCCTTTTTCACTGCTGATGGCATGCACTCCATATTTACACACTGATGATTCAGACCTGTTTATACACTTTTACACCCCACTGACAGAGCAGAGGAGGAAAATTTGGGGGTTTGCCCATGACACAACATGCATATGCAAGAGCTATGGATGGAACCCAAACTTTTTAGTTGTGAGACAAGCGGTTTTACCACCGACCCACAGCTGCCCTTGACAAATGGGCAGCCCCTGCCCACTGGCCTGCTGCGGATGTTAAACTGAATGATTTCTCTGGCCTGTATGTTTGTTCCTATGGTTTACATGTGCCATGTGGCAGAACTTCTCTCATAACCCCCATCCCCCTTGACCACTTGGTGGTGAGACCAAGATGGCCCATTAAAGCACCAAGTCAGTGGCTACAACACGGGTTGAGGAAAGATGTCAGTTCATCTGCTCTGATGACAGGCCCTCTGACAAGCATGCTTTATGTGTTTAATCAGTCTTTATTTGTACCATGTAATGACAGATTCACATTTGTATATCATCTACTGAATCAACTGCAATAAAGCACTTATAACTGGTTATAACTGACTATTACTTTGCTGCACTAACCCTATCCAAAAAGTACAGCCCAATGCATTGCACTTAGCATGAATCTATCTATCTATCTATCTATCTTTATGTATATATTTATATATATATATGTATATATATATATATATATATATACACACACATACATACATATACATATACATGTATATGTGTGTGTATATATATAGATATAGATATAGATATAGATATATAGATATACACACACACACACACACACATATATATATATATACGTACACATGACTGTATATACTGTATGATTGAATAGATAGAGAGATAGCCTTTAGTGTTCCTAAGGGACTTTGTTTTCAGAGTCTACACCAACAACTAAACATCAATAACACATCACAACATTCGTCGTTGCACATGCACATGGATACAAAGAAGGGGTGACCTAACATCCCGATTTAGGGACCATCATTTATCCAGGCCTTGTGTCCCATTATCACACAAATATATACTTAAAAAAACGCTAATATGTCCTGATTTTAGACATTCCCTGTCCCTATTTTGAAAGAGAGAGAGAGCCCACACAAGAAGACAGATAATGTCAGTTTTAACAGTTTTGTTCTTGTAGCGCGTGGTGTTTCACAGAGAGAGAGACATAGCACACTACACACCCACAGATTCAGTCACCAACAACCAGGCTTTTATTCTCACAGCTTGTGATCTTTTATAACCAAAAATGACTTTAATGTAAACTAAAAAGTCAGACAGCATGAGGAGAAATTGTTAAGTTAAATGTGGCAAGTGGTTCACTCCCGAAAGTATCCCTGGTGGTTGTGATTTCCCTCCAGCTCCACCCCTTATCAGTTTGTTATATATAATTCACAGGTTACGCTTTACAGACAGTCATTATTTTGTCACAACTCAACAATGTTTCACCTTCACTTTCGTCGCCATATCTATGTTTGCCTCTACAAGCCAGCTTGTGCCCTCATGGCTTTGTCCTGTTCCATGTGACAAAACAAAGAGGATGTGCTCTGCTGTCCTCCTCAGGTATTGAACATGATCCTTTTACAAGAAGACTCTGGGAATAAAATCTCTCTTGACACACCTCATACCACATGATAATCAGGTAAGATTATCTTTTGGACTACCAGATAATCGGGCCTTTGCTGACTTTGGTCGTGAGCAGTGATCCAAGCCAAAATTTGGGTCAATTACCATCTTGCGTGCGCCCCACTTAAGCTAACTAGAAAGACCAAATCTCATCATCACTGACCCTGTTGTTCAGCCTACTTACCAAGACTCTAGGTAAAAGACACTTACCCAAATGACATTTAAATGGCATATAAATAAATGAATGCTTTATGGATGACAGGTCAAGAATTTACAAGTGCGTGATCTACTTAAACAGTGTGTGGTTCGTCTGAAGTGCTACTGCAACTGTTGTTTTTCTGAACATCTCCTTTTCATGCATGGACATGAGGATCAAGCTTTGTCAGCTTTATGGCCTCATACATCTCCATATCCATTTGCCGCTTGATGGCTCCCCGTCAGGACATCCAAAGTGGTGTTGATTGTGCTAATGATAATGTGTCATAGCTCTGCGTCCCATGTTAGGCAGGGAGAAGAGCTGCCAGCCAGAAGACAAGGAGACGCTACCAGCAGGCACATGTTGTGTTGTGCTGTAAGAGGTGATTGATGACTCTCTCTGCTGTATTGCTTTGATTAAGACTGGTGATTTATTGCTACTGCTCACAATGTAATTAGACGCTCTATATATACACTCAACAAAACCCTGTTGATCCAAATATATGATCTCAATACATGTATGTGTGTGTTTGTGCTGCCTGGTGTGTTATCTTCATACATTATTACATTATTTGTGAAGTTTGCATTCAAATGATGCTCAAGTCTGTTTGAAGAGATTGCCAGGAAGGAAGGGCACTTCACTTGCTTCTCTTCATATTAAAGCAGGAAATGGAAGTGGAATATGCTTTCTCGTGGGGTATTTGTTTTATCATTTAAAATGTGATGGATGTGTCCACCTTAACCGGAATTTCCTGGAGTGTATTAATTTTCAGGATCTGTAAATACATTTTATATGCTGGAAGTGCATTTATGCTGGTTATCTTTCAGGGCTGCAGGTTTTTGTTGTCTTTTGGTCTCCCTTTGGGTTCAGTCAACAATGTGTTTGCTTCAAGTCAAATTTGCGTCTTACATAGGCTATCATGGCAACAGGAGCAAATCTTTCCCTCTGTTGATGCCAATTTTGATGTCCAAAAGTGAAGACACATGGAGCACCAGACCTCACATGAGCTTGTTGCAACATCTCAAAGGTGTTCAGGAACACAATCCATCTTCAGTGTGTGGGGTGTGGTGTCATAGCTGGTTTGCACTTTGTTCTTCCTGTTTCTGATGGGCAGAGCCCCACAGACGATTTGTGCTTGGAGCTTCCTGCCAGGGTGGAGGACCTGCCACAATCTCACTGCACTTTTCTTTTTTCTTTGTATTAGTTGGAATATGGACGCTGTCATGAAGATAGAAAAAAATCATTGAGGTGTTCAAAATGTTGAAAGGTGGTGAGTTTAAAGATACATATCTTTTAATGGCATGAAGTTTAAAGTCTAACCATGATGGTGCAACAAATCTTACATTTATATTATTTCAGTAAGACCTGCATGGTGGTGCAGCAGGTAGTGCTGTTGACTTCACAGTCTCTCAGGTTCCTTCATGTTTTAAGTTTCCTTGCTGTCCTTGTAAATGCATGTTTTCTCCAGGCACTTCTGTTTTCTCCCACAGACTATTACATGCTTGTTAGGTTGATTGGTGACTCTGAGTTGCCCTTAGATGTGAGTGTATGCGCGAATAGTCTGTCTCTACATACTCTCAAGGGTGATCCCTGTCTAGACTCGGAAAGGTACAAGTGGTATAGATATTGGATGAATAGATGGGTATCTTCAGTAATTAGGGACTACAGTTTCTGTTCCCCTCAAAAAAAAAAAAAACACATACAACTATTTCTTGGGGCAGTGTTTCTCAAATAGTAGGGCGTCAACTCCAAGGGATGTGTAACAAGAACAAACGGGGGGAACAGCCTGTCTGGGCAGAACAATTTGGGGCCTGGGCATCCTGGAATTTTTAATGTTGTTGAAACAGAATGGAGGAAACAAGTTGACCCCCTTATCTGCTCCGTCTCCTGGGGTAGTATCAGGGGCGTAATTCTGGAGTGAAGGGTTAGGGTTAACCCGTATCGTGCTGCAAATTGACACAGATATAATGCCCTCATGATTTTATTAAGAATGTCTTGTGTTTTAATGATGATGCAAACTTCTGAAAAGGGCTAAAATTTCCATTTTGCTGACCATCATGCTTACCATACCATCTAGGCTTCAGATATATTTTTTTAGAAAGCAATGGCTGACTTCACTTAAACCACTTCTATGTTTTAAACAGTCTTTTGTATCAAGGTCAATAAAGGTTAGCCCTATGGTACAACTTTCTCATAACAAATCCTATACTTGACAACAATAACAACAATATAACTGTTTTTGTATGTATAAGAGGAACTGAAACAACAGAATCTCGAAGAAGTATTTCTGATTTTGTTTCTAAACATGCTATAAAGGTATTGATTCCAAAACAGGGTAAGGGGATAAAAAAAAGATAACAGTAATGACAAGAGTTAATAGCAAATTACAATAAAACTGAATTTATAAAAAGATGTTAAATGCTCAGAAAGCACAAACCCCAGCTAGGGCATTTTCAACACTGTCTGGCGAGTTATAGTCAAAAAAGAGCAAAACAGCCCTGTCTTGTACTATAAACAAACTCTTAAAGGAACACTCCAACATTTTTAATGTTTTCATGTCCTACCTCAGTCCCCAGTCCTAGAAGAGCAGGTAGACACCATTCTTTTGACTGTGCGTCCAGTTACGAGAAAGAGATGGACTTAGATCGCCAACCGCTAGCTTAGCTTGGCTCAAATGCTGGGAGTATATGGGTAGTGTTTTATCCTGTCTCTGTCTACAGACATCATAGAAACTCTAGATGGTCCTGTGTGCTTTTTGTATTTTTTATTGACCGCATGATGTTACGTTATCTATTTTTAAACTAAGAGTAGCATTTTATTCAATTTTTGAAAGAAATACTTACAAACTAAGCTGTAGGTCGCATGCATAAACCACCGCGGAAGTGCTTCTCATGTTAACAAACCAAAGCCTCTGTTTATGAGTAGAAGAAGATTGCTACTAAGGATTATGGCCGACTTTATGACAGAGGACGAGGATGATTTCTTCAGGACTGACACAGGTTTAAAACCTTACCTCTGTGAACCAGAATATATGGAGGAGAAACTACAAGTTTTGAAAGCTCAGGGTGCATGAAGAGAAGCTGAGGCAGTGGAACAGCCTGGGGCTGAGGGAAGAGTCCGAACCAGCATGGACTGTGGTGTATATGTGGGCTAGCACACGATCAATAAAAAATACGACAAGCACACAGGACCGTCTAGAGTTTATCTGATGTCTGTAGACAAAGACAGGATAAAGCACTACCCATATACTCCTGGCATTTGAGCTAAACTAAGCTAGCGGTTGGCGATCTAAGTCCATCTCTTTCTCGTCACTGGACACACAGTCAAAAGAATGGTGTCTACCTGCTTTTCATGGACTGGGGACTGAAGTAAGACACGAAAACATCAGAAATGTTGGAGTGTTCCTTTAAAGAAAATCTTAGATCTGTGTCAGATTCAGATCACCACCAAAGTCTTATCGATTGGTCTTCAACATTTCTGACCTATCCTGGAAATTTCATTGAACTATGTTCATAACTTAAGTTATCCTGTTAACCAACTAACTACTGAAAACATGACCTACTCGGCCAGGGATGGAGAGTACACGCTCAAAGAGTCTAGCTTTGCACAAAGACTAGAATTATGTGGAAAATGCTTCCAAAGATTCAAGGCTATGTTCAACAGATGAATCACCATGTATGCTGGACTCAGACAGGAAGTTTATTTCATCTGTTTCTGGTCTTCATGCCATGTAAAGCTCACTGACCGCTTAAGCATCATTTTTGGTTTCAAAAAAATCGAAACCAATTCAAAGGTAATGTCTGATTAAAAAAAAAAAAAAAAAGATTATTTTTGTTTTTGCCTGTTGTGTAAGTGCAGTCCACAGGGTGATCATATGTCACTGGATTTTCTTGGGCAGACTTACAGCCAGTCAACAAAGGTAATTTTCCCAATGTCATGCATGATTCTATCTTTCAATTCCTCTGTCTTTGCTCGAGGCTCGCTGTTTGTGCCTTTCAAGGACAGCAGCAGAATTTCCTTGCAGGAGAATCTTAAGACGATGAAACGGAAATTTCCTTCCAGCCTCTTCAGTGGGTTTTATTCCTGCTTGCGCTTCCTATTTCCTGTTCTCTTCAGCATGCTTCCTGACCTGCCATTCTTACTATTCTTCCATCACCGTTTACTTCTTCTTGTTAAAAGGAGACATTGTCTACTGTGGGGGCAACATCCAGCCTGTCAGCAGTCACCAAGAATTTCCTCACAGGACTGAGTCACACCGTCAAGACAAACAAAAGATACCTCAAGGTTTCGGTTTTCTGTCAGGTTCTGCATCCTGCTCTGATGTTTTTGTTTATGATAAGCTAAATTAAAAGATGGGATCTCGATTTTCAAACATATCTCCTACTGATCCATGCAAAAGTAGTGTGATTAAGTAAAACATTTCTTCAGCTGCTCATCAGGCAACACATAGCATCAGATATCTTCCAAATAAAGAATCTTTGATTGGTTTGTTTGGTCACTTTGTACAGTATGTGCCTGAATGCAAAAAAAAGTCACCTTTACGATGAGGTATAACTTGGAATGATCAACACAGCTTAACGTGTTGGTAGCGCTCCTAAAACATGTGCCAAAATTCCCTACAAATGGAAGCTGGTGTTCTAGGAGCAGAGTGACAGCCTTTATTTGGTGGCAGCCCTGGTGTCATTTCCAAACTTAGGACCGCGTTCTATGAGACTGGTGAAGTCAAAGAGACTGTAAATTGGGTGTCCCAGGAAGACAACACCCATTTTGGCACATTTTTTTTGGGCACTCTCCGCATGTTTCGTTGTGTTGCTCATTCCACGAATGCATGATCCTTACACAATTGTAGAGGTGATTCAGGCTTTCTAATGATATAAAATAGAATAATAATTTGTGTTTTTTAAGGTGAGAAATAATCAACCAGAATATTGATTCCGGACTGTTTTTCCGAACTGAGTAGTGTATTTCCCAAAAGGTGTATTCATAAGGTAAAGGGAAATGCAGAGAAGAACACACCTTTACACAGAATACAGATTGATGCAGCTTTATTACATGCACAAGGATCACACCACTCATGTTCTTGTTGCATAGATAAATGCGGTCGTCTCCTTCTATTCCCCTGCTGTGAATTTTCCAGAATGTTTCCTGCTGTGCACCACACTTTGACTTCGCATGAAAAATTACAAGGGGGCTTGCAAAATACAATAAGGTACAGTTAGGGGAAAAACTATGCAGTTTGTTTAACCATGCAGGAACCCCCTAATTCTTCAGCGTTGTATAAATGTGAAATCCCAGTGCAGCACAAGTATCACACCCCGTCACAAACAGACGCTCTTTATAATCGAGAAGCTGTCAGTGCTGTTCCCACCCTCAGGTTCAACCTCTGGGGAGTTCTTTAACCCTGCATTTTATGTCCTCCTCTTTCCTGTGCAGAGCAGGGGGCAGGGTGGAGATGGAGGAAGTGGGGTATATCCTTCCTCCACACCGAGAACATGACTGAGGAGAGTGTCTGGGGGGCTCTGAACCTTTGGTGATAGGACCACAGAAACCAGCAGAAAGCAGCATTCCTTCTGTCTGCCAGAGGACTCAGATGCTTACATGAAAGATTTAAATGAAACAGCCTCAGGTGATAAAGTATCATGAAATCTTTCACTATCCCTCTCTGAAGTAATAAAGAGCGGATCACCTGGCAGCATGCAGCCCACACAAGGAAATTGCCTGTGAGATTTGCATTGTTAAAGTGACACCTTAAAAGAAAACATGCTCTCCTTTCAAAACAACTTCATTACAAAAGTTAGCATGTTTTAGCCTTGTCATATTGCATTTATCTCCTACGCAGTGAAATATAAGATGTTTTATCATGTTAAACAATGAGTCACTTTTATAGGCGCTTCTGAGGGTTGGCAATTTATTTTTTTGAAGTGTCAAATTTATATTCATTTTCTTTTTCTCTTTATACAAAGTGTCAGGCCATAATCTTAACTGCAGATGCATTTAGCTGTAAAGTATAACTCATGGTGATCTATCACACATTAATGAATCACAGAACTATTCATTTATGTTTACTCTCTGACTTTTAATCTTTACGATGATAGCATCGCTGCAGCCTGCATTGTAAAGAGTCATAATTTAACCCAGGAGTTTTATCACCATTTTATCACCACATTAAACAAACCTAATGACATTATGCTGCAAGAGTTTGCTTGTTAGCTGCTACGAGTGGAGAGGGCTCTCAAGTCTATATAATTTCTCATTCAGATGAGTATCATTTCATGAGTAATACGGTTTAAATGAGTTTGCTCCATCTTGTATCATTGATTATTAACAATGGATTTTTCTTTAGGAAGTTAATTTTGGGGATGTGGAGAAGTCTCTAGTGATCAGAAACACTGTCTAAACAGCACTGCGCTCAATCCTGCTGACACAATGGTTAATCAGCAACTATATACCTTTCTTTTTAGCAAGAAGGTTCACACTGAGATACAAAAATCTCTTTTGAAGGGAGTCACAGCCAAGGCCTCAGAACAAAGTTTTACTCAAATAACAAACAATCATGGATGCATGCTATTGGATTATACCCAATATGTTGATCTGTCTGAACTTATTATCCCTGATACTGATGCCAATGTATTTTGTCACTTTACTGAAGCTGTCTGGTTTCTTTTATGGTGAAATTCTAAAACAACATTTTATTTTGAAATAAGTGAAACTTTTGATTCTTAAAAGTAGCCATTTAATGATGGTGAGGTAAACCATTGTGGTACATTTATACTTTCGACCAATATTACTGCAAATATATGGGATATAATAATAATAATGATAATCATAATAATAATAATAATAATAATGATAATAATAATAATAATACGTTTATTTATAGGAGCCTTTCTCAGCACCCAAGATCACCTTACTGGGCAAAGTTGACAAAAAAATAACTTGATCAGATTTAAAAAACAACCAGACTGAAAATTCCAGACTGAAAAGATTGTTTTTTAAACAGGATTTACTGATGGAGAGAGAGTCAGCAGTCCGAAAGTCCAGTGGGAGGAACTTCGGGGAGCAGGGTGGCTGAAGGCTCTAAAACCCATAGAGGCCAATTGGGTGGGTACAAATGTGTACAAGAAAACATGGGGACAGAAACAGAGCACATTATGTTGAAGAACACAGCTAAAAAAAAATGACAAGCAGCAGCTGACCAGAATGACATTACTGCCAAAAAAGGAAAAAAGGACAAGACACCAGAGGAGTTTGAATTTTAGACTGCTGAGTCTGTTAATGCTGGTTTAGCCACAAAATGAGACGTATCTGAGGACACACGCTTCTGATATATCAGTAATCCAATGAGTTGTCCTTTGCAGCCTTTTCCCACATTATCGCACATGAAACCATACCTGTGATGTACTCAGAGATGGGGCCAGTCGAAGGGCAGTTTGATTTGGGGGACTTGCACTTCAGGCCACACAAGTACATACAGTAGCTCTCTGTGTTGGTTCTGGGTAAACAGACATAGAGCTGTTTTCATAAGTCAGATGATCTGGCATGACCTTGACAACTTTCAAGATGCTTGGGGAATAAAAGAGTTTTGAAGAAATCAAAAGAGCTTGAGCAACACTTGTAGGTCATGAGACAACTTTATTAGGACGGCACGTTTCGCTTGTAACCTTAAATTGGTATCTTCAGAGACACATTGAAAAAAAATTGGAAAAATTTCAAAAGAGTGAAACAGATTCAAGACCTGAAGACCTGAGAGTTCTACGGGGCTCATATGGTAAAAGCAAATCAGACACATAAGAATGAGAAAGACCATTAAGAGCTTTGAAAACCAATTAAACAACCTTAAAATCTATTCCAAAAGTCAAAGGTAGCTAGTGCAGAGACTTTAAAATCAGAGTAATATGGGATTTCTTTCAGGTCTTTCTCAGCATAAAAGCAGCCAATTTAAATCAGTCATGTGACCAAGGTGTTGTTCATTTTAGGTCTAACCACATGTTCACCTTAAGGCAGTTTTCTCCTGCTCCAGTAACATTTTGCCTTCATAATGGACATGGTGGAGGTAGAGTGAGGGGGCGAGTAGATTCACTCTCTGTGCCAGCTTCGGAGCTGGCAGCAGAAGAATAAACAAACAAGGCAGAAACACTTTGTGCATTTAAAATAACATGATAAAGTCTGCAAAATACCAGCCTGACCGTCTGGTCTTATCACTTTGTTACCAAATAAAATGCTGGGTATTGGTCCGCCATCACTAATGACAAAAAATATTTCCAAGACAATGAAAAACAAAGAAAAAAAAATACAAAAAAGTACAAAAATGCGATCATTATCAAAGTTGTAGCTCCGTTTTATGACATAACGCTGTATCCCTCTGTGTGGATTAGCGTAATTTTCCTTGCAGTCTGGAGCTCAGTGTCTCCCTAACCCTCCATAATAAATTCATTAGAGCGCAACTAAACTGAGATCTTGATTAAAAACAATTTGGGTCCTAACTTATTTATTAAGGTGGTGGCCAAGTGGTGTTTGTCGGCTCCTTGGGGCCACTTACTGAAGTAATGGCATCACATGACTGCAGACACAGGCACAGACACACAGACACCCACACGTTCATATTTAACACAGTCTCTTTCTCTCTAGACCCAGAACAGATGGGGTCTCATCTCAGCAAACAGAGGATTATTCACCAACTCTTGCTCCTCCTCTCCTGAATTGAAGACTCCATCATATGTCACTGTCTCCCAGCATCACCCTGAGTGATTGTCTGTCCTGACATCCACCTGCCTGTTCAGCTAACCAAAACAAATGCAGGGAAATTAAATGCCCTGCTGAGATAATAAAGAGGGTAAATCCTGGGAGTGTGTTTGGTTCAGATGGCTGGAGAAATGTGAGGGTCAGGTATATTAAGGCCACATGGATCACAGTCCAGCACTCCCTCATTACACCTAAACCAGAGAGGATTTACAGCTTTTCAAAAAACAGCTTGATGTAGTCTTATCCTGCCCTGGGTCTGACCGAGGTCATGGACTGTTTAAGGGCACCTATTCAGAGATTCAGTTCAGGCAGATTTCAATGATGTTAACTTTAAATAGTATAACTAGAAACACATACTTCTATACTCTTTAAAGCTTTTGTGAGAAACATGAGATTGAGGTTGATTTTGCCGATGCCTGAGCACAAAGTGTTACCTTTTTGGACCTGGATTTGCTCTGTTAGCTGTCTGTGATGGTGTTCTTTCATCCCTCTGTCTTTTCTAGGTCAGATATACATTACATATTGGCCCTCATTTATCAAACCTACATAAGATCAAAACATCTGGACTTTTCAATTTAAGGATGGAGGATATTTTGAAATCCCTGCCAGGTCCAAGTTTGTGTATTCAAATTTAATTCAGTGTGGTTTCATGCTGCAGTGAATTAAGTCTACCTGTGAAGAAGAATATTTATATCATTCTCACTGTGCATTTTTAGACTGGTACATCCACAGGTTTAAAGCGTAAAAGATTTATAAGATATAGTCTCCTAACATGTATTTCAGATTACCCTTCACCCCTAACAACATATACTTTATATTTTAAATAATAGTGAGCTGCACAAGTTTTTACCTGATTTCCTTGTTCCCTGCTTAGATTTTCTACAAACGAGTGTTTGTGGAAGATCCAAGCAGGAAATTAGAGACTGCATTTTACAAGAAACTTATGGAAGAAGTTTAGTCTGCCGAGTGAATCTCTGCTTGGCTTAGTGGTACAATTCATCTTCAATCAAGGAGCCTGACAAAAATACCTGCACTGTTTTTGCTTTATTTATAAATCATAATACCACTGTTTTCTTTAATGCATCTTTTTCACATTATGAGGAGACAAAACCTTGTTAGAAAAGTGATACAGGCTGATGACAATCATGCATGTGCATTGTATAACCATCTATAACAAATGATCTGAGGGAGATTAACCCCTTAAAGAGTCATTCATAAAGACTCTTTCAGCGGCTAAACAATGACATTTGGGAACACGGTTGGCTTGAAGACACCAGTTTATGGTTAATGCCTTAAAAATGGCTTGAATACGATACTGATGGTGTGTGTTTTATCCACTGGTCATTAGTCTGAGCTGTTCTGATGTTCCCCTTGATTCTTGATGTGTATTTTGTTGTTTCTTGACTCTGAACTGAATCCTTCTACATCTGAAGTGACTGTCCTTCATTTAAACACACTGCACAAAGCTGAATATATTAACAACTATGTCCATAGCACAGTTAGATGAGTGCATGAGCACAAGGTTTTACCATGAGTTTAACGTAGCTGTAGGTAGCTTGAAGCTTGAAGGTAAAGTCTGTGCAGTCAAGCTACACAAGTGGATACTCATGGACATGTGACTGGGGACCTCTGATTTAAATGCTGATTGTTTTCAGCCACCTCATTTATCAACAGCAGCCATTTGTACGTTGGAATCGGCCTACTTTATGAATCACACATGGAGACTGCAGTTGGATGATTTCTTCAACTTAATCTGCACAGGTTTTCACAACAGATGAATAAATAAAGTCAGTTTAGTCAGTCCAACTAAAACCCGACTGTTAAATTACACGTAAGCATCATCCAGGTAGCATGTCGAATTTCTCACAGTCAGGCAGAGGCTAGCTTCTCACATAACATTTACAAATCTATATCAATTAAAAAGAAATTTGAGAGACCACAGATATGCCAATCAGAGTGACAATGTCATATTTGCAATACAACAGATTTCACAGAAAGTTACATGATCAAATTTTTATACTTTTTAACAAAAAATTTATTTCTATTTTTACATTACTGTACTTGATTTGTAATAACCTTATTTTCAGTATAATGCTTCTTTCTTATATTTCTATTGTACCCCGCAGCTGCTGTATATTTTGGAATTTCCCCCTGTGGGACTCATAAAGGAATATCTTATCTTATCTTATATTAAATTGGATAAGAAAGAAAAGTCTGTATGAAGAACAATGGATGATTTGGGTCTGTTTGTATTTCATTCATTAGTCATCACTGAGCACTCAGATTTTGCTAGATTACTTCATTTTGGTCTCCTTTCTCAGCACTTCATATGATAAGGTTATGTTTATGTTTGTACAAGAATACATCACTAAGAATTTTAGTATGTTTGATTACCAGTCCAAACATATTCACCGAGCTATTCTGTGCACACTAGTTAGGTTTAGCTTAATTACTGACTGCATAAATACTCACATGTAGCTTAAATGGTTCTGTCTCTTGTATGATTTTGTATTATAACCTTTGGAAAAGAAACCACACATTTTCGACAGCAGCACAGTTTTCCTCTCTTTAGATTTCTAAAAGTAATATAATATTCACAGTAGCCCCCCTCCTCTGTCTGTTTAGTATTCACTAGTGAGGCATTTTGAACAGCTTGCAGTGAGTGAAACAAACATGATAAAACTGTTCATTTTGAGCAGATTCTCCCTCCTGATAACAGCTGCTGAGGAACAGATTAATAATGAAAGAGGAAATGAGATTATGCTGAGTCATTAAGTTTATAACTCTCTGTAGAAGAAGATAATGATTCTGCTACTGATCATAACTGTTGGCACAGAGTCACCACAATGCTTGATTACAAATAAAAAGTCCTGAAAAACCTCCAAAACTGGAGGCTGTAAAACTTTTTATTGAAGTGCAAAGAAGCTTTTACAGATTTGTCTCTTGAAATGGAAATTAGAGGACAGAAAGAATCTGATTCTGCTTTTAAAGGTAGAATCAGATTACAGTTTGCCTTTAAAAGTGAAAAAGAGGTTAGTGCCAATAAACATCCATCCATCATCTATGCCACCTCTCCCTGTCATGGTAGTGGATTGCTTGAGTCTAATCCAGCTGGCATGGGTGAGAGGTGGTACACACTCAGGAGTGGTTGCCAGCCAATCACAAGACACACAGACTCAAATCTAGAGGCAACTAATTTACTCAGTTGTTTAAGTTTTCCATTGGTTATTGTACCTGGCACATTGTTTTATCACCTCCAATGGGCTTCCAAGTGAGCTGAGCAGAGACTAAATGTAACGCACCGAGAGTCACCAACTCCCTCAACAAGCATGATGGTCTATGGGATGAAAACCCACGCATGTGCAGAGAGAACATAGCTGTGTTTCTGCGAAGCAGTCCAGTTAAGTTCAGATCAGAATGGCTTGCTCTTATAGCAATTCATGTGCACCCTTCCATCCCTATCTCATCAAATGATTTTCAGCTCACTGATTTAAAGACTGTAAAAGCCCCCTGCAATGTTTCTCCCTAATTCCTACTACAAACTTTGTGCACAGGTATGCACAACAGAATAATTGGCCCTTTTCCTCAGATACCTATATTGGCACAAACACTTAGAAAACAGCCTCAGGCAGGTTAGTTGGTTTTTCGATTTGCATTTACACAGTTTTTCCTTACAGTTGATCAACTTTAGTCTTTACAGAGCAGAGTAATTTTTTTTGGCACAGCAGGAGATTATCATTATCATCAACATTGGGATTTTGAACAAAATCCTTTCAAAGATTCAGTCTTGCTTCTACATTTTTAAATTGTTATCTGTTCTTCAAGTGTGTACGGGAAGGGGTAAAGGGTTTTTTTGGATGCACACCCTCTGCTGCTTGGAATCTGCTGAAGGAGTTCTTTTTAATGTAGATAGGTCTTAACATACACATGTAGCATTTTAACTAAAGAGAAATGTAAGTGATGCTTTTCCAAATACACATAATGTAACAGAATTTACGGTGGTATGTGTTGACTGCATTCATGCATTGTGAAATACCAATTTTTGGAGTTTTTAAGTACGTTGAATACTTAAGTGTTTTTAAAAGCATGCAAATACACAACATACACAAATAATCTTGCTTAAGTAATCGCTACCTCCAGCTGACTTTATGTGCTCTCCTCTTCACTAAAAACTGATCAAAATTTTCTTTTGTTCCCCAAGCAACCAAATTTTGAAATGCACAATGAGAAACAGTCATGTTAAATAGATATAGCTGGTCTAGACCCACCCACCTGTCCATCACTACAAGGTTTCCTTTCTTTTCTCCACTGTGTGAGTGTTGTTTGAGTTTCTAGTGATGTTGATATGTTCTTATTCATTTGTTCTTGACACTGTATCAGTGTTGATATTGTATTTTGTTGCCAAATGTCTGTGATTCCTGCCACACTCCAATTTCCCTAAGGGGACAAATAAACTAAAGGTTGTAAGCGTGCCGTCTTCTTCTGTGTCTCTGCAAGCAGCCCCAACAAGACACCCAAAAAACTGCAGTCTTGTTTAAAATTTCCCCTTTAACATTCATTTTTTAAAACTGGATTTGTATCACAGGGTTTGATTTGCCTGGTAAAATAAGTTCTCAATTGTTCAAATAAATAAATTACATAAATCATATCTTTCCAAATCAGCTGAAGTTCAATTTGAAATGCCATCTGAAAATGTCTTTAGCCTCAGGCAAAAATCTGCTTTTGGTCTTTTTTTGTGATTTTGACACATCTGCACTGTAAACCACATCACACAGCTACATGTGTCTGAGTTTGATGAAAACATATTGAAATTCTGTTCTTGTACTTTTTAAACAAATGACATGTGTTTGAAGCATGTGAGCAGGATTTTGGGAGGAAATTGTGTATTTATTTAGAAGATGGAAGTAATTGCAGTGAGCCAATGATAATTTCTACACTCCCAAAATGCCTTCAGGAAAAGATCTGTGAAGTGCTCCATCACAGCTGTCAAGATGTGGATTAAGTGGGGGTGCTGATGGAGGATCAATATGACTCCATCATGACTGAGCTGTCCTCTGCTACTAATAAACACAAACCATATCATCTTAATGGTGTTCAAACTAAATCCTGCACATACTGACCCCAACCCAGTGCCTCAGCAGCATTACATAAACAGATTATGGAAAGAAATCCAATGAATGCAGGTGTTTTGATGCTATAATGTGATAATGTAAGGTGTATATCTTTGAGTGCAGCCCCCTGAAGAATCACAGGTACCCTTAAGCTACAGTCTGATAAGAGCCATATATTTGTCTTGGTTATATTTTTCCCTTGGTGATACTTGAGAAATCCTGCAGCATGCTACAGGGGAGGCAATAAAGGTATAAATGGGGTAAATGCGGAAAGAGATCAGTTTGGTTTGAAAATTTTCATGTTACCCAAAACCAGGAACATAAATAAGATTTTAAAAAAATAAGATTGGGTCTGTGTCATAATTTGGAGCCTACAGCCACAGCTTTACTCCAACTTCAGAGTGAAGTGGCACCGTCTCTTCAGATTTCCTCAGAAAAGGTGTGAGAGAGGAAAAAAATGAAGCAACCAAGACACAAAATGAGCAAAAGAGACGTGCTACTCTGTGAAAGATGCATTTTTGAAAATGTGAGGAGGGTGGGCTTGAGAGGGGGTACACATCAGTCTGTGTGGACAAAGACATACAAGGAAACTTCTGCTTTTCGGCACTTCCTCTGATGATCACTCATTTGTGAGATCACAGCCGTATGTGCTGAGGTTGTGTGTTAATGTGTGAAAGGCTGGTGGGATTAACACCCCAGCTGTGACTGCAAAGGGTGATCCAATCAGGAGTGCGTCAAATGATAGAGCATTGTTAGAAAGTCCCTTTAAATTTTTGTTTTAGGCTGTACCCCTTCACCAAAAATGATCTGGTAAATAGACAATATATTTATGAGTAGCAAATGTCTTTGTATTATAGCAGAAAATCTTGTAATAGTTAAGAAATAATCACCCATTCTGTATGCAATGCAAATTTATAAAGAATTTGCAGCCACGCAAGTCGCTTCTAAACAAGACAAATCATTATAAAACAGGCTTTTTAGACCTAGTATTCTTCTGATTGCTTGTTTGCTTTTTTGTTTGTTTGGGGGGGGGGCTTCATGTGCATTTATGCGGAGATATCACAGGCCCTTTTCACACATTTAACCCTGATATATTATCAGGATAATGTCCAGGTAGTCCACCTGGGTAATTCCCTGACATTGTTGTTAACACTTGTTCCTCTCAGCAGGGAGTATGCCCTGTTGGACGAGGAAGAAGTGGTGGAGGAGGACGAGAAGGGTCACCTGCAAGACACAATTTCAAAAGTATGCAGCTAAAGCCAGTGTTCATAGTCCAGATGGCACAGAAGAGCTTTATAAAATGATCACAATTTATATCCTTACATGTACATGTTAAAGAATGTTTTAACAGCAACAAAGAAAGAGTTATAGAGTAGCGCTGCAGCACGCACAAGTGAATAAATAGTAGCGTCACAACATGCCCAATGAGTACACCGGAGAAAGAAATCTGCAGTGTTTAAGCTCCATATCCAACAGTGCAAAAAAGCTCCTTGGATGCACATGAGACCCGGTGGTGATTGTTTTTGATGTGCAGTGGAAACAACACTTTCAAATGTCCAGGTGCACATCTGAGTAAGTGTTACTCTCCTTGCAAGTCTACCTTTCCCAGTTTCGCACCAGTCACACAGGATGATGTCATCAGCTCTCCCCACATGTGGGCAGGGAATTTCGCACAACTTGGGCATAACTTACGTAGAACTTGTGGCTAAATCTTGCTCTCATGCACTCATCCAACTGTGTTGTGGATGTTGTTATAAATATCTTTGACTTTGCACTATGTGTGTAACTGGAGGGCAGTCGAGGCACACAAGAGTGCTCAGCTTCCTGATGTAGGAGGATTCATTTTAGAAGTAAGAACTAATAAAATACTCATCAATGATAAATAGAAACATCAGATGAGCTTTGAATGATGTGATGACTGTAAAAATGCACACTGACAGCAGTGTATGAACGCAACTTTAACAGTATTTTCCTCTGTGCAAAAAAGATGTGACCATGTCAATGGGTAATTTTCAGCCAAGTGTGTTCTTAAATGTCATTGGTAGTCAGCTGATGAAACAGGTAGAGTTCTCAATGTCTCTCTATTGGGGTTTAGAAACAAGCCCATTACTCCCTCTGATCCTGAGTAATGATGAGTTACACAATGCACAGTGTACTTGCTTGCCACCATCTTCACCGCCACCGCCCTTTAACAGTAATTACAAACAGTTCTTTCATTATGTTTCCCATATTATGCCAGAGGAAAAACATACACTTGATCCACATGCTTTGTAATCAAACTGGAAATCCCTTGATGCTGTTAAATCCTAAATGAAACTGCCACTTCACAATTTTTGTTACCCAATTACAGAGACAAATGCTGGAAACACCTCCTCAGGTCACTCTCACATGCAAAATCGTGCTCCTAGCTAATTACATTTGTTGACAAGATGTAAACTAAATGTTGGCATGATGTATTATCTCCTGCCAAATCCCCTCTTATTCCTTTCCATGAATTACTGTGATTGAATTGTTTTTGAAATATCAACAGCATTCACCAATCTCTCGTCTGCCAGAAGTGAAAGTCAATGACATTATATCTATTTATGCGTTTTGATTAATTATGTGGAATTGCCTTTTTGCAGCACACGTCCCTGATGTTTGGAGGAGTTGGCTGTCATTACCATAATCGTGTTAGTGTTTGGCTCTGCCCTTGTAGTCGCTCTGTCCTGTTATAATTCAACTCAGTAATGGATGCACATCAGAGATGAGACTGTGACAGGCTTGTCCTCTGCAGGTGAGGACACCAGTCAAAGCAAAACTCATTGTGCTTTATATTTTTTATGTGCATCATATCAAATGTGATACTTCATAGTTATAAGCAGGCACTGTTTTGATTTTTTTGGGCTGTCTGTGAACACAATAAGCCTTTAGATAGATAAGTGTCCAGCTGTCCTTGAGGATTTGAGCAGAACCATGGGCATTTCCTCCCCACAGAAATTTTAGTTCTAAGCTCATTAGAACTTTGGAAAAGAGTCATAAGATGTTGGTCTCCCTTTTATATGTCTCAAGGAAACTGAGCACAGCCATATATTCCCAATATTCTTTTTAAAACTTGTCTCTGATCTGCTGTGATGTTTTGTTCCTGCTGTCTCTCCTTGGCTTATAGGTTGCAGGTACTTGTTTTTCTCCTGGAAGCAGCTCTGTCATAATGGAGCAAACTGTCATCAATATAACCTTCATTTTTGCACCTTTTGATGATAATAAAAATAATTTTTGCCATTTGTCGGTGTAAAAACATTATAGGATTAAAAAGGCACAGTATGAAAACCTAAAAAAGACTTTAATGTAAAAAGAAAACATGTGTTGTCAGACTATTTTGCATTTATCGTCCATTAGTGGCAGCTGTTATTAAAATATGCATGTTATAAGAAGGTAAAAGAAGATAAGTATGATGGATTATCTTAATCCCAAGACCATTATAGGTTTATGGCTGATGTTGTTATATTATGCAGAAAAAACACTTAAAAAATTATAAGCTCTGATATTATTATACAATGTTAAATTATAAAAACGATATGATAAATTAAGAAATCAAATGTCAGGCAAAGATAAAAACTAAACAGAGAGTAGTGAGTATAAATAAATTCTCTGGGTTTGGCATATGCTTTTTTTAAACAATAATGTCATTATGATTGTTAATATTGAAAAAAAATGTTTATAATAATATTAGAATAAATAGAAATGGGGCTGCAAAGGAGCAAAAAAAGTTTCAGAAGCTTCCCATGGGAAGTTAAGATGATTAATTTGTAGATATTCTATACTGTAAAATTTAAATGGTAATTATGGGAAATTATGTGAATGTAAGGGAATTAACTGGAAACTGGAGGTAAATCAAACAAACTGTATCATATCCAAACTTGGATAAAAAAAAGCTTTCTGTTTTGTCATAGGCAGACATCCATGCAAAATAATACAATTAAAAACATTTCACTTCAACAAATTAGCATGTTTATCAAGTTTTATATTTTTTTATTGAACAATCAATTTCAGCTTCACTTTATGTCCACATGCTTTAATGTGTGACTTCAATAGTTCAGGGTTCTGGGATTAAAAATGCATGCAGGGGGCGTGGCCTCAGTACCCCTGCATTATGCACTGTGCTACGTGCATGTTTGAAGAATAGCAGAGATATTCTAATGTACACTTTCTGGTTGTTTTAGTCAGGTTTGTGTTAAATTGTATTTCCCCAGGTTTATCCACGTTTATTCCCGAAAGTTCCTGTCAGTTCCCATGGAAAGTTTTTGATTTTGAGAATTCCCAACAATAATATTAGATTTTGATTATCAAAGTAATGAAAATAAAGATTATCATATAGCAATAAAATGTGATAAAAATAGTAATACAAATTTGCAACACCCAAAGTTTTGATTTATTAATGTTACAGTTGTAAAATATTTACAATTTTTGTTGATTTTAAGGCTCTGTTTGGTGTCAAAAAGTTCACTGATGAAAAATCTTGCCCTGAGCTCATTTATTTTTTGCAGTATTTAAGTGTCCCTACTTTGAAGTCTGAAAATCTTGTCACACTATGCTAGTGTAGTATGCAGTTTTTTAAAAACAGACTCTGTGAGCTTGACATTTGACATATGAACTACAATATCCAATCAGTTAATCAGTTTGTCAAACTGGAAATTTGCTCAAAGTTTAAAAAAACTTCTTGAATTCATCTTGAAAAAAAGGTGCAGATAACCTTCACACCAAGGCTGGCGGGGGGAAGCAAAAATAGAAATTATATTTTTACCTTCCCTTTGGCATGTTTACAAGATAGTTTGTTCTATGTGGTGGCTTACATTTTGTATTTTACACCGCGGTAGTATCGCTTGCCTCCTACTTTATCTGGTTGGACTGTAATGAATGTGATTGACAGAATGATCGATTTGCTTTTGAAAGGTTCTGCCCATTCCCAAACGGTCTCTATGGGCTGTTGCCCAGAGTGAAATATACTGAGCGCTCCATCTGGTGTGTCAGGTTTGACAGACGACCCAAAAGCATGACGTGTCCACCCACAGCAGTCACAACATGTACATTGCTTCATTTTCTCTCTGTTCACCTGTCCTTTATTGTCCAGCTGTGGGACTGTTGCCTGATAATTGTGCTCCACCAACACTGTCTGCAGGAGCTCAGTCTCTGCTGTTAGGACGCTGATATCTGACTGAGACATCTCCTGTTACATCTCAGCGGCCGCCTGAAGCTCTGTTTCCCTACCTGTCACTGTCCGCCCTCTCACTGTCTCTCTGTCGCCTGCTTTGATAAATGCCACTCTGCCACATATTACATCTCATTTCACTGACAGTAACTCTGCACCTACACTGCAGGGACCCCCCCTCAACCTGTGACCCCACCTTATAAGTATAATGAAAACTGCAGCTGAGGATAAATGTGGACCACCCCCTCTCTCACACACATGCACACACATTCCCACCTCCCAAAGGCAGGAGATGAAAACTGCTGAAAGGTGCTGTTGCTGAGGGGAGCTGGGGTTTGTTGCACAATAAGCATGTGTCCATCATGAGGAGAACAGGAATCCAATAGGCAGGTTTGCCCCTAGGATGATATCCCTGTGTTATTGCCTGTTTATGTGCATGTTAGCACAAACTTTGTAATGGACCTCATAAAATGTGCAAACTGCTTCAAGGTATAGATTTAGTCACAGCAGGGAGACGCTGCTGCTACAATGGAGGCAGCACTGATGCTTGTAGATGTTTCAGTTTTATTTCTTGTACAGTCATGTACACTGCAGAACAAGTGATCAAATCTATAGAGAGGATTTTAGATATGATACGATCCGTGTGGTAAATTCATCATCAGCACAGCTCCTGAACAGTCAGATCATATCTATAATGGAGAACTTGTGCAGATAATAAGAGTGATGGCGAGACGTAAAAGCTGTTTTTCAGTTCAAGCTGGTATGGTAAGCCCTGATCTCACTTGTGTTATCTACAACCAGCCAAGACCTTGCATGAGGGCAGGGGAGAAAGCCCAAAAATGATTGCCTCATTAACTCTGTAACTGTGTGACATCACAGCAAAGCAACACAGTAAACAAAGAGCAGCAGCGGAGGACAGCCAGCTGTTTGTGATCTTTCTTCTTGGCATGTTGGTGTTTAATCACAACAAGAAATCAGGCTTTGTTTGAGAGGGGGCTGCAGGGAAGCAGCTGCAAACAGAAGACAGTTTGGCAAAGTATATTTGGGATTTAGATGAGGGACTGGCAGTTCTTTGGATCAATCAGCAGACTGCAGTGAGTTAAGCTAAAACCCTGGGGGAAGGTTGCTGATACGATACGGATCATTTATTTAAGTAACTTTCCCAACATTTGCCAGAGGAATCACAGATAGTGACACCAACTGCATGAGTAAATAGTCAAACAGTTTCAGAACAATGATTCTTAATGTACAATTGCAAGGAATTTAGGGACTTTATCACCCACAGTGCATAAAATCATCGAAAGATTCAGAGAATCTGGAGAAACCTCGCTTAAAACCAACACTGAATGCCAGTGACCTTCGATCCCTCAGGTGACACTGTATTAATAACCACCATCATTCTGTGAAGGATAATTCCACGTTGGCTAAGGATCACCTTGGAAAATCATTTTCAGTAAACACGGATCGTAGCTACATCTACAAATGCCAGTTAAAACTTAACCCTGCAAAGTGAAATGCAAAGTGGCACCCTGAAGTGTTGCCAGCTTCTCTGGGCCTGGGCTCACCTGAGATGGACTGACACAAAGTACACGCAAAGTAGAGAAGTGTGCTGTTGCCTGACGAATCCACATTTCAAATTGTTTTTTTGGAAATCATAGACATTGCATCCCACTAGCTAAAGAGGAAAAGGGTCATCTCTATAGTTAAGTTTGTAGCATTCGAACGCTGCCGGATTTGCTTTTGAAAAGATCTGCCCATTCTTAAACCCTCTCTATGGGCTTTTTCCCAGATGGACTGAGGAAATGCATTGAATGGTTTATTTAGTGAGGCATGTTAGATGCTTGAGCCACTGAGCTAACAAATAGTACCATTAAAATACTCCTCCCACATTGCTGATGATTACCATGTCACTGTAAGACAATTGACTTCTGCTGACAAACCACTTTAACCACAAGAAAGAGGGTCCAGTTGGTCTGGATCTCCATGATGTCCAGTGAGTGCAAGCTATTGCCAGCAAACCTCAGAACCACCACTTGCTCCACCCACAAAATACGTCATAATTGTTCACAAATGCCAAAATGGTCTATTTATTTGAAATGGTGGTACCTATTTTTTATGTGCCACTTGATATCAATAGAGGGAAAAAAAATACATAAAAGTGAACAAAAAAAGGACGTCACACACATACACATACACCCACACACATTTACTGATTGCGAAGACTGTCCATTAAATATGGACAGTCTTTGCACCCTCTGCCCTAAAAAAGACACTCTACTCTCACATATGTCTTTATTACCTTAGCTTTAAGTGGCCCCATCACCCGACATTAAAAATCTCAGTTATTGCACTGGCGCCACAGCTCTAAATTCATAAACCAATGCGACGCATCAGAGCAAAGACCCAGTCAAAGAAGCAAGTGTGTGTGTTAGAGACACTGGCCACCGGGTCAATGAGAGGTGAGGAGAGTAAGAGAGTCTCTGGAGACGCAGCGAGAGGGATTTTCACTGCGCAAAATAATGACAACCCAGGCAATATCGTTCTGCCGATGTGTTGAGACGACAGTAACGATCGGTTGTGGTTCATTTTATAAAAGATGACCCCTTTGACCTCTAGGTTGCCATGGATACACAGCACCTCTGTGGGGTGATAGCTGCCGCTTGACATGAGCTGACACCATACAGAGAGTGACACCCATTACTGGAGGCAGATATTACTAATAGATAATGTTATTGTGAGTGTCCTCTCGCTTTTCTGTGTCCCTCTGAGAGATGGATGAGCCAGCACGCGAAAGGTCTCCACAGGTCACCATCTTTTCAATTATCACCAGTTTAACCATAACACCTAGCAGGGACTAAGGCTGGGCAATATGGAAACAAAATGTATATCACATAACTAAAATTTTAAACTTTGAAATAATTCTACCAAGATCAAACAATACTGGTACCAATATCAAGTCATGACAACATACACAGAGGTCAAAGTCACCCAATGTTGGCAAGTTTGTTATTTAACATTTTGAAATTGCTAAACGAACAACAGCACTCTAAAACTAAACTAAAATGGACAAAAACATGAACATTTCACTATTTTGAGGTTGTCAAAAAATAATTTACTGTTTTAAATGATTAAATCTTAAACATTTTAATGATAAATGGTATCAAAACTAAAGCAGCATATTGATCTTCAGTTCATGTTGCCAGCAAATGAGAGAGAGCACTGTCTAAAAATCTCGAAACTGAACAAATTGTTTGAGTTCCACCCACTTTTACAAAAGTTATCAGTGTAATTATTTAGTGTCTGTGTCCAGGAGGTTACATACCCCTTAAACAATAAGCTACCAAAGATTAGGTGTTCATGGCTCATATTTTTGTTGTTGTGCTATCTAAGATGTGCCAATTTCATCTGATTATTATTAATAACAGAACTGATTACTAGATAAATTAATTAAATAATTACTTCCATTCAGACTTAAGATGTTCAATAGATTGTTCTATTGTTAGACATTTTACTCTTTGTGGTTTTTACTGTAAACAGTCTTTAGACTGTGCTGAATGCCTTTATTAAAATCAACATCTGTTACATCCCCAAAAAAGAAAAGTAGTAATCACAAGAGTGATGCAGTGATGCTTCCTCATTATGAGTGTTTAATAAGTGAACTTAACCTATTATAAAAAATTATATCATTTGATAAAATACACATTTACATTGGCTACAGGAAGAGGTGAGCCGTGAACAGCCCCAAAACCAATAAGAAGTTCATTATCAGTATTTAACTTTGACAGAACCTTTTTTCACACTTCTCTGTTGGGCAACAGACACCTGAGGTTGCCATACTCAAAAGTGTCCGTGGGGTGACATTAAAATCAATAGTGTTGTAACAAAGTTGTTACTGGTACTTACTGTCCTACTTTTTTAAGTAACTTTTAAAGTAAGGAATTACAATCTCATATCACATATATTTCATATTTAATATCACAATTACTTTTAAAATTAAGTCTTAGTTATTCAGTTGCTTTTTGCTTTGGGCTGTTATCATGATTGTGTATATGTGCAGTGACTTGCTAAAAAGTGTAGCACAGCATGGCAAGAACATTGACGTTTGTCTTTAGACTTGGACAAGTGTTAAACCTGTGTATGCAGATATTGCAAAGGTTTGCATCCTACATGCTAAACATTACATTATGATAAATCATTAGTACTGCTTGTATAGTATGTGGTCTTGAATTCAGCCCTTGTATATTTCCCTGTAAGACAAAAACGATGATCCTAGATCATCCAACTCAGTCCACTAAGCAGGTCACGTTTAACTATTAGTACATTGTGTTTTCTATAATAAACTATAAAATAATGTATGTATCTTAAACACCCTTTTAATGTTGTAATACTTGATTTTACCATGGAAGTAATTATTAAACTATTTTAGGTCCCATGTCCTGTGTGTTTGACTATTTACATCACGTCTTTGGTGTCTTTTAAGCAAGGATTTGATTTAAGTTAAATAAAAATATTAAAATAATCAATCTCTCTAGAGGATCACCTGTGGCTCTCATCCCCTCCCCTTTGGAAATGCTTGGATCTGT
The DNA here is from genome assembly GCA_037902135.1 of Cetoscarus ocellatus. Classification (NCBI taxonomy): domain Eukaryota; kingdom Metazoa; phylum Chordata; class Actinopteri; order Labriformes; family Labridae; genus Cetoscarus; species Cetoscarus ocellatus. Next base: position 1,071,006 of record JBAMNC010000573.1, read on the forward strand.
GGGGGAAATGAGGCTATGGGAGGCTATAATAATGAGCTTAACCCTGATTGGCTGCCCCAGCTATGTCTGTTTGGAGGGGTGAGGAGAGGTTACAGGCTGCAGAGCAGACTTTCAAAGCAGTCATGACGCCTGCCTGTGATGAGAAGAAAACACACATGTAGGCTGAGGGTGTAAAGCTATGACTTAATAAACCACAGCAAGTAAAAAAGCGCTTTTAGGGGCATTTTCTTTAAAGAGGCATAACACATTCCCTGTGAGCTGAGAGTTTAGTAAAAGGTGTTATGTTCTTCTGCTCCCCAAGCTCCATTAACATTATTAAAAGCATAGACAACTGATTTTTTAGAACATGGGACCTTTAAATGTTTTATGATTTAAGTCCCAATTAATTAAAATATCTGATGGAGAAACAATGATTCTATCCACAATACTACACTTCATGTATCTATATATCATTATTGACAGTCTTATCTTGTATCTCATTCATAAATAAATTGTAATATTTTCAGAATTTGATATATTTTCCAGCCCTCCCTGTGCCCAGTGTGTTGTAGTCATGATAAATTGCATGATCAAATGTACATACAAAAGCATATTACACACTTTGGTGCGTTTTGCAGCCTCCATAAATAAAATTGACCGTGCCGTTTGTGCTGATGTTGGGAGAAAACACATTAGTTTGTACATGGAGCATCCTGCTCACGCCAGTTCCCCCTCCAAATACACCCTCCATCCCCTGAGGCTCAGTGTGTACGAGGATACACAGGAGCCTGACTGAAGCCACCTCAGCAAAATATCTGACCAGAGACAGGACAAATAGCCAGCTCATGTCTCTGGGGTGTTTGCTTTTATCTGTGCCTGTTTTTGTGTGAAAGAAGGACACAAAAGAAGGAAGAAAACATGTTGTTGGAGGACGTTACTGATAATGAAAGTAAAAGGAAAATCTGGAAAACTTGGAGCAAAAATTTGATACAAGCAGTCCAATAAATACAAATAAGATCTGTGTCATACTAGCGGCCTCCAATAGGGTCACTTTGTGCTCTCAAAATAGATTTTCATGTCCAGCAGAAGGTTGTCCTTCCAAAAACAAATCCACGATGACCTAAAGTAAGTAGAAGCTGGCACACCGTACATCAGAGAGGACACAATGACAAACATGCATGTGATACACAGCAGTGGTTCTCAACTGGTCAGACATTAAAGTAGGACGCAGAGCTGATTGCAGTGATATGAAAATGAACTTGTGGCACAAAACCTTAAACACAGAATTGCAAAGAGGAGAACTTGCATTAATTACACGTTCCTTAACTCCAGTTCTGAGTACATTTTTTTTTCTCAAGATTTTGACTTTTTTGTGTCTTAATCTTGAGAAAACAAAGCTTTCCATTGATGATGTGTTAGCCTAGTATTTTTTTCAATTGTGCTTCAAAACAGCATTTCTTTATTAAACAGATTTTGAGTTGTTAATTTTTTTCTGGAATTGGGTCTTGTTTATCATTAAGGAGCTTGCAATGGGTCATGGAGATAAACCAGTCCAGAACTACTGAAATAGAGGATAAATAGAGCTGCCTTGGGTGACCTTAAATGAGATTCAAAATTATCAGAGTCTGATGCTATTTTATGTTTTTTCTGTGTCAGCAAATCCATTACAAGATGTAAACAAAAAGGAATCTCCCTATGAGTGTTATCCTTGCCATTAACTCCTTTGTCACAGGGAGCACCATTGTTGTCAACGACCATTAAAAACGCATTACTGAACCACCTGGAAGCTTATTCCCTCATTACCTTGAACTTAGACTTTGTTGTTTTGTTTTGAGGCAATGCCATCAACACCTTTGTTGTTGCAAGAAAAGCCTGAGAAGGAAAAACACACTACTCAGGCCAGATAGACTTTATGGGCTGCAGATATAGGAAATATGTTCACTCACTGGCCACTTTATCAGATACACCTTCCTATTACTGGGTTGGACCCTCTTTTGCCCTCAGAACTGTGTTAATTCTTTGTGGCATAGATTCAACAAGGATCTGGAAACATTCATCAGATTTTGTCCATATTAACATGACAGCATTGCACAGTTGCTTTAAACTTGTTGACTGACACGTCCATGATGCAAATCTACTGTTCTACCATATCTTTGTGACATGGCACGTTATCCTGCTAAAAGTAGCCATCAGTAGATGGGTGCGCTGTAATCATCAGTCAAAATGGCTGCCTCTGCCCCAAGCACTTTTATGAAATGTTACTTTATAAAGTAAGTTCTTCCAAAGCACAGTTAAAATGAGACAGAGATCATCCAGTCTGTGATAAGAGCACAATGGACTCTAAACTGAGCCAAATTCACGTCCTGACAAAGACTATAGGATGGAATTAACTTACTAGTCATATTGGCCTGTTTATTATGTCTACTGTCCATTCCTGTAGCGACCACACTTTAATTCTTCTTATTGGTTTGTTCATTTTCTCTCCAGCAACAAGTGATTCAGCCTAATACTACAAAATGGATCTGAGCGATGACTGATGTGAAATTTGTTAAATCCAGCTGCTTTGCAAAGTTAAGTCTGTAAACCAGGGCTGTGGGCCACACCAAGTATTCTCACCACAAGGCTTTGTCCTCTTAGGCTTGCCATAAAGTGGAGCCTTTACTATACTCTACTAATTAGAGTACTAATACTAATTAATTTTACAATGGAAAAAAATAGTAAATTTAGTAGATTAGTAAATACTATTGCCACAAATTAATATGCTTCACATTAATTTGACGTGTATTTCAATGCTTATAGTTTGACCCATGACCCATGTTGTGGCAGAGTTTATGACTTGGCTGTAGTCCATCAACAGGAAGAGTGTAAGGTATTTTGGCTTCACACCAATGCTGCTGTTTCTTCATCCATCTTAAAGCACAGTCTACAGTCAGAATTTCTGGATGCCTAGAGGGGATACAGAGGAAGAGGGAACATGTGTTTCATAGTCTTCGAAGTGTTTCATCTTAAAGCAAAATACACTTCAATGCTGAGACAAAAGGAGGCCCAACTTGTTTCAAAACTACCCAAACTATATATTATTTTAACAGATCTCTCATTTCCTGTCCCCTAAGGATCGGTCTTGATTAGAAAGGACTTAATTATTCCAAAACAAAAAGCCTGGTGGAGACACAAAGGGAGGTCGTCAAACCTGCCTGTTGATGTTGTTCTATCAGACAGCTCGAGGAGAGGAAGTCCTCTGTCCGAGCTGCCAGGCTGAGCTGTTTTTTGGGTGGAGGGGGGGTTCTGGGGATAAGAGACCGCCCTGTTATCTTTGTGTAAAAAGGTCACACAGGTCTGGCGGAAGAAGCAAAAGCAACAGCTATGTGTGTTTTCCCCTCACACTCGGGTGCAGCTATCCACACACATGCACACAGACATCACATTGCTCACTCATATCTGTGCACAGTTCTGATGAAGGATGCATTGTCAGAAGAAGCTGGAAACCCCCCGGATTTGTTTTCCTTCTTGTGATCCATGCATGCGTGTGCCATTGTTTTTTGTAACACACAATTTAAGCACATGCTGTTTCTTGGAATGAGCTGAGATGATTTATCAGAGGTTTGACTGATGGTTTTTGCTTATATTGTGGGAATGTTTTTGTTTGCATGAAAAACCACAAAGGATAATATTTCATGCTAGAGCTCTGACGCATCATAAGGAAATAAATTTTGTAGCTGTACAGGTGAATGCACTGCAACTAACAATACACGTATAGCTTTGTATGTGGGATTATAGCAACAGCATTTGTTTCTACATACGTCAAACAAACGGGAAGCCATAAGAGGACGTTCATCTATTTTATGTTTTCCCATTTCAATTAACTGAGTAAATTTATCAAAATTCTGTTTATCAAGATATATCATACTCTCATTTCATGCTGTTATCTCACAATTATAACACTCTTCTCAACTACACTTTATTAGGTACACCCATGAAACTGATGGTTAACACCAAAATCACATGGCAGCAACTCAGTGCATTTAACTATGTAGACATGGTCAAGATGATCAGCTAAAGTTCAAACCTAGCATCAGAATGGGGAAGAAAAGTGATTTAGGTTACTTTTACACCTAACATGTTATGTGCGGCTGATTTGGGGTGGTATGAAAAGCTCAGACAAAGAACTAGAATCAAGTTTGCCTGCAAACAGGAGGTTTTGCTTCCAATCGAACCAGTGTGAAAGCCAATCGAACCAAACAAGGCAAGCAAACCAAAAAGCAGTGAGCTGTGGCTTGAATTTGGCTGAAAACAACTACAGGAAGAAAGTTAATATCAAAGAGAGAGAGGGGCTAAGGTCAGTATTGCTAGCACCAGCCGTCTCATCTACAAGTCTGTGGGTACAGTTTTAACAAAATCACTCTGGTGATTGTACCAGTTTCATCTGTGCAGCCTAAATACAACTTTATCTGTATTTATCATTCATAAAACAACATACTTAACAGTTATTTAAAGCAGATTGTGCAATTCAGGGTCCAAGTGCAACAATGGTCTGGAAGGCATTAGGAACATCGCAGCTACAGACCCAACTGACACTGGGTGGCTATATTATGCTTATTTGACACACTCATTTCTGCCTGACAAAGCAGAGTGAAAGAAAACTGAAAAGTAAAAATGAAAAATAATGCAACCTCACCCCTGAACCAAAAGAAGTTCACCAAACTAGCCCTTAAAGAAACAAAAACTGCTGATCTGCAAGAATTTTCAAACACAACCATCCCTAAGGTTTACAGAGAAAATGAGAGCCAGTTTAATTGGGTGAAAATGCCTTGCTGATGCACCACTCGTTACAACAAAGGTATGCAGAAGACCATTTCTGAGCCCACAACATGTCAAATCTTGAAACATGGGCTAAAGCAGCAGACGATCAAATCAGGTGCCACTCTCATCAGCTAAAAACAGGAAACTGAGACTACACTTTGCACAGGCTTACAAAATTAGTCCCTATTCCTGCTGTGACAATCAAATAGGGTCAGGATTGGCATAAACAACATGAAAGGATGGATCCATCCTGCCATGGATCAACAGTTCTGGATGGTGTTGGTGGTGGTGTAGTGATGTTAGGGATGTTTTCTTGGCACACTGTGGGCAACGTACCAATCACCTAACAGCTTTGTAAAATCAAGAGAGTCAGAAATAAATCTACTATAACAATATAACAACCAGGTTATCAGTGCTTCTGCTGATGACAGTGTTTCCATCTTCCTGACCATTTATGATGCTGTCTGTCCCTAAATGTCTGCTGTGTTGCCATCACACAGTTAAAACCTTTGGAGCAGATAATACAAATAAATATTTTGGATCTCGTAGGTGCGGATAAATTCAAAGTACTTCCATAAAACCAAAGTACAACTTTTTTGAAGGACTAAATCTTAAGTTTCTGTTTCATTTTCAGCACAACTCCCTCTCCACTTTGAAGATATTAGTGGAGCACAGAACTATAGCAGATACATTGAGTCTTGTAAATAATATTACAATCTCTCCATTTTGACAGATCACTGATGCTTTGTGGTTCCTCACTATTTTAGGCTGTGTTTCTTGTACACTCCTCCCTGTTGGGTGTGTTCTCATTTGGTGTCCAATAAGACACCTTCTTGTTTCACTGCCTTTACCCTGTAGTAATATCACCACTGTAATATCTATCTACAGCATTAACACCTTTGCAGATAGGAGAATGTTGTTGGCTTGGTCTGCTGCTATACATGGCCACACGCCGCTGCCTCATTGTCCTTCACTACACTTCTTCGTCTTCAGTCTGAATGAACAGTTGTGGTTAGAAATCCTTCAACCAAGTGTGGGCTCAAGGATGCTTTACATATTTACTTAAAGCTTGCTAGCACCAGAGCAGCTGTAATGCCCATTCAGCCATGACACATCAGTCAGTTGCCCCTACAAATTCCTCCCTAGGTTTCCTTTTTCACAGGAGTTAATATAAATTAATCTTATTGACAGTTGTGAGCTGTTTCACCCATCTTTAACCTGTCCTGAGCGTGGCGTCATTGGATGGCCACCACAGTTTGTTTTCTCACAAAGGCTGTTTAACTTAAATAAGTTCTTATAATCCTGTTGTTTCTAATCATTTACTTCAGAATATAATCAAAACGTATTGGGCGGATTGCAAACGCATTTGCTGCATTCATGTGGAGCATGATCCTGCATGGACACAGATAAGACACAGTATAAGCTCAGAGCTGATCTCATGCAGGGTACTCCTGTTATACAACAACATGGGACATGAATGTTGGAGGTTATTAAAAAGATGAATGAAACTGTACTGCAGAGACTGGAAATGTATACAGAGATTGTTGTAGAAGAAATATAATCCTATGCAAATACAGGGTGCACAAATTCAACAGTTCCTTATAATGAAAATCATCCACAATGCTCTACAAGCTGTGATGTCAAAGCCACAGTGAACTATAGTTTAACATTATTCTGAGCAACATGTGTACTTGCTTTTTATATGCCCCTTGAGTATGTTCTTTGGCCAAAAAATACATAATTTTTGCTGCTTACCTTGGAGAATCATCTTTACAGAAATAGAGAAAAAATAATTACACATTATTCTGTTATCAGAGTTGGAGCCACCCTCTGGGTTTTATGGTAATTAGTGTGACAGCCATTGTGCTTGAGCTGTGACCTTTTATTACAGTGCATTAATGCTTTGTTTTCAGTAATTGAAAAGTGCTGCAACCTTACCTTGAGTCTGAGCAAGACTTAATACACACAGCAGCTGGGGAAAGATGCATGAATATGACCTGATGAGCTGCTGACTCACCAGTCAAATATTAATTTATGAGATATGAATCATTTTATTTTAAGAGCTTAGATGTGAGAAAAATCAACATTGTGATGACTATTGTTCTCTGACCGTCACATTAACCTTTTTCAGTTTGTAACTGTTTTCATTACTCAATTGTCAGCAATGATGCAGATTAGTCTCATTGATATGTAATGGAGTTCTGCAGGCCCTGTGGGGAATTTAACCAGGATTTACTGATTTTTGATTAAGTGCTGACAACAATGCTCACCGGTCTTGCAGAGCTTGAGCATGTGTATTTGTGTGAGAGTGTTAGGCTGGTCTTTCAGGGGTCAAAGCCTGATATTGTTGGCAGATTATTGTATGCTGTACTGACACAAGGACTTTTCTATTTGACATTATTACAGCTCTTATGAAGAGTTTTTTAACTGCATTATAAAGAAGGCTGAAATTTATTCTGACACCCTTACCCATAACTGCTTAAAAAAGCATGAACTAAAATTATTTCTGTATGGCTGTTTTGTAATGTCTCTGAGCCTTGCAGCAGATTAGGTGTCAGATAAACCAATAGACAATGAATTTATTGCCAAAACAAGCTGTATTATACACTTCAAAGCAGCGGTAGTGGCAATGGTACACAACAGGTTATGGTATGCCTGATGGTGGCACCAAAGTGACTTTTAAAGTATGTGTCTGTGTGTGTGTGTGTGTGTGTGGGGTTTGTGTGTATGCGTGTGTACGATTTATGTGCACAAAACACAATAAGCAGCTCTTTAGACAATATAATCAATAAACAAAGTTACATTGGCTTATTAAATGTGTGATGAAGACACATCGTCATCAATTTTAGAGTTTTTAAAGTCAAGAGGTAAATATGACTAATATGACGAAATAAAAATAGGCCTGTTAAAGTACACACATATGTTTTAGCTGCAAAACCATATCTCAATCAACAAAAGCAAGGTTGAGCAGAATGCAGTATATTTTAACACAGATGACATTCAAGCAAGTAATGTTTACTTATTAGTTAAAAAAAGTATCAACCCCAGAGTGAGCCAGTCATCTGGGTGTGTAATCATCCATGAGTGTGCTTGCTTCAGGCTTTCAGGCTGATTTAATCCCTGATAACTGCAATCACAACTCTGGCCACAATAAAGAGAAGTAATCCATTTTTCAGCAGATGATTCTAAGGTGGAATAGTTGTACTGTGGCAGAAAGTTTGGAAGTAGAATCGATATGCATATTCCCACAACTCTCCGCAGACAGGATACATTTCATTTGAAGTAATAATAAGCTTTATTCTGACAACAACATAACACATTTTGTCTCATCCCTAAAGCTGTAAAACAAAACTTCGCATGAACTTTAGTTTGTCACACATTGAAAAACACATTGAAAGTGAATGAGATGTTGCACAAACGATGCAAAGCACCACAAATTTTATCTCTTTTGCAAAAAATTTTAAATATCCAACTTCTGCAACATATCTGCCAGAGGCCATGGCACATTTTCCATAAAGAAAAAGTGACTTAAAATTTTTTTACAACTTTAATCAAATCCTTACTATTCAGACACCCAAGGCACAATGTATACGGTCAGTCACACCAGCACATGAGACTTTAAAGCAGCGCTGCAGATCTTTTGAGCCTTCAAATATTTTCTCAAAAGTCTGTTCAGTGGAGCTCGGCGCTGTAACAGAGAGAATGCCCCCCCCCCACCTTCCCCCCACAGCGCTTCCCTGCTCTGTTTAGGGGCTATGTAACTTTTGCTCCCGTGACGGGGACACATATCGCAAGATGCCGCGAGAAGTGCAAACTGCTTTACGGCACTACGCGAGATTTGGCTTCTGGCTAAAGAAGCCGGTGTTTTGCATGTAGTAGTAGCAGCCATGGTACCCGCAAAGCATGTGAGGAGGACTCTTTCTCCAGATTCAAGGGCCAAAAAGAGACTATCAGGAACAAAACTAGAATTAACATTGGAGCCCACTTTGCTCGGTGGCGAGAGCGTCGGGAGATGGAAAATTGCAAGACGGACGCCGAGCTTGCAAAGTTACTGCTGGAGAGGTAAGTTATGTTTTCGTCGGGTTTTCCCCTGTTCAACACTTGGTTTCAGTCGGTGGTTGCTCCGTAGCATTGCATGCTTTATGTAACTTGGCGGACGTTGTTTTGTCACTAAATGCTACCAGCGGTTATTTGCCAGCGAGTTTCTCAGATTGCTGGAGATATTCATGGCGCCGTGATGCTCGATCATTCACTATTTCACTATTTCTTCTATGTCTTCGGACGTCCTGTCGACTCGCTTCTCCCGGCTCTGTATGTCAACAAATGCACGTTGCTGTGAGGCGCTGTGTTGCAACAGTGCAATTACACCCAACGACCAGAGCGGCCCCTCGAGAGCAGACAAACCTGGATCTTACATAGTGGGGCTTTAAAGACGTTAAAACAACAACTGTCCACTGTTCTCACAGCCTAACAGGTCCCCCTGAGTTTCCAATGAAAAGTGGTGCCAGTGCTACCTGACAAAATGTAGAGTGAAAGCTAAAAAACTCAAATAAATATTGTAGCAATGTCACAACTCATCCCCAAACCAAATCAAGTCCACCAGATTTTATTAGTGAAAGTGACCCCGACTCAAAAGTGATGTTATGCATCAAGTCATCAGAGTTCCCTGATTAAGTTCCTTGATTAAGTATTAACAATTCTGTTTTTCTTCAGAAAAATGCATTAATGTTAGTCATGAAAATGAGTTATACACATTTTAATTAAGTCTGCAGTCTTTAACATATCATGTGCGCTGAAGATACTTCATCAGAATTGAGAGCTTGGGGCAAACACCAGGTCTCAGAGGAGCACTGTGGTGCTCACTGGTCGTGCTCAGCTGAGAATCAATGAAACATGTCAATAGTGTTTCGATTCCTCACAGCAGTCAAACGCTTTACCATCCAATTACAAAAGTGTTTGGGTCACTTCAAAGAGTAAATGACCTCAGCTTGATTGTTCTCGATTACGACAAATATCAATACCTGAACTTCAAACAGAATAGCTTGTTTGTTTAACATTTCTTATGAATGAATTTTGCAACTCAGTGAAACAAATCTAGGAGAGCATTGGTGCATGGGAGAAACAGCTTTTTATTTTTAGTGTTTTTCTTTGTTCGAGTGTGATGTCACATTTCTGCAGTATCAGAGAGGAATAAAAACACTCAGTCAGTGTTCATTGGCTGACAGAGCAGGTGTTATGGATTGTCTCAGCGCTGGGAACGAGCTGCTGACCCCTTTCCCTGATCCCTTTCCTGTTTGGTGTTGTGTGCACGGCCGAGGTGAGGGGCGATAGAGTCGGTCTGTTCCCCACTACTACGACATGTTTTCCTCTATTCCCCTCTCTCGCTCTTCCAGTCCAGTCGCGTTCCAGGTGGGGTGACATGGCGCAACACGCTGCCACAGGCGGTCCAGGAAATTTGTGTCCTCCATCCAAAAACATGTTTTGACCGTCTGTTCCACATCTGGAGGGATATTTACTCCTGGAGCCATTCTTTTCTCTGCAGCCATGTGACACAATGCTCCTGACAGGCTCTATTTGCTCACCCAGCAAAAGCAAAACATATTTTGTTCAAATGAAACAAAATAAAAATGTCACATGTAGCAATTGTGTGTGAATACTCCTGAGAGGGGCGATTTGCTGCTGCCAGAAGAACAGAGTGGAGCTATCTTTAGTCGAGCAGTTACAAAACAAAAGGTCACTTTATGGCAGCTATAAATGTGCTACTACTGACACATTAAAACTGACTTGGCTTCAGCCTCTCATAATGGTTCTTACAGTTTCAAACTGTAACAAGAGGGAAACAAAACAACTGAGTCACAGCCTTTTAATTGTTTCCCTGGTGTTGTGGCATATTGCTAAATGCATTACTCAGCATCCTATTTACACAAATACACAGTTTAATTACTGCAGCAAACACAATGGCCTAATCTGTCAAAGAAATAAACTCATATCTAATATCCTCATTAGTGACCTGCTTAATAATTTAGAAGCTTCATCTTTTCACAGTATTAGTATGTGTGTTTGGTAGAATTTAACCCTTTCATGCATGGTGTCCACGTTAATGTACAGTTATCTTCACACTGTTGTAAGCTGTTTGATATTTTTTCCGAACCCTTTAGGAGTTGTGTCAGTAAATCAATGGCAATATTGTTACAGCAGCAACTCTCATGCTGGATGTCTACGTGGCAAAGCTGGTGCATACACATTTTAGTTAGAAAATTTAATGAAAAGAAAGACCATATGTTTTAGGGAATATAAATCTAAGTGATTCCCATGACTAGTGTTATTATCACAAATAATATGATTAACTGATAAACATGTCTGTATCATTTTCTCCTCCCTTCGCCTTTAAAATGACACAAGCCCACAATGACCCCTTTAAAAGCCAATAGGTGTCTAAGTTTTTCAGTTTGTAAATTAGTAAGGTAGTTGATAAGTTAACTTATGCTTTGGTTGTTTAACTAGTTAGTTAGTAAGTTATTTGGGTACTTAGTCAGACAGTAAGATAGTAAGTTAGTTAGTAGGAAAGTAAGTTTGATTATTAGATAGAACGTCCATTACTTTGCCAAGTTAGTATATATATTAAATAGTAAGTCAGTTAGTCATTTAGTTGGTTAATTTGTTAGTTAGTTAGTCAGAAAGTAAGTTTTAAGTTTATCTGATGGAAAGTAAATTTCTTAGTAAGTAAGTTAGTTATTTAGTTGATAAATACATTGGTCAGTTACAAAGTTAGCTTATTGGTTACTTAATTTGTTAAAAGTAAGTCAGTGTGAAGCTTAGTTTAATTAAATAGTGCATTTAAAGGTTAGTGAGTTAGTTATTTTGGTAGTTGGTTAACCAATAAGATAGTAAGTTCGCTAATAATAAAGTAAGTTAGGTTATTACATAGTTAGTCTGTTACTTTGGTAAGTTAGTTGGTAAATTTATTAGTCAGTAAGTCATTCAATCATTTAGTTAGTCAGTGAGTTAGTAAGATGGTTATTTAGTTAGTTGGGTTGAAAGTAAGTTAGTAAGGTTATGTGAAAGTAAGTACATTTCTTCATTAGTTAGTAGTTTAGTTACTTAGTGTGTAGATTAGTTCAGATGATAAGTACGGTTACATTTTGTTTTTTTGGTTAGTTTGTCAGTTACCAAGTGGTTTGCAGTTAGTTTAGTGATGTAGTCAGAGATGGTGTTTTGATGAATTCAGATAATCAAGTCCCATAGATATAGGACAATGTAATCAAATTACACATAATTGTCTTATAATTTTCAGTCCATGATAGCTTCGTTTGAAGGGTCTTTTCTCACACTGCAATCTACACTAACTGTGTTTGTTTGTTTGTTTGTTTGCATCCGTTTCCTTTGTAGATTAATGGACCAAATCTTCAGATTAATGGTGATTGAACAAGGTATCAATATAAAGTATCCAAGTCAGACGTCAACCTTAAACATGAAAGGTATACAAAAATGGTGTGTGAGACTGCAAAAGAATTAACACATCTCAGCTGGTTTTAACATGTCATGCTGCACATTCTTTTATGCATCTATGAGGGTTTCTATAGTCAAAGCCTCCAAAAAGAATCAAGAATAAAATGATGTTACACATGACAATGATGACTTGTTATATGGAAATGGATGGAAGGACAGATGGATGAATAGACAGTTCTTTGATTAATCCAGATGATTGTTGTCATAACTCATGCACGACAGAATTTAAAATGAAACTCGACAACATGTGATGATGTTAGAAACTCTGTGCAGCTGATGAAGCTTTGCACCTGCTGCACAGCTTCATCCTTGTCCTGCACCAAACCATCTGGATGTGGGATATTTGCTGTGTGTATAATGTATGTGTCTGTATGCCTCTGCAGCAGTCGGAGCTGGAACCCTGCTGTGTAACACCTCTGCTTATTCTTTTATTCCCCCTTTCTACTCCATCACTGTCCTCTTCTTCTCCCCTGTCAAACTCCCACAGGTCCTCTACATTGTTTGACCTTCAATATGTGCGTGTTAAACCAGCATCAGGAGCTGTCAAATCAAAGACCCCGAGTGAGCGACCATCCCAGCCTCCCCCTCTGTGCTCTGCAAGGTGCTTCTGTCCTTGAAAGCACCACCATGAGTCCAACACCGAAGATTAAACTTTATCTGCCCTTCAAACCATCACCAGTCTCTGCACACCACCAGTCAATCAGCTCTGTTAGAGGCTATTCCTAAAGGGTTAACATCTCCAACCTTTCTCATCTGTTGCTAAGGAAGTGTTGTGCAGGAAACAGGGAGAGCAGTTTCCTGTTATGAAGGGAGTTTTTTTAAGGGGTGCATTCATTCAATCATGCAACAGATGCCGAGCCAGGAAGCCCGGCCAATAGCAAAAGCTTTGGTGTCTAAGAGAAACTGTTTGAAAACTGTTTTTAGGAACCTTTCTATGGACTGCTCCAGTTCAGGAAATAGGCCAGGAGTAAAACATGCCAGAGAACACAACAACATATGTTTATATGGGTATAAATATATATATATATATATATATATATATATATATATATATATATATATATATATATATATATATATATATATATACATATATATATATATACATATATATATATATATATATAGATAGATAGATAGATAGATAGATAGATAGATGTATTAATTTATTTGCCAAAGAAAAGGGGTGTTGAATTCTCTTAAATCCTCTTGAATCCATAGCCCCATAAGTGCAATACTGGCATAGACTATTGCTTCTTAAGTTTACATGTCTTCCATGTCTTGTCGGCATCTCAGTTTAAATCACATTCACTGGATTCTGTTGTTTTTTTCATGTTAACGATTTGTTGAATTTTGGAAATGACTGGCAGACCGCATTTAGTAAAGTGTGGGGCTGCATGTTGCCCCCAGATTTCTGGTTGCATTAAATGAAATATCACATTTTTCCTTTCAATCATTAACTAATTGAGATAGAGACGTCTCAGATAGTCAGGTTTTGCCTTCAATTCTGCAGCCAATCAGTGCACACCTAATTATCATTACTAACTTTCTGTGTGGAGTTTGCATGTTCTCTCTGGTGCATGCGTGAGTTTTTTCGGAATACTTCAGTTTCATCCCACAGACCAAAAACTTGTATACAAGGTAAACTGGTGTCTCCAAATTGTCCTAACAACGAATGTGTGCATGTGGGTGAATGGCTGTGTGCCTCTCTATGTCAGCCCTGTGACTGGCCTAACCCCAAAGGAATGTGCCATCTGGATTATGAATGATGGACCAATGCTAGGGTTTCTCTTTTTATTGGTTTTGGCATTAAACAGCAAAGTTGTGGTTTTCATTTTTACTTAAATCCTAAAAGAGTTCATAATTCTGGAATTGAGACAACCTTTTTTTTGTTTTTTTTCTGAGAAAAAATGTTGATATTTTGTGCCACCACTCAGAAGATATCAAAAAATATTTGTCCCACAGTTCCCAGCCCTAGAAACATGCTTTAGTAAAGAAGTTCAAATGTGGTTCAAAAAAGCTACTACTGTGTATCAGATGTAAATCTTTTCATCACTGTAGTCAAGCTCTGGGGTTGACCTGTGTTTATATATTTCAGTCCAAATCTCTTACTCTGAGTGGATTTACTCTTGAACTCCCTGCTCCTGGGATAAAGCATCGATGAACACATCTGTGGAGCAGCGTCCGGACGCAAAACGTGAGCAAATGTGACTGGATGCTGTCCGTATACAAAAACTTCCGCAGGGACAGAAATACAGCTAATGGTGTGTTTTGGAAAAATTAAGAAACACGCCGAGTGGGTTTGGCGCGCGCTCCTCGTCCGCGCGGGTCTGTGGTCCAGCCTCAGGAAGCGCCAAGCAGCACCTCCCGTTTCCACACAGGAGCGCACCAGTTTACTGTAGCATCAGCACTGGAGATACACGCCGGCTTCACGCTCAGCAGAACGTACGGACAAAAGAGACCTCTACAGCAGACACTTCACTGATTGAACAACACAACGTGTGCAGATTTTTGTTTAGAACTTGTTTTTACGCGTTGTGTTTGGATTAATTTTACGCGTCATTTCGAGGGACAAGCACAGTGAGAAGGAAAATGAGGATAACAGTCGGTGTCCGCAGATGATGATGTCCCATCATGAATGCAGGTTGGTTGATTATATTATTTTCTTAAAGTGATAGTTGTCCCAAAGCATGACTGTATTTATATGGAGCTGTTTAGAGAAACGCGAGACTTTATGTGCGTAATGGGACGACAAATGAAGAGAATTTCGTTTGCCAACACATCTTCATCAACTTATTGTATAGATAAATACAATAACCAGATCAGTCATAAAGGCACGTAAGTGTGTACATTTGTCTCTTTTTGGTGGTTTCCAATAAAAACAATTCGTCGAATAAATAAAATTATCAGAAATGGGGCAAGTTTAAAATCCATGGATCAACTTGCTTTGTTGGAAGCATCTCTTGGAAAATACTTATTCTGGTATCATGGATAGAATTAGATTTAGGATTATAATCTATGGTTATACTATTGGGCAGTTGTTTTTCTGTGGTCTCTCAGTGTAGTTTAACTAGTTAGAGGGGCTGTCTCCTCTCAGACGAGTGAATTTTGAGGTAATCTTATTATAAATAAAGAAATGTCCTTTGCTTTCCTGTCTTTTTCCTCCTACTTCACAAAGGTTGTTCAGATTTGATGGCTGACATTTCACTATAAGGATAAAGTCTGAAATCATATCCTGTGAGTTTGGCACAGCCAAGGTCCCAGTGTCTATCTCTTCCTTTGTTTTTCAAACATTTGTTGTAATTGAATTCTTGTTGCATAATTCATATCCTGTTGTTTGCACTTGCAGTGCTTTGTCAGGCCAGGACTCTTGTTTTCTTTCCCAGTTTTATTGTTCTTTGATGCACTCAGAGGACCTTTTCAGCAAGAAGAAAAAAGTGTGTGCCAGTATGTGCAGTTTTGTATGTTTTTGTGAAGCAGTGCAAGAACATTTCGTGAGAATGGGGGAAGAATGACAAGAAGGAAGTCCATTTGTGTTGTGAAAATGCATGCTGGAGGTTCATGGAGGAGTGATGGGGGGCCGTGTTAATGTCTTCCCCCAGTGGACATCCTGCTGAGGTCCTTCAAGGAGCCTCTGCTGGAGAAGTTTATGAACTAGGAATTATTGAACAAAGGAGAAAGACAACATGGAGAAGTTGTTGCAGTGAGCAGTATTTACAAAAGTGAAGCAACAAAATCAATTGGATTAAAGACTGAAAAGTGGGAGAGAGGGAGAGCAGAGTCAGAGATGGGCAGAGTGCACACAGGGTTTAAAGGATGTGCGTCAGGGCAGGTACTAAATAACAGGAAGAGACAAGGGGTGTACACGCTTTGTTAAGTACGGGTGTGTTTCATGACAACTCTAAATGTTGTGAGCAGGTCTCTGTTATGATTTAAGACTTAAAGACTTAACCACATTAATAGTCTCATTTTAAAACAAGACATAGGTGTCAAGCTGTTGAGACAGATAAACCACACAATGATCCCAGGCGTTGTCATTTCTGTACAGAACTTTTACTTTTTCTTTTTTTTTTTTTTCCTTTTTTTTGGGCAGGGGGATATACAAAACTTTTTCATTGTGCTTTTATGCAGGGGGAATATTTCCTTTAATAGAGTAAAATAAGGTAAGAAAGAAATGGTTAAATATGCAGATTGCGTCTGTTAGTGTCTTGGAAAAAGAAAACCTAACACTTTCATAGTTACTCCTTCCCATCAAGATAGAGCAGATGCAAATTCAACACAAGAAATCTGCTGTTACAAGGTCAAGTTCCTGCCTGTACGCACGGTGCACATAGATGTGCATTTTGCTGAATAAATCCACACAAACATATACATAGATACAGCACAAACATAAAGGGGAACAAACTAATTAATTTACATGCTCACATCAGTCTAACATCTGGGAAAAAAATCAGGTAAAAAATTCTCATGCGCAGATAAAGAGTGAAGACACCTGGTTGAACTAGAGCACTGAATGAAGCAGCTTGTTGGGATCAAGGCTCTGTGTGTTTGCACTAATTGTCATGATATAGTGATGGCATTTAGCCTGTCTGATGTTGCAAATTGGACTATACTCTTTACATGACTTTTTAAGTTATAAGGGTAAATCTATTATTCAGTAAATGGTCAGTTTGTTATTGTGTGTGTAAAACACTTATGCCTAAATGAGTTAAATGTATACCACATTCCTTAAGCATTAAGATCAACATCTTCAAGTTAGTCCTTTAAAAAATTTTGCTAACATTTTGCCTGTAACTCTTTAATTCTGCTCTAAAAGTCCAACCTTCATGTGTCATTTCCCAGACAGGGAGATGTTATTGTTCCTCCTCTAAGTACCCTGTGGCTCTGTTGTTTTTCCTGCTGATAATGTCCCCAGCAGCATTCTGCATGTCACTGACTATTGTACAAGACTTGACTTCCTATAAGCATTCTTTAACAAGACAGGACCCTCGTATTTATCCCCTTCTACAACTTGGCAAAGCACTAAATTACATAAGGAGAGAGGTTTTACGCACATCACATGAGGATGCAGGGCGATTTACAGCAACAGCAGAGAAACTTCAAAACATTGTCTGCTCGAAAACTATGATTATATGAAAGATTTGAATTTGAATTATGAAAGAAAAAATAGGGATTTAATGCTCATTCAAGCTCCTTCTGCACGAAAAGACATCTGTTTCGCACAGCCATCACATCACTCCCCACATTCTCAGACATATAGTACACATTATGGTGGATAGCTAAGAAAATGTATCCACAAAACCAGAGATTCTGGCTGTGGAGCAGTTGTCAGCGGGTCATGAATGTTCACCTGAAAAAACATGTAGCAACAAGTCTTTGATCTATGGGAGCCTCCTGTGGATATTCATCCATACATTTTATTTCACTTGATTTTTCTATTAACTTGAACTTTTGGTTGTTTTAATGATACATGGACTTATTTATCCTCCTTGCTCTGTGTCCTGATTTTCACATTTACTTATCAAAGGGCATGTGTGGGTTTTCTTCAGGTGCTCTGGTTTCCTTCCACAATAAAGTAAAGTCATTTGGCCATTTAGTGATTCTTAATAGCGCTCAGGTGTATGTTTGTGTGTGTGTGTGTGTGTGCATTAGGTTTTTCTGCTGATTATAATTATTTCAAAGGAAGGTTCTTACCCTTTGGTGTTTTTTAATTTTTGACCACAATGGTACCATCAGCCTGTTGGTTTACCAAAGAAAAGATGCATGGGTCAGACCTGTGCAAAAAATGGATATGGCAAAGTAGAGCTGTGCAATTAATCAAATTTTAATCTCAGTTGCAATTACTGCCTTCCTCAATTATGAGAATGGAGTAATCTTGATTAAAAGATTACTGTGCCACAGGACGTGTTGAACTTTTTTATTCTTTCCCCACTATCATTATTAGCCCTATTTTGAGGTAAATGATTTCTACAAGTACAGTTCTGTGTTGCCTAGTTTTAATGGTAAAAATGAGAGTTTCGAAAGCATGTGGTGCATTAATGTATGGAGATAAATACAGAGATGCAGTTATGATATCTGATAAAAGGGGAAAAGTGTATTATTGTGCCACAAGATGACAAAAACAAACACTCTGAAGCAAAATACAGATACTTATGGCCATATCAATAGCAGCAGAGGCAATGCATACAGTGTGTGATTTACAGTGCTATAACATTCATTAAATGATTAGTTATTTAATTAACAAAGTGTTAATGCTCATAAAAGGCAGATTCACCACCAGGATAAAGTTGCTTGACATGTTAATAGCCCACATTTTGTAAATCTGTGTTTTATGTAACGACTAAGAGAGTTTAGGTGTATCCGCAAAAGTTTTTTATTGTTTCATCCCCAATGGCAGTTGCTAACTGCTAATAAAGACTAAAAATATGACCAGGGACCCACTGGCAAGCATTTCTGATCATTTTAATCATCAATTATTCATATACTATTGCAACAGCCATGAGGACGAACTTGATCCAGTTGTTCATTAAGAAGAAATAGTCAGAGTAGAGGGTACAGCCAGGTGTTTTACACACTGGAAATATTGTAGTTGCTTCCAAGTCGAAGTGCCATGTTGCAGTTTGATAGTGACTTACTAAACTTAAGCAGATTACATTTAATCCTAAAGAAAACGTGAAAAGTAGGTTTGTTTGTTAAGATTATCACAAAGATCAGAACTTGTAAGTTTCATAATCTTTTGTTCTCCACAAAGTTTATTATAATAATAACAATAATTCATTTTATTTATACAGTGCTTTTCAGAGACTCAAAGACGCTTTACAAGATAAACGGATAAAAGTGCAGGTTAATCAGCAATGATCCAAAACCCTGAGAAAAATCACATGGGCTTGTAGTGGGCTTGCAGTGAAGGAAATTAACACATTGCTGACTTCTGTGCTGGCATACAAAAATACAACCTGCACCACTCTATGTACTGGGACATGTGTTGTATTGTGAGGTTATTGGAAGTACCCAGCCCTAATCCCATCTCTGAGCTCCTATCATTCAAAAATTTTCTCTGGATGAAATTTGTGACATGATGAATTTTGTGGTATTGAGTTATCCCTAACATTTTTCTCTCTTTCTCCACAGATTGTCAAAATCCACTGCAAGTCCCTCAGCCCAAGATCCGCACTCATCTGAACGTCACAGTGCAGTCCAAACGGATGTCCAGGCCGTGTCCCCCTCTTCATGGTCCAAAGCCCCCTGTCGCCCCCAAGCCCAGACCCTTTTATAAGCTTCACGCACAGGAGGAGCCCTGCCCCCCACTGAGCCTTAGCAACGGAGACCTGGCTCACTCCGACGGGGAGACGGAGGAGGATATCAATGAAATAGCTGAGGAGAGTCAGGACAAAGAAGAAAAGAGTGAGGCTGAGGATCCAGGGGGAGACGATGACACGGAGAGCAATGACAAAGAGGAGACGGCAGGAGAAGAGATCGAGGAGGAAAAAGAGGTGTTAGAAAACGATGGCGACAGCATCTGCTCTGAGGACACTGTCAAAGCGGATGATGGCTCCACTTTTGAAACTACTGATGATGAAAACACTGACAATGACTTGAACCAGAATGATGGTGGAAACGAGGCTGATGATGAGACCATATCAACGGCCTCACTTCAACCTGCTGAAACAGAGGAGGAAACAGAGGAGGACTTGAATTGTAGTATAAGGACTGAAACACTTGGTGGCTCTTTAAGAGATTCATATGAACTTTTAGAGGAGAACAGCCTCGATCAAACCCTAACACTCAGTAACGGTGACTCTGATTCAGGACTTTTTGAGGTAGATGGTCCATGTGGGCCTACCCTGGAAGCTGGTGGATTTGCTTTCGGATTCAGTGTGCTTCCTACTGTTACCGAGGAGTATCCCTATGATGTGATTGGCCCAAATGATGATGCCAGCGATACATGTGAGTCATGTGATCCCACTGAAAGTGGCGACTCAGAAGTGTGGCAACCAGAGCGGGCCACCAAAGACCCTTCTGGCTGCTTTCGCTTCACTTCCAGCACTGAAGATGTGTTCGGGCCTTATTCGGTCATCGAGGCTGTCCCAGGTGACACCACCAGGACTGCTGACCCCGAGTGCTGTCAGGATGAAACAGATGATGCGCCTCCAAATGAGCTTCAAACAGCAGGTGTGTCCAACCAAGAACCCTACTATGTGTCATCAGATGATGTGGACAAGCTTGAGGATAAGCAAGATCAGGGTGAGGCTGAAGAGAGCCCCGAGGAGTCAAATCAGCACAAAGATAAAGTGAAGGATAGTGAGTCAGCAGATGAGTATGCAGACATAGATGAGTCTCTCTGCACCAAAGCAGATGACCTGGAGCAGCTGGAGTGTGTTTCCTCTGAGGATTACGTTGAGATTGGCGATGAAGACGAAGAGGAAGAGACTGAAAGGAAACACATCAAGGGGAAAAGTGCAAAAGAGAGAACAGCCAAGCGAGAACAGGCTTTCTTCAACAAGCGCTCAAGCTGCCAGCCTCGCCTCAGGCTGTGCAACATCACAGTGCCAGCAGATCTAGACCTAGGTCGCACCCCGGAGCTCACTAACAGGGTGGTGTTCGCCCACACCACTGAGGCCTTTGAAGAGGATATAGAGGAACTGGACTGCCATATTGTGCCTTACTATGAAGACACAGACTCAGACAGTGAGGAGCATATATACGAGGAGGCGGGGTTTGACTCAGAAGGGGAAAACTTTGTAATACTAGATCGTAAGACAATAGTCACACGATCACGCTCTTACTCTGGAAAAGTTCCTGGATATGTCCCAGAGACTGTACCAGAGGAGACAGGAACGGAGTACCAAAATCATGATTACTGCACAGTGGCCTTGGAGAAAAGCAATGAAGTATATCAGAACTCACAGCAGCCTGGGGTCAATCGTCTGATCCCACCAGTGAAGTCTCGCCGCTTCTTGTTGTATTCCCGTTCAGCTGAGGGTCCAGAATTGACCTTGACAACCCCCACAGAGGGCATCCAATCCCTAAAGGATGACATTAGATTAAAGAGGAAAGATGACACCCTTTCTCTTCCATGTGTTATAACCTCCTCTGGAAGCTTCTCACAGCGTAGTCTTCAGTCTTCCAGCGGTGTTTCCACTCCAACTTCTTTAGTGGATATACCCCCACCATTTGAGCTAGCATACATCACTAAAAGACCAGTCACCAAGAGTTCACCATCGCTCTTGATCCAGCATGAACACAACGACATACCCAAGAAGAAGAAGACCTCTTTTAAGCGCTTTCTGGCTCTGAAGTTTAAGAAGAAGACAGATTCAAAGGGTTTCAGTGATGGAAGTGTTCGCTCCTCAAGGTCTTCTTCCGAATCGAGCCACCACGGCCCTTCAAGAGTCATAGACCTTGATCGCAGAAGCACTGGCAGCTCTCCTCAGCTTCAGTCACGTATGGTAAACCCCCAGCGTACCCTAGATCCACCATCTACCTTTGTGCTCTACAACCAGAGGAGGAAAGACAACCTCAAAGCTTTCGGCAGGGGTGTTTCTAGAGTGGAGTCCTTTGAAGAGCGTTCCCAGCGCTCTGTCATGCCGCTACCTTTGACCAAACCACGCTCCATCTCCTTTCCCAGTGCAGACACCTCAGACTATGAAAACATCCCAGCCATGAGCTCGGACTACGAGAACATTCAGATACCAGGCAGACCCATCAGATCCCACACTGTGACTGAGTTCTTTGAGGAGCAAAATCGCTCTTCAGCTCCCTGCAATGAGAACGATGGCTATGTGGATATGAACAGTTTCCCTGGAATTGACAACAAGCTGCAGACTTCAAAAGATGACACTGAAAGGTAAAGCAAAAGCTAAAAATGGTTTAGTGTCATGGATAATTGAAAATACACAAACACAACCTATGGTATACCTCAGCTACCTCTTGACTTACATCAGTGGTGAGCAACTAAATGTGGCCCTCCAGTCAATTTAGAGTATCAGACAATGCATACAAATGAAGAAAATGTGACCAAATTTCCCTTGAAAGCATTCCACTTGCAATAATCAAAAGAGAACAGAGTGATAATTTGTCATAATTGTTTCTGAAAAACTGCTGTTTGTGAATTTCCAAATGCATTTGTCAAAACACAAAACAAAAGCTGTTGGTAAAACATACATCAATAACCATTAAATACTCTGAAGGTCAAAAGTATTTAGTTCAAATTCCAACACTTTGGCCCCCTGGCCCTGAGGATAAATTAATGTGACCCTTGTGGTTATCAAAGTCGTCATCCCTAACTTACATAAAGCATGTGCCCATTTAGACACTTTTTGGTGATCTCTGGCCTGTTTGTGCTGTTGGCAATTTAATTTAAAACTGATGTACTCATAGCTCATGTTATCGAGGTGAATAGGACTGTTTTTGGTCATTTTACAGGATGAAAAACCCACAGAGTTATTGTCTTCATGGTATTAAGTGCTGTGGCACCACAAATTAAAAACTACCCTTTCATAGTTATGTCGGTGTTGTGGCAAGATTTTTAAAATATTTCTAGGAGCTGTTTTTAGGATTAGATATCACACACTAGGTGTGGCCTGCTCTGTCAAATACAGAAAACAAAGCTGACATGATTAGTCAGAAAGTAGAGTTGACTGACAGAAAATGATCATGCAATAAACCATATTTAATCATTTTAAAACAGCAATTTAGCACAGCAAAAATGTGAAGAAAATAACAGTTCCAACTCCTCAGACTGATTTATTTGCAGATTTCTTTTATTGTTAGTAGGGATGCACGATATTGGATTTTGCTGATATCCAATATGCCGATATTTCTCAAACTCATCATTGCCAAAACCTGTACCAATACCAGAACTGATGTTAGATGGAAATACACAGTCTCTGCTTAACCAAAGCTGAACTGTTCCTTACACTGCAACAGTTATTTTTGTATGAAACAGATGTGAAACAATAAAAATAACATTTCAGTTTCTTAAAATGATATCCTAATCTTTTAAATGTAATAATTCAGTGGAAATAAGTTGAAGCATTATGGTACATTCATACATTCTGATGTTTCAGCAGATATATTGAATATAAATGGCAGAACTGAATGGCTCGATATCTTAGCTGTAAATATTGGCAAAATGTTCATATCTGCATATCCTGATATATAATTTTAAGCTATTTTCTGCTTTTTCTAATATCATGCAGGTAATATTGTGCATCCCTGATAGCCAGAATTAGTGTTACAAACACATCTAGTTTTGTAACAAAAAACAGGCTGTCAGGACCTCTGAATGAACAGATGGAAAATGGAGCGGCCATTTTCTTATCCAAAACTTTTATACTCCAAAATTCAGGCCGTGTCAAAATGTTAGTCCTATGCACCTGGATGAATTGCCTTATGTGACTTGTGTGCTTAAGTTGTTTATTTTGAAATGCCTGAATTAAGGAATTTAATAACCTGGCAAAAAAAAGTTATGAGTCAAGTCACACCAGTCAAATCATCCAGCCCTTCATGAAGATGTATCATGCATGTTTCTATTGTAGCCTTTAAGGAAACATTTTCCAAAGTTATATGAGACCAAAGTTTTTCCCTCAAAAAGACATGCCCACGTTTTCTTAATTTCTTAACTGCGTTGTTTCAACTTATATTCCTTTACCTTCCAGCCACACAGCTTCAATACCAGGTGTCTTGTGAGTCTACTTTGTAGCCTACAGAACAAGTGAGAGAGCTCATCCTGGGAATCACTCATAGAGTAGTCAGCTGTGTTATTAAGCCTGGACCCATCTGCTCAGAAGTACAGTCCTGACCCCTGAGCAGCTGACAGATAGTCTTACACTGTACCTCAGATGAGCAGAGGGCACTTGGCTGTGTAGAATCAGATCTCCCTCTTGCAGGTGAGAGTTTGTTGAGAGATGAGCAGCCTGCTGTGTCAGGCACCGCTGGCTTCTGGAAAGATGGACAGTGCTTGTGGGAGAGCTTACTCTTGTTTTTCATTTGGTGGATTTAGCCGTCACATCTGGTGCCACTGCTGCCTCTGCAAATCTGAGCCGAAAGAATGGGTAATTGCGATTGGCTTGCTCAATCATCGTATGTTATTCAAATTACAGAAAGTCCTCACGGGCTGCAATTAAAAGTGCAAAAATATCGGGGGGAGGTCCTTTCACACAAGGAAGCTGTGAGAGAAGGTGAGAGTGTGTGGGGAGGAGGATGTGTTAATAGAAGGTGGAAAGGAGTCAGAAAACAAGACTATGGAGATAAAGTATGAAGGAGGGGTAGGGGGAAGTGAGAACAAAAAGGGAGCTAGAGCAGTTGTGCTGTAATTGCTCTCCTGTACCTGACACTTATGGTTAAGTTTAGGAGTGCTTTTATTAAAGCAGCTTTCTCCCAAGTGCTTCTCCTTCATTGGACCCTGGAGGGGCCGCAGGATTTACTGCAGTATGTGATAGATTGAGGAATCACTGCGGTCAGACTGTACCAATTTACCTCAGCCTGTGCCCAGCCGCTATGGGCCCCAGTCTTTCCCCAGTCTTAATAAAACAGTCCCGTTTGATGACCTGTGTTTAAAGACAAAGAGACAGACCAGGAGCTTCTTAAAAGGCTTCTGATAACACCTTTTTTCATGCTTTTAGTTTCTTATTTTGCTATCATTATTACAACACAATTTGCTGGTGTTTAACAGACTCATTAATGCAAATTTACCCATACACATATGGGGAGAAAATCACAAGTGTTTTTGCAAAAGTTGAAAATATGTATAATTTATCTGGTAGAGCTAGACTCTCAATTGTCTACTCAATCTTAGTTTGCAACACATGTGCAATGTAATATTAACAGTTTGGTGATAGCATAATCTGTGTTGCAGCAGTTAGGTTGATAATTTCAATTCTGGCCAAAAGCAAACATAAATTGAGTGTGGCCAACTTGTCCTAAGTTGAGAAACAGTCAAAAATGCTGATTTTGAACAATATGCAGTTACATCAGGGATCACAGCTTCATCAGGTGAACAGTGTGAGTTTGGTTTGGTAAGTCACTGGCGGCTAATATTGACAGATTTTTGGATCTATTTTTTCATAATAGATTTAAAGATTTATTTATGCATCAGAAAACGATGCATGTAATTAGCGAAACAAAAGGTTTCAGTTGGATAACTTAAAAGACAACATCATATTTGCAAGTCCATTAAACAAATCATCTTGTTTTATTAATACAAACTGTAAGTAACAGTCAAATACTCGGTCTATACTGTAATGCAGTGATCCTCCACCTGAGCTGGAGCGCCACTCAGTGGCTTCTGCCTTGCTGATGAAATGCTCTCCAACCTAGATGTAGACAAATATAACTGATCAAATGTTGTGAAATTAATTAAAACCTTTGTAACATTTTGTTGGAACAGCACTATTTTTTTCATTATAAAATGGATATGAAGTTGTATGTAGGCTGTGACAGAACACACTTACACAGAGCCACTTGACCTAAGCAGTGAGAGACCACATTCAGCTCAGAAATATGGACATCAGCTCTTGAGATACACTGAAGGTTAGCGGTGCTCATCTTAGCTTAAGCTACAATCTATCTTGGAAACAGAACAGGGACATGAGAGAAAAAGGAAACACAAGAGGTCTAACCAAGGAACATAAGACAAAATAAAACTAAATAACTCAAAACAAGCTGAATCATGACACCATGTCCCTCTAGGTCTGTTTAAGATGTTCATAATTTCTCACAGTGTTCACATAGTAATCAGCCTGTTAATGTCTTTTCAATATTTTAACCATTAATGTATTTGGATATCTAAACATTTTTGGAATATGAAGATTGTTACTGTCGGACCAATCTCCATTTTTTATTATTTTATTTTTTTATCATATAACAAGGCTGTTGGCCACTTTTGATGTTGCTGAATTGGTTTTATAAATTTAAAACCAATTATAAGTAGAAAACAAAATTTCTTGTCAGGCCAGTACAATATGTATTTATTCAGTAGAGGAGCTTCTTGTCATTCCCTGAAAAAAGCAATTTTAGAGATAAAAGGTTTGTGCCCAACAGTGACAATATGTTTGTGGAGCAGTTTGACCATTTTTTTAATGTATTTAAGAGCTTCTGGACATTTTTGTGCTTTTATTGATCTGATCCTTGATTTGTGAACTGTTTACACATTTGTGGATCTGATTCCTTCGTAAAGATCTATTCAGTCATAAATGAATCCAACTCTGCATTTGTTGAGCTATTCACATTCGTGGATATACTCCCATTTTTTGATTTAACGCCATTTTAAATTTGTATGCAAATTTATATGCAAATTGTTGGCAAATTTCCCCATTAGAAAGTCCTTTTAAGCATATCTAGATCCAATTGCTATGCTGCATTTGCAGATATAAAGACTCAATATCATCCCTTTTAATGAATTAAGTGCAGCTTTCATGTTGCTTATTTAAAAATTTATTTGTTAAAATAATTTCTAAAGAGCAGTGTGGTTTTCCATTTACATAGCTGAAATATTGTTATCCAGACACAGCATTTTTTTTTTTGTCAACCAGTCATTTTCTGCAGCAGTCGTTATCTCCAGACTGTTGTTATGCTGTGCACTTTAAACCCTTCACATATCTCAGCATTTGAAACCTTTCCACTTCACAGACAATAGTCCCTCAGTGAGCGCTCTTTTCTCTTCCCTGATGTTATCGATGTGGCTCATTGTGAGTTGGAGGTCTCGCACCTCTCACAATGATGCAAATAACCCGTGTCCTGTCACCTCGCCTTCGCCGCATTCCCCCCTGAGATGCTGCTGTTGCCAGGGTCTTCTCTTTGGTGTGTCCATACGGGGATGTTTTTTTTCTTTTAGAGTGTAAATATGAGTGTGCCCACATAATCGGCCATGTGTAGTCGCTGTAGGTGTTTGTCCCGCCTTTGTGTGCATGTGTAACTCTAAATGCTGTTCAAAGCTTGACATTGTCGTTGTTCCGGGCCGCACCGCTGAAGGTGGCAGTGATTTATTAAGATCCATTCAACGGTCAGCATGAGTTTAGACCCACATAAAGTGATTTTTGTGGTGAGAAAAGTGACCGAATGGCCGCAGAGATCTGCACACATGCATTTTAAGGAGAACTCACAAAGCTGGGGTGCTACAGGCTTGGCTTGTTTCCACTTGTGTGATTAATGTGTAGCAGCATTCAGGCCCAGCTTCTGCACATGCATTCAGGCCAAGCAAAGAGACACGCTCATTAGCAAGCAGTGAACAATGGGAATAGAATGCATGCTAATGATTTATCCCAAACATAGCCATGGTGTTTGTTTGTGTAGGTGTGTGTGTACTGGCAAAGTTAGAAGTCACTTCAGCTTTATCAAAGACGAGGCTCCAGCTGAGAGTGCAGCCTCAGCAGGAGTGTTCTTGCCAAAAAGCTCTGGAGCAACAAATGAGTGTTGAAAAGGGCGTTTTTGGCCAAAAGAAGTTTAGGATTTGTGATGGTGCTGAACTTTGGAGCTATTAAATGTTGCTTGTGTCAACTTTAAGTAGTTCCTTGCAGACTTATAACACTAATGCAGATGTATAGTTGCCCCAGAGCACGCAGTTAAAAGAGCTATAGTGGGGTTTTCTGCTAATGTATGCAGAATTATACAACTCTACTTTATCCCTTGGCATCGTTCTCACATCAAACCAAGCACCGGCCTCCTCAGAGTGATGACAAAACCCTGTCATGGCCTCTAAAAAGGCTCCCCCACCCACTGTTATGTTAGCGCTAGTAGTGATGAGGGAGCCATCTGAAGAACATTGTTGCACTGGGTGGTGGCTCTGAGCTGTGTGGCGAACTGGTGGACAGGGCGTGTCACTGGCTCGACGGGCCTGGTGCCTGGCGCTCTGAGGTCATTGCCAGGTCATCCCCGGGGAGGAAACGTCCAGCCGCGGAGCTTCCCACCAGCGTGTTTACAGGAAATGCAAGGATGAGGGTGGGGCTGTGATGGGACAGAGGGAGGTGGGGACAAGAAGTGACAGAGAGGATGGCGGGACGAGAAAGGGGGTCACATTGTAGGGTGGAGGTTCCAAGATTGGACCTTGAACAACAAAATGAGGTGTGGTGCAGTAAGGGATGCCAGATCTCCTTTTACTAGTACACTGGTTTGTCAGGAATGCCCTCACTGTAACATTTTGTGCAGAGATTCTGTTGTTGATTTTAAGTTTTTTCAAATTTTATTTTATTTTTTAGAGCAGTTTTCATGATGGATAATTCCACAATAACTAAAGCATACCTTGAAGGATATATTATATACACCAACATTTTTAATGGCATGAATTGCTAAGTAAGAAAAGGAAGCACATGTTTGTTAAACTGGACATTTGTTTGCCGTAGGCTGCAGCATGACCGCCAGGAGCACATAGCGAGAGATTGATTCCACATCACACAGTGCAATGAATATAAATCTGTTGTCTAAGCTTACACAGTTGGTATATGCACACATATATCCATGGGTAAACATGTAAGGATAAACATAGGAAGTACTCAGGACATTCAATATGGTCAGATTTTTGAGAGGAGAATGCTCTCTTACTCAGGCCTGTGTCCAGGATAGGAAAATGTATTGGCAAATGGAGGTGAAAAATGATGGGTGGTGTCCTGGACTTTGGTGAGTTCTGAAGGTCACCCTCGAAGTCTCGCCTCAAGTCTCTTCAGTCAGTCTGTTTCCACAGCCTGTGCCTCGATCCGTTTGCAGAGCGTTCCAGAACCACAGCTCCGTACTGGTTTGCTGGAAATAGGCAGCGAGTCTATTTTCAGCAGGAGCCCCTTCAACTCCATATCAATCTCTGCCAAAAAGATTGGCAAACGCAGGAAAACAGGCAATTAGAGTTTCCAGGTCATGTGGAAATTCATCATAAATAGTTGAAATGATATTACTGCCCACAGAAAATTAGCATCAGGCAGGAAATATAACCTGTTCTTTACATGTTGCTCTTCCTGTTATCACATAAACTCACAATTATGTTGTGAAGTTGTCATTCTCATGATCTTGCCAAGCTTCAAGGGCTGCACGTCGCTGTGCAGCTCTTTAAATATGTTTCACGTGAGGGGGTACATATATACATATACGAGGTGGGTCAGAAAAGTTCCAGGACTAGTGTCACAAAAGATTTATTTAGAATCGAAACTACAAGTTTTCCCCTTCGAAGTAATCCCTATGGAGTCTAATGCACTTTCCCATCCTTCTCTGCCACGCTTTCATGCACTCCTGGAAGGATTCTTCCGGGATCCTCTGCAACTACACGGCCTTTTTGATGTCGTCCACATCTTCAAAACGGGTCACCTTGATGACCCCCTTGAGCTTGGGGAAGAGGAAAAAAAACACACGGAGCCAGGTCGGGTGAGTAGGGAGGTTGCTCCAGCACGGCGATGTTCTTCTTGGCCAGGAACTGTCGGATGCTCAGGGCATTGTGAGCAGGCGCGTTGTCATGTTGAAGCAGGCACGACTTGTCCTGCCACAACTCTCAATTCACGCACTGAACGAAACAAACGCCTCAGTATCTCTTTGTAGACATGCTGGGATTACTTTGAAGGGGAAAACTCTTAGTTTGAAGTTTGGGTTTGAAATAAATCTTTTGTGACACCAGTCCTGGAACTTTTCTGACACACCTCGTATACACTATCGGTTTGAGCAAAGCTGAGGTGAAGATGTGTTGCTCCGCAGGTGGATTATGTGGAAATCCAGATATATTTGTAATGCAGATACTTTCCCTGTTTGTAACTGTTGGCGTAATAAAGGCACTGGATGTTCAGCCAAAAGGCTGAATCTGTTAACACTTTTACACAGCCGAAAGAGGAAATGAAATAGACAAGGCTCTTGATTTGTGTTTGACTGAAAGTCTTTTCTGTCAGTAAATGGGAAATGTTTAACTGTTAAGGCTGAGGGCATTTTTTATAGTCAGTCGTTGGTGTTGGAAGAAGTTGTCCAGTTTAAAAGTTTTGCTGTCGTTAGCGTGTGCAAAAAAAGTCCAAGCACACTGCCCTGGGGGCGCCAGTGATGTTGAAGCAGGTCATTGTATCTAATATGCACTTTATGGCTTTTATTTCATAAATTAGTGCTTTAGTGAAACAGCCTGGTATGAGTTTTGCAATCTTTTTTTGTTTTTGCCTGCAATTGATATATACTGCTCTTGAGCCCCTTCCACCCCTACCCAAAAGCACGAAGTTATTACAAAATCAAATAGCCTGATAACATTTGTGCTCTGTGTATATTTCGCGCCTGCATGATGCTCTGAATTACAGCCAGCAGCTGCCGAAACTTCAGACTCCTCACAAATCTCTTCATCTTACGTGTCACAAGAGCCACTAGCTAAGTGTGAGTCATCATCACCAAAAGCTGCAAAACAGTTTAAAACGGCTCCAATTCTCCAAGTCCCCTCAGCAGTATCACAATCTCCAAAAGTTAGCACTCTAATGAACCCTTTCAGCTACTCACACTTGGTGTATTAGCTCCATCACAAGCAGATAAATGCCTGCTGGATATCGTTTAATATATTTTTAAATACCTAATGTTTGGCTCTATTAAATCACACATTACAGGCATCATGAATTCACCGGAGAATACAGGTCACTATGCTCTTGTCTGGATTTGACAGTAGATTTATCATTCCCATATTGTAAAAAACCTTGGCTTTTTCTGCGATAATAGCACTGCTTTAATGCTTAAAAGGTTTCATGCTCTATTGTATTATATCACTGTATCGTTCATTCACAGGTTTAATACACAAATATTATATGAAGCTGACAAATCTAATAAAAAAGTAATATTGTGATTTAATGGTGGGAAATGGACTGAATTTTCAGACAGATATTGTAGAAACTGCAGTTCTTTAAGTTCCTATTTGAGGCTGGGTAAAAATGCTCTCTTCTATTACAGGGGTATTTAACTACTTTTTTAAGTAAAGTGAATATTTAATAATATTATGAAAACACATTCTGGGGGATATACGTATATATGTATTTATGTATATGTGTGTATATATATGTATATGTATGTGTGTACATACATATATATACATATATATACATATAAACACACACACACATATATATATATTTACACATATAAACACACACACATATATATATACATATAAACACACGCACACACATATATATATATTTTTTTTTATACATATATATATATATATATATATATATATATACACACACACATATATGAATGCATGTAGTTTTTCTGGTACAGTATTTTACTGGTAGAGGGTCAGAAGGTGAGGCCGAGGATGGATGGTGTGGGGTTTTTTTTGGACATATATGAAGGTATTCCCCTCACTCAGTGAATAAATCAAAGCCTCACACTGTGTTCAAAGAATACCCCTCCCTCCTCTTCTCTATCCTCCCAAACATCACCCACCCAGGAGCTCACACCAGGTTCATCTGTCAGCTCTGAGGTCAATCATGAGTAATGGCCTGTAGGTACTCTCTGAGGCCCACCCAATCGGAAGGTGTGTGTGGGTGTGTGTGTGTGTGTGTGTGTGTGTGTGTGTGTGTGTGTGTGTGTGTGGTGAGTTTGTTTGAATGGAGATGAAATCCAGTGGGTAACTCTGTTAACCTTTGCTCTTTTAATACTTCCCCTCTCTGCACACACAGGGGGCTCTTTAAGACCTTTAGGACATCATTCATCTTTATCTGTAAAACACAAAAAGAGGATTATTTACAGCTTCTCATAGTCATGATTAAATTTAAACCCAAATAATGACATGGCAAATAAAATGGGAAAAATATTCACAATTACCTTCAGTTTACCACTTTAAAGTAGCACAGTTTGGAAACAGCCAACTAAGCATGCTTTTAACGTGGTTGATCATTATTTTCTAAATCACATACAGATATTTCTTATTCAAATGCACTAACTGATGATGAAAAGGATGGATAATACTCCTTTAGCTCCCTGTAGTAATCCCAAAGAAGAGCAATTTGTGGATTAATGCTGTCAGATTCTCCACTGTGTAAGTTACAAAGACATTGCTGTATTTGCACTTTTAGTTCACATTAATATTTCTTGTTTTTCTGTGGTTTCATGGGCTTCAAACACCCACTTATGCCTGCATGTATGGTGTCTTTTTTCCTTACAATGTGCGGCCCAGATTGAGTCTGGCCTGTGGCTCCTGTTCTGCATGTTATTCCCCACTCTTTCTTTAGTTTGTGACTCCATTCCCTGATAATCCAAACAAAACAAAAGCTGCTGCTGTAAACTAAAGGAAATCAGGGAGTGAACTGTGATACTCTAAATGCATTATAAATCATATCAGCACCTAAGAATGATGATTACATCCCCTGAAAGCATGTTGCCCCTGATCCACTTTCCTTTATTCTACATGTCATGTGAATCATTGCAAGGGCTTCAGCTTCTGTTCCTGAACTGGAGGTAATATTGTACTATTTACAGAGCAATGCCTGAATGATGTGAAAAGTTTAATAATTGTGAAACACCTAAATGACAGATACATGACAGCCAGAGGCCGGGCTGGCCTTTAGCTGTTATTTATCTTATCAGACATTACCCAGTTATCATCCTATTATTACACTCAATATGGATTTGGTCAAACACTCTGAGTGGATCTTAATGTGTCAGAGGACATTAATAATTACCACAGGTAGTCTTTAAAGGGATTAGATGTGAAGCAACCAAAAGGGTTCCCCTCAGGTACAAATGGATTACCAGCACAAGAACACAACTGTACCATCTGTGGAGGAGAACCAATCATAAAAGGGATTACAGCGTGTCACCAGAGGACACAGTATGAGGAGAGCAAATGTTCAGAGAATCACACAGGAATAGCTAAACCATATATCTAGAGGAGGCTGGAGTATTGCTCAGTGTTTTGAGAATACACTGCAGCAAAGATGATATGAGGCTGGTTTTCACTGTAAGTGTGCTGTTCGGAGTTTAGGTCCTTGATGTATTTTTGCATCCCTGACTGGAAATATTAATTGCCTTTCTTTATGGGTGAAGTACCACTGTTGAGCACATGATTAAGTGTAGATGTTACTTTTGAATTAAATATTCATACTCATATATCTGTATTCATTAGCTGTATTTATACTTTGTTTCTTTTCCCTGTAGTGCATACACAGAGCCTTTCCCAATGAACCCCAACTCTGCTGGACTGTCAGCAGATGAGGACCATGGGCGCACATCTGAGGAAGAAGAGGGGGCCGCTGAGCAATGTTACGACCGACAGGTGAGACGTGGGGTACAAAGACAAATGGAAGCAGATCAGAAAGTGGTTTGTTCAGTCACAAAGACACAAATTCATCCAGCAAATTCATATGCTGAACGAAGAATGCTGTCCTGGTCTGACTGTGCAAGCAAACCTATCATTTATGACACCTTGCAGTAAATTAAAGACTGATACAAGAATGGATTATGCAGTAGTGGATCCTGCTTTTGCCTTCTTTGTTTGATGCTCATTGCTGAAGGAGAGACATATTGCCTGGAGAAGGACGGTTAAGACTGTGAGCTTTATGATGTATTTGGCTCTAGAGTAGAAGTGTAGACATAAAGAAACATTATGCAGAATTTACATCTGTGCTGTACTGCTTAACTCATCACCAAAGCATATTTTTACTGTAAAATGGATTGGAAGAACTGCTCACATACATGAGTACTCCAGCCAAAGAGATTTATAACAATAATAGTACACTTTAATTTTTAATTTGAAACAAATCTTAATGCACCTCTGTCAAAAGAGAGAGACATTCCTATGTGCATTGTTGTATTAAAGATTTAGGTTAACACATTAAATCAAGTTTTAAAGACCCAACTTTTCAACCCTTAAAGAAAAAAAAAACGATATGACACAAAGCTGATTGAGCTCTAGGTTTGTCTGTTAAGGGCAGTGTCCCCTTGGAGCCCCTTATGAAGCTTTAATTAGAGGTGTCTTCTCAACTCGGCTTCACAGTTTGGTTACCATCCAGTTAATTCAGACAGATGGGGTCATCGTAGAAAGCAGCAGAAAACTACTGTAATGGCCTTACAGCAACAAAGGAGTAAATAGAAGCTGCTGGACCCCTCAGTTGGTACTTTTTTGTCACAGTAATGAGACAAGTCTTATTCCAGGGATAGATGAAAGCTGCATAACAACATACTATTAAACGCAGAGGGGAATTTGGAAGTCACGCAACAGTACAGAGGCAGCAGTAGAAGGCTCTTCATTCCTATGGGTGAAAACTGTGCAGGGTACTCGGCTCAACCCTAAATGGAAAACCAAAAGGACCTGGTCGTCGAGTTGAGTCAAGCTGATACTTTGCTAGGGATCATAAATCTTAGGCGTACTTGAGGCACTGTCACTTTGAAAAACATGAAAACGTTTTTGTATTAAAAACATTCTCAGTAAGGACAACATTGTTTCAAGAAATGTGTCCGTTCACTCAAAAATAATGAAAACGCTGTAGTACATATACCAGGCCTGTAAGTGGCACTATGACGCTGCTGCAGATATACACCAAAACCAGAGAATAAGAAATGAAACATGCATATGTCATGAGAAATGTAATAAACACTAAAATAATGTGTAATGGTTAAACACATTTTTTTCTCGTCTTTCATTTTCTCAGCCTTTTCACTTACTTGGGGTGCCAATAGTGCTCCCTATGGACTGCCGGTGCCCTTAACATTTGTCTATATTGCCTATGCCAGGAGCTGGCTCTGGAACCACAAAACTACATTACATCTACGTTATCTATGAATGACTGAGCAGCATGCTTTACTAGCATATTGTTGCTGTCGGGCACAAACCCTCCTATCTTCAAAATTGCTACTTTTCATGAAATTAAAAAAAAGTGCTCCACTACTGAGTGAATTAATAATGCACTGTACTGATAGCAAATTATTAAAAAAAAAAAAAGTTAAAAACACCAACGTGAAAGGTGACTAATAGCAGGAAAATTTTCTCTCTACATTGCTTACAAGCGGAGAATGCAGAAAAACACTCGTGCTATAGAAATAAGATGTGTAAATAATGTTAATTCCTCATGTTAAACATACTATTCCATGGCTCTGTTTTGGAGCGGTGGGGCTTGTGTTGTGGTAGTCTGCCATCACTTTAAAAAAGCAGAGGAGAAACGCAAATCTAATTACAGCTGAAGTGAAAGAAAATTATTATATTGAATTTCTTCAATCTCATGCATTTACAAGACAAGTGTTTAAAAAAACAGAGATGTAGTAGAGTTACATATCCTGTTACCACATGGGTGCGTTGTTACACCCATTATAATTAGTGTGTATACCCAGCAGATTTAAATAAGATATTAAAGATTAAAAAACCATAGAATAACTTCCCTGGTTAAAATGTACCCCTGCTGGTCTGCGGACTTCCGTACAGTAAAAGTCGGCCATTTTACAGTAGTTTGACATGGACCCCTCCTTTCCTGCTCCTACCACAATAACTCCAGAATCGCTTCATGGAGCACACATTTCCTTGTTTCCTCTCCCTTGAAAAGAAAAATACAATAAATTAAAAAAAAAAAACAGAGTAAGATGACCAGAGCGACTTCATTTAGCTGCAGGAACAGTTTT
Source organism: Cetoscarus ocellatus (assembly GCA_037902135.1). Taxonomy (NCBI): domain Eukaryota; kingdom Metazoa; phylum Chordata; class Actinopteri; order Labriformes; family Labridae; genus Cetoscarus; species Cetoscarus ocellatus. The sequence continues at coordinate 1,106,841 of JBAMNC010000573.1, forward strand.
GTTTAATAGTAGAGTGCTTTGACGGCTGTAACTGGAAACAAGGATCAGTTGATCTTTGATTCAGTGTTTGTGAATCTCTCACGGAGGAAAAAACAACACTGATACAGCTCTGCCGGTAAACCCCTAAAACGTCTTTAATGTTATGTTTTGGTTCGGATGTTTTGAGTCCCGGTGATTAGCCTTTAAATCAATGGGCAGCATTGTTGTCACCACACACATACACACACATACACACGCTCACACACACTGTCTCTCATACATAATGCATCTGAATTTAAACGTCCTCATGTCTTTACTGCACTTTAATGAAATAATCTGTCTTGTTTTGACAGCAAAATCAAACAAAAAAGTGAATTTGCTCTTTTGCCACTCTCCTTGGCTGCTGTGTTGCTGTTTCCATTAATGTTTGAGGGGAATAAGTGCCCACAGAGAGCCTCAGAACATTAACGGTGTTCATTCATCTCCCACTGTTCTCCCTCCTTGTCACACAGATTGATGGCCGCTCACGAGCTTTCTACGTCGCCAAAGAGCTTGTTGACTCAGAGAGGATGTGAGTATGCTTGTGGATTTCCCTATTTGTGCTCTTTTATCCTGCATCACACGGAAGAAGCCTGCATACAAATCAAATCCAAATGTTTTGTCATTATGTATTTAAAGTTACAAGAAGGCACAGAAATGTCTGAATTAATTGAAATTATTACTACTGTGTTTTATATACAAGCATCTGTATATTCCAGAAAAGTCCTTAAATTATCTCAAATGTTCAGAACATTCTCCAAGCATGAGAAATGCTCCATTTTACAGTGTACAGGCCCAAGTAATAGTGGTAGCCACCACAATAACACACAGCATATTTGTTGTTGCTGTGGAAACACCAGATGTTACATGAAATACTAGCTACTACAGTGCGTGATGGAACACAATTACTCTCTGCCATCAGCTTCAAAACTGTGTTCCCCAACCCTCCAACCCCAGACCCCATCATGCTGTGGACCCACCACAGACTGTAGGAATTATTGGATAAAGTCTGAGTTACATCATCTGTTTGGTCACCAAAGGGTATTTTTGAGTCCAATCCTGTTGAAACTAACTTTCGGTGAATGTAAGAGCAGACATTTATGTGGTTTGAAGTGGGTCTTAAAGGTCACATATTTCCTTTTTTTCCACCCACATACAGTGTGGGTCCATAAAGACATGAACTTTACCAACCATAAGTGCTTTTAAACCAGGCTGTAAACATGTTTATTTCTGCTGTGACAGTAAGCATCTTCAATTTGGAATATATGCAACTTGCTGTTCTTGTGCATCCAGCCTCAAAGGACACTTGGGGAACTGCTTTATTTTCTTTTTCACAACTCGACATTGCCTATATTTTTTTTTTATCTTTTCTAAATAAAGAAAAAGACGTCTTTGCTCATCCACACTCACCTCCCTTTTTTACTGTTCTTTTATTTTTGCACTGGAGACTCGTTTCACCAATGTTTAGTTCCTAAATAGAAACCACTGTTTCACTGATACATTTTACACAATAAGCAGAAAAAAAAGCTTTTAAAAGTGGCATTTCTGGTTTGCACTGTTAGCACTGCCAGAGTGCTTTCCAAGAAGCTTGAGTGTCTTCTTGAGACTGTCTTTGGGAGCATTAGAGATCACATACACACTCAATGCAATAATGCCTATTTTGGAGCAGATTTTACATGTTTACAGTCTGGCTCAAACAACTATTTTGGATCAAACTATCATGGACACAGACAAGGGCTGTGCAGTTAATGGCAATTTTATTATTATTACAGTATGAGCCTTCACACTGAAATATTAGGACAGTCTGAATTTGTCACAATAAATCAAAAACAATGTTTGACCTGAGAGGCTTATCATTCCTGTGTGAGATGCCTTCTACTCATGGCAATACTCTGACTACGCAGAAGTCAGTGGAGTCCCCATGTTATGTTTAGTTTGCTCATCTTATTTGAAACCCCACTGGAAGTGGTATAAAAATATGTGCCATGCACTAGGCACATTCCCTAACCTGAAACAACCCAGTAAAGCTAAGCCGGGTTGCCCTGAAACCACATAGTGGAAAAGATCCACTGGCAATAGCTTATAAGCAGTCAACACTGTATGTAAAATTGCAGCAGTTCATATTATTATAAAAATATTAAAGTTATTGCACATTGCATGTTTTTCTCATGTCGTGCAGCTTGTCCATCTTGATTTTACGAAGGACTCAGATTGTTAATAGCATGTGTGACACAGCTACAAGTCAGCAAGTTAGTCAAAAAGTTAGTTTGAGGCTGTTTTCTACACAGCAGTCGTCTCTTTAAAAGTCATCTTCAGTGACCAAACAGCTGACGTCACTCAGTCTAATATTCTCTACAGTTGATGGTCTCGACACATCTGTTCTTGGTGTTTTGGCCAAGAGCCTCCTGACAGTGGGACTTAACATACTGTGCTTTTAACTATTGTATCCTCCAAATGGTCCTTCCTCTGCTCAGCTAACTTATTGACCAGCATTTAGGGACACTGGCAGTGATTCAGGTGTCTTGTGTAACTTTTGAACATAACATTTCTGTCCTTCACCTTATTTGTTCTAAACCATGCTTTGATGCATTTCCTTTTATTCTGCGGGATAATTTAAAGTGTCTTGTAGAAAGATAAAACCCACTTATTTTGGCTGTAAATTCCTTTTTTCCTTAGTTAACTGATTTTTCTCTGTTTGTTTTCCAGACATGTCAGCGCCCTTGGGCACCTTCATGAGGTAAGAAAAACCTTGACCTGAGCACCATAATTGTGCCACGCTAGCTCCAAATGTCTCCTGCTTTAAAGGCCTATTAAACTTTTTTGAAAACCTCAAGATAACATCACATCCCATGTGTCTGCTCCACAGTGTCTGTCTCCGTCTTCTCCTCCTCCAGCCTGTCGTAAGGCTCTGCTCAGGTTTATCAATGTTGTTGCAGCAAGATCTACTTCCTGGTCTTGACAAAGTTGACGTGTCGTGCTCTGGTGTGGTCGGTTGTGAGACGACAGCGTGCGTCCACCAGGCGCTCTCGCCAATGCAGTCCCATGTGTCTGCACTGATATGTGAACTCTGATAATGTAGCCTCTCCTCTGGCCGTCTGCCACTTAAAAGTCACTCAGAGGCTGAAGGGGGGCCTTTGTTTTGGTAATACTGGATGTATATAGGGAGTGCCCTTTGCCTACTTAGTCTCAAAATAGAGGAATTTCTACTAAGTGGAGTCTTGACTTTTAATGCAAGGTGGAGAGTTTGGATGTGGTGCGCTGAACCTCAATAGGTTAACCCCCCTAACCCCATGGGATCACTGGTGCCCCCAACCAGTAGCACTCACTCTGTTTAGTTATATCAACCGTATAACTGATCTTTATGAGGAAAGCTGTGTTTGTAAGTTTACTCTCTGGTCAGTTTTTAAGTCATCTCTTACGAAATTCTTTTAATCCAGCCTTAAGGTGCAGTGTTTTATTCAGAAGTTTTGTTTTTGTGTGTCTACAATGATACATTCATATTAGTTCAAATCGATTTTTTATATAAAAATGTATCACTGATGTTATGAGACCTTGATTTTGATCCTGAAAGAAAGAGAGAACTTCCTTTCTTTATATTGACCAATCAAATGCACCCATTGGTGTCTTCTCTTGTTTCTTGACAGCAGTGTCACCAACTGACAAGAAACAATATCAAAGTTCGACAGACAAGAAAGTTATGTGTCAGGGCCCAAAAGAATCAAAAAAGAAGTTTAAATAATGTGATGTGGCCCTGTGTGACATTAGTGGCAAAAGTTGCTTTTAAGAGTGGCAATAATGACTAAATGGAGAAAAAAACATTTAAAGGAATAAGTGTAAATATGTAAATAATTTATATTGTCAGTGTTTTCTCATACTTTTATTTTGTGTTCCTTATAGCAAAAGCTTGGCTATTAGGAGTAGTAGCCAGGATAGAATAATATTAATTCATCTTTCTGTCACTCTTATGTTACCTTTTTTCTTGACTTTCCAGTTTTGTCACTTAGCAGTCAATCAAGAAGTCTGCTTTTCCTTCTCAGCTTTTAAGATGGTATTTTTTTCCATATAAAGTATAAAAATAGTCATAGTAACCCCACCCATCTGTTTATGATGTTACTGATTTTCTTGTCCAATAGGTCCTGCACCCTATGACTGTTGGGTCGGGCTTAAATGTTTTTTTAAACTCGTGAAGTCTGACCCTGACATTAGTGTTAGCTCATGGTGGACTCTACTGCTATCCTTATGGCATTAATGTTTTTTTTACCTGCCTCTGATAGAAATTACAATGTCACTGAAACTTCTGTTACGTTTTTGCATATAGCGATATCAACATATAACGTCATACAATTCATCATAACATTCGACTGATGATAAAAGAAATATCGAGCTGAAATAGTTAACAGATATGTCAATTTGATCTCACAGGAAAGTCACACAGAAGAGGCAGGTCGTCTTATAGTACTGTATGTACGAGTTGCTGTGAAGTCGATGCTTTCCAGGACAAATCTGACAGGAAGAGGCATTGATGCTGTAGGAACCCATCAGTCAGCCTGTACCTTCTAACCTTGAACAAGGTCACAACCTGAATTTCTCATGTCCCTCCCTCTGCATGATTTATGAACGCCTCCCAGCTGTATTAAAAGCAGCTGATTTGTGTAATGTGTAATTTGATGCCATTAAACAGCAGCTAATGCAAATATTATACAATATGGACCTCTAATGATCATAAATCTGCAACCTCATCGTGATGCTCAATTACAGTAATCAGCTGCAGCCTGCTGGGGTACAGACAGGGACGTATGTTGCAAGTTAATATGAGCATTTGACAGTAATATTTAAATGGACCCAGAATTAGTCAAAGCTCCTGTGAGTGACTTTCATTCTCTGATGATTTTGGTGCCCCCAGTGGACAGCACAGTACCCCTTATCATTGAAATGACTTGCTGTATATGTTTGTGCAGTGCTTTCTGGCAAAACACCTCAACTTTTTTAACCACCATCTCAATAGTACGATATTTGCTGTGGAAAATGTCAAAATAGGCTGATAACTTTATCAGACTGGAAAATCTAGAGGAAGAGGGAATTTAAAAAAAAAAAAATAAGACAGAAACAGTCTGTCTACATGCTGATGGTTTTGTTTGTTGGTTATGAGATGTCAGTGTCCATTTCAGTCTGTTTTGAAAGTTGGAAAATCTTCACACAGGAGTTTTTTTTTTTTCATATTTTTAACCAAAGTCATCTGTTTAAACAAATTATATCACAACCCCCTTTAAGTGACCTTGGATCACTCTTCTCTGTGGTGTTGCTATACTGCTTAACATAATCTTCCTGACATCATGGAGGTGACATTGAGAGGGTTTTTATCATGCTGTTGCATAATAGTAGTGGTGTCTTGTTATTCCGTAGATTTTTTTTTAAGTGTATTTCTGAGATGGAGCTTGCTCCTTGGTTTCATTTGCTGGCAGATCCATCTTTCAAAGAATGACTGAGCTAAGTCTGCAAATGCACTGCCCAATCAGTGTCCTTTCAGAAGACAGAGGCAGGAGGTAAAAGTCTCTTGATAGAGAGAAGTGGCTGCAAGCCTGTAAACAATGGCTGCTTGTACAAAGATTAGCATAGATGATACTGGCTTTAGAGGCATTCTGATCAGGTCTGGATAGCATTTCAATCATCTAAAGTACAGGAACTTCGTTATTCTTAGACACTTTTTTTATCAAAAGAGAAGAAGCATCATCTATATAAAACAAACAGACAAAATTGAGAGAAGTTAAAATTCGGGTGTTGGTAAAATTTCAGTGAGTGCAAAGTTAATTATACTCTGGATGGAGTCAAACCCCTGAAAATTTACTGTCAAAAGGAAAAGAGTCAGAGTAATTAAAAAAGAAAGAGGTGTCAATAAATCAAATATGTAGGTGTCACTGCAGCACCTTTAACTCTGAACTGGTCACCAACTCCAACTCTGAACCATGAATCAACACTTCTACTGTCAGTCATCCCTTCTTGCCGATCTACCGACGAATGCTATAACGCTCAAGCATGAAATCTGCAGTCTGTGCATGACCTCTGGATTTGGTGACACATTGTCAGTGAAATTATAGCACTGAGTACCAGGTTGATCTGTTAGTGTGCGCTGGATCTCCCTGTGTTTAGGAAAATGCCCAACACAGAACCAGTATTTTAGCAAAATATTCCGGTAAATATTAAATAATTAATTACAGCAATATTTACGCCCTGCAGTGTTAATTCGGATTTTACAGTTTAATAGTTAAAAAGTTAAAAGCATTTCTGACACTACGTAGAAGTGGTGATCAAAGGTCATGTTGTAAAGAGTGTTAATGAATTAGTAGTGTTTATATATCAACTCTCCGAAAAACAGGGAAATCAACCCTCAATGGTGTGGACCTGTAAAAACACTTTTGAAGTAGGGCTGGGCGATATTACCTAATCTCAGTATCACGATTAATTGAAGCTTTAACCTCAATTACAATTAATGAAGGATTATTTTATGCAATGCTGGAACAAATTGGTGGTTGTCGAAACAGTCTTCCTGCAGTATTTAAACTTAACTTCTTTCTGCTCTATGTCCTCTGCACAGAATCCAAAATGTGCCCAAACAACTGAGATGGCCTTTTTCTTGGCTACAAGGCCCTCTGATAGATTGGGGCTTGTCTCCTCCAAGTTGGCAGCGCGTCCTTCACTCTTGGTGAAAGTGAATGCAGACTGTATGGAGGGGGCGCGGTCATGTGACTTACACAGGGAAGATAATCAAAATAATCAACATGAGTAAAATTACTTAGATTAGAGGGTCTAAATGTCTGTTTTGATTATTTTTGATTAATTGTCCAGCCCTATTTTGAAGTGTTATTAACTCTGGTAGTGTTAAATTGACTATGCTGATTTTGCAGCATACATTGGCAAAATTTAACCCTTTGATTTCAACACTAAGAACTACATTTATAAAAAATATTTGTGGTTAAAATTGTGTCCCTGCTTCTTCAGATAGCAACATTTCAGCCTGTATTTTTCCGATTACCCCATCAGGGAGCAGATATGCAGGTTGATCCACTGATTTAAGTTTTTTTCCCCATTTTTCAGTCAGTGATATTTATGCATGGTAAATATTACATACACCGTTTATTGAGGTGAATGAGGATAAATAACCAAAGATAGGTTTTTAGAGTTTTAAATACAGCAATATGGCAGCAACAAAAGGTCAACCTCATAGTTACATTGCTAGTCATAGTCTTAAAGAGTTTATGGATCAGCAGAAGAACCACCCATCCACTGACAAGAATTACTCTTGCTCCTCCACAGTACCAGACACTTTTTCAAATGTTTCCTTCATATTTGTGAAAATTAGACAGTGTGCAGAGGGTTTTCCATAATTTTGTTCTAGATGAAAAAAGTAGCAAAAGGTATAAAGGGCTTTCTTTGATTGCAACGAGTAATAAAAATGACATACGCATAATGTCATTGACCTGGCATTTTTTAACAAGTTAATTCAACCTTGCACTCACAAATGGACAGGAAAAGTCAGGAGAAATGTACAGTTTAATGTCATTCTTAGACTACATGTACTACTACAATACAAACAACATGTCTTACTCTTTATCTGATATAGAAATACATAAATATATCTTAAAAAACATGATATATAGCCAAGTTTTAAGTAAGAAGTTACATTAAAATTAGTTATATGTCTTGTTATACAAAACCCAAAACCAGTGAAGTTGGCATGTTGTGTAAATCGTAAATAAAAACAGAATACAATGATTTGCAAATCCTTTTCAACTTATATTCAATTGAATACACTGCAAAGACAAGATACTTAATATTCGAACTGAGAAACTTTTTCTTTTGCAAATAATCATCAACTTAGAATTTCAATGGGGGACAGGTCTGGACTACAGGCAGGCCAGTCTAGTACCCGCACTCTTGTACTACGAAGCCACGCTGTTGTAACATGTGCAGAATGTGGCTTGGCATTGTCTTGCTGAAATAAGCAGGGGCGTCCGTGAAAAAGACGTTGCTTGGATGGCAACATACGTTGCTCCAAAACCTGTATGTACCTTTCAGCATTAATGGTGCCTTCACAGATGTGTAAGTTACCCATGCCTTGGGCACTAATACACCCCCATACCATCACAGATGCTGGCTTTTGAACTTTGCGCCTATAACAGTCCGGCTGGTTCTTTTCCTCTTTGGTCCGGAGGACACGACGACCACACTTTCCAAAAACAATTTGAAATGTGGACTCGTCAGACCACAGAACACTTTTCCACTTTGCATCAGTCCATCTTAGATGAGCTCGGGCCCAGCGAAGTTGGCGGCGTTTCTGGGTGTTGTTGATAAATGGCTTTTGCTTTGCATGGTAGAGTTTTAACTTGCATTTACAGATGTAGCGACGAACTGTAGTTACTGAGAGTGGTTTTCTGAAGTGTTCCTGAGCCCATGTGGTGATATCCTTTACACAGTGATGCCGGTTTTTGACGCAGTACCGCCTGAGGGATTGAAGGTCACGGGCATTCAATGTTGGTTTTCGGCCTTGCCGCTTAGGTGCAGTAATTTCTCCAGATTCTCTGAACCTTTTGATGATATTACGGACTGTAGATGATGAAATCCCTAAATTCCTTGCAATAGCTCGTTGAAAAATGTTGTTCTTAAACTGTTCGACAATTTGCTCATGCATGTTCACAAAGTGGTGACCCTCGCCCCATCTTTGTTTGTGAATGACTGACCATTTCAGGGAAGCTGCTTTTATACCCAATCATGGCACCCACCTGTTCTCAATTAGCCTGTTCACCTGTGGGATGTTCCAAATAAGTGTTTGATGAGCATTCCTCAACTTTCTCAGTCTTTTTTGCCACTTGTGCCAGCTTTTTTGAAACATGTTGCAGGCATCAAATTCAAAATGAGCTAATATTTGCAAAAAATAACACAGTTAACCAGTTCGAACGTTAACTATCTTGTCTTTGCTGTGTATTCAATTGAATATAGGTTGAAAGGGATTTGCAAATCATTGTATTCTGTTTTTATTTACGATTTACACAACGTACCAACTTCAGTGGTTTTTGGTTTTGTATGTCTTGGAAACTCTCCAGCATCATTTCATATGCAAACAGATGCAGTTTTAGGGTAGAAAAAACAGCAGCAGGAGCGTGAAGTGAGAGAGCTATTGTTCCATTGTTTGATAAGGAATAACAAGAATACAAAGAATTTCCAGACTCTGTTCACATAGGAAGAGAGGCCATGCTCCTCTTCTGAAGGCCTTTCCCTTTAACAGCTACAACATGTGAGCCACAGACTGATGATTTCTTTCTTCTCATTCATAACCTTTGATTTCTAAACAGGTCCTCTGAGCTGACCGAGCATGACTGGCTGCTCAACCACTGCTTAATACTGGCCTCTGTTGCATGAGGAAAATAAGGATAATATGAAAAATGAAAGGGCGAAATTGAGAGGAAAGCTGTCTCCATTCACAGATCTGAGAGGGTGTGTAAGTGTGTAACCTGGTAGACAGAGTCACAGCCGGAGTTGTTAAAGTAGCTGTTTCTCTTTCCAGCAGACATGATGAATGTTAACTCATAAGTGATCGATTGTGCATGATGAACGGTGTGTTCTGGAGCACTGAGTGTCACCACATTTACTCTGCGTGGACTGGGACGAATCTATTTGTTTTATGTCTGTGCTTTACTAACATGGGGGCCAGACATTAATCTTTAACAGAAATATACTGAAGCTGTATATATGACATCTGTTTGCTAGTTTTACCCACAGAGAAAACATGTCAACAACACCTATAATTCACCCACTGTCATTTATTCTTGTCCTGCTCTGCTGAGTAAAATAAGGGTCAACATGAGAATTAAATAAGAGAAACTGCAATGAAACAGAAAAAAAGGAAAAAATTCCCATTGTGCACTTAGAATTAAAAGTCAACATAACAGAGTAAAATCAAATTGTCAAGATTAAAGTCAAAGCCGTGAAAGAAATGTTAAATATTGTGGGATATAATTTCTAATTTTGATAATAAAGTATATGTTTACAAAAAGGTAAAAGTTTTAATAAAAATGGCATTTGAGAATTAAGTTGACCTTTTATTTCTGTTACAAAATACTTCTATAAAATGCTCCGGTCTGGCGATGCATTGGACCATTTAAAGTCTTTTCCCTGTGATAGAGTACTACTATGCACAAGGCAAGTCCTCGGCACAAGAACTTCTCCCTTTCCTAGTAGCTAGTAGCTGCCTATGATGGTTCAGTCCCCCACCATGGTTTCATCAAGAGTTCAAGTTCATTGACTTGGGGTGGTGGTCATAATCTACAGTCCACATTATGATCAAAAGATTCTCAGAATCCTGCGAAATCTCTTCACATAGTCATTGAATGCCTGTGACCTTCGATCCCTCAGGCAGCACCACATTAAAAGTATCATTCTGTAAAGGATATCACCATGTGGGCTCAGGAACACTTTAGAAAGCCACTGTCAGTTAGTACAATTTGTCATTACATCTACAAGTGCAAGTCAGAGCTCTACTATGCAAAGCCAAAGCCAAATATCAGTAACACCCAGAAACACTGGCCTGAGCTCATCTCAGATGAACTGATGCTTGCAGAAAGTGAGCTGTGGTCTGAGGATTTCACATTTCAAATTGTATTTAGAAACCATGGACATCGTGACCTCTGGACCAAAGAGGAAAAGGACCATCTAAACTGTTATCAGCACAAAGTTCAAAACCAGAATCTGTGATGGTGTGGGGATGTGCTTCCCATCCCAAGGTACATACAGGTTTTGGAGTGACATATGCAGCCATCCAGCAACATCTTTTTCAGGGACATGCCTGCTTATTTCAGCAAGACAGTGCCAATGCCAAAAGAGAGCAGGCACTAGACTGGCCTGCCTGCAGTCCAGACGTGTCTCCCGTTGAAAATGTGCCTTGCATTACGAAGCACAAAAAACGACAACAGAGACCCCGGACTGTTGAGCAACTGAAATTGCACATCAAGCAGGACTGACAAAGAAGTCCACCTATGAAGCTTAAGCAATAAGTGTCCTCAGTTTCCTAAACACTTACTGATTGTTGTTTAAAGGAAAGGAGATGTCAGACAGTGGTAAAAATGACCCTGCCCCAGCTTTTTGGAGTGTGTTGCAGGCATCAATTTCAAAATGAGTGAATACTTGCAAAAAACATCTCTTTGTAGTGTAGTCAATAGAATATAGGTCAAAAAGGATTTGCAAATCTGGAATTCTGTTTACAGTAATGTTATACACAATGTCCTAACTTCATTGGCATTGGGGTTTGTACTTAGTCATGCAGTGCAGCTGATAATACTGTTCTAAAGTTTTTTGTGTGCTGATTTGACTTATTGGACCAAAGTTTGCCATATGTCAGTGATTTTTCAGCTTATCGTCGCCAGTGAGTTGAAAAATTGGGCACTATGTACAAAACAGCATTGTATCATAGAGAGCCAAGGTCATTATGCAACAACACCTGGTGCGTAACAAGCAGCGCCGCCTTTCCTGAATGCCTGGACAGAGCCCAAAGTGGGGAGGGGGGTAAGCCACTAAGGTGATTTGACGGGAGGAGGGGGGCAGGAAGGATGTTTAGGAGGATCTGACCTTCCTTCCTTCCATTTTTCTCCCCCTCTTCATTCCTAATTCCTCTGTGCTTTCTCATTTCTCCTGCTCTCCCTTCCTTCCTCCTTTTCATCCTGACAAGCCTTTCTACAGTCACTTTTACCACATTTTTGTCTCTCCTCAAAAGTTCTGTGTTCTCTCCTGTGTTCAGGATTTTAGGTCAGCGGTGACAGAGGCGGAGGGTGAGGATGGGGAGCCCGTGCTGGACGAGCAGAGGCTAGGAGAGATTCTGGGCGTCCTTCCACAGATCTACACCCTACATAGCAGCATCCTCTCTGAGCTGGAGGAGCGTGTCAGTCAGTGGTAAGAAACTCCACTGTCCTTAGTCAGTGCTTTCTGAAGGTGTATCAAATAATTGTGACAATACACACAAAAATAGAAGTCAGATGGATCAATGCATCATTTAACAGGAGAACAGACTTTGGATGTTATTCTTGCTCAGCTAACGTCGCAATAATAAGCCCATATTACCAACCTAATATGGATAAACCAAGGTCGTTCTTCAACCAAGAAGTCTGATAAAATGGCTCGTCTCTACACTGAACAACTTTTTAGTGTTAAGAAGCTCATACGTCCTTTAAACATTCCTAACCTTCTCTTCCTTTCATACCCATCATTAGAATCATACCATGGTTGTAAAAGTTGTTGAACCTTTTTACTCCCTTTTTTTGTAAAAAAAAAAACTCTCAGAAAGTTCAATGACAAGTTAGAATCTCTAACCTTTAAGATCAATCATTTCACCCTTTATGCTCTTCTTCGCTTTTGAAGGACATCAGACTCTCATCAGAGGTAGTAAGCGGAGATGATAATGTCAACAATTATTTATTTTCATTGATCTCTCAAAAGCCTTTGACTTGGTTGACCATTACCTTCTCCTCGACAAACTCCATCATATTGGACTGAATCATAACGCTGTCCTTTGGTTCAACTGTTACCTTCACAATAGGCATCAATATGTTTATGTCAATGGTTGTCAGTCTAGTCGAATGTTAGTTGATACAGGTGTTCCACAAGGTTCTGTACTAGGCCCTCTTCTTTTTTCCATCTTTATTAGTGATTTACCTCAATTGTGCTCAACCTGTCATGCTCATCTCTATGCTGATGACACTGTTATTTACCATTCTAGTACTAATATATTACAAATCCATGACAACCTGCAACAAGATTTTAACACTGTCCAACAATGGTTCAATAACAACGGGCTTGTACTTAATATGAAAAAAACATGTTCTATGGTGTTTGGTACAAAACATGGTTTATCACACTCACCTGAGCTGTTAATTGATTTTAGTGATGGTACTCCTTTAGAGAAAGTTAATGTATTTAAATACCTTGGTCTTTGGTTGGACCCTGAGCTTACTTTTAAACCACATATCGATTACATTTGTAAAAAAATTTATGGCTGTCTGGGTTCTCTCTATTGATCAATCAGTTGCTTTTCATTTCAAGTCAGGAAAAGAATCATTTCACAACTGCTTCTTCCCGTACTCGTTTATGTGGATGTTGTTTATCAAAACACCACTGACTCTATCCTCAAACCCCTCAATATTTTGAATAACTCCTTATGCAGATTTGTCTTGAGATGTCAATTCAGAACTCACCACTGCCTCATATACGAAGCCCTAAATTGGCTTCATCCTAAATCCAGGCGTCAGTTTCACTGGGTTTTGTTTCTTTTTAAATGTATCCATTTACATGTTCCACCATACTTAAAACAGCTTCTGGTCCCTTATACATCTCAATATCCTCTTAGACATATGACCAATCCATTTTTCATGGTCCCTAAAATCCATGAAGAAATAGGTCGTAGGTCATTGAAGTTCAAAGCACCATCTGATTGGAATAATCTTCCTTCCTCATTAAAGTCCATCACCTCTTTTTCCGTCTTTAGATCAAATTTATTTTCACACTTACAAGCAGGCTGTTCATGTTTTTGATTTTTTTTTTTTTATTTGTTTTATCACTTTGTTCGAAGTTGCTGTTGCATTCTGTTGCTCCTTATGATTGTATTGTATTGTATTGCAATGGGACTATGTGCATGAGCGCGAGCACAATTTTTGTGAGATGGCGATGGTGTGGGAGGGGTATCGGGGTTGTGGAAATGGTAGAGCAGTGTGTTTTGTGTTTGCTGTGTTTAATTGTAATGTACACTTTGTGTTTTCTGTGTATTACTGTTATGTATGTTCTTGTGTTATTTTGTATCTGTGTTGGGACCCCCTCGAAAACGAGATGCTGCATCTCAAGGGGCTATCCTAAATAAAATTCAAATTATGGCAGACAGGGGGCAGAATTGGTCAAAATTGTGTCTTAATTTTTGACAAATAGACGCTTACTGCACAAGAGTGTCATGTTTAGTGTTGCTGCCACTGAAAACCTACGTAGGTCTACTCTTTTCCACATAAAAAATCAGTGGGAATCAATAACAGAGTCATTAACGAATTGGATAATCAATAAGCAAATTGATGGCATTGGTATCAATAAAACCCTATCAATTCCCATCCCTACTGAGAAATCAACCACAGATGAACTCCTGAAAGTGTAAATTCTGTCACTTCATCGGAGGATTGTCGGACTTCACTGTGTCATTTTCTTTAGGCTCTTCTTGCCAAGAACCAACTCGTGGCAAAATAACTCAAATGCAGACGCGAACACACAGTTCAGGGAAGCAAAAATCAGGGTTAAATGACAGTCCAAAGTTTGGTACATGGTAAGGCAATAAACACAGGCAGAGGTATCCAGAAAACACAAGGTAAAAAGACAGGGTCAAAACAGAAAAGGTCAAGATCAGAATGAGCATGAACGAGAGCGAAAACAAGTGCTGGAACGTGACAAGGAGACAAAAAAATGGCGACAAGGCAGGAAGGGACAAGAGGTTAAACACACAAGGTAATAGGGAGTGATGAGAAACAGGTGTGGGGTTACACAATCAGAAGCAGGTGCACCCATTACGGGGAAGGGATGGGAAACAAACCTGAAAAACAGACAAGGGTTAGTGATTCAAAGTTAATCAGGAAGCACAAGATATGAAATGTCAATGTGAAAAAAGGACAATAAAAAAGCAGGTGATCATGACACTTCTGGGTAACAGCAATATCAAATTGCGTATTCAACAAAATGAGGACTTTGAAGCTGCTTCCTACCTCTAATTTGTGTTTCATTGGAGCACCAATTTAAATTAACTAGATCTAAAAATAGACAACATAAACACAGTTCTTTACATTTAACTAATATCAACTAGAAGTGCTCCAAGAGCGCAAACCTCTGCCATGGCATGTCTGACATTGTTAGCTGAAAAAGCCAAAATGTGGAAAACTGCTCTCTGTCAACAAATTCTTTAAGAAATTCCTGGCTCTGCATCAATATTTGGATCACCATCAAAATATAAACTCCTTTCTTGTGCCATGACCAAAATTCCCTAAAAACATCATCAAAATATGTTCGACTTTTTGATTTTATCTTGAACATGTGACAAAAACAAATGCAAAAATTCTGCGAAATCATCACCTCCTTGGCAGAGGTAATATACTGAATGGCTGTACTTTGTCAAAACACATCCGACCATGAAACAAAACAAAAAAAATAGTAAAATTCTAAATGTGTTATTATGTTTGATTAATCTTGTTAACAATCAGAAGTTGAAGATTAATTACAATTAGAAAGCTTTCGACAGTCTTTTGTAAATACATTATCTTTATTGTTGCTCTTCTTTTCAGGGAGGAGAGCCAGCGAGTGGTGGATGTGATCCTGTCACGTCAGGAGGAGTTTCGGGTGTTTGACACCTACATCTCAGAGTACGATCGCAGCATGTCCTTACTGGAGGAGAGCTGCAGGAAAAGCCCGGCCTTTGCTAGCATCGTCAAGAAGTTTGAGGTAAAACGAACAACAGATAAAGGCAGTGTTTTTGTAATCATATATATTTTGTGGTGTTATATGTTAGCTGAAGGTCACTAACTAAATCTAAGGTTTAATGGTCACACTTGAGGCAGGATGGTGAAGCCTTTTGGATGTTTCTGGGGTGAAGAGATGAACCTGTTTTTTCTGTTGCATACTCTCCAGTCGTGGCTCTGCATTTTGTCACCCAGCCTCTTTGTTGAAGATTCTCTAAAGCCCCTCTATTCCACCACTCTCCACGAAACTGACCTTTCTACTGTTATGCTTGCAGATTTTGCTCCAGCTCAACACCAAATACACTCTCTTTGTATAGCATGGATCTTTGACCCTCTGTGGAGAGCAGTGAAGTGGGAATTGTGTGACGGGATCATAATTCAGTGATGTCTCATTCTAATTCCGTCGCACAGATAGTCTGCCTGCTCCACTTAATCAAACTTTATCCTTATATTGAATCACAGTGGGTGTATTCCCAGCTAGTAACAATGCAAGTATTTCTTTTTAGATAAAGGACAGGATATTAAGACCTATATATGAGACCGCTGAGACAAAGATTTCTCATTGTCATGCAGCTGTGCCCTGATCTATAGAATTGATTCATAATTTCAAGAGTTAAAGCAGGTGTGGAGCAGCACATTGGCTGCCTGAAGGAAGACAAAGACGGCATAAAAGTAGACTCTTTTCAGCATTTTTTTTAGTAATAAGACATTTTTCTTATTATTTTTATGTTGTACAAAGTTATGAAAAGAAGCATTTGCTTTTATTTCAGTTACCTACCTTCTTTTTCCCTAAATGAACACAAAAGTGGTCCATGTTGTGCTCTGAATCACTGCGACCGGCTGACATGATGGCTTCAGGCATATCTAGTTTGATAAGAAAAGCAAACGGACAAGGCACCAACTGTCCGCTCTCATGAATATTCAGCCACAGCTGCCCTATGCCAAAAATATTGGTATGGCAGATTTTAACAGTGTTTATGTGAACAGAAAAGAAGTGAATTGTAAAGGAGGAAGGCTATGAACCAGGGTGTCCAAACTTTTATTACCCAGGGCCTCATGCAAAACAATACAAAAATAATTAGGGCACTTAGTTATAATTCACATTTTGCAGTAAGTGAAACCAATCCGCTTTAGCTTAAGATATGCTCAGTAAACAAATGTGTTTAGTAAAAACTGCCAATATTACCATTTTGATTTATGGCCTGACAAAAGGGAAGGGAATTTGCATGGCTAGTTAGATTTAAGGGGGGTCCTGGTCAGCCCTGGCTACCACTGGATCCACCCTCATTCAGTGCGACAGTGACTTCAGAATGAGCTCTACACTCTCTCGCTGCCTGCTCATGTCCACATTGAGACACACAACAGGAATAAACTGCACAGAGAATGTTTTGGTTGCTTATTAAAAAGTCAACACCAGTGATAAACTGAATCACAATATGACTTCCTCACATGTGATACAGGGGCACATGGTGCCTTTTAATGAAGTATATTTTACTGTATGGACAAGATATGAACACTCCCCTCATGTTATATTTTCAACACTGATAGTTTACATTTTCTGAAATCTTCTGGTTTGCAAGTTGTAGCTTGTCTGGTGACTTTCACAGAAATGGTAGGGCCCATAATCTCAAGGAGCTCTGACATGTATGTGAAACTAGATCATCACCTTTGGCATCTTGTCTTTGGTTCTCCATGTGTCCAGCTTGAATTTGCATTTATGTCAATGCCTGCATTCCCCCAAAAGAAAAAATGTCAGTGTTTTCTGTAAGATAACTAAAAAGGAGTAATCTTTTGCTGTCTACTGTATATTGATGTTGCCTGGTTGGACATGAGCAATTTCAGTGTAAATTAAAACCATCAAAACAGTCATGGGGTTTGCCTGTGATGAGCTGAAAACATATATGTATTACATGTAAGTGGAGGCTGTATGACTATTACATCATTAATCCCAGGAAGTAAAAAAAAAAAAAATTCTAACAATATTAAAATAACACAAAACTGATTTTGCAGGACAAGGGCCCTTTATGTACTGGTGAGCACCACCCTGCAGCTAAGATTTTGGGTGACACCAGCGGAAAAAGCACAGACTGTTGACCCCGGCCCCTTAAGTTTGTTCCAGCAACAACTTTATCATAAGTTTGGACGGGTTCATATTTACATTAGAGGCTGGTTACATGCAGATCACATTTATGCAGAGCAACTCAAAACAGCAGCTTAATTACACAAAAACATGATGGAATTCTAAATTATGACCATATTTAAAACAGTTATTGTGTCATTGAGCGGGAGTGTAGCTTACCTTCTTTCTCTGTCAGACTCATGTTGCATGACCTCTTCTTTAATTATAACCAACTGACATTGCTTCCCTTATATATCTTTTGCATTTACCGTTTCATAATGGCACATGGGGATATTTTTAATTGTTGAAAAATTTGATTATTTACAGCATTTATGTAAAAGTTGAATTAAAGAATCTACTGTATTTTTTTTACCTGCAACGTTTACACAAAGACTGTGGCTCACCTTATACCTTAAAATTACTGCCCAAAGGCCTCTGCAATAACCGTTTTTCTTACACCTATGGCAGATTCACCACTTCTGCCACTTCACCTGCACACTACATATTTTATTTACTTTTCCCTTTATTGAGTACAAGTCTGTTATCTGGGGTCTTTCCTCCCCAACCTCCCACACCGGAGCATTGTGTGTATGCTATGTGTGTGATGGATGCTGTGTGGAGTCAGAGCACCATCCTGGGAATTGCAAGGTGTGTGTGACCCGGCTGTAATGAGGGAGAAAGAGAGCCGAGGGAGAGCAAGGAGGATCGTAGGGGTCACAGGACACCCAATAGGTACCTCTCAGAGGGACATCGGTCATTATCTGCTGGCTTTGTGACAATACACAAATCATTGTTCTTAAAAGGAGTGGAGAAACTGATTCAGCTATTTTACTTCACTGATATATAAGACTTAAGATATTTTTGATTAGGGATAGCTATGCCAGTGTGTCCATTGGGGGTGTGTTTGTGTGTGTTTAAGCCCTGTAGCTTCATTCATTTGCATTCCGCTCATTCTCCTGTATATTTTAAATATTTTGACAAATCATCCTTATTCAGATTGGTTATCTATTGGTTGTCCAGGTCAAGAAGGTGCAAAATGGACCTGTTGCTTAGGTGTTTAAAAAATAATGTTGACTCAGTCACAAATTGTCCCCAAAAATGTCTCCTTACACGTCTCCACACACAGCTGCTCTGTACTAACTAAAGGTGAAGCTAATAAAGGCTAATTGGTCACATCCTATGCCCAAAATATGTGACATTGGATTCTGACCCTATTTTCCCATCTGCTATTTGACTTAAAGGCAGGGTTGGTAATCAGATTTAGATACACTTTTTGTTATACTGGTTAAAATCGTGATGTCCCGATGGCTATCAATGCATGATGTGTTCTTAAAAGAGAGCGAAAAATACCCGCTGTCTACAGCAGGAGTAAACCAGGGAAAACACCAACCAATCACAGCGATTCAGACCAAATTTCTTAAACCATCAAATCCCATACTGCCGTTCTGCCCACCCTCTGCGCGTACATTTTGCCGGCGTGCACTGACCCTGATTCAGTGCACATAGCCGAGCTGAGAGGGATCCAAGTACGCTGGAGAATGGCAGAGAAACTACCTATACCCTGATTACTGGTTACCGCTCCTCCTGCTAAACAGAGCAAGAAAAGAAAGACAGAGGCAGAAAAGGCTGAAACAAAAAAGAATTTGGACAAAGCCAGGGCAAGAATGAGAGTCAACATCAGGCTGTGAGTACTAACTATTACCGCTTTCACACTAAAATCCGCAGGTCAACGCTGTTTTTTTCAACGCTGTTTTTTTCAACGCTGGTTAACCCGCGAGTGACTCCTTTACCACTGCCAGCAGACCCGGGTCTACTCAGCAGCAGACGAGCTGCGTGGCTGTTTTTTTTTCTTCTGGCGCATCAAGCTGATGTCATCACATTGATGACGTCATTGGCACGACAAAACACGACCATGTAAACAATGGAAAAGAGCATGGACGCCGTGGACACGGTTTTCTGTACTTTGTACTTTTGTCCCTCTTTAAAAATGTACAAACTCGGCGCTGATGATACGAAGGCGGATGGAATTTGTTGCTGAGATGGCAAAGAGTCACGTAAGTTACAGACAGAGGGGACGGGTGCGATGTTATGCCGTGAGCATGTAACGCCGACGTCATCCGTAACTTAGCAGCTTGACCCGGGTGTGATGTTCTCACTGAAGCCGGTCGGAGACGAGCCGATAAAAACCCCCGTCGCTTGCAGGGTAAGTAGACCCGGGTCGAAATGCCGATTAGACCCTTCCAAACTGCAGACAGGAGCCGATTGTTGGCGGATTTACACGGGTTTTTTGGCCAGTCTGAAAGGGGTATAACTTGCCATGTTTGTTTGTTTGTTTTTTTAACTTTACTATGATAATGTTTTGGTGTTTTCTTACCGCTGAGTGAGACATGACTGGGCATAGTGCAAAACAAAAATGATGTGCTGAGGACCGGTTTTGAGTTGGTGGTTTTATATGAGACACATGGTCGCAAATCAGTGGTGCTCGTGCATGTGAGCGGGGGTGTCGCTTTGGAGGAGCTCCAGGGAGGGGTGGAGGGGCTAGACAGAGTCCTGAGGAGATGCTACATTCAAATTCATGTTAGTTTTCCATGACTACCAACCTTGCCTTTAAAGGAAAATCCTCAGGCATTCTCCTAACAACTATAATTATATTTACAGCTCATAAACAAAAAAAGACATGATAGAATGAAGCGAGTGAAACATTAAAATAAAGAAATACAGTTAAAATGTAAAAAGCAAGAGTTGAAAATCATCCATTAAATTGTACAAAATATCACCCATCCATCTATCATCTCTATCACTTAAACCTTTCAGGATCATGGGGGGCTGTCACAGGACCACATAGAGAGAGACAAAGCCATTTACACATCTAAGGGAAATGTAGAGTCATCAGTTAACCTAACAAGCATACTTTCATCGATGCCAGGCACAAACCTTCTGTCTCCATCTTTTTTTCTTTTTGTTTTGTTTTTTTCATTAAATAGTGTTATTAATCACCTTCCATGTGGGTCCATGTTGGTGAGTGGGTTTTATAGACCTTTAACAAAATCAAATTACTAAAAAAAAACATTTGTAATCTGGACAATACAATATTCATTCATTCATTTAGTGGTAGAGTGTGTTTTTTCTAATTCATGAAAAGTAGCAAATTGGGATATAGGAGGTTTGTGCATTACAGCAACCATATTTATCTGTGGGAGGAAACCGGTACTTGTAGTGCTTGTAGAAAACCCATGCAGTCATCCATAGAATATGTAAAATCACACTGAAAGGCCCTGACCAACACAGGGAGTTGGTGCAGTAACATTCTTGCTGTAAGACACGTGTACAAAACTGCTGCACCATCGTGCAGACCTACACAATATCATTTCATATTGAAACATTCAAAGTCTTCTTGGCGTTCTCAGATCTCAAAACTGTCTCATCAGTTAAAAGCTACCTCATCTTTAAAAACTTTTTATAATGTATCAACACCTTTTGGCTCGTCTCCTCTTGAGTATGTTAATGAATGTTAGTCAACATTAGATGTAACTGCAAAATTTCCCCATTTAGTGACATTTTTTTATCCAGAATGTGTCCCAAGTACACAGAAACTTTCGTGGTGGATTTTCCTGGAAGTGTGCTCCAATAGTTAACAGGTATCTTAACAGCTTACAAGCAATTTCCCCAGATGTTGATTGTTTAGTGAGTTTGTTTGATCAAAACTAACTTTATTCTTCTAGCTTAACTATGTTTTGAGTCTACGACATGTTACTTAGCTAAACTGTTGTATTAATTTTTATAGTTTACACCAACTCAGTTTGTGATATAAAATACTGACATATCAGTCTGTTATGAAGTATAGTTTGGTCGTTGTATCAGCTTAAAATCTACCGATGTAAGTGAAAACTTAGAGGGCATGAAGAGCTTAAACCGGTTAACCAAACAAGGATGCAGTGCAGTCATAGGTGGACACCTCCTCCAGCAGCTATTGTATTGTTTTAATGAATGTTTAAAAAGCATGCAAGATTCCTGACAAGCCAATATATTTACTTAACTGCTGGTGTGTATATTCCAGTATACTGACCTGCAAAAACCTTATACAGTATCTATGCATTCCTAAAGAAATGTACTGTCTTGTGTTTAACTCTAAGAGGAATGATTATCTGCATATTTGTTTTTGCTTTTCATTTAAGCAATACAAAGACTGCATGGGGCAGTAGATAATAGTTCTGCTGTCTCTTACTTGCAGATGTTAGATTTTACAATAGAGACATAACGTCTACAAAGTGGTAAATTTTGGACTACATAAACAGACCCCATAACTCAAACCTTTCTCAACACCTCTTTTTTCCTTCACCCTCCTGGTGCTGCAGTTTATTGCTACAAGCCGAAGTCCAGCAGTTTAAGTGGTAGTAATTTCATTGTGGATGTGGTGATGACAGTGATAAAGTAGCTGCAGACCCTGATCGGATCAGAGCAAGACCCTTACAGGATTAAAGCCTCCTCTCCACAGTCAGCTCCATGTTTACCACACCATCTATAAACATAGGCCAACACATCGCAGTGTTAGTGTGTGTGTTTGTGTGTTTGTGCGTGTACATGTTTATATCCCAGCTTTGTTAGCGGCTTTGTCTCTGTTTCTGGCTGTTTCTCAAAAGCATGTCCGTACAGAAAAGTCCAGATCTCATGAAACATGTTTTATAAATCCCTCTCTGAAGCACTCCAGCTTGGATTTATATTCATGTCATGGCCTGTGTTTGTGTATTTTTTTCTTCTTGTGGAAACATGAAGCCCAGGAGGGAAGGAGGAGGCTTTGCAGCAGGTGGACATAGAGTGATAGAGCGAGAGAGCGATGGAGTGAATTCCTTGTAAAGGCAGCTGGGCAATGAGGCAGACAGAAGCTAATTAGAGCAGCAGCCTCCTGTACAACCCTCCAATTAGATCAGTGTGTGCACGCGTGTGTACGCATGCAGAGAATCAGCTGGCCGTGACACTGTCTGAAAGGTGTGTTTGTTTGTCCCTGAATGAGTGTGTGTATGTGTGTGTCTCCCAGTAGGCATCTCGCGCCTCCTCCTCCTCCTCTATTTGGCTCAAGCACCCAAACAAGCCATGGGCTAATTACCATCTCTGGGAAGCCACTTCTTCTGAACAAGTGTCAATTGGATGACAATTTACAAGCAACACTTGAGAAGGGAGGGTGGTTATGGGCAGATCTGGTATAATAATAGAAATATGGGTGTTGTTTTACCCTCTGTGTCATGGAGAGTTGGGACAAAAGTAAAAAGAAGCAGAAAGAGGGTATTTCTGATGGCCAGGTGTAAGGAGAAAGTGATGGTGGGATCAGAAAACAAAGAAATTAGAAATACTGCCTTGTAGTTTCATACCTCTCACAATTATGTATTTGCTGGACAGAAGAAGTGCAGCATCTGGACAAGAGGAGGGGTTATGGTGCTTTTTGTGCCTGTGTGATTTAAAGTAGTTATATATTTTAATGGTGTGGGTGCAGATTCTGAAACAGATTCAAAGACAATGTCAATCTAATCTTTGATCACACAGAGATTTTTGATTTTTTTTAGAACTTTTTGCGAAGTTTAAAGGAAGATCCTTAAAACGTTCTTGAAATATCAGGATCATGAGCAGGAGATAAAGATGGGTTTCAGTTACCTTGATATTTGACCTCTAAAATCTTGAGTTGGAGTGGACAGCAAAGTTTGATAAAAATCCTAGTTCTCGTAGAACTAATCCTGAGTTCTATGGATATAATCTTTACAAGCAAGGGATAGTCATTTAACTCCCAAACTTTAATCAGCTCATTCTCCAGTCAGAGTGGACATTTGTGCAAATTCTGAAGAAAACTCTCTTGAGATATAACTTTTAAAAGCAAGGGATGAACAGTAGACCCAAAGATCTTTACCTTTGACTTTCAAAATTTGATCACTTAAGCTGAGAACACAACAAGATAATTGCCTTGATTTTGGGACCAATACCCCCCTTCTGATCACAGTCAAAATGACTTTTGACCTTTGGCCTCCAAATCAGTTTGTTTGTTCTTGAGTCAGAGTGAACATTTGTGACACGTTTGAAGCAAATCCCTACATTTGTTCTCAAGATATTACATTTATGAGTGAGGGGTTAGCATGAGATCTAATGATCATACCATCTGACTTTCAAGATGTAATCATTCTTTAGTCAGAGTTGGCATTCCTGTCAAGGTGTTGTAATATCCCTCAAAGCACCCTTGGAGTAATGTGAGTCATCAGATGAACCATTCAATTTATGTCACTCTTCATTTGGGCAACATAGAAAGTGTTTGAGAAGGGCAAAGCCTTTCAAAGGCATATCAAGCAGGTAATTGGACAATCATTACGCTAATCACATTCATTACAGGCCAATCAGAAACTGTAGAAGGCGGACACTACCCCTGCGGGGTAAAACACAAAATGTAAGCAACATTGTAAAACAAACTCTCGCCAAAACATGCTCGAAGTGGAGCAACAATATCCTTTTGTAGAGAAGTGCTTTAAGTGTTGTTCGTTTTTTAATTTAATAAAGAAATGTGGTCCTGATCTGATTAAACTGCTACTGAAGCTGTTAGCATCTATGCTCATCTCTGTACGAGCAGTCACTTCCGGCTGTCATCTCAATTGGTAGCTCCCAGCTCTTCCTGCTCCAAGGACGTGGATTGGGCCGTGCCACCTTGGGCCGTTTACAGATGTTGTAGATTGGAGCCTGGAAAGGTGGATCAGCCTGATTACAGACATTGGGCTCTAATTTCGTAGACCAGGCGTAGGCGGGGCACCTGCCCTGCGCCGCGCCTGCGCCGCGCCAACAGGGTGTGTCCAGGGCATTTTGCAAGTTTCGTGCACGGCGCAGTCTTGCGCAGGCAGGCGCACCCACGCCTCCGTCTCTCCTACCGGCGCACGTAGCAGAGAGGGAGGAGATAAGACTTGAGTGGGTTTAACACAGCCGAGTGTGATCTTCACCAATCAAATGAACGCCTCTCCTCGCCTTTAAATGCGCCGTGGGTGAGGCGCAGTGACAATTTCACCTCGGTTGCGAAGAAGGTCAGAGCCGCTGTCACTTTTGCAGCAGCTGGGAGAGCACAGGCAGCGCATCAGAGGACACGACACGTGTCACCGTGTGGACCACCTCACGGGACAGATGTAATCTGTTCCTGTGTCATAAATAGGAGTACAAAATTAAGTGATAATTACATTTAAACACAGCAGCAGGTTAATCCATTCATCATGCTTGTGATCCACCTGCATTCCTGGTCGTCATCGCCAAAAGCAGCGCCTTAGGTGAAAACATATCTCCTTCTCATCCTCCTTGCAATAATGTAGGCTACTCCATCTTTTTAGATCACATTACGAATAAAGATTAAAACAGAGAAATATGGGCAATCACAGGTAAATCCTTAAGACACTATTTATTCAGCGAGTGTCTCTCTCTTTTTTCTTTTCTTTTGAATTTCATGAGATGAGAGAAGCCGGATACTCCGTATCGGATGATGTGGCTGTTTGTGGTTGGCTGAGAGATGTGAACTCGTTAGTTATGACAAACGTCTCTGATCTGACATCAGATGTGACGGGACAATTAATATAGATACAAATGTGTGTGCTGGTTCAGACGGTTACATTAAATAGTGGTTGCTGTGATTGTTTATTGCATTGAAATGTGCCTGACACTCTGGATACCTGTCTGTAAGGTTCTGGTGGCGTGTGCGCCCTGTGCGTCTGTCAACCAAATTACCACTGCCCCGAGTGCGCCTCGTCTGTGCCGAGAATAGACCAGGTTGAAGCTGGCGGGCTTTCAGCGCACCTTCCGCGCGGTTTTTTGGCACGAAATTGTCACTGCGCCAAGCTGAATCTGTCGACACCTCCCCCTGAGGCGCCGTCACACCCATCTCGGCGCAGCCGGTCTACCAAATTGACAAATTGCCTGCGCACGGCGGTGCGCTGGATGAAATTACCACTGCGGGGGGTGCGCCAGGCTGCGCCACCCTGCGCAACCCTGAGTTGCGCCAGGAAATTAGAGCCCATTGAATCAGGTGGCACTAACTGCACTGTGAGGTTATCCTTGGGGTATTATGTTCACAAGGGATTTATTGCCTCTTGGCGCTGACCTTTGTTTTCCAAAAGCTGGAAAGTACTCCATCCTTGAGTCAAAGTGGACATTTGCACAAAGTTTGAAAAACTTTTCAGCACTCTTTGGATATCATGTTCTCAAGCAGGGAGGAGCAAAGAGTCCAAAGACCTTTGCCTATGATCTCCAAATTGTAATTAGTTTACTCTATTCTGAAGTCAGAGTGAACATCTCTAAACTTTGACATTTTGCCTCCAAATCTATCAGTACATACAAATGCAGCCACTTCAGTTCCCTCAAATTCCACCATAAACATGCCCATTTATTCAGTTACAGGCTTTTTTCATGAGATGGCGCTTCCCTTTCAAGACCACATCCACTGGGCTTCAACCATTGCTCTTGTGGTGCACATCATTTGAATTCAAGTTGCAAATTAGATACATCACTAGGAACGCCACCTTTAGTGGAATTTCAACTTGGGGGTCGAACGATCCTCAGGTACCCCAACTGGGATGCATTTGTCTGGGATGTGACTTAATTCCCAGATTTCACATCCAAATTCTGAGGTAAATGAAACGCACCATAATTAGAGTAGCATCAGCACTAACCAGTCACTGCATGTTTGTCATGTTCATCATGTAGGGGACCTCATTACAGCCACAACGGTAGGCAGGTCCCAGCATGTTCCAGTCGCGACTCAGTCAAGGAAGTAGGAAAAATTTAAGTGGCTTCTTCTGTATTTGAGCTAGAGTGGAAGGCAGGGCAAATTTGAGATAAATCCTTAAAAGCATTCAAGAGATACTGCTCTCACAAGAAAGGGATGAGCATAAAGCCTAATACTTTGGCCTTTGAGCTTCAAAAGCTAAGCAGTCCATCCTTGACTCAGAAAGGACGTTGCTTTGTAAAGTAAGGAGGAAATCCCTTCAAAGATTTTGAGATCAAGATTTTTGCATCACCTGATGGCCTGAACAGACATACAGGCAATAACCCCCAAACATAGCGTCTCAGGCCGTAGGTATCGCCAGCATTGGCAAATTTTAAAGTTAGTATCAGTGACGGCCTCTTTGTTGAATGAGGCATCAGCTCTCTGCTCTACTTTTTGCCTCCTGCTCTCCACATCCTGATAATGAAGACAAGGAGTGGTGTGTTCAATGAGCAACCCTCCCTTTACAGGCTAATCAGTGTTATCTCCGGCTCTTCGTGTGTTTGTGTGGAGGAGTCTATCAATAATATATTGTTCCTGAGTGTGTATGTGTGAGATAGCTCATTGTGTTTGTGCAGCGTCCTGTGTGTGTTCTAATATGTGTTTGTGGGGTGGGAATAAGATGAAGATGCTGTTCCCCGCAGGGTGCTATCCGTGCCTCTTTAATGCAGGGTAGGACTTCATTGGATTAGATCAGACTGTGTGTGTAGGTGAGGCTTTATGTGTGTGTGCACGAGTACAGTCCCCCACTGCTCCTCCACCGCTCAGGGCATAAATACCTGTCACAGACAATTAGATCCTGATTGATTTTCCAAAGATCTCTTTGATTGTGCCTATTTCTGTCCCCTTTCACCTGCAAAGACTGCTCGAAGGAGAAGAATAGGTGATGTTCAGGTTTTTGTGTGTATCAGGGAGGCATATGAAGGTTATCAGGGCTACTGTGTTCTTTTGGTCACTTTTGACCTTGACTCCTAACAGGGAGGTTACATGTATTTAGAGCACAGGGTGGGTGCTACTGATGTATTTAAGTGTGTTGAAATAGATTAAGATATTTTGCGTGTCATGAAAAGAAATACAGAAACAAATCTATGCCTTGCACTAGGCCCTCAACAACATACCAATGAGCTTAAAGTGCTGGAAAAATAGTGATGGCCGGTTTTTGGTCTATTCAAGATTATTGTTTAAGTGTTTAAGACTAGGCTCACATTTACACTATTACCTCACATTTTTTTTTAATTTTCGTTTATTTAAAGAAATGAATTAAATAAGATAACTGAGCAACTTTCAACGTAAAATAACATCTGTATGGAAAATTATCCAGCAGCCCCCACCCCCAAATACAAAACATAAAACTTCACAAAATTATAAAAGGCATCAGGCCAAACAAAAAATATAATAAAACAGCACCCCGAGGGTTGACTGTAATGAGCAATGTGCCAACCAACCCCAATATCCCCTACCAAACGTAGCCGAGATCTTACATAGGCAGGAAATATGGCTTTAGAGATTATGTATTTTTTCCATGTCCTAACAGATATATTGACTCTATCAAAATATTGTCAGGTTATTCTAGCCATGCTTTCATTAAGTTTCATAAGTGTAGCCAAGTTTGGGCAAATATTCAATCACATTTTAATAGCTTACAGTGTACTTTAGATAGATACATAAGTCAAATCTTTAGTTAAGATGGGTAAATGCTTGATGTTGATTTTTTTGGCTTGTTTGCAGATATGCCTCTTGTGTGTTTAATATACTGTATGTCTGTTTCTTCTGTGTGTGCAGACAAAGAGCCCTGAAGAAGCTGAAGTCCCTCTGAAGCACCAGCTGCTGCAGGTCATAGTGAGAGTGCTTCAGTACCGAATGCTGCTCACAGGTAACACAAAACACACAGCTATTCAATTTACTTTATAAATCAAGGGGCATTAGCTTTGTTCCACGTAAGTGTCCATTGTGGCAAGTTATTGTTGGGTAAGACAAACGTTTTGAACCAGGTGTTACAGTAAAATGGGGTGAAAGCAATCTTTATCTTCTGTTTAGACACATTTAGGTACAGCTAATGCAGAAAAACACTTCAGTATACATTTTTTTATGGTTAAATCAATCTTTAATTGTTTTTATGTTTAAGAAAAATAATTCACATTTCAAGTCTTTAAAATACTCTTCCAAACTCATATATGCTAAAGCAGACTGAAGTGTTAGCATTCTACTGAGCAGTTAGCATAAGTTACATGTAACATTACAAGAAAACTGCCTTAAAAATTATGGTGTTACTTTTTAATAACAGTGAAGTTACACCTTGCACTTTACACTCCATCTTAAACATTTGCTGCTCAACAAGTTAACATGATTTCCTCACAGTAACACTTAGCTAGCAGCATGGACATAAACACAGCTTTTTAAGACGTAAGCTATAAATCTGTCAAAAATGGAAAACTGAAGGTGAATTTATCTATTGCAATCATTTGACCATTAAGACTTTGTTGATTATTTAAGACTGTAACATTCTACTCTGTCATCTTGTGGCATACTGTATTAATACACTTTTACCCTTTTCAGTATCTTAACCTGCATCTTTATATTCACCCCATGTCTTCGAACAGCCTTATTGCCACCAGTATGCACGCGCATCTGCTGTAACGTAACGTGACATCAACTCCAAAACAGATAGGTTACTTATAAGGGCGGTTGACGTTACTTTTGCATCACTATTAACGAAAACTCTGTTTTACATGTTGTATTTTAAATCAGCTTTTATCTTATTGTATGTGTGCTTTTGGGAGTTTTGATGTAACTTTCATTCTATAGCCTAACATATGGCCCATAAGCTCTAATTTCATTGCCTAATTAATAACAGGAGTAACAGACATATTAGTCTTAACAGCTCTTTAATATTGTCAAAACCTTACAATAAACTGAGAAGTTTATTGCATGGATGGATTTTAATGAATTCAGTAGATGTTTAACTTAGCTTACATTTTGCTTATGATGCCTTTTGCCCCTTTATTAAGATCCCAATCCGGAAATTGCACCTTAATTTTCAACTAAAAAGAAGCATACTTGACAACTTTCAGTAAGAGGAGACACTAGTAACTTACAGAGGCATTTAACTATGCAGCGTGAAATGAATGTCAGGAGTGACATGTGCTTGACATTGTTGCCACTCTGAACCTTTGTAGATCAACTTTTTTCCACACAGAAAATCATCAGGGATCAATAGCGGAGGCATTAGAAAATTGGATCCATAGGTGTATTCATTAATGGCATTGGTATCAATAAAATCCTATCAGTTCCCATCCCTAGGCCTAACACATGTCTTGTGTAATCTATGTGAAATGTCTCAAAGATCTCTGGTAGGTTATTATATACAGGCTAGATATCCTGCTCTACAATTACTTTGTTTGCTTCCTCTTCAGATTACCTGAACAACCTCTCTCCTGACTCTAAAGAATATGAGGACACACAAGGTAAAGCTCCTGAAAAGACCTTGGTGATACTCGTGATCAGAGTGTCTTTGCAGTCGTCTGACATTTCCACACACTGCAGCTGCTGAGCATGTATCAGGCCTGAGATGAGTCAGTAACTTAGCGTGTTTTTATTGAATGTATCTGGCATTACTCTCTCTTTCTCTCTGTTTGTGTTTCAGCTGCCTTGGTGATTGTGTCGGAGGTTGCAGACGAGGCCAACGACAATCTGAAACAGGGGGTATGTTCACTCGGGACTCGCACTGTTTAGCTCCTGTTGTGTTTGACATATTCACTCTCCCAGCATGCCGTTTTATTGGGACATGTCTTTATATCCTGCTTGACAATGAAAGAGCAATTTTCCCAAGCTGTTGAGGCGTGATGAAATTAGGCAGCGGAGGTTTTGCTAAGTATGAATCCCTCTTCTAAACGACGTGCCTGAGTGAAGGAGATCTGTCTCTGGCATGGGCCTCTGCAGCTTGTTGATTAACGCCGGTGGCGAGGAAAGATGATGTCATCAGAAAGTCCCAGGTGTATGATTACAAAGGGAGCAGTGTAAGAGTGGACAGGACTTGCACTCCCCCTCAAACATGAGCCCTTCATGAAGATAATTCATCCCCCCCGATGTCTTCCTCGCCTCTCACTGTCAGCACCCCCAGAGCTCTACTTTGGCCTCCCTCCTGTTTATCACCCCCCCTGCTTTCTACTCTGTGTACATGCTCTGACACACACACACACACACACAGACTGACACTGGAAACACAGGATCCCTCTATCTCTGCACCCCCCTTTCCTTTTTTCAGTATCTCATCCTTTTCCACTTCCATCCTTTTCATTCACAAACAAACAGAGGCAGTTTCATTCTCCTGTCTCCTCTTCCATCCATCACTGGATAATCTCTCTCTATCTCTGCTCTGCCCCCTCAGGAGAATCTGCTGCGTCTGGTCCACATTGAGTACAGCATGAAGGGAAAGAGGGACCTCCTGAAGCCCGGAAGGGTGAGCACCACATAGACACTTCTGGCTTGTGTTATAGTGTCACAATCAAAACACAGCACCTAAAAGCCTTCACAGGGTTGAAATCATGGGTCGGAAAGAGCACAAGAGTTTCCACCTTAGTAAAAGTACATTTAGTTTAAAGCTGCAGGATATATTTTTAGTTTCACTGGCTCCAAAAATAAGATTATCCAGCAAGATCTTATTACTTACATCACCTGAGAGACCATTAGACATCTTTGCCCCATCCTGGATCTGAATTAAGCCTTTTGAAACTCTAGCTAGGGACCCAGGGTTTTCAGCCATCAGGGCTCAGTTCAGGGCCAGTGTTCCTCTTGGTTCCTCTACTAAGGTAGATGTGCTTGTTTAAATGAGCTTTGGTTGTTGTTTAGATTGTACAGGTATTGTTAATTTTACAAAGGGGTGTGTGGTGTGTGGCTCCTTTGACGCTGCAAATACATTGGCATAGTAAATTGTCAGCTGAAGGCACACTAACACAGGCGACTGGTTGCACATATGAGAAGGGGCATTGCTAGAACCGCAGACAGGGAGGGGAGGGGGAGTGAGGTTGCTTCCTTTTTTTTCAAGACTTCAATCTGCCACACTTTTTTTTTATGTACTTTCTCTTGAGTGTATGTGGGCTTTTGTCGTCATTTCTTGTTTCAAGATTTTTTTTTTATTTTGTTTTTTTGTGGGAGAAGGGGGAGAATAGGAGAGTAACACAAGAAAATTTATTAGTACAACCATTTAAAATATGTAATGTTAGAAAAAATAAATAAATAAATAAGAAACATTTACAGTGAAAATCAAAATTTTTACTATACCAACCTGACCTCTAACAAACATTGTTAGGGTAAGTCTTTAAATCTGCAATATGTCCCAGGGCAGAGGGTTTTTACCTTTCCTGTCCAAGGTTTTGATCCTCCTAAGAGCACAGACAAAATTCTTGAAAACAGAATCAATATCAATCATAATTTGTTGAATTACTATTTTAGTCCTTGTTTTCCAGATATGAGTATTAATTACACACATCACCAACCAAAACAATCTTCTTGTGTTGTCTGATAAGGACTCGGGAAATAAACCATACATTACTGATTACTGATTCCACTGCCGTCTCATCCAAGTTAAGTACCTCAACTTTAACTAAAATGTATTCATCTGTTAGTCCTCACAAGTAACAGTATTAAGTTAGTTAGATTCTACTTGAAGTACTAAGTAGCTATTTTTTTTAAAGAAATTATGATCTTTCCTCATGTGAAATTTAATCTTATCTTTACATGCTTGGGAAAGCAACATGCAATTATAAATCTCCAATCAGGTTTATTTAAAGGTTCCATGCCCTGAAAAATCAATTTTCAATGTTCAATGCTGTTAGAAAGGGCTTTGGGAGCAGAGGAACATGACACCTTTCACTGAACTTGCAGTTCACATAGAAATGCATTGTTCCTCTTTAAAGACAATACGTCAAAAGAGGCTCAGTTTTTTCCTTCCTTCACTCAGTTTATTATGTAATAGCTATACTACCTCCTCCTTCACATGTGTTTTCTGCTCATCACAGGCAGACGCATAACTGTTTTGAAAGTGCAATCCCAAGGTTGAAACCCTGTCTCCCTCTCCTGTCAGACATCATTTGGGCAGACAGTCAGTGCTTGGCTTACTATCACAGCCTCCCATAGCCTCCACGTCTCTTCAGATCCAAGCATTTCCAAAGGGGGGGGGAAAGAGCTGCATCTGCTTGTCTACAGATAGAAAATGTTCATATTTTTAGTCAACTTAAATTCTTTCTCAAAAGCAAACATCAGAAAACACTGGTTGGGATCTTTCTTCAACGATTAGCCTCTGACCATTTGTGTCGGCACAGTAACTGGCAAGTGGTGCTGGACATTAAACTGGTGTTAGTATTGTCACAGGAATTTTTTCTGCCACAAAATGAACTTTCGGAACACCCCCTTTCACTGGATTAAAAACACATCAGGCCAGCTGTCGTCCCTAATTTCCACCTGAAGAGGGTGTCATTTAAATGTCCAGCACTCATGCAGTTAAAAATGCAAATTGTCCTGCACTCCTGTTTGTGCCCGGGGTTGAGTTTGTCTGAAAATGAGGAGTGGCCAGGTGTGTTCCTGACTTGAGAATGCAGAAAATTATGTTTATTTATTTATTAATTTGTATTTCTTCTTGCAGATGTTTGTCAAAGAGGGCACACTCATGAAGGTCTCCAGAAAGAGCCGGCAGCCCAGACATCTTTTTCTGGTAAAGAAAAATAAATCTCTCTCTCTCTTTTTTTAACTTCACCCTAACTTTCAGCCACTGCATCAGATCATCAACTTTTTTTAGTTGTTTCATCACAGTTTCATATCTGTGTCCCCCTAAATAGTATTCAAGTTCAACTTAAAAGGGAAAAAATGTCAGTTATTTTTGCTACCGAGAATTTTTTAAGATGTGCCCCACAGTCCAGGGGTACAGCAGCCCAAAAAGTTTTACACAAAGTACAAACAGCTGACCACCAACCATAAACTACATCAGACTATGAAATAAATAGCAAATTTAAAATTAAGACAGTTGAATCAGCGTTTTTAATCCTTGACCCGTTGTCCTTCTTTTAAATCTTCCAAACTCATACAGCCCACAAGTTCAAGGTTTTTCTGTCACTCAGAATAAGATCATGACAGAGCATTATCTTGAAACATAACTTTTCAGTTGTTTGTTTTTTCCTCTGAAATTTCACAAAGAATACATGGTACCAAAGAACACAGCCACTGACAATTTTAGGGATCAGTAATGATCATGAAGAGGAGTGAGGTTTGTGTAGCATGAAGTTGCAGTGCAGATAGATCAGCCTGATTTAATGTCTGTAATCAGATGGATCCAACTTGCCAAGATGGGCACAGTTGACTGTGAGTGTCCTAAAGAGGCACGGCCAAATCAGCGTCCTTTAAAGCAGAAAGCAGTGGAAGCTTCAAGTGCAAGGACAGCAGGAAGTTTGATTCATGTTAGTGTTTTGCTTAAAAACAGAAACCTGCAGAGTATTCCCATATAATAGCCTGCACCAGTGAGGCCTGGGGATGCCCTAAAATTAATAATGTGCCTACCAGCACCTCTAAATTTCACTTAATAGCACCTTTTAATTAATTTATGTGAATATGACAGTGTGTGGTGTTCTTAGTAATGCCAGCGTCTTTCTTGGCCTGTAGCCCTGGCTTCCTGGAGTCTATAATTTTCTGCCAACCTTACAGAGACACAAAGCAAGGATGGCTGTTTTTCCTCCAGACTTTATAGCACACAAACTGCCTGCTGGCTCCATCTCTGAAATCCATGAACAGATATGAGGGTTATTAGATCCCATC
Organism: Cetoscarus ocellatus; assembly: GCA_037902135.1. Classification (NCBI taxonomy): domain Eukaryota; kingdom Metazoa; phylum Chordata; class Actinopteri; order Labriformes; family Labridae; genus Cetoscarus; species Cetoscarus ocellatus. The sequence continues at coordinate 1,141,072 of JBAMNC010000573.1, forward strand.
GTCCCAATCCTAACATTAAGGCAACATTAACTTACTTATTATTGCATATTATCCATATATTACATATATTATTTCTAAATTTTGTTTTGTTCTCACTGAAAGCAACTCTGTATAAAACTCCATTGAGTCAAATGCATTTAATAATGATTTCAAACTAGCATTCATGTTCAGGGTCCATCTATGACCCCCATGAGATAAACCCCTCCTCTCGCTGCCACTTGCTCCTCTTTTCAGAAAATATGTGTCTAAACTTATTTTCAGAAACAAAGTTCCCTAAGGTGTTATTAGAGGTCCCCAGGTGAAAGACTCTCCCTGAAGTAGGTGTTAGTTCAGCCCACATCTTGCCTCAGTGAAGGAAAATGTTGTGCCATATTTGTGAAGCCACCACAAACAATAGAGCACAGAGCTGGAAAGTTGTGGCCACATCCACGTCTCGATAGGGGCGTGGTCAGACACAGGTCATGGGGATTTATGCTAAGACAGACTTTTCTGAGAAGGGATCAAATGTGAGAAGGATTTTCAGGCAAGAAGTTAGAAGAAAATATGTTCAGAGGATATCTGGAACCAAATAAACTTGTTTAAAAGGAGTTTAACATGTGACTTTTAAGTTTAAGCTGAAAAAAATGCTCAGAGTAAAACTAGCACAACTCCATGCTGTACTTGGCTACATGGGGACAAGTAAGCCTCCCATCGCAAATCTCATGTAAAATTTGAAAGGACAGTGAAAATCTCTCTGGCCTTAAGATGCTTAGCAGTGAGAGGATAATGAGGGGTCAGCTACATGAGCAAGTGAGCCTCAGTAACAAGGTTTTGAATTTTTAACCAGAACATTGGCTGAAAGTTTGTGCTAGGGCTCCTGAGACCACTGCACTTGTGCTGATTTTGACATAATTTTCCATCAATGATATTAGCAGCAAATTGAGTAGAATTTGAATTAAATGGATGTAACAGTATCTGTCTTTGCAAGATAAACTTTTAAAAGATAAAAGCCATTTCACACTGGATGCATTTTATTTGCATGATGGCAGTGATACGTGCGTCTTTTCATTTCAGCGAGCGTGTTATCAAGTCAGAGCTTATAGACTGCCAGTGTGAGCAGCATGTCACCAGCACCAACTCCTGGCCAACCTATCTGTTCTGTGTGTTTCTCGTCCAAAACAGACAAGAAACTGAAAAAATAGGGCCTTATTTATCTCACTCTGGCAGATATGTATGTCGAAATGGATGAATACTCAACAGCAAAGATAAAATGCATCCTATTACACTTCCTGTCTGTGCCTCTCAAAGGTAAACCTCAATTTGCCTCCTCTGTGTTTGAACAGAATGCTTTTATCCTGTATGTTTACCAAGTCAGTTGTTCAATGAATCAGGTCACTATTGGAGAGATTTGTTATGGTCCTTCCCAAATTTTATATAGAAGGTTATAATTGGGGTGGTATTTAGGAAGAACTAGAGCTGTGACAGCAGAGAGATGCAGCCATAACACGCACCTGGTATGAAAGCCAACACATCTCAAGCCAAAGCTTTGGACTTGAAGATTTTTTGTGACAAAATTATCAAATTTGAAACATGCGATAAAACTGTTAATTGCAATTAATCATCAAACTGAGCAGTATATAATGATTAGAAATCTTCTCTTTTGACAACCCCAGTTTAATCAACAGATTATAAATTCAGCAACAGTCATTCATTACAAAATATCACACGACCTGATGTTAGTCTGGGGCCTCACCTTGTATTTATGATGAAAAAGTAATAAGGTCATTGTTTCAGCATTTGGACATGTTGCTGTACCACAGAAAACATCTGCTATATCATTGAAACAATGGCCAAAAAACTTAGCATTGTCTGCATAAATATTTGGGAATGTTGGGTGGAGGTAAGTCAGTCTACGAGGTAGGTGAGGTTCAGAGGGGTGGGGGCACAAGGCCAAGGCTGTTAGACCTCCACTCTGCACCACACCCCTCCAGAGAGGGCCTCTCTCGCCGTTCTTCCCCTCTCCTCTCCTCCCCTCTCAGCGCTTGTTTTCCAGGGCCCAGCTTCCTCACAGGATGTTTGGTGTGGGTCACTGGATGCTGGCTTCCTGTGTATTGGGAGGGGACAGACAGCAAAGTGAAGGCCAGACACCCTGTAAGAATGCAGGAGGGGTGGAGGAGCAGGAGGTAGTAGTGCTACACAAACACATGATGTGAAATGGAGAAGCCCACTCTATTGTTCCATGTGCAGTCTGTGCTGTCTCATGTTATGAATTATGCCACAGCTACATATCCGCAGGAGGTGTTTTTATGCTTCTGGCTGATATGGTTTGATCCAGATGGAAAGATTTCGATTCATTTATCTTTATTTTGCTCTATTCCATTGATCTAGACGTCCTTCCAAACAAGATTGCAGTTGAGGCGATGGTAGAAAAGGCTGCTGGTTGATATTTGTGGGCTATTAGGGCTCTATGGCCATTCGCTGCCTTGAAGTCGATGGCTACAGTGGGTCAGGTGTTATTTATGGGCTTTTAAGGATGGAGAATCCAAACAACAGTGAAGATGAAAGCCATCACTCACTGTAGCAACAGAGAGGGGCTGTATCTGTGTCACAAGCCGGGGCTCAAAGAAGAGAGAGTACAGGGGTGGGTGAGTGAGACAAGAAATTAAACAGGAATAGAAATACACAAAGAACATTTCTACCAAGCTGTCTAGTTAAGTTCAGTGCAATTTGGTATATTTTGCTGTGGTAAACCCTGATCTTACTTGCATTTTCTCAACTAGCCTCACCCTTACTTGGTTGGCAAGTACATTTTTACAGAGTAACGAAAAGACCTAAAACTTCTGTTTTAAGATAAAAACCTATGTAAATGGAAATTCAACAGTATTGTTGATCAGATATATTTCAAATCTCCACATTGAAGTCAGTAGTATTAACAATCCTCATACTGTGTTAGAAATAATAACCCTAACCAACTACTACCATCATATTTTACTATTGGCTGATCTCTGGAGGCAAAAGAGGTATGGTGCTGACCACCATCACCACCAAGGTCAGCCGAAAAAAGAGCTAGCTCAACCAATTAGAGGCATTGCTCTGACACTTTGTAAGATCCCATGTTCTGCTCTTTTAGGTTATGCCCCTTGGTGTGCTTTACATGAGAGTACTGCTATGTACAAGACAAAAAATCGTTGGCATCAGGATTTCTCCATCTCTCCCTCTTTATGGCACCAGTAGCTGCTGAAAAATTTTCCACATCAACACATCAACCCAAACACTATGTCCTTTAAATCTCTCGGTGGCGTAAAATCCACAGACAGTTGTTTACTCATTAAATCACTTAAAAAGTCTTAATCCAGTGAAATAGGGATGAGAAATTGGAAGTAGTTGCTTTGAATGACATGAGAGATTCATAAATAATCCTTGGTTTTTGATACATTGCCAGTGATTACAGCACTTCTTTTAACTACCTGAGTCACTATGAAACTTAGAGATATTTATTTGACAGAGTGTGACAGCAGCAATTTTCCATCATGGGGAGCATGGGGAGGCCATACAAACTCCAACAGAAATGCTCCTTCTGACCAGGAAGTCAATCCTGCAACCTTGCAGCTCTGCGTCACTTCCTGCTGCACCACTGTGCTGCCCTGAAAATTAAACATTATCACACAAAACATGCAAACTCAGTGATGATGGCTTTGAAATCAGTGGACTGTGGGTTTGTTCCCAGTTTATATTAATTTTGCCTATTTTCCTGAAGACACTGAGTTGGCATGATAACCATTGAACCATTGAACTTGGCAATGAAGAACTATTGATTTGACAGAGTGTGACAGCAGCAATGTTCCATCACCTGGGCAGGTACATGGCTCTATATGGCTTGATGTTATGATGACATCACAATAGGATGTTCCTTGACCGGGAATCGAACCCGGGCCGCAGCGGTGAGAGCGCCGAATCCTAACCACTAGACCACCAGGGACATGCATGCTTAGCTCGGAACTTGTGTTTCAGAATGCGTGGCATGTTTGACATCTCATCAGCTGTTCATGTCAGTGTGTCGTGACAGCAGCTGCCAGCAGAGATCACTGCCTCTGTTTATTTTGGAGGAGGACAAAGTGTATACAGATACATAATTGTTGCTTTTACCAGATGTTAAGGTTTAGTACCTCCGCCAAGGAGGTTATGTTTATGCCGGCGTGGGTTGGTTTGTCGGTTTGTTTGTTTGTTTCTGTTCAAAATAACTTGAAAAGTTATGGACGGATTTGGAAGAAATTTTCAGGAAATGTGTGGAATGGGATGAGGAACAAATGATGAGAATTTTGGACTGATCTGGATCACCATCCGGATCCAGGAATTTTTTAAAGCATTTTTAACATTGCGAGATAGGACCATTTCCGGCATTTGTGCATATAACTCCACAAAAAAAATGGTCAGGGCACTTGGCAGAGGTCTGCGCTCTCTGAGTGCTTTTCTAGTATCAGTATAGATTGGGACAGTAAATCCTGATCCTCCTCATGTCTCCTCTGCTGACCTATCCTTGGTCGGTGGGAGTGAAAGATGCATGAGCCGTGCAATGGAGAGGCAACGTAATGTAGCAGCATGACACAGAGTTGCATGCCTATGGACAGTGATGAAGAAAGAAAAACACAGTACACTGGCAAGATGCAACAAGAGAGAACACAGACCAATTTCCTGTGTATCACAGAAAATGATATTGCTTTCATGATATCTCCCATGTTACCCAGACATTTAAGGATGCCTAAAGACAGGACAGTGTTGACCCTTGAACCTTTCCCAGCCTTTGGCGGTTGAAACTAAACATGTCTGTGAAGGACATGTTCTGCAAAAAATGCTTAAGTATGAATACATACACCCTCACTCTCCTATTGGAGTACCAAGAGAAAAGCCTCATCTGCATGGGGAGGCCATACAAACTCCAACAGAAATGCTCCTTCTGACCAGGAAGTCAATCCTGCAACCTTGCAGCTCTGCGTCACTTCCTGCTGCACCACTGTGCTGCCCTGAAAATTAAACATTATCACACAAAACATGCAAACTCAGTGATGATGGCTTTGAAATCAGTGGACTGTGGGTTTGTTCCTCTGTACCTTGAATTAGCTTTTTACTTTTGCCTATTGCGTTTGGAAAATGGTGAAAGTTTATATTAATTTTGCCTATTTTCCTGAAGACACTGAGTTGGCATGATAACCATTGAACCATTGAACCTGGCAATGAAGAACTATTGATTTGACAGAGTGTGACAGCAGCAATGTTCCATCACCTGGGCAGGTGCATGGCTCTATATGGCTTGACGTTATGATGACATCACAATAGGATGTTCCCTGACCGGGAATCGAACCCGGGCCGCGGCGGTGAGAGCGCCGAATCCTAACCACTAGACCACCAGGGACATGCATGCTTAGCTCGGAACTTGTGTTTCAGAATGCGTGGCATGTTTGACATCTCATCAGCTGTTCATGTCAGTGTGTCGTGACAGCAGCTGCCAGCAGAGATCACTGCCTCTGTTTATTTTGGAGGAGGACAAAGTGTATACAGATACATAATTGTTGCTTTTACCAGATGTTAAGGTTTAGTACCTCCGCCAAGGAGGTTATGTTTATGCCGGCGTGGGTTGGTTTGTCGGTTTGTTTGTTTGTTTCTGTTCAAAATAACTTGAAAAGTTATGGACGGATTTGGAAGAAATTTTCAGGAAATGTGTGGAATGGGATGAGGAACAAATGATGAGAATTTTGGACTGATCTGGATCACCATCCGGATCCAGGAATTTTTTAAAGCATTTTTTAACATTGCGAGATAGGACCATTTCCGGCATTTGTGCATATAACTCCACAAAAAAAATGGTCAGGGCACTTGGCAGAGGTCTGCGCTCTCTGAGTGCTTTTCTAGTATCAGTATAGATTGGGACAGTAAATCCTGATCCTCCTCATGTCTCCTCTGCTGACCTATCCTTGGTCGGTGGGAGTGAAAGATGCATGAGCCGTGCAATGGAGAGGCAATGTAATGTAGCAGCATGACACAGAGTTGCATGCCTATGGACAGTGATGAAGAAAGAAAAACACAGTACACTGGCAAGATGCAACAAGAGAGAACACAGACCAATTTCCTGTGTATCACAGAAAATGATATTGCTTTCATGATATCTCCCATGTTACCCAGACATTTAAGGATGCCTAAAGACAGGACAGTGTTGACCCTTGAACCTTTCCCAGCCTTTGGCGGTTGAAACTAAACATGTCTGTGAAGGACATGTTCTGCAAAAAATGCTTAAGTATGAATACATACACCCTCACTCTCCTATTGGAGTACCAAGAGAAAAGCCTCATCTGCATGGGGAGGCCATACAAACTCCAACAGAAATGCTCCTTCTGACCAGGAAGTCAATCCTGCAACCTTGCAGCTCTGCGTCACTTCCTGCTGCACCACTGTGCTGCCCTGAAAATTAAACATTATCACACAAAACATGCAAACTCAGTGATGATGGCTTTGAAATCAGTGGACTGTGGGTTTGTTCCTCTGTACCTTGAATTAGCTTTTTACTTTTGCCTATTGCGTTTGAAAAATTGTGAAAGTTTATATTAATTTTGCCTATTTTCCTGAAGACACTGAGTTGGCATGATAACCATTGAACCATTGAACCTGGCAATGAAGAACTATTGATTTGACAGAGTGTGACAGCAGCAATGTTCCATCACCTGGGCAGGTGCATGGCTCTATATGGCTTGACGTTATGATGACATCACAATAGGATGTTCCCTGACCGGGAATCGAACCCGGGCCGCGGCGGTGAGAGCGCCGAATCCTAACCACTAGACCACCAGGGACATGCATGCTTAGCTCGGAACTTGTGTTTCAGAATGCGTGGCATGTTTGACATCTCATCAGCTGTTCATGTCAGTGTGTCGTGACAGCAGCTGCCAGCAGAGATCACTGCCTCTGTTTATTTTGGAGGAGGACAAAGTGTATACAGATACATAATTGTTGCTTTTACCAGATGTTAAGGTTTAGTACCTCCGCCAAGGAGGTTATGTTTATGCCGGCGTGGGTTGGTTTGTCGGTTTGTTTGTTTGTTTCTGTTCAAAATAACTTGAAAAGTTATGGACGGATTTGGAAGAAATTTTCAGGAAATGTGTGGAATGGGATGAGGAACAAATGATGAGAATTTTGGACTGATCTGGATCACCATCCGGATCCAGGAATTTTTTAAAGCATTTTTTAACATTGCGAGATAGGACCATTTCCGGCATTTGTGCATATAACTCCACAAAAAAATGGTCAGGGCACTTGGCAGAGGTCTGCGCTCTCTGAGTGCTTTTCTAGTATCAGTATAGATTGGGACAGTAAATCCTGATCCTCCTCATGTCTCCTCTGCTGACCTATCCTTGGTCGGTGGGAGTGAAAGATGCATGAGCCGTGCAATGGAGAGGCAATGTAATGTAGCAGCATGACACAGAGTTGCATGCCTATGGACAGTGATGAAGAAAGAAAAACACAGTACACTGGCAAGATGCAACAAGAGAGAACACAGACCAATTTCCTGTGTATCACAGAAAATGATATTGCTTTCATGATATCTCCCATGTTACCCAGACATTTAAGGATGCCTAAAGACAGGACAGTGTTGACCCTTGAACCTTTCCCAGCCTTTGGCGGTTGAAACTAAACATGTCTGTGAAGGACATGTTCTGCAAAAAATGCTTAAGTATGAATACATACACCCTCACTCTCCTATTGGAGTACCAAGAGAAAAGCCTCATCTGCATGGGGAGGCCATACAAACTCCAACAGAAATGCTCCTTCTGACCAGGAAGTCAATCCTGCAACCTTGCAGCTCTGCGTCACTTCCTGCTGCACCACTGTGCTGCCCTGAAAATTAAACATTATCACACAAAACATGCAAACTCAGTGATGATGGCTTTGAAATCAGTGGACTGTGGGTTTGTTCCTCTGTACCTTGAATTAGCTTTTTACTTTTGCCTATTGCGTTTGAAAAATTGTGAAAGTTTATATTAATTTTGCCTATTTTCCTGAAGACACTGAGTTGGCATGATAACCATTGAACCATTGAACTTGGCAATGAAGAACTATTGATTTGACAGAGTGTGACAGCAGCAATGTTCCATCACCTGGGCAGGTACATGGCTCTATATGGCTTGACGTTATGATGACATCACAATAGGATGTTCCCTGACCGGGAATCGAACCCGGGCCGCGGCGGTGAGAGCGCCGAATCCTAACCACTAGACCACCAGGGACATGCATGCTTAGCTCGGAACTTGTGTTTCAGAATGCGTGGCATGTTTGACATCTCATCAGCTGTTCATGTCAGTGTGTCGTGACAGCAGCTGCCAGCAGAGATCACTGCCTCTGTTTATTTTGGAGGAGGACAAAGTGTATACAGATACATAATTGTTGCTTTTACCAGATGTTAAGGTTTAGTACCTCCGCCAAGGAGGTTATGTTTATGCCAGGCGTGGGTTGGTTTGTCGGTTTGTTTGTTTGTTTCTGTTCAAAATAACTTGAAAAGTTATGGACGGATTTGGAAGAAATTTTCAGGAAATGTGTGGAATGGGATGAGGAACAAATGATGAGAATTTTGGACTGATCTGGATCACCATCCGGATCCAGGAATTTTTTAAAGCATTTTTTAACATTGCGAGATAGGACCATTTCCGGCATTTGTGCATATAACTCCACAAAAAAATGGTCAGGGCACTTGGCAGAGGTCTGCGCTCTCTGAGTGCTTTTCTAGTATCAGTATAGATTGGGACAGTAAATCCTGATCCTCCTCATGTCTCCTCTGCTGACCTATCCTTGGTCGGTGGGAGTGAAAGATGCATGAGCCGTGCAATGGAGAGGCAACGTAATGTAGCAGCATGACACAGAGTTGCATGCCTATGGACAGTGATGAAGAAAGAAAAACACAGTACACTGGCAAGATGCAACAAGAGAGAACACAGACCAATTTCCTGTGTATCACAGAAAATGATATTGCTTTCATGATATCTCCCATGTTACCCAGACATTTAAGGATGCCTAAAGACAGGACAGTGTTGACCCTTGAACCTTTCCCAGCCTTTGGCGGTTGAAACTAAACATGTCTGTGAAGGACATGTTCTGCAAAAAATGCTTAAGTATGAATACATACACCCTCACTCTCCTATTGGAGTACCAAGAGAAAAGCCTCATCTGCATGGGGAGGCCATACAAACTCCAACAGAAATGCTCCTTCTGACCAGGAAGTCAATCCTGCAACCTTGCAGCTCTGCGTCACTTCCTGCTGCACCACTGTGCTGCCCTGAAAATTAAACATTATCACACAAAACATGCAAACTCAGTGATGATGGCTTTGAAATCAGTGGACTGTGGGTTTGTTCCTCTGTACCTTGAATTAGCTTTTTACTTTTGCCTATTGCGTTTGAAAAATTGTGAAAGTTTATATTAATTTTACCTATTTTCCTGAAGACACTGCGTTGGCATGATAACCATTGAACCATTGAACTTGGCAATGAAGAACTATTGATTTGACAGGGTGTGACAGCAGCAATGTTCCATCACCTGGGCAGGTGCATGGCTCTATATGGCTTGACGTTATGATGACATCACAATAGGATGTTCCCTGACCGGGAATCGAACCCGGGCCGCGGCGGTGAGAGCGCCGAATCCTAACCACTAGACCACCAGGGACATGCATGCTTAGCTCGGAACTTGTGTTTCAGAATGCGTGGCATGTTTGACATCTCATCAGCTGTTCATGTCAGTGTGTCGTGACAGCAGCTGCCAGCAGAGATCACTGCCTCTGTTTATTTTGGAGGAGGACAAAGTGTATACAGATACATAATTGTTGCTTTTACCAGATGTTAAGGTTTAGTACCTTCGCCAAGGAGGTTATGTTTATGCCAGCGTGGGTTGGTTTGTCGGTTTGTTTGTTTGTTTCTGTTCAAAATAACTTGAAAAGTTATGGACGGATTTGGAAGAAATTTTCAGGAAATGTGTGGAATGGGATGAGGAACAAATGATGAGAATTTTGGACTGATCTGGATCACCATCTGGATCCAGGAATTTTTTAAAGCATTTTTTAACATTGCGAGATAGGACCATTTCCGGCATTTGTGCATATAACTCCACAAAAAAATGGTCAGGGCACTTGGCAGATGTCTGCGCTCTCTGAGTGCTTTTCTAGTATCAGTATAGATTGGGACAGTAAATCCTGATCCTCCTCATGTCTCCTCTGCTGACCTATCCTTGGTCGGTGGGAGTGAAAGATGCATGAGCCGTGCAATGGAGAGGCAACGTAACGTAGCAGCATGACACAGAGTTGCATGCCTATGGACAGTGATGAAGAAAGAAAAACACAGTACACTGGCAAGATGCAACAAGAGAGAACACAGACCAATTTCCTGTGTATCACAGAAAATGATATTGCTTTCATGATATCTCCCATGTTACCCAGACATTTAAGGATGCCTAAAGACAGGACAGTGTTGACCCTTGAACCTTTCCCAGCCTTTGGCGGTTGAAACTAAACATGTCTGTGAAGGACATGTTCTGCAAAAAATGCTTAAGTATGAATACATACACCCTCACTCTCCTATTGGAGTACCAAGAGAAAAGCCTCATCTGCATGGGGAGGCCATACAAACTCCAACAGAAATGCTCCTTCTGACCAGGAAGTCAATCCTGCAACCTTGCAGCTCTGCGTCACTTCCTGCTGCACCACTGTGCTGCCCTGAAAATTAAACATTATCACACAAAACATGCAAACTCAGTGATGATGGCTTTGAAATCAGTGGACTGTGGGTTTGTTCCTCTGTACCTTGAATTAGCTTTTTACTGTTGCCTATTGCGTTTGAAAAATTGTGAAAGTTTATATTAATTTTGCCTATTTTCCTGAAGACACTGAGTTGGCATGATAACCATTGAACCATTGAACTTGGCAATGAAGAACTATTGATTTGACAGAGTGTGACAGCAGCAATGTTCCATCACCTGGGCAGGTACATGGCTCTATATGGTTTGATGTTATGATGACATCACAATAGGATGTTCCCTGACCAGGAATCGAACCCGGGCCGCGGCGGTGAGAGCGCCGAATCCTAACCACTAGACCACCAGGGACATGCATGCTTAGCTCGGAACTTGTGTTTCAGAATGCGTGGCATGTTTGACATCTCATCAGCTGTTCATGTCAGTGTGTCGTGACAGCAGCTGCCAGCAGAGATCACTGCCTCTGTTTATTTTGGAGGAGGACAAAGTGTATACAGATACATAATTGTTGCTCTTACCAGATGTTAAGGTTTAGTACCTCCGCCAAGGAGGTTATGTTTATGCCGGCGTGGGTTGGTTTGTCGGTTTGTTTGTTTGTTTCTGTTCAAAATAACTTGAAAAGTTATGGACGGATTTGGAAGAAATTTTCAGGAAATGTGTGGAATGGGATGAGGAACAAATGATGAGAATTTTGGACTGATCTGGATCACCATCCGGATCCAGGAATTTTTTAAAGCATTCTTTAACATTGCGAGATAGGACCATTTCCGGCATTTGTGCATATAACTCCACAAAAAAATGGTCAGGGCACTTGGCAGAGGTCTGCGCTCTCTGAGTGCTTTTCTAGTATCAGTATAGATTGGGACAGTAAATCCTGATCCTCCTCATGTCTCCTCTGCTGACCTATCCTTGGTCGGTGGGAGTGAAAGATGCATGAGCCGTGCAATGGAGAGGCAACGTAATGTAGCAGCATGACACAGAGTTGCATGCCTATGGACAGTGATGAAGAAAGAAAAACACAGTACACTGGCAAGATGCAACAAGAGAGAACACAGACCAATTTCCTGTGTATCACAGAAAATGATATTGCTTTCATGATATCTCCCATGTTACCCAGACATTTAAGGATGCCTAAAGACAGGACAGTGTTGACCCTTGAACCTTTCCCAGCCTTTGGCGGTTGAAACTAAACATGTCTGTGAAGGACATGTTCTGCAAAAAATGCTTAAGTATGAATACATACACCCTCACTCTCCTATTGGAGTACCAAGAGAAAAGCCTCATCTGCATGGGGAGGCCATACAAACTCCAACAGAAATGCTCCTTCTGACCAGGAAGTCAATCCTGCAACCTTGCAGCTCTGCGTCACTTCCTGCTGCACCACTGTGCTGCCCTGAAAATTAAACATTATCACACAAAACATGCAAACTCAGTGATGATGGCTTTGAAATCAGTGGACTGTGGGTTTGTTCCTCTGTACCTTGAATTAGCTTTTTACTTTTGCCTATTGCGTTTGAGAAATTGTGAAAGTTTATATTAATTTTGCCTATTTTCCTGAAGACACTGAGTTGGCATGATAACCATTGAACCATTGAACTTGGCAATGAAGAACTATTGATTTGACAGAGTGTGACAGCAGCAATGTTCCATCACCTGGGCAGGTGCATGGCTCTATATGGCTTGACGTTATGATGACATCACAATAGGATGTTCCCTGACCGGGAATCGAACCCGGGCCGCGGCGGTGAGAGCGCCGAATCCTAACCACTAGACCACCAGGGACATGCATGCTTAGCTCGGAACTTGTGTTTCAGAATGCGTGGCATGTTTGACATCTCATCAGCTGTTCATGTCAGTGTGTCGTGACAGCAGCTGCCAGCAGAGATCACTGCCTCTGTTTATTTTGGAGGAGGACAAAGTGTATACAGATACATAATTGTTGCTTTTACCAGATGTTAAGGTTTAGTACCTCCGCCAAGGAGGTTATGTTTATGCCAGCGTTGGTTGGTTTGTCGGTTTGTTTGTTTGTTTCTGTTCAAAATAACTTGAAAAGTTATGGACGGATTTGGAAGAAATTTTCAGGAAATGTGTGGAATGGGATGAGGAACAAATGATGAGAATTTTGGACTGATCTGGATCACCATCCGGATCCAGGAATTTTTTAAAGCATTCTTTAACATTGCGAGATAGGACCATTTCCGGCATTTGTGCATATAACTCCACAAAAAAATGGTCAGGGCACTTGGCAGAGTTCTGCGCTCTCTGAGTGCTTTTCTGGTATCAGTATAGATTGGGACAGTAAATCCTGATCCTCCTCATGTCTCCTCTGCTGACCTATCCTTGGTCGGTGGGAGTGAAAGATGCATGAGCCGTGCAATGGAGAGGCAACGTAATGTAGCAGCATGACACAGAGTTGCATGTCTATGGACAGTGATGAAGAAAGAAAAACACAGTACACTGGCAAGATGCAACAAGAGAGAACACAGACCAATTTCCTGTGTATCACAGAAAATGATATTGCTTTCATGATATCTCCCATGTTACCCAGACATTTAAGGATGCCTAAAGACAGGACAGTGTTGACCCTTGAACCTTTCCCAGCCTTTGGCGGTTGAAACTAAACATGTCTGTGAAGGACATGTTCTGCAAAAAATGCTTAAGTATGAATACATACACCCTCACTCTCCTATTGGAGTACCAAGAGAAAAGCCTCATCTGCATGGGGAGGCCATACAAACTCCAACAGAAATGCTCCTTCTGACCAGGAAGTCAATCCTGCAACCTTGCAGCTCTGCGTCACTTCCTGCTGCACCACTGTGCTGCCCTGAAAATTAAACATTATCACACAAAACATGCAAACTCAGTGATGATGGCTTTGAAATCAGTGGACTGTGGGTTTGTTCCTCTGTACCTTGAATTAGCTTTTTACTTTTGCCTATTGCGTTTGAGAAATTGTGAAAGTTTATATTAATTTTGCCTATTTTCCTGAAGACACTGAGTTGGCATGATAACCATTGAACCATTGAACTTGGCAATGAAGAACTATTGATTTGACAGAGTGTGACAGCAGCAATGTTCCATCACCTGGGCAGGTGCATGGCTCTATATGGCTTGACGTTATGATGACATCACAATAGGATGTTCCCTGACCGGGAATCGAACCCGGGCCGCAGCGGTGAGAGCGCCGAATCCTAACCACTAGACCACCAGGGACATGCATGCTTAGCTCGGAACTTGTGTTTCAGAATGCGTGGCATGTTTGACATCTCATCAGCTGTTCATGTCAGTGTGTCGTGACAGCAGCTGCCAGCAGAGATCACTGCCTCTGTTTATTTTGGAGGAGGACAAAGTGTATACAGATACATAATTGTTGCTTTTACCAGATGTTAAGGTTTAGTACCTCCGCCAAGGAGGTTATGTTTATGCCAGCGTTGGTTGGTTTGTCGGTTTGTTTGTTTGTTTCTGTTCAAAATAACTTGAAAAGTTATGGACGGATTTGGAAGAAATTTTCAGGAAATGTGTGGAATGGGATGAGGAACAAATGATGAGAATTTTGGACTGATCTGGATCACCATCCGGATCCAGGAATTTTTTAAAGCATTCTTTAACATTGCGAGATAGGACCATTTCCGGCATTTGTGCATATAACTCCACAAAAAAATGGTCAGGGCACTTGGCAGAGTTCTGCGCTCTCTGAGTGCTTTTCTGGTATCAGTATAGATTGGGACAGTAAATCCTGATCCTCCTCATGTCTCCTCTGCTGACCTATCCTTGGTCGGTGGGAGTGAAAGATGCATGAGCCGTGCAATAGAGAGGCAACGTAATGTAGCAGCATGACACAGAGTTGCATGTCTATGGACAGTGATGAAGAAAGAAAAACACAGTACACTGGCAAGATGCAACAAGAGAGAACACAGACCAATTTCCTGTGTATCACAGAAAATGATATTGCTTTCATGATATCTCCCATGTTACCCAGACATTTAAGGATGCCTAAAGACAGGACAGTGTTGACCCTTGAACCTTTCCCAGCCTTTGGCGGTTGAAACTAAACATGTCTGTGAAGGACATGTTCTGCAAAAAATGCTTAAGTATGAATACATACACCCTCACTCTCCTATTGGAGTACCAAGAGAAAAGCCTCATCTGCATGGGGAGGCCATACAAACTCCAACAGAAATGCTCCTTCTGACCAGGAAGTCAATCCTGCAACCTTGCAGCTCTGCGTCACTTCCTGCTGCACCACTGTGCTGCCCTGAAAATTAAACATTATCACACAAAACATGCAAACTCAGTGATGATGGCTTTGAAATCAGTGGACTGTGGGTTTGTTCCTCTGTACCTTGAATTAGCTTTTTACTTTTGCCTATTGCGTTTGAGAAATTGTGAAAGTTTATATTAATTTTGCCTATTTTCCTGAAGACACTGAGTTGGCATGATAACCATTGAACCATTGAACTTGGCAATGAAGAACTATTGATTTGACAGAGTGTGACAGCAGCAATGTTCCATCACCTGGGCAGGTGCATGGCTCTATATGGCTTGACGTTATGATGACATCACAATAGGATGTTCCCTGACCGGGAATCGAACCCGGGCCGCGGCGGTGAGAGCGCCGAATCCTAACCACTAGACCACCAGGGACATGCATGCTTAGCTCGGAACTTGTGTTTCAGAATGCGTGGCATGTTTGACATCTCATCAGCTGTTCATGTCAGTGTGTCGTGACAGCAGCTGCCAGCAGAGATCACTGCCTCTGTTTATTTTGGAGGAGGACAAAGTGTATACAGATACATAATTGTTGCTCTTACCAGATGTTTAGGTTTAGTACCTCCGCCAAGGAGGTTATGTTTATGCCAGCGTGGGTTGGTTTGTCAGTTTGTTTGTTTGTTTCTGTTCAAAATAACTTGAAAAGTTATGGACGGATTTGGAAGAAATTTTCAGGAAATGTGTGGAATGGGATGAGGAACAAATGATTAGATTTTTGGACTGATCTGGATCACCATCCGGATCCAGGAATTTTTTAAAGCATTCTTTAACATTGCGAGATAGGACCATTTCCGGCATTTGTGCATATAACTCCACAAAAAAATGGTCAGGGCACTTGGCAGAGTTCTGCGCTCTCTGAGTGCTTTTCTGGTATCAGTATAGATTGGGACAGTAAATCCTGATCCTGCTCATGTCTCCTCTGCTGACCTATCCTTGGTCGGTGGGAGTGAAAGATGCATGAGCCGTGCAATAGAGAGGCAACGTAATGTAGCAGCATGACACAGAGTTGCATGTCTATGGACAGTGATGAAGAAAGAAAAACACAGTACACTGGCAAGATGCAACAAGAGAGAACACAGACCAATTTCCTGTGTATCACAGAAAATGATATTGCTTTCATGATATCTCCCATGTTACCCAGACATTTAAGGATGCCTAAAGACAGGACAGTGTTGACCCTTGAACCTTTCCCAGCCTTTGGCGGTTGAAACTAAACATGTCTGTGAAGGACATGTTCTGCAAAAAATGCTTAAGTATGAATACATACACCCTCACTCTCCTATTGGAGTACCAAGAGAAAAGCCTCATCTGCATGGGGAGGCCATACAAACTCCAACAGAAATGCTCCTTCTGACCAGGAAGTCAATCCTGCAACCTTGCAGCTCTGCGTCACTTCCTGCTGCACCACTGTGCTGCCCTGAAAATTAAACATTATCACACAAAACATGCAAACTCAGTGATGATGGCTTTGAAATCAGTGGACTGTGGGTTTGTTCCTCTGTACCTTAAATTAGCTTTTTACTTTTGCCTATTGCGTTTGAGAAATTGTGAAAGTTTATATTAATTTTGCCTATTTTCCTGAAGACACTGAGTTGGCATGATAACCATTGAACCATTGAACTTGGCAATGAAGAACTATTGATTTGACAGAGTGTGACAGCAGCAATGTTCCATCACCTGGGCAGGTACATGGCTCTATATGGCTTGATGTTATGATGACATCACAATAGGATGTTCCCTGACCGGGAATCGAACCCGGGCCGCAGCGGTGAGAGCGCCGAATCCTAACCACTAGACCACCAGGGACATGCATGCTTAGCTCGGAACTTGTGTTTCAGAATGCGTGGCATGTTAGACATCTCATCAACTGTTCTAGTCAAGGATTCCTAAAGACAGGACAGTATTGCATCTTGTACCTTTCCCAACTTTTGTTAATTGAAACACATATAACATGTCCATGAAATGAAAAAAATTGTTAAGTCTGAATACATGCACCCTTACTCCTCTATTGGAGAACCAAGAGGAGACTCTCACCTGCATGGGGAGGCCATGCAAACTCCAACAGAAATGCTCCTTCTGACCAGGAAGTGGATCCTGCAACCTTGGAGCCTTAAGTCACTTCCCGCTGCACCACTGTGCCGCCCTGAAAATTAAACATTATCACACAAAATATGCAAACTCAGTGATAGTGACAGTGGACTGTGAGTGTGTGGTCTTATTGCTTGACCTTAGCTTTTTGCTTTTGCCAACTGCTTTTTAAAAAATTAAATGTTGTGTACAGTTTACAGATTATCTTGAACATGATGTTTTGGTATCATAAGCTTTTATTCCATCGCTATTTCAGTTATAATCCACAAGACATTGAAGACACCCAGAGACATTTGTCAATGGAGTGTGCTTGTCGACCTACAAAAAGCATAATTCCTGCAGCCTTCTGTGGAGTGGCTAGATGGAGGAAAATGTGAGAAAGAGTGGCAGAAAAAGTGTTGTTAAAGGACTGACAGTGTTTAAAGAATAAATGTGGCATGTTTAAAGGGGTTAAGTCATGTCTCATCTGGGAAAGTCATCTTTGAATTCTCTTGGTTTCATTTCTCTGGACAGATTCCTCCAGTAAACGAGCAGCATTGGGTGGAGCAGTCAGGCTTTAACCCTGAGGTCGCAGGCTTGGCTATCATGCTCTGTTTTGTCTCCAGCCAATGAGCCTGTTACTGCGACTGTTTGTTTTGTTGTTGTTGTGGTGGTGGTGGAGGTGGCGGTTCCACCCTGTCTTGGTTCTCAGTGCAGCTCTGTGAGGTGCTGCGAGTGCGTGGGGAGGCCTGGAGCCCGGGGCAGGGTGGAGAATTCCTGGATGCTGCCTTTACGGCCCCAGCGGATGTTTAGAGCACACATTAGGTGTGACCGGTGATGTCATCTCTTTTGTCTGGGAAAAAATGAAAGACCTCTTGCAACACAATGGACTCTGAGTTTGTTCACAGGACAACCACAATACTTCTGGTCTGACAGGCAAATAAACACTTTTAATGCTTTCTTTTTTTGTTGTGTGCAAATATGGGACTTATGGGTTATGGGGCTGAAAAGCCATGGGTGAACAGTGTGAAAGGAAGCACAATAATGAGTAGTTTGGTCCTGGAAGACACCTTACAGAAAGGACAAAGTAGAGGTGTTTTCTGCACATGTAGATTTTCACCAAAGGCAACACCACCCCCTTGGGGTTTTTAGGTGGTATTACAGTCCCAGAACCAGTGTTGGGCTTTGAGGAGATGCACATTTCATACATTTTTTACACCCATGGTCCAAATAATATGTCTGCGTTGCACTGTTGTCAAGATGTAATTCGCATTAATCATCAGAGGAAGAGTTTGACTCTCAATAGGCCTCAATAGGAATCTGAATTCTTCTGACTTCAGGTGGGGGGTGTTGAATGAGTACAGGTGTGAGTTTTCACGGCTGTGGGTGGAGATCTGCATGTGAGTGGAAGTACCATATGAGGGACAGGTCTTATCATTCTGTTTCAGTGTGATGTCACAACCCCTGATTCTGACCAGACTTTCAGATTTCATGTCTCAAGACATACGGCAGATGGTCCACAAACAAATTACTTAGGTTGACCTATTTCACATTTTCTAAGTCAGAAGCAACTCTAGATATGCAAAATGCATCAGCAAAAGTGTTTTGCAATACTGAAAAGTGTTTCTTTTTCCCATGAAATGGCCCTTTTAAAATGTTGTATTTCATCATCAGAGTTAAAATGTAAGAAATACAGAAATAAATTCATAACTATTATGAGAGTTTGCAAGACGGGTTATTATGCCAAACTACTAGATAAGAATAAAAATACCATTAAAAGTGTATGAAATATCTTAAATAATATTTTTAGTAATAAACAAATAAATCAAACATATCGTAATCACTTTACAGATAAGGGAAGGCAAATTGTTACAATGAGGGATGTGGTTGATGGTTTTAATAGCTTCTTTGTTGATGTTGGGCCCAATCTGACTGAAGAAATAAAAGATACTGGAAAGAAACCATCAGAAAATGAATGCAGTGAGAGAAATGCAGATACAATGTCTTTGGGATTGGTGAATAAAATGGAAATGATTGCTATTGTAAACAGAAGTGCCAACAAAACTTCTACAGATTGGAACGACATTGATATGTCACTGGTAAAGAACATAATAGAGGGAATAGCTGATCCACTTACTCATGTATGTAACTTTTTATTTAAAACAGGCACCTTCCCAGACAAAATGAAGTGGTTCAATAATACAAAGCTGGCAATAAACATCTTTTCACAAATATAGACCTGTTTCCTTACTGTCACAGTTCTCAGAGGTGCTGGAGAAATTATTCGTGCAAAGACTGGATATTTTTATTGATAAACATAACCTACTAACTGATAGTCCGGGCGGTTTTAGATCTTCTAGATCCACTTCCATGGCTCTAATAGAGCTTGTGGAAGAGATAACAGGAGGCAATGATAAGAGAAAATATGCAGTGGGTGTTTTCATTGAGGACTTTTGATACAATTGACCATGGGATATTGCTAAAACAATGGAGAGGTATGGTGTCAGAGAGGTCTCACTCAACTGGTTACAATGTTGTATCGGTAATAGAAAACAGTTCATCCAACTAGGTCACCATAAATCAATGTGTGTGAAAATTACCTGTGGTGTCCCACAGGGGTCTAGCTTGGGACACAAACTATTTATTTTATACATTAATGATATATGGAAAGGGTATAATATTTTAAAATGGTGGTTTTTGCAGCTGACACAAATATTTTCTGCTCAGGGGGAGATTTGCAGCAGCTATTATTGATGGTCAAAAGTGAATTGCTAAAACTAAGTGCTGGTTTGATGAAAACAAATTAGTTTAGATGAGGATATAAAAATGTGCATTAACTTAAAACAATTTAAAAATATCTTTAAACAAACACTCTTGTCAGCTATAAAGAACTTTATGCTCTTTTAGGAAGGTTTTTAGTACGTATGTTTATAGTCAGAGCTATATTTCATTTTAAAATTCCATGTTTAATCTTCTAAAATGCATGGATTTATGGATTTTGTATGTTTTATGAATCTTGAAAGTATGACAGTGTAAGGGGAGGCTGATCTTGACAAGCTTTCCTTCCTTCAGCCCCTTCTTTAACTTGCACTTTATCACAGTCATTTGTTTTTATGCTTGTGCTTGTTTGAGACAAATAAAGATCAGATCAAATCAAAATTATTTAGACTTGACATTCTTCTAATCTATTGTGTTGTTCATTTAAAAATTATCAAAAAGTTAATAAAATCTTAAATGGCTTTTCTCTTCTGTTATTTTTGTGTTTAAACAGATGAACGACATAATGCTGTATACATATCCTCAGCAGGACGGCAAATACAGACTGAAGAACACACTGTCTCTGTCCGGAATGAAGGTACACCTTTTTTTTTATTCTTTTATCATCTAAAGCAAGAGTGTTCATATTGAGGCACATGAGTAGCCCAGGGTCCATTTTTTTAATAAAATTCTACGATCAAATCTGAAACATAAAATTAAAGATATGTCCTGAACTATAAAGTTAAGCCTGTGCTTACAGGTTTACAGCAGTCGAGACGAGCACAAGATTTTCTCATTTACCTTTTTCCTCTATCTCAAGGTCAGATTTACAACACATACTGCACTAATCATCCTCAAATACCAAAGCTCTTAATATTTTTGACTGCCTCATGCAGTTTGTTCTTGTTTTGTATGGAGCAGTTTTCTCATCCTAACCAGGGGTGTATGGCAATGCGACAAATGTGCCCTGTAGACTAATTGGCCAACCTAAAGCCAGTAGTTGGCTGATCTGTCAAGAAGACGTTGATAATAAGCTACAGTGTTAGATATTAATTTAAGCATACTTCAAATTACTTAGTAATAAGACCCTTCAGGATTTTACAAGAGCTTTTTGTAGCTGTTGCTACATAGACTTCCTGGTTTTCCATTAAGTGTTTCAAAAACTTGGGCCTGAAGTTGAAATATTTTTGTTATACTAATGACACACCACATGGGCAGAGAATTTGCTAAAACAAATGCAACTGCTTTTAGTGTTTTCAGTATTCTTGACAAAGAGGCTCAAAATGGAAGAAATTCTCCTCCAAAATATGCTCATATATGGTAGATATCAGATTATTAAAAAGCTAAATGCCGTATTGTTTAGAACTTAACTCATTACAAGAAAATGTGATGATATACACATATAAGAGCACCATGTATCAATCAATAAATCAGTCTTCTTATATTCGTATTGTGCAAAATTACAACTGAAGTTTTCTCAAGACACTTTACAATAGAGCAGGTCAATGCCATACTCTTCATTTTATAGATATATAAAAATGCATGTATACAGACATGAAAATACACATATACATATACATCCAAATCCAGCATGAATCCACCAGGAGTACAGCACTGGACCACAACAGAAGCCTGACATTTACAGTGACAAGAAAGTAACGTCATATAAGTGGGAGATCTTGAGCAGAGCTAGTCTGATGTTGAACAGCCATCCACCAGAGCTGTGTTGGGGGTGTGAGTGGATGAAGGTCAGGAGGTGGGCAGAGACAATGGGACAAAAATAAGAATAAATGATATCTACAAATTCATGGACGCCTGGACCATGAATTTGTCCTCATCACAAATGTCTCATATATACTGTACAGGCAGCATTGATTTCTTTTCTCTTTTCTCCCTCATTCTCTCATACACATGCCCTTGCAAACACACACCTACACACAGATGTATGTTACAGTGGAGAGGAGCTTATAGAGTAATATATGTTGTTCACGTTGCACCACAAAATTAACATGGTGCAGTAGGTTTAGCCTTGATTTTATGTGAGAGATCAGAAAATTGGTTTTTACAAACTTGAGCGCTGCCTTTCATTTCTAAAACAATGACATGGGCTGGGAGGGGATGGGCTGAAATGATTGGTCAAAGTCGTGGTGATTGGATGGAATTGCAAGGCCATGTAAAACTTGCAAGGTTTGGCTAAATTTGGATTAGTTGTTGCAACCTAGAAATTGCAATTTTCCTGATTTAACTGACATCCTTGAGTTTCTTTCTTGATGTTGCCATCATTGAAAAAGTGTGGACAATCCTTTTTAATGATCTCACTCCATCTTCTTTATAATCGTGTACACCTCTCAAATAGGTGAGCAAACCTGTCCTGGACAATGTGCTGAACTGTCTCAGAATTGAAGTGTCTGACATCACCATAACGCTTTCTGCCAGGTGAGCTTCCAAACTAAAACAATTCACCTTTTTTCAGACGTCAGACAAAAAATTGAGCTTGTAACCCTTCATGTGTATCAGATGTGATGATTTTCTCTTTCCCCACAGTTCGGTTGGAGAGAGAGAAGACTGGTTCCACACTTTGAGTCGAGCCATAGCAGACCACGCCGCAGGACTCTGTACGTTTGGTGGACCCTGCAGCGAAGTAAGAACACTTAAAATGATCTTTTCTGTCTCTGCCAAAAAGCAAAAATCTTATCTTGGTATTTTAAGCTGATTTTTGTTTGTACTGTAGCAACAAATGATACTCATGAAACTAGGATTATTATGTTTGAAATAATGTTTGTATAAAACAAATGATACCTTGAAATTGATACCTTTTTGACACCACAACAACAAAATAACAGTCCTAGACATTCAGTACTGGGATTTGTCTCACTTTAAATTACCAACTATTGCAGACATACTTGAAAACAAAACAAATGTGTCAGTGGTTTAGTTGGAAAAGTGCTCAATCATCAATCAGAAAGTTGAAGGTTTGAGCCTTAATCCAGCTGTCACATGTCAGTGTGTCCTTGGGCAAGACACTTAACCCCATGGTGCTGCCAGTGCTGTGTCAGTGGTGGTAAATGGCCGTTAAAAGAGCAACTGTGTTTGCTGATTCTGATGGAAAAAATTACTGAGCAACTCCAACTATCAGTGAGTGAATGTGGGTGTGAATGGGATTGTGTGACCTGCCATGACGAAATGTTTTTCATAGTCAGGGAGACTAGAAAAGCAGCAAACAAGCACAAGTCCTTCTGGTATTTACCAGATAAAGAGTGGTGCAGGATGAGTTCAAGAACTGGAAGTGAGTCACCATTTAGCACTTCCTGGCTTCAAACTTCCTGGGATTTATAATACCAGTTTTGGATAAATGTTCTAAATAAGGTTTGTGGTGAACACACACACACACACCCACAAAATATCAATATATAGATCAAGTATTTTCATTTAACCCAAAAATACTGAGATGCAAATTTTGGTCCGCATCATCTAGCCCTAACTGTTGCCCATCCATCCTTCAACATAAACTATGCTGATATAAACAGTTCCTCCTTACTGTGTTTCCTATAAAAAAAAATATCAAAGATTTGAAACCCGACACACTGCCTGTATTGCCTGGTAGGTTCTGTTTTGTTGTCTTCATCATCTGTCTTGCAACAGAGTATCATATACCACACAAACATTACCTAAAAAATAATCCAATTTGTGTCTTCAGGCCCGTGAAAAGTTGTGGATGGCGTTGGGTGAAGCTGCTCCTGTTCTTGTGCCAGTTTCTCATGTGATGATGTGCATGAACTGTACCACTGACTTCAGCCTCACGCTCAGACGACACCACTGCAATGCCTGCGGCAAGGTAAAAATACACACAGACATAAAATGATGATGTTTGTCTTAAGGGTTACTTGTTTATATATGGATATTATTTATTTAGTCAAGCTGTTATTAAAGGTTCATCTTTCAAACAGAATTTATTTTGAATGAAGCTGATATAAATCATGAGAGTAAATGTCAAGAACGTAAAATAACTAATGATTGGTGCCCAGCCTGATTTATTCAATCAGATTGAAAATATTAATTTTTATTCTGTCTCTCTGTTCAGGTGGTGTGCCGTTCTTGCTCCAGGAACAGATACCCTCTGAAGTACCTCAAAGACAGGGTAGCCAAAGTGTGTGACCACTGCTATGCCGAACTCAGGAAAAAAGGTGATTCTCAGCTTTCTGGTGGATGAAGAAATGCTGTTGTATGTTTCTTTCTCTATAATCAGAGAATACCTTTATGTGGTTATAGGAGGAAGCGTGTCGGGGGCCTGTGGTAACTCCAGTCCTCGAACTCACCGGGCCAGTCGTCCACTCTCTGCTGTCTTCCAGAGCCTGCAGCCTCCAAGTTTGTGGAAAAGCAGGAAGAGTACCTCCTCTCTTAACCAGGTGAGCCACACATTCAAACTGCTTTAATGTTTTAGTATGAACATGCTTTCTGAAAGCCTGACGTTTGAGGACAGTTCTCATAAAACTATCTGATCACACATGCATCACAAGATTAAAGTCATTAAACTCAAGAAAAAGAAAGGTGAAGTCTTATTCTAGGTAATTGTTTGGAATGAAAGAAAAACTCTGGATGACTAGTGATTAGCTGTAAGCAAATGCTGTTTTGGGATGAATCGTGTCAGTTGTTTCAGTGTTGTTGAGAAAACAAAGGTATTTGATTAAGTGACTGGAACAGTTTGGATTATGCACCATCCCACAGACTACTTTAAAATATCTGAGAACCTTAAAGGTTGTACATTATTCTACTTTTCCCTGGCTCACAGTTTCTATTCTTGAGCTCTAACAAAGGTGATAAGTCCCTCTTTGTGTGGGGCTCATGTCATAATAGATACCACCTGTCTGTTTGTCTGTCCGTTCACCCAGAAAGTTCCTATTAATGCAATACGTCAAGATGGTCATAGGTCAAAGGTTAAGGTTACATGCCAGTTTGGGACTTTGCCACAGTCCAGGCCTGTTCTAAGCCCATGTCCCAACTCTTCAGGTATCCAGCAGCTGACCTTCCCCATTCCCACCCTCCCGAGCATGTTAGCACCCAAAAATGTGTCAAAGGGAAGTGGTCACGAAAGAGTTCAGCGAGTGTCTCTGACCACTGGTCAGTGTCCAGGCCCGACAAAAGCATAGCAAGACTGGAGGGACCAGGGACCTAAAGACTCTGATGATGCAGTGATACAGTGAGCGCAATGCTGCTTTGTCCATTGCTTCATGAGTATTCCTTACTTGTGAATGTAAGAACGCTTTGAGGTATTTCCCACAAACTTTTTCAGCAAATGTCCAATATGGCTTAAGACAAACGGGATAAATTTGGGGGGGAAAAGGCAAGGGCACTTTGACTTCACTTTGTATTCCAAGCCTACACCTACATCACTAAAGAAACAATCTTCATTACCATAACCACCCCCACCCCCACCCCACAGCCCTTCATCATGACCCACCAGTGAGCTTTCACTTTCCTGCAATTGTAACCTAACAGGGGCTTAAAAACCTCAATATGGTAGTTCTAGTATTTTATGGTCAATGGCCCACTGTGTTTCCTTAATCACTAATAAAGTTGATGACTCCCTGTTTTTTGCTCCTACAATTAAGGAAAAAGAAGTAAATCCCCAATAGTGATTGTTTCCTTCCAAAATTACCTGAATAAAGTATTTTTAATCATATGAGCGATATGTGGCTGTGGTCACTTAAACTCTCACGTGAAGTTGACTGAGTGACAAAGGCTGGAATCACAACACAGGCCACATAGACCTGTATCTGTTGAGTCAGGTCTCAACTTTTTAGATCAAACTTGGGCCACTGACACAGATGTATTCAAGTCTGATACAGGTCAGATTTTTTGCCATATGGCCCCAGTTTAAGCATCAGAGTCATCAGAGTATTTTCCTAGAATACAATCAACATGGCCAACAACTGCTGGAGGAACTGACATGATATTGAAAATGAGTAAGTTCCCTTGATTTTGCATAAGAGATGCAAAAAATTGTTTGTTTTTTTTGTTTCTGGTATAGCATGGCTTTTGTAAAACTTTAATACAATATTTCAAATGGATATATTTCAAAGACATTAATAATTACAGAAAACTCAAGTTTTGGTTGCTCTCACCTCCTTGTCTCTAACAGTCCACTCACGTAGCTCTGTGATCATGGATCTGATTGGTCAATTTGCAGAGTTTAATGCAGGTTGAGTTCTTATCTCAAAAACCAGTTGAGGAGCAGGTCAGGCTGGGCATTTTGACCTGAAAATTTGGCCACAAATAGGAGCGTCAAGGCTTGTTGACCAAGTTTCTGCAAAGTTTTGGTACCTTCAGAAGGGACTGAGCAGTATGCTGTCCTGTACAACAACCCTTAGTTCTTATGGAGACAGTTCAGTGTAATGGGTTGTGAGATACCAGCATGTGATCAATGACCTGACAGAATCAACACTAAAAGGTTCCCACTTAGACCAACAATTAAGAACAATTGTTTTTTCGAACCACAATAAGGTGTTATCTGACTGGGAATTAAACCTAAGACTTTGGCTGTGAGAGCATTGAATCCTAACCACTAGACCACCAAGGATCTCTTTGGCTGGCCTTAAACTTGTGTACAGCAGTCTGTGGCAGACATGTAACCTGATCAGCTGTTAGAGTCTGGGTGTACCTAAAACCGTCACCAGCAGAGGTCAGTGTCTCTGTTTCTTTGTGAGGATGGCAATATGCTTTAGAAGAAAGGTGCTGTCCTGTTCCAGACCCATATTTATTTTTAACATTATGTCTGATGTGTTCTTTTTTAGGTGGCGCTGGCAGTGGAGGGCTCCACTATGAGCGGCAGCCTCCAGCGCCGGAAAAAGAGCAAGAGGAAATGGAAGCGGCTGTGGTTCCTCCTCAAAGACAAGGTGCTCTACACCTTCACAGCCTGTGAGGTGAGGGGGCACAGAGTCTCCCACACCAGCCCCAAAACACACACACTCTCACAATCAATCTATCATAGAGGCATTTTCCTACTCCATCCGTCTGTCCTTCCTCCACTTTACCGTCTTTGCACAGAAATGTTTAACACCATGCTGCCACGGTTCAGCCTGTACTCCTGTTCAGAAAACTTCATGGGACTAACAAAGGAATTCTCTGTGCCCTCTCTCTTTGCTTTTTTAGAAATGTCTTCTTTCTTCCTAAAGTGTTCAGAGCTTCATATTTGCTTATAAATGCTCTCAGCAAGGTCAGTGATTTAGTTTTGTTCTCCAGGGTATAATGGCTTAACTGTGGTTTCTCTAGGACAAAGTGGCCTCAGAGAGTCTACCACTGCAGGGATTTACAGTCAAACTGACTGAGAGACCAGAGGGCGAGGAGAGCAGCAACATGTTCCACCTTTACCACAAGAAGACCCTGTACTACACCTTCAGAGCTGACGACCAACACACAGCACGCAGGTGAGCACCAGCATTTCAGATGCTAAGATGCTTCTCAAGCCACACTCTGATTCCATGAACACAGTAATGCATTTTGACAACCAAGAAAAAAAACTGGCCTTGAAACAGAGGCTAAATAGATCACTGAAATGATTGCACACCATTAATTTCTTGGTATGTAATAAAGCTATAGTTATAATTGCACATAGGCACATCACACACATGCTATAGTATTGGGCACATGACACGAAGTAGAATGGCTTAAGGTATGTTAAACCCATTTACGTACTTATCTCAGGTCCAAGATTTTAAAAAAGTAGGCTGTGGCTTTAGCTCGTAGTCAAAGTAGCAGCTTGAACTGCTTTTTTTTTATCCCAGCGTTATTGAATGTCACTTTAATTGTTTCTTGTTCAATCACTATCAATTAAATAAAGCTAGAAGTGCCTGGAGAGCACTAACCTCTGCCAAGGCACTTCTGACATTGTAAGCAAAGTTGCTAGCAAACTATGAAAACTGCCTTATGGTGCAATTTTAACAAATATTCAAAAAATCCTAGATCTACATTCAGATTTGGATCACCACCAAATTCTCTTGACTTCTTTCTTTAGGAGCTCGAATCAATGCCTTTTTTTTAGGACAAAGGCTGGGCAATATAAACCAAATATCATTGAGCTACCCATTCATTATTATCATCAGTGGACTTGCAGGTGGGCTGAAGCCGATCCCAGTTGTATTTTGCAAGATCCACCCTGGACTGGCCAATAATTAATCACAGAGCTAACACACATGCATCTCAAGTCTGTTAGATGATGTGTATCTGTAGAACTGGACGTAGGTCTGAACTGATAACCTTTTTTCTACAACTGGTGATATATTATTGTCCTAATGTTAAAACTAAGTACAGTAAACAATGAATAAAGGTTATACAAAAACAAAGATTCTAATACTTTTTGCTATGTTTAAAGAGAAAAAACTAATTTTATGTTAAGTAATATGATTAATAAAGGCTTATTTATGTTTTTAATGCTTCGTAGCAGTTTTAATAAGGTACTCTAATAATATCAGACATGCCTCCCAATAACTAAGGACAAAATATTCTGATATATAGTCCTGAGGGTTGTTCAGGCCCCAAAAACACATGCTTCATTTTCCATAATTAAATTGATCATACTTTTCGCTAATGTCCCTAAGAAGTCATACTCTTTGCCGAAAATGTACAGTCCTCAGGCTCATGCTGAACAAAGAGCACATTATGCAACATTTTTCATAAAGATTCAGTACTTCTTTCTGTGAGCTGGACTTTGAACTGCTGTGTTAAAATGTCTTCTCTCTTGTTTCAGATGGGTCAATGCCATGGAGGAGGCCACTGTTTTATAGCAGCTGCTCAGTAAATAAACGGGCCCGGTCATCTGTGACTGCTACTATACAACATAGCTACCTGCTGCATACAAACTCTATCAGTGAGGATTCATCACATCTGACCAGCGAGGGAATATTGTGACAATGAATGAAAGGGCCTTTTTCATTACCAGCAGGGACCCAGATGAGGCCAACGTCCGATGATAGGAGGGCGACACTGAGGAAGTCAGAGGCCCAACTGCAATCTCCACCTAAAGGCCACCTTAAGATCACCTTAAGAATTGAACTCTTACGGACTTTGGGGTCAAGTGTGCAGTGTGCGTATCTGTGAATCCACGAGGGCTCAGTGGTTGTTTAAAAATGAGTAATGAGGCAGATTACGTAAAATCACACACTGACTAAAAAAGATGCATAAGGAAAGGCTCACCTAAGGTGTGCATAGTATTTTTGGTCTGATTTTAAGATAAAATCCTAAATTCATAAAATTGAAAAAGAAAAACAAATTTTAAAATGTTGATAACTTGCCAAAAAAAAATTAACTGAAAAATTAAATTTTGACAAAAACTGACAAAAGTTTCAGATAGAATCTTATAATTCCAAGAGGAAGACACATTGTGATCATTTGCTTGAAGCAGCTCTTTACCAAAAACCTATTTATTAACACAAACTAATTGCTGGATATAAAACTAACTTAATTTATTTGAAACTAATTCGACCCCATAGAGACCAGTTGAAACAGTTTAAATTAAGTTTTAAATCTGTTTTATGAATATGTAACCAAGTAAAACCCAGTTTAAATTCAGTTTACCCAGTGTAAACCACCATATCCCAGATTAAAAAAAAAAAAGTCAAAAACAGGTCAACTAAATGAAAACTAATTTTGAACCCAATTAAAATCATGTAAACTCAAATAAATATCTTTAAAACAACTAGATTGGATTAAAATCCAGATGAATACAGATATAACCCAGTTAACTCAGTCAAAATTTAGAAAAACTAAGCAAAAGCCAGTTCTGCTCAGTTAGAGTTCAGGTTAAACATGTGGAACGTGTTTTAAATCCTGTAAAACCCCTCTTAAACCAATACAAAACATTCAGACTCAGTTATATCCCAATTAGAAACAGTGAATTTGTTCAAGGTACAACCAATTAATTAACAACAAAATGAAAATTATTTAAATGCAATTAAACTTTGGTCATTAAAACCAAGTAAAGACAAAGTTAAACTCAGCTATAAACCCATCTAAACTCATTTTAAACCAGGCCACAGTCTCTCAGAATCATTCAAACTCTGTTAAAAATGGTTGAAAGCCAATATAATATGAAAGAGTGTCTGAGAACATGTTTTTTTAAGATATTCAAAAGATGACATTTTGTCTGAGGAACTGGCTCTAGCAAGTACCATTTGAACGTGTTTTCCCGTCAGGTCAGTGTTGGCTTTAATTGAATATTACCTCATTATAGTCTATTTATTAAGCAGTGACTGGTTGGTCAGGTCTATCACACCATCAAGTTTGCACTGTAGACTGGTGTAAAGGGCACAATATAATGTAGTACAGCGTGGGGGTGTAAATCACCAGTTTCATGACGATACGATACGATATCGATTCTTTGGACAACGATACAATATTTGCCGATATCACAAAGTCTGCCACGATTCGATTTCGATTCGATACGATTCAGGGACCTTCGATCGATTTAAGACGATATTGTGTACTCATTGAACTCAATCAGCAACATTTCACCTAAAGCGAGAAAGAAATACAAAGCAATTTCTAAGTTTTGACAGTTTTATTACTGAAATGTGAAACGATGTGCTGACCTTTGGGTATGATGGGTTTTAGAGGATTATAACCATCTGTATGATCTAATCGTGTTTAAAATTAAAATTGGGTTAATTAGTAGTCAGGTGTTTTTAGATTTTGCTTCACTGTTTAATGGTAGGTGTGGAGGAATAATAAGAATAAGCTCTCACTGTTTTCCTTTCATACAATAAGTAATATTTATAATCAGTGGGCTACAAAATCAAATGATGAGATAACTTACTGTACTCGTGTGATTACTCCTGTCGTGTGTGTGCAGCATGCATCCTCTGCTGTCAGCTTGACCGTATCTTACGCAGATACAGCAGTGCTATTTTCTGATTGGCTGACATGTCAAGCTCCCGTTTAGCTCTGTGATGCTAAGAGCGTGTTGCTACGCGTTAGCATATAGCAGTGTTACTCGGTGGGCGCTCCACAGTACATTTTAATGCAGGAGAAATACCGGGTGCGGTGTGTGAGAGAGCGAAAAGGTGCGCGTCTCATACGCTGAATACGTGAGACTTGAGAGCTCTGTAAAGTTTAAACTTAAGAACGAGGCGCTATTGGGCGGAAGCGGTGAAACGAACATCCGGTCAGAATTTCAAAATAAAGGCGTTGAAGATGACGATGTTGATCGATGTTTTGAGTTTCCATCGATTTGATCTGAGCCCCATATACCAAAGGATTTAACAGCGCGACAACACTCGAACACCCTCTGAGAACACACCCCAAAGCCCTTGAGTCAGTGTGTCCATGAGTCTGTGCATGTTGAGTTTGGGACTCAGCCAGGAGGACACCAAAGGGAAAGTGAAATCCTCTTGTTGGGGTCTGGTCTATGAGATAAAAACTCATTAATCTAATGTGCTGACCCAGCTGATAGCAGAAGCCTTATCTTTTCAAGGCAGCTCTGATTACTCAAACATATTCAGACATTTTGTTCCTTATGTTTCACTTTTTTATTATGGACTATCCCTTTCAAGGTTTCTCTGCAACTCACATTCTTTACTTTTTTTGTATTTTCCATTCTTTTACCACTGGATTTATCAACCACTCTTTTTTTACTGCTGGAGATTCTTACATTCTTCATTTTTATTAAAGAGACAGTGACCCAGCCTATGCTCTGTTGAGTAATACTACTTTAAATATTATCAAACAAAGTATGCTATGGTAGTATTCGCAGCTATTAAAAGGGAAAATACTGGTTGACCTGTTGAAATATTTGCCTTCATGAAGATATGTATTGTGAATTATAAACTACAAATAAAACTGTATTGTATGCCTCATTTGTATAGAACCTGTTGAAGGATGTTCTGACAAAGAGGTCATTTTCTCCACCATGATGTGTGTACATTTTATAACTTTTTGAGTTTTATACAGACCATGAACCTGTTTTATGACCTTCAGCATGACAACTATTCTGCTCTTTTTCTTCATGGATGAGGACTTTCAGAGATACTTTCATACTGAACCTACAGTTTTTAAAGATTTCATACAGCTCTGAAGTGCCAGTTAATTTTTTCCAGTTGAATGCAGTGCAATGATGAATGTGCCTGAGATGACATTGACATTTTTATGTTATCAAAGTACTGTACTACTGTCATGTCTCCTGTAGAGACCTTGACTACATTTGCTTTTATTTGCTCTTATAGACTGTAATATTTTGAAGAGTTCAGAAGCAGTACAGCAGCATAACAATACTCGATAGTGCCCTTCTTTATCACTGCCTTTTCTTGTGCTGTATATAATCTGCTGAATATGATAAAACTGCTTTGACTATGAATAGAAACAGCTGAAATAAAAATATATACATTTTCACACTGTCCACCTTTAACCTGTTAGTGTCAGAGTCAACTGAGCCGCCCATGTCTCCAGCAGTATTAATGACACTGGACTGAAATCTCTTCCTTTTCCTATATAATCACACATCCCTCACTTATTTTCAATAACCTACAGGCATTTACCCTCTCTTTTCAGAATGCAGCTGAACTACAGAACATGTGATCTCTCAACCCGTCACACTAGATTATTGCTAAAGCACACATTTGTTAATCATGTACTGTTCTGCATTTCTACCCGTCTCTAATGTGCCATACCTGTATCGTTATTATGGATTGTACCTCCTGCATACAGTGCATTGTAAATGTTTGTGTACATAGAACATATAGAAATAAACTCCTTTAAAATCTTTACTGAGTCTGGCTTCAATGCACTGACATGCTGAAAAAAACACAAAGAGATGCATTAAAGCAGGCCTGTCCATCTTGCTTTTATTTGGTACACATGCGTCCTACAGATCGGCTTCTGAAGCTGACTGGAAAAATTTCATCAGAGGGTTTATAGTTTAGGTCCAATGCCCCTGCCAGTCCTTTCTTTTTCCTCTCCTTGCTTTTCTGAAATAATGGCCCAATTCACATTGCCTCCACACAAAGCAAGGCAGGGAAGCTTCAAAACATTTACACCTGGAGACATTCACATTTAATCTGCGATAGTAACATCTGTGCTGTTTTACACTGCAGTATGGCTTGGATTTGTGCAACACGGCCCCTGCCCCCACATACACAACCACAGAGACACTCACTGGCAGCACTCTTGTCTCCCGCTGAGTCCGCGTGCCTCCCTCTCTCCATATCACACTTTTGGTCCTACCTGTGGAGACGGAGCAAAGAGGGGTCAACTCAATCCCCCCATCCGTCGCCAGGACATTCACAGTAAAAGTGAAGCATCACAGGGAGGTGAATATTACACCTTATAATGGCAGTGGGAATTGGGCTGTAGCTGATCATTTCATTGCTGACCTCCATAGGCCTCTTTTTCGTAAAGCTTCCACTGGTCCTTGTCCCCCGAGCGTATTTGCAAAATAAAGTCCACTTAGATATTGGATTTTGACAAATCCATAAACTCCTAAGTTTGATCACCCCTCTCATGACGTAAATATGGCTTTATCTTTCCAGTGCTGTGCTCTAATGTTTACAGTACAGTACAGTGTTTACTGTACACACATGCCTAGACTAACTCCTTCCTTGGGTCAAACTAACACCTGACTCAAGAGTATCTCGCATCTTGAGAAGGCGGCATATCCCCCAAAGACATCATGAGGGGGAAATTCAAACTAACTGTTTGACCGCGCATTTTCTTTAAGGATGAGGCAGAGTCTAAATTTATGCAGTTATATTTTTTATTATTGTAAAGATTCATAAAGATTTAGATTTTTCTTTATACACCCTTCTGTAGTTTTGTCTTTATTCTTTCACTTGGGCAACATTTGAAAAAGAATCAAAAGAGTTAAATATTCTAAAAGCTGACTGAAAAGTGAGCTTTTTGAGTAATTACCTCCGCCAAGGAGGTTTTGTTTTTGTCGGCATTTGTTTGTTTGTTTGTTTGTTTGCTTGCTTGTTTGTTCGCAAGATTACGAAAAACAACTACTGGCCGGACTTTGCTGAAATTTTCAGGAGATATTAGCGATGGCCTATTTAAATATGATTAGATTTTGGTGGTGATCCAGATAACTGCCATTAGGGAACAATTGTTTTTGCTCAATAACTGTCTAACTATTAATGATATCAGCATGATTCCAAGTGCTTGGTGTGGGATTTCAGGGTCAAGGAATCACATTATGATGGAAACTTTATCATGAAACTACTTCTTATTGATGTAACAGCAATATGTGAGCTACCTTGGTTTGCGCTCTCCGAGTGCTTTCTAGTTTTCAATTGTTTCAAATGCAAGAGAGGCAAGTAACAACAGATTTTGTCTAACTGAGTAACTAAGAAGGGTGGAGCTTGACAGAGAATCGCCTCCTCTGAAAGAAATGTTCAAATCTTATTTTTATACCAGCTATGATCGCTTAACGCAAACTTTAAAGGGGCTCATACTGATGTTTGCCTTGGGCCTCCAAATCAGCAAACAACCCCCTGTTATAGGGCCTCCTGCAGAATAACAGCCATAACTTACCATATATTTTATTCAGTTACTACACCTGAAATTATGTATGTATGAGGAGACACAACAGTCTACAGATACACCACATTGGAAAGTTATTTTGTGAAATGCTGCCAGCTTAAAAAGCCTGTTCAAACATTACATTATGAATAATAGAAACACAAAAAAGTATAAAACATGGAAAAACACATAACAATACATGAAATAAAGTGAATTAAAAGTGTAATGTATGTTTGTGAGATTAAGGAACCTCCCTAAAAGCATAAACACTTCTTATAAAATAAATGATAGAGTAATTCAGACCTAACAATTGGCAGATTATATTGTGAATCACTTCATTTGAATAGTCCTGAAGTTGTGATCAGCCTTTGTAAGAATTAGCACACACAGTACCCTTGTGTTCTTATTGTCTATGGTAGGAAAAGCACTGTTTAGATTATTATGTCCTCTTCCAGCAGAGGGCAGCAGCTCACCATCACATATTTTAACAATTTCACAAGCTAAAAACTGGCGAGTTTTCATATATATATTCATATTCTTGACAGTAAACCAATTAAAATGATGCATGACAAAGTGGATTGAGTCAAAGCTTAAAATAGAATAAAAAAAAGGTATTGTAGAAAAAAGATTTGAATGGAAGTGCAACATGTTTAAGTGCAGGCATTTGCTGGACAACTAAAGATCTGCTTACTTCAGATATTTTATCAGTTTATGGGACCCTGTCATATTATTTTTTCTTTACCACACAGTCTAAGAACAGGGTACACTTTGAGATGGATAGATGGTGTTCTCAAACACTTAAAGGAATAGCTCTGGTTTTTTTAAGTGGGGTGGAGTGAGGTACATGGCATGAGTCTGAACATGTGCCAAAGTGTCACAGCTCAGTTCAGAAAAATTCGGGACAGACGCCAATGCTATACATTGCTGTTCATGGTGCCACATTCTCCTCTAAATTAAAAGTATTGTGGGAGAAAACGAGCCACAGAAACAGCATGGAGTCATCACACTCTGCAAACAGTTTGTTTACATTCACTAAATATCCCACTACCAAGTCGCTTTGACTGGACATTATGAGACGCGGCACAGCCTACATGTTCTTCCACCAGCAGTGTAAGGATCAAACTACGGTTTTACTTAAATTTTACCAAATACACAAATAATAGACTTAAAAAGATTAGCCAAATGTACGAATGCTTAGGGATTATCCTGCTGACCAAGCACAGCCATTTTTACAAATAATGTTTTTCTAGCTCAGTTTAACCAACAATAAACACATCTCAAAGGACACTATAAAATGGATACAAAGAACACTGTATTTCTCAGCCATTAAATACACAAAATCAGAGTTGGATCACATTTTAACGACACTGCAGTCAATTAATTTTCTCCGTGCTTGTTTACTCAAGGGAGGCACTCTAATTTCAGGTTAATTCAAGGTGACATATTTGTTTTATCATAAGGGATTACACATCATTACTGCTTTCATGCAGATATAATTTGGCCAAATATAAAATGCACATGCATGTCTACTAAGAGTCAAGACCCTAATCAGCCCTGTCTTTTCTCCTAGCCTTTACCTCTCAGCCCCACACAGACTGCTGGTTAAGAAAAGCAGCAGCAGATAAGTTAATTAGTCAGACAATAGAAATCCACAGACCAGGAGAGCAGTCACCATCATGAATATTTATAGCTAAAGAAACTGTTCAAAACACAAGGGCCTTTTTCGTTTTTGACATTTGCAATATTAATGATGGCAAGTTAGCTTGAGCGGTCCTGATGTGACTGCCTAATGAGAGAAAGAAAAAGGATTATGCTTGATTCATCCGGCCGTGAAAGTCCTTTGTTAATTTGGATACTGGCATAAGATAACCTAATTAATCATTCTTAGGGTTGTCATAACAGGTAAAAGAAAGAAAATACAGTGGAGTGTTTGCTGAGGAAAACATTGCTCAACACAGAGATTACAACCTCAAGACCGCTCCAAAACAGAGGAGCAAAGATGTGAGATGAAGTGATTGCACGTCGGCAAAAGGCAGAATAGGAAATAGAAAGATTGGGGTTGCTCTACATACTTGATCCCAGGAGTGTCAGTGACCCAATATTACCTCCAAATGACAAAGAGAGACGAGTGAGAGGGACTGAAAGCAGGAAAAGTTGTTCATTTCGCTCAAGAAGATGAAAGTTTAGGACACATTGTTCCACTTCTTATCTTGATTGGAGCATGGAGAGGTTAATCTGACAAACACGTTCATAAAAGCTTTCTGTGGGAGGAAGCCAGGGTTTGAGAAATGATTGACTTAATTTCCGAAGAGGGGATGGGAAGTGATAAGATTTTATTGATACAGATGCTATTTTCATTTTCTTTAATAATAGTTCCCATATCTGTTGTTTGATGAGGAAAAAAAGTAGACTTACACAGATTTTCTGTTCTGTATCCTTGCATGTTATCATATGTTAGTGTTTTATAATCACAAATTGTATCATGTAGTTTGATATCATGTCTTTTCTTTCCTTGTATGGCAATGATAACTTTTACATGACTTAGCATACTTATGGAGCAGCACTCTAGCGGGCAAGAGCGGTTTCTCTGAAAAAGTTGACAGTCTTAATTGCCATCTGTGTTTTTAAATCAGTGTTAGTTTGATGTAAATTAATTGGTGTTTTGTTTCAATTGGATGCATTGAAGGATGAGGAGAGCAACCTAAATTAACCCTTGAACCCCATCTGATGACAAAACCCTGAGAGGAGAAAATAATGTATTAGTACTTTTAGTCACTCCATGTGATTTGTGGATTACAATAGATAGTTACACCGTAACAGCTTACTCTTGTTAATGGCATTCAGTGTTGTGTTGACTTAAGTAGAATACGACTGCTTTTAATTTTATATCGTCGAAACTTTTTTGCATTTTGGCCCACCTGGATTTTTGTGTAGTTATGCATGTATGGGTTGTCATCATATACATGCTGTCATGATGTCAGATTCATGTATTGAAGTATGTATTTGAAACTGAAACTGGATTTGAATCTCATAAAACTTTATACAAATCACACACATTACAATGACCCATGCTTTTCCCATCTGACCTTGGTTGTCAGCTTCAGAATAAAAACTGTTAATATATTTACACTTAATCCTCCAGATGTTTTTTCCTCTAGTTATTTGTGCCACTCTTGGAAGCAATTCATGTCTAAAATAAGAGAAATATCTTATCACTCTTATAATAACAGAATGATGCATCACTATCTGGTCTCTTTGTGGACTATATTTTGGTCTCAATTGGATACCACTATCAAGAAAAACAAGAGAGGAAGAAAGGAGGTAGACCTGATTGGTCAATAGACTGATTACATGTTTGTTGTGTGTGTCGTATATGGTGTTCACTGAGTAATTTCACAATATTTTTGTATAACAATCAGCAGTGTCAACTCTGTTAGGCCAAATTTGCCCTAAGTTAAGCGCTGTCCACAATCATTCAGGGGGTTGAACCGTCATACTCCACCAGCAAAAAGTTGATCCCAGGAACATACATTCATCAAATTCAGATGGTTTCTCAAAGTTGGTCAACATCAGCTAGTGTTTGTTGACTGTGAATGGGCCTTAAAGGGTCAAAACATAAGTCTGCTACATTTTTTAGCAAGAAAATTTGATTAAGAACCACCTAATCACACTGTGGATTTGCAAATAGCAAACCTACTTTATATCTCTGCTCTTCATGGCTGGATTAAAAACTTTCTGAAAGGGATACATTTGACCTGATACCACCATAGGACAGCAAAATAGTGGGCTTCCAATCACAGTTGTCTCCATAAAGACCCACTGTATGGCTCCTGATGCCAGTAAACAATATTAGTGTTATCTCTTGGGGGCACCAGTGATCACGTGAAGTTGGAAGGGTTAGTAAAATTACTTCCCCAGAATATAGACTGAAAGTGACAGCAGAGAGCTGATTCTGTTCATATAAGTGCTGATGAGCTAATGTAAGGTAACACTGAAAAGCTAATGTCCGCTTAATATGTAGACAGCAGCATAATCCATCTGTACATATTAAATATACTGTACAGAAAACATTTGAGACGTCTGTGTAAATCATTGCAGTAAATTACAGCAAAGCATTTGCTATTTTAGGTATTTAAGATTGTGCCCCTGAAATGAGAATCCAAAGTAATGAAATTAATAGTTTACATGAATATCTCTATTATTCTAGCAACTGTCAAATTATGTTGGCACAAGTCTGCTAAAGAGATGATAAGCCTAAAATTCTGTGCTCTGTTTTTTTACATAGGTCTTCTTGCTCTGACACAAAACAAACACTTGAAGATCTGCTTTTGGCATTCTTATCAGCACTTGGAGGAAAACCACTTGGGCAGCATCTAAAAGAGGAAAGCAAACCTGTTTTCAGAGAGACGCCACACTACAGCCACATGTTTTACCAATGTCATGCTGTTGCCATGTATGGGCTTACTTATCTGCATATGTGTGTCAAAGAGCCACAAGATCATTTGAATGAGCAACCAGCTGAACCTCCCTTTGTCTTTGATCAAGCAGGTTTCAGCCTTGAAACATGAAAAAGTCTGTGAGCGAAGAGGTAACAAGATGATTGAGCAAATAACAGAAAAAAAACTGAAAGAGGGAAGGAAATGAGGACAGTAAGGGAAGGGCGATTTGGTGTAAGTCTCTTGATGAAAGGATCGTTTCTCTCCTTTTTTAGGGATTGTTTTTTTTCATTCCTCCCTCCTCTTCTCCCTCCCTCTGTCAGCTCCTCTCATTACTCACTCTGATGTTTGCCCTGGCACTGCTGGGATGGCAGAAATGACCATCACAACAGGAACCGTCTGGGTCCCCTGCCTGCCCGGATACAAGTATGACTCTCACAGAAAATCAGACGCTAATGGTTGTGAAAAGTCTTTGCTGTGTCATGCTGTATTGCATTTTGTCTAAAGATTGATCAATAGTTGATCAATTTATTCAGAACATGATAAAAAAAAAACTTCAGCTCAGGTTCTTACAATATTCTGACCATTTTGTCTACCACTTAAACATTAAGCTACAAGAGCTGATTTGCTTTTCCATTGCTCTATGCAACCTCTGCGGCAGTAATGGATCCTGAGAGCAGTTTGACTCTCAACCAGAGTTAGCTCTGCTACAAAAATTCACAGCTCCTATAGATTTGGAAAAGTGATTTGAGAAAAGTGCCTGATATAAGGTGAACACACGCACAAGATTTTTTATGTCTAATGGGTAATAATAAAATGCATCTGATGTTGCTTGTTTTTCAATTTTAAAGCCTTGTTGTGTGCTAAAAACACACATTTCTGTTATCCAGAACACAGTGAAAAATCCCATAGGCTTTTAGTGGGCTTGCAGTCGAGGGAACCAGCGCGATGCTGACTTCCGTTATGGCCTACAAAAATACATCATCCAACCTGTGAAGCCCTGCTGCATCAGGGGAGGGCAGTTTTGACTTATCAAATCAAGATTAAAGAGTAAATTACCATGGCTTTTACTGCCCATCCAATGTGCAAGCTGTTGATCAGAACTTTTTGCAGTCTTCTCTGCTGCATTCTGCAACATCAGTATCTGAAAGCAGTGGTCATGTGTCTTTTTGCATTAACAAGCAGAAAAAGCTGCTTTCCTTATGTCTTTGATGCAATGTTTTTTTTTCCACACCATGGAAAAGCTACAGCCTACTTCCTTGTTCTATAACATATGTCCACACTCTCAATTCATCTGGACTTGATTATAGAGAATAAAAGGCTTGTCAAAAAGCAAGAGTATGCACATATTTGTTTAATGCAGTGTGAGATAGTTTTGCTTCCTAAAGTCTTTCATGTTTACATGTTTAACCTTTTTATCATTTCCTTTTGATAAGCTGATTTCTTTGTTATTCTTTGCCTGAATTCAACATAAATTAAAAGACTTTTAATGTTGTTGTGTACTATATCCGTTTTGTTGGGACAATATTGTTTATAGTCACAATTATATTATCAGAATAGATAGTTCTCCAAGAATCCCATGAATTTGTCCATCCCCTATCTGGCACATGCAGAGAAGATATCTCAGTGGTGTTATGCCCTAAAACCAAGAAATCAATTAGCAGTTTAGCACATCTGTCTTGTAGTTTTGAAGTATGTGGGATTTTAGGGTTCTTTTTGTTTGGATGCCTGGAATAAGCTATGTAGCAAACAAAAAACGTAGAGGTCCCTTGTCCTGAAAAAA
This sequence comes from Cetoscarus ocellatus, assembly GCA_037902135.1. NCBI lineage: Eukaryota > Metazoa > Chordata > Actinopteri > Labriformes > Labridae > Cetoscarus > Cetoscarus ocellatus. The sequence continues at coordinate 1,181,650 of JBAMNC010000573.1, forward strand.
TCAATTTGATTTGCTTTCAGTGTTGTTAGAAGAGGCTGAGGGAGCAGAGGAACATGACACCTTTACTTAAACTCTCAGTTGGAGGAGAAATGCCTTTTTAAAGACATTGCCCTTAAAATTCTCAAATTGTTTACTCCCTGGGGCGTCATAGCTGTACAGCCTCCACCAACACATTCGTTTCCTGCTTGTCACAGGAAGACGCTATGACTGTTTTGAAAGTCCACTGCACAGCCTGTAACCCCCCTCCCCCCTCCTATCAGACATTGTTCAGGCGGCCAATCAGTACAGAGCTTATTATCATAGCATCTCATAGTCTCCCCACCTCCTCAGATCCAAGCGTTTCCAAAAGGGAGGGAAAAGAGCTGCATCTGATTCTTCACAGAGACCAAGTTTTGTTTTTCTTTTATTCAACTTAGATCAAATCCTTGCTTAATAGATGCCCAAGACATGCAGTATGGTCAAATACATCAGGACATGGAACCTTTAAGAAATCATGAAACATCTGAAGGTGTTGTGAATTTTGGACCTGTCTTACAAAGGACAGCTACGTACAAATAGCTAACTATAATTTTTCATGGTCATTAAGCATCATTTACACAATCATGAGCATTGATTTGATAAGGTCACACTATGAAAACAATATTTTATGGAAACGGTAAGGGCCTGAAATAAAAGTTATAAGATGTCTCTTTAAATTGATCGCAAATGCTGTACTTCCTTTAGGCCCTGTCAGAGTTTTTAGGCGGTGTGACCTTCAGCTTCGGCATCATTCCAGGCAGGTTAGCTCGTGCTGGCTAGCAAATTGTTTCTGGCTTGTTTTAAAACAACTGCAGAAGACAATCTGAGTAAATATGTGTTCACTCGCTTGATGGAGCCAAGGAGGACAAATTAAAAGGAGAACACTGACAAACAAGAGCAATCAAGCAAATACCATCATCCTTTGTTCTAGCAAAACATCAGCAGAACAAGACATTATTTAAACTCCTGTGTTGTAGGCAGACCTGTGTTTTTCCTCCATTTTTGCTTTATTTTGCCTTAAGCTGCAACCTTATCTGGGCTAAATAGGGGCTGATCACACAGAGAGGCATCACTGGAAAAACATTGCCAGATAAACCATTGTTTTCGTAGACAAAGCACACCAACCAGGTGTTTTTGCTGCATTTTTTCAAATTTGCATAAAAGTTTGAACGTTTTCATCTTAAGATGCGGAGTCAGTGTGATTATTAATGTCTCTTTGGCCAAAGTAACCAAAAGTAAAATAGGAAACAGCAAGAAGACAGATGTAGGTGAGCAATGATTCTCTTTGAGAGCAAACTATACATTGATTCGGAAAAACAAATAAAAGTTTTAATAATTTATTCCCAAAAATCTTCCACTTCCTCTGACATTTTCCCACCTGTGATCAAGAAGCAAAGTAAGACTGAGAGCTCTACATTCATCCAAACCCATTTTTTCCCACCACTTTTATTTTGCCTCCCTCATGCAAGTGACAAAAGTTGTGTCATCTTTATTTCCACAACAGAGCTTATTTTTAGCAGTGATCCTGGTAACATTGTAAAAACACACTGGCCGTTTGTCAGTGGAATGAAGTGCAGTGCAAAGTTTACGGTTATCCCCCCAAAATTTGTCATCCCAGCAGAAATCCATTAATTGGGTCTATAGGTGTGTTGTGACATTTGTCCTTTATTTCTAAAAAAGGAGATGGTAAGAAAATCAATTTTGTTTACTTGTGTTGAGAAAACATGTTGCCTCCTCAATATGATGGTGCTTCCTGTTGAATTAGAGTGCTTTGCAAGGACATAACACAGGAAGGACTCTCTCAAGTGTAAATCAGCTGGATATCAGCTTGCAGGATATCAGCTGGTAAAGCCAGTCGCAGGTTTATTGAGGAAGGGAGGGGCCGGCAGTGATGACTTATCAGAAGTCTTAGGTCATTTTGCCAGCTTGGAGTTTTCTATACACTAGTGCAGCATGAGGTCATCGACAACAACTGAATGTTTTCCAGGAAGACACGGAGTGGAAAAGTGAAGTCATGGGACATTAGCTTTTTATTCTTGTTTTTCTTTTAGTTAAATTGTAGACACATGCCTAATATGGTAAATCTCTGAAGTTAGGTTATCTTTCTCCCATTGCCACAGCCAAAAGGTAAAGCTGTCAGAGATTTTAAAGAACACCAAAGTAAAACACGTGCCTGGCTGTGAGTGAAACCAAATACTACATACTACAACATACTCAAACATACATTCAAAGTACTATTGACTAAGCCTACAGTTAGCATTTCCACTATATGAAAAGCCTGCCATCTCAACAGTACATGACCTGGTTTAAGTTATTCCAGTCTAAGCTTTGGCCACCATGTTAGCAACAATTTAGCATGACCGTCAGTCTGTAATAAAACTGATCAACATGAAACAAATGTTTAATACAGGCAAATGGTCATATGGGTGTGTTTAACAAATGTCCTACATTTCCACACTCAGAAATACTCATATATCAACTGTATGGTAGTGATGCATGATATCTGATATGCCCATTTTCAAGACTCAGTATCAATGATATTAAGTGTATTTTTTTGTCAAGAGTACAGAGTCTCCACTTTCCTAAAACTGATCTATTCCTGCCACTGTGACTCTTTACTTTTGTAAGAAACAGCTGAAACAAGTATAACAACATTTTATCTTTTAATAAATAATTCTGTTGATTTTTAAAAGTTGATTTGATTACCTGTCAACATCTTATTATTGAAGCCACATGAGTGACCATTAGACATCTGTGCCCCCTCCTTGTTCTGTATGAAGCATTTAGAAAATTGAAATAGTGGTTGTTTTATTGTACATATATTTTTAATTTTATGAAGGGACGTGTGGTTTGTGGCTCTTTTGTGGCTGCAAATACATTATATGGGCATGGTGCTAATGGCAGCTAAAGGCACACAAACACTGTGGATTGATAAAGTAAGGCATTGTGCCTTCTGCGAACACCTGTGAAATATATGGCCCCCTGTGCATTGGCTGTAATTACCAGCAGACATTTAGAAAATATACTTTTTTTTGGCATTATCTACCAGTACCGTTATTGCCTTGACACCATGTACCCCCTCTGGAAACAGCATCAATGTGCAAACGCTAAAATGTAAAACAAACTTGAATTTACGGATGTAAGAAATTGTCGGTGTGGCAATGTATCACGATATTTTGCTGTAATATTGTATGATTTAATATTGCTCTACTGTATTGATATTTTATAGCACATTATTGATAATTATATACTGAGAGTCATTAATAAGTTATGGAAATTTGGGGCATGTATTTGTGTGGTAGATCACCTTTTGCCACTTGCTCGAAAACAGGCATTCAAACATATGTCCCTCTGTTACATTTATTATTATAATTTCTGTCAGCAGGACAGGCAATAATGTTTATCCACGTTGCAGAGACCATGCTTTATATGTCAGATATTATTTTATGCACAAATCATTGTGGTTTCTTAATATTATATTTAAAAATATCAAAAAAACAGAATATTTCTCTAAATAAAATGTGATCGATTTTTCTACTTATAATATTGCAAAACTGATGTATCAAAATACCACCACTTTTTCACAAATTTTTCCAATACACACCCCTACTTATTTAATGTCACTTTAAATAATCATGAAAGTGTAAAAGTGCGCTTTTAAACACAGCCTTTCACTTGACCCATTTTGTGAAGTGTGATAAAAATGCATTGCCCTGAAGAAGTTTTTCCATTCTCTGCATTTTTGTGGTAAAGATAGTTTGCCTAGTTACTTAATTTTCTCACTCAGTAGCAGCCTACGTCACCCCTCTTTTTAGGTCATTGTTATAGCCTTTCAGTGATATTTTTAGCTCTGTGGGGCTGAGACAGTCTGACTAAAAATGTAGGTCCATTCTCTCTTATAGTCACAGTTTTATGTGGGTGGGGGCTGATGACTAAGCACCACATGGATGGTTGTGCTTTGTGTAGGAGAGGAGGAGTGAGAATGTGGAGGTGCTGTGGGCAGGGCCAGTATGGAAATTCATGTCTGGTTGGAATCAGCCCACAAACTCTGTTCTCTCTAAACTGTGAGTGTAGTAAGGACAGATGGTACTGACAGAGGAGGCCAGCTGTGCATCCGGGCAAACACACTGCACGGATTCTGCTGGCTTGCTTGTTCTCCTGCCAAATTCACATTTTTTCCTTATCAGAGGAAAACGTTGGGTGGCAAATATTAACACTTCATGTGTTTCTGTAGAGCTCTGGTATTACTTACTACCCTCCCAACACAAATACACAGTTTTGAGTGGTTTAAGGTTTAGAGTATGCTGTTTCAAGAGAATCCTACAAACCACAGGGACATTTTGTGTCGTTTATTTTTTCAGTTTTCAAGCCATTTTAGCTGTGTTGAATAAGTAAATTTGCTGGAGGATTTAAAAAAAAAAGAATTAAGAATTATGTCTCAGCTTCTTGAATTAGCTTTAAATGGCTAAGCTACACAAAAACCAGCTTATTTGTTCCTAATGACGAAAATGTCCCATTGAAAATGTCAATTTTGATCCCGCGTGTATCTTAACATGAATTAATGCTAAGATTTCCTATAGGACTACAAGCTTTCAAACTTTGTTTTTTCTGTTTGTCCATCAGATGGCGCTACTTTTTCCCATTCAAAATTCAAAATTTCACACCTTTTACTGTTTTCTGCAAGTGTGCCTGCATAAAAAACAATAATGCATCAAAATCAATGTTGCTGCCAATCATTGACCTTTCTCAGGCCATAATAATAATAATAATAATAGTTATTATTATTATTGTTATTATTATTATTATTATTATTATTATTATTATTATTATTACTAATTCTCATTTAAATGCATTTTATGGAAATTAGTTTAGTTTTTTAGGATTTTATTCAATAAAAAAGTGGAAATATGTTCACATACTTAGGGTTAAAAATCCAAAAAATATAATTAATATTACATATATGTTTTCCATGCTTAAGAATTGTTTAATAAACTGAGTTATTTAAAGGGGGAAAAATGATAGATATTCCTGTTACAGCAGGTATTGTTAAGGTGAGGGTTTTTTTTATCATTAGGGACAAATTTGTACATTTATTGAAAGAACTCTGAGGTATTAAATGTAATTTGCAAAATAAGATTATGTTCTAGTATGACTGGTATCAGCCAGTCTCATTTATCATTAATCAGTACTGGTAACGGCAGCCCAAAAATTGTGATCATAATGATGCAGCAGTTCATCAAGACTGTTGAAAGTGAAGCTTTCAGAGAGGCTCTTTTTTAAGTTTTTGTGTAAACTGGTGGCTAAAACAGCAGCAGAAGTAAAAACATGAGGAAAAGTAGGTAAACTGTGAAGTGAAATGTCATGAAAAGTGTGTGAAATGACCTACCAGTGTGATCTCTTACCATTGTTTTGTCAGTTGAAAACATGGTGCTAATCAGAGCAAAACTGACCAATTACCACATAGAAGACAGTCTACCAATCGAGTCTTAAAGTGATTAGAGCTCCAATGATTCAGACAAACAGAGAATATAGATTTTTTTATAACACCAGTGGTTGTGAACAAGATTGCAGTTATTTAAGTTGAACATATGAACCCAAGTTATAAGGTTCTAACTGTTTTGTTTTTGTGTAAAACTTTGCTGGCATTTTGTGGTTGCCACTTTTGATTGTTCCTATTATTTTGGGATGGCAAATCTGTGGCATTTTAGCCTAAAAAAATGTGAATGACTGATTATAAATAAACGTAACAGCAGATTGCTTCGTGGTGTGATCTGCACTCACATATGTTAAAAGATCCCATGTCCTACAAAATCAATTTATCACATTTTACTAAATTATCAGTTCACAGAGAAATGTGCTATGCCTTTTTAAAGAAAATGCCCCTTAAAATGCTACTTCCTGGTGTTTATTTCGTCATAGCAACACAGCCCCACCTACATATTTTCTGCTTGTCACATGACTTTTTTGAATGTCCACTTCACTTCCCTGTTACCCCTCCCCTTTTCATCAGAAATTGTTTAGACAGCCAACCAGTGCAGTTCCCTCCACTTCCCCTTAGAGCATAGGATTTCCAAAGGGAAGGGGAAAAGAGCTGCATCTGATCCTCCTTGGAGAATTTGTTTTAATTAACCTAATCAAATCCTTGCTCAATAGACATTCCAGACATGATGTAAATGCTCAAACACGCAGGTAATGGGACCTTTAAAATTCAACGTTAAGAGAAAAAAAATACTTATAATAATCTGACTGAAGTAACATTTGACCAGAAGGATCCATACCTTTACCTACTGTGTAGCTGACAATTGCATATTGTATCATATCCTACAACACTGTATCTGATGGCAACGTGTGCACACCATTACATCACACATTATCATCACCTGCGTGCTAGAATAAGACAAGCCCATTTTCCAGTCAGGTTCACAAAGTTGTTTGTCCAGTCCTGAATGTGTAGAAAATCCAGTAAGTGACCCAGTAAATACTTGACAGATGATAAAGTCGTTTTTTTCCATTGTCATAATTATGACCTGTGTGTTTTTATGTGCAGAACAACCCATGTAGTCTCACCTGTGTGTGTATCTCTGTTTGTGTATTAGTGTGTGTCCCTGGGAATTCACCTGGCTGACGTCACACACTCACCCGCGCGCTGCTGTGGATCCTCGGAACAGTGTCGCGCGCACACACTTAAACACACACACTCAGAGGAGCAGAGAGGCAGTCTGAATGAACAGCAGTAGGCTTGAACACTTCCTTAAACAACACTGAAGAGTTTCGGCAGTCCAAACTGAAGGAAACCTTCAGACATTAGACCCGGAGCAAACTCTCGACCAAAAGAGACTCTCTGCAGCTCGGCGGAAGAGGTAAGTCACAGTTTGGTGAGAGGCTGTTGGAGGGGAAACTTTTACTTCTGTTTTGTTTGACAGTTTGGGAGAAGTTGTCTTTGTGTTGCTTGCATGGTGTCAGCAGTCATGTGGTAGAGCTTTGACTGGTTTATCCGCTGCTCGCTTTGTTCACATCAGCAGCAGCACTCCGGTGAAGTCTGTCCGGTGTCAGTAAAGAGAGGAGCTGCTGTCGCGGAATGTCTCTCCTTCTCCCTGCATTTGTTGTTACGTAAGAAACGTAAAGCCACAGTTTACGGCGTGTTGGCTCGGTTAATGTATGAGAGAATGTACAGAAACTTTCCCGGACTCCCCTGAGTTTACAGGAACAGCATTAAAACGACACCGGCAGGCGGGTTTCTGTGCTTCCTAGAGCCTCGTCTCGTCTCCTATGGCATCAGATGAGTGTGCTTCAGGGATGCAGCCTCACTCAGAGGGATACATATGGGTTAAAGGGTGGATTAATCACAAAACAAACTACCACAATAATAAATATAAAGCTGAGTATATGGTTAAGTTGACAACTATAATACGGCCGTGATTGTAGCCCCCTGTTGCTTCACATGGACTCCATGGGAAAAGTCCTCCCCCTTGTTTACTTTTAACAAAAACACAACAACAGTTTGTGAGCCTTGGCATTGTTGTTAAAAAGTACACTGTTCAAAATGGTAATAATGAAAATTAGGGATGCACAACATTGGGTTATTTGCCGATATCTGATATGCCAATATTTCAAAACCTGTTTTGGCCAATACCAATTTCAATACCAATGTATTGAAATGACTGATAGTATTTATTTTTAAAATACATCTACTTCATATAACAATAATGGTAATATCAAGCCCTTTAATTTTTCCTTTCAAAAGCTAAAACACTGATTTACTTACTGACAGAAAAGTCGCCCTATTTGGGGAGCTTATACTCTCAATTTAAGATTAATTATAAAAAAAACTCCACAATCTTGATGAAAATGTGTAGGGGTAAAATATTGGAAATACTGGCAGAAATGTTCATATCTGCTGGTACCAGTATTTAGCTTTTGAAGCATTTATCAGCAGATAACGATATCATACTGATAATATTTGCACCCCTAATATTAGTAATAATAATAGTAATAAAATTAATGATAATAATAATTATACACTTTATTTATACAGCACTTCCTTAACAAAGTTACAAAACGCTTTACAAAAGGACACAAAAATCCAAATCAAATTGAAATATATAGATGCATAGAAGAACAAATGAAAACAGTGACATTAATTCACGCATAAAAAATAAACATGATCAAAACAATAAAAGTTTATATCTGGTTAAAAGCCTTTTTATCAAGAAGTGTTATAAGAAAAAACTTAAAAGAAGAGACAGAGCCTGTAAACCAGACTGAAGCAAGTAGGTTCTTCCAAAGCCTTGGTGCCCATCTATGAAAAAGCTCTACAACCCTTTGTCTGTAATCGGGCTCTGGGTACCACAGGTAAACCCTGATCGACTGATCAAAGGCAAAAAAAACAATGATGCACTAGCCCGCTGCCTGAAAATTGGCTTTATTTAATTTAGCCTTAAGAACTCAGTTGGTGGTGGTGAGATTTGTTTGTTTTATACTTCATATGAATGAAATGCAGCTGTTGCATAATGTAACTGAGCTTACGGTATGAGACTAAATACCTTTTATTTACTGGACTATTTGCATGGTTTAGCTCAGTGATCATCAACGAGTGGCTTGGGGTCCACATCAGGCCCCCCATGAGCCTCCCATTGGCCCCCTCAATATTATTTGATTTGGAAAATATAAGGTAGAAATAGATGTTGTGGTTTTGAGAGTGTCGTTTTGTCGTTACATTCCTATAACTCAATCTTTATTTTTATGAACTGTATAACTATGACCACAACCCTCAAAACAATTGAAATTGATAAAGTTTTGTCAGGAATAACTTCATGTTTGATCTGACACCTGAAAGCCATTGTTAACCAGTATTTACCCAGGGGAATGATTAAATTAAGAGTCAAAATATGATAGAAGTTCAAATAATGACTTATTAAAAGCTTCCGACTATTAAAATGAGAAAAAATCTTGACTCTATTTTATGTTTTGATTACTATGGATTCACTGAGTATCTTTTCTTTCTATAGCTGGAACACATTAACATAGCATAAGCCCTGTCCTCTTTGAAAACAGTTATCCTGAGGCCTAGAGCAGGGGCAAGACTTTCTTTGGAAGACTACAATTTCATGATTTAGAATGTCCTTTTCCTGGGATGGTTTCAAGTGGTCATAAACCCTTAACATTTACTGTTTTTCATTTGAGCAGGCATTCATCCCTTATAATACCTTAATCCAGGAAGCATTAATGCAATGCCCTTAAGTTACTTTTTACTACAGATACCTGAATAACAAAGAGCGGCAATAATGTCAATCATGGTATATACCTTGTCGAAATGCCTCTCCTTGTTAAATATCTTAATATATATAAGCCCTTGTATAACATTTAGGTCTTCCTTGGCCAACATCAGAATTACGTCAGTGATGCTCTGAGAAATAAATACTAGAGGAAGAATTTACAGGCTATTAGAACCAAACTCAGTGTTTAACATTGGTCAAAGCTGGCAAAATATCTGCAGTTGGTGTTTTTAAAACCCACACATTGACATTGTGTGTGACTGGGCTTGAAACTAAGCCGCCGCCATTGTTAGCTTAGCCTAAATGTGCTCTGCTTGTATGATAGTATAGGACTTCAGTGTACTGAGGGTTTGCTGTAACGTTGAAAGCTGTGAATCAAATAAAGTGAAAAGTCAGATTTTTTTTAATACAGCGCTAATGTTCAATGCAGCAATTCGCCAAGTCAGATTTCTTGTATGTATGAATGTACTTGACATAAAATATCAGTTCTGAGTCTGATACTCTGTTTTGGCCAATAGTAAAGTCTACCAGGAGAGAATTTAATGTAGTGTAACATTCCTTACATTAAAAGTCCTCCTGTTGAGTTCAGAATTGGGCATTGGGCCTGCTTGATGTCCCAGTGATTTAATGGACATGCTGCTTCAAAATGGGAATGTATACTGAATGAAGACATGCTGATGTCAGTCGTCTCCCCTGTATAAAATCCCAGGTTTCATGCTCTGGTTTCTGGTGCAGCTCCACAGAAAGCTGCCAGTGTCACAGCCATGACAAAAGCAATGAGTGAGGTGATCAGCAGCACATGGCACATTGTGGTCTAACCTGTACTGGATCAGGTTTTTGTTGTTCTGCTGAAACTTATGTCATCAAACCTCGACTGTCAAAGGGTTTCATTCAGGATTGGCAGCTGGAACTTCCAGCAAATGACACATCTTCACCACCCCTCATTACCTTTTTGTGATTTTAGTCCTCAGTTTAGAAGTAGGTTACATGTAAAATGCATACATCACAATACACTGAGTAATGTTGTCAGCAGTGTGACTAAATAAGTGTCTAAACAGAGATTAGTCTTCATTTTTCTGGCTTCTAACAGCTCTGCATTTTAAATCCACAGCCGCTGGCATAACTTGTCCGCTGCAGCAACACCTTACACATTATCCTATTTTGTAATATCCCCTCAACGCTTGCAAAAGTCTTGTGTCATACATGCTAAAGCACAATCCAGCATTGTAGGCGAGACTCTGCAGTTGTCTTCTGGAGGCAGAGCAGCTTTGTGAGTGGAGGTAACTCTATCTGCCTGCAGTGACTGGTGTGTCAATATTGGTTTGTGGCTTCGTGAGCTACTTGGAGGACACAGTTGGGACATCTGCTCAGTGAGGAGTCGCCCAAGCAGCACTGATCCCACAATAAAACAACATACATAAGCACGTCACTGACTCATATGCTTTAGACAAAGGCCTGACTGATGTTTGACCTTAGTTGAATAATTTATGAATGATTTTGAGATAGAAGTTGGGCAGGTTTCGGTGAAAACAGAACGTCAGAAGTCCTGTATCATCTTCACTATTTTCACTGGGACAGTCCCAATACCAGCATTTCAAAATGTGGGATGTAAAAATGAAAGAATTTTAATGCCAGTTGTGATATAATGGCAACAACAATCCTAGGAGACAAATGTGAAATTTCACAACCTTTATTCACAACAACGATGATGAAAACTTCCATTGTTAACTGTGCATGACCTTGCCAGTGTTTTAATGCAGTCATGATAGAGTGGAGGAGTTTGCTTGCACTGTCACCTACTGGTACATTCCTCTCATCGATGTAAGCAAATAAGGTCAGATGTCTCATGCTAAAACCGAGGCTGCCTTAGCTGTCGTTTCAACATTTTTTCTGCAACTTCCTGCTGTCAATCAAACTGTACTCTATTAAGTGGTGCAGGAATGAGCCCAAAAAAGCAGAAGTGAGTTAGCATTTTGCACTTCCTGGTTTACAACCCTCCAGAGTAAATGGTAGAATACCATTTTAAGATAAGTGCCTGAAATAAGGTTCATGGTGAACACACACGCATGAGATTTCAGTGTAATATGTGAAATAATAAAATGCACCTGCTGTTGTCTGGTTTTGATTTTTAAAGCCTTGTGTATTTATATGATGGTTGCTAACTAACTGCTTACAAGAACTACAAAAATGACCAGAGACATGATGGCAAGCATTTCTGATTGTTTTATGATAATCAATTATGCATACACTTGTGCCACAACCAACTTGATCAGGTCACTCAATTATAAGGAAACTCTCAAACAAGAGGTCACAATGAGACATTATTCATTTGAAATCTTGTAGTTGCTTCCAAGTTGAGCCAGAATGTTGTTCCACAGTAGCTTACTAGCCTTTTACTCTCCCAAATTATGTTTAAGCTTAAAGCATCTTCAAAAGTTGGTTCATTTGGTTATCACCAAAAACAGAACATGTGCAAGTTTCATATTTTTTTTCTTCACAGAGTTTATAATCTGCAGTGATCCAAAACACAGTGAAAGATCCCATGACTTTTAGACCTGCAGTTGAGGGAACCAGAGAAATGTTACTGATGAGTTGACCTACACTCTATAGCCTTGGTTCCCATCCTAAGGGGTGTTAGAGGGTTTTGGGGGGCAAGGCTCTTGTTAATGGATGTATACGCAGGAATCTGAGTACAGGCCCATACTGTCCTAATTTTGTCGATAACAAAAACAACCATTCACGTTCTTTTGCTCAAGCGTGAAGGTGGGTGGGAAGTGACTCATTCTGAGATATGAGCAGGGAGAACTGTGAGAAAAAAAGATGTGAAACACTGCTCTAAGGGGAAGGAAACCAGAATTTGGATATTTTAACATCTGGTTCTACGTTTTCCAAAAATGTTGATTGTCCTAAGCACAACTTTCAATAATGTTTAAGCTTATCAAAACTGTAGTCTCACAGGTCCAGACATACAGTCTGTTTACCACTGCTCATCAAATAGCCATCAGCTCTTACAAAGAGGAATCTTGGAGAACAGCAACACTGTGCATCAAACTAAACCAAAACATCCAACCTTCCAACTGTTGACTTGAAAAAAAAATAGCCTGGTATCTCTTTTGTAGCAGGTGGCATGCACACTCACAACACTCATGGCGAATAACAGTTATGCTCCTTATCATACAAACGAATGTCTTACTGGCAAAAAATATAAAACCAGTGTTGAAACCTTTCAGTAAATAAGCATTATATCAATAAATTAACTAACTGAAAGAGCAGACAAACAACTGCATAATGATGCATTTGAGGTTTGTTTAGGAAAATGACTGTTGGGTGAATGTAAGTATTGTAAACACAGTGAGTTTAAGTGTTACATCAAAAAGGAAATTCATTTTCATAAAAGAAACTTGATTAAATATTATTCTTGAATGTGAAACTTGTTTGTTTTTTTCACTGATATAGAAATAGATATAACAAAATGAGATTAAAACCTTTTTCAAATTCTTTACGCTACCTTTACACAGTTTTACTAGTTTATTAAATTGCAAGCCTTAAGGAGTATCGATAGGGGTATCAGTATCATGTAAATCAATGATCTCCATCCATCGCTATCCTGAACTAGAGGATGACGGTTTGCTTATCAACAATGAGTCTTAATGCAATGCTCTCCTACAGTGATTACAGAATATCAGGAATAGTGTTTATAAGTGCACATAATGTTTTTCAAATGACTTTAAAATATTGCTACAAAAGAATACCAGCAGTGCATAAACACTCAAAGTATTGAAAGGAAGTTAGGACTAGTACTTTCCTACCTATAAAATCAATCCTCACAAAGTGCAGTGTTGTTCTGTGAGAAACACTGCTATGGTGCCTTTAGAGCTTTGACAATAAATGATAAATATATTTAAGTATCAATAGTTAATAACATTCAATAAATGCATTAGTGCAGATTTTGTTAAATCATTGTGTAATTTTGATAAATAACTGATTTTAACAGCAAACATCACTGGAAGCATAATTTTTGCCATATTTTAAAAGCTTTTGCTCATATTCAGCCAACCTTGAATTTATTTATCTATTATTGTTCATTACTTAAGATGAAACAGGACTTTTCAAAGTTAGGATTTTTCCTAAATGAGATATAAAAACTGCAAAAATGTGTGAAATATGCTTAAGTAATGCACTTTACAGCTACTTTCACACTATCAAATCGAATGGTGCAGGCATCATATATTTTTGTAGGCTGGAACTTACATGTTTTGTTCATCATGATAATATTATTTAACAACTTCAATTAACCGATTTAATTGCAGATCAACTAAATACTGCTATGTTATCAAGATCATTCCTCTTCACTGTAATCATAGCGGTTAATGTAAACAGAATGATCTCTCTGTCTGTGGTTGTTAGGGCTAATTACACCATAAAAACTTAAAACCAAATCGAGAGGAGGGCCTTCTTGAAAACAAGATCCAGCATCTCAAGTGATTATCCTGTAATACATCTTTATTCAATAGAGACAAATATGACAAGTAAAAATACATGATTCAGGCATCCATAAATTTTTCCCCATCATGAATTCTCATTCTAGAATCTTTGTCTCTGCCCCCTCTCTACCTCTGCCCACTCACAACACCACCTACTATGCTTCCAGCGTACAATGCCATGTTGTGACCCCTTGTTTGGTGCACATGACTGTGACTTTGGTTTAGCCATTGCATCAGTGTTTCCAGCCATTTTGTAGTCGTTAATAGTTCATTAGCAACTGTCCTTTCAAAAACTCAATGATTTTTCAAATAGGCCTGTGCTCAAAACATCGATACGGCAAAATATTGTCACACACTTCTTGGGGATACGTGTGTCGATATAAATTCTATAGAATTGATACGACCTCATCGTTTCGACAGTTGTTGTAAATACTCTTTGGGTAATGTTAACAATGGCACAATTCATGTAGAAGCCAAACAACATGATGAAGCACATGTTCCAAATTTGAACTTGGGTCTACCATCTTTGAGGACCTGACTGTTCGTTTCTTAAGTTGTAGAATAATTTAAAACTCATCTTTGTTCTTTTTCTTCTTGTTATGAAAAACAACACTTGCGAGGAATTCTGTTTAAAGCATAATCAGTGGTCACAATTTACGTGTATACATATGGTATCGTGGCCCCTGTGTCAGGATACGTATCATATCGTGAGGTTGCTGGAAGTCCCCAGCCCTAGTTTCAAAATCCAAAAGAGGGCAATTTCAGATGCATTTTATCTTTCATAATGAAATATTTTATCTTGTGTGCATGTGTTCATTACGAACTGATATCAGGCATTTATTCGAAGGTCTATTGTAAAATCCCATGTGCTTTTGACCATGGGAACCAGAGACGCTAAAATGCTAACTCACGTCTGCATTTTTGGACTTGTCCCTCATGGGGAAATTCAATTCTTTACACTCTGTTGTTGAAACATGCTACACAAACACAGGCTGAAATACACATTTACATGCAAACAGGTCCTTGGATCATGTATTAATGGAGAGGTGTCAGAGTGATGGCTTACTGCTCCTGAAGAAGTGCTACCGAGCAGTTTTGGGGTTAACTTTGCTTAAGGGCATTTTTGGCAGTGTCCAAGCAGTCAGCTGGCACCTCTCTAACTACTAAACCACACATGGTTCGGTCGGGACTTGAACGGGCCACCCTTCAGTCCCCAACCCAAGTGCTTACGGACTGAGCTACTACCTGCACCGCTCTGTGAAGGAGGTGTTGTTAGATAAAACAACACAATGCAGACACACTGGCTACACTCACACACGTACTACACCATATTGATGGGTGTTTTTTGTCCATCCTAAGCACAACTTTGTGAACTGTGTGCGGAGCAGAAATGGACACCACTCTTAATGCAGCTGGAGAGAAAACCCTCTGTCTCCCTCCTTCAAACACACACTCTCTCCCTCTCTTTCTCACTCTCGCTCACACATACACACAGCAGCGAGATCCATTCCATGTGGGTGTACTGCAGCGTTGATATGGGGCCAAAGAGTTCACAGATACTCAGCAGGAGAGAAAATCAGTTGAGGTTATCACACTAAAGGTTACACTAAAAGAACGTGTCCATGTGTGCCATTGATCAGACCATCCAGGCGATCACAGTGTGCCATGATTAGGTGTTGGGTTTATTTAAAGCTCAAAGTGTCTCAGTGTCATCAGGATAAAAGTGACTCTGACTCTGACCTTGAACCAACAACCTCAGCTCTGATCACATTCCTCTACCAACCACACTGACTTTCCTTTCCTGTCCTACTTTGACCTGATCCCTTGCTGTGTATGAATGTCTATGAGAAAGAGACAAAGGAACACAACCCTGGCTTTTGTGTCTTTTCGCCTGTGGGTGTTGGTGTCTCTGCTCACAACTTCTGTAATAAACTGTGTGTTGACATAACCTCTGCTTGTGTGTCAGTGTGTGCAGTCGGGGAGGGGTTGTTAGAAATTAACCTTGGTGTGTGAAAGAAAGGCTTTGATTCCCTCAAACCAGTCTACTGAATTTCATTAAAGGCTGCTTTGTTCAAGGTTATTAGTGTGAGCACACACAAGTACACGCTGTTAATGCTGTAACACATGCTGCCACCGTTAACTAAGAGAAAAAAACGCATGGATTAGGGGCATTTTTTTAGAATTAGGTTAAAAGTCTTTGCTGAAGGGTTTTTTAGTCATATATGTGGGGATGTAAAAGAAGATGAAGTGATCAATGGAGCGGAGAGTTCCTCATTAAGGGTGATTATAACCCACACTATTGAAGTGATTGTTTATTTTTCTGTTGTTTGTCTGTTGCTTCATATTTGGTTTACCCAAAGTATAATTTTGCAGTGCAGCTGGATCTGCCTGATTTGATGTCTGTAATCAGGCAGATCTGTCTTGCCAAGCTCCAATCTATACAGTGATTTTGATCTTTATTAAATGAAAAACAAATAACAGTACTATAAATTTCTCTATGAAATAAATTTTCGCTCCACTTCTGGCATGTTTTGTCCTGAGTTAATTTACAGAGTGGTTCAGACTCTTTCCTTTAAACCCTGGTAGTAGCACCCACCTACTACATTATTTGATTGGCCAGTTATGTGTTTGACTGACAGAACAATCGTCCAATCATCTGCTATATATGTTTTTAAAGGTTCTGCCCATTTCCAAACGCTTTCTACGGGCTGTTACCCTGATGTACTAAAAGGTGCATCTGGTGTGTCAGGGTACCCAAAGCAGGGGTTCTCAATTACTTTCTGTAGTGCCTTCTCACACACTTACACTTTTTTCTGTGGCCATGTACTCAGGAATGACACAGACTCTACTCTATACGCACAGAGCACTGAGGCTGATATCAGACTGACTTTTACTGATTATTTGTAATTTCAAACAAAAACTGTCAGTTTTGGTCTTCACTAACCTACACAGAAGTAGCTACATGACATGCTTCAGTAACCTTGCAAGGCACCTTGATTTGCAGGATTCTATGTCTGTCATCAGGAAAAATTCATTTAGGAAAGCTTCAAGCTAAATTTAATGTTCCTGGATTTTCAGTAGAGGTGTGCAAAAAAAATTAAAATTTTTTATTTTGATTAAATCATATTTGTAAAAACATTCAGAATCCATGAAAAACACCCATGAATCAATTTTAAGCAAATTTTTTAAAAACACACCTGATATTGCAGTACATCTAAATTGTTGTAAATCGGCTGATACAAGCATTACAGACATGACCAGTATATGTTGAACACATTTTTCTGTGTTTTTTATGTCATATATTATCCAGCCTCTTACTGCAGAGGCGGCAGTAAACACCTTTAAAACAGGGAATGTATTGTGAAACGTGAGTCAGTTTGGATTGAAAATCGCTTTCGAATCGGATCGTGAACCCTAGAATCGGAATTGAATGGAATGATGATTTCCACCCATAATTTTCAGCAGCCTCTTAAAGATAAAGAGACAGATGCTACAAGCATGGGTTGTGCTATTGAGGAGACGTGACCGAAAGTTTCTGTCAGGCCTCATAGGAATGTGATGGGCAAAATGTTCATCAAGGTATTCACGGTCCAGCTTTTCTTGAAAGTTTTTGCCCTTCTAAGTTACTTTCTATGGGATGTGTCCCAGATGAACTTTAAATGTGACCCATGGATCTGTGAAACTGTCCATCTGGCGTCATGATAGTGCCCCAGGTTAACATCCTGATTGTTGAGCATGTGTACAGGGCAGTTGCAGTTGAAAATGACACAACATTCAGCTCTACCTTTAAGTAACTTTGTTATGTCCTTTTGAAGCAAATATCCAGAAACTAGGGCTGTCAACTTAATATTCTCAATATATCTGTTAGAGCATGGGGGTAAAATCTGTTTTCAAACTGTAAACATACATCCAAATATAAAACATACAGCTCTGCCAAGTCGGTCAAGCGTACAGCTGCATGCAACCACATCCTCAGCAGCCCCCTGTCAGAGGAGCAGGAAAAGGTCATGAAAGACAAGATTGCAAGATTATTATGCAAGGAACTGCAGCAACTGATATGGCCTTCAGGGAGGTAAATACTGAAATCTATTTGTCATGCCTTCCATCTGTGTTGTAATGTATCTGAAAAAAATAAGATAGGCCTTTTGGTTCAAACCACCTAGCCCTAGTTTTGCACAACAGCACTAACATGGTTGCTTCATACGATTCAGAAATGCCACAACAAGCTCTCACGCTGATTGCATGATATCAAGTGACAGCTTTTTTTATGTTATGTAACTTTGAATTTCTTGTTAAAGTGATAAGACAAACAAGTTCCCAGCAGATTCACCTGTCATCTTCATCCAACGTTTAATCGTCAAGCCTTTATTTTAACTTCTTGTCAGGCCGGTTTCATCTGGATGTTCTGCTTAAACCCCTTGGGGAGGACATATGTTTTAACTCCTCTCAGAGACTTATTTAACCCAATGACAAATAAACACCTGTATGTGTAACTTCATACAAAACCTCTTCAAATAATCATCTAGTTGGCTTGGTATATAATGCATCCATAGGAGATCAATAAATAATCTCTACAGTATGGACATTTCAACTGTTCCTCATCTAGTTGAATATTCCAGTTGTTTTTTATCTGCAAACATTTAAGCTGTAACTTTTGGAAGATCATGTGTCAATAAGAACATAAAGTATGGCCCTGGTTTTACTCAAATGTCTTAGTTTGACAGTAAAATTAAGAACTTGACACCAAAGCAGCCAAATCAAACCCACTTGTGGTCAGTCATTAATAATGTTTTTATTTTCTGCCACACTGTCATTCATCTTACTTTTATCAACAGACTGAACCCTTCAGAATCAAATCCAAAGTTAATGGCTCTTCTCACTGCCAAGTTTGACATGTAATTAGAGCCCGGCAGCATCAACTCTGCCACAGGTGTTAGAGTAATAATGGCTACATACCATAGATATTTTCAATTCCAACTCATCATAGTCATTTCTTGGGAGATTAGAGGACACTTATTACTGGTATATATGTTTGTTTCCTGCTCTGGCAAGTCAGAATGTCTGCTATGAAAATGTCTTCTTCCTCCTGTTCACTGCGACGTGGGCTATGACTCTGTCTTTGTATGCAAATGGTAGGCAAACACAGATAGTTAATAAATATTTGGCCTCGTCTAAGTTTTCTTGTACTCTCCATTTAAGAACAAACAACGATTGTGGAGCTCTCAGCTTTAAATGTCTACTTTCTTATTAAATTCACAATATATAAGGTCTGTTTTTTATGCAGAGATCTTCAACTTAGAGGGAATGGTCTTGGACAAGTAATCATGTATTTAGCATCAGTGACTGTCTTCAGTATACATCAGAGGAGAGTGGGTATATTGTGATGTAGAGATGCCCTAAATAATCAAGAGCGAATCATTTTTCACAATTAAAAAACACATGATTTGTGTAAAAAAATGATGCTTGTAAATTTAAGCAATTTCATTGTTAAAATCCTTACACTTAGACCCCAATGCAATTACTCTTACCACAATACCTTTGTATTAAAGTACATGGGAAGTTTGTTTTTGGTTTTTAGTCAGAATACAAACTTAAACATGATAGCCCCAAAGAAGTTTGAATCTTGTGCCATCCCTGAGACTTTTGCGCACTCCCTTGGATGGCCTTGACCCCAAATTGGGAACTAAAAGGCTAAATTACTTGTCAGCCAATGAATATTAAAAAAATTCAGATCAAACTAAAATGTAGCACCACTGACTGTATGTTTAAAATCAACTAATCAGTCAGTCCCTATCAATCAATCTTTGTTTTTATAGCACCAAATTATAAGAAGTGTTATCTCAAGACACTTCACAAAAGAGTAGGTTGGTGTCAAACTCTTCATTTTATAAATACATTTTCTTTTATATACTTTTTAAAAATAATTAATTCATTTTTTCAATTGTAACCCAACACAATTCCTCCAAGAGTACAGCACTTTGCCACAATTGGCAACAGTTACAGTGGCAAGAAAACCCCTCTGTTAAGCAGCAGGAAATCTGGGGTGGGAAGAGATAAAGGGACAAAAATGAAAATTAATGATAGCAACTTATTTATAGAGACCCAAACCATATTTTTTCCTCAACATATTTTTCTTGTTAAATATAAATTTATTAGAGGCTTGCCCCTTAAGATGTGACATCTCATTTTCAAAAGGGTCCTCCTCTCTTTATAGTTGTAGAGGTAGTTATTATGTTGAAATTAGCAGTAACAACCATGGACAGAGATATCATTCTAGTTATAATGATCATAAAGTGAGAGGACTGATCTTGATCAGTATGGCAGCACCCAGTTGAACTGCAATAAAATTGAGTTTAATTGATTTAAAAATGAGACCGAGAAATGTAGCAACTGGCACCCGTGGTATGTTGAGATTCTTGTCTCTTGCAGGTGGCATGGGTTCGAATTCGTCCTGAGGTGCATTTGCCACGTCTTCCCCTGTTCTCTCCCCCACTTTTCAAGTCAATCCACTATCATACCTCTGCTAAAGCAGGGCTGAAAAAATCCTAAAATATACAGTAGAAATAAAAAAAAAAGGGTTGATTATAGTTTATGATGTTGTGTCTGTTGATGGTTGATGTAGGATAAAGCACTTGGGTCCACGGCAGCAGGTCATCAACATGTCTACTGCTGCTGCTGGGAGTTAGTCATCTCAATTTAATAAAAGCAGGTTCTTGAAACATAGTTGCCAGACTCATGATGAAACTGGCAAACTAAAGCTAGTTTGTAAGCGTGTGTGTAGGTCTGGTCAGCAGACTTGTTGGCAAACCTCAATGTGATGTATTCAAATGTAACTTTAAGAGAGGGACAGATTTTCATAAGGAATTTTAATTTGTTTGAAAGAAGAAATGCTTGTTTTAGCAGTATAGATAATAAATGCATTTGTTGCATTATTCAGTCGGGTTAATGTTTGCATTGTGTAATTCTGTTGTTATTAATGTAGGATACTTTTTTATTGCTTCCAAGGACGTTTTTGTAATGCCCTGTCAATAGTAAATATAAGCATGCTATTGATTGGAGGATCATTTTTGTGGCCCTTCTAGCAGGATGTACTGCCAACTGTACAACACTGCAAAATGAATTAGACTGACCATCCCCTGATATTGCATCTATGAATCAAAGGCTCACCTTATCAGTACAGGCAGAACAACAACATCTGACATCCTTATTGGGAAGTTTAATATGAGTAAATACTACATTAGTGCTCACTTTTTGCCATTTTTAGGGTGTAGGGGGAGGGTTGGCCCTTAGCCTGGTAAATGAAATACATGTTTATTTGAACTAAAGAGAGAAAATAGTTTAATGTCAAGATTATTCTGTATTATTACCATCCAAAAACGCAGTGTTTGTCTGCCCATTTTGAGTAATTGTTCCCTAGGACTACATGTATTTGGCAGATCTTCTATGTCAAATATAACCTTCCAAGAATGGCTGTTATTAAGTGTGATGTAAGCACTTTGTGATGTAAACAAACCTCTCCTGTAATTATGTAACAAAACCACAGCAGTGTCCAAGTATGAACCATTCCTCTCTGTCTTTTCAAACATCCATGCTGTGGAATAATTTTAACACTGAACTCGACTCTGACCTTTTTAAGCCTCTCAAATGTCACAAATCTGGATTTAAAATCTTTTAATGTCTTTGGTCATTTGGGAAATTCCCAGTTCAATCCTGCCACTGAATAATTCAAGATGTTGTCATTCTTTAACAGGACAGAAATAGCCTAATATAAAACAAACCATTTCTTGTGGATGATGTGAAGGAAACTGTTTTGTTCTCCACTGTGTAATTGCACCTGTCTTTGTTCAGACCTGCGTATGAAAGGTTAACAAATAGACAGTCCTAACCTGTTCGACCTGCTTGAATACTTCTCTCACTAAATAACATCTTTATTTACTGGGAGCATACCAAACCTTTGACTTGTGGTGCATCTCTGAACATATTTTTGATGACAGTCTATCAGTTACAGACAGTCACATATCCTCTCAGGACATGTAATGGAACATTTTTGTCATTCTTAACTAAAGGTTAATTTTCTTTGTTGTATAATAATGTGGCTATTTCCATGTCAATGCAAGTGGTATTTATTGAAAACCTGCACCTACTTGTAGCAATGTTCTTTCTTAATTACTGTGCACTATTCAATTCTAACATTCATCATTTTGTCTTGCACAAAGTTAACTGTTGTTTGATTAGACAAAACAACAGCCTTCCAGTTACCACAACAGAAATCTATGTCTAACTTCCTCTTCTTTGTATTGGCACTGTTTGAGTTGCACAGATATGTTGGCAACAACCCTCACACCTTGCCTGTACCACCCAAGAGGCGACCTTTGGGGCTAAAACAATGAAGCCAATGCAGAAGTGCCAATAACTTTAGTTACTCAAGTGTAAACTTGAGGCTGGCTGCAGGAAACCTGGAAGTTATACAGCATGATTGTGTGCAGGCAAAATATGTTTTTACAGCTTAAATAAAATATTTACAGCCTAGTTCAACAAATGGCATCATGCCCACTTTTATTTTATTGAGGATTTCATGTTTTGGATAGCTAGGGACATAATTGGCATGGCTACAAGTCATAGCCAGCCGACCTTCAGTCCCACCTTAACATGGCCTCTCATTCTGTGAAGTAGGTCAATTTAGTTTGGTTAAGAGGGCATTTACAGTGTGGCAGCATCCATGGATATGCTTTAACAATGTTCCAAATCCTCCAAAGGACTGGTGTCACATGACTGCATCAAATTCTTTCCACTGTCAGTTTTCTCATAGAGTGATGAGTCCAAAAATATGGAGGTCAGTTAGCATAGATGTTTTGATAAATGTCTGAATAAAGTCTGTGGTGAGCCAATGCATACAAGATTTGAACATTTCATTATGCAACAAATAATGCATCTGATATTGCCTGGCTTTTGAATGTTAAAGCCTTAATGTGTTTTTAAAGGATTGTTGCTGAAGAAGTGCTAACAAGGGCTACAGAAATGGCTTGGGGCCCTAATGTAACCACAGCCATGGGCACTAACTTGTTCAGGTCATTCGATTTGGAAGAAATTCTCAAACAAAATAACAAGGTATAGCTGTTATACATTGGAAGTGTTGTAGCTGCCTCTAAGTAGTACTTCATTAATAGCTTAAAGCTGGCTTTTTACTCTCACCAGTTATTTCTCTTACAGCAATGATCCCAGAAAACAGTAAACAATCTTATAGGCCATAAGTCAAGGGAACCAGCATGATGCTAACTTCATGGTTGTCCCACAGAAATACATCATCCCAGCACAACGCTATTGTTGCCAGTATTTGCACAATTTAGACAGTGTGTAGGTCTCTGCCTACAACGACTTTGTAGGACAAAAGTTGAACCTAAAATAGAAACTCATGAGGAAGTAAAACACACCTAATTCCAAATGTTTCTCAAAAGTCGAACTCATTATTCCTTGATCATCTCTGGACAATCCTATCATTCAGTCTGATTCCTCATAGCCACTGGTCTGCCCTCCAGTGCATGTCTATCTTTTCTCTTTCCCTCCCTTTTTGCTCTTTTCCTCTACCCACCCCTTCCCCAATTGCATGCGCTCAGTTTTTCCACTCTCTCTGGGGAAACAAGGATCTCTTTTCTGTGCACTTCCACTTATGTATGTGTACGTATAAAAAGTGTGTGTGTACAGTGGAGAAAAAAAATGGAAATGGAGTCTTAAATAGGAGGTCTTTGTGTGTATTTCATGTCTGGTAAACTCCATATTTATGATTTATACTGTTTTTGTTTGTGTGTGCATGCGTGGGCAGCATCATGAGACCTCTTATGGTTCCTCGACCCTCCTGACCTCACTCAGACACAGCCGCATGTTTTTAGCCTTATGATCCCCTATGGAGCTCTCAGGGTCGATAAGTTCAGTTGACAGAAACAACAGAAAATGTGCTCATTTTAGCTGAGTAGGAGGACTGCTGGTTAACCAAAATAAATAAGCTAAATTGTGACTGTAGCTAACATATGGATTCTCTTTGTTGTTGTTGTTGTTGTTGTTGTTGTTTTCTTATTATCAGTTCCATAACATGTAGGTCAAAGAATTTGTTTAAACAATCCCTTAGGAATCATCTCACTTTAAAACAAACCTCAGGCTCATATTAAGTGATCAATACAGCAGACTTATGCCTAAGAAGTGCACTTTAGTGGAGGCCCATGTGATGTACATGTTAGTCATTCACTTCCCCTTCCAGATCTTTTTTTCTCATCTGTAAAATGCATCCAATTGAATCTAAATCACTACCCTGACCCTCACCAGTCTCCTGCACACTCTAAGCCAAGGCAAAGGTGGATAAATGATAAATTGATATGTTTTTGAATAGGGATTGGAATCAAAAACCAATTCCAGTTAAGAATTGATAACAACTCCTTCAAGAAATCAATATCATCTGTCTTTTTGCTAAACAATTCGCCTTGTCAATTTCTTCCACTCTGCTCTGCAAATCAAGTACGTCACACTCTCATCAGAGACAGTCAAACAATGATAAAGAAGTTAAATAGTCATCATGGCCGACAGCAAATAGAAGTGGTCATAGCTGTGGCTCAGTTTTCAACCAAAGACACTTACTGCATAATGTTTAGTGGGTGGAAACGCCAGCAACAGAAGCACTGATCAATACAGTGTGGCATTGAAAATCAGTAGTACCATGTTTTTGACATTGTTAACGCTGAAAGTCTATGTAGGCCAACTTTTACCCACACAGGGAATCGTTAAGAATTGGATCAATAATGGCATTGGTATCAATTAGGAATAGGAATTGATAAGATATTATTGATACCAGTGCCATTAAAGATTCTGCTTTTCAATCCAAAGCTTTAATGTTTCTGTTGTTGATTCCCCTACATTTTCTGTGTTGGCAAAAGTTGGCCAATATAGGTTATCAGTGGCATAAGCTTCAACACATGAAGCAGTACTATGCTGATAAAGGCTGCTGCAGGCGTTGGTGGCTCTACTTACTGAAAGTTGTGCTTAAGGCATCTTTGTGTCAAAAATTAAGACCCAGTTTTGACCTCTTCTGCCTGCTGACTGCCTTGATATTTTGACTTCATCATTTAAACAGACTGCCTCTTATTCTGACCTCTTGGATTTACAAGGAATACTGAACAAAGTGGAAGGAATTAACAAGAGAATTGTTAAGAAAAAAAGTTTAATGATATTCATTCCTGGAGAGAGTTGTAGTCGATTCTTAACTGGAATTGTTTTTTGATTCCCATCCTTAGTATCAAGACATAGGTCAGGACAGAATTATTTATGTGTAACTTATACATTTCATCTGGTCTCATTTGGCCATTTGAGAGTGCAATGTTAAATAATGTTAAAGAGAACAAAATGCACTTAGGGCCCTTCTGTATGCCAGCCCAAAGGGCTTTGACATAAGGCGCTGGTGATTTCTCCATTTTCCGCCTGGCGCAGGTGTCATTTATCTGCCCAGCGCTCAGGCTGTTTAAATAGCAAGTGACTCTCATTTGCGCCCAGAGCTGTGTTTGTCTAAAAATGTAGAGTGGTCAGGCTCAAAGCTGGTGTGTTCATACTAGTGCTTAGATCAGACCTAAAAAATCCAGTCCGTGTTCTGTCTGGGCCTGGCCTGGCCTGGCATTGGCCCTAAACTATATTTCTGTAATAAAGTTTATTGAGGTGTAATTTATGGAGAGACAGGGCTGTGTCTGCAGGAAGATGCTGCTAAAATGTAACTCACACCTGGTATTAAAGACACAGTGCATGTACTTGAGCCCCATGAATCCACTGTGAAACTCCCATTCTCTGTTATGATTAAAAATATGATTAAAGGTCCCCAAAGTTTCTGTACCTTTTTAATATTTAATTTGTAGTCCTTAATGTGTGAAATTACTCTGAAATTATTCTGAAAGGTTTTTCACCCAGTCTGTCCCCTTAAAGCACCAAATTTTTACTTGAATTACTGTTAAAATGTGATTTCATAAAGAAGCTGAATATCCTTGCATTGTTAAAATGATGATTCAGTATTAGTCTCAAATCCAGGCATACAATTCCTCCAAATGAACAAGTGAAGGTTATGCTAATGAAGAAAAGACTAAAGCTACACAAGATTGAGATAAGTAACTTAAAAGCTCACAAAAGTGCTGTGCAGAGGAATTTTGTGGGATTTTGTTGCTTTTTTGAACTAGGATGTGGGCTAATATTCTCTCTGAGTCATGCTGAAGTGTGACATAGCGTGTGTGAACTCTGGAGTGAAACAGCCCTGATAACATTTGGTGTTTGATAATATATGGTTTTTTAAGATGTGAGGCTTGGTTGGCCACCCTTGCAGCTTAGAAAAAGTTCACCCTTTGTATTCTGTGACGAGGGTTTAAGCCACTGAAGTCAAGTATGAAAAGCTCTGACTTAGTGAACACTTTGTCCCATAGATGAAAGCACTGACAGAAGTTTGATCTCCAGTCACCTTTGGGTGGCCTGTTTGGTCATTTTAGAGCCGAGTGCTGCGTCACATCACATGTTTCTCCTTTTAAGTACTGACTTCTATGTTACGAGCTTAAGAACAGTTAAAAATATACCTTAGACTTATGAGTACGGGGAAGCTTCTTAGACCTCCTTTCTTTGGTGTAAGTCAGACATAAAACTTGTTTTGAGCTGTTTTTAGCAGTAGTGCTCTTGTCTTGGCAATGGCATTCTGAAAAATCAAAAAATGTTTAGTATTATTGCAGGTCTTTCATTTGTTTTGTGCAAGTTAGACTTTCCCACAACTATAATGGATTTACTTGTATAAATGATTCAGAGCAGCTGGGTAAATGTTTGTCGTTTCCCTCTTCAAGAAACACTGAAAGAGGAAGTGAAGAAGCACAAAAACCCAAAGCTTACCATGTCTGTCAGTAAAGCAACATTGTTTAAATGAAACAAGAGGAAGGAAACTCTTTCAGGCTTTTTTGTCTCAGTTTTACTTAAGTTGATACTTTTTTATGTAAATTAATAAACTAGGAAAATGTTTTTATTGAAACTGTGAATATGTGAAAAGAGTGACTACCTTTCCAATTTGTTTGATTTTTTTAATAACACGAAGAACACATCATATTATCTATATAAAATACACAGTTTATTATATATTTTATTTATATAACGCATGGTCCCTGTAACATGTATAAACATGAATGTCTGTCCTTGTGACAGAAATAATAACAATGAATGTAACAGAGAGTCAGTTGGGTAAATGCCATGCCAATCAGCAGTTGGGGGCTGGTCTACAATGTGAAACAAAAATCCCCTATTTCTGTTATTACTTATTAATAAAATATTTATATTGTACTATAAAGTATCAAGACTGCATTTTGATGCTAAAGATAGCAGTATATTAGTGCATAAACATTGCCTTATACTCCAATAAGTAGGTCTCTGTATATGCATGGGAATTGCTAAGATTTTATTGATGCCAATAGCATTATCACTTATGATGATAGATTCAAATGTTTTTTGCTTAGGATTTTCTGTATGGAAAAAGCTGTCTTATACAGATGGTCTGTGTCAAAAATGCCACACACATGGCTTTCCTGATATATGATGCTGTACGTCATAAGCAACAGCTTTTGTAAATATCTGGCCTTTCCAATCTTGCTTGAAATCACAGAGACAGAGACTAGATGTGCAGTTACTGTCGTGCTGTGTTAAATTAATCCACGGTTTTGACCACTTCTAATTCTTGCCTGCCATAATCACGTCTTTGACTTCTTTTATGTTGCTCCTGCTGACTGCCAAAGTAACTAAGTAAGGAATTGAAAAGGGAATTGTTAACCGAAAAAAGAATATTGATTACTTAAAGGTCCCATGTCCTACAAAATCGATTATCTTTGCTTTTAATCTTGTTAGAAGGGGCTTGGAGCAGAAGAACATGATACCTTGTACTAAACTCTCAGTTCACTGAGAAATGCTGTATGAAAAGAAAATGCCCCTTAAAACACTTTGTTATTTACTTCCTGGGGTTTATTATGTAATAGCTATAGAGCCTCCACCTGCATGTGTGTTTTCTGCTCGTCACAGGTCGACACCATCAGCATTTCCAAAGAGGACGGATGATGCGATGATGCTCCACAGAGAAAAAAACTGATTATTTTTTCAACTTAATTACTAGACAACCAAGACATGATATAAACAATCAGACTCATCAGGACATGGGACCTTTAAGCTTTTTGTTATCAATCCTCAACTGGAATTGTTTGTTGATTGCCACCCCTTCCTAGTGCTCTTCAGAAGATAACCATGAACCAAAATATTTACAGCTGAAGACGGAGATTTCAATTGAGAAAATAAACAGTTTCAGCCACAGCAAACAGATCATTTTTCAAACTAAGATAGTCTGTTTCACTTAGAATTACAGTGGGTTATATGATTGTCATAGAGATGTCACCCTTTTTACTTGCAGTTTCTTTTTGTTCTGTGAGCAAAGTTTGGGTTTCCCACTGTGCTTCTCATTTCCTTATTTCCTTATGACCAGTTTTTAAAGTTCCTGGACACAGGTACTACCTCTATGGTAGGCAAGTTTGTTTCTAATCCAGACATAGGGGAAGATAATATAATTAACCTTTTATAGTTGAAGTTGCATAAACTATGTTTATATGTTTTTCAACCTCATCTGGCCATTACAAAAACAATATCAGAAAATAGGTGGGATTATGATATATATGATTATCTGTGTGGCATCTTGCTCATGTGACTTTGTCTTAGAGCTGCCTTTTTTTAAATTCTCACTTGAATATATAAAGATATTTATTGTGTACTGCCAGTCAACTATAAAATATTGAGACATGATTTTGGGTCCATTTTTCCAAGCCCTGCTCTTAGTTTCACTCTGAGGTCTCTGTAAACCACCGTCTATCTTCCTTCTTGTTTTGTGAGACCACAGATACTGAAAGTCCAAGATGAGTCTGTGTTTGTGTCATTCTCTTATGCTGAGTTTGTGTCTTTTTCCAGGTGGCGTGTGAGCCGTCACCATGGCCCCCTTCCTGCGTATCGCCTTCAATGCATATGATGTCGGTGCTCTGCCTCCTCTGTCTGACCCTCCCATCTGTGCCATCAAGATGAAAGAGTCCGTCAACACAGGTATGTGCTAATACACACGTAGAAACACATATGTGCACTCTTTTGAGACAGGAGAGTGGTAAAAACATATGGTGACGTCCCACGTTTTATTGCTTTAGTGCTCACCATCTGTTGATCTCAGAAATTCACGAGCAAGCTGAGCTGATAAACTCAAAACACTCCCTTCTGTACCACCCTCTGCTGTGATTTACATCTGATAATTGAAGACAATTATTTTGCTCTCACTCTTTTTGACAGAGAGAGGAAAGACCCTGGTCCAGAGGAAGCCCACCATGTATCCAGCCTGGAAGTCCACGTTTGACGCTCACATCTATGAGGGCAGAGTCCTAGAAGTGGTCCTCATGCAGAGCACCGAGGAGCCATTAGCCAAAGCCACGGTGGGCGTTTCTGTTCTGGCAGAGCGCTGTAAGAAGTCTAAGACCAGCACCTGCGCTGAGTTCTGGGTCGACCTGCATCCCACAGGGAAGGTCCAAATGGCTGTGCAGTACTTCCTGGAGGACAGTGATGCAGGTAAAACAGAAATAAACAGCATCCAATCTCATTTATCACTGTCCAGTATAACTTTCATACATACAAGCAAAAAGTTGAAATTCTTGAATACATTATTTGTAAATTAATTTTACTTTATTGTTACCTTTCAAACACAGCCCCATACTTCCTACCCTTTCCTAAAAAATTAGACAACTTTGACAACAAATGTACAGAGATAAACAACTACAAATAACGATGTTCATCAGAATCACTATAAAAAATAACTTACATTTTCAGTCTAGTGCATACAAGTCCCTGCATACATTCAAATTTTAGCATAAACGCAACAACAAGCACAATACAGAGACAGATTCAGGGATTTAAATAAAACTATTGCATACAATAATATGATCTGTAAGTACTGTGAGCTAACTTTCCATACAAGCTCAGGGCCTTAGCTTTCCAGTGTCTGATCCTAATAACCTGTGGAGAAAAAATGCGCAAATAGTGGGGGCTGAGGTCTTTAAAATGTAGCCTCTGTTATGTATCACTCAAGTTAAAATAATTGAAAATTACATATTGACATATGTTAGAAGTATTGTTGTGAGGATCATATTTCTAGAATTAGAGAATGTATTCCTTAGTAAGTATATTATAACAATTAAAAACCTACTTTTTTATTTAGGTTAGAATCCGGCGTGTCATTCAGTGAAAAAATAAGATTATCAGTTGTATTTTAAAAATATGTTTGACATTCCTGAATATTATGTTGCCCTTCAAATCATATCTCCTTTCATCAGGATCATGTAGAGACTTCAGGTGTTCCTCAGCAACTCAGGCAAGCAGTGAAACAATATCTGTTTTAAGTTTCTGATACTTTACTGCTGAATGATTTCAAATGTGTGATGTCATCTAACTGAGCCAAACCTTTTTTTAAACCAGGTACCTCAGCAGATGCAGACATCTATCTTATGATAAACACAAACGTTCCACCATCGATAGACACTTAAGGCACTGTGGGGCACTGTGTGAGGGGTGGGATTTCAAATGTATTAATATTATCTTCATAATAAAGTTCCCTGACCGGGAATCGAACCCGGGCCGCGGCGGTGAGAGCGCCGAATCCTAACCACTAGACCACCAGGGAGTGACATTTGCACTCATATGACAGACTACAGCACATGGCTGATAGGAAGCCTCCCCCTCCCCCACTACTCCCATGCAGCTCCTCAGAGTCTGCCAGCAGAGTTGACATGTAGTGCCCTCTGCTGGCAGAAATAAGTGCTCTAAGAGGTTTCCTTTCTTGTACCTCCTAATGCGAGCCACAGTAAACTATATCATTTACTGTTGGCCTCTCTGATGAGTTTTTGAAATTTCCCGATTGCCTCAAAACAAACTCTTTTTCAGAGAATTCACGGAGGCTTGAAATAATTACACAGTGTCAATTAGAAACTTGGCCACAAAGCTCGAGAAAAATGTAATGTCTTACTCCACTGATTTACAGAAGGGATATTGTTTTTTTTTTTTTTTTTTGTTTTGTTTTTTTCAAATTTCCAATATGTTATTTCTGAACTCATCTTTGCCTACTAATACAATACCAGTATCTTTTTGGTAGAAAGAACGCTGTCTCCACTCGATTAAGATCAGCCTGTTCCTGACACTGTAACACTATATTTGTGTCAAAAACAGTTTTGAAACAGTTATAATAAAATGTATTTCCTCCAAAATTACACTGTTAAATTTTAAAATGTAGACATTTAGTGATGATAAGGTATAGCATTATGGCGCATTCATGCATCCTGTCGATATTTCTGCCAATATGAGGGGAATGTATGGCCAATATGTTCGGCATGTACATATACAGAGTGCATGTATTCATGACGAGAGAGCTTCTGCAGTAGCATGGAATCAAATTAAGTCTAACTTTCATTTTAGCCCTTTTTAAAGTGCCTTTACGCAAAAGCACCACAACGAAGCTCTGTCATCTTGATTCTTTAAGACATTGACATTAATTCTGTGAGGCTGAGTCCATGGGCCCCCCTCTCTCCATTGTTACACCTCTGATACTACCTCTGGAGATGGAGCAAATGGGACGTCTACTCAATTTCTTCCACATTCACAGTGGCAGCGAAATGTCACAAGAGTATTAACAATGTGACTTGAAGCGGCAGCACGAATGGGGCTTTCAAGACCCTTTTTCTTTCTGTTATTATTATTTTCCCTTTCAGGTTGTGCACTTATGATGGTAGTCTCACAGTAATAAGGTTGCTAGTTTGACTCTCCTGTCCAGCAAGGCTTTCCTGTGTGGGGTTTGCCGGTTCTCCCTGTGTATGTGTGGCTTCTGTCTGGGTTTACTTTCAGACCAAAATCATGCTTAATGAAACCACAATATCAAAATATCATCATTATTTTTATTATTGTATTTATTTATTTGATTAGGGCAGTGCACACCATCAACATCTTTGCAATACACATCAATGTAAATATGCCAGAATTGGCACAATAGCTAAATTTCATCTTTTGTCCTAAGGCAGATAATTGCACAGAGAGGAAAAAAACAGATCAAAATAACAGCACATTTCACAAGACAGTAAACAGAAAAACAGTTTTAACAAATGAGATGGACACAATGTGTACACAATAAATAACTCATAATCTATCTAAAAATCATAATATCAATGCCATCATATAAAAGTCTTAAAATGTCCTTTTATTTGTTTTGTTTTTTTATATATGTGCCACACATATCAGAAGGCAGTAAAAATGTATCTCAATTAAGTCATAACCAAAAATCTACCTCTGCAATTATTATTATTATTTTTTTTTTTGTTTAACCTCATTCCTATACATAAGTGTTGGCTCACAGGATAATTTTAATTTTGGGGCCTAGAAAATGTTTTATTATTATTATTATTTGAAGCACTTTGTCGGGCTTGTGTCAGAGAACCACCATGAGAATTTGTCCTTTAACAGATTAAATTTAATTTAATATGAAAGCCATGGTTAATATCAAGGGGGACTTTATTAAATCCAAAAGGCAATTTATTTAACAGCAGCAGTGAATGAGCTAGGTAAAAACTGAGTTACATCTACACAAAAACACTGCAATAAACACCAGTAATGTGCACTGAGAGTGTGTATTGAGAGTGTAAAAGTATGAGCTCATTTAAAACAGCATGTGATTTGAAAAATTGTGTTAAGTTTTGTGACTGTATATTTATATTTTAAATAGGAAGACATTTGTAACTTGTTTTGATCAAATGTTTGTCTTTTTTTATGTCCGTTTTAAAAATGGACTGTCATTGTCATAATTCGAGAAATAGATGAATGTTTGCACTGGAGAGACTCCGTGTTATTAACAATGGAACTTTACACCTTTAAACTATAAATTTGAAAATACTGGCATTTGGACTGTCTGAAAACTCCAATACTTTGCAGCCCTCGTTACAACATTATGAATATTTGCACTATTGTTCCTCTATGGCTAGATTTACCATTAATCCAGTTACTAGCTGCATCAAAACTTTTGTTTCACTTCCTGCAGATGAAAACAGAAGTGACATACCCTGTCTGCCTCCAAATCCTGACAGGAAATAGAGTTTATGTTGGGCACTGCTTTCTGCCAGCATGGGGTGTGATGGTATGAGATTTATTGACTTTAAGGTTGTGTTAGGTTATGAGGGAGGGGTGTGGTCCCCTGTTATGAAAGAGCTCCATACTCCATCAGCTCCCACCTACACTCTCCATGGGTTTCCTGAAAAGCAATGTGTTTTTCAGGAGTATTTTTAGGCATGTGTGAACAGCCCTTAAAGCTGTCTGACTCCCCCTGTCTCCCCCCTTTCGCCCCTGTGCCTTACTCCTGCTGTCTTGGCTCGGTTCACTGAAGCGCTTTCCAAACATAAACATCTGTCAGAAGAAAAGCTCCGAGGAAATTAGTGTATCTCCCTCACCCATCTTTGCTGTGCCCACTTTCTTTTCTCTCACCCTCTTGTCTAGCTTCCTTATCTCCTGTCTGTCTACCTCTCTCACACATTTTGGTGTCATCTCAGCATGACTTTTGACCCCAGCCTGTTAAGTTGTGTCATTTAGATCTATAACCCACCATATAGCAGGAGCCTACACTGGTCTCCCTCTGTTAAACAACTCTTAGCCTTTATAGCTGACAAGTGATTAGGAGGATTGCTGTCCTTTTCCAAGTATTTATGTATTTGGAAAGAACCGATGTATGAAGCAGGCAAGTCTGCCTCTGCCATGGCGGTGGTAATACACTCCTTACCAGCCTGCTACCAACCTTTTACTATTGACCATACCAAGAGACGAGCAATTAGCTAACTAGTTGTTTGTCAAACTATAAAAGTATGAAAAACATCAACAACTTTATTTGTCTGAACATTTTAAAATTATTGTGCTTTTGGTACAAATAAGCACATTCTCTTTAGCTTATGGTGATATCTGAAGGCAGCCAACAACAATAATTTCTGCAATAAAGTGGTGCAAGGATGAGTTGGATGTTGTAGGTCAACATAGAAGTTAGCATTGTGTTTGTTCCCTTGGCTGCACGTCTACTAAATGCCTATGTGATTTTTCACTGTGTTTTGGATCACTGCTGATAATAAGCTCTGTAACGAACAAATAATTATTAAACTTACATGTTCTGTGTTTTGTGATAATCTAGACAAACCTATTTTTTTTGTAATATCTTAATCTTAAACGTAATCCATGAGAGTGAAAAGCTCGTATTAAGCCACTGTGAAACTACAACTAGTTTCTCAGGCCATTTTTGTAGTCCTTGTTAGCAGTTATTAGATGTTAATCAAAGTACTAAACCAAACTGAGTACACGAAGATAGTAGAGCCACAGTTTGATGTGTAAATTGCTCTCTCCCCTCAGCGTCGTGTAAGCCATCAGTGAGGGCCCCTCTCGAGGATGGAGTCACAACACTCAACAGAAGGAGAGGAGCTTTCAAGCAGCCTAAAGTTCACTTCATCAAGAACCATGAGTTCAGTGCCACCTTCTTTGGACAACCCACCTTCTGCTCTGTGTGCAGAGAGTTCCTCTGGTGAGAAGTCAAGTCCATCCTTAAAAGAGTTTGATATGCTTAAACTTAGCATATTAAATACACATTTCAAACTGACCTTCAGTTTGTTTTTGTATCTGTTGAAATCCACATAAAGGCCCTGCACTGTGCCCAGGCTCAGCTACACAGAAGCAGTTAATCTGCCTGTCTGCTTGTCTGTCTACATTATTATAACTGTGTTGTTCTTTTGTTTGGATGGCACCATTACAGCTCTGATAATTGCAGACCATTTGTGCTGTCACCTATTATACGTTTGTTGGATTTTTAAAAACATCAGTTTCCCAATAAGAAAAGTCCAGCCTCTAGAGAGTGTCTCTCAAAAGACCAATTAGTGGCAGTTCTAGTTTTCTAAGTGGAGTGTTTCTGGTGGGGGTTAGAAAGAGTAGGAACAACAGCAGGACTGCTATTATGAGACCGAGACTGTCTGGGGAAATCCCAAATTTTTGTCATGTTGTGTTCCAACTGTGTAAGCAGAGCTATTTGTGAGCCAAAGCCCCCCCCCTCCCTAATCCCCCATCAGAGTTCCCCTCTGGAGACGGTCTGGGGGAAATCTAATGTTTTCTTTGCTGCATATGAGTGGGACTGTGTGGACCATTGTCATTCAGGCATTAACAAAAACATCCTTATGGTCTAATTTGAAAAAAGTTTCTTTCTATTATGCGCTTAACAATCCTCATTTTCTTTTATCCCACACAGGGGGCTCAACAAGCAAGGTTACAAGTGCAGACGTGAGTGTTTCTGCTTTTTGTTCAAGATAACCTGAAGAATTTTTCTCACTTAAGATGTTATTTTCTGATGCATTCCTCACAGTTCATATTATATTTTCCCATTTTTTTCCCAGAATGCAATGCAGCAATCCACAAGAAATGCATTGAGATCATCATTGGCAGGTGCACGGGGACTGCAGCTAACAGTCGTGACACTAAGGTGAGGAAAAAACCTTCTCCTGCAGAAACAGAATCAGAAGTACCTCACTGAGCCTCAAGGGGAAATTCAGTCATTATAGCTATAACTGTAAGACATATGGAAATATGAAAGCTAGTCAATAAAACTGAAACAAAAATAAAGCATAATACAGGGGTTGGCGATTAGCTTGTGATGATATTTGGATATTTGTGGTCTGGATGGTGACTTTTGTTTTTTCTTACCAGTGACTCCATGACATCACAAACAGTAATGCCTCAGCCACAAGCAGCTCTGCGATGCAAGCTTTTACACCGGCAGTGTAATTTCTCAAAGCAAAATTGCAGCTGTTATTGTACACTAATGTCAGATTTCTCAAAATGTTGCTTCTGGTTATTGATTATTTTAGTTCTGCAAAAAGATCATTTGCTGCCAAATATTCTCTGATTTCTCAAGTTTGTTGATGGCATTGGCGTTATGTAATAAATGACCCCTGCAGCACAGATAAATTGCATCAGTCCCAGTGACAGAAATAATAAAATTAAGTGTAAAAGAAAGATGGAGAGTGAAATGACTTAATACCTGCTGCCTGGTGGGAGGTTTTCTGAACAACAAATTACAAAAAAGTCCCATATTTCTATATAATATTAATTAATAAAATGATGATATCATTACATCATTGTTTTATATGGGCTGATTTGAGTCTGAAATAATGATTGATTGATTGATTGTAGCATTAAAAGTTGCGACATTTTGGTTTGTCAGTATTTTCTTACAGCCCTAAGTATTTGTTTGGGTGTTTCTATGACAGGTTAACCACACATAGCAAAATCTGCACAGACAAATTAACACTATCAGAGTTAATAATAAATCTTCTTATGTGTCTGTATGGGTACGCACCACAGAGTGTTGTTTTCGCTCTTTTTGGAGAGCTGGTATTTTAACACTCATTAAGTGTAATTATTAACTTTTGGAGTTAAAATGTAAAAGTTTGTGACACTTAGCAGTGTAAATTTTGATCATGACCTTTATGTAGTTTTGGAATGCACTCTCTCAGAATATATTTTAACTACTTAAGAGTTATTGCTGTATTTATTTACTGTATATTACTTACTGTAAAAATTAGCTCAAATAAAGGCACCATGTTTGGTTAGAGCAAATATGTTCAACAAAACATTTGCACACCAGTCGTTTAATGATGTGGGTCTGTGGCATCTATTTGTGCTTGTCCAATAATGGGGGCGGGCAGGATGATTGACTCTACAAGTGTCACTTACAGGATCATAGTTAAAGATCCTATAGTGACACATACAGATTTGAATTACACCATTATTTTACACTTGATTTTGACACCAACTCCTTTTCAACTGAGAACACATTTTCAGGGTACAATAAACTCTGCACTTATTGAAAATTTGCCAAGACCAACATTTCAGCTCTTCTCAATTTGCTGTGCAGGGTGTTTAAAAGCACTAAAGGTTTATAGATTTATTTATCAAAAACTAAGGCCTGAAAGATTAAACATTCTGTCTTAAATGTCATAGCTTGAGATATTTTTCATTATTTTATCATTAGATTATCTTCTACTGTTCGCCCAGTTCTACCTCTCAGTCTGTCTAAAGGTGTCCGCAATTTTTGAGGTTCTGAAATATACAGTACAAGCAAAAAATTATGTTAGACCCAGCAAAATGTTTTAGACCATTACTCAATTTGTGTGGCCTTTCCCTGCTCAAGTCAGGGAGATCTGATCTCATGTAGCTTCTCACTGGCAGATGTTTCAAGAAACCCTGATGTGACATCTTTTGTTCATCAATAGTAAATTTAATGTATTTTTTTGTGTTTTAGTTCCAGAAAGAGCGCTTCAAGATCGACATGCCACATCGCTTCAAGATCTATAACTATAGGGGCCCCACATTCTGTGACCACTGTGGCAGCCTGCTGTGGGGCCTCTACAGACAGGGTCTTAAATGTGAAGGTGAGTTACATGTGTAGTCGTTTCTCTTTCATAGTATATCGCGGTACCTTCTGCCAAGTGACATTTTTCTCTTTCATTGCATCCTCTCCTGCATCTCCTTTACCCAGACTGTGGCATGAATGTGCACAGTTACTGTCAGAAGAAGGTGGCCAATCTCTGTGGAATCAACCAAAAACTCCTGGCAGAGGCACTGTCTCAAGTCAGCCAGGTTTGTTCAGTTACAGACTATTTTTATTTCATTTTGGATGGACTGTATGCACAGTGAGTGCCATTTAGTCCTAAAATCTTGAAAAATTATTATTATGGATCAGTTTTTCAACCAAATCTTTTACGCCTAGAAATCTTTGAAGAAGTCTGATACCCCCACAGCAGATATTGGGATCTACCAGGATATGCAAAGTGCAAAAGTGGATCCTAGTGGTGAGTAAATATCGGTACAGAGTTGCTCGATTTAATCAAAATTTATTTGTCAGAGCATATGTGGAATTGTTGCAGATCATCCATGTTTCTGTGTCGCATGAGTTTGCATTCTGATTTGCATTTGTATTTATTTTATTGGTGCAATGTGATCTCAGCAGGTGGAAATGGCAAGCCATGTGAGGGCCTAAGTCCAGCCCCAGCCCCAGCCCCACCCAGGTCCTCACGCATAAACCTTACTCTCAACCAGTTGGTACTCCACAAGGTGCTGGGGAAAGGCAGCTTTGGCAAGGTAGGCCCACAATCTCTCTCCCTCATTTCCTCATGTCAACATTGTTGTTTTTCTTAGAGAAAAAAAGTAGAATGTAAGAAAAAAATGTAACTGCTTTTTGCCAAAGATGCATTTGTGTCTGAAAAATCAGTCTGTATCCTTCATAGCAAGTAAAAAAAATCTGTGAATCAGTTGCAATCATTCATGATGAGAGTCAGGGGCTGAGCTAAAAGGGACATTTGACAGAGCTAAACCAGAACCAAGGAGGATCCTTGCACATGTTCCTGCATCATTTTTGTCTCCTGTAGACAGTAATAAACACCATATTCAAGCCATGAATAAAGATTAAAAATGACCATAAATTTCTGCATCATTTGGACTAAACATCATGGTTCCAACCCCTCTTTCTTTTAAGTTATTTTTATCAGGGTCATTATTATTTTTATTATCTTTTAGAAGATTAAAAAATAGGATCATGTTTAAGATATTTTTGAAAGGTCAAAATAAAAGAGTGGCTACGTGGAGAAGCAGAAAAACTATTCCAGATGTTCAGACCTCCACTTTTTTTGGCAACTCTCCTAAGCTCGCTCTGTAAAATGAATTATTTAGAGCAGGGCTGTAAACTCCGGCAGAGAAGGGGCCAAAATTTAAAACGCGGTATAAGATGTGGGCCAAACAGGATCAGCATTTATTGAACAGTCTAAAACTGTCTATGTTTTATTCAGAAATATTACATTTCTACAGTATATTTATTTTTGGGCAAAAATATGTCATTTTGTGAATCTAGATGTCCACATAAGACCAATTATCGATTAATTTTCTTGGGAAGCATTTTCATAATTTATTTATGGTCTCATTTTCAAGTTGTGAGTCTTCTTTAGTGAAGCATAATCTTCAGTTTTTAATAGGTTTACTGTGCCTTAATGCACCAAATGAAGCCATTAAACGTGCTCATATTTTTAATGAACAGTGAACTGAATGCTCATATTTTAATACAATGAACAAAATGTGAGTGTAGTTAATGTTCACATCATATCCTTTTAATGATTTTGCATTGTATTTAAACATAGTATAATTTAACATTTTATGTTATTTTTTTTAGATATTTATTTATTTTAGGCAAGGTTTGAAATCACGGTCAAAGCACTGATCAATGTATTGACCACTGATTAGTTTAGTAGCAATGGGAGGATGGATTGATGCACAAGTCTTGACCTGCATGGCAGCTTTTACAGTGCATTGTGGGATTTGTAGTTGGAGTGCTATTTGATGTAGGGCCATTAATAATAGACATATGAAATGATCTCATGGGCTGTATTTAATTATATCATGGACCGGATCTGGCTCGCAGGCCTTGGGTCTGACATGTCTGATGTGGGAATCAGCAGATTGGGTGTGATAACTGTGGATCTGAGGCCAAGTTACCTCCACCAAGGAGGTTATGTTTTTTTGTTTGTCTGTTTGTTTGTTTTTTTGTCTGTCTGTTTGTTTGTGAGCAAGATTACACGAAAACTACTGGAGGGATTTTGATGAAAGTTTTAGAAGATGTTGGTAATGGCCCAACTTAAAAAATGATTAGATTCTGGTGGTGATCCAGATAACTGCCATGAGCGAATGGTCATTTTTGCTCAATAACTGTCTAAGTAATAATGATATCAACATGATTCTGAGTGCTAGGTGTGGGTTTCCAGGGTCAAGGAATCATATTATGAGGGTAACTTCATCATGGAACTATTGCTTATAGATGTAACAGCAATATGTGAGCTAGTTTGGCTGAGTTTTGTGCTCTAGTTACAAAAAGCTCCATCGTTTGAAAACATTTCCATTGATTTGTTGGTGATCAGTCAGGGCAAGGTTGGATGGCTCAGGTATATCCATTCATAACCTGGAAGATTCAGAGGGTTTGTGAAACATTTGGGGTCTAAGCCTTGTTAGCCACCCCTTTGCTCTGCCTATTTTGGATGTCATGAAACAAGACACTCTTTGTAAATAAGCTAAAACATGACATTTCAAGAAACTTCATACTCGATACTGCTTGATCCATGGGCAGTTTTCTTGTTTTTTAAGTAAATGTGGCTTGTAAGTGAAATTACATTTTTTTTTTTACCAGCAATTTAACAAAATGTACTCACCAAAATCTGATTTTTTTCAGTGTGCTGTCCATTGATTAACATGTAGACCAGGTATTGCAGGTATGCATGTTTTTATTGGACAAGCTATACATCTTTTTTGGAATAGGCTTTGTCTCCAAAAAGGGACTGTCACAAGTAAAACACAGAGAAATGTTTTCTTTTTGTGTATTTTGGGTCACAAGGAAAAGTCACCCATGAAAAATAGATTTAGGGTGTTTTCACTGCTGTCAGGTGTCAGAAATGGTCAAAATTGACAGAACCGCTATGTAATGATTTAACCATGTTTTTATATACTGGTAATAAAATAACGATTTTAAGACACCTTTTTAAAAACTGTGCTTAACAGACTCTTACATGTCCCACATCTTGTTAAATCATACAAATGAAAATTTGTTTTCAGATTTAAAACAAAACAAGCTTTAATTTATTCATTTTAATACATGTAAGGCATCATTAGACCAAAACCTACAACATTTTAAGGCTGATTTTTTTCAGGCAAAATTCAAAGTTTTGGCATTATTAGGGCAAATCTAGCCTGGTGACAAAACCTCAGACATCTAGTGTCCTTACTTACGGTAACTGAATTCAAGAATGCATGAACTCTGCAACAGAAAGACATAGGAGTCTCTATAACTGATGATTCTCCTCTGTGATTGAACTCCATGTAGTCAGTGTGATTAAGAGTAATGAAGTGCTCACTCCAAGTGATTATAAAACCCTAGGTGCTGTTGGCAGAGCTGAAGGGGCAGGGAAAGTTCTTTGCCGTGAAGGTTCTGAAGAAAGACGTCGTTCTCATGGATGATGATGTGGAGTGCACCATGGTGGAGAAGAGGGTCTTGGCCCTCGCATGGGAGAACCCCTTCCTCACACATCTCTACGCCACGTTCCAGAACAAAGTAAGAAAGCAGACTAATCATGAACAATCTCTCACACACTCATGTCTTATTGTGTTAAAGAGAGCTAACAATTATATGTTTTTCCCACAGGAGCACCTATTCTTCGTGATGGAGTTCCTGAATGGAGGTGATTTGATGTATCACATCCAAGAAATGGGGCGCTTCAACGTCGTCAGATCCACGTAAGCATAATGCTGCCTCTCCCTTTGACACACATGAATTTAAAACAATGTGCTTTATTACCACAAATATATGATTAAATAGGCCAACAGTGTTTCAAAAACTGATGTTAAAGTCTTAAACCATTAATAGCGATCATATAATCATTTATACTCTTCATTGGCAAAGGGACATGTTTACTTTTGTCAGCTGATAAATTAATTCGTGACTCAGAAGAGATAAGTAGGTTACCTAAAGTCTGTCTTTGTATTGTTAAAATTTAGATAAATAACCTTTGTAAGTTCTTAAAACCACAGAATATTGTATAAGAGGGGATAACTTTAACTTCTAACATTAACAGGATCAGCAAAGTTACATGGGCTAATTCAAAAATGGATGTCAGGGCAAAATCCCTGAGACCAAAAGTGAATTAACAGATGCAAAAATGACATTTGAAAAAAAAAATACTTAAAATAGAGTTCTTGCTTGTTTTATTATAACACAATAAAGCCTAGTTTCCACTAGAGGGTTCAGTTCGGTTCATCTCGGTACGGCTCGCTTTTTGTGGCGTTTCCATAGCCTAAAATTGGGACAGGACCCCTTAAAAGCGAACCATACCGTCCTACTTTTTGGGACCCTTCTGTTGGGGTGCCAAACATACCGATCCGACCCCAGAAGTTGGAGCTAGAAACACTGCAGCCCGTTGATTGGTCGAAGGAGACGTCACTTCCCGTGCGACAGCGGTAATAAAGAACAACACAGCCCGCCATGTTTAAATCTCCACTCGTCTTCGTGAAGATAACTCTCAAGGCTTTTTTGTTTGGAAAATGGCATCAAGATCGAGCGTCCCATGGTCTACTGTGGAGGTGCAGACCTTCATCAGTATTCTCGGTGAAGAGAATCGTTGCTCTTTGTTTACTGTGTCGCTTTTTCGTTGTATTTAATAGCGGGGTACACTGTGTCGCACTGCTATGATGTCATGCTATCGGTATCCGGCTTACACGCCACCTACCAAGTAGGGTACGGCTGGCTGTGGAAACGCAACCAGAATCAGGCTTTACCGAACCGGCCTGAGCCAAACCGTTCCGATCCATACCGGACCACTTAGTGGAAACGGGGCTTAAAATCTTCACATGTTCACAAGGACCACATGCAGTGCCCATCACAACTATGCTATTCTTTTTGTCAATGCTGCACCCTCACTTGATTTCAGATGCACTTTAAGGGCCCTATTATGTGCCAGTGCAAAGTGTTTTGGTGTCCAGTGCAGTCGTCTCATGTTTTCCACCTGACGCAGGTGTTATTCTTACGTCTTTCGCTCAGTAGTAAATGATTTCCCATTTGTGCTCCGACAGGTAATACTCCCAGAATCAAGAAAAGCACACACACAGTCAAAGATTCTCATGCAGAACAGAGCTTCTTTAATAGTATGGTTATTTATTATTCCCACCAATAAGCTCTCTGATGAAATTACAGGCTGTTCAGTGTGTTTTAGCCACACAACAAAAGAAAACAGTCAATGATACCTTTTAAGAAAATGAGCTGTAAGGAGTCCATCATAATCATAAACTTGTCTGATCCTGGCATTTATCTGCAGATTTTGATAAATGAGGCTTCATTTACTCATCTTGTTTCTGATGTTCTGTAATGCTTCACTGGGGTCTTATTTTAATCTGAGCATCAACACATTTTATACTGTGTCCTGTCTGTGCTCTTAGTGTTCAGTTGAACAATAAAAGAAAAACTCAAAGTAACTGTTCCTAAAGCTGGGTCCAGATAGACCTGTGGGTTTGTTGGAAAAAAAAAGTCATTTTCAGCAACATAATATTCAGAACTTGTGCTTTTTATTGCAATGAAACTGTGTTTAATTGTTGCCTAATCATCAACCCTCAGGTTTTATGCTGCTGAGATAATAGTAGGACTGCAGTTCCTCCACTCAAAAGGCATAATCTACAGGTAGGACCCTAAGACCACTCTTTACTAATGTCTTTACTTTCTATATTCAACCTTCTAATTAAACAGAGAAATCTCAATGACTCTGTTTTAAACTTTAATTTATAATAATTGAAACAAATTCAATAAGGCTTCCGCTCTGTTGTTTCTGTTCAGAGATCTTAAGCTGGACAATGTGATGCTGGACAAAGACGGACACATAAAGATAGCAGACTTTGGTATGTGCAAAGAGAACGTCTTTGGAGAAGCCAGAGCGACCACGTTCTGTGGGACACCCGACTACATCGCTCCTGAAGTAAGTATTAGTGGCTCATAACACTAACAGTCATTTTAAATACCACTGATAAAGTTTCAAGGCTCTTTATGAGCATGAGAGTGATTGTTAAACTGTTCATGCATCCTGTTATTCATAAAACTTTGTGTTCCCCCTGGTGGTGATGAGGAGGAATGTCAGAATCTGCTCTCTTTAATCATATAGATACATGTCTTTGTTCTTCTCAGTGACTGATGGTTTATATCATCAAACTCTCTCTTTTCAGATCCTGCTTGGACAGAAGTACACCTTCTCAGTTGACTGGTGGTCTTTTGGTGTGCTGGTGTATGAGATGCTGATTGGTCAGTCACCTTTCCAAGGTGATGATGAGGATGAGCTGTTTGAGTCCATCAGGACAGAGACCCCTCACTATCCTCGATGGATCACCAAGGAGTCAAAGAGCCTGCTTGAGCTGGTAATATTCCTGTTAAGATGCCTATTTTGACATCTATAGCTGTCATCCCTGAGGCTGGGGTATGGTGCTTTCCATTTGGTCATTGAAGTCTGAATATCCAAGTTACAAATTAGATACATATGTTGGTCAGAATTTCTGCTGGCAGAGTCAGATGATCTTCAGGTACCCCGAGGTTACCAGCTCATAAAGGGAATGTGCTTTATGAGGATGTGACTTTACTCCCAGTTACAACATCCGGAAATCAGGGGTAAATTGAACGCACTATTGTTCCTGTTGGAGGCTAAAATCCTAACCTCAGCTTGCAGTGCTGGGAAAGAAACGATTTAAACTCTGTTGGTAATGCTCACTAGCTATAATGTTCTCATTAAGTTTGTCGCTGGTAATTTACGAAGAATGCCACGTTAATAAACCATCTTTTGCTACTTGATTTTGTAACATTTTGGCTGAAGATGTGATGAATTAAAGTTACTTGTCATCATTGCCTAAATCTATGTGACGCAGAGCAGACTGTTGAATGCTGTGGAACTTTGGTAGCAGCAGGCTTCTTTATGGCTGAGGGAGTTAACTCTCTCTGATTGGTGGACAGATGTTTGCAGCAGCTCTCCAAGTCAGCTTTGTTATGGCTTCAGCAGGTGAAAGGCATCAGCCTGGAGGAAGCTTCCCTCATACACAAACCATTATAATCACACTCAAACTACAACTACACACTCATGCAGGACTCTCTAAGGTTGAAAAACAGCCAGAAGAGGGGGTGCTGTGGCAGTAGTAACATTGATGCATCTAATATGAGTCTTACATGGGCTTCTGGAAAAGAGGGGGTTTGTGTCATGGTTCTGAAAAGAGAGCATTTGTGTTGTGTTTCCAAAAAGAGGGGGGTTGTGTTTTTGACCCACTGCATTCATGCCACAACAAGCATGTTTTAGACTCTCAATGGCAGCCATTCTCTTCCAGCTCTCCTCAGTCTTAAGTTGCTCAGGTCATAAGATATAACTCAAACCCTCAGCACACTAATATGTTTGGGGAGATACACTAACCCAGAATTA
Organism: Cetoscarus ocellatus; assembly: GCA_037902135.1. Taxonomy (NCBI): domain Eukaryota; kingdom Metazoa; phylum Chordata; class Actinopteri; order Labriformes; family Labridae; genus Cetoscarus; species Cetoscarus ocellatus. The sequence continues at coordinate 1,226,575 of JBAMNC010000573.1, forward strand.
ATCTTCATAAGCAACAGTATTATTACTACAGGAATACACTTGTCTGGATTTGGATTTTGGTTTCCATGGATCAAACTCATCCTTCCACTGCATGTTGTGAAGCCACTGTGTTCTCCTCCTTGGCACTGTGCTTTGGATTCAGATTTTATGTTGTGTTTAAGGGTGCACAGCCCCTCTTTGGCATTGTTAGTGTTGTACAATCTAACACAATTTGTGTGTAACATTTTGTGGGCATTTTGTTCCCTTTGACGCTGACTCTCTCTCTGATTAAGACACTGAATTCTCACATGGCAGGATTTGAATGTATGCTCCTCATTGGCACAACATAGCATGAGTGGAGTTTGTGATTTTTCTGATAATTAAAATGTCCCTCTCTCCATCTAAATTTCAGTTGTTTGAGCGTGACCCCACTCGCAGATTGGGTGTAGTTGGAGACATCCGTGTACACGCATTCTTCAGGACCATTAACTGGCCAGCGCTGGAGAGGAGAGAAATGGAGCCTCCTTTCAAGCCCAAAGTGGTATGAGTGCAACTATTTCCAAACAAAAATGATAAACCTTGAATGCATCAGAATCAGAATCAGAATCAGAATCGTTTTTTATTGCCAAGTATGCGACACATACAAGGAATTTGACTTCGGCAGTTGTTTTCTCTCTAGTACAGTGAACGAGACAAAATAAAAATAAGGTAAATGTAAAAAATTTTAAAGAAAAAAAATAGAGGATAAGATTAAATAAATAAAATGAAGAAATATAAATGTACAAAACTCTTAACAATAAAGTGTGTGTGTAATGCATGCATGTATATATAATAACACATGGTCAAAAAATGATCCTAGCAGTCTGTTTTATTCCATTAACGTAACTGAGATCCCCAACCTGCCACCCACAGAAATCCCCTGGAGACTACGGCAATTTTGACAGAGAGTTCCTGAGTGAGAAGCCGAGGCTTTCCCATGCTGACAAGAACCTCATTGACTCCATGGACCAGACTGCCTTTGCTGGCTTTTCCTTTGTCAACCCCAAACTGGAAACCATGATGGGCAAATGAACAAAAGGACTCCCCTCGCAATGCGGAGGAAATCTGCTTTAAGCCTAATCACTTTGTCTTCTTATGGTCAACTGGATGAAGGAAAGAACATGAAAAGATTTGGGCTTGACAGACGGATAATAAATAGTGAATACAGGGTTTGCCAACATCTAAAGCAATAATCCTGTCAAGCTGTCACACTGTATACAGTGAGTGTTTGAAAGATTACCTAACTCCAGGAAATTAAGGGAGATTTTTCCACATTACTGCTACTTAATCAATGCTGGGGGCCTCAGTGATTTTCTCTTTTTTGCCATGATTCCCTGTGATTACATTTTGAATCCCTGAAAATTATCTGAAATGCAGTGGTTCTCAGCTGGTGGGTCAGGGCCCAGAATTGGGATGTGGAGCTCTGTTTGCTGGTTGAATATGTGCCTGTGTTATGCCCAGTCTCAAGGTTACCAAAAAAAAAAGTGACCCCTGCTCCCCTACATTCCAAGATTGCCCATGCAAAGAAAAACACATACTGCAGTTGCAAAATTTGTATTTATTTTGATAAACACAAGAGAACTTTGGCAAGAGAGCACAAAATAAACAAAACCTCAACTGACTCAGCTCCCTGAAATAATGACATTACATATACCCTTACTACGTATCTAACAGAACCGTGCCCACGGAATCTGGTCTGAACTCTTTAAAAGAATAAAAAAAATGTTATGATGTTATAATGTTAACGATATGTTAAGTTATATCTACTCTTTCCTTAAAAAGCCAATATTTTGCCCTAACTCAGGTTCATTGTTGAGATTTTTCACTGTGTTGTATCATTGTTGATAATAAGGTCTGTGGCAAAGAAAAGTATATTTAAAAAATCATCTACATTTTGTTCATCGTGATAATCTTCAGAACAAACCTAAGTTTTGTGATTAATCATAATCAGCCTGAATAAAAAGCCACTATTTAGCTATTATGAAACTACAACATAGCTTTTCAACTTAGAAGCCAGCCACTAGCCCACTTCCAGCATATAACAACATGTTGTAACCTCATGCTTGAGAATTTTCTTTAAATATAATGAACTGATCAAGTTGCTGTCCATGGCTGTAGCTATGGTGAATATATTATCTTTTATTAAAAAATAATCAGAAATTATTGCATCAGACACCCCAGCCATTTTTGCAGTCCTTGTTAGTCTGCAATCATTCTTTTAAAAACACGCATAAAATTTAAAAAATGGGTCAATATGAGATGCATTTCATGTTGCAAAATGAAACATTCAAATCTCAAATGCATGTACTTACCACGTACCTCATTTCAGGTATTTATCCAGAAAGCCACTCTAAAACCCGATATACTTTCAGCTATGAGAACCATGTGCTAAAATGCTAATTCACTTTTTAGACGTATCCCTTAACCTCCAGCTAAGCCCCACCCCCTACAAATCATCACATTGTTTAGAAACACAAAACTGGTCTTTAATTATGTGCTTCATCAATATGTCTGATTTGTTCTATCTCTCTGATAAGCATATGCCTGAAAGGTCCAAACTGTAACATTGTGAGTGAAATAATGAAATAATGTCTGTGAAAACAATGTCTGAAATAAGGAATTCACAGGGACATGAATGCCTTTCATTTTAACTTATATAAATACACACTAGACATTGCACTCACAAGTCTTGGGAGTTCAGTGGTACATAATGTACACTTTCCCTTTTGCTTTGCCGATTGTATGCCTTTATTTACACTCAGCCTGCATGTGTTTATGCCTTATCAAACACATTCACATGTGGATCATTCTAGAAGTATATGGTGCTGCTGTAGTCAGTTTTTTTTTTTTTTAAATAAATCCCCCTGAAAGACAGATAAAGGCCTCAAAGAAAATATTGTACTGTAAGAATTTGGGAAATGTAAATCCAATGGAGTTGGCATTATGCTAATACAGAGCTGGATTGTTTCCTGCGTCCCTGTCTTAAGGAACTGGAGGTGCTTAAAGAACACCTCATACACTTTCAAAAGAGTAAATCTGAATTACAAATTCTGCACAGAGCGTGCATGGCTGTTTCCTTGTCCCATAGGTGCCATTTGTGTCAGACCTCTGCCGTATCTAACTGAAGCATAATGCAAACAATCAATCCATGCATAATATTAAGTGTCTCGGCTGTCATTACTGTCGAGCTGCAGCAGCAGTACGGTACTGAAGCTGAATATCTCTGTGCTGAAGGATGTGTTATTTTGTGTAGGAGGGCTGGGCATTTTACTGTAAAAAATGGGTCTTTTATGTATTATATTACTTGAATGTAGGAATTTTAACAAGAAAATAATAGAGCTGTATGTTACATTTATATATGTACTTTATCATGAGCTTTTTGTGAAGTATGGGTATACTTTTTTTTACTATCCTTGTCTTTTACAACTTACTATAAATAAATATATTGTAAACTCTTAATCCCTGTCAGCCTGAGTCACTTGACTTTAGTTTAAATTTTATTTAAACATGCTGAACATGTGTTTGTCAAGGCTTCTTAACCAAAAGTTCTTAAAAAAAATCAAAAATCCTTCTGTGAAGACTAACATATCGTAGATTTTGCTACCAATCACTGCATTCCTGCTGTTATCGTTTTACTCTCCTATCAAGGTTTGTTTCACATAGTGTGTACTTATTAGAGGCGCACGATATTATTGATTTGATATTGGTATCAGCCGATATCAGCATTGAAAGTTAGGTATCGCATCGAAAGATATTGAAATTTTTGCAGATATTTACGGCCGATATATTGGCCTCACATACCAGCTAGAATATCGGCAAATTACACAAATGTACAATATTGATGCACCTTATCTTCACTGCATGAGTACATTTAAAAATCTGGGGTTTCATTATTGCAAGAGTTTTCTTGTTTTACATCTGTTCCTCGCAAAAATATACTGAAAAACTAAAAGAATCAAGTCCATTTTTGTTAAGTACAGAGCTTGTGCTGGACCAGAAATATCAGTGTTGGTATTGGCGATAATGAATTAAAAAATATCAGCATATCGGATATCAGCAAAGATTCAATATCGTGCATCCCTAGTACTTATGTATGATATGGTGCCAATATTTGGTTCCTCTGTATTGGGTGAATTCAGGATGACTGGAACATAGCTGTACAAAATAAGGCCTCATTTTCTTGACCAAGGAATAAAAATAAAACTCTGTTTTCCAAGTGAAACCGTAGATACCTAAAAGTCAGCTTTTTCATTCTTAAGGTGAGGGAAAATAAATGTATGTTTCCAAGGTTTCATCCAAAGACAGTGAACAGCAGAGGTAATAAATTGCTTCAACTATGTGTTGACTAAGAAACACTAAATGTTGAAGCTATGTCTTTATTTTTGAATTAACATTGCATTTGTCTTGTGAGTCACTTCAGGTGATTGGAACAGTGCTACAAGACAAGATTTTGCTTAAGTTAATACAGTGCTGTTTGATGATGACCCCAAAGTCATTTGATGTCCATCTTAAAATGCCTTATAAAGCCTGTAGAAGTTTGGTAGGTCCACTGCTTCCTACTTACAGTTTTATCAAACTTGTCCGTCATGTTGGACTTTTGAAATACTTCCACAGTTAATAACTTACCTTTCTAAATTATGCCATTCTCCCTGTCAGCTGGGGTTTTTTCACAGCTCAATTCAGCTGCTGGATGTTTCATCGGATCCAGTCTCAGGCTGGATTGCACATGGATGATATTTGCAATAGAGGCTTGGCCTGTGTCAGCAAGCCCTTTGGAGTGTGTACAGCCATCCTGCTGCTAAGTGCGTGCAAATGCTTTGGGCGCAAAGTAGACTAGGCCGTGTTTGACCTGACACCTAAAAGGACGGCGGCACTCAGATTGCTCCTTCTGAATGAATTTTGCTGTAAACACTTGGCCTGTGTAAACAGACACAGATCATTTTGATCCAGAGACTATCTCTGTATGTGAATGCTCTAGAGTTGAGGAGCCACCACTTGCAAAGATAGGCCACTCACCTTTGGAGACTGTGAGGGAGTTGGCTTACAGGATACTGCATCTGGATATTCTCTGCAGTATATAGTCTCTTCTGCACTGGACAAATAACAGAAAGCCCAGAAATATGAAATTAGTCTGGAGTACAAGGAGAGTCATATGCGGGGCATGAACACACTACAAGGTCATCTTCACATAATTACTGTTCAAAAACTAAGAGAGAACCAGCCAAGACGGGCATTGAAACTTTTAACCTTGACTCCCTGAAGGCTGCTAGAGAATCAGATGGAAATGCAAGCATTTTTCCACCTTGGAGACTAAATTGCAGCTTTGTATTGCATGACCAAAGCAGGATGCATCATCACATGCATAACCGGGCTCCGGAGATTTTTTACAAATAGGCCCGATAATATTAGTAACAAGACGATCCATGACCAAGGTGAAACATTTTTTTTTAGAAACTCTTAAAACAGCTGCACAAAAATTACAATAATAATTGTATGCAGAACCATTGATCCCAGCTGTGCCTTTGTAAGATGGGAACAGAAAAGATCTGTCATTGATTTGTTCGAGTGTATTATAATGCATACTTTTTGGTTGGCTTTTGGTTTTAAGATCCAGTGAACAAAAAATGTGTTTTTTATCTACAAGAGGGAAAGATCCTCTTGTAGAGAGACTATAAAAAAGGCAGGAAAAGCTCCCTTGCTTGGAGAATATTGGATATTTTGGAAACAACTATATATATATATATATATATATATATATATATATATATATATATATATATATATATATATATATATATACATATACATTAACTTTAGTTGGAGTGTGAAAAATCCTGCATTCAATTTTTTTTATATCACTTTGATATAATGGTAAAAAAAAATGTGTCAAATATGTGATGCTGAATTACTAACAAAATTATGCTCTGAAAATAATTTATAATAAAGACACTTGTATCAGTCAGTTACTTCGGGTAAAAAACATACAACACAATATCTGTTATGGTGTAAATCTTGTGTTAATGCACATTGGTCTTACTATTTTAAAGTCTCCCATGTTGTGAAATATTTTTGAAGTGGGTGGTATGAGAGAATTGACCAAGGAAGAAAGTTTGTTTTTATTTCATAATTTCTGTAAGAGCTGAGCACCCCAAATGTCAGATCTATGATCGCCCCTGGTTAGCGATGTAAATACATCAAATCAAGCACAGACTATACGTGTCAGTGTGCTCTGCCATCCATGGTCAGGTGCGGTAACTGCACCCCTCATGTTTAATGTGTGGACCTGAAGGCGAGGAGACATTCCTGCAGTGCGCACGGTTTATGACCAGTCCTCGTTCTCTGTCCCTGTCCCCTGTAGTCCTCTGCCTTCTGCAGGACGTGGACAGGGGACAGATTTAATGAAAACTACGACGACATTCATTGGAAAACACTCATGTCTCAGTTAAAGTAAGGCAGCTGTATACAGCATTGCAGCATCAAAGTTAGAGAGAATAAAGCATGCACAATTATCAGGTCGGATAAATGAGCAAAAAGCATTCATTCTAAAATAAAAAAATATGCATTTGTTTACTTAATTTCCAAACTCTGCTTCATTAAGAAGCTCCCACCCTTACACTTCAATAAAATGCCTTCATGGATTATTTGGGAGTAAATGTCTGCCCCCTTTTGATTTATTCATGTTTCTCAGATTGTTTCCAGTGTTAAGACAAGATCCGATCGCTGTTCTGATGAGCACCTTTATCGAAATGTTCCCACCTCAGCGCATTGAAAACGTGGATTTTGCTCTGCTCTTTTGTTGGAATAGGGAACCGAAGGGCTGAGGCTTTGTGGAGGATTAAGTGGGCAGTAGCCTGCGTGAGATACAAAACCTGTTTCAGTCGACAGTTATAGCTTGAATGCTCATAGAAACGCCGAGAAAATGAAATATAAGGCGAAAAAATATGGAAAGCAGTTTTTACAAGACGGCATATGGACTTTGATCATTCCATTCACAGTGCCAAGGCGGATTTCCAGCAGTTTCTTCCGCCCTCTTCCCCCCCAAAAAGGGAAAAAACCGACTTGAAATCTTTGTGTAGAAGTAGACAGCACAGTTTTGTCCTGTTTTCATTAAATGCTGTTACTGTAATTCACTGAAGTCGCTCATTTGTTTCTTTATCATACAGTATTGGTCGTTTTATTTACTTAAAAAATCACAATCAATGAATCAAGCAACTTGGGGTCATTTTCAATAACACTATTTCATAACAACTTCATTTTCGAACGAATTAGTCTGTTCGTATAATAAAGTAATCCACTTATCGAAAGTGGGTCGATTTTACGTATAATTAATGCCAGCGCAACCATTAACTAAGTACTGATACCGTTGGGGATAAAGCCCTGAAATGGCTGCTCAGTCCAAGCCCTTCATATTTGAAACAATTTACAAAAACAGACACCAAACTTGAATTTTTTTCGGACTGTTTGAGCTCGCTTCAGATTTTTGGCTTGATTCTTGCAGTGTGATATTTTATTGTGTGTGTGAAGATGGAAGTCAGTGTGATGTAGCCGGGCTCAGAGGCATATAGGCGGCAGAGCATGCGCAGTGGCCGTTTGTGCCATATTGGAATGAGGTCGTGCACGAGAACGGCGTCAAGCTAGAGAGACGCCGAGCGAGCGAAACCGGAAGTCTCGTGAATTTAATCCTCGACGTGAAAGCCGCGCTGTTGCCACGGGGTCTCTCCAACTTCGCTGTACACAGGGTTCCTGTAGAGGAGGTTCTCGTGTGGGGGTCGTGGTGTTGCTTTCAGTGGATGCCGGAAAATGTGGCAAAAAGGGTACAGAGAGTGGAAGCCTCATAGTTCAATTAACTATGTTTCTGCGTGATGAAAATGTTTTTTTTTTCTGTTAATGTCAGGGTGTTTCTTTGTTGAAACAAAACTGCTTGTCACCAGGAAATTGGGTTTTAGGAAGCCCATATTATGCTTTTTGGAGTTTTATATGCCCTTTAGTGTGTTTAACATGTCTCCTCCATGCAGGCCCATCCACAGAATTGGCTGCCCCCCTGACAGGACTAGTATATGGACCCTACTCAGATTTCAATTAAAAGACCCATGTCCTGCAAAATGAATTTTTATTGCCATTAAGGGGCTCGTGGAGCAGAAGAACATGACACCTTTTGCTAAACTCTCGGTTCACAGAGAAATGTGCTATGCCTCTGTAAAAAAAAAAACACGGTTTTTAACTTCCTTGTGTTCATAATGCCATAGCTTTTCAGGCTCCACTTACATGTGTGTTTCTGTTGGTCGCAGGGAGACACCAAGACTGTTTTGAAAGTCCACTCTACTGCCTGTAACCCCTCCTCCTCCCTCCTTTCAGATATAATTTGGGCAGCCAATCAGCACAAAGCTTATTACCATAACCTGCAGTAGCCTCCCCGCCCCCTCAGATGCAAATATTTCCAAAGGGGAGGGAAAAAGAGCTGCATCTGATCCTCTACAGAGATGACAGTCCTCATTGTTTTATTCAACCTCACGCAAATTCTTGGTTAATCGACTCCCAAAAGACGATGTAAACAGTCAAATACACCAGGACATGAAACCTTTAGTAATACAAATATGTTGGAAAAGTTGGCTGCCTCATGGTCAATTTGTACACGCCATTAGTTGATATATATATATATATATATCTATCTATATATATATATATATATATATATATATATATATATACTATATATATAGTTATATATAGTTATATATATATATACGTGTGTATATATGTATATGTATGTATATATACGTGTGTGTGTGTATATATATATATATATATATATTTACATATGAAAAGACATTAATTGGTATAGTTGGGCTGGAAACATTCACCCTTTGGGCAGTTTTAGAGGCCCCAAAAATCTTTGTTGCAGGTCTAACCAAGGCTGAACACAATAAAAAATTACTGTGTTAAATGGTAAATCTGATTGTACTATCCACAGCATTAATATTACAAAAAAATTGAGTTCATACCATTTTAGGAGGAAAAGGTTAAACAAATAAAATGATTTTCTTCTGCTATAATAAGAAAATGTGAGTATTAGGTTGAACATAACCATGGCCTTAATTTAGAATCAATTATTTCTCTAACTGAAATCAGCATCTGAATTTTGGCCCCAGAAAGCTTCCTTGCCACCATGTGACTGGCCACTTTTATGAACAAGATAAATAGTCTGCAGCTTTCTTCATCTCCTCATGTTTATGGCTTCAGTTGTTAATTGAAACAGGTGATTCCCCCTCGCTCCCTGAGTAGGCCTACCATCCTACGATTTTTTGTCAGTTACACCCTTTGACTCTAGGTTTCGAGCCCAGTTCAGAGCAGGGACCGTGGAAGGAAAGCAGCTGTTGACTATGGTGCCAAGTAGCTGAACTGACCAATTACTACACTGTAGACTGGTCAACCAATCAGAGAGGACAAGGCCCCATATGGGGATGGGTCCTTAAAGGGGCAGGAGCTTTGACATGGCATTTCAGACAGGTAGAGAATACAGCAGTATCCGGGGTTCGTTGTGTTTGAAAACACATAGGTTTTTCTTTTTTTCTTTCTTTTTTTTTTTTAACATAAGTGATTGTGACTCTTGCAGTCTTCAAAACTGCATATATGTAATAACGTTTCATACAAGCTTTGTAGATGCATGCATGTCCTCCCACATCTCTTACATCAATTACCTTTTTCAACTTGTTAATTCAAATTTTAACATTTTCAAAATTACATTTCTTTGAGTAGTTAAAAAAAATTGTGAATTTTAGTTGTGAGCTCTCTTTAAAGAGGCGTTAGTAGACACTGAGGCTTAGTTGAGAATCACTCCCAATAGCCTCTGGCTGGGACACCCCTCTTGCTATTTTTTTTTAAATTAATTTCTTGTATGATATGGTGGCAAATGTCAAACATATGTTGTTAACTTAACATCAGCATGACATTCTTGTTTTTCCTTATGTTTTCACATTAAATAATATTGCATCTGTTAAAGTTCTAGTTTTTCAAATATGTATTTTCAATAAGCACCAATTATTAAATTCTAGCTTAAAAAGAATTTACTGTAATAGAAAACTACAAAACAAGATGAATAAAACAAAAAAAAAATCTTTTGTTTTACCACCTATAACATGTCTGGTTTATTTCAGATTGTAAGACTGGTATGAAAAATCTAAACATAGATCTCCATACCCAGTAATTATTAACAGACAAAAATACAGTATTTTAAAATAGGCTGGTATTGCTACAATATCTATTTTACCATTTCTTAACCCACCTTCCCTTGACTAGCCTATATATTGCCCCCTTTAAAGCCTCATGATCAGGGGTACAGGCAGGAATTATGTGACAAAATGTCTGACGGATTTCTCTTTAAACACTGTTTTGATATTCAAGGAGAATTTGCTGCCAAATCATTGTTTTTTTTTCAAAGAAGAAAACAGATGGAGATGACACATTAACTCAGCAATTCTGTGTATAAGGGCAACTCCTTTAATTTATATTTTTGATGCTGATATGGTACCATTAAAGGCAACCACACAGCTAAAAGCGTGGAATAAAATATAAAACTATAAGCTACTGTAGTTAATTTTACTCACATATAGGCGACATTAATTAGGCCTAATCTATTTTAAGCACATTGCAGTGTCATAGCCTATTTAAGCTTGTCACATTTTAATTCAATGTGGCTATATTTTGATTGTAGCTAAACAAAGGCTGTCTCAGTTTTACATTATGCAATAAAACTAAGTAAACATTTAAAAAGATAACACAGGACTAGAATAATAGACAGTAGCCTAAATTAATTCTTCTTATGATGTAGTATTATTAGGGGTCCCTGTCGTCCTGAGAAGAGCACCGTCCTTGTTGTGACCACCCTCTTTGAGACGCCATTTTATTGTGAAAGGTCGGGAGGGGCTGACGGTTGGTCCTGACGTTAGCTTACCGTTGCTGCGAGCGAGCAGGCGGAGAGGAACGGCATCTACAAAACCGACTTGGAAAAACTACTTAGCGGTAAGAGGCGTATTCTGCGACTAAATATTCACATACTTTGTGTTGTTTGTCACTTTTTCCTAGCGCTGTTGTGCACTGTGGCGGCGCGTTGGTCTTTTTTCCCGTCTCTCAAAAAGACGAGTCGGCTTCGGTCGAGTGTAAGCGCCCTTATTGCTTGTCAGCCTGCTCTCCTATTGCTCAAGCCGTGACGTTCAGTAACTTGACTCGGACACAGGCGATTTTACCATGTGTTCAATTGGTCCCACACGGTCGTTGTGCATCTATGACCGCATGTATATTTATCAAACGGCATTTTAATTATTTTCTCAGTCGATATTTGCCATGTTTGTCTCTGGGTGAAAGTTAGACCCTCGGCGCTGTAGTCTCTCTCTCTCTCTCTGCAAAGCTGCTGCGTTAATGGCCCATCTCTGTCTCAGTACAAGCAGTGCAACCTTCAGCTAGTTTCCCTTAAAGGTTTGCGTGGGAAAATTCCAGAAATGTGCCCTTGAATAAGTCCATATAATTCTAATGTCAAAGTCTTACATAATGAAGGTTGCACGACCTCTGCCTATTTGTGTTTCGGAGCAGATTTTGTCACCAATCAGCAGAACAAACTCCCTGGTGAAATCTGTTATTCGCTTTTATTTTGCGTTTGCTAGGTGATACTTGTGTCGTTTGCCTCGTTGTTGTCATACAGCACGTTGATTTATTGCAGTCTATTTTTCCTCTGGCTCTTAACTTCCTATTGTGCAACTCTGGTGATCCTCTGGCAGCTCTGCTCCGGGTGACGTGCCGCTATGTGATTGTAGCGAGCAGCAGCTGAATGATGCTGCCATTTCAGCTGCACTGGGCAAATATGATGTTTTATTTTACACATGGACTTACAGCAGGTTTGACACAGGAATTGATCATGGACAGACAGCCCCTGAGCAGGCTAACTCTTACTGCATGGTCTGAAACATTGTTGGTAGTATGCTTGACAAGATTTGAGCTGCACTTTTGATGGTCTGTCCATTTGGTGCAACATACAAAGGAGAATGTGCAATAGACTTAGAGAAGGTGCAATAGACTGAGAAAATGTGCAGTTGACTTAGTGCAATAATATGTATGTTATGTTTCAGTTAGGTTATGTTCTGTTTATGTTAGTTTTGCTCTTCCTTTGAATGTTATATTGATGAATATGTCTTTAGGTGTTTTTTCCTCCTCAGGGAACATCTATCAGGGACAACATATGGAAACTATCTAACGGCTATAATCTAGCTTGTTTACTTTGGTGATGTATATGAACTGGCACCGTCCCCTCTGAAATAAACAGGCATAAACATGTAAAGTTGTTTTAATTTTATTGTTCCTTAAATGATCATGAAAGAAAAAGTGACATTCTAGGCTACCAATGTATCATGAGAAGCACTGTGTGGGCCAATAGAGCTGGGCAATACATGGTTCAAAATCTTATCCAGTATTTTTCAGCTGCATATGATGTGAGTTTTATTACCACTGCAGATGAGGTTATGTTTTTGCCAGTGTTTGTTTGTGAACAGGATAACTCAAAAAGTTGTAAACAGAATTTGATGAATTCTTCATGATAGGTCTTAAAGGGGCCAAGGACCAATCAATAAGGTTTTGGTGGTGATCTGAATGATCAGGACTTCTTGACTGATTTGTTAACATTGTGAGAAAGGGCAGTTCACTACTTTTTGCTAATAGTTGAAGGAGTTTGTCAACAGATTTGGATGACTTTTTTAGGGAATGTTGATTATATTTTGGTGGTGATCTGAATCTGGAAGTGGATTCAGGAATGCTTTCAGGAATTTGTTAACAATGCCAGACAGAGCAGTTTTCCACATTTTTGACAAAAACTCACGACAATGTTAGAAATGCTTTGAGCAATGTTAGTTCATAGATTATGTATAGAGAAACATAAAACTGTAGTGGTAGGTATAATAAGATTTTAAAAATAAAATTTGATATGATTTTAGTTGATATCAAACGAAATTGAGATCAGTTAAATACAATTGAATCAAAATAGCACTCCTAAACATGTAATATTTGGCATTTTTTGTTTTAAATAATCTAAATTGCAAATAAATGTTCAAACCCTGTTCGAATTGTGCAAAAGCCTCAAAAACTTTTCTGTAGAGGTTGTACATTTTCTATATGCTCTGAAATTCCATGTTTTGAAAGTGAGGAAGAATTCTGTTATTGTAATGATCTGGTGTATGCAAATGTAACAAAATGTAAAGATCTTCAGTCTAGTTCAAACTAGAAGGGAGAGCACCCTGTCAAAGTTCCTCAACTGTTTTAGCAGCATTAGGGAAGTAGGTGAGATTACGAATATTGCCCTCATATTTGTGACCGTTTGCTTGAGTTGGTCTTCAGTTTTTGAAGTCCAAATCATATTAACACTTACAGCTTATTGAGATGGTCAAAATGCACATACTTTCAAACTCACATGTATGTAAATGATAAAATGTTGTTTATTCTGATAATTAGTGGCATGAAAAGTACAGAAAATGAATGATCTTTTGTCATGTTTTATGCAAAAGAGAGCGACAGCACTGCTTAACTTGCTCAAATATGATAAAAAGAAGAAAAGTAAATGCACTGGCAATGACACGGTCACCTACTGCAAATGTGCCAACATATTTGAGCAATGAAAACATGAAGGAGTTAAGACTACTGACCATTTTTTTTGAAATAATTTGTTTTTTTATTTTTAATTTGGGAAAACACCATAAACAACAAGACAAAACACAAAACACCTACCTGAATCAGACATGTAAAAAAAAAAAAAAGGTCCCACTGAATAAAAGGCTGAATAAAAGGCAAGCGGAGGCTGTGCATATGACCACTCATAGGTCATAAGGTCGTAGCTGGTGAGGTTACTCTGCTGAGTCAATTGATCAGACTGATATTATCCCAAACTCATTAAAAAGCTTCCAAATCTTGACAAATAGCTTGAGATTCTCTCTTAGGCTTTATGTTACAGTATTTTCTCCAGGGGAACATCATTTCCAAGAACTGCTTTGATAGAGAAGGAGAGCTATCTGATTTCCATGTTAGAGCGACACATTTATTGCTACAGTAAGTGTAACATTACTAAATAGCATGTTTTTAATGCAAAGGTTTAGACAGGATGAATTACTAAGCAGGCATGCCTCAGGGTCAAATGAAAAAGCAACTCCCACAACAGAGGACAATGCATCACAGAAGTCCTTCCAGAGGTTTTTAGTTTGACACAGTGGCCATGCAGCATGCACAAAAGTAACCTCTGTGCTGCCACACCTAAAACATACTTCAGATATGGAACTATTGTATCTATGCTTCTGAAGGGTGTAGTAAAGCTGATGATATTGGTAGTGGATAATTCTAAACCTCGAGTTAACCTTTCATTTAACCTTTCATTTTTGACAAAAGTGTTATCAATTCCTTAATACTGGATGTCTAGGACTTGTGTTTTTGAATGAAAAAGGCAAACATATTACTTGAATTTTTCTAGTATACAAGTATTTCTTTATTAGAATCTGGTAAAGAAGACAAGTATTCCCAATTAAGGCCAAATATTCCAAATAGATTATGTGGTCAAAAGGCATATCACCATTTGTGATGCATATTGTGAACCGTTTCTTTACTGACATTAGACCTGACATCTTTAAAAAAAAATCAAAGTAAACTGTATTGATTGAAAATAAACTATAATACCCCTGTATTTTTTGAAAGCATTTCTGTTTAAAACTAAAAAATGTATGTTTAGTTTATGGATCCATTAGACAGTGTTTGTTTCTCTTGTACCATGTCTCAAAGCATCAGTTATAGAAATTGTGTTCATTCATACATTTTCTGTGCTTACTGCACTGACAACACTTGAATCGTTTAACATGCAACATAAATAGTGTCTCCTGAAAAACGTTCACATGTAACACTGTAGAATATTTAGTGAAAACTCTCCACAGCAAAAGTTGCTTTGAAAACCTTTTAAAGTAAGAACAGCTGGTGATCAACCGTTCAGTGGACAGAATTACAGAAAATATCCCTGTTTTTTACTTTAAAGAATATTTTTGAAAATTAATTTAGTGCCAGAAATTAAATTCAGTTGACTTTGGTCTTAAAATTAGGAACTGTGAAACCAAAACTAAAAGCATGTCTCAGTGGCACAACAAGGAAGTCAGCAGGCATGCTTGTGCTCTGTGGTTAGATGAAACTTTTAGCTGGTGGATTAAAAGTGGGTCAAAAAACACGGTGGACCCCAACAGCATTAAGTAAAACAAACTGATCCTTGTGAATTTTGTTACTGTTGAGGAATGAACACAAATACTCAATGATTGTCTCACTTTTACAGATTTTTACTTCAATGCTGACCATGTCACAGGGTGGTGGACTAAAAATCAAATGTATGGTTTAAAGCCGGTGTAAAGAAACAACTTATGGTTATTCCAATACTGATATTAATTATTGTTGTAAAATGTGATACAATTCTGATAAAAATCAGAATATATTGATACCTGTTTGGTACCATAGCACAGGGCTTTCCACAAGAGTCAGCTTCCAGTCAAACAGCCAACTACTCATTCTGTTCTAGCTGGATACTCTTCCTGTTTTTGACTTAACCCTTACGTGAGTAAAAATCTATACATATCTGAAAAATAATTCATACTTTTTTCTTAGTGTGTATAAGCTAAGGAAATGCAATTCAATATTTTTTAGGTTAAAAGAATGGTATTTATTTTCCATTTACAGTCTGTATGTATGTAAATAAACAGGGTTTAAAAAGTAAAAAGAAAACCAGTTAAGATGGGAAATCAGTGGTATCAAACAGTTCTGAAATTTGAATGATCTTATTTGTAACTGAAGGGAGAGGGCACTGTAATAATCCAAAAATGATTTGGCTTCAGTTATAAAAGTGGATGAAGTTAGTTAGAGTTTTTTGGTAAATGCAACTACTGTATAAATTGCCAAGTATTTGTTGTTAATGACAAAGGAGTTTGGTTGCTATGGTATCAAACAACTGATCTACTCACTGTTCACTCTATTAGGTACACCTTTCTAGAACCAGGTTGGAACTAATTTTGCCCTCAGAACCGCCTTAATTCTTCATGGCATTGATACAAGAAGGTGTTGGAAACATTTCTCAGAGATTTTGATTATGACATGACAGCTTTACCCAGTTGCTGCAGATTTGTTGGCTGTAGGACCATGATGGGAAATTTCAGGTTCCATCACATCCTAAAGGTGCTGGTTGGATTGAGATCTGTTGACTGGGGAGACCACTGGAGTAGAGTGAACTTATTGTCATGAAACGAGAAACCAGTTTGAGATGATCTGAGCGTTGTGACATTTCTGTACTGTGATCATTAAGGGATATAAAAGGAAGAATGGCTCCATGCTTCCATGCTGTTTTTACCAGATTCATACCATACCATCTGAATGGCGTGGCAGATACTGAGAATCATTATACCAGGCAACAGTTTTCCAATCCTCTATCGTCCAGTTTCGTAGCCTCAGTTTCCTGTTTGTAGCCGACAAGAGTGGCACTCAGCGTGGTCTTCTGCTGCTGAAGCCCATTTGCTTCAACATTTGACATATTATGCATTCAGAAATGGTCTCCTTCATTGTAATACATGGTTATTTGAGCATATCATTTACATAATTTGGAATCAGCCACTCTCCTTTGACCTGTGGCATCAACAAGGCATTTTGGTCCAGAAAACTGGATATTTTCTTGGACCATCTTGGA
This sequence comes from Cetoscarus ocellatus, assembly GCA_037902135.1. Classification (NCBI taxonomy): domain Eukaryota; kingdom Metazoa; phylum Chordata; class Actinopteri; order Labriformes; family Labridae; genus Cetoscarus; species Cetoscarus ocellatus. Next base: position 1,243,325 of record JBAMNC010000573.1, read on the forward strand.
CCATCTATGTTAACACTTGAAATGGTTGTGCTACGAAAATTCCAGTTAGCAGTTCCTGGAATACCCTGACCAGCCTGTCTGGCACCAACAACTTGTTTAAAGTCACATAAATCCCTGTTCTTTCCCATTCTGATGCTCAGTTTCAACGTCAGCAGGTCATTTTGACCATGTCTCCATGCCTAAATGCATAGAGTTACTGCCATGTGATTGGTTGATTAACTATTTGCAACAATCAGTTGAAGTGGTGTAAGTAAGCATATGACAGTGTGCTCCATACTGCTCACAATCTTTCTACCAAGAGTGAGGCCTGGCATTCTTTTCCTCAAACCCATACATTCAATATTGCACTCACCAATGGCAAGATGAAGTGAACATGTGTAAATATACTTTATAAACTTGACAAGTTTCTCTGCCAATTTTTGGTGTTGTCTTTTGTGTATTACAGGTTCTATAAAAAGTGTTTGTAGAAGTCATTTTGCTACTAAGTTCATTCATTCAAATGTGACTTTGGTTTTATTTTCAACAGAATCTACATGTGCATCTGTTGTCTCAGAAATGTTTTCTGTTCAGGTATCTAAAGGTTCAGGACAGTGCTGTGAGACATACTTGACCTTGTAAGTGCTGATGAGAGTATGCTTCAATAAGAGCTTTAAAGAGGATGTAGAGTTGATCGGTGAGTGCTTGTATGTGAGTGTGTCATTGTGGATGTGTGCAGAGTGTGTTATTGTGGATGTGTGCACGTTCAGCCCTCGCTCTTTCAGGTTCAGTCAGAGCATCATGTGGTGCACAAAGGCACGGTCAGACTACTGCTAGATGTGGTCTGGACAGACCAACACTCTGTATGAAACAGGGGAAGTTGCAGTTTCTTCCTGTCTGCTTGAGCTTGAGCAAGCTCAGGCTGTGCTGTTTTGCAAAGTACTTCAGTTACTATGATCCTTTTCAGATCTTAAGTGATCAATATGTTTGATATGTGCATACCAAAGTATTCTCTTTTGAGGATGACTGAATTAGTTTTATCTATTAAACATAGTGTCAAAACTTTTTCAAATGCTTAAAAAATTTCAAAGGATATTCTCATGACATCCTGCTTTTAGCTGTTACAAACATAACAAATTTAAAAAGACATTAATGAGGCATTTTGGGAGAAATCTATGGATTGAGGTTGAAAGTAACCAAGACTACACATTTCAAAACACAAATGAATGACTTATTTATTACATTCGTATTCACATTTTTTTTATTACTGCAGCACTTGGAAAACACCCAAAATGCTATAAAAGGACAAATGTATTTGTTCTTTATGAAATTATTTATATACCGACTCATGCAGAGCCAGACAAATACCTTCCTTTGCAATTTTTTACACAGACAAACATTTTTCATTTTTTTCAGATTTCTTTGTTTACCACAACACCCCCAGTGATCTGCAAAATATTTTTTACTGCTATTCTGCTAATTAAAGAGACCTGGCATTTTAAATGCTAGCACAAAACCAATGTAACAAAACTTAAATATCCCTCATATTAATTAAAAAGCTACAAAGCACTCAGGACACACTGGTGCTCAGGAACTCCCAGAAATACAGATGATTAGGGAAATTTAAAACATCAGATTTAAAGTTAGTTTCATACATTTTTTGCCTGAGGTAGGTCAATAATTATGATTAATTTCTTAAAAGTGAGTCGTAAGCTGCAGTTTCCATTTTATCAAAGTACAAAACAACTCCCCTCTTTATCAGAAAACTGTCATCACCACAGCAGGCCTCCAATGTTACAGGTAGGGTGGGGAAAAGTATTGGTATATGAGAGGTGTGTTGCACAGGATTAGAGTAGAAAACTAACTAACATGGAAAAGGTTAGGGACTAAATCACCTTTATTGATCAAACATTGGTAATCAAAGTTTGTTTCATAAAAGAAGTATTAAATGTTGAGTAAGGGTGTTTGAAAAGAGAGTTTTCATTTTTAATTATAAAAATGTGATGAGAATTGATTTACCTGCATTAAGTGTATAGTTAATGGTCTATGAGGTGCTTCCTGGGAGGATTAATTCTTTATGTATAACATTATACTAGTCTTACAGAGACTTGGTAAATCAAAGGTTTTGTAAGAATGAGCCTTAAACAGTGTGTTCAATCAAGTTGGAAGAAGTTGTTAGGTCAGTAAAATTCTTAAAACCAAACCAAAACAACCAAATATCTCACCATGCAACATAAAACAATCAGATATGATCCGCATCAGGTGTTTAAATATGGCCTTTTAACTTTAGCTCTCTTTTCCTCCTCCTGTCTCCGCTGCTCTTTTTTTTTCCTTTCTTATGTCAGGAGTGTGACCCTCGGGAACAATGAGGCCCTCGGGTGTGTGTTTTCCATGGAGAGGGGGAGAAAGACAGAGGCAGTCTGGGGCAGGGTCGCGGGTGAAAGGTGGCGCTGATCCCGGAGGAGCACGGGGGTTGCAGTGGCAGTTGGGTCGCCGTGAGGGGGGTTTGTTTCGGGCGCTGGCCCCGGTTTTTAATAGAGCCGTCAGACTTGACAAAGACGAGCCTGACAGGCCAACTGAATGGGGCTGATGTGACAGAGCTGCTCCCTGCAGCATCTCGCACACCACTCACTCCACTGTCGTCACGCCCCACGCTCCCTTCTTTCTCATTCATGCCAGCTCTCTTGTTGTGTTAACCTATTTCATCTGTTTCACACAAAGCTGCGGGTCAGTTTGATATGTCAAAGCGTGATGTGTGTGTCCACATACATGTCAAAGCTCTGTTTAAAAAAGGGGCAGCAGAACCTGAATTATGACAGTTTGAAAAACAAAAAGTAGAAAGGTGGGGCTGGATGTGTATAGTTTAATGATACTTCTGTTGGACATGTATCATCTAGTATGTCTCAGAGCTGGGTGATACGGGTGGGGGTGCCACCATGAACCCCAGACTCATGAAAAGATATCATTGAGGACTAGTGAGGAGGGTTATCAACCAGTATCATTTGTTTTTGTTTTTTAATGTTTCTCTTTTGGGTTTTAAAGACTTTCAAATGTGTGACAGTTGTATCAAACAAGCTTTAGTAACATATGATTTCTAATGTTGAAAAGAAATAAAATAAATCAGATAAAATGATAACATTTAGTATAAAAGGAATATTTTCAAAATAGATTATTCTTGTGATCAATAAGAATATAGCTATTAGTGGTTCTAACCATAAACAAAATTTTGACTTAACAGTAGGTTTTTTTTTTTAAATCAGCAAACTATATAGATAGCACAATAAAGTCTTACGCTATATATCTATATATGTCAAAAAGTCCTAATATTGCCCAGCTCTGGTGTTTAATGTATGGTAGATAATGGCACATACAGTATGGATCATAATACTTGTGAATTTTTTGGGATGTTTTTGTACCAGTGAAGTCCAGGACCAGATAGGAGCATCTAAAAATTGATTTAATTAGAAGGACTTCGTGACTGAAACATTTTTCACAAAGCTTTAGGAGTCCTTGATTTGCAGTGCCTCAGAGAAAAACTTCAGCAAATTCTCTTTTTTTTTAATTTGCTCTAAATGCAGGGTCAGTAGTTTAATTTTCTGTTCCTTGAACCTGAACCTTTTGTTGCTGTTGCATTCATGTGTCTGAAAGCAGACTGATAACACTCGTATTATCTTTAGCTGTTGGCTGACACATTGTTTTCTGACACATTGTTTTCTGATAAAGGCTATGTGTCATGCTGCTGCTCTGTACTAAAAGTAGCCAACCAGAGTTTGTGGTCTTAGTGGCTGTTTCCAGATCTCTGTGTGACTTTTTTGCTGATACAGTTTGGCTGTTGAAGTGCTGAGCAGGCGGTTAAAAACCAGCCGTATCACCTGTCTCATTAATCTTACAGTTGCTTCAAACAGGAGCTAGTTCAGAGATCGTTGAGGATAGAGATTTGATGAAGCATAGCATGGCAAAGTCTTCCTCCCTCAGTTGTGGACCTGCACTTATCCCCCTCTTCTGTCCCCCTTCAGAGCTCCTGTCTTGGCCTTGAGGGGGCGCCAGCATGAGTCAGGAGTCACCAGAGTCAGGTAAGAACAAACTTTCTCTGAACAGCTGTGTGAAATGAGGAAGGTCATATGATTGAAAGTAAATGTGTGAAAAAAATGTGTTGTGTGCCTTCCAGATGGAGACTCTGCTCAGGATGTCTCTGACTTCAGCTGGGATGACTACCTGGAGGAGACGGGATCTGTGTCTGTGCCCCATCATGCCTTTAAACATGTGAGTGTTTACAGGCTCCCTGCATAAACACAGCACTGAGTGAGCTTGTACCAAGTATACATGGGCCCACCAAGATTGGGGGAATACCGTCCAGCATTTGGGCCTCCTTAGATGCAATGTCAACAGAGTGGTGCAGGAATGAGTCCAAAAACATGGAAGTGAGTTAGCATTTTAGCACTTATATATGAGATTTTGAAATAGCTTTTCAGATAAACACCTGAAAGAAAGGTCTGTGGTGAGCAAATACATATGAGGTTTGAACATTTTATTTTGCAACATAATATGTATCTTCTTCTGCCCCACTTTTGAATTTCAAAGTGTTATTGTGTTTTTAAAAGAATAGTTGCTAAGGAAGTGCTAACAAGCAAGGAGCCTGGAAATGTGGTAGCTGCTTCTAATGGTGCGTTCCAGTTGTACTGGGAAGTTGGGATTTCCGAGTTCCAAGTGGGAAATTTCAACTGGAACGCCCCCTGAGGTCGGAATTTCCTACTGGGAACTCAGGGGATCCTCACCACCCCCGAGTTGACAATCAAAGATGGCTGCCCCCGGTGTAAACAGTTATTAAGCTCCTGTAATATTCTGTTTATTAGCACTTCTGACTCGTGTGTGTCACACTAAATCAGCCATATACATAGTATTGTTCAACTTATATTTATGGAAATGCTGCCATAGTGTTATTTACATCCGTCATGTGGTATTTGTGAACTACAGCGCAGGGCGTGTTAACAACGGCTAACACAATGGCTAACAATAGCCTGGTAGATCGGCACGTTTTTTCCGACTTTGTTACTGGAACGCTGATAACTCGGAGATGACGTCATTCCCACTTCCCTCTTCCCAGTTCCAAGGTTAATGGAATGTAGCATAAGTCAAACCCCAATGTTTGTAGCTCAACAACAGCTTGGTAACATTTTTAACTTTTGCTTATAAGATTTAAGCATAAAAAATAAAACTTAGGTTAGTTTGTGTTCATCATTGTCATGATGAACAAAATGTGTATGTTTCATACATTGTTGTTTGCCTCAGACCATATTATTAGTAATGACTCAAGAATACAGTGAAAAATCCCATAGGCTTTTAGTCGAAGGAACCAGCATGATGCTAACTTTCTAGTTGGCCTACAAAAATATGTCATCCCTGCACCACTCTATGTATGGTCGTTGATATGTAGCATAAGCACAAGCCTATTGGCTAACATTTGCTAAATGGACCTGGCTCCAATCAGCCATGGACCTAAATGGAAAAAATGTTGCTGTGCTTAGTATGGCTCTACACACCAACATTACTGACCTCATATGTAAGTTCAGAGGTTCCATCAGCAGAGTTTTATTAGAAAAATAAAGGTTCATACCATTTAAGAGAGGACTTTGAAATTAAACACAAGCAACAATAAATAGAATTTATGTTTTTGTTGCTGTAATAAGTAATTGTGAGTATGAGGTTTAAAGTAAAAGGTAATCAATTCCTGGATTTAAGATGGACGGTGCCTTGGCCCTCAAGGTGGCATGAAGCACAGCATTCATTTAATCTCAGTTATTTTACAGCTAAACTTGTTATTGGAATTTAAACTACTTGTGGGTACAAGCAGTATTATATTGAAGGAAAGGCTAAAGTTGTGGAATGTGTGGGCTGTAAAGCTCAGAGTCATGTGTAAATCGTCTTAAGAAAAGCTGTGAAAGCATCCAGCCTGAGAAATCAATAGAATAAACAGAAGTCACTGTAGCTCAAAGCAGGGATGGGCAAATAGTGCCCGGGGGCTACATGCAGCCCTCTGCCTCACTCAGTGAAGCCCACCAGTCATTCCCTTAAAATCACCAAATTGTAAACATGAAGAAAACCTAAAAAAAAAAAACCTGTTTAATATGAATCAACCTGAGACACATTTACAATGCCAGGCACAAATTAGTATAGGTAATAGAGGATATTCCAGCTAACCAAAGATTTTTGGTATAAGTTTTGCTTTTTTCCAAGTCATTAAAGAACTTACTTTGCTATTATTGTTTCACTGAATATCTTTTATTAAGGATTAAATGTAGTATAACGATTTTAAGTAAATGCTGTTTTTAGGAAAAAATGATAAAGGCTTCACATTTTGTTGTTCTAAATCTGGTAAACACTCATTGTTTGGGTCATTGATTTATTGCATTTAAAAAGAAGCTTAAACTTCCTGTTCCAGTGGCATGGAGTAAACACATCTCAGATAAACATGTTGCCGGATCTCTTTGCTGACTTGCTGAAGAAGAGAGCTGCATTCAAAGACATCAAACTGTGAAAAAACCCAAGGGTCAAGTATGTTCTCTTGCACCCTTGCAAGCTGATAGTTTCTCATCAGGATGCCACAGTGACATTTGCTGATGCTAAAGAGGCCAAGACTTAGTATGACCAAGTAATCAAGCCTTCACTGTGAGAGTAAAATGAAAAGAAAAATCAAGACAGGTAACTACTATCCTTCCCTTTTGTAGACTACCATCATAATCAGCATTTATATAAAACTTTGATAGAGGAAACTTTCTGTTCCTTTTTATTCAATACTTATGATTTGTTACTTTATCTGTCAGGATAGTAATTTGTAGTTTCCTCATTATATTATATTATTTTTATGTTGTTTGGTCTTTTTCTTTTCTTTTCTTTTTTCTTTTTCCTCTTTATGGGCGTTCTCATCCTCTTACCCCTTATTATTGACCTGATAGCATGCAGGACTTAAATGGGACTTATCAATTTTGATTTTATTGGACAATAAAGGATCTTACCCGCTATCAGAAAAAGGGATAAGCGGTATAGAAAATGAATGAATGAATAAAGGATCTGATTGAATGTATGATATTGTCATATATCAGAGGGGGGAGCAGGCTGCCAACATTGTTTAGAGGGGGGTATGCACAGGGAGTATCTAAGAATAGTGGGGTGGATGGGTTGTTTGTGGATATTATGTTTTTCGTTTTTGTATTGCATCTCAGGCCCTCAATTACTCGTTTCATATTATTTTCATATAATGCCTTCATACATTTTTTTTTTAAGTTGGATTGTCGAAGGTTGGGGGAGACCTGCTAAAAATAGGAAAATCTTGTTGTATCTTGAATAAAATAAAATAAATATAGCTTCTTATTATGTGAGATTAATACCAGAAACAAACTGGTAGTTTAGAGTAGAGTAAATACGCCTTATGGATTTTAGCTTTTGTTGAAGAGACTCTTCAGTTTAAGGAGCAACTACGCAGTGGAGGTAGAAGCATGTGCCTACACAAATTGAATTGTCTTGTTTGTCCACATTGTAACAGGGATGCATAGGTGGAGATGTGGAGGTGGTGTTGGATTTGCAGAGGCAAAATGATAAGATGTGAGAAAAGTATTTATTTAGATTTTTTATTTCAAATTTTGTAAAGAAACAAACAGATAATAAGACGAAATCGATCCAAATTTGGGAAGCATCACACGATAGTTTGCATGTAATATATAGCATGTTCAAAAGGAATGGGAAGATGAGCACACACTTAGCTGTCTTTGATGTAATATTTTTCTTGTATTGCCAGTTTCAGAACACAGCTTGAAGTGGGGATAAACAGTGAGCGCTCTAATAATGATTGTAATCCCTTTTCCTTCTTGCTTTGTCGCAGGTGGACCAGGGCCTACAGACCGGACTGACTCCGGGCATGAAGCTGGAAGTGTGTGTTCGTTCAGAGGCCGACAGTCCTTACTGGGTGGCCAGTATCATCACCACATGTGGCCAACTGCTGCTGCTACGCTATGAGGGTTACCAAGACGACCGGCGGGCTGACTTTTGGTGTGACATCATGACCGCAGACCTCCACCCACTTGGTTGGAGCCGCCAGAATGGGAAGACCACAAGAGCCCCTGAGGGTAAGACATGTTTTTTAAAAACTTTGTTTTAGCTTTGGGAAGTGAAAACTGAAATCCGTCTCTTTATACTAAAAAAAGTTTCCAGGTGTCTGTCTCATTAGAGAACTCGAAACAATTCTCTTTAATTATTTGATCCTAATTTAAGGCCTATGTACTGTACTATCTCTGCTGTTGCATTAGATTTTAATTTTATTGTTTCTAACATGGACTTGACAAATGCTTTTGATGCAATGATCCTGGTCCTCCTTTTCAGGCCTTCTTTTGTACTGACTTTGACTCCATAATCTGTACAGTAAACATTCCCAGTGTTTCTGGCAGATTACAGTGTGTGAAGGCCACAGGGTCCACCTCTGTCCACATTGTAAATAAGGGAAACCCCTCTGATGTTTGGTGCTTTAATACAGGTTGATCATGATGATATGCTGAAAACTCTCAGTCAGTATACAACTATACTTTATGCAGTTAGTTCTCAAGATGAAGTGCAGACGGTTTTGCCTTTTAGTAATCTTTTCATTGAAGTATCCTTATTTCTGTTTCTTTCTGATGATACCAGCAAAGGCTATGCAAAGCGGAGAGTGCACAGTTAGTTCAGTGCCATCAAACATTGTCAGTCTATTTAATTGTGAACTGAACTGAGTCATTGCTGTTTCATTCAGCAGGGACTAATAGCTTTTCTAGTTCTGCTGATGTGCTGTTGCTACAGATATCTTAGTTTAAAGTAAATATCTGTGTCTGTCGTATTCAGAAAAAAGACAGGAGCTTTACTTTCTGAACTGTAAAATTGTAGCGCAACCTTTAACTATTTTGTTCCTTTACTTTTGATTGATAATAGGAAACTAAAAACACAACTGACAAGAGTCTGAGCCATGTCATACATTTGATTACTGTAGCACCCCTCTAAAGCCCATCTGTGGTGGTTACCATAATAAAAAACGCTGCCTCACACTAACATTAAGTCAGCCTAATAACAGACAAGAAGTGGAGCTTAGGCTGGTTGTAAGCCTCCTGACAAACACCCCCAACACAAGGGAATATTGTCACAGCTCTAAGTACCTCAGTGTCGAGGCCATACAGAAATATAATTTATTAAGGATTTTAAGCTATGGTTAAAATGGGTTGAGAGATTAACATTAATACATTTAAATTATTTTCTGTTACCTAATTTGTAAATATTTTAATTGATATTTAGTGAGAAATAATATCTAAAAAGTAATATGCACATATTTTGGTATCATTTAAAAGATAAAATGAGTTCTTTACACCTTGCTCTTGCTCCCAGTTCTTATGTATCTGCTTGCATTTGGCAGTTTAAGGTAACTGATATAATCCCTGTCAGGGTGCTATTGGGAGTGGGAGTAGAAAGGTTGCTGGCAAAAAGCAAGTATACTCAAAGTTTAGTTAACTGACAAGTTTGTCTAAAACTTTTTGGAAAAAAATTCTGTTAGATCCACACTTGTTTTTGGTTTTGACGGAGTGTTAACGCCATTCAGTAGAGGGTCTTTCTTTAGAAACATACTGTTTGAAGCCTTTTTAAAACCTCTAAGCACCACTTTTTATGACCCAGTCAAAATCTGCACCTTCAGTTGTTACCTTTAGTATTTTTCTATCCAGAGAAAATCAGAGACTACTCTATATTTATGCTTTACTCAGAGCCCACCTGTTTTTTGGTCATTAAATAAACGTTGTGTGTGTTTATGTGTGTGATCTACCTCAGGTGTGCGTGAGAAGCATCAGGACTGGGAGGCTGTTCTGGAAAAAGCCCTGGCTGAGGAGTGCAGCGCGCCTGCCAACCTGCTGGAATTGGTAAGGCGGAGAAACGGAGCAGCTGTCCTGTCAGAAGCTCCTCACACACGGGGTGGAGTGAGTCTCTCTCTGTGCCAAGAACAATCTCCTCTACCAGCACTGATTTATTAACAACTTTTAACCCCCAATTACCTGTTAATTTAGAATATATAAAGTCAGACTTCCTTTAGTTGTCTGTAAAAGTGGAGAGGCGAGTTTGAGGATTACATCTAAAATAACACAAAAATGACAGTTTAGCCCCTCAGGCGATCAGAGCCGTAAACAGTTGATCTGCAGTCTCTGCACACATGCAAGTGCTGTACAACTGTCATGTTTTTGTTTAAGTGAGTGTTTAATGAGTGTTTTATGCCCATTTTAAACCGTGAAAAATTCTGGATATAAACATCACACTTTAAAATGTCCTTTGGAGTAAATGTGAAGTGAGCCAAATAAGATTAAACTTTTATTCGTGTTTGTTCACCAGGCGTGAAGTCCCAAGTCTCCAAAAACAAGACTCTGATCTTTTGTGTACTGCAAAGGCTCTGCAGCCGAAAGCAAATTGGCCTGTGAAATTCTTTAGAGCCATTAGTTAGCTCTCTGTGACTGTGCTTCAGTTCTGCCACTTAGTCATGCAGTGCCTTCTCTCCCTCTTCTTTTACAAATTCCTCTCCTTGCTGAGGCGTGTGTCCGTTTGTTTTTTGTAGAAGTGTGTGCTATTTGCATCTAATTTACCACTTCTCAACCCCCCACCCACCCCTGCAGCCGCAGCATGGCAGAGACCCAGTGGAGCTGTTATCTGCAGGCTGCTACGTGGAGCTGCAGGACCGTGTGGATCCAGGGTTGGCCTGGGCTGCTGAGGTGGAGGAGAACGTTGGAGGAAGGCTGAAGTTGCGTCTGATGGGCACAGAGGGCCTCCCGGACACACCAGCAACCCTCTGGCTCTTTTACCTCCACCCACGCCTCCACCCACCCGGCTGGGCTGAAGAGCATGGCTTCACCCTCAGGCCTCCCTCAGGTCAGTCACATTGACATGGGTGAAAATGTATTTTTAGAGACAAAAGGAGAAAATCATTTCTAGATATGGACCTAAACTCACAACGCAGGCAAAGGTTATAGTAGTGTATGGAAGCACTCCTGAAGAATTTACAGGTCCATCATTTATACAGATCCCCTGCAGGTCTGCTGTAAGGAAAAATACTAAAATCTTATTTTTATCACATGTTGCACCATTTGATCTGATCATTTTCTAGCATTTTGTCGGGCATTAACTACTGAAATAAAATGAAAAATATTGAAATTGTGATGGTATTCCATTAGAGCTTGAAATTGATTTTCCATGCAGGATTAGAAAGATAATTATTTTCAGAGGAATGATGTACTAATGCTGTTCAATTGAATCGAAGTCATTAGTATGTGAGATCAAAGACGCACTGGAGGCTGCATCTACGTCCTGGCACAACTGATCTGGTTCTACTTCAGCTACAACAGCAACAGATACTTAGCACCAGCCTGTACATGTTAATGTTTGGGGAGGGGTTTTACTTGATTTGGTGCTTTTTGCAAACATTAATAAATTGTACACTAGGGGGTTTATGAGTATCTGATACACTATGGAGGGTTTAAAAGATTTCATTGATTTTATTTATAACTTGTATCTAAATTTCAATAAAATAGAGTAGCCTTAGTATGTTAATATGTATGCCTCAACTCAGGCTCATTTATTTGGTTTTGATTACTCTGTTCACAGTTGCCAATGTAAGAAAAAAAACCTCTACTTTTCTGTAGGTACTCATATACAACCTCAATTTTCACTCTGTCTGTGAAACTCTGTTAGATCTACTTTAAGACCCCACTTCCCCACATGAGTCTAGTCTGTTTTGATTGATTGACAGGTCCGTGGTCAGCTCAGTGCAGTTCAGCGGCTCTGCATGCTTTCTTCTGTCTTTGCTCTGCACTGGGCTTGCTACCCCAAACCAGTGGGCTTGAATTACTGACAAAACAGTGTTAGGGTCTTTTTTGAGCTATAAAGAATGAGGTATAAAATATCGAGAATATCGTGCCACATCCATCCATCCATTATCTACACTGCTTATCCCTTTCGCAGTAGCAGATAACTGGAACCTGTCACAACCTAATTTTGAACCAGCCGGCATGTTCAGCCTGGAAAAAAAAAAAAAATTGGTTCGGAACCTGAAAAGTTGGTTCGCGACTGGAACCAAAAAAAGTTTGTTCCAGCTCGTGAACCAAGACATCATCGGTGGTCATGTTGTATTCTGTGTTGATAAAATGAGCAGGAAGTCGAGGAGGTAGACGAACACACACACATCTTTTACATACCAGACGCCTTGTATGTACGTCTTCTATGTCTCCTCATCATCAACAGTCGACGCATGCTTGATTGCTGGATGAAAACAAAAACCTAAAGTAAAGCAACAAACGCTGTTAGAATATTAATGCGATCTGCTTTTTTGCCGGTCATTTATTTACTTCCGCCTGAGTAACACGGAGTAACGCCCTCCCATTTTACTTCTACTTAAACTTGTGTGAACGTTTGCTGGTTCACTAGAGAGCACCAAGGTTCTGTGAATCCAGCACGGAACTGGTTCCAGAACCAGGACTAGGGATGGGCAGAAATATCGATTCAGCAATGCATTGCAATTATTCCCCTCACAATTCAATATCGATTCAGCAAATCCTTTGAATCGATTCACCTCCTGGCCAGTGGGGGGCGCTGTGCACCTTTTCACTGTTTATCCAGCTGCCGCCGGTCGCAGAAGAAGACATGCTGACTGAGTGATAGGACTGAGAGCCAAACATGAGAGTGATTTAATGGCGGTTTATCAGTATTTTCTGTGTAAATAATGTAAAATATTAAACACAGTAGCGTTAGTATCATTCTGGAGTGTTTTCTTTACGTTCTTTTGCCGTATTTTCTCTGTGTTTTGCCGTATTTCCGACGTATTTTCCGCGTGTTTTATCGTCTTTTTTTGGCATTTATCCTATTTTTGATCATAGTTCGTTGGATTACTATTTATGGATTCCATAAATAGTAATTTTAGAAATATTGGAGGAAGAAATGTTGAGATCCCCGTCTCCAGCTTGACAGGAACTGCTTCAGGGGCTACCATCAGTAAAAATAAAACGCCTGGACATGGCCTTATAACTGGTTGTAACATGGACACTAAATGCTGTAGGCAAACAAAAATGTTTGAGTTTATGTAAAATAGGTGAAATTATTTTCGGTCATCTCAGAAAATTTCTACATGTTCATTTACAATTGTTTATGAAGAGAATCCTGTTGAAAATTCAAAGCCATTTTTATTCTTTTCTTGTAATTACACACTGTTTTAAGCATTTATAACACAAATACTTGCAAGAATTGTGTACTTTTATTTCTCGTGAAAAAAGGGTGAAAAAATGTATTCAAAGGACAATTCCTGACACATTTATTGACAATAACAAAAAGACCAGGTGGACATTTATTATTATAGTGTTATCTGTCATGTTTTTACTTTTGTACTCCATATGCACATGTAAGTTATTACTGTGCAAATTTTTATTTTCAGATGTTTGCTCAAAAATATGAGGTGACATACCACATATGTTCATATTGGCATCAAATTAAAAATGTCAATAATTGTCAACAGGTACTCTAATTATTTGTGTATTTCTACTTCTTACTGAATCGATGCTGAATCGAATTGCCACCCAAAGAATCGAAATCAAATCGAATCGAATCGTGAGGTTCTTAACAATGCCCAGCCCTAACCAGGACCGCGCCGTTGTGAAAGCCCTCATAGAGAAGCAGACGACCTTTCACACTCATACTAAGGGCAATTTAGAGTCACAAATCGACCTAATGAGTATGTTTTTGGTCAGTGGGAGGAAGCTGTAGTGCCCGGAGAGAAGCCACATGTACAGGAAGAACATGCTACCTCCAAACAGGAATGTCCGACTGGGGGCATCTTAGTATTGCGTCACAGAATATTGCAATATATAGGTATATCTATATTTTCTTATAGCCTAAAACACTGTATCAATGATATTCCACAGAATGTAAAGAGAATTAACAGACAGAAGAAACCTCCCAGATGTACAGGCTCAGATTTACTGCTTTTAATTTTTTTCCAAGTCCTTTCTCAATGCAATCAAGAATAGCATGACAATGTGTTAGTCTTTTTGAAGGTCAGTCATACAGATTTATTAATGGAACTATTGTCTGTAAAAAGTCATCTGTAGCTCTTCAATGGTTGAATTTTGTACATTTGTTAATTCAGACTTGTTGGCCCTGCGAACAGAGGAGGAATGGGAGGAGGTGAGACAGAGGATCAAGGATCTGCCTCAGGATAAAGCTCTGACAGCAGAGTTCAGTAAGGTACCACCAACCATGCTCTTGTTTGTTGTTACCTACATAGACAATTCTCCCTTTTCTGACGGTTAAACTGTGATTTAAAAGCATTAATCAAACTGTGAACTTCTCTGAACAACATGCTTAAACATTAATGAGACAATCTTTTGAAGTTGACTCTGCTGTGTTTGTGTGTTTTTGTCTTTGTGTGTGTGCTTTTTCTAAGGATCAGCCTGCCATCACTGCTCATTGTTTCAAGGAAGGTATGAAACTGGAGGCTGTTGACCCTGCTGCTCCTATTTCCATCAGGCCTGCCACTGTCACCAAGGTAACAGACTTTCATATCAAATCTGTCTCTGCTGTGCAGAAACATTACTCCCTGTCCGTTCCTTATTCCCTATGCTCCCCGTCCTCATTACCACCCTGCTATTACTTTGTAAATCCCCACTGAATGTTTATCCTGATAGGCTGAATATTGTAATTATTTTGTTGTATCGTCTCACAGTCTAATTGGTCTCCTTAACATTACACTTCTTTGTTTTGACTGTGTCAAACAGTGAAAGTGTTAGCTGCTAGTAGGGCTGGAAAATTAACCTAGTTTAATAGTTAAATTGATGTATTTATAAATGAGATACAAGATAAGACGATATCTTTCGCATCAATACAGCTTGTGTTGGTGTTTCTAAATTAATTGATTACTAAGCCTAATGTTCAGGTAAAGATTGTTCACTGTTGAAACCACTAAAAGTAATAAACATAAAGACTACAAGACAACCTGTTTGGAATGGGGAATTATAATTATTTTTATTTCACTAAAAGAGCATTTATGTTATAATTTATTAAAATCAGTTAATTTCAGTTTCATGGCAGGAAAACATAACTTAACTTTTTCTTCCAGCCACCTCACTGTACCACCCTACCGCATTTCCACCATGGGATCTAGAGCCTTTAGCAGCTCTGCTAATCTCAAAAACTCCCCTCCAATCCAGCTGTAACATTGACTCTCTCTCTATCTTCAAACCCTTTTTAAAAGCCCATCTTTTTTGAACTGCCATGGTGATTGTTTTAATTTTGTCTAAACTACTAAATGGTTGGTACACAATTTTTTTTTAAATATTATCATTGATTTTCATTTTAACTTTACCTTGTAAGGTGAACTTGAGTGCTGAGAAAGAAGCAATGAGATGGCATCACTGTCGCATTTTTAGAAAACGCAATCTTTTCACCTTTGAACATTTTATGAATTTTGGAACTCTTAAACTGTTTTTAAATGTCTAAACAATCATGTGTCACTTCTGTTTTATGAACTGGCCACCAGGAGTCATTTTATTTTAACATCTCAAAAGCCTCCTGTGGACAAGTGTTGCGAATTAGCCCCTGCGCTGAAACACTCAAACAATGCATCTGGTTTGTCCAATGTAATTGTGATGTCCACATCAAATAAACAATAAATAAATAAATAAGCCCACAAATAAGCGTAATAATAATAATAATAATAATAATAATAATAATGACAACCATTATTGTAATTATTATTATTATTATTATTATTATTATTATTATTATTATTATTATTATTATTATTATTATTGTTGTTGTTGTTATTATATTGATGCACTTCAGACAATGCTCTCTCTTTTAGTTGCAAGCTTTAAAACTTGATTGGAGATCATTAAGTATGTGTATTTTAGATACCACTGATAATTAAGATATGAATGGAGAACTTTGACAACCTGAAAATTCAGAAATGTTACAGATATTTTTGTACAATTAAGACAGCGTGTTGGATATTGTCTGCTATTTATTTTCACAAATCAAAAACTAACAGTGTGTTTTTTCTGGGCTTTATATTTGTTGTGTTTGTGTCAAACATATATGCATATTGTTTATTTCTGTCAGAACCATATCAAAGTTTAGAATTATGGTGTTTTCACAATCGTTCTTTATGTTTAACAGAAAGAAATACTAGGGATACACAATATTGAATTTTTACCAACATCAGGTATGCCGACATTTCTTAACTCATTATTGCCCATTCTGATATTCAGTATTTTCTATCAAGGGCATAAAGCCTCATAATGTTTTTTAAATAAATGTCACTTTTGTTTCTTAAAAGAGGATATACAGTGATGATGAGGTAAAGCAGTAAGGTACATACTGCCAATATCACAGCCAGTATATGGATATAATTGGCCAGTATGTGCAACCAAAATTTTGGCTGAAAATATCAGCAGGAAATTCCATATATATGCTGATGCTGGTAATCAACTATTTAAGAAATTATCTGCCAATGTTGACAGAGTTCTGGTAAAATTTTGCATCCCTAAAAAATACTGAAGTAAAGTTCTCGTATTTCTGTTCAGCGAAAAAGTAATGGGATGCGATTTTTGGTCCACCGTCAAAAGTGTCTAAGTGTGAAGAAAAAAATCAACCTCCTGTCTGTTTCAGGTTTACAATGAGCAGTACTTCCTGGTGACCATGGATGACCTCTGTGGTATGAAGGAGTCAGAGGGTGCAGGACGGTGTTTTCTGTGCCACAGAGACAGTCCAGGAATCTTCCCAGCTCAGTGGAGCCTCAAAAACGGCATGCCTCTCAGCCCCCCACCAGGTCTGCTCTCAGAGTCAAGTCATTTTATAAAGACACAACAGATATGAGTGATGTGACAGTCAGAGAATCACTGACGCTTTCTTTCCTATCTTCATTTGTCCTCATTTGTCTGTTGTCATCCAGTCTTTACTGCTCATAATGCTGTCCTTTTTATAAAAATTCATTCAGGGTACCAGGGTCCAGACTTTGATTGGGCAGATTACCTTAAGCAGTGTGAGGCAGAGGCAGCTCCTCAGCATTGCTTCCCAGCTGTAAGTCAATGTTGTCTGTATTCTTTATATACCTATTTGACACTTGTATGAAATTAAATTTGTCTCGTCAACAACTCATGGAGAAAATGTTATTGTTAATGTGTCAAATGTTATACCATTCCTGACTGAAACTGGCTAAAAACAAAAGAATAAGAAAATGTGTTGTGCTGTGTAAAAAATGCTTATGGTGAAGACCTTTTAATGGCAGAATGCTTACTGAATAAATAAGATTTATGTATTTGAAATAATGTGTTCAAATGAGGAATCGTCATAATCATACTGTTCAGAAAAGTTCCTGTGGGACATCTGCCATTTGAAACATGTGGATCCAACTTGATTTGACGAACAGATATATTGTCTTGCTAATTTTTGGTCCATGTTGCCTACAGTAGTTTGGCCCATTAATGATTCTTCAACAAAGACAAGCTAATGTAAGCGCTCTGCAGTTATCATAAACATGCATCTCTCAATGTGATAGGATTAAGAATTTAGGTGTAGCCCCTACGAGACAACCTGTCAGATGGATGAGATTTGTCCATTTTTACTCCCTTTCTAAAAACATCCTGTTGTGACAGAATGTGGGGAAATATATTTTACTCATTTTAATAACAGCATAATTAGACACAGCTAAAGTACCAGAAGCCCTCTAAGTGGGCAGTTGGCCTAAGAATTTGTCCTTATTATTTTTAATTTTGGGTAGAAATCACACATCCATCATTCACTGTGAAAAAAACCTTTTTTGGTCTGATTTTTGTATCCCCTCTCTATTTCCCTATTAGGAACAGTGTGACAACTGCTTCAAAGAGGCCATGAAACTAGAGGCTGTGAACCCACTGTCACCCGAGAACATTCACGTGGCCACTGTCACCAAGGTCAAAGGGCAATATGTGTGGCTCAGCCTCGAAGGTAAGAGGAGGGGCTAAAGAAATGTTTTCATTGTAGAAAGCCAATATGGAAAAATCTTGTGCTGCTCCCCAGTGAGGAGGATTGTTAAGTGTTAACTAATGTGGATTTTATCACAATTCTCTGACCCACCAGTTTTTAAGTCCTTTATTTGCTGGTCTGAGAGACCAAGACTGTAATATTTAAACCAGTTTATTCATCCAATCTCTGCTTTGGTCTCCATTAGACTCAGGCTATCATTTTAGATGATGCAAGCGCATTGAAATTATTTAAGAGCAGATTTTAAATGGTTATTAAACAGGTGTTAAAATTGGCTAAAAAAAACACAAAGCCCCTACCACACATGCAACACTGATCTATCCTAGAAAATATCTAGATAACCTACCAAGTAAAATTCCCTCACCTTCTTGTTCCCACTTGGCATCTCACAGCACAAGATGTCCTGCAGTCTGCATGTCAGTCATTGGTATGGTGGTGAAGGGGAAAAATACAAGGAGGCCATCAGATAAATTTCAGGGTGAAATGCCGTCCTGTTTGTGTTATCACGTGAAGCTCACCTGGGTAAATTCAGGGACATGTAGGGTTTTTCTGAAAGTGTTAATGGAGTTGTTATGGGGTTCCCGCAGTCATAAAACAGTCAAGCATTTTATTTTTTGTTTAATGAAATGTAATCATGAGGTCTTTAACTTGAGATGGAACATTGACAAAGGCGTTCTTCCTTTAACCTGTTTATTTAAAATGCTGCTTCAGAGAGCACTAAAAAATGGTGCGAGCAATGTGGCACCAAAACACTGAACAGTTCCTTTGCCTTGTGCATGTACACACTTTCTTTAACGTCTTTGGCACTTCCTCTTCTGGGAGAGCAATATAACTTCAAATCACCTCTTTATGTTTTTTTTTTTTTTTCTAGAATAACTTTAACAAATTAGCTTTCAATTTGCTCTGCGGTGTGAAAATTTGTCTGACGTCACAAAAAAACATTGAAGTTTCTGATGAAATCCCATTACTTAACACTGGGCCGTATTTTCTCCCACCCACGGCACCATCCGATTGGTTACACGCAGAGTCAGGGCACAGCGAACAGCCAATAAGCAGTGAAAGCTGGGGCATGCAGAGTTCTGCTCACAGACACAGAGGAGAGGAGGAAGCGTTTTGCCAATGGGGAAAGCCCGGCGCTGTTCCTTGAGCCTTGGTTTTTCAGCAGACTCTCCCGAAATTGTAATTAACACCCCAGTCCTCTACAGCTCACAACCACAAGTAACATTACTGTGAGCCCATTAACGTTATAGAAACATGCGCAGCAGCTCTGCTCGCTCACAGTCCCTCCAAACGTGCCTTTTTATCACTCGAAACAAAATTGCTGATAATGTTGATACAGAAATAGTCCGTCATAGCAGAAGTCTGTGTGTGTGAGTGCAAAAACCTAACCCCAAAATTCCGCATAGAGCGAACACAACGCGCACCGAAGCACCGTGGTTTTGCTCCGACCGACAGGCTGGTGACATCGCCCACTCGAAGTGCCGCAGCCCACACAACACCAACATCTGTACAAGAAGCAGCTAACTGCTTCAGTCAACAAGTTACAAGACCCGCTACTAACTCGGGTCACTCTACTGGATGATATTTATATCAACAATAATCACAGTTCTTGCAGATTGATATTTTTCATTCCACAATGTGCGTATATAATAAATATAGGACTATAATGTTGGGAGGAAATCACAAATTATGGGTGGAACTGAGCTGCTTGGCGGGGGGCCTGCGCTCTCAGAGTGCTTTTCTAGTTACATTTTGTGATGTTTTGCCTTAACAACATTGTAGGAGGTTTTATGCTTTTCTTGCGTTTGAAACTTTTATTTATGGGTTGGTGTTGTTAACCGCTGCTCTATAAACCTGGAACTTAACATAATTTCAGAAGAGCACTTTAAATAGATGCAAAATAGAAAACCATTAAAGATTCCAACTTTTCTGCTTCAGGCAAAGCTTGAAGATACACAGTCAGTGTTTTTTTTAATCACTATTGAAAATTCAAGGTTTCTTGATTCAGAATATTAATAAGCAACATTTCATGTTCTCTTTTTAATGCGTCAGAATGGTCCAAATGTGATAAAATAAGCAAAAATCTCCTTTCAGCCTTTATTAACAGGGAATTAGTTTGGGAAAAATATGGGATGTAAGTTAATTCTTTGCTCAAGATTGTGTGTTTTTTAATCCATTTAACAAGCTGATAAAACGTGAAGGTTTTTTTTCTTTTTCCATGAAATGTAAATGCTCTCATCGTTTTTGATTAAATGACTGATCATATTTTTAACACAGTAGAGTAGGGACTGACAGTACTTGTGCTAATGCAGTTTGCTGGCTGAAGTACAGACATTACAGATGATATTTACCCTCACTTGGATAAGAATGTTAACTGGACTATCTCCACCTCAGGGTTTATTGTAATATTTTCTTAATAACGCTTGGTGAATGTTTAAACAGGAGTGAAGCAGCCAGTGCCAGAGCTGATTGTTCATATGGACTCACTGGATCTTTTCCCTGTCAGCTGGTGTGAGACAAACGGTTACCCGCTCATCCATCCCATCAAACCCCCAGGTACGCAACATGAGTCATCATAGTGTGTGGTGGTCATTACACACCTCACCTAACGCTCACTAATGCTGTTTTGCAGTAGGTGGTCATCATAACTCTGACCCTCAGTAGTTGTCTCTGCAAAGATGGGCTCAAATTTATCAAGAAGCATGAGTTAACATGGCTCACATCAGTCTCTCCTTGTTCTTTTGTAGTGGAGAAAGAGCGGAAGATCGCGGTGGTGCAGCCTGAAAAACAGTGAGTATAAGAAGGAAGGAGACATTGTGTTTACTGGTGTGTTGACTGAAATAGATGGAGTCAGTTTTCTTTAGATTATCAATATCTTTTTCTTACTTTTACAGCCGCACTCCACCCAAGTCTTCGTCACCTGATGCTGTCAAACAGCAGATGGCCCAGTCAGAAACAGGTACAGTTTTGTGTTGAGTCTAACTAAAGGATTCTATAATGTGATATGTCAGGTTTACAGAGTATCTGTGCACTCTGTGGTGGTCTTATCCTTTGTCATTTACTTCTATGTGCAGGACAAGGGAATGGAAAATACTGCTGTCCCAAGATCTACTTCAATCATCGCTGCTTCTCCGGTCCTTACCTTAATAAAGGACGTATCGCAGAGCTGCCTCAGTTCATCGGCCCTGGAAACTGTGTCCTGGTTCTCAAAGAGGTGAGAGCAGCCAGCTTAATATAAATTCAAGTATTATGATATTATTTGCCAATATTAGCATTCCTAAATGTTAAACTGAGATGGCTTTACCTACAAAACACCATCAGGTTAAAATTGTTACCATGGACACTTTAGCATGTTAAAGTTATTACTTTGTGTTCAAGCTTGGAGCTTGGCTTCAGTCTTTTTTTTTCAAAATTCTGAACTACAAGTCTTCACACAAGTCTACACACATAAAACTACTGACAATTTTTTTGAAATTTTCAAGGCAAGCTGCATGTGTAAACTCGACAACAGCATCTCTGGAAGAAAATTGAAGCCAAAGCTAAAGTATGATAAACTGCCTTTCTTTGGGTACCTGTTGGAGGCTGTTGGTAGATGCACAGAGACACATATACAGCCACTACATCCACTTAAAGCCCATTAACACTTGAAGAAAAATCCATAAATTACCTCGAATTTACCTTTGTGAGCTGCATGTGCGAATGCAAACTGTAGAATTTTTTCATGCATGCTTGACCCTGAAATTACCCAGCTGGCCCCCAATCCCCTTCTCCACATGAGCCCTTTCACACATGCATCCCTGGTATTTCCAAGAAAATGCCTGGGTAACCTATCCAGATAATTCCTCGAGTATTCATATGTGCAGCTCACGTTAGTAAATTTAGGATAATTTATGGGTTTTCTGCAAAGTGTGTATGTGTGTGTTTCTACGACATTTCTTGGTTGCATGAGCAAGAAGGACTTTTGTGACTCTGTTTTTACAGTCTGTGATGTGAACATGTGAACACAAAAGCCAAATTATCCTCTCCCATGATAGGAATATGTATGAACAAACACCTCAGAAAATGTTCAGGGTCAGAGCTTTACCATGTTCTAGAAATTTTCAGGAGTGCATGTGTGAGTAAGACCATGTCATGTTCTTAGCAGAGCAGTGCCACACGATGCAGTATCCGTCAGGTGCTCCTGATACTGAGAGATAACGGATGTTTGATGATTTTAATTTCAATTTTGACAAGAATCTTGTCACAGAATAAATTTGTTGTTTTACCATTTACCATTTAACAAAAGAAGCATCCTCAGGTCACCTGTATGTATTTCAGTTCTTCTTTTTTCTTTTATCCAGGTTCTGACTTTGCTGATAAACTCAGCATACAAACCAAGCCGTGTGCTGAGGGAGCTGCAGCTGGATCAGGAGAGCCGCTGGCAAGGCCATGGAGAGACACTCAAAGCCAAGTGAGTCAAATCCTCTGTTCAAAATTCACTGCTCTGTGGAAGACCTGCAGGAATATACAAGAGGGTCAACAGATGGCCTATTATGGGACATATGCTGGAATAATTAAATATAAGAATACATTAATGAAGTTAAAATCAAACTCCTCTTCATAGATGCATTGAACACACACATCTGAATTACTCAGAAGAGAAACATCTTGAAGCAATCTTGATAGATCACTCAGGAACACGGGTGAATTATACATCACCTATGATAGTTGGATGCCTTCTGACATTTCCTCTAAAATTCTGCCTGCCTTTTTTCAACTTAATAATCTGTGTAGTACAAAAATAAACGTTTTATTTCTGCTCTTTGGTCTTCCAGGTACAAGGGGAAAAGTTACCGAGCCACAGTTGAAATAGTCCGCACAGCAGACCGTGTGGCAGACTTTTGTAGGAAAACCTGCATCAAACTCGAGTGCTGCCCAAATCTGTTTGGACCTCGTATGGTTCTGGACCGCTGCTCGGAGAACTGCTCTGTCCTTACGAAGACCAAATACAGTAAGTGGTTGACAGATGGGAGTAATGATCCATCAAACAGTCTGAGGAGGTCGCTTTGTTATTTAGGGTGGCATTAACTTAGTGCTGTGATTCATTTTTTTAATAGCTTACACCTGTTGTAAGATGTGACCTTAAATCTCAGCACAATTCAGAGTTACTCTCTCTTAACATCAGGCCTCTCCATTTTCTTTTCATCAGCACCACAGATCTTTCAATCTGTGCTGACCTAAATAGAAATACTCATATAAACACAAGTGCTCCTCGAATAAGTTAAGACTTCCAAGTACAGTTTTTTGTAAGATTGTGATAGTTTTGGAGGTTTTACATTTTTGTTATTTGTCTTGTCTTTTTGTTTTCAATTTCAGTTTGGTTTAGATTAGTTTTAGTCTGATTTGTTAGCTGAGTAAAGTTATTTTTGTGAAAAAAGGGGTGATTTGAGGATCAGGGTTACTGAGCTCATAGAGAAATTGGACCAAGAAGTACTCCTTTCAAATGTGCAGTTCTTCCACTTGAAGCCAAAATATGTAACTTTTATACTATCTTAGAAGTTTCACAGGGATTTGATAAGGACTGCTTGATTATGGAAAAAATTATAATCAACATGATTATTTTGACTGATATTGAGATCACGAAATACAAAATGTATGACAGTGTTTGTCAAATCTTTACAGAGGTGGCTTTGGTTGGTTCAAAGGTTTTCGGGACTTCTGCTTTAATTAAACAATCTTATAAAAATTAAATCATGAGACTAGCTGACATACAGGTCCAAAAAAATTTCAAGCATAGAAAGAAAGACAAAGAGGTAGAGAAGAAGATATCTGATTAAACATAACCTATAGTCTGATTTTTTACATCATTTAAGCAGTGTGTACCATCACCTTTTGTGATTCAAAAGTTGTTTTGATGTGAAGGAAGTTTGGAGGAGACAAAGGGAAAGCCCTGAACAACTTTGTTTGTCTTATCAATAACTGAATAACTGGCCCAGAAATGCATTCAGAATAAAAGTATTGTTTAAAAACACAGTTCGTCTCATCATCGAGTGAAACAGTCTGGGCTTTTACTTTGGAACAACCGCAGAAGTCTTACGCTGTTTGTTCAAGCCCTGCATGTATTGACAGATACCGAGCAGACATGCACTGAGGAAGCCTCAGCACACACAACTTGAAACTATTGGTGTCTGTTGAGTCACACACTCTTGTTTTTTTTTTTTTACTATGAACCACACTCACATGACTCAGACTATGAACTATTAAATCCACCTTTCATCAAAATATGAGCGCGTTTATTCAGCACAGCAAAACTGCAGAGCAGATGAGCTCTGCTCTGAGAGGAAGGAGGGGGGGAGAGCCCTTCTTCTGCCTGATGGAATGAGCCTGGCATACAGCACTGTGATTGTCAAAAGACGATTACTCTGTTTTTGTGATCATGGGAGGCCATAATCAGAATCAAAACTTTATGAAACGCTAAGCACAAGATTCAACAGTACAGTAACTTTCAGCCTTGAGAATGGGATTTACACAGAGTGCCTCACCATTTTTCAGTAGTATGCAACTATTGCTGTGAACCACAGCTCCTACAGGAGTTCTCAGCAAAATAAGAACTAAAATCTTTCATTTGTAATTTTATATCTGTTAGAATTGTAAGCACACTATACAATTTGAGTTAATATTGTAGAGGCCTGTTTTTAATTTAAACTTTTATTTCACATTTCAGTCTGTATTATTTTGTCAGTTTTTGACAGTGACATTGTCCATGGGTTGTTTGTTTTTACAGACGTTGAAAGTTGAACTGATTCATATTAAAAGTCACAGAGTTGTTGATGTTTACCAGCTCCTGCTCCAAAGGTTTAAGGTTCAGAAACTGATGCAATTTGAAAGCAACAGCTCACTGCTTACACTTTCTCTTTTATCTCTCATGTGTTCAAATCTTTCATGACAGCACATATCCTCCACATGCTTCAGCCTATCTATCAGTGCTTTTCACCTTAAGATCAGAAATAAATTATGCATTTTGTTCAATCTCCACCCATCTCAGTGATTTATGTAGTTCTTCTAGACATGCTGAGTAAACCTTTCTTAAAAAGCTTGTTTTTTTTGTCTGTAGCATATTACTATGGAAAAAAGAAGAGTAAACGTGTCGGCCGTCCACCTGGTGGCCACTCTAACCTGGAGGGTGGAGTGAAGAGAAGAGGGAGGAGGAGGAAGAGGAGGAAGCAGCTCTTTGTGCACAAGAAGAGACGATCATCAGCATCAGTGGATAACACACCTGCAGGATCTCCTCAGGTAACAAACTCATCATGGTCTTTAAGTTTTATATTTTTCTGAAGTTAAGAGTTCTCTGATGGATGTCATTTTGTCGGTTTACAGGGCAGTGGAGACGAAGAAGATCTTGATGAAGACGATTCACTGAGCGAAGACACTGGCTCTGAACTGCAGGACGATTTCCAGGATGATTCTGAACAATCGTTTGGAAAGTCTCAGCCCACCACTCCTTCACCCTCCCCTCCAGCAACACCCAGGCCCACCCGCCGGCGTCGGAAACCCCACTCACCCTCATTCTCAGATGACGAGAACAGACCTCCATCGCCAAAGGTAGGAGAATTTACCAAGAGTTGGTCTCAAAATGTCATCCAAAAAGTACACACAAACATGATAATATTACAAGTAGGAGATGTATCATGGAACTCAGTTAGAGGGTGTCGCCTGATAAATACTTCTATGTAGAATCTATGTGGGATCCTATGCCTCTGGTCACACATAGTCTTCATGTGCACCTCCTCAAAAATGTTTTCACACACCAAAACAATGCAGACTGCTTGCCCTGTGATTGGTCTGCTGGGTGGCACGAGTGACTGCAAATTTATGAGTCTGTCCGGGCATTATTTAATGAACAATAGTGTGATAGAGGCAGTAGCATACAAACCAACATGCCATATCTACCTGCCTAAGTATTAGAAGAGGATTTTCCCAATCATGTCTCTCAACTGCTAAACAAATGCTGAAATCCCTAATCATCTGCCTCAACCAAAAAACACCTTAAAATTGTATCACCTTTGATATCTCCCCTCCTTTTTTTCCTTTCAATCACTGCACTATAAGCAACTTTTTCATACAATGTCAACTCTTAACTCCAAGAGCATCAGCCTCATTTTAGTTACCATGATCTCCTGTATTCAAAAAAGAAGTTGAGAACAAAGCAGGACCTGAAAAGAAATCCCATTAGTGTTTTGGTAGAGTTTTGCAAAGTGTTGCAGACACACCATTACATAAGTTAAATGCCCAAGACTGTGTTAAACAAAAGGTCTCAGCCATGGCATTGCTTTAATGCAGAAGTTTACACCAAGCCTGATGCAGGCCGGTTGAGCCTTAGGTCAGAATTATCTTGTGTCACAAAGTGTGCTGTCTTTTAACCTAAATAGATTACCATGGTAAAAACTTAAAACCCATTTCAGAGTTTTACCTTTAAATCTATCTTTAAGTGTTGCCATTTTTATTCATTATTGTTTGAGTATGTTCACAGCCTGTGTTGTGGATCCTTGAGTGAAGGAATGTGTTCATGGAAACTTCAAGTAATGTAGTGCTACATTTATGTGACAGAACAAAGCCTCATAATTAAAACGTGAGCATCACAGTATGGACCCCTCCTATTTTTACCTGTTTGTATTCACTCTTTAAATTTAAGCAAATCATTACTGCAATACAAAAAGGGTGCATCTGTAAAGGAAACAATCATTTTATGTTTTTTCATAATATCCTGAAAAGCACTTATTGTATGCTAGTTTGACAACAGCAGTAAACAAAAAAAGTCTGAAGGGATCCTCAGTAGACTGTATGTCATTATTATATAGTAAAGAAATTCTTTGATTCTAACGTAAAATACATTGTCATGGCGTGAAAGGCTGTCTGATCTGATAACAGGTGTTGGTACATACTGCTGAAGTTATTCTGAATCATTGTTAATGTCAGGGCTTGTACTGTGTGTCGATTTTACAAATCAATAACTTAGTGGCACCAACAATTTTATGTCAAAGTCAGCTACTTGATTAATAAGCCATGATATTAAGCCATGATATTTATGCCTCTACTGTGAATGTCACAGAAGTGGAATGAGGGGAATGAGTTCGCCTCCAAATTTCTCCACCTCCAGAGTTACTATCAGAGGTACCATGTTGACCAGGGGGTGCACATGGACTCAGTGGAGGACAGGAGCATGTGTGTGTGTGTGTGCCTGTGTATATTTGAAACACGCGCTGTGTCACACTTTCTCGCACTCCTCCAAAGCCATATCACACCAACACATATGTCACATCCTTTTAGAATTAATGCTACTGTCTTGAGTTGGATTGATAACAGAGCTTTGTTTTGGTGTAAACGCATTGTGAAAGAGGCTAGCGCCTGAAGCAGACAAACAAAAATTACATACATATAATAATAATAAAAATAGTAAAAAAACATGATCCCTAACTGGAGCTTAATGCTCTGTAGTAGGGATGGGAATCGAAAACCAATTCCAATTGAGAATCGTTAACAGCTCCATCAAAGTATCGACCTCATGATTCTTTTTGCTAATCAATTCCTTAATCAATTCCTTCCACTGACAGGGTTCAGAAGTGGTCAGAATTGTGGTTTAATTTTTTACAAAAGGTGCCTGCTGCACAACCTTAAGTGAGTGGAAACACCAGCAACTTGCAGAAGCAGTTATCTATGCTATGACATGTGCGTTTGACATTGTTGCCACTGAAAATCTACAGGCCAACATTTGTCCACACGGAAAATCTGCAGGAATCAATAAGGGAATCGTTAAAGAATTGGATCGATTAGCAGGATTGTTAATAACATTGGTATCGATAAAATCTTATCAATTCCCATCCCTACTCTGTAGAGCAGGGGTGTCAAACTGATCCAGTAAAGGGCCACTGTGGCTGCAGGTTTTCATTCCAACCAAGCAAGAACACACCTGATCCAACAAATCAACTGTGTAAAGACAATCCAGTTGATTGAATAATTTGCATCAGCTGTGTTCTTGCTCAGTTGGAATGAAAACCTGCAGCCACAGTGGCCCTTTACTGGATCAGTTTGACACCTGTGCTGTAGAGCCTCTGAGAAAGTCTGAGTATGTTGAACTAGCTTTGTGCTATACTCCTCTGGTATTTTACAGACACACACTTTGTACTCTAATGATGACCATTAGTTCATAGTTTTATAATCCCAGCCTCCTGCCCCTCTCTTCAAAAACAACTGCGTCTCTATGACCAAACCAGTACAATAAGACTTCAGATAATAAGTTCATTGTTACCTAAATTTGCTCTAAACAGCTTATGAGGGAATAAACAAGAATAAACTGATCATTCTGTCTTATGTGAAAGGTTTATTTCAAACAGCCCTCCTGCTCTGTATCAGTTCAGCGTGCCTGAATGAGTTGTGAATCTTTCCAGCTCAGCTCGGAGAGCTCTTATGGTCTCTGTCTGACCCCCTCTGTTTGTGTTTATAGACCTCAAAGACCGAACCCCCTCAGAAGTTGTGTTTGGACACCAGCCCCCTGGAGTGGAGTGTTACTGATGTGGTTCGCTTCATCAGGACCACCGACTGTGCACCTCTTGCACGAATTTTTTTGGATCAAGTATGAAATGTCCACATGCTCAATAACTGCTTAGGATGAGTGCAGCCTAATGTATTAAGGGCATCCTGCTCATGCATTGGATCTGCTGTTACAAATGCAAAGCATCACTTTGTATTCAACAAAAGAAACAGTGCCTCATAATGATTTATGTTTTTACAGGAGATTGATGGACAGGCACTGTTACTGCTGAACCTCCCAACAGTACAGGAGTGCATGGACCTGAAGCTGGGACCGGCCATCAAGCTGTGCCACCACATCGAGAGAGTCAAGCTGGCATTTTATCAGCAGTTTGCCACGTAGCTGACAAGAAATGAACATGGACTAACCAAATCCTAAATGGTTTGTTAATCCTGTGAGAAACGCTGTCGTGTTCCGACCTGGCTTTTCTAACACTGGACCTCCTTAAGAATTGTGCAAAAACCAACATAGTTAAGAAACAAGGCAATTTGCTGTCATTTGGAGAGTTAAGAAGGAAACAGAGGACCTGAAAAGGATCAAAGGGTTCTGTTTTCCATCAGAAAAAGCACATAAGAAGGCTGAAAGATAACAGAAATCAAGATCATAATAAACTAACTGTGATAGCTTGATTAACTCCATTACATTTGGAGTACAGAGCTGAGGAACAAAGCATCTGTTGAGGCTTTGCTTTCCAGATGAAACACTTCAGTTTGGAGCTTGTTGTAAAAAAGCATTTTGAATTATTTATGGCCGCTAAGTGTTTCGAGATAATTCTCTTATCTATAAAGATCATTCTCTTTCTGTTTCTTTACATCTTCTTTGTGATGTTATCTTTTTTATGTCCAGCCTGCAGTCCCATGTTTAATTATTAATTCCTATACAGCATTTTTATTCATACAAAGACCTATTAAACAAAATGTCTTGTCAGCATTTGCTATTATTATAGTTGGTCAAATCTGAAGCAGTCTGGTCTACAAATCTGGTGACTAAAGGTTAAGACATATTGTCTCAAACGATCAACAAGTGTGTAATGACCAGCCAATGCTGAAGCACTTAAAAAACTACCTTTAGATTTGGAGCCATTGTCGTTTAGATTTTTTGGGATGATAGACTATCAATTCTGCTCTCAAACAGCACCCACATATAAAGCAAACATTAAAACAATCAAAGGAACAATATACAACTTTTTCAGTGTAAATGTTTCATATCTGAATAGAACATTAACTTTTAGCAGAGAGCACAGAGCACCCCAGCTTCTTATTGGCATCATATCATATGGCTGCGGGCCGTGGCTCTCTGAAACTTCTGCTCCAGGGAGGAAAAGTGCATATTGTTGCTTCCAAATGACTTTTTTTCCTTGAGTTCATGCAGTCTACCAGTCTCTTTACAGTCAGAGGTAGTATAAAACCAGGTTGAATTACAAAATATTCCAACAGTGAGGGAGGGCTCAGATTAAAATTTAAGCATCAGCTGTGTATTTAATTGTCAACCATTTGCAAAATAAGCCTGCTGACTTAGGATGGTATTCCCCAAACAACGTTATGCCAACAGGGCAGTTTTCTCTAGAAAGTAGATGCTTTCTCCTTTGAGTGTCCGTGATATGTAAGACCTGTTTACTGTTTACGATGCTTCTGTACAAAAGCACAAGAAAAAGCACGTACTATATGGTTTTATGCAAACTAAACTGTGCATGTTTGTATATAGTGTAAATAATCCAATGTCTTCTAGTGCAACAGGGTGATCAAAAAATATTGAGCAATTATCTTTCAGCATAAGCAATGTTTAAATATTAAATAGACAGTATATTTGCACAAAGATAGACCTAAATTTTCTCATTTGGTTCTTCATTTGGTCATATGTATAATTTGAACAAATTCAGCTGAAATTGATTACCTGAGCCATTTTTATTATTGGATAGTTATTTTTTAACAGTTTTCTTATTACAAATGGCAGAGGTGAATTTCTTAAATGGTTTCTTTCTGTAAAACAGTTTTTAGTTTTGTGTCCTGTACAACAAGTGGGACTTTTTTCTGTGTTGTGTTTCATTTTGTGAGTAAAATCTTCATGTTTGTTGGTCCATTCATTGTAATTTCTTCTGTACTTACAGCAATGGAACTGCTTTTTATTTCATGTTTAATGATGATAACAGCTATTAAAATGAATTCAAAATAAACCTCAAAAATAAGTTGTATGACTTCTTGTTTTTATTAATTATGCAAGTCAGTGTCAAAAACTAATCCAGTAACATGCCTTGTCATTAGACACAATCAAACACGTTTCAGTGATAAGAGGATTGAAGTTAAAGTCCCTGCATATCTGTTGTTGGTTATTTACAGGTTCAGCATTTGATTGCACTCTTTTCTTCAGTCTCCAACAGTTGATTCACAGTTTTCTTTATTCCAGTCAAGATCTTTTTAGTTATCAACCAGTGATTCACACTTTCTTTAAGTTCACATTGCCTTAGGGGACGATTGATTGTGTTAGAGTGCAATAAATCTGCAACACTTTGCAAAAGTTTGAAGCACATGTGAAAATGCAGTAAAGAAAGAATTTTCTCAAAATTGATTTTATTTGTTCATATGTTTCCATTTACAAAATGCAAAGTGAGCACTCAGAGGAGAAATCTAAATATAATCAATAGTGTGATAACTGTTGATGCTGATATCAGTGATACTGTTTTGAAGGCAAAGGGTGGTCACCCCCAAGGCCTCCCAGAAAGGGGGATAAAGGATAAAGGCCTCTAGGCCCCTGAGTAACATAGGGGCTCAGGTTCATTTCTTTAAAGAGACAGCTTAAAGGATGGCTATAGGCAATCAAAACAGTATGCATCAGAAAAAGTTCAAAAATAGGTACTTTCATAAACGGCACTATCAGCACTTTATGACAGGCACTGCACACACTTCAAAAATTAGCACTTTAGAGTAGGTCCAACTCAGCCTGTAGTGTTTTATTTCTGTTATATCGTAACCATAGCTGTCGTTGTTCATGGTGTTGTAATGTGTTAAATGTCTGTAACTTCAGTCTTGTGTTTTTCTTTTATGTTTAAAACGATGGATGGATAT
Organism: Cetoscarus ocellatus; assembly: GCA_037902135.1. Classification (NCBI taxonomy): domain Eukaryota; kingdom Metazoa; phylum Chordata; class Actinopteri; order Labriformes; family Labridae; genus Cetoscarus; species Cetoscarus ocellatus. Next base: position 1,274,981 of record JBAMNC010000573.1, read on the forward strand.
CAGCATTGTGCTTAATCTGGCATATTTATGGCAGTCTTGAGTGAATTCCAGTGACATTGTACATTTATTCATAAGCACTGTCACGTCCAAATAAAAAAGAGTAAGCAAAGAATTGCCATCCTGATTTCAAGAACTGTTAACCTTGTTTTAGATAGAAGCAGAAACAAATTTGACGACGACAGGTCTATGATTGGTCCATTGATCTGTCACTAGCTTTAGTTCTTACTTTAGTCCACTTGTCTCCACTTACCTCCCTCCCTTTGCCCACACACCCATCACAGCATTGTGTGGATTTGCTGTTCATCATGAGACTGGGGTCCACATTCAAGATTTCCTGCTGCTTAACAGAAGGTTTTTTCTTGCCGCCATGATGGAGGGATTCATGATTGGCTATATGGATTCATGTTGGGTGTTGGCTGTATATATTTGTATATATATATATGTATATGTGTATTTTATATATATGTATCTATGCATATATGTGTATCCATAATATGAAGAGCTTTGTGCTCTATTGTAAAGTGTCTTGAGATAACACTTGCTATGAATTGGTGCTATACAAATAAAGATTAATTGATTGATTGATTGATAAATAAATAAAAATCAACACTCTGCATTGCATATTAACAGCAGCAACTATATTCATGTGCTTTGTTGCCTTTTTGACAACATAAGCCTCTTCTGTTGTGCAATGATGGTTTTGTTTTTGTCATCTAATGTTGCTTAGGGGGCTAGGGAACCAGCGCCAGACTGTTTATTTATGCCATAGGGCAAGAAGTCTGCCAAATCATGTATACATTTAATTAACAATAACAGACAGAGGTATGTCAGAGACAATAAATCAATGGTTGGTGCACTGACAAAGATGCTTATGGGCACTGGGACCCTTGCGTGCCCCCCTTAGTTAATGAAAATACAAATCTGGAAAATTCAACACAGCTGGGTAGAATTTCAGGGTCAATAATGGAAATATGGAAAGGGCCATTTCAGGGTCCATTCATAAGGCCATTTGAGGGCCCATCTTAATTCTGGGCAGCCCTGGCCACAACAAATATTGACTTCATTTTGACTTCTCCTCTGTCCATACACGCTGCATTTGCAAATTGATAAAGTAAAATAACAAGGCTATTCAGTTTGTTAAATCATTCTTGTGTTGCACACCTGCCTTTAAAATTTTGAGAGCAATGGTTATACATAATGGTAATGGCTTGATTATTTTTTTTAGTAATTAAGTAGCCGAAAATAATTTACCGCTCTATTTTCCTACATTTCCCAGCATGCGGTTCGGTATTACGCATGTCACGTGACACAACGTCTGTCAACATGAGTGGGCACTGCTGGGCAGGGAAGCAGCTGGATGGAGACGAGCGGTGACCTGCAATTCTTTCTGCTACAGTTTTTTGGGGGCATGGACGAGCCGTTACAACGAGTTTAACCATTAAGAAAACCCACTGCACATAGTTTTGAACGGTTTAAAGCAAATTTTAGTTCACTTTCTGGATGTAGCACTAGCGTAACGAACTGACTGGTTAGCTTGGGTGCTAGCTGGGTGAAAGGCATCAGCCGCTGGGTCTCCCTTTAACTGTGGACGTCAGTCCGTCGGCGGAATGTAACTTCTTTATGGTTTGCTCGCACTGTACACGCTTTATAAATGAGTTATAACGGTATTTAATCAAGCTGAGAGGCTATTTTGTGTTTGGCTGGTGAGGTCGTCACTCATGTTAGCTTCAGGTCGAGCCAGAAATGTTTCTCCTGCTGCACGGAGCCTTTTAACCAGCCATTGATTTTGTGATGTTGCAGCTCCTTTTAAAAGAGTGCAGACACGGCTAACACAGCTGCACGGTACTTCAGATACACTTCCAGTGAAATTTCTGTTATGGTTGAAAAGCAATGGCTGTGTGGATGCCTGAAGCAGGAGAATGAGTTCACATTTGGACTGGAGACGATGCCCCCATCCTTCACTGAAGACTGTCCAGCCTAACATATCGATTAGCTGACCGATAACTGCCGGAGAGGACCAGAGAGGCACACAAGTCCGAGTGAGAGGCTACAGCTGTCGGCTCCATCAGTTTTCTTGTCCAAATGGCTGCAGTAAGCGGTGTCAACATGCCGTCCCAGCTCGGAGACATGACTCTGGCAGGTCCGGGAGGAGGAGCAGCCCTGCCCGCCCTGTCCTTCCCCAACACGTCGGTGTCCTCCAGCCCCACGTCAGGCACCGACACACGAGGGTGCGAGAACGGGGCCCTGATGGACTCTTTCGGGATCTTCCTGCAGGGTCTCCTAGCTGTGATGGCCTTCAGCACGCTGATGTGTGAGTATGATCAGAGGTCTGATATCTGACCCCAGCTGCTGATGGAGGCACATGGTTATCCAACAACAGCACGAGGCTAAGCAGATGTGGTATTGATCCCAGCTGAGAGGCTCACGTCTCACATTAACACCGGAAAAGACAAATGAGAACAGGATAGAAAATGTGGTACTGGCAAATTTGGCATGCATAGGGCGGAGGTGTCTGTGACCTCTGTGTGCAACCACAGGCAATTTAAAATACAAGATGATACCCTCAACATAATAACATATATACTTTAAACAAATATGTATGGGTAATTCCTGGCTTTTGGTGACTTTTTGTGCTTTAACCTATGTCCATTTATCCATTATATATACTGCTTATTCCTTTTGGGGTCATGGGGGCTGAAGCCTATCCCAGCTGATAGTGGGCAATAGGTGGGGCACGTATAGAGACAGACAACCATTCACACAGACAGTCATACCTAAGGGCCATTTAGAGTCACAAATAGACCTAATGAGCACATTTGGTCTGTGGGAGGAAGCCATGCATGCACAGGGAGAACGTGCAAAAGGCCCTGACCAACATGGGGATTAAACCGACACCTCTCTTGCCGTGAAGCACATGAACTCCCTGCTGTGCCACCTGTGTGTCAGATGATGAGAAATGTTCAGTTTCTATTAGATGTAATTATTAAATGACATGTCGAACTATTAGCTTTGAACTAGGGCTGAATAATATTGGAAAAATGGTATTGCAATATTTTTTCCTGTTGCAATATAAAGTGCAGTTTTCCAAGAGATCTCTACAAATAAATGCTTTACCTTTTATTTGCATCTCTGTCAGTATTTTAAGGAAATTCTCCATCCACAACCTCAGTTTTTAATTTGTAAAAAGTCACTATTTTGCTCTGCTGGGCATCTGTGGTTGTTACAGTTGAGACAAAATTATGATAGAAAATCACTTGACTTGGATCAGAACACCTTAGAGATATGCAAGACACCAAAAAGGTTTGCAAGATGCCTCCCATATACAAAGGTAAAGATGTAAATGATTTTATATGGGATATATGACCCATTATTTTGAAAGCTCATGCAAACTTTTCACTCAATTCAACAAAATATCATTGTAGTTTGGTGAACTTTATAAATCAATAAAAGTATTATATTAAAATTATCCTTAAAATGAAAGTATGTTTAATGCTGTTACCACTTAAGTGACAATGTAGGTCCCAGCCTCTTGCACTGTTAATTTTGGGGTAGTGAGGTAAAAAGTTTGGGAGATAGATGTTTAATAAGATCACATATAAAGAGTATTTCTGTGATTAAAAGGCCAAAGACAGACATAAAACTCACTGAAAGTCTGTATTTGGATTATCACTTTTCAAACTAGGGTCGGCACAGCAGATTGTTAAATGTGCCTCACAGCAAGAATTGCTGGATTGACTCCCCATGTCAAAAAGGGTCTTTATGTTCTCCCTGTACGTGTGTTGGTTTTCTCTGGGTACTTGGGTGTCCCCACACAGACCAAACCATGCTCATTAGGTAAATTGGTGACTCTAAATTGTAAGTAAGTGTGTATGAATGGTTGTCTGTCTCAATGTGGCCCTGTTACCAGTTCAGGGTGAATCCTGCCTCTCACCTAATGTTGGCAGGGACAGGCTCCAGCCCCCATGACCCAAAAGGGTAAGGGGTATAGATGATGGATGCACAGAAGGACTCTAAGCACAATAACATCAGTGTTTCTGACAACACTGTTGCCTACAGCCTGCACATTTTACCTACCAAAAATCCATGTACTGTGGTTCACGCTGAGTAAACCTACGAAAGGTGATATCAGGTGGACTTTTATTGTAGACAGCCAAGAAAACAAGAAAATGGACTATTTTGCCATCAAATAACACAAAAATGTCAGCATTTTATGCTGTTTCATATGACTGACAATGCACATCCTGGGATTTGATTATTCTGTATTGCAGTTGACAACTGATTGAGCTCAAGCACCCAAATAACTAATACCTTGCTTTGTGATTGATCTTCAACACTGCCTCAGGATGGGCACCAAAATATGGTTTAGATGTGGTATTGTTACAATTATGGTCGATACCTACTGAATCACAACACAGGGTTGGGGGCTTGATTTTTGTACCATTCACTAAATCATAGACAAAAGATGCCGAACCCTCTTTTACAGCTCTGACCAGTTATCTGGCCAGTATATGGCTATAGAAATGGACACCACAGGCAACAGAGGCATCATCACATGGAGCATTACGAGAAACATTATAAGAGAGTTTTTTTTTTTTTTTTTTTTTGTAATATTTTCTTAAAAGTATCCACTCTGAAACGTTTTAGCATCAGGCTCTATTTTAGAAGTATCACTTGAGCACCAGTATCAGAATAAAACAAACAAAAGATACCTAACAGTATACATAACAGTGACAAAGTGAAAACTGAAGAAACACAAACACAGTCACTGCATTAAACAAAGCACCAGGTTGTTCAAATAAATACTGAAGGGGTGTTAAACACAGTTATGGACTCTCTGTGGGATATGATGTGACACCTCACTGAGGATATTTAAGTGAAGCAGGGACATTCATTTTTTTTACAAATGTTTTTTTACTGCAAAGATTACCATTGCAGCAAAAAAGCTTAAAGTGGTGATTTAATAGATGGCGGTGGTCCCCTCAAATTATCTCAACAGGGCGCTGGTCTGCTTTTTGATGATGAGACTTTTTTTTGTTTCATAAATGGTTTACTTGTTAGAGACAGATAAAGATAAGAGCCATCCCCTGCAGATATCATAGTATTGATAGTAAATGATAACATTACAACACCCACCCTTGCGGAGCCTTGGGAGACTAGAGCATTAAACCTATAAGTTAAACAGAATGAAAGAGAAAAGGTAAAGGTAAAAAACAGTAAAAACACACATTCAGCTGTGACAAAGCTACAAAAGATTTAGATATGAGGGCAGGTTTGTTGAATAAGACAGGATTAAGGAGCTCATAAAAGTGGTGAAGATTACAAAAAGTTTCAAGTGACCAGGTGGTACGTCAGAGGATTTTATGGCTGTTTCAGAAAAGCTGTGTGGTCTGATTTGCTGCAGCTCTGTAGTCTGTGTAATTGCAGCTGAAGAGAATGTCCATTTAAACACTTTAGCGCCAACGTTACATAGAAGAAGTTATTAAATGACAAAAACTTAAGTCTTGTGTTACCTAAACAGGCAGACATGATGTCAGGTTTGTTTTATATTGTGCTTTTAAATGCCTGATTGTAAAGACACTCTAAGGATTTGATAACTAAGTGGATTTATCACAAGATAAAAGCAATGGCATCTTACAATTGGAAAAACAGGAAGGTAGAGTTTGTTAATCAGTTTCTTATCATCTTCAGAGTGTCTTCAGTGATTGTGCTGTCCAGACTAACCACTCAGGGGACAGGGTTCCAGCAGATCCTTAAAGTTTTTAAAGGCTTTTTTTTTTCATTTTTTTCCCAATTTAAAGCCTCAGACAGCCTCTCAAAGTATTTTGCTTATCTGTAAATAGTCCTATTTTGAGAACATGTTGACTTAATCCATCATTATCAAATGTATTTTGGTCTATTTTGAGGGTTTCTTCAGAAAACACCATCACAATTCAGAGGCATTAATGTGCTGATTTTACAGTAAGCATGAAGAAATTTGCATTTTTCTCTGCATGTTTGAGCTCTCTCATGTGGTTGCTGTCTCAGTTGAACTCTCTAGGGAGAGCAATGAAACTTGATATCTTGATACCAATTAAATATTAAGCACTCTGACTTTTCAGGTTTTAGGAAAACAATGACCTCACTCAAATAAAATCAGCATTTTGGCATGTAACAGAAAAAAAAAGTTTATTCCACCCTGATGTCAAGTGCCACTTGAACCCTGTTTGGAGCATTGCCTTGTTTTTGACCCTCATGAATCAATGATAAAAGAGAAATACTTTCAATAAGTGATAAATAATGAAGAAAATCTTTGAATTTATTGTGAAACCAGAAAGAGGGGGTCTTTTTGTTGTAATGCCACACCTGCTAACTTTATTGTTTATTGAAAAAACAGTGGGAAGTGTTTTTTGGTAAATACAGCTCATTGTTTAATTTCCTGTCAAACACAAAGTCATAAAGATAGAAGAGTAATTGCAGAAGAAGACTGTTGACCTGCAGCGCCAGTTGTCATATCCTTGTTTGTAACACTTTAACTTTCCTAGACCTTTTTAATTAACATTTTCCAATTAAGGCATCACCTCAAACTCTGTGTATCACAACACTATCAAGGTGTAGACTCCTCAAATGCTTGCACCATTGCCAGTCGTCCGTGTACCTACTTTTTTAACCACACTTGTAGACTATTGGGATGATTTGCGTCTTTGTATTTCAACCTCATTATGTAGTACAGGGGGATCTTGAATTGAAGCACTGACCCTTTTGATTTTAGGATAATCTGCCCTGTCACCTGAGACACAAGCAACCCTTACAGGACATGCAGTAGTAGTTTAGTTAGCCTCCTGAGTAAATCACAAATATATTATTCTAGAAGGGGGGTGTGGGGGCGGCATGGTGGAGGGAAGATACTGGATGGATCAGAGAGAGCAGGAGAAGTCATACAGCAAATGAGCCTCATGCAGGATTTGAACCCAGGCCAACTGCAGCATATAGAGGTCATGCCTGGTTGCTAACCACTCCACCAACCAGCAACCTAGAAGTAAAATAATATTAATAAAAATAAATAATAATAATCAAATGAAAAGCTCATATATCATATGGATGTAATACAATTAAAGACACATCCATGGCTGTCAACCTTTTCCCTCTTAATTTAAATCTCAAACCTGAGGACCTGAAGCTGACAGGTCCTGGCGTCAGAAAAAGAAGAGAGTATGGTGTTTCCCTAGCTTTCACTTACCCCCATTCCAAAAGAAAGGCACAAAGTAGTTTTAACTGGAGATTGTGTGATTTCTGAGCACTCTTAATTTCACCAGAACATGGACGCATTTCATGTGTTTCATGTGTGTGATTGAGAAATTCATCTGCAGATGCCAGAATGACTTCCAACTTCTGACCCACCCCACCCAGGCCACCTATCTAAACAGATAAACTTAAGGGAAACAACAGACAAAGCAATGTCATTTTTTAATTGTATTGTTAAGCCCTAGTAATCACTAAGTGTGCACTGGCATTATGCACAACAAATGCACTTATTCACCAATGATAATTAACTTTTCAAGTCATTCTGGTTTTCTGTCTCCCTGTGCATAATCTTTGTCCAGGTTTGTTGACATTTGAAGCTCAGGTGGCTTTATGTGCAACCAAATTTAGACAGACAGGAAAAAATGGGTAAACCCTGGTTGCATTCAGTCAGTGTCTGGCTCCGGACTGAAACTGTGTGACCTAATGAGAGTAGCCTCTATTTTGTATGTCCCAGCAGCCTCAGAGCGCGAGGAATGTTCAGTATTTTAGGCCTTTTTTAGTTCAGGAGGCTTCTCTTTAAGCAGAAGGAGCAGGCATAGGCCTCCGCCTGCATTCACATCACACCCATCTGCGAGCAGGGCGTGTTTAGTCTGAAGTCACACTTGAGCCCAGAGCAGAAACTGAGGTCACAGCTCACACAGCGGCTCGCCTGCATGAATACACAAAAAGTCTAGAAAATGTTTGTTCTCTGTGCAGGTTGTGTGGAGGTTTGATGTGTTCTCTGTAAGCTGGGTTGTTTGAGCAGCTCAGAAGAATGTATTTACAGTCAAGAAAAGTAAATCAGTGAAATCAGGATAAGTCTGCTCCCTTATGCTCCCTCCTCTGTGTCAAATGAAGATGGTAGTGGGGGTGTCACAGAAAACAAGCCAGTTATTGTGCAGAACAGCAAGAGCTTTATTTGTGTTGGACTTGTCTCTGCATTCAGTGTAAAATCTGCCCTGCATGACACATAAAGTTAGGACTCTTTTACACAGGGAGCAGTTCAAGAAATGACTTTGAATAAGCACCACAGAGAAACCTCAGAATATAATCACATCTGCACCTTTTGTAACCAGAGATCAATTCTTTTGCAAAGACATCGTTGTGTTGCTGCAGCTCAGGTAAATTTTTCATAAACAAACTCCTCTTTTAGTTTCTATCACAACCTGTTCTCTTTATTGAAGGGATTAGAGTCTGATCCACTTCTTGCTTTTGGCCTTGTAAAATGGAAAGTTCGTCTGCTTTCAGTCAACTTAGCTGTGAGCTAAAAATATAACCACCAGATTAATTATTTTCAAGCTGCTGCAAGTGGCATTAACAGGTTCCAGCAGGTCTTAGTTCATGTTTTCAGCCACTTCCTCTACTTTCTCTGTAATAGTCAACATGTTGCCTTGACTGACTTACAGAACAAGTCATTCAAATAAAGACTGAGCCTTGTTTTAACTTGTCGTTTTTTACCTTTATCACTCCTTGTTACTTTGAGACAAGGATGTACTATATCATTTGATGTCTCTTTTATGATTTTACTCTTTTAAAGTTTAACTGTGGAGAAAGGGGTGTGTCACAACAGATACTTTATTGATCCTGAAGATAAATTCAATTTTGAGCTGTTCATTTACAGCAAGAAATAAAACAAGTTACGTTTGTAAGTGACAAAATTACTGTAACAACAGAACAAGAAATGTTGCAAAAAATAGAGATGCACAATACTATCAAAACATTATCAACAGATAATTGCCTAAAAAGCTGATTATTGGTATCAGTGGAAATTAAAATATTTGCTGACATTTACAGCGCATATTTGGGCAGAACAAATTGGTATATAGTGTATATCCCATATATTGGCAGAATGTAGAAAGGTACCATAATGGTTATCCTTGTCATCACTGAATGTTCACTTTTATAAATCAAAAGTATATTTATTTAAGAATAAAATGTTTTTCTTTTTGCACATCTGTTTTTAACACAAATAGACTGTTACTGTGAAAGGAAAAGGTTGGTTTTAATAAAAGTGGAGGCTTTGTGCTTTGGACAAAAATATTGGTATCAAATTGGTAAAAACAGACCAAGTGCAAGTATTCAAGAATGTAAAATTCAAATGCCAATAAAACCCTCTGTGTTTCAAAAAAAAATTGTGTTTTCTTCTTATGCAAGATATTTCAGACAAAAGCATCAAGGATAAGGTGTAAAGGATCCTGCAATGTAAGACACCTACATTTCAGTCTTTGGAGTTTTAAATTTGAAATGTGTGCAACTTCATCTATTTTGATTTCTACCGTCAGCTTTAAGCTACACCATAGGTGATATTACCCATGTTGAGTTTTATACCTGCTGTCACAGCATTTAAGGCCAAAATCTGTAAAATCCAAACTGATACACCTATGGGCAAGGAGTAGATGGCAATATATTGCCGTATCTGTTTTTTTGGTACAGGCCTAGTTAATACAATATTTTTTCAGATTAGCAAAACGGATAACAAATTCTGGTATTTAACTGATCTTTAACGTCTCACTGAAGGGTCATAAGTGGACTTTGAAATAACAAAATCTGTTTGATTGTCTTGTTTTCCTCTTCGGGTCAGTAGAGGAAATGTCTCTCAACCAGATTGTTTGGGATTTGGTCCCAGCTCCTGCAATGACAATATGAAATGTCTGTGGACAAGACCCTTCTTCTGCCCGTAGCTCCCACTGCTGCATCTGTCAAATGTGTATGAAAGCTAACAAACTGTAATTAGCTTTGAGTAGAAGACTAGACAAGCCCTTTACAACCTCAAGTCCACAATTCATTCTTTGTTTATGTGAAGGGATGGGAATCAATATATTTTTTCTTTAAATATATTTTGGGGTTTTTTTGGCAATAGAGAGAGTGGATGCACTTGGTAAGGTGGGATGTGAGCAGGGAAGGACACATATGGGCCACAGGTTGGCTTCGGCTGACTGCACAAGACAAGAGCCTCAATATTGTGACTACATGGTTGCAACCCACTCAGCCATACTAGCAACCTGCTGCCATTGATACAATGTAATGGTGCTAGCAATTTTCTAATTGATTTATTTATCAGTGTCCTTGTTTATCCTGTAGGGATTTTTATGTGGAAATAATTAGGCCAACACAGGTTTTTTCTGTTAACATCTTCAAATACATGGCTCTCCTGATATTAATTTAAAATTGTTTGGGCATGTTTCTGGTGTTTTCACGTGAAATCACACAGACACAACATCATGCTGTTAACGTCGTTTTGTGTAAAAATAAGTCCTTTTTTGGACTGCCTGCGTCTCCTGTGTACCAAAGTTATTTTCACAACTCCTTTATTGTCTCTTATTCTGATTGCCTCTTGCCAGAGTGTGATATCATTTTTTTGTAAAGCATACTTAGCAAAATGTTAGGCACTGATAAGATAAACACAAGGCATAAAGGCCAGTTGAAAATGATTCTTAGACTGAATTGTGTGTCGATTCCCACCTCTATTAATGTGAGCTATTTGTACTGAAATCTGGCTTTTTTTCCTCACTCATTCCTTCACAGTGAAACGCTTCAGGGAGCCGAAACATGAGAGGAGACCCTGGAAGATTTGGTAAGCCAGCTTAAAGTAATATCTCAGCAAAGGCATCAAATAAATCCCCCTGGAGTGTTCAAATCCATCATCTGTCCCGTGTCTCCACAGGTTCCTGGACACCTCCAAACAGGCCATTGGGATGCTGTTTATCCACTTTGCTAATGTCTACCTGTCAGACCTCACAGAGGAGGATCCCTGCTCGCTGTAAGGCAATCTTTATTGACCTTTGGTCCTCCTCTTTGATTCTGCATGTTATTGACAGATTAACAGGGAAACACTAAGTGCATTTTAAATAACATCCCCTCGTCTCTGTGCCTCAGATACCTCATTAACTTCCTGTTGGATGCTACTCTGGGCATGTTGATCATCTATGCTGGGGTGAGAGCAGTCAGTGCGATCGTAGAGTGGAGGCAGTGGGAATCTTTGCGATTTGGAGAATATGGTGAGGATTCTGGGTACTTTACATCCCCCATAACCTGCTGAGACCAGAGCTTTTGTTAGTGGAGAATTTTTAATTTCCTCACTAATTGACGTGATACATACACCTCAGCATTTTAACTCATTGTGTGGAACAGGAAGGCCACGCTTGTGTTGTAAAGTATAAGGGTTTATTTACATAGGAAGTTGCTAAAAATAGAAGAATATTTGTTAGTTTTAGTGCAGTCAGTGGGAAAGACTTCATGTCAGCCAGTAAGTGAAGTTTGGCTTCAATCAATAAGAAAGGTGTGGTGAATTTTTTGTACTTTTTATTCTTATTCAGCAGCACAAGTTACTGTCAGGGCTGAGCACCTGAACTTTCAGGGTTGTTTAAAAAAAACCTGACACTTCTCAGTCACAAATGAATTAAAAAATATTTAAAAGCCTAAAAAATGTGCTTAAAGTTCTTAAAGATTTCGCTAAAACCCACCCTCATACACAACATACATACAACATACAAAAAAATCACCAGAATTTTCAAAAAATAAAGGAATTCCCGAAAATGTCGATGACAATTCCCAACAAATTCACTAACAATTCCAATTAAAGTTTAATTCCAGTCAGTATGTCAGGTATGGGGTAAGCCTGTAATCTTAGTGTGGTGTATCAGTCATAATTTCACCCTTTTTTACCATTGACAAAGCCCCAAAGGCCTCACACTAAAGCTTTATGTTCTTAGCTTGTTGGTTTTATAACATTAGGGAGATTGTCATGTCATAGTGAAAAAGAAATATTGACAAGTAGTGATGCACAATATTGGAACTATGTTGATATTTGTCCGATGCTGGTATTGCATTCTCAAGAGTACTCAGTCTCCACTTCACTAACACTGACCTGTTCCTTTTATGGTGACGGTCTAACTGTTAGAAAAACATGTGAAGCAAAAAGAAGAAGAAAAAAATGACATTTTGATTAAAGTGGTGATGATAAGGTAAGCCATTGTGGTGTACTTGTACATTCTGCCAGTGTTACAGCCAATATAACGGACATATGTGACCAGTAGGTGCAGCCAGCATATTGGCTGTAAATCTTGATCATTTTCATGTCTGCTGAAATAGGTACATTTTTGGGCAATTATCTGCTGATACAGATGTTCCTAATTTTCAAAACATTTGACAGGATTTTGTACCTTGTTAAGTTGTGTGTCTGGATTGGCTGCAAAACATCTTAGCGAAGCTAGCAACCATCCTGAATTTACACTGATCGCTGTAGTTTGTTTCTGCGACCACATCGTGATGGCATAAATGGTGCCGACTGGTCGAAGTTAAGTCGAATATGTTATGATGCTGTTGTAAATCAAAATGTGATGTCCTCATATGTTATAGGGTCTATGCACCTAAGGAACAGAAAAATAATCATTATGAAACTTTGAGTGATGCACTTTATTATAAATTAGCAATGAATGTTATGCTGTTTTTTGTTGTGAGCAATCATGTTGAAAATTTTGTTAATCCCAGTTCAGACTCATAAAGGACTGATAGTTTACAACGTGAACCATCGAATACATTTGTAGGACCAGTTTTATTTTTGATATATGCTGTGAGGGGCAGATTTTAAAATAAGTGGAAGTGATCTAGATATTTTGGTCTTGTCAATTCAGTTGTTTTAATATTTTTATTTTCTCCAAAACGTGTGTAATTCTTTGCCTGTCAAAGTGAGATCAGTCCCTATCACACTTACTGCTGCTAGCCACAAGGAAGAAAGTGAGATATTTTGGCTCTGTATATGTGGAGCTGTTGTGTTTTCAGTCCCTGGGTTTGACATTAATTAACTTCTAGTTTAATAATCATTGATAATGCCTGAAAGGTGGATTCCAGTCCACCTTTCAGGCATTGAAATGAAACATAACGATTCTTAAGAGTATACTCCTCAAAACTACATTTTTTCCCTACTCTTATTTTCTGTATTTGATATTATATTGGGGGCCTGTGGAGGACCTGATGCAGCACTGGGGCTGCCAGTTCTTCAAGCCACACTGTGTGGTTTGTTCCCCCATCGAGTGGTGAAACTGTATTTTGCATTTAAACAAATAATGCTCTCTAGCGCCTCTCTTTTTCAAATGTGCATTGCAACCGCTGAACTCTATGGTCGCCAGTATGTCCCTAGAGGCTATGTCTTCTCTTTCTCGCTTTTTTGCCGACCAGGATTCCTTCTCCTGTGGTGTGGCATAAGTATGATCTTGCATTATGAACGAAAGTGCAGTGCAGGCTTTGAAATTTTCCGGGGCAGTGACAAGTGTGTCTCACTGTGCTCCTCTCCATCTCCGGCTGTTCATAGTTTTTATAGACCGGAAGGACATGGAGGCCTCTCTAGTACTTACCCGTTCTATGTAAATACAGATAAGAAATTCTTCGCTCAGGAGAACAAGTCAGATTGTGGCAGAGGCAATTTGACACAAATGAGGCCGTATTTATGAATGTAGACATTGGTTTTAGCTCATAAATTACTTAAAATGCTACACATTGTCCCTTTAAAGTATGTTGAAGATCCATCTGGCATTTTTTTAATGTTCATATTATCTTTGTTCTGAAGCCCTGCTGATGGTTTGACTTTCCATAAAAGTCTGATGTGCTGTAGAATCTGATCATCTAGTTACAGTGTGTGTGTCATTAAAGAGAATTAAGTGCTGTCTCATATATCCTTGCTAAAAGCTCTTCAGATTTCCCTCCTCTATCCTCTGTCCTTGTTTTAGTTATTAGAGCTTTAAGAAGATCCTAAACTCAACGGGTCAAGAACTACAGCGATTAAAGAACTGAGGTGAAGGGTCTGTGTGTTAGTTGATTTAGTGTGAGCTTAGTGTATTCCTAAAATACCTTTAATGCCCAATGGAGGGCAGTAACTGCCCTCAGCAATGACTGCAGTGACATTCCTAACATGACTGATGTGTTTTTTGCCCCCAGAACAGTTGGTGTAACACTGAGGTGGTAGAATCTGATAATAGTGATCTGTACTGCACGTTTGAACACCTAATCAGATTTATTTGCACAGAAATCAACCTCTCTCTTTCTGTGTCCAGGAGAGCCGGTGCAGTGCACAGCGTGGTTGGGCCAGTGTATCCTCTACATCCTCATCATGGTGTTTGAGAAGGTCCTCATCATGCTTGTCCTCCTCATCCCGCAGTGGAAAAAGGTCAGAAAGAGACAAAAATGCTAAAACAAAGCCAAAGAAATAAATGTATGTCTATGTCACAGTCATGATTTGATTTAAAGGCCCTGGTAACACACAGGTGTCATCGAGAAAAACCCATGAAAAGACCTTTCCTCAGGATTGTGTGGGTGAGGTTGATTATGTTTGACTGACAGCTCCTGTGACATTTGTAGAAGTTGTACTTGTAGGACTTGTTGACGTGTTTTTATCTCAATTGGTCTGTAAGAATAATGACATAAAATCTCTCACCATAGCTCCACCTGTTTCCAGCCTGTCCTGGTCCAATCAACCAGAGTGAATGAAAACTGGGCCTTTATTATTTTAATGTTAAAAGCTTACAGAAACCTTTACTGCAAATATTAACTAATGAAAGAAAGAAGACAGTAGTCTGCATCTTACCCAGTATGTCCACTGTTGTATGTGTTTTGTTTTTTTATCATTTTAAGACATCTTGGTGCCTACAGTGCTCTTTTAAATGGGATACATATTGTCAAACACCACCCCCCCACACACACACCACACACACACACACACAGACTCCACCCACCAAAAACAGCCATCTGGTGCCACGTCATTTAACTTTTTTTGCATAGCCCTGTATGATATGAGAATAACATGCAATGCGGGGTAGCATTGTTCAACATTATGATGTGGATTGTGATAATTTATCAAAAGATTTAAAGTAGATTAAAAACTCAACTTCATGTCCCAGCCTTTGCTGTGCTCCCTGTTTCATACAACTCTTGCACCTGCAACATGATTTCGCTCAGTTTAAAAGAAATTCAAGGAATTATTCTCCCCTTAACTGGTACAAATAAAGTTAAAGGTAGCTTACAACCTAGAGTTAGAGTGTCTCGATGTGTTAATGGCAAAGGGTCATATCACTATAATAATAGGAAGAAAATTGCAATTTACTTGTTCAAACCCTAGCAAAAAAAAGCTCCAAAATGCCCTTAACATCTGACTGGTAGGTAGAACAGCTGACTGTCTGCCTGGTCAAGCTGCCTCATTAGTACACAGTCATCAACTGAATCAGCTGCAAGCTTTTCCAAACTCCATATCCTGACTGAGAGATGGGTAAAAACAGGTGATACATTTTCCCACCAAAATCTGGATTAATATGTTCAGGAAAAATAGCTTTGTTTGACCAGCATTTGTTTTCTGGGAAACCATGTTCCGAATACAACACGTTCTGGACCCACTGTGAACAAGTTTGATCATTTAAGTATTTGTTCACAACAGCTTTATAACTATAATTTAATCCCCATGATTCATAAATGTTCATAGATTTTTACACATTATAACTCAGTGATGATCAGATATGGATGCCACAAGATGCAGTCTGACACATCCTGCAGCATGAAGAAAGACCTTTTGACCTTTTCACTGTGAAAGTCTCTACCGAATGAAACAGTTGCCAGTTGAAAGTAAGCAGGAGAAGATTTATACTCAATGAAACCTACACGTGCATGCACAGGACAGGATCAGCAGAGAGGAAAAGAAAGACTATGTCCAGGGGGGATTTAAAAGTTTCTAACAGCTGCTCAAACTTGTTCAGACTTTGTTCCACTCTATGTCCTCAAAAGGGGAGGCCCCACGATGGATCCAGTTCTCATTTAGTGCCAACACTTTAGAAATATTTTCCTTGTTCTTGTTAACTTTGGTGCAGCTTAATACTGTGGTCCTAGTTAATATTTTACAGCAGCTCTGTGTGTGAACATACAGCAAAGATCACAGTATCAGTCAGTAATTCTGATTATCTGTGACAGTGTTTTGGTTGACAGGCACTTGGTTCTTAGAAAGGTCTTTGAGCTGCACTTCAGTTTTAAAGCTTGTTTAAACATTTGTAGGGGGGCTTATTTCTCTTTTTAAAATCATGAACCACTTACATCCATGTTAGTTTCGGTGTGGTTGCCTCTGTCAGCACATTAGTATGTTGCCTACATAAATAAGTCAGTGGATGAGTGTGACAGCTTCAGCAGGAATGTGTATCATGCCTCACTGGAGCATGTGGGCCTGAGTGTCACTGATCACCAGCCAGTGAAGCAAAAGTGACGTAAGCTCCATTCACGCTGCTGTTTCAGACGGTAATAGTCAACCCCTGTGACGTTTCACGAATGTCATGGAGAAATGTGGGATTGAGTTGATGACCACTCACTTGTTCCAGGTCCAGAGGTTGTGTCATAGGCGTGATATTGGTGAGAGGGGGGCACAAGGTCCCAGTGGGGCCAGAGTAGTGCTGTACTTAATCAGTGAGATAATAAAGCTGTAACTGTGTGTGTGTATATGTGAAACACTCACATATGCTCCTACAAAGCTGTATCACGCTGTGAATTGACACAAATGTCATGTCTTCATGCAGATGATGTGAATTGGGGCTGGGAGATGTATCCATTTTTTCAAATACTGATATATTTAAAAGGAAAAGAACATTTTAGTCAGTATGTTCATACCAGTGTTGTAGTCAAGGTGCTAAAAATAGCATTAAGCAGGCCTCATTATTGGGTAATTCTTTAGACTGTGTGTTTAGCCACCCTTTCCTTTCTTCCTAGCTGCAAAAGATATATCTAAAATAATACAACTGCCACCCCATCCCCTGCTCACTCAACCGCAGTGCTGTCAGCAGCGCAAACATTGAGGGGAAGAGGGACAGGAGTAACGCTATAAAAAAAGTGGTAAGATAAAAACTAATGGTGTGATGATTGGTGTTCAATATCTCAGATGAGCATCAAAATGATGTTTTATTTCTGATTAATTTTTTTTTCCGACGGCAGGTAGCAAAAACATCTTTAGCATGATGAATTTTTCCAAATTCCCATTACAGCCACAAAGTGCAATATGATGAATGTGTAAAATGGTGAGCTGCAGCCACAAACCTCAAGCTTTTGTAGCCCTCTGCATCAAAATAATCCACTCATCCAACTTTAAGCTTCATTAACCTGAATGTTCAAAAAAATATCTACCCGAAAAAAAAAAAAAAAAAAATATATATATATATATATATATATATATTGATTATTGATTATTGGTATTCAGCTGAAAATCAATATAAAAATTTTGGTCCATGCTTCCCAGCCCACTCTCAATTTAAAATTACTCCACCAGAACTCCCCAAACTTATGGCTTATACTTCAGGCTGAATTATTGGTTGTAAAAAACCACAGAACTTTTGTCAATACCAGTATTATATGAATGATATTTTTTATCCCTACAATAAATGTAACATAGGGATGGAGAGTCAAATGGTATACTGAGTTCTGCAGCTGAAAATTTCCACAATCTGTTGAAGCCTGAAGTTCAAATAGTCCTGAGTCAAAAATTAACCCTCAGGAACATTTGTGCACATTTTACATGTTTTTCATTCTTAATTGTTTGATAATTTTGGCTGTGTCAGTGCATATGGTATGAATTTTAGCACGATTGTGTATTTTTATTTGATCTTCTTAGTTCCAGCTCAGCTTTTACAGTAAGCAAAAAATACACTGTGTACAAACAGTTGTTACACTTTTACCTTAACTGCAAAAACTGCACCATTGAAACCCATTCAAACTGCAATTTTTGATCTCCCATTCATTAAAGCATAATACATTCATTCTGTTACATTAATGTGTCAATCTGGACTTTGCCTTGAATTGTTCATTTCAACTACCCTCCACCAGGTGGAAACATTTTAACCACATGAAAATGTGTTAAAGTATTAATTAGTTATAAAGCATAAAATAAATTAAACTGCGAGTCGTTGATGTATCACAGGCTGTAATAATGGAGAACAAAAAAAAATCCACTTTGCATGTCGTAAACTAAAATTCTTTTTTTTCTCTTTTTTTCGTTTGTTTTTTATGTCAAACATGGTGGCGTCATGACAAAAGAAATGAAATTCAGGAATATTTGATGTGTATGATTAGGGCTGATTTTGGTTTAAACAATCAAGCCAAAAAAGTTGAAAATAAGGTCGATGTAAACTTTATAAGCTACCTTATTAAAAGTGTGTTTTTTTCAGTGAGCAGTATGAATGTTAGTAATATAATCTCTGTAGCACTTTGAGATTGTCGTAATAAAAAGCGCTTTATAAATAAAATGTATTATTATTATTATTATAAAAATGGACCCAACGGTTTATAGAAGTCAATGAACACATACAAGGAGTTGGACCCATGATTGCACTTTTTGTAGTAGTAGTTGATTTTCCCTCACCAGTTTTTAAAAGTGCAAGCCTACAGACTGGCTTTGCTATCCATGTTGCTCTTTTGCATGCTCACGTCTGTTCTTGTATTTATGTGTTGTGTATGTTTGTGTGTGTCACAGCTGGCATTCCACAACCCCATACAGAATCCTGACCTGGAGCTGGCCATCGTTATGCTCATCGTCCCGTTCTTCGTCAACGTAAGTCTGCTGTTCCCTTGTTTTTATCTGTGTCCCCTCATTTCAAGTATCCACTGAGTCTCTTTCTCAAGTCATCCCTGCCTGTTCATAACACCATGATGTCTGGTGTGTGCTTGTAGAAAAGGTTTATGTGAGTAGCGTAAACAAGACTTCCAAATCTTAAAAATGAAACAAAAACTGTGCGTCTCTTGTGTTTCTTGCAGGCCCTCATGTTCTGGGTGGTAGATAATTTTCTAATGAAGAAGCACAGGACAAAAGCGAAACTAGAGGAGAGGGAGGAGGACTCACGGGGGAACAGCAAGGTGCGCTACAGACGAGCTCTGTCCCATGATGACTCAGAGTCAGAGGTAAGACTTGGTGCTTATGCACATTGCGGTTGTGATGTCAAAGCAATAGATTGTTCAGCCCTGGTGTGAATGGGTAGGTGTAGCCTGTGGTGTCAAAGCTCTTTGATTGTCAGAGAGACTACAAAAGCATTATGCAAGTAGAAGCTCAAGTCCATTTACTATTTTTGCATTTCCAAAGCTCCAATGAAAATTACATTTTACTTTCAAATGATAACTACTGTACCCTAAACTGTATTATGTTAAAACAAGTTTTGATCTTAAAAACAAACATATTTAGTAAGTCATCTTATATTTTTGGATTAGCTGGCTGGATGCAGAAGATGCAGATTTAGTCCCTCTTGAGAATTCTCTGTATTTGCGGATAATTTTCAATGAGTTGCTTGAGATATATTTTTGAATCATTAACAATACAGGAGCAAAGGCAGAGGCAAGCAATGAAAATAATATCTAAACTAAGTTACTAGCATCAGTAGCCTCTGCAGTAGTTCAAATCAGACAACTAGCAGATTTTAAAGGTGTTGTCGTAGAATTTGGGGAAATTGGACACTCATTTTTTAGGTTTATCTTTTTATTTTGTCTGCAAAATTGACAAATTCCACGTTATATGTTTTAGTAGAGAGATAGCATTGCCTCAAATACTACCTAAAGTTTTCAGGAAAGTTTGTAACTTTTAAAGTCGTAAGCGGCTGCGTCCTTCATTCAGCATGAAAGGCTGCTGTATCGGTGTGCAGGAGCTGCTGCTTCCACTCTTCTGTTTCTGTTTCATTCATATATCTGTGATGGACCACTTTGTCCTCTTACTGCTGTCTCTTCTGCCACCAACTAAACACACAGTAGTTCAATAGAAGTCCACCATCTCCTTTGTCCGCCTTCACTCTTGCTTTTTAAATTGAAGACTCTGGTCAACAAAACTGCGCACCATGAGGTGTATTCACTGAACAGCTACCAACGTTCCTGTTCCTCTGAAAGTGGACTTCCTGGTTCATGCTCAGAGCAGGCTCTCTCTCATTGTGCAGTTTTTCCATGAAACAGAGACACTGATTTTCACCAAGTGGAGTGCAGTTTTACTGATAGAGTTTTTATTTAAAAACAGGAAACAGTGAGGATGGGTGGAGGTGACTGTGGGTCACTCAAGCTTTATATAGTCTTTGGTCAGGACTCACTGTCAGTTCAGTTTGGTCAGTCCCCAGTGGTTCTGTCCACGCTCTCCATGTACAGAGGCTGTTTCCTTCTACATGGACAGCATGGGTTCGGATCTGGCCTGTGAGCGCTCTATCCTGAAGTCTGTCAGCTGTTTTTTAAGTGATCAAATAAAGGCAGTTAGAACAAATTGTAAGAACAGAAAGCTTCTGCCCCTTCCAGTCACCATCTATGGGGTGTTGTCCAGATGGACATGAAATATATCCTCCTGATACCATAAGAGACAGTACAAATGACATGCTTTATATGGAAAAAAACAATCTCCCTGATCGTTACATCTGATATTCACCAAAAAGTTACTTTTGCCAATGCTTAGAATTAATGCTAACCTGCAAATCTTTAGTATGCTGTTTGACTTTGGGGTAAATGCTGTGTGTTTTTAGGGTAAAAGATCAGGGCAGAGACTGAAGAGCATACACAGAGATGTATATGTGTATTTATATGACCCAACAAAAGTTCTGCCCCACATACTCTTCACAGCAGTTAAACACTCACAGGACATGAAACAGTGAAACTGTCCGGTCAAAGCACATTTACAACCCTTCAACAGCTGAGCCGCTCAAAGAGACAGACCAGTCATTACTTACAGTAATTTGGATTTTTGTTCATCATTAATATGAGAACTTAGGTCTGAAATGTTGGGTGCGCGACAGTGATGAGCAGCACAAAACAAGATTCCCTGACTGGAATTTGAAGTGGAGCTGCAGCTGTAAGAGCATCATGAGACCACCAGGGACAATATCCCTGCCAAAAATTGCAAAATTTACAATTTTTGACTGCGTGTGTGGGGCTGGGTTGTAAACTTTATTGTGTGCAGTCAAATTGGATTTGTATGTTTACCTGAAGCTGTGAAGTCACAGACGACTCTCCACCATACAACTTGATA
Organism: Cetoscarus ocellatus; assembly: GCA_037902135.1. NCBI lineage: Eukaryota > Metazoa > Chordata > Actinopteri > Labriformes > Labridae > Cetoscarus > Cetoscarus ocellatus. The sequence goes on from JBAMNC010000573.1 coordinate 1,296,237, forward strand.
TCCTATCCTTAATGTGTGGTCTGCATTGCCTGCTCTGTGTACTCGGCAGAGCAGTTGTGATTGACAGTCGATCTGACAGTTTAAGAGTCAACAAGAAATATGACATTTGGTTCAGGCAAATGGCTTATTTGATGAAATAGTAAACTCCAGACCACCAGTGACAGCAGCCATCTACACAGATTACGTCAGGAACAGACACACGTTTTCTCTGACCTAAGTATGTGTGTACTGTGGTACTGTGATGTCTCTTAGATCTCCCAAACAGCACAGGGCGGATCAGTGTTGTCACACATTTTTAGCATTAAAAACCAATGCAGGAAAATTATAATCTTTGGAAACCAGAGGAAAGTGAAAGGCACTATCACCCTGATTAGAGTGCTTTTTATTAAAAATGAAAAGGTTTTAGTAACTTCTTCTCCATTATTGTCATGATATTTTAAAGCCATTTTCACACACACAACCCTGAAACTTACTAAAAAATTACAAAGGTAAGCTACCCTGAAAACTTCCGGACTTCGTTGTTAAGACTTGGCACTTGCACCAAGAGGATAATCCATGGTTAGCATGCCAGTCAGTGGAGGGGGAAATACAGCGGAGTCAGCAGAATATTTCAGGATAAAGTCTGGTTGGAAACCCCTGTCGTTAGAGTTCACACATGCAGGTCACCCACTGAAAATTTTAGCATTTCTGCAAGTTACAGTTATAGTTTCAGTTATTAAAAAGGCTTGAGCTGTTCAAACATTGTCCTTCTTGCCCAGATCGGCACATTTCAGCCTGGTTTCCATAAACCCCATTCACACCTGCAGAAAAACCCTAACATTTTCATGACCTTAACAAGCTGTGTGTGTTAATATAGACAGATGATATTTTTTTACCCAGACCCACCATATTTTAAATCAGCATATAGCCCTCAGGTGAATCATGATGCTAACTCAGGCTTTATTTTAAAGTTACAGCTGCAAACTGAATCAGCTGCCCCTTTTTTGTAAGCACTTGTTTATGTTTGCTTATTGTTGAGGAGAAACAGGCTCCTGTATTTACTTTTGAAGCACTTTGGGTCCCCCTGCTTACTCATTTTTATTTAGGCAGCAGTTTTATTTGTTTATTTGTTTATTATTATTAGTATTATTATCATTGAAACTCAAACAAGAAAGCATGTGTGTTAGTTTTTTTAAGTGTCACTGTGGCAAAGTTCTGAAGATTTAATCCGAACATGTTCGTAAAATACTCAGAGAGGTGGTGTCGGGTTCAAACAGAGAGCCTGTGAGAACGCTCAGTCCTGAGCAGAGGAAGGTTGGGGTGCTGTGACATCTAGTGGCGAAGATTTGAAACGACATGTTTGGGGAAACAATTTCAGAACTGCACAATTCATTTACTTTCACTTTCATTAAAACAGAAATTGGAAAAAGTAGCAAAAAATGCCTCTTTGCCCATAAATGTCACTGTTTTGGTTGAAAGTAGCTACATTTTCCCCATAATTTTAAGAAAGAGCGACCTCAAAGATTAAACTATCTGTTGTTTCCTCCCCACAGCACTCCTTTCACTCAGCCCCATAAGAATAGGGCTTCAAAATTATTTTTTAAAATTATTATTCAAAACTACATTTTTTTTTCAACTTTATTTTTCCTGTTCTAAAGTATTAATTTTTGTCTGCATCCTTTTAAACACCCCCATGTTTTCTTATAAACAAGTAATGTCTCCAGTCATTCATAGTGAGGTCTATTTCAGCTGTTGACTTCAGATTTATTTCCAGACACTCAAAGCTGTCAGACCTGAAGGACCTTTTATTACACATCATGTGTTCACCTTTTATTTCCCTTTCTCAATATCATGGGTAAATTACTGTCCTACTTTTAATTAAACAGTGATTATCAAAATTAACCCCCCACCCCCACGCTTTTATCAGTGAGATCTTTTTCACATTGAGATTTGGGAGAGCTGTTTGCATACAAGTGGGCTCTGCAGAGTTCATCTGTCTATGAACGCAGCAATCGATCCCAGTTTCAACACAAACAACTGTGATGACCTCCCCAGAAATAGGTGGTCTCAGTGCTTGATTTGCAGTCACACTGCTGTTGTAATACAGCATGACATAGGATGTTTAACCTCCAATATTAATCAGTAAGTTGTTTTGTGGGTTGCTTGGCCTGCTTGCTTTATTCCAGTTATGCACAGCGCATCAAGTAGTCAAAGCAGTGAAGTAATGACACAAGGGAAGCTAAAGCCTTTTGAGTGACCTGGCCTGGAATTGGCCAACTCCAAAACACTGCTGTGTGAACAAGAATCAATCCAAGAGAAATATGCTGATTTGTAGCATTTTTTTCAACTGAATTGTATTAAAGCAGTCAAGCTGTTGATTTGAACCACTTGAGTTTTAATTTTCTACACACAGCAGACGCTGATTTAGAGTCACTCTGTGAAAGGAAATTAACTACAAATCACCCTCCTCTGGCTGCCTAACACCTGCTTTTGGTCAGTACCACAGGTCATTATGATGCCCCATTACGACGAATTTATAACTCAAACATTCATCATTTTCCTTTTTAAATGCTGTTAAACATGTGACGGGGTCTTCCTGTGCATACATGACACAGGCAGTATGTGTTTGTTAAACAGAAATTCAAAGGTTGTTATCAATATTGCAGATTTTGACTTTTTATCTGTTTTCCAACACAAGTTAAATACTGCAGCCAGTAGCATGAAGAACTAGCGGTGCTCCACCAAGGCAAATCTGACATAGTTGCGTGAGTTATTTTCCAAAAAGTGAAAAGCTGCACTATCTGGCACTGTGTAATGTAATCACTTCTCTCTTTTGCCATGGCCAACAAATGCCATCAAAATACCTAAAAAAGTTATTGAGTTGTTTGTAAAAATCTTGCAATGTTAAGAAATCATTAAAAATATTCCTGGATCTGCAGCTGGATTGGGATCTCTGCCATAATCTAGTCATTTCTTTCTTCTGCCGTGACCAACATTCCCTGAAAGTTTCATTCAAATCTGTTCATCAGTTTCGGGGTTATCCTGTTTAGAAACAAAGAAATTAAAAAACTCTGAGAAATACATAACCTCCATGCTGGAGGTAATACATGGCTAAATGTTGGTTTGATAATATTGTTTGACATCACATCAGTGGATTGAGCTGCACCAGTATGTTTTCGGTGAAGCAGACACAAACTGAATATTGCCAATGACCTGGACAAAAGTTTTCAATGGAAATATTGTGGCCAAATAATTATTTTCAAAGACAAATCAGATGATAATCTGTTCATGTACCCTGACCTTGACCAGTGGTCACTTTGTACTTTGGTGTAAATGTTTTATCAGGATAACTGACTTAGCTGTAAAAAACAATGTAAGGCAGCTTTTCATCACCAGAACAAATGTCCACAGTCCCTCAGTGCAGCTCCCCCCTCCTTCACCAAAATAACCAGATTTTCAGAGTAAATCTGCTGTAATCCAGTTTCTGAGGATTTGGGATGTACCTGTGATTTGTGTTACATCAGCCACGCATTTGCAGAGCTACACATTTCTGCTAACTCTCCATGAGTGTGGGGGACAGAATACAACAGCCTCATGTTAAATCATGTCGGGGAAACACTGATCACTGTGGTGAACATTAGTCGTATCTGTGGTCAGGGCTACATGTGAGGACATTATCACATCTTTAGGTAAAGCCTCTTCGGTGAATTTTAACATTTGAATGGTCAAAGCACTGCAGACAAAAGGCAGCTTCATGGTTGGTTTCACTTTCTGCTGGCGGCTGCAGCTTGCCTCAGAGAGCAGTGGGGGATGGGCTGAGCCGTGCCGTGCGCAGACACATAATGCAGTCCATGGTGTCTACTTTCACAGCGGGCCAGTGGCGCAATGGATAACGCGTCTGACTACGGATCAGAAGATTCTAGGTTCGACTCCTGGCTGGCTCGTGACTTTTGTGTTTTATGATGTAGAAAAGCACAACTGTTGACAGAATATCATAAATTATCACTCTTTTGGCTTTTGAACAGAATAACCAGCCAACATCTGTAAATATAACATGATGTCTTAATTAAGTCTGATTGATATTACTTCAGAAACTAAAACCCCTATGATAAGATATGCTACTAAGAATAACAATCTGTGTATTTGATTAGATATCAACTGTATTTTGTAATGTCACATTTTGTAAATATTTATATATAAGGATTGTGATTATGAAAGCTCCCAGTAAGTGGCACTGTTTCTGTAGTAAACTTGTGGCAGGAGACCTTAGGATGCACAAAACAGTTATTTGGTTAATTTTTTGTATTAACTACACATCATAATGTTTTAGTTAAGCATGATAAAACACTTCATTAACAACAATAAAGTATTTGTTAATGTTTATTGCTTACTCATAATGATTTGAAAGGTTAGAGTTTAGGGTAGAAAAGTCTGATGCATTTTTAAAGCTCTAGTAAAGCATTAGTAAATATTAAGTCCTCCTCTGTAGAGCATGATAAATCAATCTATTTATTATTTATTAACATGGTGATAGAAGCCAGAAAAGCATTTTTGAGGGAAAGGGTTCATTTTAAAGTTATGATCAACAAAAGCATTTAAAGCAGTTTTTCAGTGAAATTTGATGTGAATATAAATATAAATTCTTTTCAATGATGAGTTTTGTGGTTACTAATGCTTTGTGTATGCTTTATCAGTGCTTTACAAATGCATTATGAAAACGTTTAATCAATGACATGATTTAATGAGGAAGCAGTGTTAACTATGTGTTAAGTTTTTAGACAGACTTCAATAATGTAATGCATTACTGAAGTCACATTATTAAATGCTCTTTTGATATTGGTTAACTCTTACCTAATTAATGCCAAAATAATGCTTAAACATAATATTTAATAGTTGTTTTTGATTACAGTCTAAATCTTCATCTAGTCTTCAAGCAAAAGTGACCCAACATTTTTTTCTGCCTTAATGAACCTACATCTGTTTGTATGACAGTTTTTACAGCACGTCACATGAGCACTGATCTTACACCTTCATTTATGGTTCTAGAGTAGATCCAGGTTGGATGTTATGCAATGTGATTATAGTCCAAACAGCCAAGATTGTCATCAGCAGTTTGTTATATTTTACACACTCTGGGTGCAAACATGCACAGCTGTGAAGACAGATAAAAATGATGTCTGAAAAATTTGTTCTCATATGTGTCATGTCTAAAAGTTTAAGCTGCTGTATTTCAGCTCAAGCATGTCATATACAGAGTTGGAGGCTGATAAAGAATAACACAAAAACGCACTTTAAAGCAGGAAGCATGCCTAGTGTTACAACTCCCTGCTCAAAAAGAAGGCTACGGTGCTTTGATTAATCTTTTGAGTAAAATAATAAGAGTGGAGCGGTAGTCCCATATTTCCTAATAATACAACAGAAAATGTCAAAGGCTCTTGTGTCTCCTTCTCTCCTCTCCTCTCACCTTCAGATCACAGAGCTTCATTGTTAATACATCTGTTAGTGATTATACACAGATGATGTATTACCTTAAACATGTCTGAATTTGAAATTAAAGGTCTTCAGACATCTTAAAGTCACATGAGAAGTTTTGGATTTGAGAGGGCATCTGAAATCTGGCTTGGCTTTTCTAAAGGTCCAGAAAACACCAGAAAAGAGCTGTAGTGGCAATGTGTCACTTGCTGCCCAAATCCTTGAGAAGGCTTGCTCATGTCTGAGTTACTGAAGCTATTTTGGGAGAACAATGCAACTCAATAATGCATCTTTGAAATAATGTCTAACAACATGGCCTCAAATAATGTTATCATTGTAAAGGGCCCATGAAGAGGCTATGATAATGAGTGCTGTGCTAAATGGCTGCCTGAATGATGCCTGATGGGAGAGGGGAGGAGCGATCACAGGCTGTCAAGTGGACTTTTAAAACAGTCATGGCATCAGCCTGTGATGAGCAGCAAGCACACATGTAGGTGGAGACTGTATAGCTATGACATAATAAACCCCAGGAGGTTAAAAAAGGGCCTTTTAAGAGGCTTTTTCTTTTAAGAGGTATGGCGCAATTCTTCATGACCTGAGAGTTTAGTAACAGGTGTCATGATCTTCTGATCCCCAAGCCCCTTCTAACAACATTAAAAGCAGAAGAAAATTGATTTTGCAGGACATGGGACCTTTAAGGAATCAGCATTTTATCACATACGAGAAAGAAGACGTCAGTAAACCACAGCTATGTTGATTGTCATTTGTTCTGTTCTGCAAAATATGTTTAGATTTTCCACAGTTTGGGTCCTAAAAGACCTTAAAAAGTCCCAGTTGATTTTCAAAAGTTTGTGGGTGTGAGTGAAATTTCTTCCTAATGAATGGAGAATTGCTAGTTCTCAGAAGAAAAAACAAGAACACAGTGTTATCAGTCATCATTCCTTTATCACGAACATGCAGCATGGAGAGGAGACCTGAAGAGGTGTCCTCTCCCAAAGACAAGGCACACTGGACTTATACAGACAGCACCCTTTGATGGGTCACCACACAACCATGTGACACAACGAGACATTTTAAGAAGATAAGCATCTGTTCAGAGAGCAGATACCTCAGAGGAACCGTAAAAGACTAAAACAATTTACCCCTCTTTATAAGTAACCCCACCACCTGTTCTCAAGAGGTCAAAAGTTGTACCAAAAAAGATGTCAGATGGCTTGTCTGTGTTTTAACGCTGTTAAAGTCTTTCCAACAAATTCCTCACATGGGAACCCTGTAATTTAAGTGACCAGCCAAATTGTTCTTTTAAGTTGAACCTTGAACATGTCTTTCACTCTTCAGTACTTCCTAACGTTTGTCTGTCTCTGTCTTCTTTTCAGATCCTTTTCTCAGCCGATGATGAAATGGACGAGTCAGACGAGGATGATGTTCGTCGGCTCACTGGCATGAAGACGGTGAAGAAGAAGAAGCTTCGAATGGGGATCCCCGTTTGACCAGTGTGCCTAGCTAAATTGCTACAACTAAACTTCCTCTGGTAGCTCGTCACAGACCAGCATCTTTTTTCCCTGTACCTTCACAGATTCTGTCTGTCAGAGTTAGGATGATGACAGGATAGTAAACTCTTATTGAATTCCCTTTACTTCAGACTCCTGGGGGATGAACTGCGTCCAGCCTGACATCTAATAAAACACACTGGGAGACTTTTTTTTTTTCTTTCTGCAAGTACCTCGGATTACTGTTGGATTACAGCATGGCACTCCTTAGGTGAGCGTCATGGTAAAGACACTGGGAAATTTTGTCCTACATTATCAAACATAATATTGTGAAACAAATATGCACGTGAAATAGGAAAAACCTTAACACTGGTTTCATACGGTTGGCACTGGGCAGAGTGTGGATGCTCTGGTCCAGGCCACAACTGAACCAAACATCTTGCAAAAATGGTTCGAGGGGTCAGTCATGTCAAAGGAATATTTCAATATTTTTGATCTGGGGTTATATAAGGTACTCATTGATTGCAAGAGTGTCAGCCACAGGAGTGTCGGTGAGCTCAGCCCTCCATTTAGGAACCAGCAGGAGCACAAGCAGAGTATTCGGACTGTACATGTAGCAGACAGAACCAATTTCTTAATGTAATTGGACTCATTTCACAAAAGAAAGTTGGAATTCGTCAGTTTGTGGTTCAGTGTAAAATACAAAGGGCATGTCTAAAGCTGTGTTTTCACTGAGTGGTCTGGTTTGGTTCAGTGCAGATCAGTACAGTTTGAGCTGGGAAAAGGGGGTCTCGCCAGGTAAGTAATTGTGTGAAATCAAAGCAGCACAACACAATTAAGAGGTCTACAGTAGAGCACGGATGTAAACAAAGACCAACAATGGAGGACTCCCAGCACTTCATACTCTTTAGTGCGTTGTTTTGTGCTGACATGCTTTACAGCAACCACAGCTCTTTTAGCTCCACTCTTTAGGGTCAGTTTGGTACTCTCAGCATTCCTTCAGAGGCGTGCTAAAAAGTGGGACAGCACGACTCAGTTGGGTACCTTTTCTCACCTGTTACTGTATATCATACCGAGCTGAACTGAACCAGACTGTTTGATGGAAAATGCAGCATAAACTGCATGTTCAGAGGCATTAGACCCACCTATAGCTCTTTTACCATCTAATGACTGACCAAAAATGAGTTGGGACAGCCATTTTCAGTAAAGAAACAGCCGAGGATTGGACTTTAAAGCTGTCTTCAGTAGCCAAACTACGGACGTCACTCACACCTCGTTCAGTATTTTCTACACTCTATGGTTTAGCCAAGCTTCTCTCCTCAAAGAGGCCGGCCACTCCTATGGCTTATACAACTCCCACTGACGTGTACCTCATACAACCCTCTTCAGAAACACAGAAATATCCTCTTAAATCTCCTAAAATATCTTTTTAAAGTGATTGTATCCCCACTTTAGATTCCATGTATTCTTTCTCCTTTAATTTTCCATTTTAGAAGTATGTTTATAGTGTGTGTGTGTTTGTAGGGGTGTGTATATTTCGACATGCCTCAAATTTAGAGCAGCATTACATCAGGGTTGATGCAACACTTTCCAGCACAGTTACATGTTACCACTGCATATCTTAAATATAATGTTACTCATGTTTATGGGAGCACAGTAAGGCTTGTTGCAACCTTCCATTATTATCTACTGGCAGAGCGATGACGACGTTTAAAGGAGACATATCGTACATCTTTTAGTCCTTTTGACAAAGTCCCCTGTGGTCTAGATGACATGTCTGATCTGTGCTTTGGTCAAAATATGATACAGATTAAGCATCAGAGGGGGTTTTAAATGTATAAACCAGCTCTAACCTTCTGAAACTTAAGTTTGCTGTACCTTTTTTATTCCTCCCACCTACGTGAGATTAGTAGGACCGGTTTAATATATCGTAGCATTGTTTTTGAGAGCAGGAAACAGTTGTTTTGTCTTATTGAATGTCATAGTTAAGCCATCCCTTCTTTTCACAAAGAATAAACTTAAAAGTATAGTTCAGTATTTTTCAAGTGGGATCATATGAAGATAATAAAAAAATAAATACATTGGCTACGGTCATTTTGATCAGCTCAGCTCCCGCAAGGAGAGAACTGGCTCATAATTTCAGCTGTACACTGCTGCAAATGGGGCCAAGAGCTTGGAATTATTTGGTTAATTTTAGTTGAGAGCAACCAAAACAGTGTCCAAGTGACCTGACATTGTAATGATCAGATTTCTAATGCTTTACTTTCAAGCTAGCAGGCCCCTTTGTTTTAATTCTACTTCACTCCAGGTGAAAGGACATGCAGGCTATATGTGCTGAAGCTATACTGACACAAACGTTTCTCACTAGCAGGAAGTTAGAGCATTGGGTATGTGTTCAGTGCAGTGTTTAGTCACCCCAGTGCTGATTTTTTACAATTGCTGTTTTCCATAGGGGTTCTCCCCTCGCCGGGAAAGAGCTGGTCAAAATCAATTTACTGTTGGCATGAACCTCTTCACCCCATTTCAGAACCACTGAACCATCTTTTAAACTTATTTACTTTCAGGAGATTTAAAAAACAATGTTGGTATCTTTTGTGCAGTCAGCAGAAAAGATGTTATTTTAATAAGTAACCAGGTTTGATTTCAGCAGGTAGTAAGGTATGTTTTGTTTTGTGTGTATCCTGATGATGGTACATAAGGAATCAGTACGGTCAAGCCCCACTACACTTAACCTAACTGCACGCCATATTTAGCAGCAACTGTAAAGACGTTTAAATCAGCACGTTTTGATCTTAAAATCTGAGGAGGTTTTGTACCTGGTTGTGTTTTCTGTAGCTGGAATTAGCTGCAGAGCACTTTAGTGAATATGTCTGCCATCTTGAATGAACACTTTTAAGTGAATTTGCTTTTGTGACCACTAGGTGGCAGACACAGTAACCATTAATGAGGACAACAGCTCTGATGTCTGTTGTGTTATGTCCTCATATGTCAAAGCAGGGTCAGAGGGCTAAATAGTCTTTCATTAAAGTGCTCGGCTCTCATGTTTTTTTAAATGCACCTGATCCTCTCTTACCCAGCCACATTTTCTGGGCTATAGCTGTGTGCTGTCATGGCTGTGGGTGGAGATCTATGGGTGGAGATATCAGATGAGTGGTTTGTGTTATTGTAATGATTCACTGTAATGTCATCAGGAGTTCGAACAGACTGTCAGATTTCATGTTTCAGACACAAGTGGACCACAGACCAACGACTAAGCTTACTCACTTCTCGTTTTCTGAGTTTGTAGATACCCCAGATGCTCAAACATAAGTGCAAAAATCGTTGATCACTGATTTTTCACAATAGGTCTCCTTTAAACTCCCAAGGACTGCAACGTCGCTCTGCTTCAACCTCTGCCTGCAGCTCGGCCATGTCCGTCTGTCTGTCAACACAAGGCTTCAGTCTCGGTTTCTTTGTAACGGTTTATTGAGGTTTTCCAATAATGTGGTCTTGGTCTTTAATGTCCTTTGTACTGACTTATGTTGTCTTCTTTTTTTATTTAAGTTTTGGGTGTTCTTTTTGGGCCAAAAAGGTGACTGCTCGTTTCAAAAGTGTTCTTTATTCCTTCAGTCGGAGAGAGAGAGTAGATATGGGAACCATTTCTTGCACAGTTTCTCATTTCCATCACTACTTCTGTCTTTCCTTTTTGTTTGTGTGTTGATGTTTTTGTTACAATAATGTGCCTGAGTTGGATAACCAGCAGGTGTTTTGTTTGTTTGTTTTTGTGTGGTTTAGTTTGTGTTATGATGTATTTCCAGAGCTCCAGAATTTCAGGCATGAAGCAGCACTAAGCAGGCTCTGATGTAAAGAATGTGACATGCATTGACCTCGAAACTGTTAAATGACTGTGGACCAGGCAGTCGGGAGAAAGTGTGCGTGTAGGGATGGGAATTGATAGATTTTTTTGATGCTAATGCCATTATCAATCGGACTCTTTTTCATTCCCTTATTGATTCCTGTGAATTGCCTGTGTGGAAAGAAATCTACTTACATTGATTAATAATGTCATCAGTGTCAAATACATCACTCCTGATATTTGATGCTATCTACAGGTTGCTGCTGTTTCCACTCTTGCATGAAATCACACAGATTCACAGGATGTTGTGCAGTTGGCATCATACTGTGTGAAATTGGCAACAATTTTGACCACTTTTGCCTCTTGTCTGCTAGGTATGCAACAGTTCTCAATAAAATATTGTATGGTTCAAAGTTAATTACACACGTGCAAATGCTGGTATATTTGGGGGTTTTTTAGTACAGATTTTATTCATTTTTGCCCCTTTCTCTTCAGTTGCAAAGCAGCACTTTTGAGCCCATCAGTCAGAGCAAAGGGCTGCAAGATGCACTACACTACAGTAAATAACATCACACTACAAAGCACCCCTGTTCTTCTAATCTATGGTCCAGTAGGGGAAAAGACTGTTCAGCACTCACCAAACCTAAAATTAATTACGTTTGAGCTTATCAATATGGCTCCAGAGCCTCAACACAGCCTGTTACAAACTGCAGTTTTTACTGATGCACAAACATTTATCAGGTTTTGCGGTGGGATATAAACTCCAAGCACATCAGCACAGTACATTTAATGATACAGAACAATCCTTAACTTTTCACTTAATAACTCCACAACAGACTCATAACACACTGGCTGATGCAGCAAGAAAAATTACCCTCATTTGCTTAACACACGTGAAAAGCACATACAGACTTTGTAGTTTAAAAATGTTATCCACTGTTAAATCCTCTTGCGGTGATATCGAGTGTTCAGTGACAGCTCTGAAAAATGATAATTAGACGAATAAGCAAAATGTCATCATGATGTGTTTAAATACAACATCAAGGAAAGGAAACATTGAGTGTTTGGCTAAAAATGTTAAAGTTGTTTGCAGGTCTAATTTTTGTTTGTTTCTCCAGCTTTATAAAATAGATATATCAGATGTTGTTAAGGGACAAAAAGCACTTGACTTTTTCTTTTAGTTGTTTTTTTAAAATTGTTACATCATAAACTGCATTTATGATGTTAATGGATATGTCCTCTTTTGCATAAAAGTAAAATTAAGAAATTGTTTATGAATGAAAAATAGCTTTTTTCATCAATAACTTCTTGCTGTTCTGGAAAAAAAATGCTTAAAACCTCAGAATGGAAAAGATGAATAAAAAGAACTTCAGTGGCAATTGATTTGGAGTTGTCAAAACCAAACCAAACTTAAAACAGTGTCCAAAAAACTGAGGCACATACCCAACCGTGGTCTTAAGTGCATTGTTGCATCCCTACTGTCTGCCATAATCACATCTTTGACTTCTTCTGGTGACTTCCTTGAATTGCAAAGCCAGCTGAACAAAGTGGAGGAAATTGATATGGGAATTGTTAAGCATAAAGACAAATAATGCCAATTCAGTGAGCAACATGTTAGCAATTCTTATCTGGAATTGTTTTTTGATTCCCATCCCTATGTGTGTGTGTGTGTGTGCTGTATACATGTATGTGCTATAGTTTGATTATTTGGTGGGACTGTTGATACTCTTTAGTGTAAACAGGGAGTGACTTAAACTGTGACTGTGTGTCGATGATGGACCTGATGATGACTTTGTTATGATGTTTTTGGCATGTTCGCAGGGAATAAATGACTGTGCATTTTAAGTGAGGGAAGTACGACACTTGGCCTCAGAATTTATGTTAACTCTCAGCTCATCCAGGACAAAGAGGGCTTTTAGTATTTTGCAGAGTTAAAGTAACTAGATGATTACAAGTGACAGAGATAAATTATAATAAACGCTTTTTCCAATAAAGGATGTGATACGTTACCATGCCTTCAGATTTTTCTTTTCCAGAGCTTCAGTTTTGTGTATAAATATCATGACCTAAACTTACAGATGTATTACCACTCCATTTTTTAATGAAATATGTTGCCTTTGAACCAAAAATATAGAAAAGACAAAGGATAAGTCCCCTAAAATGGTTTTCATAAACTAGGGGTTGTCCCTATGTGTTGCTCTTTCTATCACCTTGAACCACTTAGGCCGATCTCTTTTTTGGACCATTCTCCTCGAACACTCAAGATGGTTGTGTGAGAAAGCCTGTGTAGATCAGCAGTTTCTGAAATACTTGGACCAGCTTTTCTGACACAACAGCCATGTCATGTTTAAAGTCACCTAAAGCTGCTGCCTTTTCCATTCTGGTGCTCAGTTTGAAATTCAGCAGGTCATCTTGACCATGTCTACATGCCTAAATGCACTGAGTTGCTGCCATGTGCATGACTGATTAGCAGTTTGCTTTAACAAGCTGTTACATGGTGGTCCCTGAGAGGATAAGTACTGCCTTTTCTTTGCTCACTTTTGACACCATTTTCAAAGTGACGTGGGTTTTTTTTCTGCATTTGCTCCAATCCATTTTGCATGCTTTAATGACTCTTGACCGTCACTTTTTTGGGCCTACTTTGACAAACGGTCTGAAAAAAATGTGTTTCCTGAGTCCTCCAGTTTGTGTTGCGTGCATGCATTGGCGACTCTTTGCCTCCACTTTAATGTGCCTCCCACATAAAAAGATCCACGATCATAAAGAACTGCTATGTACTGACCGGAAACTTAAGTCAGTCAGCATCAGTGGGCTCTTAGTCATAACCACTAGACCACTCGCAAAAATTGCGAGAACAAAGATGTGAAGGAATCAGACAATGGTCATACTGTATTGGCAGTGTTTTAGTCTTGGATTTAATGTTTCTGTGATCAGAGGAGACTGTAGTTACAAGTTGTTGTTTTTTTTTTGTTCTATTTTAGAAGCTGCGAGGGCTAAAATAACCCACAGAGTCATCTTTAAATGATTTAATACATCCCTAGATCCGGCTGTCTCGTTGTCTATCTTGTTTTTTATTAGTACTATCAGAAGCAGTAGGCAGCAGTAGCATTGCTCAGTGCTTATTTCAGGGTCAGGAGTCACCCTGACACATCATGTCTCAGCGGGAACACAAACACTATTTCTTCATGTATGACTCTGCCGCAGGTCATTGTTGTGTTTGTCTGCTTACCTGTGTCATGGATTAAAGAATCACAGGTGAAGCTCCAAGAAAATGCTGCTGGTATCATAGAGGGAATAATTAACTGTTCAGAGATGGTAAACACACACATAAAATCACAGTGGGCTTTTATATTCATTTACCTCAACCTGCTCTTTGAGAGGCCAACAAACACAAACATCAGTGTAAGAACCAAAACCACACACAACACTCAAGCAGGAGTGGAAAGTAACTGGTTATTTTGACTCTCAGTATTGTTGTAAAGTACTTTTCAGCAGAGTTGTCCTTTGTTGACTTTTTTCTAAACAATCTTCAACACACCTGCTTTTCATGATGTTTTAAGCTTATACGTAATGGGCGAGGGTAAAAAGCTTTTATTAAGCTACTGAAACTACAACATGGTGTTTTAACTTTGAAGCAACAACAATATTTCCATGTACAACGTCTTACTGTGACCTTGTTGGAGTTTCCTCATAATCAAGTGACCTGACCAAGTTGGTCCTCATGGCTGTGGCAATAATGTATGAATAACTGATTATTAAAAAAAACAATCAGAAATACTTGCCGTCGAGTTCCTGATCATTGTAGTCGTTCTCATTAGCAGTTAGTTGGCAACGATCATTCTAAACCCAACAATGGTTTATAATTCAAAAGCAGGCAACATCAAATGCATTTTAGCATTTCCCATTAAACATTTAAAATCTCATGTGTGTGTTCACCACAAACCTTATTTCAGGCATTTATCTGAAATCAGCATTCTTAATCCCATTTACTCTGGTGGGTTGGGAACCAGGAGGTGCTAAATGCAAACTCTCTTCCACGTTTTGGGACTCATTCCTGCTTCACTCCATTGCGCTCACTTATTTCCCATATTATCTGAGTAGTGCACTGAGTCGGATGAAAGGGGAGAATACTAACGCAGGGTTAAATGTTATATGGACTTTTTATGGTGTTGTTGCAAATAATGAGACACCAGAAACAATTATATTATCATATAATACAAAAATATAAAATTGATATATTTTAGCATTACTAATGTACAATTAATATTTACATTATGTGTAATGAGTAAAGTTTATACACCATAATATTCTACACACTAACAATAATGATAATAATAGTATTGGTTAGAGAAAAATACCAAGAAAAATGTACTCAATATATAAAATAACATGCCTAAAGTAATGAACCATTTGATCCAACAGAAGGTGCTCTCAGCAAAACTTGACTGTGCATGCACTCCTGACTCTCTTTGACCCTAGTAAATCAAGAGTGAAATAAACTTAGAGAAAATGGAGGACAAGCAGTCAAGCCACCCTGATGACCAGGCTGTGTGGTAATTATGTGCAGAGCAGCTGGCTTACTCTTCAACCACGACAAATCTGCAGGCTAACCTGATGGCCCTCTACTACTGAATGTGTTAACTGTCTAAAAATGCTGTTACAAGACTCAAAAAGACATTCCCTTTGACCCAGACCACCAGATACATACTCACCACTGGAGCTGCATGGTGGTGATGTCAGGTCACAGGTACTCATGAATCCACATTCAGGACCAGATCCCACACCAACCGTAACAGGGCAGACTCAGGCTCAGTAAATAAGACGCTTGAGTCACAATCATCAGCTGTTGGTCCTCATGCTGATGGTAAAAGATGGGAGACCCATTCCAGCTGTACGAGCCCTCACGTCACGCCCTAATAATACACACTGACAACAGGCAGAGTGAAACAGAGGGTAGGGGTCTCACTGACGCACTGGGTCTGGATCAGGACTATATATAACACCACACTGGCTTGGACACAAAGACAAACAACCAGCAGGTTGATCACACAAGACGTGTTTGTGGATCAGGACTCAAACTTCAGTAACCATGTCAACGGTAGGTTTAATCTGCCTGAAGTGCTGTTTGATTATTACTGATATTAACACAGTGCTTATGTGTGACAACAGAGCCTGAACAACATTTATTTTTGTGGGGTTTTTTTACATCTAACATATTGATAACAACTTCTGTACACCACACTTCACTCCAGTCAGGCGAGGTAAAGAAGAAGAAGCGTCCCCCTATGAAGGAGGAGGACCTGAAAGGAGCTCGCAGTAAACTGGGACTGAAGGGCGAGGTCAAGAGTAAAACCTATGAGGTCATGGTGGAGTGTGGTGAGTAAAAGCTTTTATTCATGTTCTCCTCAGACACAGAAAAACCCAAGATGTGTTAGAAATGTCAGACAGCTGTGAATACAATTTGTTTTCATTCCATTTCATTTCAGACATAACTCTTCAGACTTAAATAGTTGTTTCATTCCTGCACGTGAGCCTGATTTACAATCTCATCAGCTTCATAATCCAACAAAGCAAATTATGAGCAAGTAGAGGGTAAAAATATCACTCCCTGAGATAAGTGCTGACCATTTACAGAGATGGGCTGTCACAAAAAGAGCTCAATCCCAGAGGACAGGCTCTGACCCCCCCATGCAGCCAACAGGTAGAGAGACAGAACTGCGCCCTCACAGCCTGCCCTAAATATCAGGCTGTGAAAGAGGACTGCTGTCCCCAAAAAAGGCACACACACATGCATGGGGAGAACAACTAAATACAGAAAGGCTCTGGCAAACACAGGGATCAAACCAGCAATTTTCTTGCTTAGAGGTATGCACACCACCTGCTGTGCCACTGAGCCATCTCCTTCTCTATCATAATACTGTAAAATTAATCAATATAATAAAGTAGTTGCCTTTTATTTTTGACTAATTAACTTTTTTTTTTAATCTAAAATGCTTTGGAAATCATGTCCTACATTAAGCTGTTGAAGAGTTGAAGTGAATTGTTAAACAAATGATTGTGTCAAAAATTATAGCACAAAACAGCCTTAAGGAGCATAACCATGAAATGTAGTAGTGCAAAAGGCAGCGCCTTTTTTTATTGGTGGTTTGAAGCTTTTATAGTTCGTCGACCTTGTCATTGCTGTTGACATTATAATGAGAATCAATATACTCCAGAGTAGCTCTCCAGAAGCAGTAAGGAAAAACATGTTCCCTGACCGGGAATCGAACCCGGGCCGCGGCGGTGAGAGCGCCGAATCCTAACCACTAGACCACCAGGGAGAGCTGTCATACTGAGGTTAATGTTGTGTATTTAATCGAAACTAAATGATGTTTGTCCATTTGATATTCGAATATGTGCACGGTATGAAGAAAAGAGGCATAAATAAATCACCTTCTCCTATAAATCATAATCACAGATTAAACTTGAACTGTCGTCAGAGCTGCTTTTTAAAGTATTTTCGCTTTTAGCCGACACATAATTTAATGGCCATAGCTGGACATAAATAAATTTAAAATGGCCTACACTATACTAACCTCCATTGACAGGTTGTAACATTACTACAAACTAATATATTTTACTCCAAAACTGTCTTGGATTGTTATAAATGTACATTGCAACAGCGGTGCAGGAAAGAGTCCAAAAACGCGGAAGTATTTAGCACTTCCTGGTTCAAGCAGAACTGCCAAGAGTACCCGCGTGAGGGACTGAGGAAAGAAAACTCTGGAGGAGATGTCAAAAACACTAAAACTAGAGATAAAATGACCGTAATAACAATATATAAATTAATAGTAATAGAAATAATACATACATAAAGTAATATACATCAAAATAAAGGTGAATATTTAAACCAAACCAGTAAGCAAGTAAAAACAAGAGAGGATTAAAAAACCACTTAAAAATAAAAAAACGATTTGTGAAATAAATAAACTGAGATAAATAATTAAAGATTGTTAAGAATAGTAAAACAGACAAGGTGTAAATGTATGATTATTAGAAATGGATAAGAAAATTACTAGAATGACCTAAAATAAGTAAAGAGGCGAGATTAAAAAGGTAAGGCTTGAGTTTCAATATTTTTTTTAATTTTGGCTATATTACCTCCAGAAGCATAAACACACTTACACTTTATGTAACTCCCACACAGCTTGGCAGCAAAAACAGCACAGCCTAACAAACACCCACACAACTGTTTACTTAAAAACCTCAAATTTGTGCATCAGTAAATTGGAAGAATACAAAATAAAAGCCTAATTAGATAGCCTAATATTTACCAAATAAGAAAAGACTGAAAGGTAATATAATATGACTTTGCGTTTTCCTGTAATTCTCAACAGAGATACAAGTTGATTGTTCAAATTATTAACGGGGTTCATGAAATTAGTGTTTACTGTCCCTGCTGGGGTAAGCCAAGATACACAGAGGCACCAAGCTGGCTCATGATGAGTTACAAAAACTAACAGTGAAGAAAGAAATGCAGAATGTTGTTTCAGGCATGTTTCCATCACCTTTGCTTCTGTAAATCACCTGACAGGCAGTAGCCATTTTTTTTCAGTGAAAGCAGTCACTTGATTTTGACCATTCTTCCTCTTATGATACTTGGGTGTTTCTTTTGTGTATTCAGAGCGAATGGGCAAAACAGCTCCGTCTGTGTTCAGCAATGTGAGGATGGGGACGGAGACCGCCCTGAGCAAGCCCGCTGCTCCCAAAGCTCCTGGTGCCAGTGTGTTCAGCAAGTAGCCAAGCTGAAAGAAGAGAACAAACAGAAGTCTTCATGTGTCAGACTTAAAGCTGAATCAAGGAAATGTTTTTAAGCAGTGATAAGTATATAGTTGTTTTGTTGGAGCATGGTGAGTTGACATCACTGCTATGTCAGCTGTTATTGTGCTTTACAATTTGCACTGTAAGTCAAAACTGAATGAAAGTTTAAGTTTGGATTAAGTGGTTGTTTAGCTGTAAATGAACAGTCACATCTATGTCATTGATGGTTTACTCTTTTTGTACGTTTTTTGAATAAACAGATGAATTTCCTTTATTATTAGATTGTGTCATATGTCAGTAATTACAAGAGGGACAATTGTCTGAGGGCTATATTTAGGGTTTCAAAATGGACACCTGGCAACATAACGGTAAACAATAGTTGTGAGTTGTGACCTCATCAAGCAAACTTGCAGACCATAAATTAGCAACACAGTGACAGTGACCAGCAAATTTTCACAAAAACAGAACAATTTAAAAACACAAGTCATCTGTGTGCAGCTGTGTTAATGAGTACACTCAGAATTAACCAAAATAAAAATGAGGTTAGACTTTCTTTTTTATTTTGTCTGTTCTAATGGTCACTGTCGGCTTGTTCGTAGTGTCGTTTCATTCTATATTTATGTCTCTGTGACCTTTAACTTAATGGCATAATGATATGGGGTGGCCTGTCTGCATGCTGCCCTGACTGAGGTAAATGGACGCACCATAAGAAGAAAATTCTGACCAAAGGGGGCGTTGTCAGTGATCTTGAAGATTCAAACAAGGCAACTGGACTGTGTTGAGTTTGTCAGTGATGAATCTAATTTGCAACTCTGAGGGTCTGACTTTTAAGATCAAATGGAATGCACCATTACACTACTTACGTAAATCTTCAGCTACCCAGACTTTACCAGCTCATAACAGGAACTTATGTTGAACTGGGATGTAACTTAATCAAGTCAGGTCCTTTCTAACACCATATTATAAATAATTTAACATTCTTAGATTTGAGTATCAACTCTGCATTGACATGAACAAGCCATACCAATACGATGAAAGACCCGTCCAGCAGCATATACTATAGAATTTATCCAGCGTGATTAGTGTCAAAAAATGGTAAACAAAGAACAGTTTGCAGGAAATCTTATTTACAGTATACCATTTGTTTATTTAAGAAACAACAACCTGCTTATCTATAATACCTAAACATTCAAAACACAAAGAATAATAAAGGCCTATAGCAGTAACCCAGGTTATATTTGCTCTCTCTTAAATATCATCCACAGATATACAATCAAATATCAAGAATTGAGGTGTGTACCATTTGCACAAGGAGGGAAATGTTGTGTTAAGATTTTAACATCAACAGTTCTGCTTATTTAGGCATCAGTTATCAAATTATTAATCACCAGTTTATCCAAAGCACAAAGACCAGTGAGATACGACTGGTTCAAAGGTTGGTTTGGTAGAAGCAGTTCATGTTTGTATTGGCACAAACTGTACAGGGGGATTTTTTTACTTGTTCACCATCCTTTTTATTCACAGGAAAGGCCCTTAAACACAACAGGCAATGCAAAGAAACAGAACCAAAGAGAAATTCATCTTTACAAATACACTGTGTGCATTCCAAATAAAATCACTTCATGGATTTAAAATGGACTCAATATTCAAATTTTCAGGTTGCCTGGATTTTTATTGCAATAATGCATGTAGAACCTCAACTACAATGGCCGACAAGGGCAACCGGCCTGATAATGCAGTTCAAAAATAGTAAACACCTGCAAGAGCAGAAATGCACTAGAAACAAATCAAAGCCACCTCATGGTCAGATTAAAAAACTTCTCTAAAGGGTGTGTCAAAACCTGAAGCCCTCCAAAGACTGACCATACAGTTATCCTAAAATGATCCCATGGAGTTGGGAGGGTTAAAAACAAAAGTTGAGGCTAGTAAAGCTAGATATAACACATCCTAAAACTCTGCAGACCTGCGGATGAACTGCATGCCCCTCACCAGATGAACCAAAGACAGTATCACGTGGTAGAGATGACTCACTGAAAGGCACACAGAACGAAATTTGTGCAAGAAGTAAAAAATGTTTGTTCACAAGGTCCACAGAGGAAGAACAACAAATATGCACCCAAAAGTGATCTTTTAGAGCTCACTATACAAATGTAGTGATAGTGGTTTTTAGCTTGATGATGCACAGACTTACTGTAAAGGACACTTTGTTGCCAAGCCAGTTCATTCTAGCACTACACCACAACCCAGTGATTCAGCTCAATGCTCTTGGCCAAATCAAGCACTAATCAGTGTGTGTGTGGATGACTGAACTTCTAAATACATACAGTGGTCCCTCTGACTTTCTTACACTGCTGTACTGTTTGCTTCTTGGCAAGGAGTAAACGGTGTAAACACACAGGTTAAGTGAAGTTGTGCAGTGCTGTGAGAGTGCTACAAAAAAGAAAAACACATTAAGTGAGGGGGGAATGAAGCCAAATGTGCCCACCAACATGTTGGTTGCATGACTACTTCAATACAAAACTGTGATTTTGAACATTCAATACAAAAACATGATTTTAGGACAAATATTAAAGCCTCCTGCATGAGTTGAAATTATTAGAATTTCAATTGAATATTAAATGTGTTATTAATCATCCTTGAAAATTTGAGAGTGAAAAAACATCTGCAAACTTCTCAGGAGTGTGTGGGCAGGGTCACTATGATTGGATGAGAGTAAAGTAGTTTTTTGCCTCTGAGTGGGCAGGACTTAGTGTTTACTTCTTTATTGGCTGAGTTATGTTTTATATCATACATGATTGTCCTAAGCCCATCCACTTAATGTACAGCTTCTCGGCACCCTCAAAAACTTAACTGTTGATATTTAAAAAGTCATACAAAGATCAGTCCTAAGATTTTAGGTGGGTGAGAGTACGTGGATATGTTCATAAATATCTTATGGAGAGAGTTTTTTTTATTGATTTGTGTTCCCAGGGACTTTAAGAGGTTCTTAGCTCGTTGTTTTTATACAGAAATGAGAAATTATCCCCCTCTGTACACCCCACCTCCCTGAACTCACACAGTTCATTTGCAATGTTTCTGTAAGTGATGTCATGAAGGGATGAGCCAGCTCCACCAGACTGGAGACCCTCTATCTTGTTCAGTCCATAAACTTCCCCTTCAAACTGCAGAGGTTTTTTTTCTTAACTGGAGCAAGCAGGTTCAAGTGGAAGGAACATTGTGTAAGCATGTCTGTGTAGCAAACATTAGAGCCCATTGCTGAAAAGCATAATACAATAAAAAGAGTTTGGACTGTTGTGGATGCATCATAATGGCTGCTGCCATACTGTGCCTGCCATCTTAACCCAGCTTTAGCCCAACCTACTCATGGATGTAACGGTCACGTTGAGACAGGATTTAAGGCGATCTTTCCGATATTGATGGACAGATGTGTAGTCATATCAATCATGTCCTTACTTATAAAACCAGAAATCCTTGATAAAATCAATATTGAAACAATGTAAAAATAAAATCACCCCCTGTACAGTGAGATCACATAGCTGTATGGTTTATTAGTACTGATTAATTATTTATTCATTAATATGTAGTATTTATTTAGCATAAAACCACTTGTGAACCAAGATGTAAAGATGTTTATTCAGGTTTTAATAAATGTCCATTTAATGCACACATTCAAAACGCCTCCAGGGTTCCTGCGGTCAAGTGCCGCACTTAAGTGGGCACTCGTGGGACTACAACTTGTGGTACTTGTGTTGCAGAACTCCTTTTTCAGCCCTGGAGGCTGTCACCTGAAAAGCCATATCTAACTCCAGGGGGCATAGTCAAACACAACTCATAAGGAAAGCTACTGATTCTTAACAGCCTGTTCAAAAACAGTGCTGAAGCAGAGGGGTTTGCAGGCATGCCATAACCCTCTGTATCTACATACACTGTCTGTGCAGCAGTCTGCCTGCACTGCTCACACTGGAGCATACTACTTGCTCCTTTCGCTAATCAATCAGTCATTGCCTTCCTCTCATGTCACAATTTGGCTTCAGTAGTCCTGAAGGCGGATTGCACTAGTTCTTTAGAGATACATGGCAAGTCTATTATCAATGTGAACAAGCTAGACATGGCAACCAAAACAGAAAGTCAGTCAGTTGGTTTTGCAGGCTGTTGCTCTTTACAGACACTCCCAGACATGATCCTCAATGTTTTTAGTGGGCTCAAGATGACTTTGAGGCTTTAAGCTAAGCAACAGCATACAAAGAGGTCTCATATTGTACTCCTCTCAACAAATGTGGGCCAGTCCCAGAAGTCTCCAAACATCTATTTGAGGTTTATTGCCTAAACATAAACTCACACATTGTCGCTTGGCATTCATATAAACATCTCTGTTTTATCCATGTGCAAAACAGGCTGTTTTATTGTACATCCTCACAAGCTATGCCTGACCACATCCCCATCAAGAGGTGGACGAAGCTGTGGCTTTCCTGCTCTGTGCTCAAACATTTACTGTAGCTGCTTTGCCATGCAGAGAAATGTTCCTTCAACTGGAGTCACGCAGCTGTGGGCTAAAAGATGCCTGGTTACAGGAGTATCCCCCATTTAAGGGGAGAAGACATAATCCTCAATGACATCACTGAGGGAATTTTTTCAAACAAGCTGAGCACATCTTTCATAAGAAAGCAAGCTGCAGTTGGAGAGGAGGGACTTTTCTCATGGTACAGGGTATTTGGGCAGGCCATGGACACATTTTCTTGCAAAAAAAAATTAAAAGGTGTCTTAAGTGTAATACGAAACCTTAAATTTTAAATTAAAAGCTTAAAATAAAATTTATTTTATTATTTTATAAAAAGACATGTCTAGAAACATTCCTTTCCCTCAATGACATCAATAGTGGAAATTTCCAATTTATTGATTGGGGCTGTTTGAACATATGTCTAAAAGGTAGAGCAAGCAAGAGAGAGAGAGGGGGATTTTTTTTCTCTGGAGGGGGGTTGGAGACAGGCCATGGATATATTTTTTTGTGTAAAAATCAATTAAAAATGTCTTTGGTATAACCAGGGACCTTTAATGTTACATGTCAGCTCAAAAATGAAATTAAGGCATTTGCAAAATATCTTTCAAGGTTAATAAAATCTAGTGGGATATGTGTTACCTATAATTGTGTTAAAATTGTGTGCCAAATTGTGCGATTTTGTAATTTTGACATCAGCCAAAAGATCCCTCAAATTCACAGGGTTAGCATTTTGACTTGAATACAAGACAAAATACATTTTCTTTGATATTTTGAACCCTGAAACAATTCTTTTGAATGGAGATTAAATTAGTTGATTATTGGTGTAAGATAAAGCACTATATCCACATTTTTAACCTAAAAAAGAGCAGCACCAAAATTTGTACCTTTAGGACTTTGGCTCTTGGAGGTTACATCTGTTTGTCACACACACACACAGACATTTTGTCCCTCCCACAGGGCAGAGACCTTTTTCTCAGTAGTGAAGTCAGAATTTCAGACACTACTCAGTGGAGGTTTGGTCATGTCTGGACTGCTGGGTGTTCGCCTGCTGCTGCTGTGGGCCAGCGTCTGCCTTACGCTGCTCAGCCCGACCTGGGGGGCTGTGGTCGTCTCTAGAGGCCATGAAGCTCTGCAGGTAATTTTGCACACCAACAATTTCACACCTGGATCTTAACTTGAAATTTTTTGTTTGTTTTGCAACCTCTCAAGTGGTCACTGAACCCAGAGAGGCCTCATTTCAGCTTCAATCTTTCAGCATTTTGTCTCTGTTTCATATTATAGCTTTTCTCAGCATCTTTTTTTGTCACTCAGTTTAATATTGCTCTTAAAAGTTTGACTTTGCAATGTCTGATGATTTGGCTATCTTTTCATCTCATGTGTTGTGTTTGTATTTTAGGAGACAGGAGCATCAGCAAGATCTCTTGGGGTACAGAGAATGTTTACTGTTATTGTGTCTGAAGAAGTTAAAGACTTTTAAAGACTGTTTTTGCTTGTTTTTACTTTAACAAACAAAAAGTCACTTAAGATTCAAACTTATCAGTGATCAAATTTTCTATAAGCCTTACAGCAGTGGCTCCAAACTGTTCAATGTTTAAAATGAGCTTATTTTGATGAAACCTCTTGCATACCCTATTCATATATGAGAGTTATCTCTCAGTTACCTCTTCTAGTGTCTTTGCTAAAATGTATAGCTGTATAGGACTGTATCATCAGCATACAGCTGACAATCAGCCAGCATACAGCTTTCAGACTTTCTGGCAGATCATTGATATAAAGGCTAAAAATCAATGGGCCTATTACTCAGCCTTGAGGTACACCTATTTTACTGTGTTGCGGAGCAAACTTTCCTCTCTTTACCGTAGATCAAAATATTTGGCTTAAAAATACAAAGAATACAACTTATATTTGAGTTTAGATGTATAAATGTTTCTATAATAGTTTTTTTTACAGTATTTGTCCATCTTCTTAAGTATATAAGTAGAAATCATAAAGTTATCACACATATTACAAATTAGGTAAATTTGACCCTCCAGCAATCAGGACAAAATTATTGTGGCCCTTGTGGTTACTAAAGTTGCTCATTGCACTAGCTGGACATGCATAGATACATTTTGTTCAGCTGTTTCCCATATTAACATCTAGATTTATTTTTCTTAAATCTTGATAAATCTAAATATTACTTAGACAAAAACAGTTTTGTTATATACTTAGATAGATAAGTCAAGATTTTGATCAAAACATGTTTTACAACTGGGTAAAATTTAGTATGTGGGGTATGTCTGCTCAGGGCCTCTGTACATTGATAGCTCCATTCACGCTGCTGTTTCAAGCCATTATATAAATGCTCTTGTGACGTTTTGCCTCCTCTATGAATGTTGTGGATATGGAATGGGAGTTAACCCTCATTTACTTCTTCTCCAGGAGTAGCATCAAAGGCCCAATATCTATGAGAGGGAGGCACACAGACTCAGTGGGGGACAGTAGTGCTGTGAGTGTGTGTGTCTACCACCTGAAGCATGTAATCATGCGCTCTCACTCTCCATAAAGTTGTATCACTGCGAGTATATACTATCTCACAAAATCTCTGTTGATATGGCTGTTCTATTTGACACATTTTGAAAGAGGTGTGAACTGGCAAAGATCTGGCAATACGATACAACATACATATATAGTATGATACGATACATGTTTCAATACAGGGATTACGATGTAATATACCTCAATATATGATGATTTATTGCAAAACAACAAGCAGGGATATATATCACAAGATTTTTTACTTCATAGTCTATTGTTGTTTCTTTAAAACTCAATAGATTCTTTGCATTAACAAATATCGTGTCTAGTAAGTGTAAGTTATAAACATGGTCCCTGCAACATGGATTTTTTTGTCTTTAACAATAAATAGTAATACAAAATGTGAGGGAGCCATGGAGTGATGTCTGCTGCCAACTTGCTGTTGGAGGCTGAGCTATAATGCAGAAAAAAGTTCTAAATAGCCATAAATAATACATAGATAAAATATTTACATTGTGCTATAAAATATCAATATGGTAATTTAGTGCAAAATATTGTCATATATTGGTATATCAATATTTTCACTTCTATTTTAGAGCCCCTGAAAACAGCTCAGTGACCTGATGTTTAACCCACTGGTTGAGAACCACTACCTTAGAATAGTTCACATACTTTTTTATGGAATAATTTATATTATGTTTCATATTATTTCCACTTTTGATTTCCATGAGCAAAAAGAGAATAACACCCTTTTACCGTCTGTTTTAAATTTCTTCCTATCTTCTTTGCAGAAAAGAAGTATAACTGAGACAACGGTAAGAACAAAATGACTTTGTATTTTTACTTTTTACTGACAAATGAAAGCAAGATAACCATTTTACTGTAAAGGTAAGGGGGTTAAGTGTAAGAGCAACACCAATTATTATTAAAAATAAATAAATAAAGAACAAAAATTACTGAATCAAAAAGCCTCTAAGTTTAAAAAGTGAATGTTATCTTGTTAAGAATAATACACAAATGTATTTGTGAATAATTACTGACTACATTTTGTAAACACTACCATAAGTCACATGACGGTTTACATCTGAGTGATTCTTATTAAATGCTGATGTTACTCTGTCAAGTCTGACTAACTATGCTGCTGAAGAGGGGATCTGGTGTTTCTCAATCAGTCATGAAAACAACTGTTTGTCTACAGAGATAGTCCTCTGAGTACGAAGAAACAGCAGCAGCTTTTTTTAAATACAGGTCCTCTCTAATCTGCAGACACTGATTTAAGATTAGAAGCTGTCTCACGATTAACTGAAGGAGCTTTCAAACATGAATTTATCTATTATATCTAACTCTTATCTTGTTTGCGGAGGATGCCCCTGGTATAAATAAACCTCTCAGGTAATGGCTTATTGTTTTCACATATACCGTTAAAGCTCCTGTGAGGTATTTTTTTTTTTTTAATTTTATGAAAAATACTTTAATTAATGCAGGTGCCTCCATATAGCCTGAAAAGGAAGAGAAACTCTTAACAAAAAGACTGAATGTTTATGTTTATCCAGTTTAAATGAAGTTTATTCACTGCAGATAGAAATACTTTGGTTACATTTTGATCAAAGATAGCACTGTGTGAAGTGTTCGGCTGGTTTGAGAAAATGTAAGACTTTTCACCAACAAGTAGTTCTTATATCTTATCATATATGCAGGAAAAGATCTGAGAGAGACAGGACGTCCAACTTTGTCCACAGGGGGCACCATAATTAATGCACATTGTTCCTTGCATGAGCTTTAACCTTGATGTTTAATTGAATATCTGTTTGATAGTTTGCTGATACTTGCAGTCTTGATCCTCATTTTCTGCTCAATTTGATTATCGCTTTGTCCAAGACTTCCTTATCCTTAATCAGATTTAGGCTTATTAATTACCCATTTTGGGCTTGAAAGAATAGACTTCCGGATTATGGTGAGTTTCCGTAAATGGTCCACTTTGGTTCAGAACAGTTTGGTGTAGTTCCTCTGGTTCAAAGCAGTAAACCCTGATCTGTGTTACCATGGTCATCTGCTTGAATTACAGCAGAGTAAGCTGATGGTTGCATCAGCTAAGTAATAGCTTGATAACATAGAGGCACAAATATTATGCAGTTACATTAAAGTAAAGTTTGTGTTTTTTCAAGTGTAGTTATTTAGCTAGTGAGCAAGAAGGTCACTGGTTTGACATCCTGGTCAGGCGGGGGTTTTGTGTTGAGTTTGCATGTTCTACCTGCACATGCATGGGGTTTTCGAGGCGGGCAGAGCTTGCAAACCACTAATTAGCTAAGTTCAAACACTGGGAGTCATTGGGTAGCATTAGCCTGCCTCTAAAGTTATCAGATAAACTTTTCAGCAACTCTTAACAGTCCTGTGTGCTTGTTGTGACCTGTACACAAAGTGCTAATCTTAGTCAAAAAATAGACAGCATAACATAACTAGGTAGAAAAAAAAAGAGTCACAACAAGCACACAGGACCATTTAGAGTTGATAAAGAGTTTTTCTGATAACTGCAGGCAGAGGCAGTTATCACTAACACTAACACTACCCATTGACTCCCAGTGTTTGAACTAAGCTAATTAGCGGTGGGCGAGCTCTGCCGGTCTCTTCCTTGTTGCTGCATGCACAGTCGAAAGAATGGTGTCTGTCTGCTTGTCATGGACTTGGTAGTGAGGCAAGACACAAAAACAAAAAAATGTTGGCGTATTCCTTCAAGTTTCATATCAGGTAAAACTTGCTTTCTGTGGTGTTAGAGCTGGAGTTGGTGCTGGAGATGCAACTATTCAAACAAATTTCTGGAACATATTCAGTCCCTGCATTTTTAGTGAAATACATTGAAAGGTCCATCTGGTTTGTCAGGTTAAAGATCTTCAGCAAACTGTGCAGATAAAAGTATAGATTTTGGAGTATAGTAAGTTGAAATTAAAAACTTTAAAAACTACAAAATTTTTATTTTTGTATTATTTTTTTTATTTTATCTTCCAAATGTACAAAATTTAAAACCACAAACTTCTGAGCTTGGTTTCTTGTACATTTGGGACTTTCCAATCTCAAAATTGTCAAGACTTTCTTACAAATAAACTAAATCATGTTTTAATTGTTGATACACTGCCATAATTTTGTGGTGCACTGACAAGAAAAAAACAATAATACATAAAAAAACAATAATGTCTTAAGTTGTGTCAGTGATTCTCCTCTGAGCAAATTACCTAAGACCATATTGGAAAGATATTCCTCATTTCCTTTGGT
Source organism: Cetoscarus ocellatus (assembly GCA_037902135.1). Taxonomy (NCBI): domain Eukaryota; kingdom Metazoa; phylum Chordata; class Actinopteri; order Labriformes; family Labridae; genus Cetoscarus; species Cetoscarus ocellatus. The sequence goes on from JBAMNC010000573.1 coordinate 1,325,095, forward strand.
GTTTACCCAGAAGATCCCAGAGAAGACAGAGAGCACACAGATGGAGCGAAGGCAGGAAGGAAAAGAGTCACTGAGACTGAAGTGGGATTTGCATATAAATGCCCTCAGCTCAGGGACATGGTGTGTTGGTAACTAAGGCCCTGTCTGCACGGAGACAAAAATGTTTTTGTATTGACAACATTCTCTGTAAAGACAGCATCATTTCAAGAAATGTGTCCATCCACAAGAAAACACTGTATTACATATGCCAGGCCTGTAAGGGGCACTGTAATGCTGCTGCAGACACACACCAAAACCAAAGAAGACATAGACTATGTGCATTCATCATGAGAAATGTTAACAAACACTGGCGTATGCTGTTCTCTGTGTCCTCTTGTTGCTCACAATGGTTGTGGAGGAGCAGAGGATTTTGTTATAAAGGCCAAAGCAAGCTCAGTAGCTTCTGTAGCACAAATGTGGAGTATGGTATTATCCGCAGGAGACATGTAATCACACTAAAGGGGCTGTAAAAGTGAAAAGGGATGATAAAAGCTTCTTCACAAAGTGACCAAAACTACTACACATTTTTTTCCAAAATAGCTTTCAAAACAAAAACTGCTGCTCTTTAGTCATTCTGTTTTTAAAGAAGACATATCTCTCAATGCCCTCTCTTTCTGCCTCAGGTGGAGGTGCACAGTGTGAAGGTGGACTGCACCGTGAAGTCTCGTTTTGCTCACTCTGTCATCACCTCTACAGTTCTGAACAAGGGCAACACCTCTCAGGAAATCTTCTTTGAGATGGAGCTGCCAAAGACTGCCTTCATCACCAACTTCAGCATGTCAGTCCGAGCTCAGTACTTTTAATCAATTTATCTACAAAATTCAATTAAATTTGACAAGACCAGTCTGTGAAGTCAGTAGGGATGGATATTTGTGCACACAGAGCTGACATCTCAGAGTATTCAATCATTTTTACTAATTACCCCGTAACAAAACTAGAAATGCTCTGACAGCACAAACTTCCACCAAGGCATTTCCAACACCGTCTGGAGAGGTATCGTCCAAAATGTGGAAAACTGCCCCGTCTCACACTGTTAACAAATCCTTGAAAAAAAATACCTGGATCAACATCTAGAATTGGATAACCATCAATGTCTATTTACTTTTTCCTTGTGTGATGACCAACATGCCCTAAAAATATAATAAAATCCATCACAACTTTTTGAGTTATCTTGCTATCAGACAAACAAATGCTGCAAAATTACTTAAGCTTTGAACCCTTATCCTACTATGAATATATATGGCCACCTTGTCTTTTTTTGCCTTTTTTTTTGTCAATAAATGTGTCAGGAAATGTCCTTCGAGTAAACTTTTTTCACCCTTTTGTTATGATAAATAAAAGTAAAAAATTCTGGCAAATATTTGTCATCATTATGTTATAAATGCGGATTTGAATTTTCGACAGGTTTTTCTTGATAGACAACTGTAAATGATCATGTACAACACATTTGAGAAGACAAAACAAAAACCTAACCTATTTCACATAAACTCAGACTTCTTTTTTTTTTGCCTACTGCGTCAGTGTCCATGTTACAGCCTGTTATATTAGGCCATGTCCAGGCGTTTTTTCACTGATGATAGTCCCTGTTCCTGTCCAGCTGAAGACAGAGCCCAAGCTTGCACTTCTCATACATCCAAGGAGTGCTATTTTTGCACACAGTGCACTGCTACCTCCCCAGGCTTGCCTTCTGTCCTTTCTCGGAGCACTTATGTTGTTGGGGACAGGAATGTGACCTGGAGTAGAGGGCTGTGGTGGGCCAGCAAGTGGCGCCCTGAGCAGCTTTACACACAGCTCCTACTTGAAAACCTGGTGTGGCTCTTTGTGGACAATAAAGCTGTCCTGGCACCAGGGATATCCTTGGGGATGAATCTGAGAGGGTGAGGGTTGGCAGTGTCGGGGTCCGCCTCCATTTCCAGGCCTGTTGATGTGGTAACCAGCTGTGAGGGGCACATCTTCTGCCACAGCCACAGATGCTGCTCCATGAGGATGGACCTTCATCAGAAGAATCTCTAAAGATATACAGATATATCACTAGATTAGATATGATTTATCAACTATGATGACAATAAAGACGAACTACGGCGAAAAAATGTCAAAACATGGAAAAAATTCAGCAAAAGAACAGCAAGAAAATGATACTAATGCTATCATTTACAATATTTTTCCACTATTTCAACAGAAAATACTGAGAAACCACCGATAAATGACTCACAAGATCCGCTCTGAATCTTTTGACTCCACACTCTGCCACAGCGCACTTCCTGGCCCTCCCCCTTGAATCCTGGAAACTCCACTTATCAGCTTTCAGAATCCATAGGAATTTTTCGCATAGCGTGAATACTCGAGGAGTAATGGTAATTTGAATCATGTTTGTCTTTTTCTGTCACCCATGACAACTTTGGAGCATAAGGTTAAGGCTCTTTTTCAGCTCTCAGAGAGCTTGAAGCATTTTGACACTTCAGGTTACACTTGCACATTATCCCTGTGCTCCCACAGTAATGGAAAAAGACTGTTAGGTAAGGTGTCTGTCAGCATTAACTTGCCCTGTCAGACACTCTTAAACCTAATGTCCTCATAGTCCATCAGCAGCAGATGTCAAAGCTGCACACTGCATAGGAAAGTTCACCCTTAGCAGGCAATGTTTGTTATTCAACAACAAGCAGCGCCACCTCAGAAGTCAGAAGCCAGATAGGACAAAAGATTTTAAAAATATGTTCTGGGACTTCTGAGACTGGCGTACACTTGTTGAAAGGAGTCAGATGTGGGATCTGTTAGCTTGGCATGCGTCAATAAAAGTCTAGAAATTTTCTTGAGCCCACTGTCGTGAATGACCTCCAGCAGCCCACCTGTAGCAAAAGTAAATACATTTGTCAGTTAGCATGCACCATCTCTTTCTTTATCTTGTGTGTCTGCAGGGAAATTGAAGGTCAGGTGTATGTTGGAGAAGTGAAGGAGAAAGAGAAAGCAAAGAAACAGTATGAGAAGGCTGTTTCCTCTGGAAAAACTGCTGGACTGGTCAAGTGAGTCTGACTAAATATGACGACGCCAACACTGCAGGAACACAGAAACATGTTTTTGCAATTGTCTCCTTTTTGTCCTCCTGTTATTTGTTGTAGGGCTTCTGGAAGAAAGATGGAGAAGTTTACTGTGTCCGTCAACGTCGCAACAAACAGTAATGTGACTTTTCAGCTCTCCTACGAAGAGCTTCTGAAAAGGACAACGGGCAAGTACGAGCTTCTGACTCGAGTTAAGCCCAAAGCGCGGGTACATGAGTTTCAGGTGAATCTGACTCTTCCTCTAAACTGTCTTTATTTTTTTCATTTCTTTTTAATAAGCTGTTAACAAGCATGTGCATTTGTTTTCATTTATGTGGATGACAGATCGAGACAAACATCTATGAGCCTCAGGGCCTTGCCTTTGTTGATGCCCATGCAACCTTCCTCACCAATGACCTGCTCCCCTTGGTGGACAAAACTGTCACTGACAAAAAGGTAAGTGCTTTGTTGCTTAAATCAGGGATCATTAACTACATTTACACAAGGGACAGTTTTTTGTTGTTATGACAGATGCTGTGGGGGCTGTAATTTAAAACAGTTGAAGTTATTCGAATACTTTAGTCAAATTTAAAATGTTTTTGAATTTTTTCTTTTTCTCCTGAGGTGTTTGTCATTTAAGCCTTCAAAAGTGAGGTCAGACTCTCCTCCTGCATAGTTGTTGAAAGGCTCACATACACAATTGAGAGAAAAAGTCATATCTTCCACAAGATATGATTCATTCCTCAAATTTTTAGAGTCATGACCTGATATCCCACAAAATTAAAACTAAGCTGTAACACAAAGTGAGACCATACCCACCACTTCTTCTTTTTTTTGTTTGTTTCTTTGATGGATTGTTTTACGATATCTAGATAGTATCATTCACTTACCCACATGGATGTATACAAATAATCTGCTGTCATAACTACCAACAATTGTATCATTTGTCAACAATAATTGTTTTGTTATTTATCATCAATGATGTCTAAAAATTCATAGGTGGGTGGGAGGAGGGAGGGAGGGTTATGTTGTTCAAGGGAGATCTACATTGTTACCAAACTATTGCTTTAAAAAGGTGTGATGTATTAAAAGTTAAAAATCAGTTAAGATATGTTTTTTTAAAAAGTGAGATCAGTGCTGACTACTCATTCTGATGCCAGCTACATGGGGGTCCTAAAGATATTACAGCTTTTTTTTATTATTATTTTGAGGTTGGTATCCATCTATTTAGAAATTTATTTTGATCCATAATTGGCACCAACCAAGTAATAATAGTGTCCAAAATTAACAGAATGTCAAAAAGGTGATTAGGTAGCTGCCTATGAGTGTCAGATGGGGTGGTCTGAGTACTTTAGAAACTGCTGATCTAATTGGATTTTCACACACAACCATTTCTTGGTCTTCTTGGGTATGAAAAGTGAAAAATATCAAGTGAGTAGCAGTTCTCTATGCAAAAATTCCTTGTCCGGGGTCAGAAAAGAATGGCCAGAGTGTTTCAAGATGATTGAAAGTCAGACAGCTTAACACTCGATACAAGAAAGGTATAAGACCATCTCTAAATGCAAAACATGTAGAATCTTCAAGCAGATGAGCTACAGCAGCAGAAGACCCCACATGCTGCTCCTGTCAGCAAAGAAACTGAAGCTACAATTTACTAAAAATTATCGCAATTTCTGCTTCAACACTCAGATAGTAGGATCAGAATGTAATGTAAATAACATGAAAGCATGTGTCCATCCTGCTTTGTAGCAACAGTTCAGGCTGGTGGTGTCCTGTCCTTGAAATTGTTTCATAAAGGAGTGGAAGAACACATATTGAACAAAGAAAACCAGCAGATTTTTGCCAAGCTCAGTTCATGAAATCAAACTGTCTTTGCCTCCTTTGTAAGTTCAATAAAATAATATCAACTTCTGTTATGGTTTGTATCTTATTTGCAGGCACACATCTCTTTCTCACCAACGATGGAGCAGCAGAGGAAATGTCCTGACTGTGATGGGACCTTTATTGACGGGGATTTCATCATCACGTATGACGTGAAACCAGCAACCAGCGTTGGAAACATTCAGGTCAGCTCTCACCTTCACACCAACATGACAAACTACACAGATTCACTGAGAAAAAAGAAACAAATGCCACACAGAATGAAACAAATGAAACATTCAGGGTGACGTCAGCTAACATAGGCCAGCTTTGGTTGACAGTGTTTTGATTTGCTAAGTAAGTTATGCGCTAGTAGCTCTGGTAAAACTTTTATGAATCGTCTCAAGTCTCTTTAAATTTTCACATCCAAAACTGTTTATTTATAGGGATAGTTTATTTGTTTGATTTTTTTGAAGTGGGGTTGTGCAAGGTACATGGCATGAGCCTGAATGTGTGCAACAGTGTCACAGCTCAGCTCCCTCTCTGTTCAACGAGCACGGGACAGATGTAAAATGGACTTGGTAAATGGACTTGAGCTTATATAACGCTTTCGTAGCCTTTGACTTCTCAAAGCAGCTTTACAGCACAGGTCACATCTACCCATTCAGTCTCACATTCACTCACTGATGGTTGGAGTGTCTGTTAGTTGTATATCAGTGTTTACAAACACATTGACACCCTTTAATGCCCATTTGCATGCCACTGATGCAGCAGTGGGAGCAACTTGGGGTTAAGTGTCTTGCCCAAGGATACATCATCCATATGACAGCCAGAGCTGGGCTCCAACCTGCAGCCTGCTGATTACCCAGCGCACTATCAGACATCCAGTGCTATACATTGTTGTACATGGTGTCAGATTCTCCTCTTAATTAAAAGAGTTGTGGGAGAAAACAAGCCACAAAACAGTGTGAGGTCCTCACAAGCTACAAACTGTTTGTTTATATCCATGTAATTTCCCACTACCAAGCTGCTCTGATCAGGAACTATTTTGAGACACAGCAGAGCCTATGTGTCCTGCCAGCAGAGCCTACTAGTTTGCCTCACAAGAAGAAAAAGCCACTACCAAATAGGATAGATTTTTAAATTGAGTTATCCTGCTGGGGATGTCTTTCTTTTTAATAAAGAGAAAATGGACTATGTCTACAATTTGTAAAGAAAAAGTAAAAACTAAATGACTTCAGCACTAAGAGGGTCAGAATGTAATAATCCAGTCTTCCTCTCTAGGTCATTACTGGATACTTTTTATTTCTATTTGTGATGGTCTGTAAAATTTTTTGTCCTTTTCATTTGGAAAAAAACCTAGGTGTGTTTTAGTTGTGGCAAAACAGATCTCTTACATACTGGAAATAGACTGTGTTATTCTCCAACTTTTTAAAGTGTTTGCTCACAAATTACACTTATTTGTTTTCTTGCTTTCTTACGCAAAGCACCTATCCAACTTATCAGCTGTGGGTGCTAAGCAAGATATTAATATTCTGTGGCTTAAACCAACACTATGTCGTTTTTCCACCTTAGTATAATATTTTTAGAATCATTGTGAAGGTACATCACCTTACAACAGGTTGAATGACACCTCTGTCATGGTCTGAGGGGGTCTGTATCACCTTCACTGGCACTATGTAAACTTCGATGTGGATGGTAGGAACACTTCCACACTAAAAAACTACAAATTTTTACTGCTTTGACTGCTTTACGGCATACGTCACTTCCCCCTCGAGGTGAAAGCTAAACGTTGGGAAAAGGAGAATATAAAGCAGTTTCTGAATTTTTAAAACAGATTTAAAGAACAGAATTTAGTTTAAAGAAAATATGCACTTATTGTCCTAATGGAAATAGGGACCTCTGGCTCACACTCCTGCATAGAGGGTGGTGGTAATGCTCCTCTGACATTGGATGCCACCCGCCATTAAACAAGAACAAGAAGAAGAAAGCTACCTGTAGTGTTGTTATCATGGCGGAAGCAGCGAAAAACCCGAAGAAAACAAATGTTTATCTGAGGAGTCGAAAAAGAAAGCGGGAGAGCAACAAGCTAAATGCCCAGACAGGAATAAACATTGGCCCGGCGTTCACTTGCTGGCGTGAGCTGAAAGACGAGGAGGGATGTCCGACTGATGCTGATTTAGCCCTGTTATTGTTGGACGTGTAAGTACATGATGATTTATTCAAATAGAAACATGATCAGACTGTACCTTATCAGTCCACATGGTTTATTTGTCTCTCGGGACGTCCTGTCGGCTCGCTTCTCCTCCCTCTGTATGTCAACAAATACACGTTGGTGTGAGGCGCTGTGTTTTACGACCATGCAGTTACACTCAACGACCATAGAGGCCCCTAGAGAGCTGAAAGCCGGAATCTTACATATTGCGGCTTTAATATTCTATAACTCATACAAGCAAAATAAATTTTGCTTTGTGACACTTGCCATTTGAAATGAAGTCAATACATCAGCCGATTGTGCGTGGATGGGGAAAACTGGTAATTTTAAAAATTACATCAATTAAGAAAAAAGGGTGTGACCAACATCAACAGCTTCAGAAAACTAGAATTATGACAGCTTAAATAGCAACATATCAAATATAAGAAATCAGAAATAACAAATATTGTCATTTCTTATTAGGGTCATAGCAACATTGTAAGATCAGTCATTGTAATCAGCAATAGATTTTTAAGGGATGTGATGTCTATTCCTATCCAGCCCATTTCACCTGATGGTCCCTTTTTGCTAATTTTATCCTATGCTAGTCTTCTTTTCTCCTCAGGTTGTGAACGGGTACTTTGTGCACTTTTTTGCTCCACCTCATCTGGCCAGGGTCCCAAAGAATGTAGTATTTGTGATTGATGCAAGTGGATCCATGGGCTCGAGGAAGATGGCGCAGGTAGAGGATGTTCACATTTGTCAGTTTGGTTCAGAAATGTTGATGCCCACATGGACACACTTGTCTCATGACCTCTGTGCAGACACGAGAAGCAATGGAAGCCATCCTCAAAGACCTTCACGTGGAGGACCACTTTGCCATCATCAAGTTTGACACCTATATTCACCCTTGGAGGGGGTCCCTTTCAAAAGCCACAGAAGATAATGTGAAAAGTGCCTTGGAATTTGTCAGGCGTATAAGAAGCTCATCATGTAATGACAAAAATAAGACACAAAATTTTGTACAAATGTTGTCCACTTTAAAATTCAAATGATGGCGAAGTAAAAAGTCTTCTCACATTCATGTTTGTTTCACTTTCTAGCAACCAATTTCAATGATGCATTGATGGAGAGTATAAAAATTCTTAAGCAGGACAGACAAGAAGGAAGAGTCCCAGAAAGGAGCAGCGATATGATTATTGCAATGACAGATGGGATGCCAGATTCATGTGAGTATTAATAGGGTGCTGCGTGAATCATTTATCTTTTATGGAAAACTGGAACCTGAAATGCACTCTATCAAATGACAGCCTATTGGTGCTGTCTGCACAAACCTCCTATCTCCATTTTGTTTTCATAAAGCAGTGCATTTGTTCACCTTTCATGTTGGTGAGTGGGTTTTATAAATGATCAACTAAATTTAAGTAGAAAAAGATCATTTGCCGTAAGGACAATGCAATATCCATTCATTCAGTAGTAGACCGTATCTTTCGTTTCCTGAAAAGCAGCAGTTATGGAGATAGGAGGTTTGTCCCCAAAGGCAACACCATGCTGTTTTCCATTGGTAAGGACCTTATTGGATTAAATGGATTATTATTGCTGAGAATAAGCTCTGTGGCAAAAACAAAAGTATCTGACACAAAGTGTCAGGATGACATGTTTTGTAGACCAGTTCAGAAGTAAGCATCATCTGTGCTCCATCAACATAAAGCTTGAGTTTTGTTTTTATTTCATGGGATTCAGGATTTTTACTGAAAATATGCTCTGTGGAAGATAAAAAGTTTGACTCTCACACTTGTTGTTATCAAATTATTGAGTATAAAAAAAACTGTTATATGCTCACTGGTCACTGTATTAGGTACACTTGTTTAACTGCTTCTTAATTTAAAGTAGGATAATTCCAAATAAATGTTAAATGTTATACCAGATACTTTTTACAAGACATTGTAGACTTCAAGACAATGGCACACAAAGTCCTAAAGTTAGGGTTGCAATGATATTGAAATTTTAGTGTTATCTGATATGTCAACATTTCTAAACTCATTATTGGTGGTACCAAGATTGATACCAATCTTTTTTAGGAGCACAAAGCTTCAACGTAACTAAAACTGACCTGCACCTGTCATGGTGACAGTCAAAGATGTGAATCAAGAAATATAACATTTAGTTCTACAATAAAAGACACTTTTGTTTTATAAAAGTTGATGACAAGGCAAACCATTATGATGCATTTGTGCAGTCTGCCCATATAACAGCCAATTTATGAAATATAAATGGCGAATATGTGCGGGTAGAATACCTGCAGAGATGTTCCTATCTGCTGATATGATAATCAACCTTTTAGGCAATCATTAGCCAATGCTAATATTTTTCATATTATTATATATGTATGCCTTCCAAAAAAATTCTGTTTTTGTTTTTAGGACTTATAAGTGCATCACTCCACGTACTGTAGGATATTTGTGTGTATACGTGCTTGATGTCAGCAACGCTCATGATTGTTTGTTTTGTTTTATTCTCAGCCACCCAGAGCATCAGGCAGAATGTGGGTGCTTCCATAGGAGAAAACATGAATCTGTACTGTCTTGGATTTGGAGATGACGTGGATTATTCCTTCCTGGATCAGTTGAGCAAAGAAAATAAAGGACTGGCCCGCAGAATTTATGAGGCATCAGATGCTGCTCTGCAACTACAGGTGAGAAGTTTGAAGACAAAGATGACTTGTTGAGACACAATAACTTCACCTACCTCCTCTAATTTTCTGTTTTGAATTGAGAACATTTCATTAAAACCTGCACTGAAAAACATGCATTCACAAAGCAACATTTGAATGTAGACTTCCTGCTCTACCCTGCAATCAACCCAAGGACGCTTTGTGAGTTGTTCAAAACATTACCCAGAACACCTGCTCTCGGAAGACTTTTCTCCCTTGTTACAGGAAATTCATCCATGAACAAAAACAGTATAGTAAACAAACAGTATGGGGTAGAATTTGTATCAAACTGACCATTTTCCTGTGTGTAATCTGTGGTGACGGATTTTGTTGGCAGAGCCAAACCAGTGGTACAGATTAAGCCAACAGCATTTTGTGATCATTTTACAACACTGAGTTCTAGATCAGCTTGACTATTTCTCCAATGATTTTGATGGTTTCCCAGCAGAAGTGGAATTGTCTTACAGTGACAAGCAAACCCTTGGCAGTTTTGGAATATTTTTTGTAGCTGTACTCACTGTGGGCTCAGTGGGTTAACTGTATTAATAATGTAATAATGCGCAAAAAGTTACTGAAACAAATCAGACCAAAAAGGACCCCAGAAGCACAACAGACTCAGTCCAATCTTTAAAGCCTTTAATCAGGTCAAAGTGCGGTACACAAAAAATCTGTCCAGAAAATAACCTGGCAGAGGTATCAAAACCGACAGGCAAAGGGGAGGTCAGAAAATACTTAGCAGGATCAGGAAACACAGAAAGACACACGAGGAATGCTGGAAAGTGAAGACTCTGGGTACAACGACAATCTGGCAAGGAACATGAGGGGAAGTGGGGTTTAAATACACACATTAGGAAATCAGACACAGGTAACAAAGGAAACACAGGTAAAGGTCATTAGTGATTAGGAAGACACTGTGAGGGGAGGGCAGGAACAAGACTTGAAACGAGAGACAAGGATGAGTGATTTCAAAATAAAACAGGAAATGACAAGACAAGATACATAAGGAGAAAACAAAAAGGGGACTTAACCGGGGGATGCCACAGTTACAGTGGACGGATATCTGTGTGGAGGACATTTATAACTGATTAGGCCCTGAATTCTGGGACAGCAATTGACCCTTGATTGGCTCTCTGACTGGTTCACTTACCAGTCAATCAGATTAAGAGAGCCCCTCATCAAAGCATCCATTGCTGAGTGACTCCAGCCTTTGTGTTGGCAGAGTCTGTTTTGATGCATTGTGGTGAAATGTTACCGTAATTTGCTACTCCAAAACTTTGCTACACTCAAAGGTAAGATAAAACATTTTAATACTGGCAAGGGGATATACAGTGAAAATAGTGAAGCATTGTATTGATGTGAAAAGATGATTTCAGATGGTTATAACTAAGGTCATGGGTCAGTAATATTATTTTAACAGGTTCATAACAATTTTAAATTCTCCTCGTATATTTCTTGATTTGGTCATTTAGGCCAAATTTTAAAGAGAATCACATCATTTAAAGTTGAATTAAATTCAGTCAAATAAGGAATTATTTTAAATTGTTTCAAATGAAAAAGAGGACAGGAACAACAAGTACCAGTAAATAAGGAGGGCAGGACTTGGTAAAGGGATCACTTCCTGTAAAGGGCTAGCTTTGACAAAGCTGCAGTTGTAAAAAGAAACCTTGAGGAATATCCCCCATGGTGCAGTTTAGAAGCCAAACCACAGGACATGTGCAGCACAGGGTCCATCATATCATGGGGTTGCAGGAAATTTTTCACACGACATGCACTGTTACAGGGTGACCAACATCTTCATTAATATGCTACCATGGAGAATAAATCTTGTTTTGTCTTTCTTGATTCTCTGATCGCTTGACACAAAAGAAGAGAAATTACACCCCTTTTTACAGCTACGTGTAGTTTCTACTGGCTTTACCCATCTGTAAAGAGATACACTCAATGAACACTTGGGGGCATTATCTGCATTTTTATGAATCTACAGACATTAGATGCATACATAATGCTTATGGAGGCAGATTCAGCTTTCTTATGTTGCAGTGTTTGACATTGCATTGCACTATTTCCTCTGCAACAACAGTCATGTCGTGCGATATCATCAGAAGCTCTGTCATAGTGGTGGCACTGACAAGAAATGAATGTTTTAACGATAAAAATGATGGATTTCTCTGTCTTTGACAACTGTTGCGTTGTTAAGTAAATGTAAATTCTTCACTAGAAAGATTCACTACAAGATTAGTCATGCTTTTAACACATTAGAGCTGCATATTGTACCTTTGTGGAAGAGAATTTTTGAAATGAAACTACAATTAAATATATATTCATGTAGCCCATTTGTTGTGTGTGCCTTCGTTCCAGGGTTTCTATGACGAGGTGTCCAGTCCTCTTCTCTTAGAAGTGGACCTGCGTTATCCTGACAACACCGTGGACTCCCTAACCACCAACCACTTTAGCCATCTGTTTAACGGCACAGAAATTGTTGTGGCCGGTAGGCTGATGGATAATAGCATCGACAATTTCATGGTTGAAGTGTTTGGCCAAGGGGTAAGGAGAGGGACACAGTATTACAGGAAGACAATAGACATGGGATAAAAGATTTGTGTATGTCAGTTTGTTTTTCAACAAAGTTTTCTCTATTTTCCTCCCATGCAGTTTGAGGATGACTACAAGGCGCAGGGACAGGCCAGTGTTGATGATTGGGGTGTGTTGTACCCAGATGAGGAGTACATTTTTGGAGATTTTACAGAGCGTGTTTGGGCTTACCTCACTATCCAACAACTACTGGAGAAAAGGTGAGTTGAAGTCATTACACTTAAGCTGTGCACCTGAAACTCCTTAGCTTGGATAGATGCAATGACAAATTTTATGAGTATTATTCAGCTGCAGCCCAATTGTTACAAAGCCTCCATCATGATAAAACCCCCGATAGGGATGATTTTTATTCATTTATTTAACCTTTATTGAGATCAACAGATCTCTTTTTCAAGGGAGACCTGACCAAAATGATGTATATGACAAATAAAAAGGACAATTTGGACAAAAAAAATTTACCACTTAAATGCCTATGAGCTCTTAACATTTGAGGCTGAAGGCATTTTATTTCTTGGGTTGTCCACCCAAACAACACCCACAGTTCAAATCTTGTGAATGCAATACATGTAAGCTGTGTTTCCACCAAGCAGTCTGGTTCAGGTGGGCTTGGTACGGTACATAATAACAGGTGTTTTCACTGTCAAATAAGGAAAAGGGTACCCCAAATAACAGAACTATGCCATCCCACTTTGAGGGGTGCCAAGCATACCAAACCGACCCTAAAAGATGGCACTAAAAGTGCTGCAGCCTGTTAATTGGACACAAAAATGGTCAATTCACAGGTGACAGCAGAAAAAATGAAAACTCATTCCTCGCCATTTTTAAATAAGCTGTGGACTCAGAGTGATTAATTCACTTCTGTTGCTGTAAAGACTGGAATGACACAATGCTCCACAGAGGACTGGAGGGCTGGAAGTCCTTATTTGTTGCTATGTGTTTACAATTGAGCACCACTTCAGATCGCTTCACTGTATCGTGCTGCTAAGAAGTCATGCATTTGTGGCTGGTGCGACTCTCTACTCCCGGCTCACATCCCTGTCCTCAAGTTAAGGTACAGCTGCCTGGCTTTAACCAAATATCCACCCAGGTTCAAAGATGAAGTGATTAGATCATGGAGGTCATAGGTCAAATGTCCTGGTCTGGTTTCCTCCGACAGACCAAAAACATACTTGCACTTAGGATTCCGTATGTGTGGGAATAGTTATCTGTCTCTACACGTCTGCCCTGTAATTGGCTGGTGCCTGGTTCAGGGTATACTCCGCTGCCTGCCCAAAGTCAGCTGGTATATCCTCCAGTCCCCTGAGACCCCAAAAGGATAAGGTGTATAGATATTGGATGAAGGGATACTACAAGAAGCTTTCCATCAGTTTGTGTTGTCACAATACCAAAATGTAGACATGTAACTTACATCACGATTTTTACAACATCAGTACTGTAACGCGGGGGGTCTTTTGTCACACTGAGTGTTGTGTTTAAGGGCTGAAACTGGATATCACTGCTATTTTTTTTCTCATTATAACCTCCGTCATTGATACATCTGCACAGCATCTTAGAGCCAGAGAGAAGCCATGTAAGAGCTCAGGTTTGTGCAATTAATGTTTTCCCTCTTGCAGCAAGAGAGGTACCACTGACGAGAAGGAAAATGCCACAGCACAGGCTTTGGACATGTCCCTGCGGTACAGCTTTGTCACCCCTCTCACCTCCATGGTGGTCACCAAGCCTGAAACTGAGGATGGAACGGACAGCCCACTCATCGCTGATAAACTGACTGAAGGTAACGGAGAGTTTGTTTTTTTAGTGATTTAGGCAGGCCGCACTGATCCTAACTGCAGGAGACATGTTTTACAAACTAAATAAAACCTGCTGAGGCCCATCTCCAACCATAAAAATGAACGAAATAATGACTGGAAAAATGCTTACCTAGAATTGATCATGGAAGTAATTCAAAGTTATGATACAATATTTAAAAATCTTGAGGTCAAATTGTGCAATTTATTGTAATGATCATAATTTATAAAGCCAAAATGAAGTATTATGTAATGAATATTTGATGAAATGTTATAATTAGGTTACAGAAAGGTCAATACCGTATATACTAGCAAGTCAAAAAATATAGGATACAAAGTCAAAAATACAAGTTTTGTCACAATGACAAAAAACTGCAAAAGCTTTTAGATTAGAAGGTCATAACAATATAATAAATCAAGATATCAAGATCAAATTTCTGATTATAAGATTAAAGGGTGAAATTGTACAATAAAAATGATAATAAGTTGTATATTTGAGTAAAATATCTTTGAAATGTCTTTATTGTTGGTTTGAAAACCCCAGTTGTTTATTTTAAAGAAGTCAAAACAAAGCAACGACAATTCAAATACAATTAATAAACAGATAAAAGGCAAAAATCAAGAAAAAAATATATATATGTATATATATGTATACATATATATATATATATATATATATATATATATATATATATATATATATATATATATATATATATCTTATTTATGGATAGATATAGATAGATAGATAGATATAGATATATACGTATTGGAAAATAATTACCTTTAAAAGATATTTTAATTTTTAGACTTTTTGTCTAAAAATTTGAACTTTTTATTTCTTAATTGTAACATTTCTCATCAGTGCTTAACTTCTGCACATGTCCATTTGTATTTTGGTGGTAGGTAAAAGTTAATATTAATGCTGTTGCATTTTTTTTTAAAGAGTAACAGCATTAACTTTTGAAACTGTACTTAACAGTAAAATGAGGGAGCCCTTAGCCCTGTTTTGGGTTAATGACTCAAAAATGTAATGCCCAGATGAAATTAGAAGTGGAAGTTATTATGGAAAATGTGGGAAACTGCCCTGTTGTGCATTGTTGACAAATGCTTAGAAGAGTAGTTCCTGGATATGCATCCAGATTCAGATGACTACCAAAACCATATCACCTCTGTCTTGTGACATGGCCAAAATTTCCTGAAGTTTCATCAAGATCCAATGTGAAGTTTTTGAGTTATTGCTCGCAGATAAAAAAACCCAACAAACTAATAAACCAACAACAGAATGAAAGTCAGCAAAAACATAGCCACCAAGGCAGAGGTTGAAAGGATGTATATCTCTGCAACTATGAGGTCGAGTTGAAAAACAGAGGTATATTAATGAAAGGGACACCTCTGAGATGAGTCCAATGTGCAAGATATGGGTCTGTGAGTATAGCCAAGACTGAGTAAAGTTGGCACACAAAATTAATTAAAGATTTCTTTTCTGCCTTTAAAAAAACAGCTATGAATGGTCTCTCTTAGGAATGATGCAGATGTAGCTTCAAATTATTTGCAGCCAAAGCAGCAACTGTGAACAGTAGGACATAGGACAGAGTAATCAGCTGGAATTTTACACATTTTGACAATTTTATGTACCAAAGTTACACCGAAATGTCAAAATAGAAACTTGTTACTTTAAATTTATTAATTGCATTGATTAATTTATTAAATACACAATGTTGCTAGACATGAACATGTTTCGTTTTCTTTCTGTCATTTTATTGGTGGTTACCCTTCTTGTTACTGGACGTGTGTTTGATTGTGGTAAATTGTTAACTTGAGCTTGCAGTAAAGTTTTTTCAGTTTCACTTGATGTCAGTTATCTGTATGTTTGTGAGTGGTGTGGTCTTTGATGCATTTTATTTCAGAACTTTCCACCAGAGCCAATTCGGCTCAATTTGGATGCAAGTGTTCAGTTTGTCTGTTGAGTTACAATTTGTCACATTCATTTTTTTTTTTTTCTTTTCTTGACAGAGCAAAGACAAGAGGAAGACAGACGGTGTAAGCCTTTAAAAAGCATAATAAAGTCTAAGATTAATGTCCATTCACTGTATGATTTTAACCTGTTTAACTTTTTCTGTTCTAGCTCGATATTCAGCTCCTCCATCTTACCAATATAATTATCATTACACAACACCCTCATTTTTAGGTAAGAACTGTTGAGAAAATGTATATAATTTGAGGAATATCTTTGTTTATTTTCCAGTCAATCAAAATCAACAACTGAGATAAAATTAAAACAGATTTCCTGAAGATTTTCATGGTCCTCAGATGAATCATATATTTTTGTGTCATGCCAAACAATTTTTCAAACAATCATGTCGTTCATCTCTGTTGTCACCTGCAGTGGATGGAGACCCTCATTTTTTGATTGAGCTCCCTGACAGAGAAGACGCTCTGTGTTTCAACATCAATGACAAACCAGGAACCATTTACAACCTGGTCAAAGACTCAGAACAAGGTCAGACATGAGTCCTTATTAAAATCATCTCTACTTCTGCCTACTATCAGCCAGGGCAAGAGAGGGCAATTAGCGGGTTGGAGGTCAGTGGTGGCCCCCCTTCCCACTCATTGTGACCCACTAGTCCAATTCAAATCTCCAAAAGTTGCTGAAGCAGCATTCACACACTCATGTTTTGGCCAACTTCAGCCAGTGCAGAGGGAAACGTCAAGCTGCCTTGAGCTGAGCCAGACCACACAGAAAGAAGTTAATGTTAGTTGAGCAATGCTGATGTTTGTTGGATACGTCAAATAATGTTACTACCTGTTTGATCCAACAGGCTTGTAAACACCAGCAAAAGTTGACCTCTTCCATACCTTCTCTACCCACAGTTACAGCTGTGTTCATCCCTGTCAGCTCCAGCTGTTTCCACCTCAGGCTTGAACTCATGTTGTATGACTTGTAATGCCCTTTTTGGGGACAGCTGTCTGCCATCCTGTAGGCATGTTGTTGGACATGAGACCAGCTGCAGCCGTGGGTTGTGAAATAGCATATATGTCTGCTTTATATGGTGATCATCAAGTGATGTTGCAATGCGTTCGTACAACATGCAGCAGTGCCTTATGCTGTTGGGCCAAGGTTCACCTAAGCTGTGTGTTACCAATATGTTACATCTATCTTTGCTAACATTTAAAATCTGTCTTCAATTAGTCAGGGTGTCACCATACTACACCATCACAATGTTTTTCTCGGCTTTAGATGCATCAACCAGCGTTGAATACAGCAATATATATACTCCAGGAACGTACTTTTCCCAAATGTTGATAATTTCTTAATGTTGGTCAATCTCCTTAATGGCTAATAAACAATGAGTTAATGAGCCCTAACATGAAGACAACAAAATCTGCCAAGTATTTCAGACTTATTTGCTACCTGGACACCCTCATCAATGCATAGATAGTGTTTCTGGAGTAAATCAGGCCTTTCCTTCTGAAACATCTTCAGAGTACTCATTGCTGGAAGATTGGTCCTTGCTCTCCTATTTGTAGACACAGTTTGGGGATTTGTGGTAATTGTGGTGTTGAAATTTCTGGTTGCAAAAACTGCTAGAGAACCCAACTGTGCTTAATTTGGGGCAAGGTCTTAAGCCTGGCAAGATGACTGTCCAGAGAGGAAAAGGGGGGGATAAAAATCTGAAGGCAAAGAGGAGGTCAAAACACAGTCTAGTGGAAAGAAACGTAAAGAACTTAAGGGAAAACCACCCTGGGAGAGGGCGTGAAGAGTACTGTGCTGATATTTCATTTAAAAGAGAGAAATTTGATAAGGACAAATGATCTGAGCATCTAAACATGTATGTATCATGAATTCTCATTTTCGTCTCTTTGTCCCTGCCTGCCTGTCTCTTTCTGAGGATGGCTGTTTAACATGAGTCTAGTTCTGCCCAACATTTCCTGCCTGCACAACAGAAGTTTCTTTACTTGCCACTGTTGCCAAATGTGACAAAGTACTGTACTCATTGTGGATTCATGTTGCATCTGGATTAATAAAATCCATCCATTATCTATACCGCTTAGCTCTCTCAGGGTTGCAGGGTGGCTGGAACCTATCCCAGCTGGCATTGGATGAGAGGCGGGGTTGTGATTTGGGGATATACAAATAAAGACTGATCAACTGATTGGCTGATTGGTTGTGCTATGATAAGATGTAGTTTCTGGCCTTCCCAGTTGTGGTGAAAGACTGTGCTGCAGATACTGAAAGAAAATCTGAAAGCATTGAATTTGTTGTTGATCGGTTTCTGGATATTTTTGGACTTTGTGGAAAGTAGGCTCCTGCCAAAAGAGGCCTTCAAGCCCCCTCAGAACCTAGGATAAGAGAGTCTTCATGAGAGGATGGAATAATAATAATGGAGTGAATATTATTGATACCTGATTTTGATTATTGTCATCTAGTTTTATCTTATTTTACGGCATGTCAAGCATAGTCATAGCTATAGTTGAAACAGGTAGTAGCAGATTCCTGACTGCCATCCTGTTTTAAAGATCCTCCTTTTTGCCTTAACCAGGGTTCAAATATTTGATTTCGGTTCTCAATCCCTTATATTCCAAAAATCTTTTTGATTTTATAAACTGAGTAACCGTGATCCACCTATATTCTCATTCAGAAATGTTCTGCTAAAGCTTCTACCACTGTAAGGCTACTCTCCCCATGTGGGCCCAGACTACTCTGATTGGATGACCTCTGGCTCTGTGGTAACTGGCCAGTTCAGCACTTCTCAGCACCATGTTGTCAACGTCTCTGCATTCATTCCACAGTCTTTTCACTGCACTGGGCTCCCCAGCCTGACACAATGTACTTGAACTTCTGATAAAACAATGGGTACTTCAGTGGCAGGTCTATTTGGGGGTGGGGAAGGGGAACTAGGATCAAGCCAGTTCAGGCAGCAAGAACTGCCTGAACTGGCAGAAGAACAAGAACTGTAAGCTGGCGGAGAGGGAGAAGTCCTGATGCCACGAACTGGACGTACTCTATCACACGGAGACATTCAAAACATGCAAAAGAGCAAATTTGAAAAACCATTATATGGGTTCTTAAAAAACTAAGTAGAAGAAGATGCAGGTGGCCCCAGATTTGGTTTTCGGCCTAAGGTCTCTTTCCTTTGTGTCCTCCCCCACTCTCTCACCCTACTGTGTGACTCTAACTGCTTTCTCCTTTATCATATGCAGGCAAATTGGGCAAAAACACTTAAAATGATACTGTCTTACGCCTATCTCAACTGGAAACTTCCTTTAAACCTGATATCATCATGACCATTCCTCTAAAGTGTCTTTCAAAACAGCTACAAGTTCTCTTTGTGCATGAAGAATTTGTACATTTTCCCCAATGTGGCTGGTACCATTCAGAGGAAATTAATCTGTTTCTCTTTCCAGGTATTCTGGTTAATGGGGAGACCATAGGGGACAAGAAGCGCCCCCTTGATGGCAAAGTTAACACCTATTTTGGGCGTATTGGGATCATCCACCAGACTCTGGGATTAAGACTGATGGTGAGCACTCAGAACATCTCAGTGTTTCTGGACGGCGAGTTTGTCAAGATGCAGTGGTCGGATTCAGCTTCACTCAAAGGACCAAAGTGAGTGGCTAGATATTACTTCTCTGCCTATTTTTAGAGAGACAAAGAATGTCTTTGTTTGAGTAAAATGGCCAATGGATCCAGTTGAGAACAATGCCAACCTTCTTCCTCTTACCCTCCTCCAGTGTGGATATTCTCTTGACCAAGGATTGCAGCCTGACGGTAACTCTCAAAGATTCAGTCAAGTTCATCATCCTGCTGCACAAAGTGTGGGCGAAACACCCATACCACCAGAGCTACCTAGGTTTCTACACCGTGGACACCCACCTCCTGTCTTCTTCTGTTCATGGCCTGCTAGGTACGACACATGCAAGGAAATGAATGGTTGTACAGTTCAGGGGAGAGGAAAGTGCTTATTTGAGGCATTTTTATAGATGCACTTATGTTCAGCAAAGTATTTTTATCTTAGGTGGTTTTCCATCTAGATCATTTGGGAGAGTTGTTCCAAGATGATTGACATGGTTTGTTTGAATGTATATGGACACAGCAAAAACAGGGTGACAAGTCTACTCATCACACTGCTGTAGTACTTTAAGCAGCAGTTGTAATATTAATAATTGCATGACAGCAACCAAGTCTTGGATCCCACAGTCACTTTCTTTGCTCAGGCACAACATACCATTAAATTAGCATCAGGTAAACATTATTCACCTTCTGTGCAGCAGATCATCACAGGTCACAACACATTTTTTTTAAAGCTGCTTACTACTTTTGTGTATCACTGACAGTTTCTCTGCAGCAACTTCTGCAGGTGTTATGTTACCATAAGTTATCATGCTATCTGGTGTCCTCCATGGTCCACTGAAGACACTGCCAAGCATTAAAGTCCCTCTTCTTCATGCGCAGAATTTGTTTACGCTTGTATTTTAAGATGTGTCACACATTGATGAATATGCGCATCTGTGTAATCTTAAATAAGACCTTTTTCCTTCTGTTATTAATGAGTGAGCAACGCCAACTTTGACTGACTGACATAAGGCTAACTCTGGCCTTTTGTGTGACTCGGCTTAGACTCAACCGACTTCAAAATACAGCTGTTTAAACATGAAACAATACAAAGGAAATGTGCATTTTTTTTAATTTATATCCCATCTGAATTGTAACAGAGCAATCAAGCCATGGTTGTCTTAAATGTAAACAACACCATTTCCAAAAGTCCCAATTATAATAACTTCAGCCACACTTTCTTGTATAGCAAATGACAGTGACAATCACAATACTGTGCATATGCATTAGTATACTAAATTAGCGCAGAGGCTTATATTTCCATCTCTGCCATCCAGTCAGACTATAACTGAAAAGACATGAATGAGAGGTTAAAATCTTGACCGTTTCAACTAAGTGCAGTTTTCTTGAATTACAATGACCTAGATGACCAAGAACTATTACACACATCTTTTTGTATGACCTAATATGGATATTTCAACTTTATGGGCATTTATTGCAAAATATCAGGTGGAACAAAGCTTCTCATTGACATTTAGGCTATGTTAGAGTAATATTTATCTGTTATAATTGGTCATCCTGCAGGTCAGTTCTACCATGGTATTGAATTTGAGGTGTCAGAACTGCGCCCAGGAGAAGTCCCAGAGAAACCAGATGCCACTATGTTTGTGAAAGGACAGCAGCTTAATGTTACCAGGTAACATGGAATAACAGGGACATTCATGTTAAATGTTTATATGACTGTTGTACATCTGAATTATCTACCAGTGTACATAACATTTCTTTGTGGGTCCACAGAGGCTGGCAGAAGGACTTCAGGAGGGATGTGAAGAACGGAGACATTGTCCCCTGTTGGTTCATTCATAAAAACGGGACAGGCCTCATCGATGGAGAAGCATCAGACTACATTGTGTCAGGCCTTTTTAAAACTTCATAAAAGCAGGTTACAGATGAATGTCTGCCACAGGAATCACTTATTTCAAACACATGGATGAATGTTCTTCTATTTCTGCCTGTTCTTTCACCATAAATGCACACAGTCTTGACTTAAACTGTGGAGTATTTCATATCGTCTATCAGTGTGAGTGCTTCAGTAACAAAAGTGGGAGGAAGTAAAACCCAAAAGAAGAAAAGTATTTGGAGCAACCTTGACAACACCTGTATTGAAATAAATGAGAAAGAATTCCCTAAATGGACTCCTGCTTGATTCTGACAGTTGTTTTAAAGTTATTAAAGGTGGTAGAAAGAATGAATATTTGTCATTTGGCTTCAGTAATTTCATTGATGAATTATCATTTTTGTTGTGGCATATTAACAGAATAAAAATCCTGACTTTCTTCCTATACTTACAGTCCCTCATTTGGTGCACCTGGCCACTCATAGTTAACACCCTACCTTCGCTGCCTTCGGACAGAGGCAGAACAACAACATTTAAGTCATGGCAGTTTAAAAAAGAAAAAAAATTAAACATATTCACTGCTTTTTGAAATGATACTGGTTACTTCATAATGTACCTCTGATAACAAAATTACAGCATGCACTTCAAATCCAGGAGAAAATATAGCTACATTCAAAGAAAAGATTAAAGTAATATTTGCTTTGTGTAATTCCTGAGTCACTTTCAATGATTGATGAGGTTTCTTTTTCAAAAGTTTCTGACTCATCTTTTAGATCATTTCTTTTACTCTGGGTGCCTCAATGAAAAATACACTTGAATCTGAGCATTGACATTTAGCACACAGTGTTCTTTGTGTGTTCTTATAGAGAATAGTGGCACAATAAAAGGCCTTTTTAATTGGAGGACAATAAGGGGTCCTTATTGTCCTCCAATTAAAATCCCCACTTTTTACATTAATTTTCAAGCCAGATGCTTTATACTGGATATTTAGTTCATTGTGTTGTAAAAAGGGAAGAATAAGGAGAAGGATTCTAGGGCCCCATGATTGACAGGGGCCCAGAGAGGCCCTTAATACAGTTATAATACTGACAAAAACAATGATCGCACTCAGTAATAAACTTACAATTACAATTACACACACATGTGTATCTTATATACAATATACTGGTAACACTAAGTTTATTTGTTTTGCAAAGCATTTCTCAAGCCCCCCCACTTATTTACATAAGATGGTTCAGTCCGCCTGCTCCGTCACACAGCCTGCAGAGCTAATAGTGTCCCGCTGCAGCCTTGCAGGCAGCACTGTCAGGGCCGTCAGTTTTTCGCAACAGCGCCACCCAGTGAATTGAAGTTGTCTTTGCAGGACCACAGAAATGGGGTTAGGCTTAAGAGGAGTTTTGGGGAGATGCCCTCTTGTGGGGGCATCTCTGGCGTGGGCTTACTTGTGTTTATTTTCATTTTCCCAACTTCCTTCTTGTTATTTGATCATAGTTTGTTAAAATTGTGGTTGTAAAAATATAAAAGGGGGCTGTGAATAGGGTCTAGGGGAATGGGGAGGTCCTTTGGCGTTTTAAAAGTATTCAGATTCGTATCTGGAAGATGGAGGGTTCGGTTTAGGCGTGTGTATTTGGTTAAGGTTGGGTTCAGGCAAGTTTTTAAAACTAAAGTTAGGTTTAGGGTTAGGGATGGGGCAGGGGTAGGAACCCCCTAGCCCACCAGACGATGAATCCCGGGAGCACTATAATACTATTTACAACATTGTACACTCATAGCAAGCTAAAATTCATAAAAGAGTGTATGTCTCTATATACAAAGAGACAGAGAAAAAAAGAGGGAACCAAGGTTAGGATTAACCCTCTTACTGCGCATGTGCGACTGAGGGTCGTGAGAGCGCGGCCGTGAGAGTGCGGGTCGTGAGAGCGCTGCATGCGAGCCTGCAGCTGGACCCTGCTCTGTTGAGCGCTAGTGGAGGCAGAGGCGGTAGGATTCCTCAAAGATCTGGGAGCAAGAAACGAGAAGACAAAAGGCTCAGACAGGAGAAGAAAGCAGGGGGTCTACAGTATGTCACCCAGTTCTTCCATTGGCAGGTGGGTCTGTTAGTGGTTCATGTGATGGAAAGTTCTGGAACATCAGCCTGTTGTCTGTTCTTAACTTTGTCCACAGTTTATGAACTAGCTCACTTTTCTTCCCATGTTAGCTCATATTTCTGAAGAAAACTCTGGACATTTCACTGTTGTTTTAGTTAAATAATCAATGCATGCAAACGTTTTGCAAGCTGCTATGCCCATAGTCAATCATTCCCCCCACAGACACGTCAAGAGGAGCAGCAGCTGTCTGTCAGTCCCCCTGCCCCACCTGAACAAGCCCCCTGAGGAAGGAGGTGAGCAGCTGTGTGTTACATTAGTCGATTATTATGGAGAAAAAAATTAGAGAATCAAAAATATCGTTCTGAAATATACAAAAGCCTATAGTCTGTATTTATTTCATAAGGATTTTAATGATTTAACAAGCATCAGCTATCTGTGAAATAAGTTTGGTCAAGTACTTAGTTTAACTTCTGGTGCTGATTTTATTTATTATCATTATTATTATTTATTTATTTTATTTTTGTTGTTGCAATTGGCCATTTTGTTTTCTCCCCAGATTTTAATTGCATTTCATTTTAATGGAAGAGGTTATTTTGTGTTTAAGTTTTGCATTTTCAGGTAGTTAGTCTCAAGAGGATTTTATGTTCAAGTATTTAAAGGAAGAGATGGGTTTTTAGAATGTAGAGTATCAGTCTTGCAGCCAATAATTGAATCTAAATTAATTTCATTGTATTTTCAGCACTTCCCCTACCAAGTAACTGTCACATTGTTCTTTTCACAGATATGGGAATGATAGTCAAAAATATAATTGAAATGCAGTTTTGTGTGAAACAGTATCAAAGATTTCTGTTCATGGGACCTGAAATCCCTGGCAGCCCCCCTGAACAAACCTGTAGACAGGTAGGATATAGACATATAAGAAACAATGACGTAATTACAGTTATTGTTTAATATCACTATGTAGGACATTTGAGGAAGTATCAGACAACACAGCAAAAAATATAGCATTTATTTTTATTATATTCTTTACCTTTTATCTGAGTTGATTGCACTTGCACAATTTTGTTACTTCTGAGTGCGATATAGTATGATTAAACCTACACAAAATGAGACATTCTGTGTCAAATGTCTTCCTGCGGTGTATGCGTCAAAATTTTGGTTGGCTCCACCAAATCTCAATCCAAGGTTTCATGAAAAGTTGGCAGCCCTGAATTATTTGATCAGAAGTCACATGCATAAACTCAAGTAATGAAGTTGTGTAAGCTGATTTTGTCCACAGCTGGTTGTATTGTTATTTATTTAGGCAGTACTTTTATAGACTTTAACAGTCACATCCTAACTTTTTTAATTGTAAGTGTTGGTAGGTTTAAATTTGTTTTGAGGACATGATCGACTTCCTCAACATCTCAATGAGGGGAGAAGAAATAACTCTTTCATGAAAGGGAAAACCCAGTGGTTAACACAAGCCTAAAACATGCCCTCTCACATGCAGTAAACAGCAAATACACACCTGTAAAGCTCTCCACAGACATGTCAGGACTGGAGAATGTAATTTGAGAGGACACAATCCTCCATACAATCTTCCAGAATAACAACACAACCATAGACAAAGGGGGGAGCAGAGGGCCCTCCTCCTGCAGAGTGTGGGTGGAGAAAGTTGTCTTTCGGGAAGACTTTATCCCAGTATGCCCGGAATTTCCTCCACACTTGTTGTTCAGTCATGCTGAAGAAGAGGCTCCTCTGTTTCTCAGGCCTGGGTGTCATGTGGAGAGCCATGCTGCTGCTGGTTTGTGTCTGCACCTGGCTGACAGGCCAGACGCAAGGGGCTCTGGTTGTTTCCCGCAGAGATGCTTCTGCAGAGGTATGTAAACAAATGTGTGATTTTTTATTTGTATTGGGTTTAGTCATGACCTTAATCACCATCAGGCTGAACACTGTTTATAAAGTTTATAAAAGCTGTCCCTGCTGTTGTAAGTGTTTCTTTCCGAAGAAATTTTCCATGATGTGACATTTTGGTTTTAGAAACAGGGACTTTCCTGAAAAGGTTAAAGGATGAACAAACCACTTTTATACACATTATGCTGCCACTTATGCAAACTGGAGTTAATGTCCTGCTGATGGACACATCAACTTGTGACTGCAGAAGGTGGGGATTGAACTCTGACCTTACAGTGTTACGAGAGTTAGTCATATGTCGTTGCAGGAGACCAAAGAAACTATGGAAACAGGCATCAGGTCAATGAAGGTATTCACTTTATGTCTCTTGTTTTAAACTATAAAGCTTTTTGTGTTTAATATCATAACAGCATTTAGTTTTATCTTGCTCTTAAAAACATCATTTTCTTGTTAGTAAATGCAACCTGAATAAGTTTTGCTTTTTTTTTCTTCCACAGAAAAGAAGCACAAGCCCTGCAAATGTAAGTAAATTAATACTGACATCTAACTACAGGTCTCAGAGGAGTAGGTTGATAAGTCATTTGGAAATGACATAAGTTCTGAAATTGATAATTCAGCACACATGGGTCATGGTCATGGGGGCTGTTTGCTCCTCTTTCTCACAGTAGTGGCATTGTTACTGTTTGCAAAATAAAGTCCACATTTTCTGTTAAACTTATTGCTTCCAGATGCCACTTGGTTTTCTTCTCCTTTTCACTTTTTCTTGTGTCCTCAGGCTTGAATATATTTTCTCTTCCCTTTATAACAACAGGAAGTAGAAACTGGCAGTTACTTATCCAACTGCATTGCTCGCTGAATTTGCAAATATGAAAGTGAATAAAAGTTTCTAACAGAAGGGCCGACCTCCCTCTTTTTCAAATATATGAGAACACTGATCATATTTGCAAGGATTTACAAGGCATCTTTGATACCATGCTAAGGATGGAAGGCTAAAGTATTGTTAATACTGCCACAGTGCAGTTTGTCATACCATTGAGGATAAGTGACATTTTTTCAGTGCTTCTAGATTAATCATAAACAGAGTAACAATTAACTTTGAATATGGGGGAAATTTGTCTTTTTTAAGCTGTATACCACTATTCTTTTCCAGTTACTGAAAACAGCTCAGCAACCACCTTTTGGGTCTGGACCCAATCAGTGGTCTGACAGAAGATGATAGGTTACATTGTATTACCCTGCCACATGGCCAGATTTCATTGTTTCCCTGCTCATTTTTTTTTTTGAGTTACCTTTTAATAGAGTGGTAAAAGAATAAGCCATAAAAATTCAGAAGGAAGTGAGCATTTTAGCATGTCCAGGTCCCTTGTTCCAAAGTCTACATGTAAGTTCTTTAGTTAACATATGCATACTAGATTTAAACCTTTCCTTTTAACATTTAATGCGTCTAAAACTTCCCCACTTTTAAATTTCAAAGTGGGAATGTTTCTTTAGAAGACAGTTGCTTATGAACTGCTAACAAAGACTACAAAGATGGCCAAGTACTCCAAAATAATCATTTCTGAACATGTTTTGATTAACAATAATACAAGTGCAACAGCCACAGTAATGAAGACCAACTTGATTAGGTTGGTAGAATCAGAGGAAGTTCCTGGACAAGAAATTTTGGTGTGATGCTATATGTAGTTGCTTTTAGGCCGAGCTGCCATGTTCTTCTTCCATGATAGCCCGACAATAGCCCTTTACTCTCCCCGATTACATGTATGCTTAAAAAATTGTGAAACTTGTCTTTGTTTGTGAAGACTGTCCTGATGACCACATCTTGTAAGTTTCAGTAACTTATGTCCACTACAGACCTCATTGTCATCAATGATCCCAAAACACAATGAATAAACCTGTAGGCTTTTAGTTGGGGGAACCAGCACAATGCTGACTTCCTGGTTCAGCTACAAAAACAGAGTGGCGAAGGGTTGTATTTTTTTTTTTAGGCCAACACAGAAATTTGCGTAGCATAGGTTTTCTTGATTAAAGCCCATATGAGTATTGACAATGTTCTCAGATAATTGTTGATAAAAAGGTCTGTAAAAAAAAGAAGAAAAGAAAGTTGTGACATGTACATGTGCAATGTGATAATCATGACAAATGAATCTAACTTTCGTGATTTTTTTAAGCTTATGTGTAATTGGCAAGAGAAAAAAGCTATTATTACACTACTATGGAACTACAACATGGCATTTTCCAATATTTAACATCATGTTGTAACCTTTTGTTTGAGAATTTCCTCTCAATCAAGTGACCTGATCATGTTGGTCCTCTTGGTTGTGGCAATGGTGTATGAATAATTGATAACCAAACATGATGAGAAATGAATGGGTCCTTGACCATTTTTGTAGTCCTAGTTAGCATTTTGTTCGCAAATGTCCTTTTAAACACACAACAACACTTTGATATTTAGAAGCAGGCAATTTCAGATGCATTTTATTTATCTTGGACTTCCTGCCTTTAACCAGGAAGTCCTAAATGCTGACTCACTGTTTTTCCCGCACCACTCTTTTTGGATGCAGCGTTGATAATGATTGGTCAAACACCAACCATTGATCTAATTTACATATGACCTGGAGAGCTGGAGTACATCACAGAAACAGCTACTGTCTAACCTTTGTGTAAAGAAAATAGACACCATGTGAAGTCTGAAATGACACAACAGCTCGCCCCTCTTCTCTTCCCCACTTAATCTCTGTCTCATTTGTGCACTGTAGATGGATACATTTGAGAACTTGTCACAATAAATACAACAAAAGCCAGGTTTCACTTGTTGTCTTTACTTTAAGGTGGAGGTGTACAGTGTGAAAGTGGACTGCACTGTGACGTCTCGTTTTGCACACACTGTCATCACCTCCAGAGCGCTGAACAAAGCAAACACCTCTCAGGAAATCGCCTTTGAGGTGGAGCTGCCAAAGACTGCCTTCATAAGCAACTTCAGCATGTTAGTGAAATATCAGCGTTTTAGATGGTTTTCATGCACCGTCGTAGTCTCGATATTTAATCATTTTATGTTTGCAGGGAAATCGAAGGTCAGGTGTATGTTGGAGAAGTGAAGGAGAAAGAGATAGCCAAGAAACAGTATGAGAAGGCTGTTTCCTCTGGACAAACCGCTGGTCTGGTGAAGTATGTTGAGCCTTATGTTACACACACACTCCTGCAGATTTCTTTAAAGAATAAGTTCAGTTTTTTGACACCTGGACCTTATTTTTAGGATTAAATACGCTCGTAGACTCACCCAGACAATTTTGGCGGAGCTCGGAGCCATTTTCGAGCAATTTAGATCTATCCGACAGCGTTTTTTCTCATGCTGTAGTAGCAGACGGGGCCAGAAATCGTATTTTGGGGGGCATCAATACGTGTTTCCTCTGGTCTCAAGTCCCACTCTGAGCAGTAAAGGCACTCCTCCTCTGTTGTGTTTGCCGTGCAATGTCCACAACAACACCACCAGTTAGCCCCCATTCGTGGACGTGCAGTGGTTGCTTGTTCTCTGGCCAGCTGTTCGGCTCTTTCCCTCTGCATCCTCCTTTCAAATAGCTCCTCGTCGGTATATTCTGGCTCAAAATGATACGGGCATCCATTATACTCAAAGTCGTCATCAGACACTTCTACATCGGTTAATATTCCGCCATGTTGCACAAAAATAGCCGTGTAGCCGTGTAGCCTAGCAACAACAGCGGCTCTACTCATGTTCTTGTCTATGACGTCACCAAAAGTTACCCGTCCTTGTAAAGCCCCAGATGACCATAACAACAAAGTTGAGCTGACATGGTGATAACACTGGCCATTCATTTATAAAATGTAGCTGAAATGAGCGAGTTTCGCAGCAGATAATGTCTAATTTAGGGGCTTCGATTTCTGGCCCCATCTGCTACTACGGCATGAGGAAAAATACCGTTGGATAGATCTAAATTGCTCGAAAACGGCTCCGAGCCCCGCCAAAATTGTCTGGGTGAGTCTACGAGCGTATTTAATCCTAAAAATAAGGTCCAGGTGTCAAAAAACCGAACTTATCCTTTAATATTTCTGGACAGGCTGGCTGACTTTTGCCTCTTGTGCCTCACAGTGGGAGACTTTCCCTGTCCAAAAGGTCTGATTTCCACATAAGCATTACCTGAATTTCCAAATTGTCCACCTGAGTAGCATTCTGTAGAGATCGCTCACTCTGGGTGCATGGTGCCAAGCAGCACTGAACTGGCCAATTACCACAGAGTAGACCTGTAAACCAATCAGAGCAGACTGGGACCATGTGGGAGGGAAGCCTTAAAGAGGCAGGAACTCTAGCAGAGTGTATTAGCTGGAGTGAGGATACAGCACTATTTGTGGTTCTCTGTACATGACAAGTAGGTTTTTTGAACATTATTATGAACATATTCCGTCATCAAAAATGGATATATAAACTTCATTTAAAGGTCCCATATTTTGCTCCTTTTCTGTAGTTTAACATGGGCCCTTGATGTCTTCATGAAATGTTAATAACATGCTTTGGTCCAAAAAGCCTATAAAGCACAGCTGCATTCTTTCCACGCTCACATAACCCCTCTGTTCAGAACAGCTGGTTTTGAGGGCGGTCACCTTCATGTGCTAATGAGCCAGAGCAGAGCAGCATACATACGGCAATTCACGATAGACCTGCAGTGTAACTCAAGTGAAGCGGGCGATCCAGCCACGCGCTGCTTACTGTCCTGAACACATACAAACCCTTAATTCAAGCTGGTTACCACACACGTTTATAACATCGAAGCGCTTTTCCCCCAAACATCACAGGCTAACGCACAACATGGTAACTGCAGTGGGATAACCACAACTTAACCTACCTTCCGGGCTAATGTTAGTACAATGGAGGGACCTGGGGTAGTTACAGGACTGATTATTTTCAACCAACTGTTAAACTTCTCTTGACTAATGTAAGAATGCTCATACATTGACATTTATCCTTCAGACTTTCAACAATTAATTGAGCAAAATACATAATACACAGCATTAAAATACTCACATTTCCATCATCAGGTTTGGTGACGGATTGTTGGCACTGAGCCTCGATTCAGGAAAAGTCTAGTTGCCAGTGCTGTGTTGAACTGACTGAAGTTGAAGAAGCAGTCAGATGTGAAGTGACTGGCACACACATACAGGTTTTAGCCGACTGTAGCTGCTCATTCCCTTCAAAAGTAAAATTAATCCACTTGGCCCTTTGGTCCTCCGAGGCTGGTTGCCTATATGTGAAGATATATGTGGCTGTTTACAGCCAACCACTGAGCAGTGACAGCTTATGAGCTTAGACATGCTGAACACCGATCTCTCGCTAAGAATGTAAACAACATGGCTGCGCTACGCAGAGAAATCTCCCCAGCAGGGGGGAGGGGGATTCTCAGGTAGACCAATCAGGTTAGGTATGCAAATCAAAAATATACTGTTATGCAACAGTTTATTCACAGATTCAACAGCTCGCCAAATGCCATGAGTTTACATTCATGCAGCCTGCTAAATACAGGTTTTGTTGTCTACTATCACATTTTGTGGACTGGGAGGAAGACCAAATACCCAAAAATGTTTTCAAAGCCTTAAAAAAATGTTTTTTGCATAATATGTCCCTTGTAAGGTAAAATATGAGCTCTTTAAAACACAGATGAGCAGAAGAAGTATGAGGTAGCCTCACTATGTCCATTATATTTACATCGTAGCACAGTACAAACAACCTTTGCCTGTTCATGAATGCGCTCACCCCAACTTCAGGTCTAACTTTTAGTGGATTGATGGATTTTGGGGGCACAGTGTTTAGATCAGCTCTTCACTTTGACACAGTTCCTCTTGAGCCTCTGGAAAATTTTCTTTTTTTTTTTCAGGAATCAAAATTTGGTTTGTAAATGTTATGGGAGCAGTTTCAACATCAAAATAAAATAATGTATGTCTATTTTTTTTACAGGGCTTCTGGTAGAAAGATGGAGACATTTTCAGTGTCCGTCAACATTGCCAACAAAAGCAGTGTTACCTTCATTTTGACCTACGAGGAGCTCCTCAAGAGGAACTTTGGATACTATGAGATCCTGACCAGAGTTAAACCCGAAGAACCAGTGCAGGAGTTTCAGGTTTAACACACTCTGATCCTATATATTTCTGAGTAGTAAAATACCAGGCAGCAGATGCTTTAAAAGTGTGAGGAATTTAATTTGATTTTTAAGCAACACAATGAAGCATTGATTCCTCTCTTGATCTGCCTCTGTGATGTGTTCATGCCTGTGTATGTCTGTGGAGACAGATTGTGACAAACATCTATGAGCCTCAGGGCATTGCCTTTGTTGAAGCCACTGCGGACTTCCTCACCAATGATCTGCTCCCTCTGGTGGAGAAAACGGTCACAGACACAAAGGTAAATGTAAGACAGGATTCTCTCTCATTTTTGAAGACTGATGAACATGACTGATTTCCCTTTTGACTCTCAGGCACGCATCTCCTTTTCACCAACACTGGAGCAGCAGAGGAAATGTCCAGGATGTGAAGGCTCCATAATTGATGGCGATTTTATCATCAAGTATGACGTGAAGAGAGAGAGGAACCTTGGCCAAGTTCAGGTCATCAAACAAAACAAGAAGTGCTCTGAGAGCACCTCTGCCAAGGCATTTCTGACAATTCGCCCTATCCCACAATGTTTACAAACCCTTTTAAAACCCTCATTAAGATCACAACCAAAATCGAATTGCTTCCTTCTAGTGCCATGGCTGAGGTTCCCTGATAATTTCATCAAATTCTGCTCATAACTTTTTGAGTTATCCTGTTAACGATCTACCAAAGAAACAGGTAAACAAACGGCAGTAAAAACATAACTTCCTTGGCAGAGGTGATCACATCACATAAAGAAGACATAACATTACAACCCTTTTTTTTATTTGTACATGTATTTGTCAAATGTGAAGTTTGATAGTCTGTTCAGAATCTGAACTCATTAGGACATCACACTGAGCAATTATTAAAACCCCTACCCAATAACTGGTACCATAGCAGTTTTTGTGGTGGCACACCCTCAGGAAAGACATGAGAGGGAGGTCAATTGTGCATCAAGAGTGAAACAACAAAACTGAGCATTCTGAGTAAGGCTGTTGAGAGCTGGTTCATGCAGAGTCAAATTCTCCTATGGTGTCTGATCTGTAGGGCAGCACCACAGTGCTGTAGGTAGAGTTGGTTTGACTTCCTGGCTGGGAGGAGCCCAATTTTTCTGTGAGGAATATTAATTTATTGGAGGGTAACCCCTGAAGATGAGGCATCTTATCTTAAAGAGGGTTCTCCCTACATGGCTGTAAAGGTAGTTATTATGATAGAAATAGAAGCAACCATGGATAGAGAGATTGTTGTAATATTATTATTACTGCTGCAATGATTATGAAGTGGAGAGGACTGATAGTGGTAGTCATGGTTACAGTTATATATGTGTGGTATCTGCAGGAAGTACATGTATTTTGATAGACTGATCACTCTAAAGTTAATTTTAGGAACTGGAGTGATAATGGAATGTAGCTAAAGAAAATGCCAAATATTTGACTTTATAGCAGATGGAGCTATGTAGGTCTGCAACATCAGGCTGTCCACAGAAGAAATACTTTGTAGCCTACAAGCCTAAACCAGAGTCAAGTAAGGAGTGAAAAACAAATAAATGGGACAAAGAAAGGGAGAGGGGAGTGAGAGAGTGTTGGAGAAATTAAGAGAGAGAGGGGTGAGCTCAGTGTGCCAATCCCAAAGTACTCTAATCCTATTGCATCTAAACTTTGAGCTGGTCCAAGCCTGAGCGAGCCCCAGCTAAGAGCTTGATCATAAAGGAAAGTCCACCCTTAAAGGAAGAGAGGGTGTGTGTCTCCTGATTGATAAATGGTTACAGCCTGATAACTGAAGGCTCTATTTACCCTACTACTGTCCAATCCTGTCAGTTTGCAGTGTCAGTGTAAGACATTAATCATTAATGATTTGTGAGTAATTTCTGCACACTGCAGACGTGTCCAGTATGTCTACTTAATTTTTTCTGGTGTTGCAGGAATGTGTATAGGAAGTTCAACTTTAATCCTCCAACAGCACTTTTAATGCAGTTCCCTGTTTGTGTTCTGTCTGCAAAAGAGCAACTAAAGAAGAAACCTTAAAATGCCTCTTAAGGTTTAAACTATTTAACCCCCCCCCCCCCCAAAAAAAAAAAAAAAAGAAAAAAAACGGTGTGAATATCATTGCTCCAGCGGACAGGCACACACTGATTTAAATGCAATGAGAGTTGGAACTGACTGGTTTGATTCATGTTTTAACCAAAACAAATCTATGTTTAATCAAGGACTGTGCTCCATCTAAATTATAAAATTAAACATGCCCTAAGATACTGTGTGGCACATCCTAACTGCTCACTAGATGCCTCCATTTTAGGACCCTAAATGTTGCCAATTAAAATCTTGCTAATTTCCTCCATGAGATGTTTTGGCATGCATGCTGATTTAAACTGGGACTTCATGATCAACATATTATAATCATTAAATATTTTTCATCTTAGATTGTGGATGGGTACTTTGTGCACTTTTTTGCTCCGCCTGACCTGCCCAGGCTCCCAAAGAATGTGGTTTTTGTGATTGACAGGAGTGGATCAATGTCTGGAAGAAAGATTGAACAGGTGAGGTTGACTGTCCGCTATTAATCTACGACAGGTGATTGTTTATATGTTAAATCAGCACTGATTTTGGCATTGTTGGCATGTCTTCATTTGTGAATTTGGGAACTTTTACAGACCCGTGATGCTTTGACTGCCATCCTGAAAGACCTCCATGAGGATGATCACTTTGCTATTATTTTATTTGATGATAAAATTGTTACCTGGAAATCCTCTCTCACCAAAGCAACAGAAGGAAATGTGTCTAAAGCCATCGCCTACATCAAAAAGCTGAAGGACAAAGGAAGTAAGAGGAATCAAATGCTATTAACTCTTATGACAATTTTGTGCTCTGCACTTATAGTAGATACAAATTTGAACTTAAATTTAAGTTGTAATCAATAGGCCAAAGTGAAGAGTCATCATTTATTTGTTTAGCATTTGTTGAGCTAGAAGCACAGATTTTCAATACAGTCATGATGGTTGTGTTTCCATTCACCAGTTTTCATGCACATTTTCCATTTATGCTCAAAAAACTTTAATGGAAATATCACAAACTCGAAAACAAAGACTTAAACCATTACAACACGGTTTTTAGGCTTGAAGGGGTTGAAAAGTTGGCTAACTATTAAATGGAAAATGTGACTTTTTGTAGGGAACTGAATTAGCAAATTAACTATAACAGGGGAAATAACTGTACATTTTATTTTAATCTTTGAATTATTAACAAAGACAGGAACCAGGGCTGTAAAACCCTTCCAAAAGCATAAAGGCCAAGAAAAAGATGTTCAAAACTCTACGTTTCCACATTTTTTAAAACTGTATTTTTGGGGCTTTTGGTCTCTTACTGATAATAAAGAGACAGTAGGGGAGGACACACACCACATGGGCTTCAGAGTCGAATCCGGGTTGCCTGCACAAGACAAGAAACTCAATATACATTAAATGCAAGGTTGTAACCCACTCCACCATACCAGCACCTCAGCATTTCCATGTACAAAACCCTCCTTTGTTTTGTGTATCCCTCCCCTGGCTTTGTGGAAACATCCACACATTCAGAATACAGAAATATGCCAGCTAAACATATAAAAGCAGTTGAGACATGGGCAAAATAGGAGTGAAACAGCTGTTATGTGCTAAAAAAATACCTGGAGCATATTCCACAGGTAGATTGATGGATAACTGGTGATAGTGACATGTTTGAGTATAAAGGAAGAACTTTTAAACAGTTGTTTCGCTCAACAATGATGATACGTTGTAAAGGACATACAAACCACTGTTTTTATTGTTTATTTATATTTTACATAACATTACATCCCATGAAATAGGGATTTGTAATTTTTCTCTCAGCAGCACCACCTCCCACTCAGCCTCTGAACTCCTATTACTTGGGCAACATTAATGGACCAGAACAAACTCCATATTTTCTTTTTCCAGAATATCTATGAGTTCAGTTAAATTTTGCAAGTCATCTATGGATAGCCTACCTCATCACTGCTTTTAATGAGAAATAACCCAACCTAGGGAAACATCAACAAAAAACATTTTACTGTTTTTATTCATAAAATACAAATATGTAATTGTTTCATTCAAGAGTTTTATAACATACCAGATTCCGGACTCAAAGATATGCTAATGAAATCTGTTAGTATTCTGGCAGACTAAGCTAAGCTAACTCAACTGAAAAGGTTACACGCTTGAGAGAAAGCTTGATAATTCTGTCCAACAATGTTATCTCAGCAAATGTTCATGATTTTCAGCTCAGTATGTTTTCTTACAGGTACAAATATCAATGATGCTGTGCTAAGAGCAGTTAGCATGCTGGTGAGAGAAAGACAGCAAAAGAGCCTTCCAGAGAGGAGCACAGATATGATAATTTTACTGACTGATGGGATGCCAAACCATGGTAAGCTTGCTTAATATCAAAATTTTATCAATAAATTCTTATCAGTCAGCACAGAGGACCCAGTAAAAATAAATAATTTCTTTGGAAAAAAAGCTAAAAACTCTTTATTAGTTTCATTATTAGTTATAAAAGGGGGCTTAGCGTTGTCCATGTTGCTATTTGAAGAGTCATTTTGTCAAATGTTGTAAAAAATAGATTTTTAATTTCTGTCTGTTTTTTCTTACAGATATGAGAAATATTCACAACTTTTTAATACTCACTATTGTAATGATAATAATAATAACTTTATTTGTATAACAAACAAAGGTTTACAAGTGCTTTGACATAGGCTAAACAAAGATATGTAAAAAACAAAGCACAAGAACCTAAGTAAAAAAGAAGCTACCCAACAAACAAGAAGCACCAATATAAGCAAAGCAATATGTACAAATCCATCCAAATGATGTCAATAAGAACCTGTTTAATATGTTATAGGAACTACTGTAGAACTTAAAAATCTCTTTGATAACTTGAAAATCATAAAGTTAGCTTTTCTTAAGGAACTGAAAGAGCATAATTGTGAGGGAACATATATGTCATGCAGTCCTGTATGTGTTTGTGTCTAAAGGAGAGTCTAATCCAAAGAGAATCCAGGAGAATGTACGCTCTGCAATCGGGGGAAAAATATCCCTGTTTAGTCTTGGATTTGGAAATGATGTGGAGTACTCTTTCCTCGATGTGATGAGCAGACAAAACAAAGGACTGGCCCGAAGAATTTTTCAGGGTTCAGATGCATCACTCCAACTTCAGGTTTAATATGAAAAAAAAAAAAAACATTTAAGCAAAAGTAATGCACATGCGGTGCTTTTCCATTTGCTGTTCACACTGGTTCATTTGGAAAATGTGATTTTGTGTGTTCAGGGTTTCTATGAGGAAGTGTCCAGCCCTCTGCTCCTGGACGTGGACTTTCGATATCCTGACAACGCAGTGGAGGGCTTGACCAAAAACCAGTACAGCCAGCTGTTTAATGGCTCAGAGATTGTGGTAACTGGTCAGGTGACGGACAACAACCTGGATAACTTCTTGGTGGAAGTGTATGCTAAGGGGGTGAGCAATTATTTTAAATTTGGATTAAAAATGGAAAAAAGACGAGTTATCTAAAATGTTTTTGTTTAAAAAGACTTATTTTCACACAGGTCCAGGGAACTCTTAACCTGTATCACCAGATGGGCAATTAAATATAATTCACACATCTGAGAAAGAGCCCATAGAAAGTGATCGGGGAGGGCAGAACCTTTCAGAGGCTTATCCGCCAGGTGATTGGATGATTGTTCCATCCATCACATTTATTACGTGTTCTAAGTTTATGAGTGTTATTTGTTTTTCATTTACTAAAAAAATGCAGTCCTTACTGCTACTGTAGCTGTTAGCATCTTTGCTAAACTTTTTACGAGCAGCCACTTCCTGCTATCGTCTTGCTCATAGCTCTTTTTTCTTTCTGCTCTAACATCATTGTAGATTGGAGCTTGGCAAGATGGATCTGCCTGATTACAGACATTGAATCAGGCTGATCAGTCTGCTGTGCAAGGTTAAGAAATCCAGGATGCTCAGACTGAAAGTAGGACTTAGCTGAACTTTGGTTTGTTTTTTTATGTGGGTATTTCAACTTTTTAAAATACCCACATTTTAACCAGGGGCAGGCATTGGTCACCATTCCTCTGTGCAAAATTAAAATTTTAGACAGCCAGTATAAGATCTCCATACTCCCCAAAAAAGTTTGGAAACATTAATTTAGTTGTTTTTTTCTCCCCTTTTATATCATTGGAAAGCCAAATTAGTCACCTTTAGACCGCAGTCCAACTTGTAAGGATCAAGCGTTCATGCAATGAGAAAAACAGCTAAATATGTGGATAATCCATTGCCAATGTGAAACTGTTATCATCTTATCCAGTACCTTACCAAACCACAACAGAACAGATTTCAGTGCTCCATGTTTGTAACAATTAATCAGAGCCAAGGATGCCAAACCCTCTCTGTCTTCTCTGTTCACTAGGCTGTCCAGTAATGTCCTCTTGTTAAGGAAACAGACTTTACAGGAGCATTACAACAGGAGCATTATCACATGGGCTGAGAGCGGGGTGAACTTTGTTACTGCCCTTCAATATATTTAGGGACAGTTGAGGCATTGGCTCCATTTTCAGCAGTTTTTATTTTGATACTCAACCTAAGTTAGAAAAATTTTTGCCTCATTCCCAAATGCACAAGACTTCTGAAAATTGTATGTATTTTTCAGGGTTGAGCTGCTTGTGAGAACAAAAATGCTCCTTTTTGTACTGACTAAAGTAGTATGAGAGATAAAACTCACTAACAAACCATTGCTATTGCTGGCATGACATGTTAGCATTTCTAATGACTGAGTTTTGCTAAAAGCACTAGTTAACTGAAATCTGTCAGAGCTACTGGAGTGGCTGTAAATTTAATCAACATCTGAAAACATAAACATCTTCTGTCAGCAACTATCACTGAATCTCTTCTCTCTCTGCAGCCTGAGGAGGATTTCTCAGTGCAGGGAAAGGCCAGCGAGGTAAACTTTGATGTGATCTATCCAGATCAGGACTACATATTTAGAAATTTCGCAGAGAGACTGTGGGCGTACCTCACCATCCAGCAGCTATTGGAGAACAGGTTCATTGATGAATTATGTCTTCTTTTCTTCATCTGTGTCACCAAGCTGTGTGCTGGGTTTAGAGCTGAGACAAATTGTTGAGAGAAACTCAGATGCTGAATGGGGAAGACCATTTACAGCATCTTCTTTGTTTGTCTCTCAGTGCCATTGGCACTCAGCAGGAGAAAGATGAGGCAAAGGCAAAGGCCTTGGACATGTCTCTGCGATACAGTTTTGTCACTCCTCTAACCTCCATGGTGGTCACCAAGCCTCAGAGTGAAGACAAAGAAGACAGCCCATTCATCGCTGATAAACTGACTGAAGGTAATGTCAGTTTGCATTATAAATTTCACAGTTTTTTGTGTAGCCAAATGATATTATAACAAATGTTATCTCAAAACACCAGACAAAAGAGTGGACCGAGACCTTTCTCTTAATTTATTTACTTTTATTATTTTGTTGGGGGTTTTGTTTATAAAGACCCCATATTAGTGCACCATGAGTACATCACTTTGAAACATTTAACAAAAGTTACAGTGTCAAGAACTAAGCTCCTATCAGACAGTCAGAAAATCCTGATGAGCACAGTCAGACTTGTGCTATCTGCTAAAGCCGTGCTGAGGGTTTGAGTGGATATGGGAAAGAGGCTGAAAGAGAGAGAGAGATGGGCAGAGACAAAAGAACTAAAATTAAAAAAACGTGTGATAACTACAAAATAAAGGCTGCCCAGACCATAAAGTTGTTCTTATTGTGTTTCTCTGTGCAGTTATGAAGGTAGGTTTTATGGTAGTAATAACAGTAACAACCATAGTCAGAGAGATTGTTTTAATATTAAAATTTGCAGCTATAATGCTTATGAAGTGTTACTGGTTACTTTTGTAGTTTTAGTTTAAGCTGCTTCAAACTTAAGTTAAGTGGTTAATGTTGAATGAGTCCAGCGGGTCCACAGCAGCAGGATGTCAATGTCTGTAATAATGTTTACAGTAAAATATGTGTGCTATTTGCGGAAGTAACATGCATTTTAATGACTGATCATTCTGAAGTTAATATTAGCAACTGTGCTGTAATGATAGAGATAATAGCAGGTCCACAGCAGCAGACCAATGATCCAGAGCACCACTCAAATACAATGCATGTGCTACACAACCTCAACAGGGTAGAAGTTCACTGACATACTGTAGGTAGTGATTTAGACAATCCAGGAGAAAAAATCAAACAGACCAAACCAACAAAACAAAACAGTCAATTTTGTGCTCTCCCCTTGTGTTCTACTTCACAGATCAGCGACAAAAAGCAGAGAGAGGAAAAGGTAGTGCTTTCTCCTTCCTCTGAATGATCAAACTTATTTTATGAGTTTAGGGAGTAGAGGTGAAAATGATTGATGATGAAATGTTTTTTTTCTTTTGATAGTAGGTTCCCATGCTGGACACAGTGCCCCTAGTAAGCCTCGTGTACTTTTTTTTTTTAAATTACTGTCGGTTTGATTTGCTTCCATTAAAATATATTTAATGCATTAAAATACTATCAATAATCAAACAAATAATGCTTTTACCATTAACAGGGTCCTTTCACAAGAAAACTGGCTCCATCCGTAAGTTTCCACACTTGTAGTCCAACAACTTTAGGGTTCACTTCTTTCATTGGGCCTGATAGTTTTTCTAAAATATTTTACAGACAATTTTATTGATGAATGAAATACACACACTTATTTATCATTGATAACAGGTTCTGGAAAACGTGGCCCAAGTTCTGGTGTCCAATCAGATGGTAAGTTTTTCCATAGAGCAGAGGTTTAACTATATTACTTCATTATCCCTGTTACTTTTGATAATTTTTAAACATTCTTTATTTTTTTATTTCATATATAAAACAACTAAAGCTTCATACACTAAGACAAAGCATTTTCACAGTTGATGGAGAAATCACGTACAGCATAAAGAACTAGCTAAATAACTTAGCTTTAGTATCAAAGAAAAATCTGCATAGCCAACGATTACTAACATAAAGAAATGTTAGCTAAGCTTTACTTAATTGTTGACATGCCAGAATCTTTTATAGGATGAAAGCTGTGAATGATATGGGGCAATAATTAATTTTATTACTCTTGAAAAGTAATACAATTGCCTGATTTAATATACAAACAATAACACTGGGTAAATTCCACCTGGAATTTTTTTTTTTTTACTACTAATCACTAACATACTGACACTAAACATACATGCAGCACAATGAAAAACAGATGACCACAACTGCAGGGTTTCCCCCAGTGCATTATAGGCCTGGCGGGCTGCAAGGCTTTGCTTGGCCCCCTGCCACGCTAAGCGTCGCTGAAAATGTTCACCTCCTCGCTGTCAAAGCCAGAGCGCAGCAGTTTGGGGTGCGCTTCAGTTTATTTAACAGCATGCCCCGCACTGCAAGATGAGTATTGACGAGTTATGTGTGTGGGTGGAGCCAAGCTACATGTGTGACCCAACCTTGGACCGACTGAACGCACCCTGCGGGTGTGATGTCTGGTGTATTCTTCATCACGTGAACCCCGAAAACTTTGCCGCCTCTAACTGTCGACAAATAGTCTTAGTAACACGACATGTCAGGAAAAAAGTGTCAAAAAACATTAGACTCCTATTTCCGAAATCAGAGAGGCACGGTCTGCCTGCGCATCAAAATATTTCATGCACCAGTAATTTCGCCTTATTTGACAGAATGCTTCCCCGCCGCCATTGACGAGTTTTTCTGTCATTGCGTGATGTGGAGAAGTTCTGCTCTCCTGTGACCGTAAACAAACAGGACGCCTCACTGAGGGAACCACAGAGCCGAGGTGCACGTTGAGATGAAAGAGAGAAAAAAGCACAAAAATCAAACCTAAACTGACGATCTTGTTCATTTATAGAACTCATTTGTGACTTTTTGGTCCCTTGTTTGCTCATTGGGAGGATGATTTATCAGAATCTTATCTAAATAACTATGGATTTACTGTAAAAGCCTTTCCGTGTCCATCTGAGAGATGACAACCTGCAAGGAAAAGCCCACCTCCTTGGGATTCGTGGTAAGATCTCATTTTTTTATGTGGATTAAATTAAATGTATCGATGGATAACATCAATACAAGCCATGAAATGGACAGCTACACTTATATTTACACGTGTTGATAACACCGCTTGTTAGCCTCTCCCATCTGATCAGGATGACAGGTGCACATCCAGCTGTGGAGAAAGCGCACCACTGGCGCT
Source organism: Cetoscarus ocellatus (assembly GCA_037902135.1). Lineage (NCBI taxonomy): Eukaryota > Metazoa > Chordata > Actinopteri > Labriformes > Labridae > Cetoscarus > Cetoscarus ocellatus. Next base: position 1,367,181 of record JBAMNC010000573.1, read on the forward strand.
CCCAGAACTAGAGTTCATCAGGCCTGTGATAAAACAGACAGAAACGGACGGGAGAGCTAACGGAGTTCAATATGATTCATAAACGAACCAGCAGACACTGAGGTGCACTCCATCAGCACAGTCCTAACGTGCACACACCTTCAGGTCTGTGTGGACAGGTCTGACTCTGTCCATAACTAAAAAGATAAAAGTGGCTTTCCTCAAGTTTTTATGGAAGAAAAGAATCAAACACTAGTTATTCAGACTACTATAGGCCCACTATGGATTTATTTATATTGATTTAGGGGAGACCGGGGATGGCTGTAACACTAGAAGAGTTCTAACATCACAGTTTTCTCCAATCAGGTAAAAGATAGGAGACACATGATGATTTCATTTTTTTCCTCCCTGATCACACACAAGGGTTCTCAAGGCTGGAAGTGGTTGCATGTGGACTTGCCCTGCATAATAGTCATAATTTCGTATTTCTGTCATCTTTTAACAGTTTGTTTTACAAAAACACGGTGGGCCACTGGTGGGCTGCCGGTGGCCTGCCGGCGGTGCTTCCCGAGCGGCCCTACCACCAGGCTTAGCAAGATTTCGGGGAAAACTCTGCAATTGTGTGGGTGAAAATCACCCAGTGTTAGTGTTCTAGGGTTAATGTCTTAGTGTTCTGTATGTATGTATTTTCTGGATGTAATGAGAAAGTTTTGAGGAAATTAAAGATTAAAAAAACCTGTACCACAGCTTCACACAGGGGTAAATGTTAACTTGACTCCTTGAGGAAAATGCCCCTTAATTCACTTTATTTTTTATCTTCCTGGAGTTCATTATGTCATAGTTCTACAGATATAACCACCTGTCAGCTGCCTGCCAACTTCCAGCGAACTACCATACAAGAAATCTCCTCAACCCCACACTTGTCTGGGCTCACGCCTAAATCCCACTGAAGGGCATGTCTGTACACTTTGCAGGTTATAAGACAATCTGCCACCAACAGAGAGCAAACCTGACACCACAAATTCATACAAGCATGGCCTAAAATTTATCATTTATAACTGTCAGGGTTGGAAGGACCAGCCACCAGCACCCGCCAGGACCCCATCATGAAAATGAGAAAGTTTGAAGTGGTTGCATCTGCACAGCCTCCACTTTCTATGTATTGTCATAGGCAGATGCCAAGTCCACTTCATATCCTGTAACTGCATCTCCCCCCCTCCTATCAGACAATGTTTGGGCAGCCAATCAGTGCCCAGTTTATTATCACACCCTCCTGTAGCCTCCCTGCCCCCTCGGATCTGAAGCATTTCCAAAGGGGAGGGAAAAAGAGCTGCATCTGATCCTCCACATCAAGTCTTTCATTTATTTATTCAACTTGTTTGATAGACACCCAACACATGATATAAATGGCCAAATACACCAGGACATGGTACCTTTTTCTCATGCCAAAGTAGCAGACGGGGCCAGAAATCGTATTTTGGGGGGCATCAATACGTGTTTCCTCTGGTCTCAAGTCCCACTCTGAGCAGCAAAGGCACTCCGCCTCTGTTGTGTTTGCCGTGCAATGTCTACAACAACACCACCAGTTAGCCCCCATTCGTGGACGTGCAGTGGTTGCTTGTTCTCTGGCCAGCTGTTCGGCTCTTTCCCTCTGCATCCTCCTTTCAAATAGCTCCTCGTCGGTATATTCTGGCTCAAAATGATACGGGCATCCATTGTACTCAAAGTCGTCGTCAGACACTTCTACATCGGATAAATATTCGGCCATGTTGCACAAAAATAGCTGTGTAGCCGTGTAGCCTAGCAACAACAGCGGCTCTACTCATGTTCTTGTCTATGACGTCACCAAAAGTTACCCATCCTTGTAAAGCCCCGGATGACCATAACAACAAAGTTGAGCTGACATGGTGATAACACTGGCCATTCATTTATAAAATGTAGCTGAAATGAGCGAGTTTTGCAGCAGATAATGTCTAATTTAGGGGCTTCGATTTCTGGCCCCGTCTGCTACTACGGCATGAGAAAAAATGCCGTTGGATAGATCTAAATTGCTCGAAAACGGCTCCGAGCTCCGCCAAAATTGTCTGGGCGAGTCTACGAGCGTATTTAATCCTAAAAATAAGGTCCAGGTGTCAAAAAACCAAACTTATCCTTTAAGCTGGACTGTAACCGTAATGCTTCATTTCTGACATGCTGTTATTTGTTCAGTGGATGGAGACCCTCATTTCATGATCGAGTTTCCAGACAGAGGTGATGCTCTGTGCTTCAACATCAATGACAAACCAGGAACCATTTTCAACCTGGTCAGAGACTCAGAGTCAGGTCAGTATGTGTCACAGTCTCCCGTTTGTTTCGAAAACAAAGAAAATAAACAATAGCTTCTCTATATTTCAGGTTTTGTTGTTAATGGAAAAATTATTGGGAAGAAGACATTTGTTCAAAATGGAAACATCAACACCTACTTCGGCCGTATTGGTATCATCCATTCGAAGTTGGGGGTGAAGCTGGAGGTGAGCACTGAGGACATCTCAGTGATCCACAGTGGTAAAGAGATCAAACTGCTGTGGTCTGAGTCGGCTTCATTAAAGGAACCTGGGTAAGTGATCATGCTTTAAAATGTTATTTTTAGTTGTTAGGACTACAGCACATGTTTGTTATTTCAATAAAACTTTTCAATTTGAATATTTTTCTCACTTGTTGATAAAAGTAAAATAGATCTTTTGAAATTAAGTTTAATTTTAATTTTAATTTGTCGTGTAACATAGCAGGGTGCCTGCTGTCGAAGCTTGACTGAAAATACCGCTGTGTTATTTTATACTGCCTTTCGTTTTTCCCCACTACCACAAGTATGCTAAATAAGCAATAATTAGGAAATAGTTACCGCCATGTTGCCATAGACCATGTGCAGCACTTTTTAAAGAACTTTGCAGCCTTTATCAATTCTCTGAGCTGCAGTTTAATATTTAAGAGTCCATACGTCACCTTAACTCTGCTTGATGCATTTTTTTAATGAAGGCATGTTCCCAACCAATAATGATAAAAAAACATCTAGTTTTCATATACTGAGTACCCCGATCCACCTTTCTTCTCTGAGATGTTCTGTTGAAGCTCCTGTCCCTATCATTTCCCCAAGTGGGCAAAGTCCACTCTGATTGGTTGACCTGTCTGCTTTTTGCATTCTGTCTGGGATCTATGCTCTGCACCGCTTGCACCCCCAAACATCTAATGAAATAGTAGGGCATAACAAATAAGGGCCTATTGGGGGGAATAATGTTTACCAGCAGATACTGGTGCTCTAAATAGGGGGATAGGGAGAAGTCCTGATGCCTCAGACTTTTATTTTGAGTATAGACATAGTCTTTTAATGCAGAGGAAACACATTAAATACCCTAAAGAGCATATAAAGCCTAAAAAAGCATAACATGGGCTCCTTAAAAGGTGTGAATGTTACTTTTATTATATTCTAATTCATATTTATTTTAATTTATTTTTATTGAACTTCATCATTATTGAATGTCTGTGTCTTCTGTTCATATCATGATTCTAAAAATTCATTACAGAGTACCTAACAATTTTTATTGTGTTTCCATATAAAAGACAAGAAAGGCTGACTCTGGTTCTGGTTCAATAAAACCATTGTGGGTCAAGAAGAAGGGCTAGGATGGTTCATGCTGTGATTTGATTCATGTAAACCTAAAGTGCAAGGGGGGAAAAGAAGACCCAACGACCTTGACATTAAAGGTCCACAATCTCAGAAGTTCACTTTTTATTTATTTATTTATTTTTTAAACTTTAGATGGACATCTTGAAAAACTGTTAATAGACACACAGAACTTAATGGAAACAAAAACTTAAAAAAAATTATTAATAATCCAAACATGAACTTGCTGAATTAAAGCCTTCAAAGTAATTAAAAAAATATGGATTTGTTGTGAGCCAAAGTCTGTAACTTCTCTGTTTCCTCTCCAGTATGGACCTCAGGTTGACCAAGAACTCCAGTCTTACAGTGACACTAAGACACTCAGTTAAATTTATGATTTTAAGACACACAAAGGTTTGGAAGAGACGCCACGACCACCAAGATTACCTGGGTTTCTACACTTTGGACAGCCACCACTTGTCTGCTGCAGTACATGGACTGCTAGGTAAAAAAAGAGAAAAGGTCTTCTTTAAATTCAGTGTGGCCTTGATCCATGCTTTTACCATCAGATGTACTAACCTTTGATGAATGAGTGAATGAATGATGAATCAAGGGACGTTAACCCCGGCTGATTTTTTCTAGGCCAGTTCTACCATGGGGTTAATTTTGAGGTGTCTGGCATGAATTCAGATGAGCTTGAGGGGAATGTGTATGCCAACATGTATGTGAAAGGTCAAACACTCAATGTGACCAGGTACAGTGGCACATCTACAGTACACAAACTTAATACAGATGCAGAAAATGCCATAATGGATGAAAAGTTGAAGCATTTCTCCATTGTTTTTTACCTCTTCCACAGACACTGGCAGAAAGACTTCAGCAGGGATCTGAAGTATGGAGAAAGTATTCCCTGCTGGTTTGTTGACAAGGATGGAGCAGGCCTCATCGATGGGAAGGCCTCAGACTACATTGTGTCAGGGCTTTTTAAAAACGCTCTTTGAATGTTGAAATAAAATATCCAAGGGACATTCTTCAGGGGCCACATTATTGTGGGGTAAGTGTTTTGTGGTAAGGGAAAGAGTATGTCTTCATTCATAAATTACCTGCATGCAGCACTAGTACAAACCTGGAAGTTTGTCGCATTTACATGAAAAGATAAAAATCTGCACTATTTTCTACGTTAACAAGCTATATATCACGAGAACAAGTCATATCTTTATGAAAACGTTTTTCCTGCTTTTTGGTTAATAATTTAATTATCTCAGACTTATGAATTATGTTTTTATGAAATACAAAAGGCAATTGTCACCTGATCCTGAAAGAGTGCAGTGTCCAGCAGATAAGACTAAGTTTTTTGTTTAAAGGGTTGTTAAGTGTTTTGTTTATAAAGAAAAAAACAATTATATTATCATGTACAATATGTTAGAGACAGGAGCATCTTCCAATGTGACTAGTGTGTCAAGAGGAAAAAACCCCCCCAAAAAGCCCAAAAGGATTAAATGTAACAGTTTGACCACATCTGCTGCCATCTTTGATGATCTGCATCAGAATTTTGTTGGATTTTATGGCAATAATGAATGTACAAAATCAGAAAATTATATTTTTTTAATAGTTTATAATAGTTTAATGTTTTTTGTTTTATTTTATGTTTCAAATACCTAAATTGTAAATCCATGATAGATAAATCATGGAATTTATAGAAATACAGCAGAAATATTGTCGCTGACAGACACAAAGCTCTTATCTCTATATTTTTATAATTTTTCTTTTTTTTTTTTTTTTTTTAAATAAAACAGTGGGTGAGATGGTTTTTAAAACTTTTAACCATAGTAAAGTAAAAAACTGATTTGTAATCTGGAAAATAAAGCATTCATTCATTTAATAGGAGAGGTTCTAGTCATACAGAGTTGTTTCTGCTTTTTTCAGTGGATACTATCACTCAAAATATGACTTCTGTGCAGGTTTATGTAAAAGCCAAGTCTCAAAACTCTTAGGTCTCTTTTGTCCAGACATAATACAAGTAGCACCACTGATCACCTTGTAGCAATTACATACGCTGTCAGTTTAAATGTTTTGTTTCATTAAATTATATTCCACATTTTTTTTGCATTGGATTGGATTGTTTTAGTTGTCTTCTGTGTTCTGTGAACAATTGTCACTGCAAGTTGCATCCATAAAGCATTGCAAACATTGCCTTTGTAACTAGGGATGCAGATATTGGATTTTTTTTTGTTAATATTTGATGTGCAAATATTTCAAAACTTATCTTAGCCAATACTAATATCAATGCTTGTATATAGAAATAAATGAAAGTAGGTTTTTATTACACTTTCATTTTCTGTAGAATATTGTTTGACAGTGATACTTAAATCAGGCTTTGTCTGCCCTTTAAGGAGTTATAAAGACTGATTTACTAATCTGCTGACAGAAAATTAGCCATGTTTTTGGAGGTTGTACTTTGAATTTAAAATGACTACGCAATTAAATCTACAGATCTAATGGTAATACATAAGGCTCCAATATCAGCAGAACTGTTCATTTCTTCTGATACTGTTGTTTAGCTTTTGAAACAAGTATCTGGAGAAATCGAAATAATAATGTGCATCCCTATTTGTAACTCCTCTCTCAGAAATTAGGGTGGTCTTTGTCAACAATGAAGAAACTGTCAATTATCAAGCATGATGTAAGTCTCTTAAAAAAGAAAAAAAATCAAGAAAATAAAAACTAAGGTGGTTCTTTTGGGCCCTAATTTCCTGGCGCAGTGGAGGGTGGCGGAGCCTAGCGCAGCCCGCGCAGTGGTAATTTCGTCCGGCGCACCGCCGTGTACAGGCAATTTGGTAGACCGGCTGCGCCAAGATGGCTGTTGCGTCGCAGCAGGGAGAGGTGTCCACAGATTCAGCTTGGCGCAGGTGGATCACAAGCATGATGAATGGATTAGCCTGCTGCTGTGTTTAAATGTAATTATCACTTAATTTTGTACTCCTATTATGACACAGGAACAAATTACATCTGTCCCGCCAGGTGGTCCACGCGGTGTGCGTTTTTTTTGGAACTAACCGACTCACATAATGTATTCCTCCATAGTGCTGCCAAGCTGAATCACTCCGCCTCCCTCTCAGCTGTTGTAAACATAAACGAGCAGCCTCAGACGCCGGTTGTAGCCTCGTGCAACTTTTATCAAGTATTGTAATTCTTTTGTTCTGACTCTTAGCGGTGTGAGGAAGAGACAACTTAGGTAATTAAAAACGAGTGATTATGGCAGGGACGATGAAGTTCCATTCACTTTGGAGCCAAGAGGATACCTGTGTGAACCGGAGTTCACAGAAGAAGAGCTGCTGCAGATGGAGACCGAACAGGCCGAAAGTAATACAGAGGAAACATCGGTGGAAACTGGAGGTCAAGAAAGAGTCGGAAATACACAGGGGTGCGAGTGTCTGAACTGCGACTCAATGCCCACGGACCCCGAGTGCTACTGCTGCCACCAGTGGACCTTGGTTACAGACCGACTTCAGGATCTGTCTGAGTTAGAGGATACCGGTGACTCTCACACAGTCTGCACTCATCATACAGATTTCCCTGCTCTTCTGAGTCCCGGAGTTTTGCGGACATTCTTCAATTTCCTGAAGATAAAATGAAAAAAAAAAAAATGTCCCAAACCTGAAGGACCTAATGGCAGTTTGTCCTCAAAGTAAGTAATCTGTCAGAGACAAACAAGCAGAGTAGAGGAGGCTGTTTACCATAACAATATTTGTGTCTCTCTCTCTGTCTCTCACACACACACAACCATTACTGTATATTAGCCTCTAACTTCTGCTACAACACAATCCTAGCTGTTTCTGACTTAATAATATAAATATGCCATCTCCTAAATGCAAGAATATATTTAGATTTTGCCGTGACACTATATAGGTTGTATATAGATATATAGATATGCATACACAATCTGTCAGGTAACAGGTAACGAGAGGTGCAGGCATTTGCTGTATATGATGTTGCCGCATGGTTTTGTTACGCAGAGGAATACGTTGAAAGCTATGAGTTCTCCATGATACACATCTGTTTCTGCATCCAGGGAAGCAACACAAAAACCCCATCTAAGGAATACGTGTCAAATAACAATGTGTCATCAATTAGGCTACAACCAGCGTCTGAAGCCTCTGGCTTATGTTTACAACAGCTGAGAGGGAGGCGGAGTGATTCAGTGGCTCATGGCAGCGCTGCGCGGAGGAATACGTGACGCGAGTTGGTTAGTTCCAGATGAACTTTATATATCCGAAAAGTTAATGCACTTAAAAATATTTCTAGGTAGCGTACTCTTAAACTGTTGCATTATTTATTGATGGGAGTTTTTGTAGGAGGAAAAATACCCTTTGTGCTTGGTGCATTACTTCCCTTTTTGCGGCTAGTTCTGCGTAACAGACTCTTACAGACTGTGGCTTACTGAGGGAGAGGAGAGAACTTTCTACTGCATCTAATGTACTTAGTGGCCATATGGAGCTCATACAACCCCACTTCAAAAATACTGAACTATCCCTTTAAAAGAAGACTGCTTTGTTGCTAAGCGACACCAAGGTTTTTTTGGCGCGTACTGCCCATTTTGAATCGTGCTGTTCGGTCGTTTCAGAAGTGAAGACGACACTGACACTGGAGTCTGGTAAAAATAGGTAGCTAAGCTCAATTATATTCAATAAAACACCAGCACAAATCACAAACTGACGGAAAACCAACGAACTCACCCAAACGTAGCTAGTTAGGTACGCACGCCCTGGCTAAGGCTTTTACCCTGTTGTAAATAGAAGCAGCCGAACCTTGTCAGTGTCCTCTAACCAGGGCTAAAGGCAACTTCATGCTTCAGTACGGTTGTCTCTCACCAAAAACCAAGCTTCCCCTACTCAAAGAGGACAAGCGACATGTCAGGAGACTCGGCACAGCCTCATACCAGGCTACATCTGTCAAACAGGCTTCAGGAATGAGGTATGTAAAGTTTCTCTGTCCCTCGCATCGTTCACAGGGAGCCCATCATCTGTTAGCTTGACATGCTAATCTGAAATACACCTGCCTTATTAGAAGTGTTGTTTTCAGGCTAGTAGAACTGCACCAGTTCAAGCTCCATAGCAGGTGTCTGTAAACACCTCTGAAATTGCCTATTGTAATTGTTCCTTAATATAATGTGGTTTAGAATAATGCTCAAATTTTTCTCAATGACTGTGTACCATACTGATTTTTTTTAATCAGCATTATTAACACTGTAGATTGTGTTTGTAATTTGCCTTTGTTTTTTCCATTATCGCTAAGCATTACAAACTTGATAGGTGAATTTTCAGTTGCTGAAAGAGTTCAAAAATATTGTACACTACTTAGGTTAAAAAACTTTACTTCAAAATCTATGACATTATGTATTAGGGATAGTGAAAATGTGTTTTGTACTCTCTATGAGTCACTCATTAGCATTTCCATGGTGTAACATACCAAGGATGTGCAACTGGTGGCCAAGGGGCCACTTTCGGCCCCCTTACTCCATCAGTGCAGCCTGCAAATCAATTTGAGATATTAAAAAAGTGTACATTAATGAGGGGAAATGATTTAATATGCCGTGATAACATTAAAAACATCAATTATCATGGCAAAGTAGGGCTGTAATCAGCTGTTGTAGCTTCTGTCAAACTTTCTTTTAGTAAAATTCACTTTCATAACTAGCACACAAAGATGCTGAAAACTGGCCACAGTTCTGTTTGAACACAGCAGAATAATATTTCTTCCTGTATTTGAGTTTAAATATATAAATGTTTATATAGCACAGCTTTGGTTTATACAGTATTTGTGCTTTTTGATAAATTGTAGGTAATCCAAACATTGAAGTGAGAGTATCTTGCAAATTGCTTTAATTTGGCCCTCAGGCAATGAGGGAAAATCATGTGGCCCTCATGGTCACAAAACTGCCCATCCCTGTAATAGACCATCAAATGTAAAATGCTGATTACAACAGTCTACTACGTTAAATATTACAACAGTAAAACTTTAATTGTCAGTAGGTTTTTGATTACATTTAGTGTTGTTGACAAACAGACCATTCGTAATGTCAGGCTTCGTTCAGTTTTTCTTGGGCTGAACAATTAATTGCAAGTTTAAAGAAACACAATGTGGCCCGCTTCAGTGTTTAAAGAGCTACAGCTTTTCTTTAAGCTTAAATGTATGTCAAAATACAGTTTCAATTTGAATATTTTTCAGCAGAGTTGTATCATACACAGACAAAATGTGTGATTATTTTTGCTTAGTGCAGAAATTAAACTTAAAAAAAATTATACCCGTCAATTATTTTCAAGATATTTTACAAATCATATGAATTTATTATTTTGAATGAGTAATGAGACAAAGTTGGTCTTTTTCTTTTTTTTCATATTCAATTAAAAGTGAAATCGCAATAAAGGCCCATATTCAATGTTTTTCCAAATCCCTCAGCTATGAGATTTCCAGATTTTTTGCTTTGAGGGCAAAATGCTTGAAAATAAGTAAGTGACAGAGCCAATTTGATATACCTCATCTTTAATGTATGGTGTTAAGAACTTTGGGGTGGCCAATCAGATTGCAGGTGGTTTTGGGTGACCCTCACTGTTTGCACCTTTGTCAGGATGGGAATGAGAAACAAATGCTATTTACAATAGAGATGGAATATGCTAAACCTTATCTTTGTTCAGACACAAAACAAGAGCAAAGTGCATGAAGCAGCTAAAATTGAGACGAATGCTTGGAGATTGTTAACACTTTATGCTTAGTTCATTGGACCTTGAGACAGTGCAGATAGAGCACATGAGCACAGTTTATGCTAGTTGTCAACATAATCGACTCAAACAAAGACCTTTATAATCTGATGTGGGCCAAATTTAATTTAAGATTTTTAACAGTGCTAAGGGACGACTATCAATGACTTTCAGGCTGCAGTTGGCCTTAGGGCCACAGTTTTGGACACCCTTGGTTTACCTCTAAGTTCAGCTTTTATTTATTATTTTGATAATATCCAAATTCAATGACAAATGTAAATACAGTTCACAAAAATCAAAGGGAAAGTGGCGGTGAATTTCTGATTAAGATAGTAGGGGCAAAAAAGAAGGCCTGAGGGAGATTTTGTAGATCTAAACATTGCCTTGCATTAAGTAAAGTTTCTCTTTGGGAGCTTATAGGTGTGGATCTTTTCTTTTTTTCTGTGGTTTGAGAAACTGCTCATAAAATTACAAATGTGAAAATGCTCCTCAATGACAAAAACTTGAGTAAATGTATTTAGTTACTTCTGTCCATGTGGATTTCCCTCTTGTTTGTCATATCTTCGTAACAGTTAAAGCTAAGAACCTACATTTCTCTGACCCTGCGCCACCTCTGTGCCATGATTTGAAGACATGTCATTTGCATACATGGTTAGTCATGTGCTGACCTGCTCCTATGTACAGTTAGTCTGGGATAATTGTGTGTGTACGGGAGAGAGGCTGTACTGTAACAACTCACCAGCTCATATTACATGGCAGTGCGCTGTGTGCACTAATAGAACCAGGGTAAGTGTGTTGACCCCAGTCATGTCGGAAGTTCAGGAGTTGAGAGGGATTTTCTAAAGCGTCTCTGAGCAGGAGTGTTTGTCCGTGAGTGTCTGTTTCTTTGTACATGTGTGTATGTGTGTGTTTGTGTAAGCTTTGCTGATTAACACCAGATGTGCAGGGCTCAGGGTGTCGGCAATAGCTTGAGAGGGCCCCACTGTACTCTGTTCGGCCCTGGTTGCAGAAATTGCTAAAGCGACTTCTTCACACATGGCTGACATTAATATCTTCTCTGTTCATCCCCCAAATCCCCCAAAGGTTAGAAACATCAGGTCAGATGGAGCCAGAGACAGGTTTAATAAGGTAGACAAGAAGCAACAGCTGTGAGTTAAGTGTAGGTCACCCAAAGGGCCACTAGAGGGCGTGAGAGGGCTTTGAAAAAATCCTTGGGACCTTCTCCCACCCTGCTGTCAGGTTTCTCCTCTGAGGCTGACTATTCTTTTTATTCTTCTGTTAGAGCAGAGACAAGACACGTTTTTGATATTTGAAAAAAAAATGTACATATTAGAGCTGAACACTGTTTGGACAAAATTAATATCGCAATACTTTGTTCTCCTGCAATTTATATTGCTATTTTTTTCAGGGAACTTTTTCGATAAATTCTGTGTCTTTTCATGTGCATTTCTGACAACATTCAAAGTGAATTCTCCAAGAGCTTCCCCCTGTTTTTAAAGTACCACAGTCATGGTTGTTCTCTGCTGAGTGTCGAGGTTTTTGCGTCAAAGATGAGAATGGACAGTGTCCTTTCAAATGTGTGTTTGTTAAGATGTTTACTAAAGGCACGTATTATGAGTATGTTTATGGTTATAAGAAGGCCAAAGAAAAGAAAAAATATGCTGAATTCCAGATTTAACATGGTCACTCTTTGAACCATATTTGGTCAGCACTCAGCCTTCTGATGGTGGTACTAGACAATGTTTTACTGAAGATTGTCCAGGAAAAAAAGGCACTTATTGTTTCCACCAAACATGCTTTGAGTTATGTGGCTGACTTTAGATGTCCCGTGACGTGACTTCTGTGCTTAAGCTTAAGTATAAGTTCGTTAACAAAACTTATTCAGTTTTAGGAAGTTGTTGAGTTTGAGTTAGCATAAGTGAACTACCTCGGGTGGAAAGATTTGAGGAAGATATTGTTTTGTGATATTTAAGACCTATATTGGGATTGTGATATGATTTGTTGAAACAAAGTTAGTGGCACTATTTATTGTTCTTTTTTTAAATCAGAAACTTCCTAAAATAGTAGTGAAACATAATTAATATGGTTGATAATTAGATTATTTGTAATTTCTGCACCATAAAAATACAGTTTATTTTTCATCTGTGTATGATAGGTGGGCCAGAAAACCTATCTGAAACTATCTGATTTAAAATATTTTATTATAATAATTTGACCTCAAAGAAATACTGCAATTCCTGCAATTTAAAAATTACAGAAGACTGCATTTTGATTTAACAGTTCAGCTCAAGCGCCAAACTACTATTTTTAATTTCCATTGAGTTCTGTTACTCCTCTGAATAGTCCATGTTTTTTTTATACTTGTACCTCAGTAACACAGACCCACCAAAGTTTATCATACGCTGACATTTTGAAACTTGTTACTTACCCACAATAGATGTTTGGAAGCCATACATTAAAGAGACATGCACAGCAAACAGTTCTTACAGCCTAATTGCAGATTATCATTCAGTCGTTCATTAACATGACAGTTTGTAGGCAGCTTACTTTGAATTGACTTGATTGATGAATATTTAAAGTATAACAAAAGTTGGCTGTAAAAATCAGTCAAAAAAATAAATATGGAGAAGTGATTTTAGATTTAAAAGAAGGCATTAGAAAAGCATTTCCCTCACACAAAATATCTAAAAAGTGTTTGATGTAAGTTTAAAACAATTTATTACTACAAAACTATTTTTATTTTAATCCATGCAAGCAAACAATACTTCGTTCAAGTGCCTTTTCAGTCACTACTGTACTACAAGCACATACACATATGCTTCTCTTTACTAATACATTACAGAAGTACATGCACGGTTACTCCTGTTCTCTTATTTATTTATCCACTGCCTTATTCATTAAACATATGTCTTGATCCTTTTTCTCTCATCCCACAACAAAGGTAAAATTAGATATACCAGTAGTCCACTTTAGATTTTGTTTAACAGATGGATTACAACAGCAATTTGCATAAATCGGGTTCATTTTCTGCACTCTCAGTGCCATATCATGAAATTTACAAAGCACATTGCGCTAACTGTCTTCAAGCCCCAACAGCCCTATATGGTTTGGCAGCTTTGTGCAATTTACTCTTGTTTTCTGTCCATATGGGGGGACAAGCTATAAGTATCTCGCCTCCCTGCTGCAAGTAGCAGTGACAAGAGCCCCTGAAACCTGATTGGGCAGCCTAAACTCCTTAACTTCAATAGACTTAAGGTAACGTATATGAAAGTGGCCCAGTCATCTCTTTTCTGTATGTGGCTCTCAGTGAAAGTTTGGACAGCTCTGCTCCAGTCCATGCATACATTTTCCTCACTCATTGATCTGTCTATCATTTGGCGCCTTAACCCATGCCCATCAATAGCAAATGAATATAACTCTTTTGACTGAAGAACCTCTCCCTTATGAACATTTTGTCATATTGTGCAAAAGCAAAAAGAAAAAACCTACAAAAAAGCCCCTGATAGATCTGCAGTGATACACTTATTAGAATCCTCAAGTTTGTGAAAAGTCATCATTTCATGTTCGTCTTTCCCTCACTTTCTCAAACCCCCTCATTCATCCTCACCTACCAGGTCCCTCACTCCCTCCCTCCCCTCGCCATCTCCCTACCTTTTGTCCTTGTGTGAATATTTCACATTGCTGTTGCCGCTGGTGCGTGATGCTTGGGACTGAGCGCTCATTGTGTTTGCAGTGTGGGTGCTGCGGTATGTGGCTCCCCGGCGTGTGGTGTGTCGTGACAGTCGTGTGGCCGTTGACGCCAGCCAGCCGCCTGCCTGCCTGTCTGTCTGTTTACACCTGACCGATGCTGGCGTTGCCATAACCACACATACAGTACATGCACAAAAACACACACTGACATATAGACACCCTCCTTGAAACAAGAGTCAGAATAAGAGTCATTGGCTTTCTGCTGCTTTGCTTTGCATGCTCAGGAAAATGAAGTTTACGTGATCCCTCAGCTTTACTGGTCTCCTCAGGGGGACTTTTTTTTAACAATCCATATGACGTGTAATTGGACAGAAATGTTTTTTTTTTTTTCTGACAAATTTTCTCAACTGAATAAGAACTCAATTGAGTCGGATAATCATTCTTAGACCATTTAGGCCAACAATGGCCACATTTACACGATGATGATAACCATGGTTTTTGATCACTTGGCCCCTGCAGCACCACAGCTTGTCAGATGAAATGTTTTTTGATCCAAAGGCCAGGCCCCAAAGATGCCGTATTTATTTTTTCCCAGTGGATGACCCAATGTTCTCATTTTAGTGCACAATGGTAGTGACAAGAATTTCTCCTTGGGACCTTTGGGGTAGGGCTGGGCGATATCACCTAATCTCAGTATCATGATTAATTGAAGCTCTTACCTCAATTATGATTAGTGAACAATTATTTTATGATATGCTGGAACAAATTGGTGGTGTAACCAACGGTCGTCGAAATGGTCTTCCTGCAGTATTTAAACTTAACTTCTTTCTGCTTGATGTCTTATGCACAGAATCCAAAATGTGCCCAAACAACGGAGACTGCATTTTTTTTGTCTACAAGGTCCTCTGATAGATCCTCCGTGTTGGCAGAGCGTCCTTCACTCTTGGCGAAAGTGAACACAGACTGTTTGGAGGTCACATGACTTACACAGGGAAAATAATCAAAATAATTGACATGAGTAAAATTACTTCGATTAGAGGGTCTAAATATCAGTTTCGATTAATTGCCTAGCCCTATTTAGGGACTTTTTTTTTTTTCGAGTTGACAAAGCAAAAATATAAAAACTTACCCTAACAGGTGTAATTGATAGTCACTGACAGGCCCCAGACTGAGCTAATACAAAAAAATAATGCCTTTAGCTAGGGATGTACAATATTATCGGTCACCTGTTGAGGCTGGTAATAGCTTAGACAGTTAAATATAGGTGTCTGCAGTATGAACAGTTCTGCTGATAAGTCCCTGAAATATTGACCATACATATCGGCCATATATGTCACATATATTGGCTAATATAAACGATGCTGTGTTTACGGAGAATGCTTTCAAAATGAAAATGTTTTTGTCTCCATGTGGCCTAAGTGCGTAAGGGTTTCCGGACTAGTTGAGTCTTCAACATTCTTTTGCACTAGATCGTGATTCTGCGGATCAAGTGAAATTGTGTAATTGATTCCACATTTGAGGAACGACAGAGAAGAGTGTAGCTAGTGATTTTGAGCCATGCTGGGACAGGCGCACGATGCTTTCTGAACTGGCAATAAAAATAAAACCAAATAAAACAAAAGCATCAAAAAACACCAACATAAATATGCTGCTTACCACAGACATGTGTTAGACTCTGTTATCCCCCACCACCACACACGCACACACATACACACACACAAAAGATTTCACTTCTAGCATTTTGTAAATGATTTTTTTAATTCCTCATAAAAGTGTAAATGCGTCATGTATTCAGACTGATGGTGATTGAAAACCAATTCCAGTTGAAAATTGATAACTATGAGCTCAAGGAATTTTTATTGTTAGTCTTATTAATTCCTTTGACTTTGTACTGCATGCCTTGCAAATCAAGGACATCACGCTCTCATCAGAGGCAGTGAACAGAAGTGATAACAATGAAACCAAAGATGTAATCATGGCAGACAGCAGTGGTCAAAATTGTGCTATAATTTTTGTCATAAAGACATAAACTGCACTGCATGAGGCATTTATCTATGCTGCAAGAATATCATGAGGGACATGTATTTGAACTTGTTGACGCTGAAAACCTATGTGCATTAGACCAACTTTATCACACAGAAAATTTACAGGAATCGATAAGAGCATTATCAGTGAATTGGATCAGTAAGCAGAATTGGTAATGGAATTGGTATCAATAAAATCTTATCAATACCCATCTCTAAAGATGAAGGGTTAAACTCTGACATGATATGTATCTTCTTTTATTTATGGGCAGGATTAAAGATTCTGAAAATATTTGATACAGTCCAAAAACAAATTAATATCTAATAATTCCATGGCACTTTTCTGGTGCATCCACATCAGGAGTGCTACGTGTGACTTTTTCTTCTATGGATCAGGAATGTCAATAATTCATTTTTCCTCCATTGTTCTGCTTTCTTTGTTGTTTATAATTTGACAAAATCTTACAAATCTATCAGATAAAGTTTGTTATAGAGCAGACTGAATCAATTCAAGATGCATTAACATTGTACTGCAACAGTTATGATTTTTTTGTATGTTGCATACGTCCCTCAGATTAACATACTGAGGCAGATTAAGACTTTTGCCTCTATGTGCTCCTGTACTCTATATGTAATGCTGTGTCTTTGTGAGTGTGCACCAGCCCTTTTGTTGTGACTCATATTTTTATTATTGAAAAAACACTGTTGATTTGGTGCAGCCCTGTGCTGAGATGCAGTGAAGGCCAAGTGATATTGCAGCGCACCGTGGCATAATCCTTGGTATTTAGTGTGTTCTCTCAGGCTGCTGAGGTGAAAAGTTGAACCTGGTGTTGACCTTCTCTTGAGAGAGGGCTTAGCTCTGAAGTCAGGCGCAGGCCAAATGCACAGAGAGGATATTCTCAAGTTCCTCTTTCCCTCCCTCACGTGCACCACTCCTCTGCACTGCCACCCTCCCCTCCCTCCCTCACGGAAACAATTAGAATCTGTGATAAGCTGTTGTACATATTTTCAGCATTTTATCTCATCAGTGTTTTGTTTGTTTATTTTTCCATCAAGTTTGTGTCCTCTTGTCATGGCACTGTTAATCACAGTTTCATCTCATCTAGGTGCCAGGAGTTAGAGAGGAAGACTGAGCGGGGGCCTTATGTTTACCACTGCAGGGAGTTGAATTCCAGATGGAGAGATAATGAAGAAAACAAGCAAACAGATATGCAAAAATAGACAAAATGGAAAAATGTCAAAGCAGACTGACAGACAGCAGGACTAATGGTAGGTGCAAACAAGTTCATACTTGAACTCTTAAGATGTCAGTTCAGGAAACGTCTGAGAACAGTCTTTATCAAGAGTGTCCAAACTTTTTTCTCTAAGAGCAACATACAAAAAGTATCCTCTGTAACCAGACGTGTGTGTATTCAGTAAAACCAGTCCAATATTGGTTAATGAATGCTTAGTACTTAAATACACTTAAAAAAGAAAAATAGAACAACGCACATTACAACCCCCATCAACAATTTGATGACGTGTAGCCAATATGTAGTGAAGGATTTTTGGGGTGACCAGTTACACTTAAATGGGCCCTCGTCTGCACTGGTCTCCCCTGGATCTGCCTCAGGTCAGAATGAGTAAGACGCTCCATGTGATAGTGAAGGGAGATGCTAAGCACTCATTTTTACATTCAGACATAAAACAACAGTAAACTGCACAGAACTGTGTAACTTTCTAAGAGTGTTTTTCCCAGAGGATGGCTTTCACAATATAATTAGCAAATCTGATGTAAAGACCTACAGATAATGGAGCAAATGGGAGCACAAGCCTCATGTTTTATTTTAGGCTGTCGTTTACTTTATTCTTCAATTTTGATACAAGTCAACTGAGTGAGCGTTGTGGGATGCTTTTGGCCCCAGGACCATAGTTTGGACATCCCTGGTCTATACTATGATTTAAAAAGATGTATCCATAGGTACCATAGACCCTTCGACTCAGCCACAACATCTCCTTTTTTAAGGCGAGTTTTATCTGATTCTCAAAGAAAGGTCATTTCTGGTTATTGTTGACTTTTCAAACAAACCTTAATGAGAAAATTAATTCATTTTCAAGTTTTGATTATGTAAAGGGATCGTTTCACTATCAGGAACTTGACCTGATAGAGCTTGAGCTCCTAAATAGTTACTACATTTCAATTTTTTAAAGATCATGTCTCCTGCTGCTTCAAAGAGGTACTTTATAGGATGGTACCTTACAGGAGAGAGTTTTAAACCATGTTAGCTGTTTTTGTTTCAGATAACAAACTAATGTTATCTGGCTTTACACAGAACAATAGTTTATTACATGCAAAGAACATAACACATTGTGATCCAGAAAAAATGTATTTACTTTGTTTATAATGAAGCCTAAGAGGGTGGAAGTTTGATGCCAGTAATTTTTCTTTTTAATAAATATATAGAGTTGTTTCTCCCCTCACTTTGCTCCTCAAAACTTCTGACAAAAAGTGATGCCCTTGGTGATAGAATTATATAAAATGTGTTTTTTTTTTTTGTAAAATTTGTAAAATTAGAGCAATTTTAACTTGAGCTGCACTGAAGTAATGATCAATTTATCACCATGTACATATGTATATATATATATATATATATATATATATATATATACATATATATATATATATATATATATATATATACATACATATATATATATATATATATATATATATACATACACACACACACATATCAATATGTAAAAATAGTGTCACTTTGTCTTCAAGGTTTTAGATGAGCAGCGGAATTATGTTTTTTGCTGAGAATGTCAAAACAGGTCTCAGAAACTTTTAGCATGAAAAATCTTTTCCACCTTTTACATCAGCAACACCTGAGCTTTAACCCTAAATCTCAAGCTTTTTTAGCCCTCCGCATTGAAACAATCTGTACTTGGAGCTTCACTATTGTGTTTTTCAAAGTTATATTTGAAAAAAATATTGAGATTTATACAGAATTTCACTACTGAGCAAAAAATATCAAGATATGAATTTTGTCCTTATTATCCAGCCTTGATTGGGAACATCATGAGAAGGATTGTATATGTAATTGAACGTATATTAAAGAATAAACAAAAATATCAGACTTTAGTCTGTGATAAAGGCTTTTTGTTTAATACACTCTTATCTACTTTAAGTCAAATACAAAGAGTGATACTATATCTTGTGCCAAGAAAAGTCACTATTTGCCAAGAATTCAAAGACTAGTTATGCACTTTGCCATTTACTTGGAAAAATAAAATATTAAAGTAGAGTGAATATGAAATAACTATGGAGAAAAATTATCAAGTCAGCAACAAAAAAAGAAAATTGAGCCCACTTATCCACCTCCCCTTTGTATTTACTGTGTCTCCCACAGACATTTCTCTATGCCATGGACTCCAACTACTGGGCCAACGACCAGCAATAGGCTGTGGATCATTTGGCACTAGGCAGAAGAGAAAATTTAATAACTTATTTCATCACTGTATCATTGAAAATTAGAGTCTAAAGTGTGTGGGGTTTTTTGTTTCTTCTTTAGTAATTTTTACACATCTGTCTGCCTGTGTGACGTGACTGCATGGACTTAAGGTCCCTGTCTCTGTCTCTCTGTCACTCTGATGAATCAAAAAGTAAAACCTGAGATAAACTTGCCTTTAAATCTCATGCCTGCACACTCGTCCAACTGTGCTCTGAACAAAGTCACGGATAAATTTGACAATACGTGAGGTGTGTAACAGGAGGACGGTTGTAGTACACAAGAGTGCTCAGCTTCCTGTTGTGGAGGTAGACAATTCAAAGGTCAGAACTAATAATGTAACACTAAATAATCTTTAGTGACATTAGATCTGCTTGAAATAATGAAAGATGAACCGAACACACACAGCCATCAACGTATGCACACAATTTTTACAGCCTTTTCCTCAATGCTTGGGAATTTTTACCAGTTTTAATTAGTTACTGTTATCCAATAACTCTCAACCCACTGTATCAAATTTAATTGTTGGATAGCTGATAAAAACAAAGTGATTACTCGTGAATGTCTTTTTGTTTTAGTTAAGGAGAAAGGTGATGGTTCCCTCTGATCCTGTGCTATGTTGAGATATATAATGCACAACATGTGTGTTTGTTTGCATACCCCACAAACCCCACTCCCCCGCAACAGTCAGTCCACGACTATATTACCTTACATTAAATCTGTCTTTGGTACAAAATAAGTTTGGGACCCCTGCTCTGTGTTATATGGACAGACAAATTAGGGCTGTGGGATATGGACCAAATTTTCTATCTTAGTTTTTAGCTGAATGGCAATATTATATAGATCTTTTTCTGGTTAAATAATAATAATAAAAAAAAACAGATTAATGGGGTTTAGAGTATTGATGCAGAGGGCTACACCTTACTTTTAACATAGTCATCATATTGTTCTTTGTGGCGCTTAAGGGGAATTAGGAAAACATTCATCATGCTAAAGCTTTTTTTTACTCCTCTGTCGTCATTCTTAACATTGGCATACCTAATGTTGCCTCACTTGATGCTATGTGAGCACATGAACAACTATATCAATATTAACATTATTTTCTACACTCATTTCTTGTTTGAAATATCCACATTTTTCAGAAGCAGGATCTCACAGCCCTAACACAGATGTACCATGTCTGCTTTATAGCTGCACTCTATTAAAAATGACAGTAAGACGTGAGTTAGGTAAATAGGTAAAATACAGTCTCAACATTTATTAGCAGTTATTTGTTGGCATGTATAACGCACTAAATTTAAGCCCCTAAACTGACAAACTATTTTTAGTTGCCTGTTTATCTTATTTTTTTAATCTGGCAAGGTAAATGCATCTGTGTTTTGGCATTGTTTAGATTCTTGTTGTGTTACTTGGTTGTTTTCATTAGGGACAGACAGATTAACCTCCGTAGGATTTACATGTCTTATCATGTGTCCAATCATACGCCGCAGCCGTGCTGATCCACACTCCTTTTTGTTAAAAACATGACCCAGAATTCAAAACTAAGTCTGACATTCTTCCAGTCCAGTGGAGCAGGAGAATACATGGCCTTAAGATATGAGTCCGACAGTAGATGTTGAATTTTGCTGCACTCTGTTCTCCATCTGTTTTAGTTTTGGAGTGGTTGTGATAACCTCAGCCTGACCCCTGATTGAGCTAATCTCACCCTCATCTTCCCTTGCTGGTCAGCTGACAGAATGCTGCTCTGCCATTGGTGGGTGCACCACTGAGGAAGAGGAATTTGTTTAGCATTGTGTTGGGGTAACAGTTAGCCAGTGAGAAGTTTAGTCTACTGTCTAAACCATAGCAGAACTTCAAAACACAGAAACAGGAGGAATGTTTAGGGTGAGAATTCAAAGAGGCAAACATGTTTGCTTTCCCAGGCAGTGGCCTTATAAAAACTATTCCCTAAAAATGGTGCACAAGTACAACTGGATGTCAATAAATATAAAGTCTTGTGTGCCAGAACACGGATTATAAAGATTGTTTTTGTAACATCTGTATTTAAGGTGAATGTACTTGAGCTTATCACAAGTTCACTCCAGGGATGCCTCGACGCAGAAGCTTATGCAACAGAAGTTGATAAGTTTTGTCTCTTTATTCAGAGTGGGGAGATCTAAGTTGAATTCAAAGTACTTTTGATCTCTTCAAGGGACCGGACAAGTTGCTAGTGCAGTAGCAGCTTCAGGCGGTCGGTTTGGAGGGCTTTAGTCCAGCTAGATTAGATTAGAGGACCACTCTGTTTGTTTGTTTTGATTTGGGAGGGTCAAAGCTCCTGAGGGACAGCCCCCTCCTCCCCAAGCTACCTCTATGCTATCCCTCCCCAGGATTCACCTTCAGGGCACAGTCGACTGGAGCCCCCCTGAACTCTCTGTCACCCCTTCCTAAGCCGTGTTAGCCAAGGCATCCTGGGAACAAAAAAGAAAATGAAAGAAGCCTCTGCTCGTGTCTTATAGTGTCCACTGAACCAAATCACTTTCAGACCTGTGCACAAGGGGGTGTAGGCAGTGCCACCCAGGCAGACAACCCCTCTGGTCCTGGTCAGCCATCTAAAAGGTTCATCCCAATAGGATGACCTCTCTTTCATCTGCCTGTGGGCCTGAGGTGCACTCTCATACTCAGTAGTCCTGCAGGGGCAGCATGTCAGCATTTTGGAGCGGTAGGCCAGAGGCTGCTGTCTAGTGGCCTGTTGCACCAGCCGTACATAAGTTCCCAAGTTATGGTACTGAGTCCATTCCAAAACCCCTCCCTGAAAGAAGGTCAGGTTGTATCAAGGTATGCACAAGGTTAAATGCCTGAATGGTTAAAGTCAGAAAACGTGAATAGATGGCATCAGATTGACATGTCCATAAAATTAATTATTTGTTTCTTTTTTAGTATAGGTATGTAATCCCTGTCAAATGCTTTGTCTCAACTGTAATGTAGCCACCCATGGCATCTCTACTTTATGGATGCTGCCTTGCTGTTGTAATGTTCTCAAAGCGGGATATAAACAAAGTACAGTGAATGACTGATGTGAAGCAAATGGATAGCATAAGTAGCATCTTGTAGGAACAGTTCTGTATGGCAGAATTTTGATTAAACATCGATTTGGGTGGGCTGTTTCATGTTATGCTCACATAAGCAGCGAGTAACCACATTTTTGATGCTAAACTAAGAAGACTGGTGATTAGAGGTGCTAACATAGTACTGCTAATATTAGCCCCAGTCCACTCAGCAAACCAACTCTGCACTGTCTAATGCAGTGATCTTGTATTGAATACAAAGTGCTCAATTTAGATATTTTCTTTATGTACTTCATTGACTTTGGGCTATTCTTCTAAACAAAATATTATTTTAGCATTTAGCTGGATCTTTTATTATCAGTTTTCTGTTAGGGGTTGTTCCTGATACCTGGTACAATTACATCACTTCAGGTGAGGGTCTGAGCGAGCTAAGCCAATTCCAAAAATGCTAAGCCAATACTGTAAAATGTGACATGTGACACTGCTGACCACTCAGTGGTATGAGTATTGTCATAAGACAGGAATATCCAATATGAAACACCTCCTGTTCTTGTCTCCATGATGCTGTGTGACCTCTCACACTTTCCTCTGCACTCTGTAGTATGTTGTTTCCCTGTATGCTTCTATAACCAAAGAAGTCTTCTCACTGTGACAAAAAGCCATAAATCAAGAGCCAGTAACACTTTTGCCTCTTTTTCCATCTGTGTTGGATGTGACTTGGCCTTGCTATGACCAACCTGCATACGTTGAAGTGGTATCATCAAAGTACACTGTTGTCAAAAACAAAGCATCAAGCACCCAAACGGAACAGAGTCAAGCTGAATCGAGCCTGCAAAACAATTGAAAATGTACCATTGTTTCCTCTTAGGAGCCTAAATGCTTATTAACTTCAGTTAAAAACCCACACCTGCTTGTAAGGGTGAACACAATATGAAGATGGGCATGAATGCCATTTGGGTGGTGTTTGATAGAAAACCAAAAGTTTTTTCATTTTCTTGCCAATCTTAATTAAAAGTTTCTGGACTCGTACAAAATATATTTTTTGTCCAGAGTGACAGTAAGTACAGTAAGCAACAAAATGCTGATTCAAGTCTGATTTGACACAGCTGCTGCCATGTAAGGTAGAGGCAGTGCATAATATTATTTTTTAACCAAGCAATTGACAGAAAACTTTGTCACCTCAATATCATCGTCATCCAGTCATCATGTCATTGACGTTGACATCATATCAAGCATTAACATTCTTAGTGCTAAGTTGTTCACAATGAGCTGGGTCTAAAACCTTCTAGCTCGTTCTACCACCGAGTACTACAGAGGAGGAGAGTCAAACTGAGTGCATCAGTGTTTCCGAAACAGTTGAGTCTTCAATTTTCCTCTTAAAAGTCGAAAGGGACTCTGCAGAAAGACTGGAGTTCCACTACTTGGGAACAACAGTCATTATCTCTTTAGCACAGTTTGGCCTAACTTTCTGCCGCTGCACTCTGCCATTAGGGTTAGTGTTACTTTGTTTATGCCTACATTATAAATTTTGTAATGCTACTGCTACACAGCAAGTCCTTAAAGACGCATAAACTTTAATTGACAGCAGTATTGTCGCTGAGGTTTAATCACTGAAAAAGATTTATGTACCTGTTAGGATATGAAAGGCAGAACTGAAACTTGCGTTCCTTATCCAATCCTTGAATCTTGGAAACTTGAAACTGGTTCCAAACGAGAAGACTGTATAGTTGTAAAATCTATTCAGACAATGTTATAACACTTTCCCTCTTCTGTGTTTGTTACTGTTTTTCACGGTCGCTGTCAAGAGGACTGCAGAGAACACTGAAAGAACAATTCGATTTATAGATTCATTTTAATTTGATGTTGTTATATGTATTGCAGGGAGTGAAATTATTGCAATGTAATTTTTGACAATATTATTCAGCCCTACCTTAGACCCACACTAAAGCTGTTTCACCTGGAGCAACTCCTTCAATGTTGGTAGATTCTTAACATCGTTGATAGTAAAAATTAAAAGGCTAAGTTTACACTTTTGCAAAGCTGGTGCAACTGTGCTCTGTCAAAATAAAAGGGATTTTAATTTGTTTGCTTATAGTCAATCTGTCATTATCTGAAAACAGCAGAATAGACACAGTTCTCTAAATCCCATAACACACTCTTTTCACCTTTCCCTGTGTCTTTCCATTTACACTTTTTCCTTGTCCCTGTTTTCTGTGCATCTTTCTGTCCGGGCGCTTTGGCAAGCCAAAGGAGTACCCCATACACACAACTGACTCTTGCAAACACACCCACACCCACACCCACACACACACACACACACCCACACACACACACACACACACACACCACAAACCTTTACTGACCTCTTCTTCATCTCCCACAAGGCCTTGGGGTAAGGCAGCATGGCACCAGACAGTTATTCAAGCCCTCGGGCAGCTTCACAACAGGTCAGAGACAGATGCAGAGTGGTAGAGTAAGAGGAGTAAGAAAGTGAGAAAGTGTGCATTTGTGTATTCTCAGCTGATTATCTGGTGTCTTAACTTCAGATTTAGAATGTGAACTTCTTTTAAATAGAAAGAACTAAGACTTTGTAAAGTCTTTTAAAAAATATTTAATGATTGTTGGACAGTGTAGCTGGAATTACATCAAAATTACTTTGAGAAATGCAATAAAATGTGAAGACTTAGAAACTAATTAGTTTCTTTGAGTTTAAATGTTGCCTTTGTAGATTCACTCTCAGTCTTTAAACTCATCCTTTTAAAAAGGAAAAATGTTATTCAGCCAGAAATTAATTTTGTTTTTTATTATGTTTCACTTAATTCTAATCCCATGAAACAGGAAATAAAAGCAGAGGGATGCTGTGATTGGATTAAAAGTCGTCTGTGTAAACATTGTGACCCATGTCTTTGACACACCTCCCTCTCCTCTTGAAGAAAGTCTCTTCATAGCAGGGACGCGTAGAGATGAAGGTCTCTTTTAAAAGAGGACACGGGATGGGGAGGCAGACTTTGGAGTCCTTTTAAGGCACGTGGGCCTGTGTTTTGTGCCCATTTTGTTCTTCTAAATCCTCCTTGGTTGGTGTTTGTCTTGGAGCTCTGCTTTGAGTGATTAGGGATGAGGATTTGAATAGCTCGCTTAAATGAAGACATCATTTCAGCCCTTTATTGTAGCTTTGAATAGTCTTCTTTTGTGTCAATAAATGACACTGGTTTGAATATTAGCTTCATTGAAGGCTTGCTCTGAAGACAAATAGTCCCGGGGTGTGTGCAGAATTTCACTGCTGTGGAAACTCGGGGCTGGTTGCTCTTTATGGGATGCTAGTGTGTTGGACAAGTGATGTCAGTAAACCATGCCACCAGAGATGAGCCATATCACAAGAGGCATCACTAGAAATTTGAGTTGTGCCATTAGACATGGAGAAAGGCAGTATCTTGAGAGAGAGAGAAAAAAGGGGGAGAGACACAGAATGGATTGTTCCTCAACAGACTGACGGACCTTTTAGCCTTATCTTCCTGAGGTACTCTTACAGAAAACCCAAGGAGAGAAGGGAAAAGAATGCCCTGCTCTTTCTCTCCCTCCCATTTCCCATTCTCTCATTTCTCCTGTCAGGCTCTGCCTTCCTTCTTCATTTCTTCTTCCTCTTTTGTTCATCAGTCTTAACCCTCCGTTTCTTCAAAATCCTCTTAACCCTTGTACTTCTTCTATTGTCTCCCTTCCTCAATATCTTACCTTGATTTTTTAATATCTTGTTCCACTCCTCATCCACTGCTATCTTATCCGTCTTTAGCTCTTTGCAGAGCGCTCAGGGCTTATTGCTCCTGTACAGATTGTTAAAAAGTGGATTTGTTAGCGGCCAGCGAGTCTTGGCAGTAGTTTCCTATTGGGATGCAACAACTCTCAATAAAATATCGAACTGTTCTGTATGATGCTACGGTTCAATACACACACGAGTTGAAATATTTTGGTTTTGAGATTAAACAGCTGCACTTGTTCTAATCTGTGGTGGGAGTAGTGGAGGAAAAGATAATTCAGCATTTGCCAGACCTGGAAATTATCCTTATGAATGTTCATCAACGCCAGTTAAGTCAGACGTTGACAGATGATTTTAACTGACATAAACAGCTGAAGGAGCGCTGAGCCCTTCGGTTGATCAACAAATTAGTTTACTTGTTTGTGTTGCTCATTTTTGTTTGTTAAACTCTCCACAAAATAAAAAATTAACTTCATTGACAGTAGCTTACTTGACTGTTGAGTAGAAATTATATCTGAACTCTGTTACCATGAGTGACTATATCAGACTGATCATATTTGTGTCATTGGGTTGGTGGATGCAGCAAACGAGGTCACCTCAAGTAAAGAAAGAAAAGTAAAGGGACACACACTCAGTCACAGTCTCTATTATTATTTCATTGCTTCAGTGTAATTGTCATTACAAAGAAACATATACATTCATCCTTTCAAGAAAAATATCCTCATCTGCTCAAAACAGCCGTGAAGTGCACATCCAGACTCCAGAAAAGCACTTAATGAGCCATGAGGGGCCTTAGGGAGTGGACTGCAACAGTTACAGTATATGTATTTAATGACATCTCCAAAAAATAAGTAAAATTACATAATGATATCTTTTAGTACAACATCAAGAACAGAAAATTAAGTGTTAGTTGGAAAAGTTAAATAATTACAGTTCTTTAGTGGTCAAATTTGTTTTTTTCTCTAACATCATGAAATAAATAAAACAATTATTTCATAGGGATAAAAAGCCTTGAAAGTTTTTTTTTTTCATCTTTAATTTTGTATCGTAAACCGCATGAAGGATATTTAAAGAAATTTTTATTTCACGTAAAAAAAATGAAATTATTTAGGATAAAAGAATTTAGAAAGAAAGAAAAAAAGAAGTGAACCAAGAGCACCAACCACCAAGGCATTTCCAACACCGTCGTGGAAGGTATTGTCGAAAGTGTGGAAAACTGCCTTCTCTCCCAATGTAAGGATATCATTAAATAAATTTCTGGATTCGGATCCAGATTTGGATCACCACCAAAATGTAATTATTTGTTCCTTGTGCCATGACTTATGTTCCCTGAAAATGTCATCAAACTCTGCTCCTTTGTTTTTCAGTCATCCTGTTCACAAAGAAATTAACACACAGCCACAACATAACCTCCTTGGCAGCGGTAAAAAGTAAAACTAAACTGAATCGAAAACTGTGAGCAAACAAACTGAAGTACATACTGAATGGTGGTCTAAGTGTTTTGTTGCCTTCCTAATTGCCTGTTAGTGTTACACTTTGTTAAACAGATCTCACCCTTCATCTCAGGCTCACACTCTTAAGCTTGACAGCTTTTCAGGCAGGGGGGATGCTGTATGAACGTGGGCCCAGTGGCCTTTGCAGGAACATCTTATTTGCATGTGTTTACATGTGCCAATCTCCCAAATTTGGGTTTGCTTCACATCGTGATGTTTTGGTGCACCCCCTTTGCCTGGATCCTGATACAGGCAGACGCACACACGCAACAGTATTTGGTTGTGATGACACTATGAGCCGTCCCTCTCCTCCCTCTCTGACAGAATGAAACGGATGGATAATTAGATATCAAAGAGAGGCAGGCAGGGTGTGGCGAGGCGCTCGGGCCCCTACGATGGTAAAGCACTTATTAATGAGATAGGCCTTATCTGCTCTCCTCCCAGGAATTCTGCCTTTGATCGGCCCCGACTCCGGACTTAATACATTTTTGATTGATAGGCTGAGATGACAGAGAAAGGCGGCGTGGATGGGAGTATGGGGTGGAGGGGTTGTGTATGTGCTTTTGAAAGGAGGGGGCTCGGATGCAACTGTAACGATGCCCTTCACATGATTAAATCACTTATGACAATAGTGTTTTGCCTAACGCATTTTGATACATTAAGATGAGCGTAAACACAAATAGTTTGCAAAGTAAATAAATCTCTGTTCCCAAACATACACAGTATATCAAACACACGCAGCCTCACATTCCTCTGCCCACACAGACATAAATTCACAACGACAACCCGAACAGACAGGCCTATTCAGTCACCTTAACCCCAACTATAACTCACACACCGGGGCACCAGAAAATCTTTTCCCTAAGACTGAGCAGCAGCGAGGGGCAGGCCTGTGGAGGGGAGGCAGATAAGACCCTATCCTCGTCTGGAGATGAGTTATGGCCCACCCAGGAGGATGTGGCTAGGAACGACCCACCCGGACAAGCTGTTCAGTCCGCTGGGATTGGTGGGGATGGCGCGCTCCTGTTAGTGAGGCAGCGGGTGACCTCACGGACAGATAACAGCCCCGCTCTCAATAACACCTTGACCAGAGGGAGGAGAGGACACATCGAATCAGTGAGCCCTCTACACACACACTTTATCTCAGGGCCACACAAACAAAATCCACACACATCATACACCTCCGCCCCCCACTTCCGCTCTCCGCCCTACAAAGAGGTGACTGAGCGTAACCATTACAGCGCCGTGTCACCTTGTTATGAGTCTCTGTCAGGGTGAGACGTCGGCTAAATTAAAGAAGCCATAACTGCTGCTCCGTCAACCGCCTGTAATCCCCCATTTATTACCATGCCAACAGTCAGAGGGATAAACCCCCCACTCAAGTGGACAGATCGATCACTGTGACAGGCACATTTCGGGTCCCCAAATCAATCACACTAACAAAGGCAGGTGAGCGAGGAAGTGAGTGTTAATTTTTTGAAGAGCAGTAGCTGTAGCTGTGTTTCTGGTTGAGTCAGGAGAAGAGGTCTTAATGTAGCCTCAGAGACACAAACGCTGTTTTACATGTAATCAGGGTCTGAAATAAACTTTTTGACTCACTGACCAAGTTAGCATAAAATAATTCACTGGACAAGGAAATTATTTTTTGGCCAAAAGAACAATAAGTATTTTAGTGTCATATATATTTGTTTCGTTGTAATTAATTGGGGTATGTAATTGCTCCCCACTTCTGATCATTTTATTAGATCAGAAAAGACAGAGATTGCAAATTTTTATTTTTATTTTATGAAATCCTTATTTAACCAGGAAAAGAAACTCATTGAGGTTAAAATCTCTTTTTAAAGAGTGTTCTGACAAAGGTAAGCAGCAGCACACTTATGAAAGTTACTCACAGTAACCACAGCAGTAATTAAACATACCATGTATGACATTAAAAATACAATGAAAACAATAAAACTGACAAGATGTACTATGATTAAAAAAATCTGTAAACATCTGCAGCCTGATGCATCAGTCTCCAAGTCATTTAACATCCTCTTAAAAGTGTCCAATTAAACCAGCTCATTGAGCTTTTTGCAGCTTATTCCAAGTGAACAGAACAGCAAATCTGAAAGTCTTTTTACCCGCTCAGTTCAGACCTTAGAACAGGCAACAACAGGAGATCCTGGGGCTGAAGGTTATAAGATCCTGAACTCCTCTTACTGATGAAGGTCAGAAGGTACGATGGGAGCAGACCTAAAATGGCTTTTTACATATATATATTTTTTATTTTCACTTTTCAATTAACAACAATTAACAAACAAAACAAAGCACAAACACAACACACAACAGTACAACAAGGCTGCCAGAAGACTCCAATCAAAATAGTCTCACGTGGAAAATGCTGCAACACTAACAACTCAAGTCCAAAAAAAAAAAGAAAAGATCCTACGTTTATTCAAATATCCATGAAAGTCAAAGAGAAGTTATGTTAAACTGAGCCAGAAAAGGTCCCCAAATTCTCAAAACTAGTCTGCTACGTGTGTTCGGTTTATCCAGACGTAGTCTTTCCATCTGAATAACAGACAGCACTTCTCTGAGCCAGTGTGTAAAGCAGGGTGAGTTGGGAGACTTCCAAGTCAGGAGTATACGTTTTTTAGCAACAACCATTGCGAGATGTAGGGCAGTCTGGATGTCATAAAACAACTCAGAAGTCCTTGTAGAGCAGCCAAAGATTGCCAAGTTGTGGTTTGGTTGAATATCCCTGGAATATGCTTTTGAAAGCCATTCAACAAATAGCCTTTTAAATAAGAAGGTGCTGGTGTTTAAGTCAAGTTGTAGACAGAGAACGCCATTCAGCATGTGCATAAGACTGTTAAAGGGTCTTACACAATGCCCAGGTCAGTCTATCAAGCTGCTCCCGTGGACTCAGTTAATCAACACTTTGGAAGCACATCAGAGAAATCCATCTGTAGTTTAAAGTTGCTTGACTTGACAAAAACAAAGATTCCTCTCACTTTGGCTTTGACAGTGATTAGCATGTTGCATTATCTGACTGTTCATGTAGCATCAGAAACTGCGAAAAGGACAAACTGTTAAATACTGATCATGCTGTAAAGTCAACGTTTGCAGATTTTACTGAGATTCACTAAAGGAGTGAATGTACTGTAGCTTTTATCAAAAGTTACAATATCAGTATGAATGTATTATGACTAGAATGTTAATATGTGTGCTTGATTCAATAAACTAAAAACAGGAAAGGAAAAAAATGTGTGCGCAGATGAAGACCTCTGTTTTTGAATGACCTCTTAACCCTTGCACACATAATTTTACAATAACCAAAGATTATGAATGGGCTTTTTGAAGATTGTAATAAAGTGTTTTTAATATAACAGTTTTTTTTATTTCAAGTCAAATTTTTTTACAATAAGTTAAGAATTTCCTGATATTTCAAATAGGGCCCGACCGATGTGGAATTTTTGAAGCCGATGCCGTTACGGATATTTGGCAGAAAAAAATAATGATTACCGATTAATCGGCCGATTAATTAAAAATACATTTATATAAAATGAATTTTTTAAAAAATGGTCCAAAAACACTTACAACAATGAATATATGAATTACAGGCAGAACATTTTACCATTTTACATCTTTGTCACTAAGTATTTGTTTAACTTTACAACAGAGGGGAATTTTCAAGTACAAAAACATGCAAAGCATTAAACTTCTGGGAAATTAATTATAAAACCTTAAAAAGAGTCAGTCTTTATCTTGTACTTCTTGTTGATGGAAATAATAAGAAGGTAGGTTATAGTTCAGGTAGAACAACTTTTAAAAAGTTGTAAACAGGTCATTGTGAGAGGAAAGCAACAGCATTCTTCTCATAAGCCTCTTTTATTTTTCTCCTCTGCAACTTTCAAGAGCAAAGAACTTTCAAATACAAAATAAAATAGCGGGCAAAACTGCAGTCAATTCCTGCAAAATGAAATAAATAACCTTATTTAAAATGTAAATATGTAGATGAATTATGAACTCTTGTCCTGTCACATCTGCCTTTCAGTCCCAGAGTCCTCATTAGTGTATCAGAAGTAGGTTTTCGTGCAGGTAGAACCACTTTTTTATTGTAAACATGAGGTAATGTGTGAGAAAATCAGAATATTTTGTGGGACACTGCACATATTGCACAAACTTCTTTAAACAGGCCTGATGAAAGTTCCCAGCTATGACGAAGGCTCCCCCCGATGATGTCAAACAGCTCAGAGGGAGCAATGCTAATGCTAGCATAATTAGCTAGCTAGCTAGTTAGCTCAACTGCAGCATCGGGGACAAGCAGGTGAAGCCAGGTTTCCGTAATAATCATCACAGAACAGTCACAAATAAACCGATCCCCTGCCATCAGAAGGTCCAATTCGTCAGTTCTGTAAATGACAGATCTGGTATTGGTCAGCTCATCAGTGTCAGTCTGGCGGCTGCTTCTGTAGCTGAGCAGAGAGCCCGGTGCTCTCGCTATGTCCAGCGGTATACTGTGCAAGTGCTGAAAGTCGGTCGTTATGTCTGACTTGCAGGCAAAAACAACATTCAGCAACTCTGTGTGACTGTAGGTGAGTTTTGCCCCATACACTCCATCATCTGTACACACAGCAGAGCTCAGAGCCGCTTTAACAACGCGCCGCCATCTTTCGCAACGTCATCATTCTGCGCAGCTTGGACACCGAACAGTGTTTACTGTTTTATGAGAAATTAAGAATACATCGGTGTTATATCTGCAAAACTCTGGCCGATGTTGAATACTTTGAAAAGGGCTAAAATCGGCCGATTTAATCGGCCGGCCAATATATCGGTCGGGCCCTAATTTCAAATCAATTTACGGCCCCAGATGTTAGAGAGAGGACCTCAGGTTTCCCATCACTGACCTGGCAGACACCTGTATGCACATCTCTTGCTGTGGCTGCGTGTCTATTTTAGCTTAAATAAAATGGGAAGTGTGTATATAAAGTGCACTGTATTTTTATTTTTGGGTTTTAATGCTCTGCTGTCAAACAGAGTCTAAGTGTGGTAGTGTTGCAGCAGGCTGCAGGGCATTGATACAGTGGTTAAGTTGCTGATTGTTTATAAATGCACACACATTTAATCGGCACAGAAATGTTGATGGTTTGACCAGATCACGGCTAGAGGCTCCGTTATGCGTGTGCGTGTCAGTTTATGTGTCACTATTGGCATGGCTCTTGTGACACTGTAATAGCAGATCAGCAGGAGACTGAAGCTGCATTTTCACCTGCTGAGCTTAAAGATCAGCATATATTTGTAAATCACTATCTAGTTACAGACAACTCTTTGAAAATTACATGCCAAACAGAAAATCCACCCGCCATTGGTGTTTGGCAGTTGTTCATTTTTGACCCTGCATCTAATACTGTGTCTTACTTACAAGTCTTACTGCATGTAAGACTTTTGAACTCCTAAATCTCACTGCTGTTGTATATACTGACTGCTACTGGACTTAACCTTTTTTTTCTTTTGTACACATTTGATATTTAATATTTAATATATAGAGATTTATATTCATATTCCCCTTGGACTTTGCACATTTTTTAATGATAACTTGCACCTTATTATTATATACTTATATATTTGAAATCTGTAAACTCTAGCCTATGCAAACGAAATCTCAGTCTGAATACACCTAATGCATACTGAATGACAATACAGTCTGTCTAAGTCTAAGTCTAATACTGTGGGTCACTTAAAGAGGTGGTTCTTAGTTGGTGGGTATGGACCCAAAAGTGAGTTGCAGGGTTGGATTTTGTTCAAGTTACAGGTGCTTTATCAAAGTTTTATAAGATGCCAGTGCCTGAACTATCCTTGAATCAGTTTAAGAAAAAGTAAGAGCATCAATAATGTCACTCTCTTGGAGGCCATGCTGATAATTTGCAAGTAGTGTCCTAGTTGTTGGCTGGAGAGCAATATCTGAGTTTAAAATGACAACTTGTGTAAAATTAATTTTGCAGTACTAAAGGTGTTGTGATAGAGGCTGCAGAATAACTTCAGAAAGATGTAAAAAAAAAAAAACACACAGTAAACTGTATTTTAAATAAAGACTGGGTTTTAATGCTGGACACAGCAGGAGTGTGCAGCACCATGAGAAACATGATGAAACGAAGGCAGCGCCGAACAGAGACAGGGTGGGAAGCGAGACAGCGTGAGGAGGGGGTTAGATGATAAGAGTGGGAATAACTGATAGAGAGGAGGAAACCGTGTAGAGAAAGAAAATGATTAAAAACAGCAATCACCCGTCGGAGACTGATAAACCAACCAGTCGTTAATTGGAAGCGTGTAACTCGTGGGGATATGGTTGGATTAGGTTCACTTCTTCCCTTTGCTCTCTGTCTTTCTGCCTTCTCTTCCCTGTACTCTTTATTCTCTTTCCTCCTCAAATGTCTGGAAGACACATTTCATTATCAACAGTTAAAATTATTACAATTCATGTAATATTTACATTTTCACATTTGCCAACCCATGGAGGTTAAATTTAATGGACTCTAACAGAGTTCTTGCAGTATTACTGTACAGCTGAGACAAACTTTGGAAGACAAAACACCATTTGTTTTGAGAGAAAATGAATGAGGAGGAGAGTCAGAGATGGGGAGACAAAGAGTGGTGAGGTAGAAGCTGTTTTGAGTGATCTTGGATTCAGGGGGCATATAGGAGATGGGAGATGGGAGATGGGTGGTGGTCCATAAACAAAGGGCTGACAGCCAACCCATCACCCCGGCAGGTCTGGCTTGTGTTGCCTAGATAAAGCCGAGCTGCTGCCTCCTGTATCAACACCATCCATCATCCATCTTTGCCTCCTCACCCCCTCATCCACCCCGTCAGCCCTCTTACTCCCTACACCTGCCCCTCTGCCAGCTGTGTGATCTTTTACCAGTGCAAGCTTTACAAAACTTAGAGCAACAACTCAGTCTTAATTCTGCTGTTTGTTCTCCTACATATTGACCTAGTTTGCTAAAGTTTTCACATCTGCTCTCAGGGAGCAACTGTCCAACCTAGCTTGGTTTTCTTGGACAACTTGGATCAGTACATTCTTCAGATGAAAGTTCTGCAAATCAGGTTAATATGGGAAAAGCTGAGTATGAGTCAATGATGTGTCCACTTTCCTTTGTGCAGCTATCTGTTGCTGCTCATTTTTGGAAAGTGGAAAGGCCAAAGAAACAACAAGCAAAATGAAAGGCATTGTTTTATATTAATATCCTTTTTTGATTCGGTGGAAACTATTCAGTTTTGCTGTCTTTTGCATGTCAAATCAGACAAAGCAGTGGTCTTACTGAGGTCTGGCAAAACTGCATTTCCAAAACTAGCCTGACAAAATTACAAAACCCCTGATTTTAGACCCCTCAAAATGACCCATCAGGCCCACATTGTCCCCTCGTCAATTTGCTTTTTGTACAAGCATCTTCTGTCTTTCTTTGTTGCATTTAGGAATGAAAATTATGCAAATGGAGATGGGCACTCTGAAGAAAAAATGTTGACATCGCCCATCCTCTCTGCCCCCTAAATACACACACACTGTGCACACACCATTCATTGAGCTCTCTTGGCCCAGTTTGGTGAGCCTGTCTCTTTTGGCTGTCTCTCAACCATACTTTAACAATTGTAGTCATATGAAGCGCCATCCTTTCTTCTATCCATTATGGCCCTTTGAGTCAGGCTGGACAGGTGCTGAGACGGGAAGACAGAATGCTGTCAGGCTATTGTTACAAACAATATTGTGTTATCTGACGTTGAGGACAATAAAAAAACTAAAAGTTGTTTCGTGTTTGAAGAGAAACGTGAGCAGCCACCATCAAAGCCTCTTCTCCACTTGTTCACTTTTCAAAAACCCAGGATGATTTTTGCCATGCAGAATGAAAAGAGGATTTTGTTTCAAAGATGGTGAAATTTAATGAAGGTTTGGTGCAGAGCAAACTTTGTAGATTCATTTTTTTCTTCTGTGATTCATTCAGTTCCAGCAGTCAGAGGGGAATTAAGAGATAGAGCAGAGACCTGGAGACTGAGCAGAGCAGGACGGCCGGGGAAATGGCTCAACTAGAGGATGAATTAAAAGAATAAAAGCCAAGAAATGGGAAAATGGGCTATCACTTGTGCCGCATAATGAACAAAGTGCAGATATTACTGTGTTTCAATGCCGGGGGGCTACAGACTCGATGTTCTCACACTACTAGAACAAATGAGAGTGAACGGAGCCAGAAAGCATAATGATTGTCCATTAGTCTGTTAGTCACTGAACTCTGCTTCCTGTTTTAGCTTTAGGGAAGCAGAGCTGTGGGAAGTCATCACAGACCTCAGTGCACCATTTGAGTACCCTCAGCCTGCCCTTATGCACCCAGACACAACTCCCTGCATTCCCCCTGAGATTTGAGCTATAAGTAGTGGTTCATTCAGAAGGTTAGAGCCTGGAGACTGTCTGAGATTAAAATGATTAAACTGCAAGTAATCTGGATTGTAATGAAAAAGGTTACCAGATAAGTTGTTTGGAGTTCCAGTTCAAATGTTTATGTGAGGTAGTATCATAGGCTGTAATTTAATGTGTCTTAAGTATTTTTCATACTCTTTTATTTAAAGCATTGTAGTACATTCAAAAGACAAAAAGATAATTGAGGAAAGATAAAACTTGCAAAGCAAAAATAAAAGCAAAATAGCTGAAAATGTAACCTGTTGTGTCACAAGACAGCAGAAAACATGTCAATTCAGCATCAAACATATAATTATGTTATTGTGACCATTGTGCACAGTTTAAAGGAAATTTATAATGATTAGGTACTGAGGACTGTTGTGTTTATCACAGAGACGCAGATTTGTTGTAATTGCTACTGGCTGACATATCTGTACAGGAATTCATGAGCTTTTATAGACTTTTATTATACATCTGAGATACTGCACATGAGCTTTAAAAACGATTTAATGCAGTATGTTAGTGTATTAACTCAAAGTAGATAATCAAATATTTACTTTTTGTTTATTGATTAATTTATTATTAATAATGATTGCAATGATATAAACAGGGCAATACTTCACAATTCTTTTTCAATAGAAAGTCGACATTTTTTTTACAGCAGTAAGAATCCACAATATTATATGAATTAAAAATAACGCTTTTAAATCAGTGTAATTTACACAAAGCATGATCCCTGTAATATATATAACTGTACAAACCTTATTATGTGTCTCAGGGACAAACATAATAGCAATAAATGAAAAAGAGAGAGGTAGAGCGAAATGGCTGAGTGTCTGCGGCTTGGCCTGAGGCTGCACTTAAATACAAATGTCACAAATTTCTTTAATTTACTGATCGATAAAATATCACAATATTGCCTAAAACAAATTCATACAGTATTCCACCACAAAATATTACAATATATTGGTGTTTTAATGTTTTCATTAACCCCTAGCTCAGACATTTGGAGGCTTGTTAGCCTAAACACTGGAAGCTGCACTATTTTCACCAAACATTACCATGAAAATATCTTAATTTTATAATTTTAAACCAACTATTAGCCTGTGCAAAAAAAATGGCAGTCACTTCCGTGATGAAAAAAAAAAAAAGACATTTTTCAGCATCATCATTTTGAAACAGTGCTATTGCCTACATTACAGGCTGTTGGTGTGTCACAGATGGGGGGAAATTTTGGTGAGGGTACAGACTGGAGGAGCCGAGGGGGAGGAAAATATCACCCAGGCCTACTGGTAACCATTATAAAACCTATTTTTTGATAAGTTTTTATTTTAAATTAAAAGCTTAACAAAAATGCCAATATTTTTAATTTGTATCAGCAGCTTGTCACTGAGCTGCTTTTAAAAATATAGATGAAACGTAGTTTTTATGTTTATTATTATGAATGAATTCTGCCTACAATGTTTATACACACGTGGACAAAATTGTTGGTACCTTTCCGTTAAAGAAAGACAAACCCACAATGGTCACTGAAATAACTTGAAACTGACAAAAGTAATAAAAAATGAAAGTTTACTGAAAATTAACTAATGAAAATCAGACATTGCTTTTGAACTGTTGTTCAACAGAATCATTTTAAGAAACAAAATAATGAAACTGACCTGGACAAAAATGATGGTACACCTAGAAAAGATTGAAAATGATTTGACCATAGGGCATCTTAAACTAAGGTGTGTCCTGTAATTAGCATCACAGGTGTCTTCAAAGTTGTAATCAGTCAGTCTGCCTATTTAAAGGGTGAAAAGTAGTCACTATGCTGTTTGGTATCATGGTGTGTACCAGACTGAACATGGACCACAGAAAGCTAAGGAGAGAGTTGTCTCAGGAGATTAGAAAGAAAATTATAGACGCGCATGTTGAAGGTTAAGGCTATAAGACCATCTCCAAGCAGCTTGATGTTCCTGTGACTACAGCTGCACATATTATTCAGAAGTTTAAGGTCCATGGGACTGTAGTCAACCTCCCTGGACGTGGCCGCAAGAGGAAAATTGATGACAAATTGAAGAGACCGATAATGCAAATGGTAACCATAGAGCCCAGAACAACATTCAAAGATTTTAGAGGTGAACTCCAAGGTCAAGGTACATTAGTATCAGTTTCATCCGTCGCTGTTTGAGCCAAAGTGGACTTAATGGAAGATGACTGAAGAGGACACCACCGTTGAAAACAAATCATAAAAAAGCGAGACTGGAATTTGCCAAAATGCACATTGATAAGCCACAAAGCTTCTGGGAGAATGTCCTTTGGACAGATGAGACAAAACTGGAGCTTTTTGGTAAGTCACATCAGCTCTATGTTCACAAATGCAAAAATGAAGCATACAAAGAAAAGAACACTGTACCTACTGTGAAACATGGAGGAGGCTCAGTTATGTTCTGGGGCTGCTTTTCTGCATCTTGCACAGGCTGTCTTGAGTCTGTGCAGGGTACAATGAAAATCTCAAGACTATCAAGGCATTCTGGAGCGAAATGTGCTGCCCAGTGCCAGAAAGCTTGGTCTCAGTCACAGGTCATGGGTCCTTCAACAGGATAATGACCCAAAACACACAGCTAAAAACACCCAAGAATGATTAAGAACAAAACATTGGTCTATTCTGAAGTGGCCTCTATGAGCCCTGATCTAAATCCTATTGAACATTCGTGGAAGGAGCTGAAACATGCAGTCTGGAGAGGACACCCTTCAAACCTGAGACAGCTGGAGCAGTTTGCTCAGAGGAGTGGGCCAAAATACCTGTCGACAGGTACAGAAGTCTCATTGAGAGTTACAGAAATCGCCTGATTGCAGTGATTGCCTCAAAAGGTTGTGCAGCAAAATATTAAGTTAGGGTACCATCATTTTTATCCAGGCCAGTTTCATTATTTTGTTTTTTAAAATGATTCTGTTGAACCACAATTCAAAAGCAATGTCTGATTTTCATTAGTTAATTTTCAGTAAATTTTTATTTATGATTACTTTTGTCGGTTTCAAGATATTTCAGTGACCATTGTGGGTTTGTCTTTCTTTAACGGAAGGGTTCCAACTAATTTGTCCATTTGTGTATAACCTAAAGAAATTCCCTTCAGAACTAAATTTATGTAATTGAAAAATTGCATTAATTGTTTAATATAGAATCAGGTGTTTTTCTGGTTTTATTTCTCCTTCAAAAACTGACTCACAACCAGAGGTTTTCCAAGAGCTTAACCAGGCATTTCTAAAACTATTTGCCCTATCTTGCAATGTTGTCAAATCCTTTTGAATGACCCCTGGATTTTTATCCAGATTTAGATCACCACCAAAATCTTCCTTGTTCCATGAGGAATATTTCTTGTATTTTATCAAAATATGTTTTTAAACTTTTGACTTTCTTCACAAACTAACAAACAAAAAAAAAAGCAACTAAGAAAGTCTAGTACAGGAGAGTACAAACAGGAGCTGGTGCAAACAGAACCAAAAGTGAGTTTTAATATTCTGGCATACTGAATACCAGCCAAAATCAAATGTTGTGCAACTGCAGCCTCATCAATTTTGTTATGTTAGACTACATCCTACATGCAAGAAAATACCTATAAATTTATCAGTAATCCATTATGCTAAGCCCATGTCATTTTTGACTTATTGATGATTAACTACCCTTAAGCCTTTAGCTTTTAGATCAGAAGAGTCAAAAGATCTTCTATAAACACAGAATACGTATTCAGCCTGATTTACAACCTCTGCAACACTTTCCTTGAGAGCATGAGTTATTTCCCCCCATGGACATGACAAATGAGCACCATCATCTCTCCATGATGAGCTCATCACTGCCTGCCCCACTCTAATGATGATGATCTTCAGTCACGCGTGGCCCAAGAAAGAGCGCGCTGCGTTTAAGACCCCTACACTTGCCGCCGTCTCCATTAACCCCAGTGACTCAGCTATTGACACTAACCCCAGCACAGGGTAATGATCAAACAGTGACTGATGGACACTCTCTGTCGATGTGGTTAGACTGGCATGATCGCATGTGACATAAGCTGACTGGGAGTGGACTACAAGGGTGTGTGGGAGAGAGAGAGAGAGAAAGGAAAGGGCTTCGTGATATTAGTGCTGAGGAATGTGTTGTGTTGGAGGTCATGTGAAACACGGCTGGCACTCTGA
Source organism: Cetoscarus ocellatus (assembly GCA_037902135.1). Classification (NCBI taxonomy): domain Eukaryota; kingdom Metazoa; phylum Chordata; class Actinopteri; order Labriformes; family Labridae; genus Cetoscarus; species Cetoscarus ocellatus. The sequence continues at coordinate 1,407,661 of JBAMNC010000573.1, forward strand.
ATAACCCTCAGGAAGGCTATCACGACCTGACCCGGAAGTAGTCAGGTCATGTGCAAGGGCAAAAGGCTCGTCTCTGTTGACAGCACCCTTTCCAATCTATACACAACTCTCACTCCTCAGCCTCCTGGGAACTCCCTGGCAGCTGAGCTTAAAGCACCCTGTCCGCACAGGAAGAAACATGTTGATGTGACTGACCAGAGTATAGAGAGCCATTGTTGGCAGTTTGGATATGAAGGAGCCATTTTTTGGGCTGTGAGCCCAGAGGAAAACTTCCCCCAGGAAGTGCTGTGGTGGACTAATCCAGACCACATCTTGATGTATCTAACAGGTCAAACCCCTGATGGTTTACAATTTTAATCCCAGAGAGGGAAAGGTGTCCCTGCCTCGAAACATGTGGACTATTGACTGATGTGTGAGGGCCTAAGAATAGAGAGGTATGGAAGAGGGGAGGCAGTGGGTGGAAAAAGAGTTGACGTAAAAGTTACAGAGTTCAAGTTGCGTGTTAAACAAACAGACCTGCCTTTTGAATGGCTGGAGCCTGGGGTTTACATAAGTTAAGTCAATTAGTGTAAATTTGCAGAAGTAACCTAATTTCAAGAGAAAACAAATGGCTAAATTTTAATTGAGTACAATCGCGGTCAGCTAACCAGACAGAATGTGGAAAATGAAGCGAGACTGATGGAAGGACTAATGGTTATTTTAGGCTGCTGCCACAGCAATTATCGCTACCCTTTACTTTGTTAAAGAGGGCAGAGAAAACTCAATAAAATGGTCTTGAGTAGATCACAAGGAATAGTCATGTACCTAAACATTATTAACATCAGTAAAAATCTAAAAATAATGTGTGGTGGAGAGCACTACAGGTCTGAAATTCAGATATCTGCATACACAGTGAGCCCTCACAGCACTTATATTTGATTTATCTGAAGAATTTATTGTTGATACACTGATTTTACATGGCATTTATAAATTCTCTAGACTCTTATTCAATTATGAGGTTACTTTTTTGCAGGGAACATCCCATTCCATGTTGGGTAGGGATGCACATTAGCATCAATTTAACATTAACCTTTTTATCTGACAGTGGCCATAAGCTTCAGATCTGTTGTGTCATACTTTTAAAATACTGACTAAAATTATGAATTTTGTTTGGGGCAGAAGAAAAGACCTGTTAGACAAACTGATCGATTTTCATGACTAAACATGATCAAAAATATTACAGTATGTGAAACATGCATAAAGAAAAACATCTGTATTGACATCTATGGTAAATTATTAATTGGAACTTCAGCATTGATTTGAACAATTGGTGCAACACTTATATTTTCCAAGTTCACCATCAACGTAGCCTTTCCCACCACACACACTACATGTTGAATGAAGCTTCTTTGGTTATGACTTCTACAACCGTTCTCTGATACAAGATTAGTGTAAGTCCTTCAAAACTTGAGGGAAAACACTCCTTGAAAGTGAGGATTTAGGCATTTTTCTGCTGAAAGTGTTGAACATTTTTCTAACTTTGCTGTGCTGTCAGACAGAAAAACAATCTGAAATATCAACCTGGAATAAAAAAGAGTTTGGTTTGTCATTTGACTCTTGTTTATTCTTGAATTCTGCTTTTGGATCTTAAACTGACACGATGTTTTCGTTATTATTGTGTCTAGCAACAGAAAAAAAATGTGATCTAATTTGTTTCTTTTCAAATCCTGATATTCTTTTATGTCCAAATACACTAATTACTGTGAAGTGCTCTGAGAACAGATACTTAAAAAAAATCCTAGATTCACACCCAGATTCTGATCACCACCAAAACGTGATCATTTTTCTCTTAAACCATGACCAGCAACCCCTTATATTTTACAAAATGCACTCATAACTTTTTAGCTATCATGCTAACAGACAAACTCCGCAAAAATCATAACCTACTTTGCGGAGGTAAGAACTGAGTGTAAAGGTTCAACAAGGGCCTGGCAATAAGGGTAAAAAATATATCTTGATATCTTTTAAGATGAATGTAGAGCAACATGTCATTTTTTTTCCTGCACAGAACAAAGAATGGATATCACAATAACAGAATGATATGATTTGAGTTAAAATCTGGCAGATTAAACCCTGTCAGATACCACAGTATCAATAAATGATGTCCTAGAAATTAAACATCGGGCAATTCATAGTTTTCAATCATTAAACAAATGTATACAAACTCCTCAAACTGTCTAAAATGTACAAAAACACTGAAAATATTTATGTATATCAGTGATGTCATTTTTTATTCTCTTAAAAGCCTTGAACATCAAAATGATAAATTTTCCATGATTTTTATGATCAGAAGTATCAAAAGACACAGGCACTTGATGGTCTTTGAACATGTTTAAACCTGTTTATCCATTCATTTTGTCCATGAAAACAGTTGTTGATGTCTGCATTACTGCTATTTGGCAGGAAATAAAGAAAACTCTTTATCACAGAATAAAAAAGTGTTGTCCAAAGTAAAATATTTTTTAGTTGTAGTTTTCTTAAAACTTATAAAACCAGCTCAGCTACGTAGAAGGTGACCAGTAGCACTGTTGAATGAACAAAAAAACAAAACAAAAAAAACATGATGAATAGGTTTTTGTGTGCCAGCCACAATATGCTTTGTTCACTTATTTATCTACATCTTGTTTATGCACATTTATTTTCATTTTTGTACCTTTGTTCTTCAACAACTTACCTTGTGGACTGTTTTTTAAGTATTGTGGCAGTATTTTTACAGTTTGACATCTTGCCTTATTGTTAAATTTCTTACTACATTACTTTGTGTGAAAATGGATCAAGAAAGTATTCATCCACTGTACAATCTATATCTAACAATATAACTCTCAGCCCTATCAGTATGTGTAATGTCTTTGGTTAAATATACAACTATTTTGAAACTATTACTTTAGATTTTTTTTATTTATATGATCTAACAGTAGACTTTGATTGTAGATAAATATAAGGGTGTTAATGTATGTGTGTGTCCGAGAGTATTTCATGTCCTTTTTTCCAGTCCTTGATAATATAAGGGAGAAGCCTTATATAAACAAATCTGCAGCACGTCGGCTGCACAGCTTTTTAGCAAGGTCAGAACAGCTCAACTTGTCAGTGTGTGCACATCAATGTGCCGCATAATTGTGTATGTGTCTGTGCACTCTAATGCCTGTTTTAATGTTTTAACATATGCAACTCCTTATAAACAGTATTTTATGCAAACAGTGGCAGGGCTCCCATCAGATAAGGCCCCAGAACAGGAGAAGGAGACGGCATGTGAGTGAGCGAGGGCCGGACGAGAGACTGAATGAGTGAGGGGTGAACACCGAGGCAGTGTGAGAAATGAGCTCAAAACATGAATGCCAAGAAAATGTCCTTTCATATTTTTTTAGACCACTAAAGAATGGGAACACATTTGTTTGGGGGGTTTAAAAGGTTTCTTCGATTTTGTCAGAAATTATTATAGCATAAAATTCCAGATTTCTTATTTCGGGTGATGAATTCGGCAACAGCATTAAAACATCTTTCTGGAACGAAGAAAGCTGAAGAGAAGAAGTTCCTTACTATAACACACATTTAGACTACCTACACATCTCAAGCTAGTAAGAGACTGCCACTGAGTTATCAGTTCATCCATCCATTATCTATACCACTTTATTCCATTCAGGGGACTCTCTCAGCTGTCTTTGGGTAAGGGGTGAACTGGTCGCCCGTCAATCACAAGGCGGACATTGAGAGACAGAAAATCATTCACACACTCTCACACATAAGGGCAAGTCAGACTGACTAACTAACCCAACATGCGTGCTTTTTGGTCTGTGGTGGGAAACCAGAGTACCCAGGGAGAATCCACACAAGCACAGGGAGAAATTGCAAGCCCCACACAGTAAGGCCCGGACTGAAATTCAAACCAACAACTTTTTGATGTGAGGCAACAGCACTCCCTGTGCACTGTTTTCAATCAGTTTTTATGGGCATAGGACTCAATAAACACTGTACTGGTTTGGATTCATTTAGAGCTCTTATTGCTCTCCTCTGTAAATTAATTCAGACTTATAACTTTAGGCCACTTTAGAACAATGATGAGGAAAAGTACAGAGAAGAGATGTGTCTCTGTCCAGGGGTAGTGCATAGTATAAGTTTATTACGATAAATTCAAAATGTTTATTTCACTTTCTTCATTGAACATGTTTAAGTAAAAGATAATAAAAATGTTAATTTGTGAACAAGATAACTCAAAAAATATTGAACAAGATTTTTGATTAATTTTTCAGGGAATGTCCCTCATGGTACGAAAGAAAAGGGATTACATTTTGGTGGACTGTTTATAATGATTCACTAACATTGCAATATAGTGCAGTTTTCCAAATTTTTGTTTAAAGACTCAATAGGTTCTTAACTGATTTTAATTACATTCTCAGCAGGGAGTTTTGGTCATGGCAAAAGGAAATAAAGATTACATTTTGTGGTGATCCAAATACTAATATGGACTTAGGATTTTTTTCAAGGATTTGTTAACACTGCAAGATAGGGCAGTTTCCACATTTTTGATAATATCGTTCTTGACAGTGATGGAAATGTCTTGGCGGATGTTTGTGCTCTCTGTGATCTTCTATTTGATAAATATGTTGAATAAGTGTGATCCTGATGTGGTCTTCTCTTCCACTTTGCTGTAGACTGTAATGCTGAAAAGAAAACATTGTTGTATCAGTTTCTAGAAAGCACAGAGCTTTTTTCCTATAGTGAAGTTAATAATGTAAAAATACCTCTTTTACATGTTGGCTTGCTACAATGAAACTTTTAATGGTTTAAATACTTAAGTAATGGAGACTTAACTTAAGGGTATTAAATAACGTAGGCTTTGTTTTAGATAAAAATGATCCATTAAAAACAGATGTTTTTTTTCATTTTTGTATTTCAGGAATGTTTGGCGTTACGAAGACAACATCTTGGTAACACCTGCCACACACAGATCCACCAAAACACCAGAAACTGCCATAACATGCCAGGTCAGTAGGTGTCAGCATTACTGTTTGTCATATCACAACATGAACATGCTCACAAAACTGTTTCTCTACAAAGTGATCTGAACATACGAAAATGTTGAATACACAGAGATGTTAATAGTCTCCGTTTTTAAAGCATGTCATTTCTGCCTGTACACACGATGACAGAAACTGTGCTATGTTCAAAAGTTTGCAGTCTGAAACAATTTTCATATCTTTCTATTTACCCAGCATGCAGATGCTGTGTAAATAACAGCTAATAGAGTGGTGCAGGGATGGCGTTTTTGCTGAGAATGCAAATGCCAAAGTTAGCATCACGCTGGTGCTCTTGACTAAAAGCCTGTGGGAATTTTTACTGTGTTTTGGATTGATTGATTGCATCTTTATTTCGAGCATAAACACAAATGCATACATCAACAAAAGCAAAGAAAAAAGCAAACACCCACAACAAAATCCTCAAAGATGCCCAATGAAACAAAAAACAAGCATGCTCGAAAAGGAGTAGGAAGAAGTTAAAAACTTATTCAATCCTACCCCTTTAGTTTCTCCTACCCCTGTAGTTTCTAAAGGGGTAGGACGATCATTGCAGACAATAAGCTCTGTGGCAAACAAAAAAATATAAAACTCTAATATTTAGTTCTTCGTGATAATCTTGACAACCAACTCTAACTTCCAAGATTTTATAAGCTTAAACATGATCAGTGAAAGTAAAAAGCTGTTATAAAGCTACTATGAAACTACAACATGGCGGTTCAACTTAGGAGTTACAATTTTTCCATTGTAAAATGTCACATTGTAATCTTGTGTTTGAGAATTTCCACCTAATTGAATGACCTTATCAAGTTGGCCCTCATTATTTTGGCAGTTGTGAATGAATTATTGATTATACTGGTAATAATAAAAAAACAATCAGAAATACTTGCACTGGGGTCCCCGACCATTTTTGTAGTCCTTGTTAGCAGAACGGGTCATTTCAACACACAGCAAGAACATCAAAATTCAAAAGGGCATAAAGATGAATTTTGTTATTTCAGACTGAGTGTTAAATCTCGTATACGTGTGTTCATCACGAAACTTGCATCATATTTATTCATTATGTTATTCTAAAATCCCGTGTACTTTCTGACTTGGGTAGCACCAAGTGCAAAATGCTAACACATTTTCACATTTTTGTACTCGTGCCTGAACCACGCTATACTAAAAAAAGACTACAATTTTTGCCAAAAATGTAGCTGTTTAAAAGGGGCCTTGAATAAAAAAAAACATGTTAAAAGCGTAAAAAAAAAGTTGTTTTTAAATACGCACCACCAAAAGGTTGAGCTTGGGGTTTTTGCTAAACTTTCAAAGTCAATGTGTTCAAATCAGAGAGAAAAATGTAGTGAAATGCCAAATTCTTAATTGTAACTGCTTTCACTACAAAGCATTTCATGGTTTTCCATCATATGATTGCAAAGTTAAATCACAGAAATGATACCCCCAAAACAAAGCATTTGATTTTTTCCTTAAAGTGTTTTTAAGCAGCAATGCTGAGGTTGTATGTTTTAACCCAAGAATGGCTCCAATGGAAAAGTGCTGCTTATTTCTATTGGGGCCTCCAGTATACTAAAATGGCTCCTGTTTGCAGAGTGTTTTAATTTTTTTTTTATCTGAAGTGTGTCACTCAAACTGAGAGTTGCATTCTGCACATTATCTGCAAAAAGGACATAATAAGCATAATTTTACGATTGTTTGCCGTTATTTAATATGATTGTTTTTTAATGTATTTTCATGGAGATATAGCGTCTGTGAAAGCTGATCAAGTTAACTACTATCACTGCACAAGCTAGCATAGGTCCATGACAGTGGCACCATATTTTTAGTTCAGACATTTTTCCTGCTTGTGGACTTGTGATATCAGCTGTTTACTGCAGTCCAGAGTGCATCTGGGTTTTAGGTGTTTTTTTGGCGTAATCTGCTGTGTGTGTGTGAGTATCTGATGTAAGAGTCAGGGCTGCAATGGTCACTTTATCATCGCTAATGTAATCTTGTGCTCCCCTCTACTTCCTCTACCAACAAAACATAAAAGGCTGCTGCCTGATAGAGAAAAATATAACACAACAACTCGGCCTTCTCACTTGAGCCATCTATCTCGCTATCTCCTATCTCTTGTTCTTCCTGTTGCCATCTCTTTTTTTCCTTCTCTGCAGAGAAACATGTCTCCAGTCCAGTCTGAGTTTTGACGCACATCTTGCATCTCCTATTTTAACTCGCTCAGCATTTCTCCTCTCTTTATTATGATTTTCTTGTGTTTTTGAAGATTGAGGAAGCACTGTGGTGTTGACGGATCCACCGCTCTGCCCTAGATCAGCTAAATCTCTCATTTTGAACACCCCCCGCAAATTTCTGTCACTCTGGGAGACAAATGTGCATCTCGAGTTCATTCCCCCCTCTCTCCCTGTGCCCACTGGCTCCCTTAAACTCAGTTCTGTTTGCCTTTGAAGTTCTGCGTGCAGAATGGAGATTCTTTGCATGGTAAATTTGCCCAGTTGCCCGCAGCATATCCATTACACAAGTTTAAAGAATGCTTCGGAGTCGTTTTGGAAGGGTCCTTTTTTTCTCACTTCACAACCAATTTCTCTGTGTTTTGAACTTCGGTAGTCACGAGCCATGTAATCTGTAAATTGGTCCCTTTCTTCCGAGCTTGCGCTTCACCATCGAGCAGTGTTTGATATGCAATTATTTTGCTCATTACAAGTTAATTTTATTGTTATAGTTTGCAAATGTTTCTGGGGGTCATGATATTAAAAGTTTCTGAAGAAGTAAGAAAGGAGGGAGAATTACGGAGCGGAGTGTGCATCACGAGAGCTCATTTGAAATGGTAAAGCTGGCTATCACTCAGCTCACTTTCAAGCCTTTTAGAAACAACCTGCTGGGTGGTTTGAATAGCTGAGGAGAAGTTGATCAGGGATTTAAAGTGGAAAAGGGATCCAAGGCCTTTATCTGCTGTAAAAAGGTTGGGAAAATGGAGATTTGTCGTGTTTGTTAGAGCGGTGCCACAATCTCCTCCACAGAGAAATCTTAGCAGTATGGGAATCATACGTCCCATTTATTTTGCCTTTTGTCCCGTTCTCTCCCCACGCGCATGTTGGCAACCTGGTGCGATTATGCATGTTTGCCGACACTGTTGATATGAGAAGGGAGGGATGATAAAGAAGAAAATCTGGTCTTTATTCAGAATATTGGATTTGAGTGGCTTGCTAATTTCACATAGAAGAGGATAACCACATTAATGATGTCTGGCTTGTGAACAAAGGGTTTTTTTGAAGCTGCTAAATGTCATTGTTGAAGCTTGGCTGTACAAATCTGAACATCATAAAGTCCATGCCACTGTATTCATATAACTGTATTATGTTGTCATGCCTACGTGTTTCAGCAGCAACTTAAACCACTAATTAAAATAAGATTGAATTTTACAAGACTTTTTATGTTTGTATTAGTTTACAAAACCCCAATTTCAGTGAAGTTGAGACGTGTAAAACATAAATAAAAACAGAATGCAGTCAATCAGTCATCATCATCAATCCTTGATTGATTGGTTGGCAATTGAAAACACTCAAAGACAAGATATTTAATGATGTAAAAAAAATATATATATGTAAAAAAATATCTATATCTATATCTATATCTATATCTATCTATATATATATATATATATATTATTTTTTTTATTTTTTTTTTTCAAATATTTACTCATTTTGAATTTGATGCCTGAAACATGTTCCAAAAAAGCTGGGACAGGGGCAACAAAAGACTGGGAAAGTTCAGAGGTGCTCAAGAACAGCTGTTTGGAACACTATACAGGTGAACAGGTTTATTGGAAACAGGTAAAGGTCATGATTGGGTAGAAAAGGTCCCTGAAAGCCTCAGTCGTTCATAAGCAAGGATGAGGTGGGACTCACCACTTTGTGAACACCTGCAGGAGAAAATAGACCAATAGTTTAAGAAAAACGTTTTTCAACATACAGTTGCAAAGAAGTTAGGGATTTCATCATCTACAGTCCATAATAACATCAGATCATTCAGAGAATTCTGAGGAATCTCTGAACTTAAGCAGCAGGGCCAAAACCAACATTGAATACCTGTGACTTTCGATTACTCAGGCAGCACTGCATTAAAAACCAACACCACGTGGGCTCAGGAACACTTGGGAAAACCACTGGAACACAGTTAGTCGCTACATCTAAAAGTGCAAATTAAATGAAAGTCATATGTCATACATCACACCCAGAAATGTCACTGGGCCTGATCTCATCTGAGGTGGACTTAGGCAAAGTGGAAAAGTGTGCTGTGAGTCCAGGTTTCAAATTGTTTTTTTAGATTGTTGACGTCGGGCTTAAGAGAAAAAGGACCATCCAGACTGTTACCAGTGCAAAGTTCGAAAGCCAGCATCTGTGGTGGTGGTGGTGGTGGTGGGGGTGTGAGTAACTTGAACATCTTTGAAGGCACCTTTAATGCTGAAAGGTACATATGCTGCCATCCAAGGGATGTCTATTTTAGTAACATCCTTGCTTATTTCAGCAAGACAATGCCAATTAAGTGCATGTTAACAGCGTGACTTTGAAGGAAGAGTTCAGGTACTAGACTGGCCGGCCTTCAGCTGTACCTTTCTCCTATTGAAAATGTGTGGCACATCATAGTGTGCGAAATACAACAGTGACCCAGACTCCTGAGCAAGTGACGTCATACATCAAGCAAAGTGGGAAATAAATCCACCTATTATTAAGCTTCAACAATTAGTGTCTGTAATTGTTAAAAGGAAGGGTGATACAACACAGTGGATAACATGCCCTAATCAGAGCTCTTTTTGTGATGTGTTGCAGGCATCAAATTCACAATGAGTGAATATTTGGAAAAAGAAAAAAAAGTTTGTCAGTTTAAACGTTCAGGGTCTTGTCTTCGTAGTGTATTCAATTGAATAAAGGATCTGAAAATCATTGTTTTCTGTTTTTTACAATTTACACAATTGGAATTGGGGTTTGTTCAATAACCCAAATCATGTTACAACATGCAGCTATTCCTTCCCTTTCCCAAACTGGAATAATAACAGCTGTGCTGTTTTATTGCTTTTTTGTGTTTTCATTCGACTTCACTTGCATACATTTATAATTAGCCTTTAGCAATGGGGCAAAATTACCAACACATGCTCCCAAATTGTTTGTAGACTCCTTTTCATCCGAGGAACAGATAGCGCTCTGTGCTCTTTTTTACGTCTCTTTCATTTCTCCTCCGTCTCATGGCAAAGGCAAATTCTGTGGGACTGTGTTCTTAATACCATCAACGCTAAATAAACTTTGTTGACAACAATAGCTTCTGGCAAGGCGCCTCCACAAACAAAGGAGAGCCAACAGGTTCAAAGGCAATGCATCACTCTGCTTCTGACTCGTCATTATTCATCCCTCTGTCTTTACCTCTCATCCAGCCTTTCTTTTTTATTCTCGTATGCGTATGCGTGTGTGTGTGTGTGTTGTCTTTGTGGCTCTTTGTCTGTTAAACTGCTACATGGTCTGGATACTGAAGCTTATTAGCTGTTCAGTTTAATTAAAAAAGGCCATTCATATGAAAATGTGAGTCCGATAGCGATTGCTGTCCCCAGCAGCTTCCTCCTGTTACTTTTAATTAGACACCCACTTGATTGACATCAAACCTACATGCTGGCTGGGTCCTTGAGAGTGTGTGTGTGTGTGTGTGTGTGTGTGTGTGTGTGTGCATTAGTGCATGTGAGTGTGTTTGTGTGTGCTGCCATTTTCTGCACAAACATGTCCACAGGCATGCACAGAACCAGCTCTAAGGTCATTAAAGCATTACAGCGGAGCGACTGTACATCAAAGTTCACTTTGTCGTCATGAGGTAATTATCCGCCAAACCCACCTTGTCACTCGTCCAGCGGGTCACGTCCAACAATGAACAGTAACCTTGTGATTATGAACAGGGACGGCAGTGTTACAGTCACACCAGCATGCTGATGGAAAAGGTGATGTGCTGCTTTTCTCTTTCTATTTGTCCTCTCGTTCCTCTCTTACTCTCTCCCTCTCTCTGTCTCCAGAGAGAAGTGTCTCTCTTCATCTGTTTTCTGTGCACGCTCTGGCTCTCCCTACCTTATTATTATACTGTCAGCGGCACGTGCCTGGCTGATAGATGTTCCTCTCAACTGTTTACTACAAGCAGATGATTTAACTAAGGCTCTCTGTTCAACTTGACCTCTCTTCTTTTCTTCTTCTCAAACAAGATGACTTCATCTGTTGTTTACAACGACTCCATTTTATGGAAGGAGGCAGAGGAAAGGCTGGTTATACGGTAGATGATGGTGTTTTAAATTTGGGTTTTGTGTCAGAAGGAGAAAGAGGTTTAAGTTTGTGTAAGGGCTGCACAACATAGAACAAATATGTTTTAATAATTTTATCTGAAATAGCATTGATAATACAATCTACATTCTTTGATATTTTTCTGTAAAGAAATAATAAAAGCAATGTATTGAGGTCTAATACACAAAATTTGCTTATTATTCAGTATGATCATTTGTGATAATAAATATTAATATTTCGTCACTGTTAAGCACAAACCTGTCTCCAAAATAGCTACTTTTTTTAAGGAAATGAAAACAATGTTCTACTACTGAATGACAGAATATTGCAGTGTACTGATTAAGAATTTGTTTTTTGTTGTTTAATTTGGTTAAAAGTTTTTCAAACCCACTCACCAACATGGAAGGTGACCCATAGCACTTTTTATGAAAAAAATAATCAAAATATTAAAACATGGAGATAGGAGGTTTGCCTGGCAGCAACAGTTTCTTAAGAAATTTCTGGACCAAAATTGGTTGACTCGAGGCACCAGCCTAGAAAAAGGCAACAATAATGAAAATTGTCAATAAAATCAGTCTCATAAAATAATTGTTAAATATCAAAACTGTTTAAATGAATAAGGAAGGTGTAAATCCACACACTGACCCTCGCAACAATGGTTACCATGATGAATATGTACAATAATCACAGACAACTTCTCTTGAATCTGACAGAATTTATTTAAGAAAGCAACATTAATTTCAATCAAACAAATCCTATCATAAGACAAAACGACAACCAAACAACTATTTAAAAAAAAAAATCAAAGCAGTGTGTGTGTGTGTGTGTGTGAATGTGTGTGTGTATGCAAAAACAGTACGGACAAAGTTAAAAGGATACAACAATTTAAAAGGTCTAGATCTTAGAATTAATGTGAAATTTTGAATGTGTGCTGCGTCATGCAGTTTGGCTTTTGCTGCAACCTTTTAAAATTTTGTCAACTGCACAAGGGGTGAAGTTACCAAAGCTTTATTTTAAAACTGATTTAGAGCTTTTTGGGATGTATCAATTCTGTAAAATCTCAATTGATACACACATTAGCAAGGAGTGTGAATTTTTTAGCACAGGCCAAACTTCAACAATCCTCAAATAATAAAGTCAAATACACTGCCTGGCCAAAAAAAGTCACCACCTGGATTTAACTAAGCAAATAGGTGCGAGCCTCCTATTAGATACTTACTGCATGGACAATTATCTTTCAGCTGGCAACAAGTTACTTAACCCCAGCTGATGCAATGAGTAGCTTCTCATTTCTTAAACAACCATGTCGAAAGAAACTTCCTGTGGTCGTTGAAAGATGTTAGGCTGTTTAAGAAGGGTCAGGCTCCCTGCAGTTTGCTAGGAAGCATAAAGATTGGACTCTGGAGGACTGGAGGAAGGTCGTGTGGTCTGATGAGTCCAGATTTACCCTGTTCCAGAGTGATGGGTGCATCAGAGTAAGAAGAGAGGCAGGTGAAGTGATGCACCCATCATGCCTAGTGCCTACTGTCCAAGCCTGTGGGGGCAGTGCTATGATCTGGGGCTGCTGCAGTTGGTCAGGTCAAGGTTAAGCAACATTATGTGCCCAAAGAATGAGGTCAGCTGACTACCTGAATATACTGAATGATCAGGTTATTCCATTAATGGAGTTTTTCTTCCCTAATGGCACGGGCATATTCCAAGATGACAATGCCAGGATTCATTGAGTTCAAATTGTAAAAGAGTGGTTCAGGGAGCATGAGACATCACTTTCACACATGGATTGGCCACCACAGAGTCCAGACCTTAATCCCATTGAGAATCTTTGGGATGTGCTGGAGAAGGCTTTGTGCAGTGGTCAAGATCTTGGTGAAAAAATAATGCAACACTGGATGGAAATAAATCTTGTGACGTTGCAGAAGCTTGTCGACACAATGCCACAGCGAATGTGTGCTGTAATCAAAGTTAAAGGCGGTCCAATGAAATATTAGAGTGTGTGACCTTTTCTTTTGGTGGCAGCTTTTTTTTTGGCCAGGCAGTATAGATCAGTTATTTGTTCATGAACCATACAAAGAACAATTAAGTATTTTCTTTAACACCTATACATTTTTCCTTCATAGAATAACATATTACTTGAATGCAATAGACCCTGATTGTCAGGTGTTACACCACATTAAGTGGCTGTAGAAGTTTTAGGGCACATTCATACCAAACACATTTCATCCGGACCAAATTAACTATGGTTCGCTTTTTAGAAAGCCTGTTTTAATTGTGGTGGTGCGAAAGCTCAGCTATAGCTCCAACTAGTGGTTGCTGGCTTTATTACACAATATTCGACAGGCTTTGGTCTGTCTAAGTGCAGTGTGAAAGAAACTTAATCCACTCTACTGTAGGTGTGAAAACGACCTTAATCTTCCAGTCACAGGGGCGGGTTAGTTAGGTTCCCACCCTGCACTCCACTTGACTCCACAGCTTAGCTCTAAATGTGGCTAATGAACTGTAATGAGTCAAGCCCCCTCCCAACAATATGTTACAGTACCTGCCCCTATTCAACCTACTGCGTCACTAAATCAAAAATCAATCTTCCATAGCACTATCATGAAAATACATCTTAAACTCTTGGTAGACCCCCAGCTCTTGTGTATTTCTCCCTCTTTCAGGGGTTAATCTTTATTTACAAATATAACAGCTCCTTTTGTGTGTTTAAGCATGTTTGCATGAGTACCCTTGATGACTTCAGTTCCATGTAGCCTAAAGTAACAGCCTGTTTCATGTTAGGAGCCAAATAGGGCCCACCTCCGCGCAGACTGGAGTCTCCAGCAGAAATGGCCCATCAGAAGTCACCGCTCTGTAAAGTTGTGTTCTTTTCTCCGTGTTTTGTTTTGATTTGCCGGACGTTTGGGAATGATTTGGGAGAAGGGTCTGATGGCGGCAGGGGATACCAGAGCAGGACGTGCACAGTGGACTTGAAATGTTGTTCCAATTACTGCCTTCATAATAGGTTTGTCATCCACTGTTTAGACACATGGCGGCCTGCATTTCATGCAAGGGCAGGAGAGGTTGCTTTTTTTTTCAAGGAGTCTGATTTTAGCTGGAGGGGGGTAAAGAAAAAGTAGAATGCAAATAAATAGAATGAAGGGGTTAGGTTGTGTAAGTTAAGGATGCTTGATGTTGGATTTTTGTTATTATTGTGCGTATATCTCTATTCTTACTCACTGTAATATCATTACTGCTGACATTAAGAACCCTTCCCTTTTGGTCGGAGAAACTGAGTCTCTCTTGTAATTAAATTGGCCTGTTACTGTTATTGTGACGGTCATTTGCTTTTGAAACAGAGAAAACAAAATGATGATATGTAAGAGATGTATTATGTTTCAAATGTAGACATTCAGTCATGAAGAACCAACAGGGATCTCAAAGAAATACATGAGAATTATATGCAAAAGGGTTTTCTTCAGTAAAAGTAAAAACTAAGCTTCATCTGCTTTTGTAAAGAGCCCATTTTTAGCTTTTTTGTTTTATACACCGTCAGTGTGTTTGACATGTCACCTTTACATGATGCAGTACTTTTTTGCATCAGACCAAAAAGTCTGCAGCATCAAGATCTCTTCCTCTCTTCCTCTCTGCAGTACTATAGGTGCCTGAAATGGCCTGCTCAGTAGACCTGTCACTGTGATGTCCTACCATTGTTCTGTCAGCAGTTTAAGCCCATTAAGCTCAGTTCCTCTCTCCCAAAGTTTCCAACTCCTGCAGTTCTGTATGATCAAGGTCATTAATATAGATCTTTTTCCTTGTTTTTTGTAAATATGGATTTGTTTGTATTAATTGACTTTATTTATGTTTTTCTTGCATGTTCCCTTGCTGTTTCTGTCCTTGTACAACTCTTTGTGCTACATTCCTTGTTGTATGAAAAGTTCTATACAAATATAGGCTTATTGATTGATTGATTGGCTCAGACATTAGAATGACAACATGTTGACATCATGGTGCAGAGCAGTGCTGATCTCTTTTGTTGTTGTACTTGGTTATGCTGCGTTTCTGCTTTTGCAGGTGTTTTCTGGGTCTGGGCTGTCTGGGGTTTCATTTCTAAGTTGCAGCTTGTTTGCAGTTAATGCATTGTTTTTTTTTCTTACAGCGTGTTGTTTCATTTGCAACGCATTTCTGTGTTTGTATTTTGTTCTGACCTTTGGTTGTATTTCTGTACTGGAATCTTTCCCATTTGCCCTTGTTGGCCACTGTAAGTCTCCATTCACAATAACCAAATAGTTTAGAAAGCAGTCATGGTAAGACGAGACAGAAACAGTCCAAAATGTGGCTTTATTTTACACAATGATACTTACAGCCCAACATGTGGAGTCTTTGGCTGTGTTGTATTAAGTGAGGGTGGAAACAGCAAAAACAGCTAAAACCTCTTGTCAGCACATTTAAAATCAGGAGTGCCATGTGTGTGTGATTGTTGACAGAGAAACCCTGTGATGGTTTGAAATTTTAACTTACAGAGGATCACCAAAAATTTATTTCAGAATCTACAAAGCAGGGCTGAGCAATATTTGGTAAATATGATATTGCAATAGAAGTATCTATTGTGGGGGTTTTTTCAAGGGCAATATCTAGATAAGTGGTATGTCTTTTCTTTATGTCAGTGTCCAAACCAATGTTCATTTAGTTAAATATTCACTAAAGACCCATATGAACAGTATGTTTAAAACTATGATCAAAGAAGATTAAAGAAAAGGAAAAACAGTTTTAAGTCTCTATTTGACACAACCTTTTTCAAACTGTAACATTGCTGTATTTTTATTGAGTATCGTCTGTAGCTCATACCTTTTGTATGAGTGCATGTACCATGGTCTCTGAGTAAGCCCACTAGTGATTATTTTTGACAGACTTTTACTTCACATAGGTAAGGAAATAAGAAAGAAACAAGTTTTGGTTTCAGTCAAATTATTTATAAACCATAGTTTGATGTGCATTGTGTCACGTGACAGACAAGTATCAGATTGATAAGCAGATTTGACAAAGGCATTTGGTGAAGTTAAATATGATCAACTTCTATCCTGAATACATGATGAAAGTAAAGAAGTTTTATGTCTGTGAAATATTCGTGTATTTGAGCTGCTTTACTTTACTAGAGCTCCAGTTAAGGGTTAACTTGACTCTCGATTTTGTTACTCTGTTACAAAATGTTCTGTTTTTTCCTCTCAGACTGATTAAATCATTTGTGTTAATCGGAAATGCCCCAAGCAACAAGGCAGGATGACCCATGAACAAAAGAGCCTAACATGGTTTTAAGAGCAAGAAAGAGAGCGAGTGGGAGGGAGGTGTATTGATGTAACATATTATTGTTGCAGCTCTCTTTAGATAACACTATTACCAAACCAATGTGAGAGTCCAGCTGTCTCTCTCATCACTAAAGGTGTGTTACCTGGACTGACTTACCTGTCCTCCCAGTGCCCCTCAGGATAAAGTGTTTCAACCAGGCCCCCGTGTTCTACCTCTCCACAGCACTTAGCAGTGATTAACCCTGGATTCGGCCGGCCCACCTGCCATCTGACTACCATTACTGCCCTGCTTATCTGCTTCTCCATCTCCCTACAATAGGGCCGGGGCCTGGGCTAGGCTGGGGGATCGAGCAGGGGAAGGGTGCCTGCTCTGTTTAATAATAAATCATTAGCTAAATACTTTTGTCCATTTGTGTCATGTTACATGTACTTCAATTTTCTGCTCTGTCTCTGTCCATCACCGCCCACACACACACACACACACTTTTCTCCCTCTCTCTCGTCACCAGCACTGTCTGCTGACACCATCCGCAGTGCCTGCCAGTATCACACTAATGTTTCCTGGTTTTTTTCCTCTTCCTGTCTCTAAAAGTCATTAAATCAAGCTGATTTAAATCAAAGAAAGAGTTTTTCTGTCTTCACATCGGCTGCCAATATAACCAATGGTCAGACCAGGCAAGAAAAGTAAAAATACAGGTCAATTTTCCCACCTTGGATTGATCAGATCTTATGTTGAGTATCCAAATAAATGCCTGGTTTGTGTTTTTGTCTATTTCTTAGAGAATGGTTATATCCTCAGTGGCACCATCTGAATTGGTATGTTTTGGCTGCTACTGTCAAAACCCTCCATTAAAGCATACAGACATAATGCTTGTATTTATGCCTCACTCTACACTTTCTTTCTTTGTCTTGCTCACCGTAAAAGGACACCCTCGAGGTACAACCGCTGTGGGGGATTTGTGTCAGAGGTTTCACAACACACACACACGCACACACACACACACACGCACATGCTTGACACCAGCGTCGGCAATCTGGACAGCGAGGAGTAGATAAGTCTGTTGGTTCATCTAACTTGTATAAAGTGATTATGGACATTCTGAGCCCTCCATATTTAGACTTCTTGACGCCCCTTCCTCAGGTCCACCCCCTCTGGTCTGACTGTTGTAATCTAATTTTCCGCTGACAGAGACCGTGGAGATCCTTGGGTCACGGTGCAAACCCTCCAGTCCCCCCCAACCCACCCACCCGCACCCCCTTCCCTGCACCCTCACGCTCTAACTATGAAGTCGCCATGCAGCAGACAGCACACATTAGATCTGTCTACCGCTTCGCCTGCTAACCCAACCAATCATAGCCCTGTGCTGCCTCTGCAATCAAAAAGAGAGATTAGGGGGAAATGGCGTCAGAAAGAAATTGCATTTATCCCCGTATCCGCTTTTTGTTGTTCCTATCATTGCTCAGCACCTTATAATACCTGTCAAGTTGAAAGATGAACCGTACATTGCATATACTTTTAAAGCTATGGAGGATGATTTAGGCGGATAAAAATATGGATGAAGAAAAAGTGTGAACTCTACTGCAGTTGGAGCCAAGAGAGAAGGCCACACCTGGAGAGGTCATGCTCCTTGTTGACCTTTAGCATATCCCCGACCTGATCCAGCCACAGCTTCACTACACATCACTCTACCTGTCAACACTTGTAGATGGCCTCGCTTGCTACTGTTATCTGCAGTGGAGAACAGTTAGGTGCCCTGACTTGAGTAGTCCGTTGAAGGATTTATCTCAGTTGTTTAACTGTGGTATTAAAACTCAGATTTAAGTATCTGGCATAAGCCACTAAGATGCCATTTTGATTTCCTGTGAGTTGTCCTCACCTCTCATGTCTTCAAATAATCAGGCTGATATAGATTTTCCCTTTCATAAATAAGCAATAAGACTGATTTAGATTTCTGTATTGATGCTGAATGTACTTTTTATTCAGCATCTTGTGTTGTAGTACTCTGTTGGTAGGGTTCCTTATTTGATATTTGTTTTTATTAAGGAGCCAAAAAACCCTTAAAGCCTTGTTTTTTCAAGTTGGAGGTCTGATATTTTAGATGGCAAGTTGATTAAGGCCATCTTTATCAGATCTTTTTCGTTGCTTTTCAAAGGCTTCTTTAGCTAACAAGGCAAGCAAAGTGCTGCTTGAACAGTAGGGGTGCACAATACTGGATTTTTTCGACTATCAGATATGCTATTTCTAAACTCACTAACACTGCCTTTTTGTCAAAAGCACAAAGTCTCAGATGTAAAGCAAAAAAAGCAAAACACAACATTTGATTATCCAGTTGATGCGATTGCTATTTTTAAATGTAGACATTTAATGACAATAAGGTAAAGCATTATGGCACATTTGTACATTCTGCCAATAGAACAGTCGATATACAGCATATATTTGGCATGTACATTTGATATCACCACTGTCGAGCACAAACCTTTGAAATTAACAAATGACTACTTTGCAGGGGATGACAAAAATGTTCTACTGCTGAATGAATGAGTATTGTGTTGCCCTGATTCGATTTTTTTATACTTTTATTTGGTCAAAAGTTTATAAAACAGACTCACCAACATGGAAGTTTTTCAATAGCACTGTTTTATAAAAAAAAAAAAAAAGAAAATCTTAAAGAATTTGAGAAATAAGGTTTGAGCCTGACAGCGATGATACATTGCTGTAAATATCAGCAGAAAATTTCATGTCTGGCGATTATCACCTTTTTAGGCCATTGCCTGCTGATAGTGGTAACGCGCAGATCATATCCAGCATCTCCAATAAAGAATAATAATTAAAACATTTTCTGTCTGTGTGTGCTCCTTCACATGTCAAGAACATATCCTGTCATCAAAAATATTTACTTTGCACCTTGGTCTGATTAATTTCTCCCCTTGATAAAACAGCATTTAAGCACATACTTGAAAAATGTTAATATGCCATACTTATTTGTCATTTGTTCAATAGCATAGAGGAGCTTTTTTCTTAGTTGGTGTATTTAAAAGGTCTTAAAAAGTTTTAAATTTGATTTAAAAAGTGTATGGGAATTATACCCAAAGGGTTGTGTAATATGGATCAAAATCAGATCTTGATTTCCTTTTGAGGTAAAAGGAGAAACAGTCCATCTCAATCAGGTATAAAAAATATTGTTTGACTCAAAAGCCAAGGTGACAATGCTTTTTTTCTGTAACAAAGGCTGGCACAATTCCAGAATTAGAAATTTTAATATGATTCTACAAAAAACACTGATATTGGTACATTTTTAATACCTTGGCAACAAAAAAAAGAAGTCTCAGATTTCCCAGATTAGGTAATTTTGTTCTGCAAACTCCTTTGTGTCTTATCTACCCAAAATTTTGCAACATTTTCATTTAATGATGTTGACAAGGGTTTCTATTGTCTTAAATGTTTTACAGTCTTATGAAATTCCAATGGTTCAATGATTAGTGGTGTTATAAAGTTCAGGAACTTACTGATCAACAGTCATAATTTTAACCTGAAGAATCAGAGGGCTGTCATAATTGCACTAGGAGATTACTGACACATTAGAGCAATGTGGATTTGGCCTACAATTCCTGACAGTGGAAAACAAGAAATTAACCATTGTTTTGGGACCTCCACTGTTAATGCAATGGTATTGCAAGGACATCATATTGTAATATTTTACTGTAAACAATCTCTTTACTAAGCATTTGGCCTGCCATCATTTTTTTTGACCAGTTCATTTATAATGGCACACACCAATGGCCCCCTGAAGTCAGCAGATGTACGATGTTATTGTAACACACATGTAGCAACATCCATTGAAATAATATTTTCTACCCTTATATCTCATTCGAAAACATTTTAATATTTCCTGAAAAGCTGATCTCTCACCCAGCTCTAGTCCCCTCTCTCTCTTCCTCCCCCCTCTCTATCCTTCTGTATCCCTCCCTCTCTCCTGCAGGCCGTAGCATAGCCAGTAGCTGATAGGCATCTCCTCTGGAGTCTGCTGCAGTCTGCCCCAGCCTCAGACAAAGTGCCTCCACCAGACCAGTGAGGCACCCTGGGAACCTAGCTGCAGACCCCCTGGCCCCACCACCAGTCTGTACTGCATGTGTGTATATGTGTGCGTGTAAGAATGACGGGGGTTCAAACTGGAACCTTTGTGTGCTCAACCCTGGTGTTGTAAATGGGTTTTGTAAACTGGGAGATATGGAGATGTGCAGCATCAATGACATGTGGGCAACAGAGTGAATGTCGGGTTTATTCCCAGCATTCATCTGGAAGCAGTGTGACATACTATTACTGACTATTCATTCTATATGTTTGTATTCATGCGGCTGTGCTGTAGCCCATGTGATGAAGCCATATCAAGATTAACTGTTTCCACTATCCGTGAGACACTGATTCACACACACTTCATAAGCCATGCTCCCACTCTAAATCTGTGCTGGGCATCAGGGAACACTTGGCTTTTTGACTTTCATCAGAACTAGAAAGAACGAGACCAAGTGGACAAAAACAAGAAAAGCAGGAAATCAGAAGAAGTGCTTTTATCAGGGGCCCAGTGTTCAGGACCTGACACACACACACTTAACTCCAAAACACACACACACACACTTAACTCCAACACACACAAGCACACTCTTCCTGGACCTGACCCCCATATGACCCCGTAACTTTCCAACATTTGAAAACGCAGTCAAGACGGCTTTTCTCCCACTGGAGTTTATTTGTGTGTGTGAGCGAGTGTGTGCGTGCAGAAGTGTGTGTGGGTGCGTGCTTGCATTCCTCATAGGCTATCACCACCATCACTTGACAAGAATTATATAATTGCAGCCTGTGATCTCATTTTCCTCAAAGGCTATTTTGAAGTTTCCTTTCCTCTTTTGCTCTTTTTGTTTCCTGTGTGTCCCACTTGTTTTAATGTTAAAATGACTCGCGTTAAATCATCCATCTTTACCCTCGCTGCCGTGCCGTGCCGTGCCACTCAGCTATGGGTTTGATCTCTGCTTGCTGTTTGTGGAAACTTTTGAAGACAAGGACAGAGTTTTTAATGGAGCATTTCTCTTGTAAGAGGAAACTCCTCACTTTACTGTATCCACTTTTGATAATAAAATTTCAGAAGTGGGGATAAAACTCATTCATGTAATTTTTATTTACACAGAAATTTCTGTAAGAAACAAGAAAAAATATCTGATGAGCCAAATGAAAATTCCCCCACCCCCAAATACATTTAATTTATTATTGTGCCATTAAAATCAAGTCAATATTATTGTGATGACAAAAGTTATGCTATTTATAGCATGCAATAAACTCCTGATTATATTATTAGTATTTTAGAAACTGTGTTTAAAAATATGTGTCTGATTGATAATTAATTTCCAAGTGCATACATTTTCTTTTATAACTAAAAATCATCGTATATGTTTGGTATAAGATGATGTTTGTGTTGATGTTTCAGTGTTTTTTACTGTAAAACTTTTAATTCAATTGAGAAAAGCAATACAAAATGCAATGCAAAAATGCAAAAATAAATAGCCTAATTTTCAAACATTTCATTAAGTGCTATAAAGCATTCATGCAAAAAGCAGATTATATTTTTCAACTTTTTAAACACATTCCCCATTGCTTGATACAAATGATTTAGCCAGTGATTTTGTACTTTGACACTCTGTAAAGCTGAGCCTAAAAAAATAATCCATATAGTTCAACTCTCTGTACTGTATCTCTTTCCCTGCAGCTGCAGTTCAGTCTTAAGTCAATAGAGGGCAGAAGTGATCTGCACAGGCCAGTCTGATGAGGGCAGACAGAGCCATAAGGAGACTGTTTATGTGTGTACAGGTGTGAGAGTGTTGGAACCCCATCTCTCAGAGCCTTGTGGGTCATCTGCCTGTATTTTGGTTTTCATGCATCTGCTTGATAATGCCACTGATGAAACTCTTTATACTGCAGCCTGGTTGATGAATCCCAAAAGAATGTAAAACACACGTAAACCCACCATGATTCTGAACAGGTAAACAACTAAGTACGACATGCCATGTGACTCTTGCTCTTTATTCAGCGTTTTAAGAAATCCTTGGTAAGCCATCATACAGTGTTTACTATCATAGATATCTTAGATTTAGTCCTAGTCTTTAGACTGAAATGCCTGGTCGTTCAAGTCAAATATCATTTGTGGTTGATTTGAACAAGCACTAACATTTGGTCAAGTTTTGGACAAGAAGTCCTTGCATTTAGTCAGGGCTGAAAAATTCTGGAAAAAAATATTTTTGCATTATTTTTACCTTCTTGCGATATGCATTACAATTTTTAAGGGCAAATTTCAGATAAATGATGTGTCTTTTTATTCCTAACAAATGCCTTTTTTATTTAGATGTTCACTACAGATACATATAATGCTTTGTCAGAATTTTGATAAAAACAGACTAGAGAAATAGCTCAAAGTCTTTATTTGACATGGTTACTCTTTGAACTGTTACACTGCTGTTTCTGTAACAACCATTGCTCGTAGCTTATGAGGCATTGTCAGAAGCCCAAACATGTTTACTGCTGGTAACATGAAGACGCTGAGTAAGCCTACTAATGGTGACATCTGAAAGACTTT
Source organism: Cetoscarus ocellatus (assembly GCA_037902135.1). Classification (NCBI taxonomy): domain Eukaryota; kingdom Metazoa; phylum Chordata; class Actinopteri; order Labriformes; family Labridae; genus Cetoscarus; species Cetoscarus ocellatus. Next base: position 1,430,922 of record JBAMNC010000573.1, read on the forward strand.
TAGTAAAGGACACAGGGAAAGGTGCAGTTTGGTTTCCATTAAACATCAAGCAATGGGTGCATGATGTGCTTTGAGTCATTACTAATCAATAAACTTAGCAAAAGTTAGTTGTTATTATCCAAAATCAAAACCCTTATTGATATTTCTTTGGAATCTTATCGATACAAGAATGAGTACTTTTCTGTTATTTGGTGAAAGATTGTTTTGCATTTGCATTGCAACAGAACTCATGCTGCCTTTACAGTGCTGAGACAGAACATTACAGATATTAAATTTTACATGTCAGACAATGCACCCCTAACATTTATTCGCCTTGTTGGGTTGTCAAGAAGAAAAAATAGGAAAAAATACATTTTATCATTGATTTTTTTATCATTAAAAAAACATTTGTTGCAAGTTACTGCCTCTTTCTGCCCTGAAACACTGTCATATTCAGGGTTCCTGCAGGTCCCTAAAAAGTCTTAAGTTTCATTATTAAGGTTTTAAACCTATAAAAAGCCTTCAATTCTTTTTGTTAAACCTGTGAGGGTTCTTTGATTTTAGATGGCATGTTGTTTCAGATCATAGATACCAAATCTATTTGTGCTGTTTAACAGTTCTTTAGATAACACTGGAAAACTGGCTGAGCATAAAAAATTCATATGCATACCGACATTCATTATTGTTTTTCTCTAAAGTTCCAAAAAAAGGTCTTAATTTTTCTCAGCTTTGGTCTCAAAAAGTCTGAAAGTTTTCAGTTTAATTTAAAAACATGTCATTATTGAAAGCTTTAGATGGTCCATCTGATTTTAATGAGATATGCTGTTATCCTTTAATTGGTTTAATTGGTTTATTTTTATATTTCTGCATTTCTTAAAAAGTATTATTTTCTTTTGACATACAGTGTTCTAAATCTAATTTGTCAAATGCAAAACTCAATCCAATGTACTGGCTGTCTAGGTCATTTATTTCCCTAACAATTTCATGAAAAAGGAATGAGCTGTCTTTTTACTGCCTCCATAAATCAAATAGTTTCAAATGTATGAAGGAGTTAAGTAGCATTGCTGCCCCCCTCCCTGCAGTTTGGTGGCTTTATTGTCATGCTGTCCTTATCTCCGATTGACACCTCTGGAAACGTCCCAGGAGAGGAGCAGATTTGCTGCAGGATTAAACTAATTTACCAGATGATTGAATGTGAGTCCAAAGCCACTCTTTTGGAAAAAATGCAAAGGGGGCTCATGTCCACCCCTCCTGTAGCCATGATACATGAATGACTTGGCAATCGCATGACTGTGTGTACGTTTGAGTGTGTGTTGGGTATTTATCTGCATTATGACTGCAAGAACAGCTGATACGAAGACAATGTCTCTGGAGATAAATTGAATGGTGTGTTCAGACAAATTGTATTTCTGTGTTGTTCGGCACTTTTTAGGCTTATGTGACCAGAGATCCGGGTAACATTATATTGACATCAGCTATATAAGTAATCAGTTAATTATGATAACAAAGATATATATACACCATATTGATGCATTTGTCAGACATCACTGAAGTGTTTGTAAATAATCAAAATATTTGTAATTTATTGTTGATTAAATCATATGTAATTTACAGACCACAGCTATTAATGCTGAATTGGTTCATGTGTTAAGCATTAGCAGACATTTAATTTGTCCTCAATTAAGCATCAATAATCTTTTCATTTAGTTATAAATACAGTCATACACACTTTATTGATGATCAGTTGTTTGCTTTGGGTTGAGGAAGAGGCTTTTCCGCCTATATTGTTGACCAAGGGGATTCTGCCTTTATTGGAGTCAATAGGACCTTACAAAACTATTCACAAGACTGTTCAGAAAGTGGGCATAGAGAATAGGAACATTACACACAGGAATAAGGTCCCACATCAGCTTATTTTCAGTGAATTGAGCCCATTATATACCAATGACCGAAAGGGACTGATTAGGTTTTTCAGACGCATTTTTTACTTCTTAGAAAATACTAAGTTTCAGCTGAGTACATTCATAAATTTGTTGCAAAAAACAAACAAACAAACAAGAATTTAAATACTGTCATTTATTAAAAAAGTGGTGGGAAATGATAGAGAAATATTTTAAAAAACAAATGTATTATGTTTCAATGGTTTGTTGTTTGTGCATGGTGCCATCATGGAAACCCTGTCTTTTATTGCAGTGTTCTTCCTTTGTCTGTCTTCATGTTTACTTTTAAATATTATTGAAAGTTACTTGGGAGTGATGTGGAGGTCCGCATGTGGCCCCCAGGCCACCGGTTGCCCATCCCTGGTCTATTGGTTCTGCTTTAAACTACACATACGTGTGTAGTTTAAAGCTGGACTGGCTGCAACACAGACACAAGGCATTTCAATGAGATCATTTTACTGTTTACCTCTTCTGAGGGCTGCATGTCCTCGTGTATGAATCTTGCACTACTGTCCGTGTTGGCAGGGGGCATGTTGAGGAGGACATGGTTGCACAAGTCCGACACTTGACAAAGCACCGCTGGACTTTGGTAGATGGAAGGCTAAAAAAGGGGCCCACAGATTTGTTGTAGATGAGGAATGGGCCAGCTGCTTTGAACAAAATCGACACACAGCCCAGTCTTTGTTTATTTTACCATGGGCAGTGGGAGGCCCAAAGTGCTTCCACGCAGTAGCTTTTTCTGTCCTCCATTTTCCTGAGGTGTTGCTGTTGTTGACTACAGAGACGGTTGGGTTGTGCTGGGAGCGCTCTCTGTTTGATCTGGAGGTTCATTGCTTCATGTGTTCTATTGTGCTGTAGAGCTGAATATTTTATATTAAAATGTGTATTTACAGTTGAAGCACAGATTTTTATCCCCACTGAACGGATATTCGAATATCAAGTATATGGTGTCAACCCTACCTCACATGGCTTCATCCAATCCTTTCTACAGTCTACGGTATTACGTAGCAACAGAAGTAAATCATTGTCTGAATGTATCGTAGATGGAGACAAAGAAAATAAGGCTCTGGAAGTTGGGCAGACAGCGTCTCCTCTGTAAGATGTACCAAACTAAAGCTAATTTCTTTTTAGACTCTTCAGTTTGTTCACGTTCTTCATAGTCTCCCAAATATGTAAGACAGAAAAAAAGATGGGAACATTTTCCGTGTGTCCAAACCAATTTGTGCCTGAGGGATGTTTCTTAATTGGAACACATTCAAGAGAACACTTACACGCTCCCGAGTGGTGTACAAAATATTACATTAATTAACATGCAAAACAGTCCCGCTCGGCTCATGCACACACAATCACAATGCAGGCACGCACAGAGATTGCAGCGACAGCACAAAACACACATAGGCCAAGAGGAAATAAGGGCAAAGAATAGGAAGGAAATTTGCTCGAAAATTTAGCTGTAAGCCTGCTGAAGATCTTATTACATAGGCTGAAGATAGAGATCTCAGCTGGAATAATACTTAGCACATGCTGCCCTTTTAATTAAGCAGTAATATCAGCAGAGAGGGGTGGAGAGCAAAATCTCTCTGGTTCTGTCTTCATCTTTCTCGCTCGCTCTCCTCCATATCACAGTTCCCCATCTTTACCCTCTGCTCCTCTCTCTCTCCCAATAATCTCCTATGAAAGGGACGGGCCGAGGTGTGAGTAGGGGGCGAGGGAAAGGAGACCCACTCCTCTGTGAACTGAGTGTCTTCTTAAAGGCTGTACACATGTTTCTGTGTTTTTGCTTCACTCAGGTTGTCTGAGCGCCCTGCCGATGGCCCTCAGGCTCTCACTTTAAGCCGTGTTTGTTATGTGTTTAAGAGGCGACACGCATGTTTCCGCTGTTTATGCACGTTCTGCTCCTGCGTCTAGGTGAGGACCACCTCTTGAGTCAGTGGGTGGTTCATGGGCACCTTTTCTACCAGTGTGTCAGAACTGAGGCCCCTCAGCCTGAGGGCACATTGGGGCCGTCCTCCTGTGGCCACGATGCCTTATAAGAGTGCAGGATAGGAACCAGTTGTCCAAACAGGGCCGGTCGGTCTGGTGGGGTCTGACAATCAGGATCTCTCCATGGGGCAGCTTTCAGGGACAGACCATCGGCGTCAGGACCCCGGACCTCATTAGGTTTAGGTGCAGAGTGTTTTGATGTTAAATTCAACAATATTCGAGTGCTCTTGGTTTAACCTATGGAGGTCACAATAACCAAGAGGTAGTATGGAGTTGTAATATTTTTCAAACAGTGTTAAGAACAGGGAAATTCAAAGATGAATTATTTTAAATCTAAGTGTATTCAGGCTGAAAATGTTTCAGCGGGTTGTGTTATGCAAAGAAAACTGTTCAAATTTAGCGTTATTTAATACAAGATCATGGCATCAGCAGGTAAACAGATCAAAGTTGGTTTAACAAGTGGAGTGTTGTTGATATAAATTAAGCCATAGATGCTACCAGTGGCAGGTAACGGTGGCAATTTAGGCAGAACAGTTGATCGGGAATGTGGGCCTGCACTGATACTAAAAAAATATGTTAACTGACTTAAATCTGAAGCAGACAACTTGATTATATTACTTTAATCCTTAAGCAGTCCAACCACTTGGCTCCTATTACTAAAGAAAGCCTCGCTAAAGCTAGCTGTTAGTGGGCAAGAGGCAGGGTACACCCTGCTGGTCGCCAGTCAATCACGATCCAGAGGCAGTGTGCTCTGTATAATGTGGTCAACGCACATTACTGCTTAATTCAAAGGGCAGCATCTTCTTCCCACCAAGCTTAGACAAAGCTATTAGCTAGGGATGCACGATATTATTGGTTTGATATCGGTATTGGCCGGTATCAGCCTAAAATTTAAGTATCGGCCGATATTGAAAGTTTTTATATATATATATATATTTACAGCCGATATATCGTCCACACATATCAGCCATATATCAGCTGGAATATCGACAAATTACACAAATGTACAATGCTAATGCACCTCCTCATCACTGCATGGATACATTTAAAAATCAAGGGTTTCATTTTTTGCAAGAGTTAAATTCTGTTATTCCTGTTCCTTGCAAAAATATACTGTAACACTGAAAGAAACAAGTCCATTTTTGTTAAATACAGAGCTTGTGCCCTTGATCAGAAATATCGGTGTTTGTATCGGCGATAATGAATAAAAAATATCGGCATATCGGATATCGGCAAAAATACAATGTTGCGCATCCCTACTATTAGTCATTATGCTGCTAACACCTTATATTTATTACCTTCTTCTTCATCTTTTGAAGAGCAAAACTATCAAATGCAGTTGTTCAGACCGAAAAAAAACACCTACAGTTAAAAAAACACCCCAAAATTCACGTAATAACAGTGAAAAAAACTTCAGATAAGGCAAAGAATAGCTTTCGGTCCTGCTTAAAACTACTTATCATTCACCTTAAAAATCGAATCTTTATCACATCACATTCTCACAGATTTTGCTGATTCATTTGGCTGATACTTTTGCTGAATTTATTATAGAAATTTAAATCTGCCAAGAAATAATTCGCTTTTAAGCTGTTGGGATCTGTTTCAATTTCATTGATTCTGATTTTGATTCTGGTTCTGCTTATTAGTTCAGGTTCTTCAATGTTCCAAAATCTGATTCTTAATATTTTTTCTAGACTAAAATAAATGAATGTTTGTGTTCGATAATTTTGCCTGCCATTATTGATAGCCTACATAAGAGTTAGTTCTGAATTGTGACAGATTTTTTTCCCTTTGAATCCATAAAACAAAAATTACTCTTTTAATAGGGACAATTAACACAAATCATTATTAACCAAACCAAGACTGTTCAATTAAATATTGTCAAAAAGAATAACAGAAATATAAAAGTTTACTATTTTTATTCATCATTATAATATCTTTCTTGTTATTTATTCTGCTAACTGTTTTAGATAAAACATTTTAATGAAATGATATGGAACAAGGTTAAAATGTATGGATATTACTGCAGATATGCAAAAAAATGTTTTGCATACATACAAGGTGCTGACAGTGGCGAAAAAGTAAAAAAAAAAAAAATTCAGAACACATCTTAGCACTTGTCTTTCTCCTTCCTCCTCATTCATCAGTACCTGGAAGAGCTCGGCCATATGCAGCCGCGTTACTCCCATAATGTGCCAACCAGTCAATGACAAATATAAAAAAACATACATATAGGAAAATTTGTCAGAAGTGGTAATGAATATCTTGGATACAAAAGTATTTCTAAGACTATACAGCTTTATTTGACAGTTTCTGTTTGTGTTAACTCATTTATATGCATTACTAAATGAAAAAAAGGAAAGTCAGTAAAATTTAATTAACCAGGAAAAAAATTGTTACTTGCACCAAAATAGTAGCTGAAATTGGCTTGAATTCTGCGTTTAGGGCATCAAAACAAGTTTTAGTATTTTTATTTGAGTTTAAATATATCAGTATTGATTAAATGGCACCTACCTTTTGTTAAAATGTAAGATATTGTTGTGAACATTAACAAAATGGCTTTTTGGTGATGAGGACAAAATAAAGTTGCCCTCTTGGTAACCAAAGTTGCATGAGCTGTTAGTTTCTTTTTGGGTAGATTAGCAAAAGAAAAAAATGACTTAATGTGATGGCAACACAGCAGATCCTTGGAGATTGAGAAAACATTTTTTGACATCGGTAATCTCACCAATGTTTCACCGTTGAAGATGTTATTCCTTATGAGATGAATGAATCTCAGTCACTTGGTATTCATTCAGGACTGGAGATGGTTTGTGGGACCCAGGCCTTCAAACCACAATATTATTCTGTCCAAAAAGTGTATTCCAGAGTTATTGACCTCTGTCATTAGTGATTTAATCTCTGTATCAAAACAATCAGGAAGACAATACAATATCCTTGTTCTAAGTTTTAATATTAGTTAGTTGTACTTTGCGGTGGTAAATACAGCAGGTGAGCTGAATGCCTCCTTGTTATACAGTATTACTGTCCTCAGGTAGAAAGCCTTTAATCCTTTGAGTATGTTATTTAATCTAGTGGCTGAGTGATGCCTATGTGCTCTTCCAATTGTACGACATGTCGCACATAAAGCCTTTATTCAGATGTGTTAACCATTGCTCTGTGCTCCATACAAGTGCAAATCGAGTTAACACTCTCTGTTCGCCTGTGTCCACACACCCTGCGCCTGTGTCATTACTCTGCACGCTGGCAACGGAGCTCGCTCTGTTATTCTGCACACGCACACTCGCACACGCTCGCCCTGCACACACGGGAGCTCCAAAAGGCCACATGTTAATCAGCTGTGAGTTAAACTTGCAGCAGAGAAAAGACAACAGATCAGCTCAATGAACACAAAAAAGAAAGTGCTCTCTGCACACATACACTCAAACACACACACGGCCTTAGCCATTGCACCTGCAGCTGAGGGGCATTGTTCCAGCAGACCCCCTCCTCTCGCTGTCTCTCTCTCTCTCTCTCTCCGTGTCTCTCTGGAGGAAAGCTGTTTTGTGGCTGCTCTTTTCTCTCCACCCTGGGCCTTGGCCTTTCTACAGAGCACCCCTCCTTTCTCCCGTTTCCCTGGGTCGCTTCTCTCTCTTACGGAGGTGCAGGGTGCCCCTCGCCTGCCTCACTGCAAACACAGCTGACAGAGGGCTGCTCACGTGCCGCTCCACAGGGCCCCAAAATCCCTTTGAGTGTGTGTACGAGAGCTAGTGTTAGAGAAAAAGTGTATGGGGGGGTTTGTGTGTTTGAGGAGGATCTATACTATTCATCCCATTTCTCTTGATGCTGCTGATGTCTGTCCATCTTCAATTGTTTGGTCAGATGGATCCCTTAAAAACACCCAACATACCATGAAATATAATCTTATTATGTTAACAGCTTTATACTTGAAAGTAAGAGTGAAAGCAGGATTGCCTTTATCCTATTCCTCCAGTTTTGTTTAACTCTGTTGGACCACAGACTATTAAAATGTATTTTATTACAGTCAAAATTGCTGCAAAGTACCTGTGCCACTGAGCGTTGTTCTGATTCAGTTTTTATTAGGGATTCAACAATTCTCAATAAAATGTTAAACCATTTGGTATGACGTTCATGGTTCAGTATGCAGGTTTGAATTGTGGTATTTTCATTTTGAATACAAACAGCTCCTATCTCTCTGTATTTGCCCTGTTGTGTTTGAGCCAAGAGTCAGAGAGCATAGGCAGAGTAAACTCCTGCAGCTAGTAGCAACGCGCCTAAGTTGAGCCAAGAAATCACATTACCTTGAAGAAGAGAAGCAGCACTATGCACCCACACTAACAATATGAGGGACCCCTGATTTTTCAAATCTGTGGTTGGAGTAGGGGAAACTCAAACCTGAGGATCAAAAAAGTTTGAGCTTATCAATATGGCTATGGAGCCTTGTGGATCCAGTTACAGAGCGTAATTTTTCAAACCCCTAATATGCAAACATGCATCAGATTTTGCAGGGGGGACATAAACTCCAAGCACATCAGCACAGTGCATTTAATCAAGCTGAACATACTTTTACATGGACTGGAATAAAAAACGTGGGTAACTGCATAACAAACTCATGACATACTGGCCTCTGCAGCAAAAAAATATCCTCATCTGCTCAAAAAAGTTGTGAAAAGAACACCTAGACTTTGTTAAAGTCCTGATGGTTAAAAAGTGTAATCAAATCCTTGTTGAAATTGGTAGGATGACAGTAAGCAAACTTGAGATTATGATGTATTCAAAGAAAGCTCAGACAAATTGAAAATAGATGATTACGTAAAGTGGTATCAAGAAGTGATTAGATTTAACATCAAGAAAAGGAAAATTAAGTGTTTTTTTAAAAACCTAAATTTTTGCATTTGGTTTCAGGTCAAATTTTTGTGTTTTCCGGCATTATAAAAAGATGTATGTAGATTTTCCCTAGGGGGAAAAAATTGAAAATCTTGTTTTTTCAATTTGTTATTTTTTAGTTAATATTATAATCTACATCAAAGATGTTTAAGGATTTTTTTGCATTAAAGTGAAATGAAGAAATTGTTCAGGAATGGAAAAGTGTTTTGTTGCATCCCTAGTTTTTAACAACCCCATAGACAACTTGAAACAAAAAAACACAATGTGACGTGGGATAAATGACTGCTTTCAAGAGGTTTTTATTGACCTGTTTGTTCTTAGAGTATGTTTCATCTCCACTCCTCTTGGAAAATCATTCTGTCCTTGGCCCTAATGCCATTTTGCATTGCTCTCCTCTTTGGCTCCCTGTCCCATTTGTCACCACAGCTCGTATTGCTCATTCTCACTGATCATCCTATCACAGTGCTATTTTTCATATTTCTCATATCCGCTCCCCTTATCTCTCCTGCAGCGCCTGGCCCAGACACGCAAAGCTAATACAAGCTCCCAATACGTGCACAGAATTCAGGGACCAGGGATCACAGCGGTGTGAAATACATATAGATTTCATACGTTATTCTGTGTTTGCTTGTAATAGGATCCGGCTTATCCCATTTCCAATAACTCAGTAGATAACATGAGAGTACACATTGTTGATCAATGAGAAAGTGGATTTCTCACAGGCCCGTGGATATGAATTTACTCAACCCTAACAAATTAGGACAATGGCGGAAATGGCAGCCATTCTGATTATTTGCTGTGTCTGTAATTGACTGAACACTTGACAATTAATGGACAAAAATAACAGCTGGCACCACTTAAAGAAATACAACCAACCAAGCTTTGAAAGTTTTGATGCATTTATGTTTTTCAAGGTAAACTTCAAATGTATATGTACATTAACAGAGCAACAAGAGGTAAAGTGAATGGAAACTTTAAGGTTCAGCATTGAAGATCTACATTTAATCATCTGCTCTCCCCATTGAAGGGTGTAAACTCCAGAACACATCACCAACTGAGATAAAACTGATCACAGATATAAAACCTTTCATAAAAAAGGACCATAAAAAAGCTACTTAAAATCAGATCTGTGGTCATTTTTAGATTGTTGTGCTTTTACATTACTATACATAATGGTTAATTAAGTTTATGTCTTGACATTTTTTGGTACATTTATTAAATTTTCAAAAGTGTAGTACTTTGCTTTTTAATTTATAATATTGTATTTTTTATACTGATTCAAAAGCCTAACTGGCGACAAGAGATAGAAATTAGATATAAACTTTATGTGCAGCACATCAGCTTCAAGTTCTGAAACTGTTAAGCTATATTATCCCTATCAATTTGTGCAGTTGCTTACAAAACCTGCAGAAAACCCCCTCACACACACGCAGAGCTGCATGTCTAAGAGCACATGCGCATATGCAAGTGTGTTTGTGTCGAGGCTGTGATGGATGAGCCTCTGTAACTGCTGGCTGAGTGCTGTTTGTGGTATTCTAACCATGCTGCTTATATGTTTTACTGCCCTGCTGGGCTGCCCTTTTATAAAGACCCTGCCTGGCTGTATCTATCTCCCCAGGTTAAAACAAACACAAACGCCCACCACCACAATACAGCCTTCCAGTCCGGCCTGCTTGGCCTGGCCTCCTCCTTCCTTGGCTCCAACAGCTCCGTCCAGGGGGCAATAAACTCGTTATCTCCCCCTCTCAGATCCTAATCTGACGGCCCGCCGCCCCGCGCGCTGCCAGGTGACCTGGGGTAGGGTAGGGTGAAGGCGGGGGGGGGGAGTTGAAGCCCCTCTTCAGCTCTTACTCCTTCAACTCTAGCTCCCCTCTGCTTGCCTTTTAAATCCCTTCAGCTTTCCCTGCCTGTCAGCACCATCTTAACCCCCACCTTCTGAAACCCCTCCCCTGCCTCAGGCTCTGACGACCTCCTCCTTCTCCTCACCCCCTTCTCCTCCTCCCCCTCCCTTTCAGCAATTAACCCAGCTATTGATCACAGCAAAACTCTAAAGGCTGGTAAGCTGCAGGCAGGCTGGTTAAGGTCTATACAGGAGCCTACACAAGGCCACAGCGCTGATAAAATTGTTTCTGGTAAAATCGTCCATTAATTTTTGACTTAGAACAACATTAAAAAGATAAATAAATGTTTGACAAATGATGGACGTATCAATATCTAAGTGTAAGACACATATCAGTGTTAAAGTTTTGAGCCTTACCTCAAGGTGTAATGTAAAACATACAGTGAGTCAGATCTGCAGGACATGCTTAAAGTAGTACTGTCCTGTCAGTATAGGCAGTGGTATGGCTGGGATAAGGTACAGATGTATTTTTAAGCAACGTATAAGTTTAGATAGTATCATTTACTTTATAGTTGTTTAGCTAAATTGAGGCTGAATGGTAAAATGAAAAATACTGCCTCTTTGTGTTCAAGATACCAGACAAGCAACAGAATGATGTTTTTTTTTGCTGATAACGATAAAACGTGGCAAAAATGTTTGAGCATGTTAAAGCTGTTCTGCCTTTTACATTAGCAACACAAAGTGCATTATCATTATGTAAAATGTTAAGCTGTAGCCTCAAACCTCAAGCCTTTGCAAAAGAATTGAGACAAATATTGAATGTCGCCATTCAACTAAAAAAGATTAAAAATTGAATTATTATACAGCCCTTGGTACAGGACATTTTACAAAGAGCAAGATGTTGGAGGGACATTGCCTCCAACAGTGGAGTCATCACACACCAAATGTGAGGCTACCTTCCATTAGTCAAGGAAAAACCTTTAGATGTTATATTTTACCTGTTAAAAAAATCATTCAAACAAATTGAGGTAACTATAACAAAAATCTAAGAGTTTGGATTTGTGATAAAATAACTAAAACAAAATCAACAAAATGTGAGATTATTTCAGCTTGAACACCTCCAAACAGAGTGGGGGTCCCCAGTCTCCAGCACTGCCTTTTCGGGGGTCACAGGCTAAAAGGTTTTGGACCCCCTTTTTTTAAATACTGACCTCCGCTTTCCTCTTAGAGTATAGACATGCTGTATTCAGACAAATTTAAAGACTTTAAAAGTCGCCTTTCATGTTGTGTCATTTCATTGAAAATTGTGTGTATTTAAATGAAAGCTGGCATTTATACTCATGTAACATGACTTTATTTTTGACAGAAATTGAAACGGCATTAGGAAGGACCTGTGGAGGTCTTGGCAGCAGTCGTCACAAACTTTAAGTTTGAAAAAAATCCAGGGAGCACATGCTGCACCAGCCTTTACTTCGGAGGAGTGGACACTTTACACAGATTCACTTACCACACAAAGGACTTGAATATTATTCAGAAGTAGACCAATAATTACTTTGGATTCTATAAGGAATTCATAGATAGATACATTATGTATCCCAAGACCATTAATCAATAATCCTGTACAGACGCTCACCTGAAACTTTGTTAGGTACACGTGTAACTCATGGTGTGCAGAAGCATTTCCATCCCTGAATGCACAACACATCAAATCTGGTAGCATATGGGCTACAGCAGTGGTAGGCCACACCGGGTGCCACTTCTATCAGCAAAGAACAGGAAACTGAGGCTACAATTCGCACAGGTTCACCAAAGTAGATCAATAACACACTGAAAATATATTGCCTGGTCTGATCTGTCTAGATTTCTGCTGTGACACACATACACTAATACATAAAATAAGATTAGATTAGATAGAACTTTATTAATCCCTTGGGGAGACTCCTTCAGGGAATTTAGGATTACAGTAGCACTGAATAGTAGTAAATATATCCTATCAACATATATATTGATAGGGTCTGAATTTAAATAATCAGTATGACAACATGGATCCATGCTGCCTTGTATAATTGGCTCAGGCTGGTTGTTGTTGTGTGATGGTGTGTGGAGAATATTTTCTAAGCACACTTTGGGGCCTCAGTACCCACTGAGCAGTGTAAACACCACAGCCTATGAGTGCTGTTGCTGATCATGTCCAGCCCTTCATGGCCTCAGTGTACCGACTGTTTCTTCTGACTGCTACTTCCAACAGGATGGCCTGCCATGTCACAAAGCTCATGTCATCTTAAACTGATTTCTGGAGCATGACAATAAGCTCACTGTAATCCAGTGGCCTCCACAGTCATCAGATCCCAAATCCAATAGAGCATAAGATGTGGTGGAATGGAAGATTTGCATCATGGAAGTGCAGCCAACAAATCTGCAGCAACAGTAGGGCTGTATGACATCTGGTCAAACTTACATTACCTCTGGCAAAGTAAATCAGATCATATTTCTGATAGAAATTAAATCATACTCATTAAATGCAGAGCAATTAATTTAAATGGATTACCACTTGTTGTAAACTACTTTATTTATTTCAACAGACCTTTTAGTAACTATTGGATTTCAATTTAAAACTGTCTTCTACCTACTTCACTCAATTGCTGCAGCTCTCAGACAGCCACACAGACAAGGGATGGGAATCCAAAACCAAATACAGTTAAGAGTCGATAACCACTCCGTCAAAGAACTGATATCATTCATCTTTTTTCTTATCAGTTCATTTAACTTTTTACTGCATGTCTTGCAAATCAAGGGCCTCATGTTTTCATCAGAGGCAGCCTTCAGAAAGTATAACAATGAAGTAAGTAAATGTATTCATGGCAGACAGAAGACTGTGCTTCAGGCCCTGTTTACACGGAGACGCTCTCACCTGAAACACAAAGGTTTTTCCTTTGCGTCTTCAAAAATCATCTGCGTTCAGACGGAGAATCGAGAACGACTGAAAACGCTGTAGTGTGCTTGCCAGTCCAGTAGATGGCGATGTAGGTTTGCAGAGACACAGCGCTGTTACAACACATGTACGAAGAAGAAAAACATTTCACAAACAACAATGGCGAGTAGACACACGAAGACGCGGGAGTTTCTTGTCTGGACAACAAATCTGTCGGGATAGTTTTGTCTGGATAACAAACCGAGCACGGTAAGCATCACACGTTACTTGGTAGACGGCCGAAGCTGTTGTTGTTCCTGGTATGCGTGCGCAGCCTTCATGTGAAAGAGTACTGCGCATGCGTAGACGTCAGCGTTTCCCCCTGAAACGATGAATCCTGTTTACATGAGGCCGGGTGGCGATGCGTTTTGAAAACTCTCCGTCTTGGACCCTGGTTTCAAAAGTTAGCGTATTCCAGCACTCCGGGCACTGGTCTCATGTAAACGGGAGGCTAAAACGCAATCAAAACTCTTCGGATACGACCGAAAACGGACATTGGACATTGTTGACATTGAAAACTTATGTCCAGTAGGCCAACTTTATCACACAGAAAATACACAGTAAGAATCATTAAATAATTGGATCAGTTAGCAGAATCAATAATGGCATTGGTATCAATAAAATTTTAACAATTCCCGTCTCTAACACAGACACACCCACAGGGAGATGAGGAGGAAATGAAGGGGAGGAGAATTTGAAGTGGAGCATTACTCTTTGAACTTTACAAATAAATCTGTTGTTGACTTTGGTCTAGTGCTTGTACCTCACAGCAAACAGGTTGCTGGTTGACTCCCTGAGTCAGTCCCAAACAGCTGTTGGGTTAACTGGTGACTCTAAATCATCCATAGGTGGGAGCACGTGTGAATTATTGTGTATCCCAGTTTGGGATGGCTGGGATAGGCTCCATCCCTTGACAACAGTGAAAGGGATAAGCAGCATAGATATTGGATGGATGGACTATTGTTTAAAATGTTAGCAACTATTTCCAGCTGTTTTAAAGCTTATTATGTCATTACCTCTGCCAAGGAGGTTATGTTTTTGCCAGCATTTGTCAGAATGTTTGTTTTTGTGCATGTATACTTGAAAAGTGAGCAACGGATTATGATTACATATTCTGTGAATGTATGTTATGGCACAAGGAAGAAGTGCTTATATTTTGGTGTTGATCCAAATCCAGATCTGGACCCACATTGTAAGGATTTGTCAACACTGCGAGATAGGGCAGTTTCCAATGTTTTAATTAGTTTCAGCTTTGATACAGTATCAGCCTGATGCTTTTGATTTGAAATGGAACAAAAGAACAAAAAAAATTGAGCTTCCTCAGACTCTCACACCACCTTCAGCTCTCCCCTACAGCTGCAGTGTAAGTGGCGAATCAGTGACAATTAAGTGAAATTAACAGACTGTGGTCTCAGCATTAAAAAGACTGAATGGGAACCCAAAAAACAATTCCAGTTGAGAAACAGCTAGCCTAAGAAATTGATAACATTTGTCTTTTTGCTCAACAGCAACCTGCAGGAGCATTTGTCTATGCAGCACAGCAAAAAATGTCAGGCGTGCTGTGTGTCTGATGTTGTTGGCACTGAAAACCTGTGCAGGAAAATCCATAGGAATGAACTTTAGTTTGTTTTCTTACTCCTGATGGGGATATCAGAAAACTATATTGGAAAACTGTAGTTTTGGTTTCAATCAAACAACACTGAGTTAAATTTATCTCAATAGGTGCCTTTATCAGCAGCTGTCCACAATACTATTGTCGCTGTCAGCAGGCAGCAGCAGACACTGACTAACCACTGTAGCTATGGCAGCTTCACAGGATTGACCACTGGACTCTTCTATGCGCAGTCACTCTCATATGGCGTACTCCACTTTAAAAAAGCAAGATTCATTTGGTCATAACCTTACATATTTGATATTCCTCAGACAGAGCTCAGGGACTAAGTCATAATCCAGACCAAAACCACCTGGGGTAGCTGCAGAAAAACAATGCTAATATATGAAACATCTGACCACTCAAGGTCAAGCAAATAAATAAGAAGAATTCCCTGAAACCCCCACACTTTCCAATAACTCACTGTGCAGGCCTCCAGCTGTTGAGACCCTGTCTAATAAAACACTGTGTTAATGACTGCATGTGTATATTTTTTAGTATGTGGATGTGATGCGTGTCCCTTCACTTGAGTCAGAATGAACTCCTTCAGTCTGAAGACACTTCACTACACTTCAGAAGTGATTGTGAAACCTTTCAGGGGGTTTCCACTGTGATTACAACTACATTTGTGAATCACTGTTCCTTTCTCAGCCGGTGACACAGTCGCCCTCTGTACCACGCCGGGCTGAAGCTGAGGCTGCAGTCCTGCTCCAGGTCTTTGATGTGAGGAGCGAGGCGGGCTGTTTGGGTGTTTGGGCAGGAGCTGGGACAGACGGGGGCAGAGTGTGATGGAGTGATTACTCTCCTCGCTGCTCTCCTGTCTGCCCTGGCATGAATGCCCCTCTTCATCCACCCTAAAAGGCACATTATCGGCCCGAGGAGAGTGGGATATCCTGGCCACTGACCCTGGAGTAGAGGTCAAGGGGAACAGGGGGCAGATGAAAGAGAAGGGTAATTATGGGCAAAAGACAAAAAGAAACCTTGTCTCCAAACAACTATTTTGGTGGGAGAGGTTCTTGTTGAGGGGGGCACCATTGAGATCAAAACATTTTCCCCGACATGTTATGTCCTTATCACGTCCCCTTCACCATCATGTGAAGCGGAAGCTTGGCTCTGATTGGCAGAGCTGTTGGCCTTATCTGATGATGATTGGCTGAGGCCTGCGGGCACAGGAAGTGACAGCATGGTTCCCACAGTCCCACCCCTGTGAGAACAGACTGTGATACATGGGCAGTGCTGACATGTAAGTGTTGTATGTGTGACTGGTATCAGTTTCCGTGCATATTTATCAAACTCCTGAACCACCCCCCCTCAGTCCGTGGCCTCTGACTCTGTGGCAGCCTCAGGGTCTGTGTTTGTCTGACCCAACATGCTACAACTGGTTAAAAGACTATCCGACTCCATGTTTTTGATGCTGTTACTCCAGGGAAAATTCTCAACTTAAAAAATCTCGTCGGGCCCTTGGATCATTTTGTGTGATCAAAATAGGTTCCTGTCAGAATTTTAATTTGGGGTATTTTAAGAATGTGGAGAGTCAGTCATTATAACATGAACCGTTAGGGTACATTCATACATTCTGTCAATATGTCAGTCCATATATGGGATATGTATGGCCAGAATATATGACAAATACATTTGCTGTAAACACAGGCTGAAATTTCAATATCTGCCAATACCCATGATCAAGTTTTTAAGCTACAATCTGACATTATTGATATTGAGCGGATAATATGTTGCATTCCTATCCTATTCCTATGGTTTTCTTTTGTCTGTTTTTTTTTTTTGTAGAAATTATGATGAAACACCTTTAATTACAAATGCACTAGAACTTTTGTCTGACGTTGATCAAGTGAAAGGGCTGAAAAGCAACTGAACACAAGCACAGAGGGTAGATGATGGTCTTGATTAGGGGTGTGTATTGGCAAGTATCTGGTGATATGATATTCCAATAAATTGAGATGATACAATGTTTCACGATTTATTATGATATTATAAACTTTGTGATACTTTTTGTAATTTTTAATAGCATTGAGAGCATGCAATATTTTCTTTTTGCATATACTGCACAATTTTCTAAGTGTAACTGGAATAAAGCATAGTTATAAAGCATCTAAACTTTACTGAGTGCCCAAGTGACACATGGACAGAGAGAAAGGTCAAATGAAAAGTATAAAACAAATGTCCAGAATTTCTATAAATTATTAAATAATAAAATATCCTGAAACCAAAAATCTCAACACCGTATTGAGATGCAAAATATTGTAATGTATTTACATGTTGATATTTTCACACAGAGACATTACTGTTTATTTTGGTATGTTTCTTCAGCAGGTATAAACTTGCAGATTACCTCTTTTTCTTTTCAAAACTGACTGTTTTTACATTTTAAACCAATTATTTATTTGAACACAAAAACAGTTTTCAGTCAGGGTAATACAATTTTCATTAATTTCGTAAAACAATGGGTTTTTCTATCCATGTACTAAAAAGTAGCACTTCTGGAGATATGAGGTCTTCACATGACAGTAACAACATTTTTCCTTATGTGATATGTATATAGTAGTTTTTAAAATAAAACAAGGAAACCACATTGGACAAATGCAATTAACTTACAAACTAGATGTGTGCTTGTTACTCACAAACACTAGAAGTAAAATTAACAGTCACAGCTGAACATCTTTGCCATGGATAAAATATATAATTGGTTCGGCATTGACACACAGCTGTGTGAGTAGTTTCAGCTGATTGTGGTAATAAACCTGTTGATGATCTGACTTACTTAAATGACTTTTACCTCACACATTTTACTGCTGTGCCTGTGACAACAGCAGCACCGTCTGAGCCTAAATGCTCATACAGAGACCCCACAGACTGCATGCACAGTGATCTGTTCCCTTTCTACTGATGGTGATTTCTAACTAACATTATTTGCCCACACACCCAACACAGCATCGTGTGGATTTGCTGTTCATCATGAGACTGGGGTCCACATTCAAGATTTCCTGCTGCTTAACAGAGGGTTTTTTCTTGCCGCCATGATGGCTATATGGATTCATGTTGGGTGTTGGATGTACAGTTGTGTTCAAAATAATAGCAGTCCCACATCACTAGCAAGATAAATCGCTGTTTTTGTTAGAATTTCAACTTCTACACTGCAAGTAAGTTTCTAGAAGGTTTAGTTTAGGTGTAGAAAACCAACAGACCCAACAGGCATGACGTGCATACTGCTGATTCTGTGAAACTGAATCATTAACTAAAAGGAGCGTGTTAAAAAAAATAGCAGTGCTGAGTTCAATTAGTGAGGTAATTGATTGTGTGAAAAAATAGGTGTTAAACAGGTGGCCCTTATTTAAGGATCAAGGCTACTGATGCTGCATATGCTGGCTGTGCATTTGTCCTTGAA
Source organism: Cetoscarus ocellatus (assembly GCA_037902135.1). Classification (NCBI taxonomy): domain Eukaryota; kingdom Metazoa; phylum Chordata; class Actinopteri; order Labriformes; family Labridae; genus Cetoscarus; species Cetoscarus ocellatus. Next base: position 1,449,576 of record JBAMNC010000573.1, read on the forward strand.
AAACAGTAAAATGGGTCGTTCAAGACATTGTTCAGAAGAAGAGCATTCTTTGATTTAGAAGTTAATAAAAGAGGGGAAAACCCATAAAGAAGTTCAGAAAATGATAGGCTGTTCAGCTAAAATGATATCAAATGCATTAAAGTGGCAGCCAAAACCAGAAAGGCGAGGAACACAAAGAAAAACGACTGTTCGAATGGATCGGAGAATAACCAAAATGGCAAAGGCTCAGCCAATGATCAGCTCCAGGAGGATCAAAGAAGATCTAAGGTTGCCTGTGAGTACTGTAACAATCAGACGACGTCTATGTGAAGCCAAGCTACCAGCAAGAAGCCCCCACAAAGTCCCATTGTTAAAAAAAAGACGTGCTGAAGAGGTTACACTTTGCCAAAGAACACATTGACTGGCCTAAAAAGAAATGGCGCAATATTTTGTGGACTGATGAGAGTAAGATTGTTCTTTTTGGGTCTAAGGGCCACAGACAGTTTGTCAGACGACCTGAAAACACTGAATTCAAGCCACAGTACACAGTGAAGACAGTGAAGCATGGTGGTGCAAGCATCATGGTATGGGGATGTTTCTCGTACTATGGTGTTGGTCCTATTTATCACATACCAGGGATCATGGATCAGTTTGAGTACATCAGAATACTGGAAGAAGTCATGTTGCCGTATGCTGAAGAGGAAATGCCCTTGAAATGGGTGTTTCAACAAGACAATGACCCCAAACACACCAGCAAGAGAGCAAAATCATGGTTCCAGACAAACAAAATTCAAGTAATGGAGTGGCCAGCACAATCCCCGGACCTTAATCCCATAGAAAACTTGTGGGCTGACATAAAAAATGCTGTTCATGAGGCAAAACCAAGAAATGCAGAGCAATTGTGGAACGCAGTACAATTGTCCTGGGCTTCAATACCTGTTGACCGGTGCCAGAAGTTGGTAGGCTCCATGCACCACAGATGTGAAGCAGTTATCAGAATCCATGGTTATGCAACTAAATATTAGTTTATGATTCTCAGGAAAGTTGAATTATCAAGCAATTCTTAGTTTATACACTACATTTTTGAGTTTGTGAATAAAGATGTAACCACTGCTATTTCATTGAAGATTATATTTCTTGACTTTCTGTAAAATATTATCAAATTCAGTTACCTTTTCCAATTTTCTTGCTTTGAAATAGAATGTGCAGTGTCCCCAATGCATTTGTGTGCATTAAAATAAAATTTATTTGAAGAATTTTGAGGTTTACTCACCTTTTTAAACACACTGCTATTATTAGGAACATAACTGTATATATATGTGTATTTTATATATGTGTATATGTATCTATGCATATATGTGTATCCATAATATGAAGAGCTTTGTGCTCTATTGTAAAGTGTCTTGAGATAACACTTGTTATGAATTGGCACTATACAAATAAAGATTGATTGATTGATTGATTGATTGATTGAACATTCATTGATTATTAATTTTGAAAAAAGGAGAAAATAAGCAGATTTGGCTCCCATCATTGAACTTTAATTGAGGCTTTTTCAGGCAGTTTGTTTGTGATGATGACTTTATGATATTACATTCATCCTGCTACTTTGAGACCATGAAATACAAAATAAAATAATACGTATGCATCTGTTCTGATGTAGCTGTCTAAATCATTCTGAAAATGTTACTTTTATTTGATCTTGTTTTAAATGTCTTAATCTTTGGACATGGCTACTATGTTTACTTTATTTGTCTAAATATCTGTTCTGGCTTCCTTAGTTCTTCATGCCAAGCTCACAATATAACTTTTCTTTATCACCTATCATTTTCTCTTAGACCTGACAGGTTTTATTGTAGCTCCTGAATATCTCCTGTTTCTCTGGAGCACAGTGACTTGGTGTTGGTAGAAAACAGTGTCTTTTGTAACTGGCAAGAAAACAAGCTAAATTTATAATCAACACAAAGTCAGAATAATTCATGTTTTATGTCAGCATATGTGGTACATTTTATGAGTCATTAGATGCTGTTTTTAGAGCCACTAACACTGATTAGCAGAATTATGGAAACTGTTAAGAAGAGCCCAACAATGTTTGTGGCCCCATAAATTTACATTTTAACAAAATAGTGGGTTAGCTCCCAGCTATGTGACTTACAGATTATTTTGTTGAATTATACAGAGACTTGCTGTGACACTGATCTCATTTCTAAAGCCCAGTGAGACAGTTTAGCACCAATCTGACTACACTTTTCTTTGAATTACACACTGCAAAGATTTTTGGATTTATTTCAGTTCCATCAGACCCACATGTTAGTGCTCACCCCTGAATCTCTGACCACCATTTTAAAAGAAACTGTGTACCAGCACCTACCGCTAAAGAAGTCTGTTGTGATGGATGCAGTGCTGCATTTAACAGCATAATCCACATTAGGGCTGTCACTTTCCTCAAAAATCAAACTCCATCTGTTCTCAAGCATACACATTAACAACAAAGCTCTTGACCCATCAAAGAAATAACCCATCTTTAAACCTTTTAGAAATATTGCTCTACAGGTTTATGCCTTTATTTGAAGTAGTTCAGTTTTTTTTTCAGTCTACTTTTTGGAATTAATTTAAGTACTTTAAGAGGATTAACATGGAAAAAGTACAATTATGTTCATCTTACAATTAAGGTAGTTAATTTAGTTTAAAGAAAACAAACATTGTGATTAGGGATGCACATTGTAATTGGTGTGATATTAGTGTAAGCAGTCGACAGCCTTAAAAGTTAATTATTAGTATTAGTATATAGATATGGACATTTCCTCCAGTAATTAAGGTCACTCTGTCAGCCATATATATCAGCGAAATATATTCCATAAATATGCCACAATGTCCAAGTTTATCATAATACTTCACCAAAGCATCTGAGATTGACTGGATCCGCATATGCCATGTATAAGTGAAACAGTCCATTTCATATCAGACAATGACCTAACACCTTACACTTTTAGGTTTTAAGATCTGCTCAAAATGTCTAAAATATTTACCTGTAAATCAAGATCTCCAGGTTGTTGACCCCTGTTATATACTGCCCTGTGTTTTTTTTCCTTTGAGTTTGGTGGCACTATATGACGAAATAAATCGGATGATCCAGCATGGTTTTAAACAATGAAATCTGCTATGGGTTGCACTAGCTGTGCTGAAGTTCAGACGTAGCCTAGTTTAAACCTACCCAAATTCTCACTAACAACGTAGTTTACATTTTATAAACATTTGAAGAGTTGGACCACCTGATATAATTTTAATTTAGGTATAACTTATAACTTTAATCTTACAACTGCCTCCTAGTAGGTGTAAAGTTCTCTGTTAGACATAGTCGTCGTGGTTTAATGTTTCTAAAGCTGGGATAACTTGACGAATGAGCAGAAGGTCAGGACTGCTTGGTGGAGAGGTTGTCTGGTGTCAGCAGCGTGTTCTCCGTGATAGATTACATCCCCCAGAATTATATGATGACTTCTTTGCCCACACTTTTATGTTTCCCATCTCTGGAGAACATTATACCATTCATTCCATGCATTAAATTATCACACATTGTTGGCAATTTTGCTGCATGCTTTCACTGTTTTTATTTTACTCTGTCTGCAGACAAAGGCTGGCTGTAAGCTTTAGTGGACTCTGTATTTTGAAATTTGGACATAATTTACAAAATTTCCATCGCTTTATGGATTGCCAGCAGTTTGATGGAGTTGTCTCCAGACCGTAGTCTGTACCAACATACAGTGTGTTCTATTTGCCTCAAAAATTCGAGGCTCCAGTGTCTCAAAAAAAAAAAACGCTTTTAATTGAATGGACAAATAAATTTAAAACATCATATCTGTGACAATATTTTGTTTATTTTGAACTTTACTCCTTACCAGTAAAAATGAACCTTGCATCTTGATGGAGCAACCCAACAAAGACACAAACTAAGTTTCTACCTAACTAGTTTTAATGTAGGATTTTTTGTTTACACACTAACTTAAGATAGAATTTACGAATAGCTGGTGCAGCAGGCTACAGGTGAATAAATAACATTATGCTGGTTGTCAGGTGCACACTGATTTTATAGGACATGAGAGTTGACACTCCGATTGGTTGGAAAAATGCTCTGCCCAAAACACGACTGGCATTATGACATATAATTCATCCTCTCTGTGCTCTGCATGTGGTTTTGTGCCAAACTGCTTTGTGCTCTGCACTTTTAGGCAATGCACCTCACGTTATTAAAATAGAGCCCAGGAACTTTATTGACCAAAACAGGACAGAGATATTACTAAAGTTAGATTAAGTCTGACCACAATACATCAAATCTTCTTTGCATTCTTCAAAATTCACCCTGATCCAAATGCTGTGTTTATGACCTTTTGTATTTTTTCCTCAATGAGTGTAAAAGCCGTCCTGCTCATTTAAATAAGTGGTTGAAAAGGGGTTTTTAAGTGCTGAATAGCTGACTCTTGACAGCATTATCTAACAGTTAATGGATTAGATGGTAGTGGGCTGTTGGTGCATGTTTTGACACCTGTGGGCCTCAGACAGTTTAGATGCTGCTGGAGGGTATGTTTGAACTGCGTGTGTTAAGTGTGTGTGTCTGTGTAAAGTCAAGTGATGCATTGGCAAATGGATTTAGGATCTACTCAGTGAGCAGAGGCGAGCACTCCCTCCTGGCTGATGGATGGAGGTCAGGGGGGAGTGGGGCTCTCCTGCCCACCCAGGGATGACTTTATTGGGGATAGGAGGAGTGCTGCCACAGGCAGCTCTACCAGCACAGGGCTCAGATTCCTGGCCAAGATTCATGATTGCCCTTTGCAGGAATGTGGTCAGGCAGAGGGAGCAATGTTTGTGTGTGTGTGTACAGAAGTTGTACAAGTTGTATTTTTTGTAGGGCATAGCATGTGTGCGCCGTGTGCATTTTATGATGCATGTTGCTGCCCTTATAGGGTTAGGTTTTTTTTTTTTTTTTTAAGTAGGATTGGTCCAGGCCCGTGACACTAGTAAATATAATTTCCAATAAAGTAACTGGCAAGCTCTGTCCCTGTGGGCGGGTAGCTGTGAACGGACGTATTCCAGTACATGGTGCCACTGAGAGCCTCAAAATGACCCCTCTTTTAGGGTAAGACTACCCAAAGTCTCTGTGTCTGGGACTATTTGTGTTGCAACATATAGGCTATGTATCCTTCTGCCAGTAACATGCTGCTTCCCTTCCATCAGTTATTCAGGTCAGAGTGCTGCAGCAGGTTAGTTAGCCATCAGTAGGACACAAACTGTTATCAGTTGAACTCTCCTGAACATTAAGAAGAAAGATTACTCTAGTATTCATCCCATATGTTAAAACAGGAAAAACAAAGTATCAATTTCTGTCATGTGATGTTGGCCTTCACCGGTTTTGGCTTGTTGTTTTGAGCTTGGACATCAAGGTTCCCTCTTTGCAGTGACAGATCATCGTGTTTGCAGTGCCCAGTGAACCCATTAGGATCAGGCAGGTTTAGGAGAAGTGTTGTCGCTGAGCCCCACTCATGACAGCAATCGCCTCTAGGTTCATGGGCATGAGCTCACAGTTCATGCATCTGCATCACCAAGTAACTCGTGCTCCATCTTGCTGCTTAGTTTCCACAACAGCTTTTTCCAACCCTCATTCTACCAGTGACTCCAACCACAAAAGTTCTTCCTCTGTGTACTCTGGCTCATGAAGATATCCTCTCATGACCACAACTAACAGCAGGTTGTTGTCACACGATTTAAAATAGCTTGTTTGTAGCTCTTTTTTTTGTGAAGTCAGTGTTTGTTGTATCTTCTGGACACCAAGGTCCTGAACAGCTGATGAGAGGAATGCATTGTTTTACAGGCAGAAGGATACATAACCAGTATGTCCCTTCACACAAAAGTTCGAAACACAGGAGCTTCGATGAGAAGAAGTGAAATGCTGTGAACGTTCTTAGTGTAGCATCTAGCCAGAGCTAATGCTGTTTTTTGTGTAGTTTTATTCTCAAGTGGGGTTGACACCATATAATGCTATGTGTCACAGAGCTGGCCAGTTGCTTTATTGGCAGTTTTATGCAGTAGTACCATAGGCCTCAAGCAATTCCTCTTCAGAAACCCCTAAGTATCCCTTTAAAGATTTATTTATGCCAGACCACGGATATCTGAATACTCTTAAACCTGGATTGAGAGCTGACACATGGACATGACTTAGTGGAAGCAGTGAAAGGCAGTCAGGGGCTTGTCTTGTAAAACTTACAAATTTGTGATGAAGGAGAGAAGAACTAGCATTAGGAAGGAACATTGGCCTGAGCAGCTTTATTACTACTAGAGATTTATGCTCTACTTTATTCCCAACTGTCACTCGTAAAAGTAGAGGAGAGGAGAAGTGAGGGAGGGGATGATGCACTAGCACGGCTCAATATGATAATCAAACCCAAACAGGAAATCAGTTGAAGGACTTGGAAGAGAGGAGGATGTGCTGGTGCAGCTGGACGCTCTGATGGCCATTTCTGTTATTTCTCATTTTACCTTCAGTCAGTCTGCCCCAAGCATCTCTTCTGCAAAATCATTTTTTCAGTCTAAAGTTATTAAAATGATGTTTTTGCCTGCATCACTAACAGCATTATTCCACACTATAATCAGTGTATCATTATTGATGAGTTTTCTGCATAAGCATCCTCTTGTCATACAAATGCACATGATAGTGTCTTTTTCAGAAAACTATCCTCGGATGATCTAAAATGAGAAATAAAATGCTTTAACGACAGCTAAAGAAGGAATTTGAAGAACTGCGCGTGGAGTGTTTCTGAGAAAAATAGATAAGATAAACCGATGGAGGAGTTCAATGAGGCATTTAGAGAGATGGACCCCTCTGATAAAGTGAAGATAGTGAGAGGAAAGGGGGAGAGATGGTGCAGGTATGTGTGAGGTAGTCAGATTTAGGAGATTCAGTTGGCAGGTTCTGTGTACAACATTGTTGTTAGATTATGGTATCTTATGTGAACAAGCTTGATAAGTGGAAAGAGTCACTTTGGAGCAGCGCTCAAGCTTGTTGAAGGGGGTTTTTGCTGTTGTTTTGCCACACTTGGCAATATGGGCCCTTCTCTCGGACTGCATTGTAAAATCACATTGATCTGGCCTGACAAGGCGTTGAGTCTTATCCCTGCAGCGCAAGCTTAGGGGTTGACGCCACCGGCTGAGGAGGATAGCAGTGGCGGATAAGATGAGGGAGAGGCGAAGATCCTCTGCCTCATCGGCCGTATTAAGAGATGGGAGGAATCTAAAGTGTAAAATCGGCCTCTTTTGCGATCAGTTGGGATTTAGCGCTGGTTTGTGGCAGTCGGCGCCGGCGCTGAGTTCTCCCTCCTGACAGGGTAATCGCCCAGGGGCTTAGCGCCACAGGAAGAACAATACCTCCCACTTCCTCTCATCTCATCTCACGGATGATCTGGACAAAGTACACGTCCACATCGACCATATCTGCTGGAACGAGGCAGGCGCTGAGAGACAGGAGGATGACAGAGCGAGGCCTGAGAAAACGCTTAGAAGTCCAACACGCTGTCAGTGAGGGGCAGGCATGAAGGAATATTTGTGTTGTCAAAAATGTGTGTGTTGTTGTGTATTTTCATCAGCTTTTCTAAATAAGTATGTTTTGAGCTTGTAAACTGTTAGAGCGAATACAACACTTTTTAATCATCTGTGTATGCATATTCATAAATGTGTGTGTGTTTACAGCATCATTACAGGACAGGAGTGTGTACCTGCACACACAATGTGCTCATAAATGTATGTGAAGGAACAGCATGTGAGATCCATGGGGTCAGTGCTAATCTGCCTCAGGTTTAGTATCTAGAATCCCTCCTGTTTCCTTTAATAAGCGCCCTAAATAAAGCTGTATCTCTGACACATGCAAATGAACCGACGCAGCAGTAAAAAAGATCAAAAGATGAAAAAGGCTGCTATTACAGTAATCTACCTCGGTGGAGATGAGAGGCTTTTTATCTGGCCTAAATTAACTGGCTGATCCGCAGTCCATCATCAGCAATAGGATCAGAAGGCGTCAGGTAGTGCAGCGCTGCATAAATGTGTTTAAACATAAAACAGTAAAAAACAGCTGGTGGTCTGCTTTATCAGCTCGCTGAGTTATAAACTAAATTAAAATCTTTCCATCTCCATCTATTTATTTTTGTGCTTTGCGGCTGTTGTTCCACACATCAGCAAGAGTTATTCATTTGACAAAACTGCTGAAATTAGTCAAAGTGAAGGGACCGTAGAAATATTCTGAAAAAGCTTTTCTATGCATCTCCTCACTGTAAGTTGACCTGTTGCCCACTCTACACATGTCTAAGTTTCTTCTGTATCTGTCCCATTTAGGCCGGGCCGCCTGCAGCGTAACCTGAGCTCTGACTCTCCTCCCCTCTTTCTCTTGGTCCAGGTGCTGAGCTTCACTGAGCGTCTAAATCTGTTAAGTACAGTCTCACTCCTCTCTGTCTCGCCCTGCGATAAGGAGCAGAGTTTCCAGTCTCTGCCTCACACATGCATTCTCATATAACCCGGCTGTTACTTTGCATCATTGAGGTTTATTTTACAAGATAAGCGCACTGAGGGACCATTCTCTCCTCACTAAGTCCTGAGGAGGAGCAGCCACCATTAAAGACCTTTTTTAGCTATCTGAGGTATTGCAACCATTTTTATGACACTGCCTGTTACACTTAGCAGCTTGTTGCCAGGTTCTCATGTCAGACACGTGCACAGAGGAAAAGTACCCCATTGTGTGCGTAAAAACAATCTTGGGTAATTATATAACCATAAAAGGCCTGTCCTCAAAGCAGGGGAGCCATTAGGGAGAGGGAAAGAGAGAGAGAGTCGTTTTTATGTGTAGATCCACCACACACGCACACACACACACACATCAGTAGAAGCACACACAAACGCATAACGTAGCCCCAGAGCATGACCTCTGCCCTGAAGGAGCTGCTAATACGGCCAAATGACTGCCCAACAACTTGGAAACATCAAGTGGCTGACTGCTCCAACAATAATGACATCTGCCATAGAGCATCCAATTAGCACCACAAATGGCCACAAGAGGTCCTGCCTGCATGTGTCAATGTGTGAGTGTGTGTGACCACAGTTCACTTTCCAACATTTTGTATTTATCAGTCTCTCTCAATCAATCAATCTTTATTTGTGTGGCCAAGTTTATCACAGATGTTATCTCAAAGCACTTTTCAGAAGAGCACATCTAGGCCACACTCTTAGTGTTTTATTTACAAAGATCCAGCATTAATCTACCATGAGCACAGCACTGCAGCAAAGTTATAGTGGCAAGAAAAGACTTCCTGTTTGGCTGGTAAGACACTAAATCCTTATGAAATCTTAGCTTATTTAAAAATTTGGGAAAACACAGACAAAAAGATAATTTCAACAAATTTTGAGATTATAAACCTGCTCATTAGCCCTTTAAGCCAGACCGTAAAACCCACACACATGCTGTTTGCAGTTGTGACCAACAATGGCAGACACGAGATCTCATATAAAGTCAAAGAGAAAGATTTATGGTCAGGAAACAAAGTATAATATTTTGCTGGATCATAATTTATAAAAGATTAAAAAAACAAAACAAATATAGAGTATTTTCATTTTTGGTTCAAAATATTAATGAAAAACAGTTAATTAATATAAACCAGAATAAAAATTTTGTCTCTCTGTTTTTTCTTAGTTCTGATGTGATCCAGTTGTAAATTAAACTTTGATACCCTGACTATCAGTGTCTTCAGCTTGCTGTCCTGGTATGAGTCCTGTTTGGAAAAAAAAAAAAAAAGATGAGAAGAATATTGGGTAGATCCTGGATAAAAAAAAGATAAAACGGTGTCAGTGTCTGTGGTCATGTCGGTGGGTTGTTGTGTAAAATGAAATATGTAATCCTAAAGGGATGGCTGGGATCCCTTGGAGGTCACGAGATGCCTTTCATGTACAAAGAAAAATTATTTAATCAATTTGAAATGGGATTGTTCAGCCATTGCTATAAAAGATTACATCAAAAGTGAGTTAAATCTAATAAAATATCATAGAAATAAAATTAAATTTGTTAAATAAAAAAATGCTGTCACCACCTTTAGAGACAACTGGGTCTCCAGCCTCTTACAATGTTCATTTAGCAGCCATGAGGTGAAAAGTTTGTGAACACCTGGCTTAGATTTTCACAAAGACATGCAGTATTTAATGAGTGTTTCTATGATTAAAAGATGACAAAGAAAGTAAAAAATATGTGGTCTGTTGTAGTAAGTTTTTTTTTATTGTAGATAGTCTAGGAAACAGAGAAAATGGCATTTTTTTTTTATGTCCGTCAAACATACAAATGGCCACATGCTGTGCCGAGTCATGTTACTTGCATTGTACATCCTGTGATGTGAGAATTGCACAGAAACCTTTTGCAAATGCGATGAAGAAACAATATATTTTTCAACTCAAGTTGTAATTACACACAACATCAGATTGAGGATGCCTCTCTCTCTTCTTGCTGTCATTGGCTGTAGCAAGTATGATGTTGCTGGCAGCGTGACTTTGAGTCATTCAAATGTTTGATTGGGATCAGAGGCTCCAACCTGATTGGAGGCCTTGAAATGGTCATATTGATGACACATATAGAATTTTTGGACAAATAGCTGGTAAAAACAAGCCTTGGGGTAAAGCCCCATGATTGTTGAGGTGGACTTATCGAGGCTCTTTTATGCTTGATGCCCCGAGGTCATGAGTAATTGCACTGCCTGTGTGACATCACATTTCCAGACATGCCCCTGATAGCAGATTTTTGACTAGCTGTGCACATCCCACAGAGTTTGACAGGTGTGGACAGCTTTATGTAGCTAATGCAATCAGTAGATTTTAAAAAAGTCCACAGACATGTATTTTCTTCATCTTTTCTTGTAACATACTTCTGCCACCTGGTACAGGTGTATTACCCTCCCCCTCTTCCTTTCTTCATTTAGCAGCCATACGGACCATCTCCTCTCTTTTGTTTAGCAATGACATGAGTAAAAACAACAACTTTCCCTCATAGTTTCCATATAGACAACTTGCAATCTTTTTCAAAATCTTCAGTTAAACTGCGCTATCATCGTGACTATTTTAAAGACACTGCCATGTGAAGTTTGGGAGAATAATTGTCTCGAGTGAAGAGAATGTGAGCATTAAAACACAATGCATTTCTACGTCATGAGTCAGTGGTAGTTTGTATCCATGCAACCATCTGTGCAGAAAGCATAACCCAGCCTTTAAGCAGGCAGGAAATCTTCGGCAGAATAGACCACAGACTGTGAAAAATGTTGGATGAAGCACCATTCAGTTACTATTTGGGGCTTTTGAGTCCTATCCACTATGTTAAGAACACTGTCTCAAGTGAACTTTAGATCAACCTTATAACCAACAAAGGGGCAGAGCTGAGGTGGGTCTCTAGCCTTTTTACAAACAGAAACGCTGAGCAAGTCATTTTAGATGAGCCTAAATGAAAAATGGAGGAGTTAAAGGACAGTCACCCTTATAGAGTGTCAGGTAAACATGAACTATTCTGAACATTTCTTTTTACCAGGGAGTGAACGTGTTTATTTCTGCCGTAAAGTTTGCTTTATACAGGGTGTATGTGGAAATTTGGTGACTCTGCAACCAACCTCAAACAGACACTCAATGAATTGCATTTTTTACACTTCCGCATTGGCCTTACTTTTAAACAGCAGGTTGCAACTTGAACCTGACTCAATCCCATTGGGTGTCAGGGAGTAAAGGATGATGCTGAGTGGGACAGGTGGAAACAAATAAACAGGGCAATGACATTAAATATAATACATTTATGACTGCCTGGGCCATGTGTTTTTTCTGATTATGTTTTTTTCTATAATGGTGACGAAAATGTAAAACTGTATAGAATGTGTTGACAAGAAGAGACAACCAGGTATAATGATAAAGAAATGATTCAGACAGAAATTGTAATTAAAGCACTTGAGCTTGAGCTGCGCGTAAAATGACCCCAACAGTTGAGAAGATGTCTATAACATGTTTGATCATGGTGATGCTGATGTTGGTTGTAGTACTTGGTGTCAGGTGGGTCCACAGCAGCAGGCCACCCTTGCTGGTAAAAATAATAACAGCATCTCTCACACCTACATAAACAAATATGTTTGATTGACTTTATCAGAACTATTTCATTGCTCAATTAGAAGCCAAAACAATCTTTGAGGGCCTACCAAAACCCAAATTTCCATTAGAAAAATAACACTCAATTGTTTTGCCCTCAATATTTTTATCTTACAAACAGGACAATTTCCTGTGAACTCTTGGTTTTGATAAAATGTGTGGTTAAAGATAAATTATGCTTTCAATTTTTTGTACAAGTTATTGTACATGACCTCTGGCTGCCACCTGCAGTAGCCATGGGGGCTGACATTAGGCCATGGCTGACGCTTTAGGTAGCACATATGATCAAAGATTGATCATTTAAATGTTAACATTAGCAACTACAATGATAATGCAAACGTAACAAACGAAAAGCTTAATTTTTAAAGTTGTAGCATTGGTGTCAGGTGAATCTATAGCAAAGAGAAAGAGAGGGGAAGGTGCCTGAGCTGTGGTAGCCCTTGAATACTAAAATTCAACTCTTAGCTTGACTGTAAACTTTATGTTGAAAAAGTGGTGAATTTAATCTGTGTATTGTTTATGTCTATTACCTGCCTTTCCTTTTTTTGGCTGGAAACTGTCACTGTCTCCGTCTAATCGGATTGGGAGAACACCAGCGGCTAATGCAGCCTGCTGCCATCAAGTCGTCCATTTAAAGCAACGCTGATCTGATTGCTTTAGTTTATTGGAAAATGGAGCGGGCGGGACCCAGCTCCCCCACACTCCCCTCACTGTGTCTCTTTTTCACCGAGTGGACACTGGGAAGTGCTTCAGCCTTTACCTAGTTAGCACCCTTATCAGTCTCAGTGAGTTTGGGGTCACTTTGAAAAAGGACCTAGAGGGACATGTTTAATGTAATTTCATTGACAGGAAATGGGACTTTGAATGTGATTAGGTACTTGCGAGACAGGTAGGGGAGAAGAGAAGTGCTGTTGGAGTTTGTATAAAAGCCATTTGATTGTGCAGCTTGTATCCTCCTATCACTGGAGGAATCAGCCATACAGGAGAGAAAGCACAAAGTCATACAGGTCGCTAAGCATCAACCTCTGTAGGATTAACAGATCCATCCATACAGAGATTGATCTCTCACAGCAAAAGACTGACAATCTTCCTGTAACTCTGACATGTTATAATTCACTTTCTGCATTCAAATCAGGCTTTAAAAACTCACAAACATAAATGAAACCAGACATGGACAACTATGATTACCAAGGGGGCCACATACAACCTTTTCTCCCTGCCTGAGGGTTGTTGCAAATTGTCTGGTTCTTTCAAAGGGAAAAATATAAATAAACCAAAATAGCAAATATAAGGCAGTCATTAAAAATATTATACCACCATCCATATATTACAACTTAAACACACATAATTATGCAGTTATTTGAGCAAAACATGGACTTAAAACCAATATAGCTAATTTACACAAAATTTCAGTCAAAACAAGATTGTTCACTAGTTTTTTAAATGCAAATATTTTATCTTTGCCATTACCTAAATATAGTGTTGAGAAATGCTTAATATCATATTCTGATTCCTCATTAAACCTCATCTTTAATGACTTAAACATAGATCAACAACCGAGATTATGTAGACATCTTTCTATTACCTATCCCAGTTTGTGCTGACCTGGCACACCAGATGGACTGTTCAATATATTTCACTAGTTCATCCGAGAAAGAGCCTGTAGAAAGTGTTTTGGGAATGGGCAGAACCTTTTTAGAAGAATATCTGACAGGTGATTGGACAACCATTCCACCAATCACATTTATTACTGGCCAATCAGATAATTTAGTAGGCGGACGCTACTGTGCTGTAGAACCTAAGTAACAAACTCTTGTCAAAACAAGCCGGAAGTGGAGCTAAAATTTGCTTACTATAGAGAAGTTTGTAGTGTTGTTTTATTTTTCAGTCAATAAAGAAAACGTACTGAACTATACTGGACCAACCCAGACCACTCAGTGGAAACAAGGCTTATGTGTAAACACTTGGGACAAAAGAAATAAGACTATACAGAGACAAACAGGAACAAATCCCTGCTTCTTTTGGTTTTCAGTTGGATCTGAATACAGGAAGCATTTTTACAGTTACTTGCAAGCTTCCAAGTGAGCTGAGCAGACATTTAAATGTGATGTGTCGATGACCACAGAAGATCAGTGTTGTCATAACTGGGTAATACCAACACATGAATAAAATGCCTCTTATTGTCAGCTAAATATTGCTGTAAGACTTCCCAAACTCTCCTCTGCTTTGAACTATTTTGTTTTGCTGCTTCTGGAACAAAACTTGTCTCCTTACTGTGACAAAAAGCCACAAACTCAGGGACCGCTACACTGTCACCTCAATTTCCTCCAGTGCTTGAAATCTAAGACAACAAACCCAAAGCTGGCCATGGTCGACACAGTGTTTGCTTGTGCAAAGTCAGTGTCATAAACAAGTTATTGAGCCCTGGGATTTCACTATCAGCTTAAATCAGCTTAAATCAAATTGTGTTGTATTTAATTGACCAAATCACAGCTTGTTAATGAATCGTCATGTGAGTCAAACCATATGAAATTGTTTAGACTGATTGGGGATAAGTATCCATGTTTAATCCTTCATGTCATCCCTTTTTCTATTTTAACTTTTCCAAGAGAAAAGAAATCGTCTCTGCTGTCACTCAGTGAAACTGTTTGTTCACACTTTCTCTCTCGGAGAAACTGAGAGCATCATTGTTTACTTTAGAGCGAGGGCAGATTTGGTGCCATTTTTAAATGCTGCTGCACTCCACCGGAACAGAAAGACAAAGATTTCGCAGACTGAAAATGAAAGCATTTGGGAAAGAACAGTACTCCCCAGTGGATTGCATAAAGTGTGTGAATGTGTGTGAAACCCCCTCACTATAACCCACCTCCCCCCTCTCTCTATGACTTCCTTTGCCGCCCCTCTCCTCTCGCTTGCGGCCACTCTCCCAGTCTCTGTCGCCCCGCGATCTTATCACACCTTTTCTGATTTCATTTGACCGTCGCCAGCTAATCAGAGGCCAACATCTGGATGGTTTCCATGGTGACCGACAGGACCAAATATTCTGGGGCCCTAAAAGGTGGGTCTAGGTCTGGGGGTGGGAGGCAATGAGAAATGCCCTGAGATTGACAGCTTTGATGGACAGAGAACGGAGGCCTGAATAGTGCTACACTTCTGCTGTGTTTTGTGTGTGTGTTTGTGTGTCTGTGTGTTAATGTTACCTCATTTCCCATGAGACCACTGCCCATCCCATAGACCCAGTGGGAAAGGGTGGAGTGGAGGGTTGTTTGTGAATGTGTATGTGTGATGGAGAAAGAGTGCAGGACTATAGATGGAGCATTTTAAAGCTGAATATAAAGACTCTGAGCAGCAGCAGCAGCAGAGACTACAGCTTATAAATACATTGATACACACATTTTTTTTTTCCATTAATGGAAGAAAGGAAATGCATCGAGCTGTGTACAGACCTCTGCTGTCTCCAGAGCTCACTAAGAGTCACTTAGAGCTTAACAGCAGGACCACAGCCTTCTTTTTTTACTTATTTAATGACCAGAGCTGCAGATAGACATCGGCAAGTTAGTTACTTCCTGGTTTTAAAGAAGCAGATTTAACATTGAATATCTGAAATAGATTAACATAGGGCTGGACAGCGTATCCATTTCTATTGACAATTATAATATATTAAAATGTCACCAGTGTCACTCCCAAGATGATGTAGCTGCAGACTCTCTACCTTCACCTAGAGATGGGAATCATTTGTTTTTGTTAATACTGATATCCTCATTGATACTTCCAAACAACTTGGTTCTTTACTGTTGCCAAATGAGCCAAGTTTTTCCACCCCTTGCTGAAAAGGGTGCTCAAAAGACGTCTATGGCCATCTCTAAAAAGGCATTTTAAACTTGATAATATTTTTTTTGTGTGTGTGTGTTTTTTGTTCGTTTTTTTTTATGTCAGAACTGTATGTTTACACCAGATTTACCTGTGATATCTGCTCCAGCCAGAGGACTGATCTCATTTACCAGAAAAAAAGTCTGACATCATGTTGTATAGTTTTGTTAAAATAAGTATAAATGAGCAGTGCATTGCAGCCACTTACAAAAGTACTAAAATCAGATTAGACTTCATGTTGTAGCCTCCAGGGTTCTAAAACCACTGAAAAGCCACGTAACAACTGGGACATGGGACATCTCTGTTTTGGATGTTTACCGGTCTACATGAGTGACAGCTTATGAATCCATTTTCCCTGACTCATTATTTTGATTTCAGCTTGAAAACAAAATGTGCTAAAATTACATTCTTCTGTGGATGTGGTTTTAAACACAGCTGCAAACTGATGAATTCATAGAGATTACTTTTAATCTATACTGCCCAGCCCTACTTTAATTTGACTGAACAGGGGTTATACTGATCACTTTACCTGTTATCAAAGGCCACTATCCACTCTTCATTTCTGGTTTGAGCTGACTTCCCTGCACTGGTCCTCCTCTCTTCTTCATGTATTTATTTACGGGGTGCCATTAAAGTTGGCTTCCTCAGGGCGAATAAAAACCTCATTTAGCAGAACCTACTTAGCCAAGACGGGAAACGCCAGACCCCCTCAGCCCTAACTGGATTAAGAGCCAGCCAACGGATGGGCCGCGGGACAGAACTCAGTGGTCCAACCACTTAAGACCAAACCAAACCGAAACAGAGAAGTAGGACGTCTGGGGACCAGTAGGAAGTACTGGGATGAGATGGTAACTAATTCCTCTTAAATGAATTAGTATTGTACTTTTACCTCAGTCACACACACACACACACACACACACACACAAATGAAGCCCTAAAGTCTCAAGACTTCTTTGTGAACCTCAGAATTCAAGGCATCTGGACTTCATGTGAAAGTAGGCAAACTGTCCAAATGGCAGCACATAATTTCACCAATAAATCCAAATTACATGGTACTAAACACACTTCTCACCAAGATTAGTATCAACTAAAGAATGAAATCAAACAAGCACTGCCAGTTAAATTGTTTGGATATAACAATGCCTCAACAAAACATACCGTAGACTAAATATTCCCAAGTACATACAAATTATGATAATCTTACACACCAGGGAGACTGTTTCACATATCAATGGACTATTGCACCCGTCTGTCAGGGCAACATCCCTCGGAAAGTATTTGAGAATGGCAGGACAGTGTTTGGAGAGGGCAGAACCTTTAAAAATACTAAAATGGTAATTTACTAAATGGTTATTATCTCCAATCGATGCTGATTGTTCTGGTCATTCTCTTAGTGGAACAGTCAAAAAAGTCTACTTAAGCTTTGCAACATGGATTGGCAAATTTCCAGACTTTTTAGATATGGCAAATTCAGGTTAAAATTGATATGAGTTCTTGTTTATTGTTTTCTACTTTGTTTGGGTTGCACGTTCAGTTTGAACTGAGTTAATTGAACCGTATTGTAGCTAATCAAATTTGGTCTAATAGATCTACATTTTCACTAACTGTCTGTAAATCATAACTTTTGTCTGACTGTCTTACAAAGGGGAGATTTACACCCTCACTGAAGAAGTTTGTCAAATCATATTTGCCAGGCCTTGCCCACTGAGGTCATGTGAGACAAGCATAAAGACAAAGACTTGTGTTTTCAATATGGATGTAAAATGACAGGAAACTGTTCCAACATCATATGTTCATAATATGTTTAAAAATCCCACATGATATCTTATTTTTCTTTTCTTGGGTAATGGCCTTCATTGTTTGCCTGTTTGACATAAAAGTTCAGACCTGAAAAAATTTTCAGTCCCAATAATGACATGGTATCTTGCTAACTTAGCACACTCTTTCTGCTTCACAGTGACGAAAAAACAAACAACAAAAAAAAGATAGTGCTGCTCCCTTGGATGTCTTATTTTACTTCAAAAAACTCTGAGACAGATCTGTAAGGTCAATAATTATCCTCTCCATGTGATATCAAACATCTCTCTTTTTAAACAGTTCTCTTCATTATTTGTCTTTGACTTAATTTAATCTGTTTCATGTTTTTTATATGGTTAGTGTAAAAGCATTGTTTACCAGAAATTCTTACTTTCTTTTGAAGTAAAGGCCAGTTTTTATCCCAGCTGTATATAAATTATTCTAAGCCTAAAACATCAAAAATAATAAGGTAAAGGGATACCAAAGAACAATATGTCATGAAAACTCAGCTCAATTGCTTACCTGAACTGGGTTCCTCACTCAGAAGAGGAAACTAATCTTGAGCTCCTTGAAAAGTACAGATGATTAAGCTTAACTGGGATCAATATACTGAAGTTAGTCACTTTGTACATGCACCGCTGCATATTTCTCAATGTGTAGTAGTATTAAGAAAATGTATTTCTTAGAACAAACACTTTGAATCTGTCTCTGTTTTAATTTAAAATGAAAAATTGTGCCATTTTAAAACTGGGACCAAATGATTGACTATCAAAATTCTGCAGTTGTATGAAATTCAAAAATGTGTAGACAAAACAGTTCTGTTAAATTTAATGTAATTTAAAAATTCTCTTAATTTCTAAATTATTTTTCCTAACCATGGTCACTGTCTGTGTGACGCCTGTCTATTTATAATGTATTTATTTTTATTTTTATTTTCATGTAAAGTCTGAACAACAGATGACACACTGATGAGTTCTTTTAAGGACTTTTATTTTGTATCCGTTGAAATCAAATGTTTACATGTAAATTGAGGTAGATTCTTCTGGAAAGTCTTGGGTTAAGTGTTTGAAGAACCACCATCAAAAACAGCTCGGTCTGTAAGCTCCTCTCTGATTGTCCCTGTCCTCCCTCCATACCTCTCTTATCTCTCTCTCTCTTGTGTCACATTTTAAGACTATTCTCTGATGATTTACATTTCTTTTCTAAACAGGCAGACAAAGATCACAGATCTCCCCCAGCACAGCCCTAACACCATTATCTCCCTGTTATATATTAGTCACATGGGACATTAAAGTGTTTTATTATATGGGAAGAAATTTGGTTCGTTTTTATCCTCCATGATTCATTTGTTAGTCATCTGAACACGTGTTGTTGGGTTCATAAGGAGACCTCAACGGTTTTACTTCTAAATGAACCTGATGTTTTACTTTTGTTGGGTCTGTTAATTAGTTATTGCGGTACAGTTCTCAGGTAATAAAAAGCTTTTTAGGGCAACTAATGGAATAAAATTTACAACAAGGTCAAGGTTATACTGACATTTAAAATTATATTCAAGACAATTTTTGAGGAGGTAAAGGTTGGGTTAGAGTTGAGACAGACGCAGGGTGGGACGTTCCTCAGAGATCATAGCATACCAAGAGAGGAGAGAGAAGGAGGGAGACAGGAAGACACGTTTTAGTCTTACACTAACAAAAACATTATTTGATCTGTCAGGGGCAGTAATTCACAACAATGAAATTAAAAACAAGTCTATCTCCCTGCTTTACTGTCCCATTAGTTTCATACCTTCATTCTGCTCCTCCCTCGGCCCCTGCTGAACTCTTACATTTTTTTAGCTGCAGAAAGCCAATGAATTATTAGAATATATGGATATACGGTTTGTAGATGTCTTTTGGTATGAACTCCCTCAAGTGAATTTATGTTACTGATAAACAGTGGTGGACCAAGTACACATCATTACTTGAGATATTTATACTCCTGATCAAGCACTACCTTAATACAGGTAAAAAAAAAAAGCTGCCCAGACAAATCATTTAATTGAGTTAAAGAGGTGAAATTAGTGCTGGACAATACTGAAAAAAATGATATTGCAACTTTTACTTCCCCTGTGATATATAGCATTTTTAAATTAATTGTGCCTTAAGCTGAGGCCAGACTATGCATTTTTTTTTTTTTTTTTTTTTACATCAGTCACTATGTAAGATTAGGCGACCACAGGACCCAAAAATCATGCTGGGACTTTGTCAACAAGCATGACGGACTATACGATTAAACCAACTGCATGTAATAACTGACATGATTCTGGAGGAGGAGGGCTGACACTGAAGACGGCAAACAAACATCCTGTATCTAATGTACTATAATTTTGTCTCTCTTTCCAGGTGTTAAAATGATTGACATGCCATCTTAATGAAAACAGAGAGTCACTTACCAGGATGCTTAGGTGCCTCTTCTGTTTCTCTTTACATTACTCCCTTTACAGTCTGGTGGTAGCACCTCTGCAACTTATCTGAAAGGCAGTGATGCTGTTTTCAGAGCTTTACTTCACTTTCTATCTGTCTCTCAAGACATCAACTTAAGTCTGTTTACATCTGTGATTGTTTCACATGCAGAGCTCCCTGTGCTCACATTGGTCTGTGTCCCTGGCGTGAAGGAGGAAATGACAGAAGGTCAGACAAATATCAAACCTGTCATGGGGCATCCCAGACTGGTCTGTTGTCCAAAATTTTGACACACTACACAAAGGGCACGACCAATTTTTATGGTCTTCAGGTCCCCAAACCCTACAACTGTTGGGCCATGATTGTACTTAAATCATTTATCTGACCTCGGCATTAATCAATGCAGTACATGTAACTGCCTTACTGGTGGTCTATGTTTGGTACAGTTTGGACGGTATCAATTACAGCTCAGATTCTGGTTCTGCTTCTCAATTCAAGTTCTTAATGGTTTTTCACTCTGATCCCAAATGTTTTGGATATTAAGGAAAGAAAAATGTTTGTGGAGAGACTTATCCATGCATTTGTCTCTAGTAGGTTAGACTACTGTAACGACCTGCTCACTGGCCTCTCCAAACGAGCTGTAAGACAGCTGCAGTACATCCAGCTGTTCAGGTCCTGACCAGACCCAGGAAGTACGAGCACATTAGTCCTGTGCTCAGGTCCCTACACTGGCTTCCTGTGTCTCAGAGAATAAACTTTAAAGCAGCTCTGCTTGTGTACAAGTCTCTCCATGGCCTAGCACCAAAGTACATCTCTGACATGTTAGTGCCATATGAACCATCTCAGACTCTGAGGACCTCAGGGACCGGCCTCCTGCTGGTGCCCAGAGTCAGGACTAAACATGGGGAATCAAGGTTCCAGTTTTATGCAGCTAAAATCTGGAACAGTCTTTCTGAAGATGTGAGACAGGCCTCTACACTGACAATGTTCAAATCTAGGCTCAAAACAGCTCTATTTAGCTGTGAATATGACTGAAAGGATCGTATCTGCGCTCTTCTCTTTCTTTTAAAGTTCATTTTATAATGATTATTTTTGTTTTTATTTTGTATTGTGATTTTAAAGCACTTTTCTTGTTCTGTAAAGCACTTTGAATTACCTTGTGTACGAATTGTGCTCTACAAATAAACTTGCCTTGCCCTGACTTGCCTTGCCTTTAAATTAACATAAAATATAACTCAACGTAACTCCTTTTTGTGAGGCCAAATTGATATAAAAATAATATACAAAACTATTGAATAATGTCAAAAAAAGTTTTTCTAATAAGCCCTCTTACTTGAAACAAGATAACATTACTTATGATAGTATTTTACTGTTAGTTTGATTTGATGAATTGGGATATGGGATTCCTCCAGCTCATGTCCATTTTGTTGTAATACAGATTATATATTTTATGCATTGTACGAAAACATAAACATCTATACTGCTCAGATAAAGAAACTTTTACCTCCAGTCAAAAGTCTCTTTTATATCAAAACCTGGTACCTTTTGCAGTTTTCTTTATGAATGCTTCAGTTTATGTTTTTGGATTTATAGCCATTAAGGTAACCAAACACATTTACTTTGTTAAATTTCAAAACTGCTGATTACAACATAATTTATTCACAAACCTAAAACCATTTAAAAAAAATCATATTATAGATCCTATTCTATCCATTTACAGTTAGATTCTCTCATAATAAGATATGATGTATTTCCAGCTCTGATAATCAATAATAAAGAATAATTTCATAAAACAGGCAAAGATTAAGTTGTTTCCTGTGCTCCAGGTGTTGCTGGAGCTCTTTGGATTTGATCACGACTCTGAGCCAACAGCCATGTGGAGCCTCACTTAACGGTTGTGGATGTTTCCATATTGTTGCCATGCACTGTTGGTCAATTCAAATCAATTTGAAAAAATGCATCATTGCACACCATAGCACATCAGCCATGCCAACACCAGACTGGCCTAACAAACTCTACCGTTACAGACAGTACCCAAGGGAACCCAGAGAACAGAGGAGCTGAGGGCGGGGGAGTAAATGAGAAAATGGGGGGCGGTATGGGTGACAAAAAGGGGGAGCCTGTGAAAGTCATTGAGTATCAGGGGAGTTGTATAGATCTGTTATGGTGTGGCTGTAATTAAGAGGGACAAACAGAATGGGTAGAAGGAGTAAAGCTGAGTGTAAATGCATTAGGGCCCCTAACCACAGCTTGCTGGGATCAATAAGTCTCTATTCACATCAGGCAGGACAGGAGCTGTCCAGCTTCCTGAGTGCTGAGCCTCACTCTGACTCCTTTAGTGTGTCTCAGGCTGAGTGGCAGGGAGGTGGTCAAATCATGAATTTTAGCATATCAGCCACTGCATGTAGCTTAGTGGAGGAATTCAATGTCCAAAACCTGTTGCAGGCAGAAAGGAGTAGATTATCAGAGGAAAAGACAAAGAAAGCAGCAGCAGAGGACGATAAAAGTGATCAGACAAGAGCAAAGGAAAAAAAGGGAACCGACTTTGAGGAGATGATGACAAGCAGAGGGAGGAGCACTGATAACCTTGCTGGCTTAAAAGCTTCCTCCAGAGCCTAATCAGACGTCCCAATTACAAAGACAAGCTCCCAGCGCCCCCCACCCTGATAAACGGCATTATTAATTAAAAGGCTTCAATTGAATCTGTGTCTGATGGACGAGACTTGGGACGATTAGCTTTAAGACCTGACAGAGCCTTTTTCTGCATGATGGAGTGTGTTGATATAAGGACAGAGACAATGTCATACACACTGACAGATGGACTGACCTATAGCACAGAACATGGAGCTTTAATGCTAGTTGTGATACCTGATATCACATGTACCATCAATATCATGTAAGAAAATGCATATCACATCATAGTCTAGTACTTGGCTGTAATCTGGTGTAAACACTATCAGTCATTTTTTCTGCCTCAAAATAGATTTTTGCAACATCATCATCACCAGTTTAAACATACTCGCTGTGTTTTAGAGCCCCCTCAAGGCCACACAGATGCCACACCAACAGCTTAAAGCTCCAAAACTAATAGCCACAATGATGTTTAAATAAAATTAGTTATTGTGATGTAGACAGCTCTGTTTGAATCCTATCTTTTGCACGTTCACCCCTGATATTTTAGAAGAGAGTGAGGCAGGCATACACTGATTAAAAAGCCCTCTGTCCACCCCATGTATAGCACTGTTTGAGTTTACTATTAAACTACACTACAACATAGCAAACAAATAAATGTCTTTTCTTCAAGTTTGATTTCTGTGGTAGCAGTAACATCTTATTTGTTTCTGTCTTTTTGTGGCTTTATCACAAACTATGTACTAGAATAAATTGATCCAGTCTGTTTTGATTCAGTGCTGCAGGGACTTAAGTCTCCATCACATCAGCCTAAACATCTGCTTAAAGGTGTTCAAACTTGGGTCGACCGAGATTTATTTTTTCTAGACCGATACCAAGTATTGGTGGCACTGTGGACTGATAACCAATACCTTAAGCCGATATTCATATCCAAAAATAGAAATCTTTATGTCAGTTTTTTTTAAATCTGAAATATTACAGGACTTAGTTTAAGTGAAAAAACCAATTTCACATTGGAATAGATGAATAAGTACAACAAAAATAATGGTGATTTTCTACATTTGAAATCTGTACACATATAACAGTTCAGTTAAAAATAAAACAAATAACTTACACTGTGACAAGGTAATATATAATCAGAATAAAATAGAAACGATCATCACTGCTAGTTAAGAGTGTTTTCATGTCCTCTGCATTGATGATTAAAATGAGACTCATACAGATGTTATACTTCAGAATGACTTAATTTAAGTACTTAATTGTATAAGTGGGTTACTCTCTTATTCAAATTGATCTTAATCATTGAGGTCAGTATTTGACTTACATAAGAGAAATAAGTTGCACATTTTATCAAAATTTGTTAAAGTTAATATTTCAAAGCACTTTTATTTATTAAATGGCTGTATTTTCAAGTGATTTGAATTTATTTGGACAGTACTTGAGTAAATTTACTTGATAATTCCAACACTTGGATTAACAGAGGCCTTAGAGTTCTGTCACAACTGAAGACTAACATAGAAATGTCCCATCGCTGTCTGCCAAGTTACTTTAACTCATCTGCTCATGGGAAGATAACGAGATCATGAGCGGCTCTTACATCTAAGGGGGCATAAAGACACCCTGGTCCTCTTTTATTCATCTGGCTGAAGAATAACCTTATAAATTAGTTTGTAGTCACTAAGTTATTTAAATTACCTACATAAGACTTACAATTTATGCATGTTTATGTTGACTAAATAAACACATTACATATACACACACATCCTTATGTGGAGGGTTACTGTAAAATTAGCAGTATGAAATCTTTAGTTGTCCCTCATGTAATGTCACAGAGGTATAGAGACTACATTAGCGGTCATTCTGTACATGATTTTAAATGCCGTTAAGATAATTCAGCACACTGGGTGCTGGTTCGGCGGAGTGGTAAGCAACCAGTCACAGTCCATATATACACACTTCTGCCGGCACAGGTTCAAATCCAGCCTGTGGCCAATTTGCAGAGTGTCCTCCCCCTACTCTCTCTGCCCCCCTTCACAGGCCTATCCACTCTCTCTCTCTCTTATCCATAAAGGCACAAAATGCCCAAAAAATAATCTTTAAAACAAAAAGTAATATTTCAATGCACAGCAAGCTAACATTATCACCACGGCTGTGTCTCTGTGGCCAAACTGTGAAACTGGGCAGGTCTGTCATTACTTAAAAGACCCAGAACATTTTTTACAAGTAAAGTTCATTTTGCACAGCCAAACCATAAAATCACGTTTTAATAACAGCTCAACACAGCTCAGGAGAGAAACTAGCCACACATTTTGTTACAGCTATGACACTGACAAGTGAACTCACAGAGACTTAGAAGTAACATTGCAATGCCGACAGATAAAACAATTGTTCCCAGTAAGAAAATGACCCGGCTTTTCAGCGACAAAGAGGCTGTAGCTACAAGTGTGGTTCAGTTGTTCAGAAACCAAGAAGTGGCAGCAAGCCCCTGGTTTGCCCATAACAAATGTGACAGACAAAATATTCATTCAGTCGCCCTCTTCTTTTTCTTCAGTGTTTCTTCACTGTTAAATGGATATATTTAACAGTCCATCTGGTGTGTTAGGTTAACCTAAAAGAGCATGTCTATTTGGTTTTATTTACAAAAGGTGAGATGAGGATCACATAACATCCTTTCTATTATTGCCAACCAATATTGACATAGTGTGG
Source organism: Cetoscarus ocellatus (assembly GCA_037902135.1). NCBI lineage: Eukaryota > Metazoa > Chordata > Actinopteri > Labriformes > Labridae > Cetoscarus > Cetoscarus ocellatus. Next base: position 1,475,192 of record JBAMNC010000573.1, read on the forward strand.
CCCTGGAGCACTGCCAATCATGTCACTAAGTATCCAAAACCAGAAATCATTTATAAGGCAAAATGAGAACCATATAAAAAAGAAGAGAGCCTTTAAAAAAATACCGTATTTAGTCAAAAACCACAATCATGTAACCTCTGAGTTTCCTGCAGCCATCTTCAAGCAAACAAGGAACTGCAGTTATTAGCACGTCTGCACTTGGAAAAAAAACGTCACAAAACTAATTTCATAACTCAATAGAATTGAACAGCAGTCCTCTCCAGCTCAACAATTCAGAAATGTAGGACTTCACTTTTTAGTTGTAAAGGCACCTACCCCGAGGCCCATTGCCTTGGTATACTGCACTGGAGGAGATTGCAGTTTATAGACAGGATATCTAAGATTTAAATGTTTTTTGTTTTGTAATTTTATGACTACAAAAGATTGATTGAGACAAAATTGCACTCAAATATGACCTCTTATCCAACTACACATGACTTATATTTCTCAAGGCTTTTCCTCCAATCTTTCTCTCTTACCAAGTACTTAAAGTTTTAGGGCTTGTTCCACACAAATGACTGATTTTCTTTTGGTGACTTAAAATTTAAAAGACCTTTTCAGACATCACTGTTTGCCTCTGTGTCGGAAACACCTAAGACTAGAGGCATTATGTTTTTGCGCTGTGTGTGCCTCAGCCTTGTGTGTACCCATGCTTCAAAGGAAAGTTCATTTAGAAAAAAGGTTGGACTGATTTGGTTTTTAAAGTCATAGGTCAAAGGTCAGGGTAATGTGGCCTTCTGTTTGTGAATGAGAACAATTTCTTAAGAAAGTTTAAATCAGTCTTCATCTAACTCTCCACAGTTATCTACTCCTACTTATGGATGGACAAATTACACTTTTAAGGTCATGAGTCACAGGTCAAGGTCACTTTACATAAATGCCCAACATGACATAAGAATAACTGATGAGTTTTTGCAGATCATGCAGTGATCATCCTGGTCATCCTTTGCTTTTAAATGTGATATCTCAAAGGGGCCATCAAGGACTTTTGATGAACTTTACACATTTGTCCTTTCTTAGTGGTAGATTAACTTATTACACTTTGAAGGTCATAGGTCAAAAGTGATGATTGTGAACAGAGTATCTCTTGTCAGTCAAAATGTCAAACAAGGGCTGTGCATTATGGACCAAAAATCAGTTTCAATTGGACCAAGTTGTTTACCCTAAATTTCGGGCTATTGAGCGCACCTGATTATTAGCCGCACCCACTAAATCAAAAAAAAAAAAATGGGAAAATCTAGGCCACACTTGTCTATAAGCCGCAGGTGTCCAGTGAGCAGAGCTGATCGGGAGCCCGAGGGGAGCGCGAGGGGAAGCACTTTGGCCAGAGCACTGAGCGTTTTTTTTCTAACAAGCTGGAGCGTCGCCTTATTTGTCGCTCCGGTACTGCTCACACCATGCGTCTGAAGGGTTGAAATTTGAGTGGAAGGTGGAAGGATAATTGGCGGAGCGACGTGCATCCCCTCTGAGCGGACGAGCAGGCGCAAGAAACAGCTCTGTGCGTGAGAGGGACATTTCATCGCTCCACTCCGCTCACATGCTCTGGCGCTGTCCACGTTGTAACACGAGATATTTACACACATATATGTTGCACAGAAAGATTTTTTAACTCTAAATTAAATCTGATGTGACGAGGCTAAATGAAATGTTAAAAAAAACTTTAAATTAGCCGCATCATTGTTTAAGTCTCAGGGTTCAAAGTGTGGGAAAAAAATAGCGGCTTGTAGTCTGGAAATAACGGTACATGCATTTTCTTCTATTTCTAACTGCATGGGCATTGACGAACTGATGATCATTTACTGATATTTTAAAGGCATTTTCAAATAACATATTGTCTTTGCATAATCATAAGAGCTGGACTTGTCCATGTAAAAAACATTACTTGAAAAATAGATGGTTCTTTACCTGAGCAATTTAACAAAATTAACTGTTTCAAATAGAGTAGTGATGGTACTTTGGATTATCTGTGACCAACAGTCTTTTAACATTACTTTAATCCATATTATGCCTTTATAAAAGGTGCCTTTTCTCAGTTTATTGCATGATTATGCCCCCCTCCCCAAATGTAAGTCAGGGATGGTGGTCTGTCAAAAATTACTGATTCTCACAAGCAACATACAGATTTGTTAATTAAAATGTATTTGGAGCTGACAAGTTTGCAAACAAAATTAGATTTATTTCACTCTTTGGTGGGTGGAGAGTGTAAATTCAGACCCAAGTGCACATAAATTATTACAAACTATGAATATAATGGTAAATTCCATAAATATATTATTTTTGCCTATTTTTGTAAAGATGCAAGGTTTGCAGTGTTTCTCACACAATTCACTGCCTCTACACTATTTATTTAAACATTCTTAACCAGCCCTTCTGGGTGAAAGTTTTTTGTTAACTGTTTATTGAGAGGTTTGTAGACATGGCTTGGCTTGGCTTGGCTGGGACTCCCATCCTCTACCCCACCAGCCCCCCAAGGGAGCCCTGGGGGATCAGATAAGAGCGGGTTCCCAGATCAGGGTCAGATTGACAGTTGAGTGCCCAAGGAAGAGTGATGGGTTTGGGATTGAGATTGAGAGGAAGGTCCCTCAGACTAGAGGGCCCTTAAGGGACCTCCAGAGGCTCCAACAGAAAATATATTGACCATAGTGATACAGATTACTCAACTGTGGAGAATAATCACTGATAATTCACTAAAATCATTATTTTGTTACAATATATTTAGTGTTTGGCTAAATCTGGATAAGCTTGTGGATCTGAACTGGGGTTATTATTTGGCTAATTACTTGGATTTTATAGATAAGCTTTAGCTTGTGAATGTGAGCAAAACGAAATCAGCAGCTGATGAGATTGGAGCTTGACAAGAAAACTGATTGTAATTAAAGTCTCCAGGGGGCCATCGTCTCTGCCTCCTGTTCCATAACAGAACAAGATTGTCAGATAATGACAGCTTTTTCTCACATGTGTATCAGCCATGGGTGCACCAACATGTTTAAGGAAAGGTCATAAAGGGATTGCCAGGATTTTATCTTGGGGAAAATAAGTCCTTGAGTGCTGTGAGAATCTACTCACAAGAAAATTGATAATAAAACAGTTAAATTACCAGTTAGAAAGAAGAAAAAAAGGAGATGACGTCGAGAACAAATGGATGGTTTTAGCTCTTTTTCCAAGTATCTTAAGTAAACTTGGAATTCCTGGTTTTCAGTTGTGGCTTTGTGCTTTAGTTATGTGATTGCTTTTGGTTAAATATGTTAATTACACAAGATTAATCCTCAATCCTAAAACTGTAACAGTGCCTCATCCAAAAGAAGAAATGTTCTGTGTTATATTAAGATTAGCAAAGAAAGATTTAAGGGTTTCTGGAAATAAAAGCTCCAAAGGCCAACAAGTACACCTCCAGGGCTTTTGACTTAACCAGGGAAATGATGTTGCTGCAGACACAGACTGTATTATTGTTCTTAGCCTGTAGACAACCTTTCACATTTTCTCTCTTTTGGTTGATGCAGCTTTCAGACGCCATGTCTCTGCTACGCATACACACATAAACACACACATTCAATTATATAGCCATACTCATGCCCCTCATAACAGCAAACTGACCTATTAACCTAGTACACACAGAGCACCATGTACATCCAGTCACACACACTCATGTACGATCACACACCCAGATATTGCACAATGTACACAAACAGAGTTATGGACTGGCACATACTGTTTTTGTCTGCAGCGCACACACATACACACGCAGAAAGGCACGCAGTGTCGGTCAGTCAGACTAACTGGCTCTCTGGCTAATTGAGTAGAGTGTGTGGCCCCGTGTGGCCCCAGTCTGACCCCGCTGTAGCCGAGGACACCACTGAGCCTCTGCTTTGATACATTTGATATGGTTTAAGTGAGGAATGAAGACCTAAGCCTGTTTACATTTGAACTGGATTAGTAGTGGGGTGACAGTGCAGTAACTAAAGAGAGAGAGAGAGTTAGAAAGTAGAAGTATAGGGCATGAAAAGAAAAATCAGCTTTGTGGGAAATGTAACAGGTGGTTTTACATCTTTTTTGTGTCATTTATGCCTCTCTTCATACATAGTAAGGACCATTTGTGGACACGTGACTAACATCATGTCACTTACTTCTGTGGATGGCGGAAGTACAGCTGTTCTCAACAGACTGTAATGCATGTAATGCTTTATTTTTCACTTGGTTTGGTTTTCTTGCACACTGCAGACCAAAGCCTGTCAAATGATGCATAATATAGCCACCCACCCATAGTTGGGGCTGTAGCAGCAGCTTTCATTCCTGCTACCTGGCCCATTGTTGCACAATGACCCGGAAATATATAACCGGCTTCAAATTGTATTATTGCTTGGATTGAAGCCTTTCGAAAGTACTTTGTACCATAAAATTAAGATAAAGTTGTATACAGGCTTTGTCATGTGACACTTGTTTATTGACCAAATTGATTTGATTTGAAGACGCTAACCTGTTACAAGAAAGAGAGGCTGCCAGTACTGGCAATGCTAACATTAGCCATTCCCTGCTTGATATTGTCAGTGAATACATTGTAGTTTGGTTAATGTTGTGCTATTTAGCCAAATTCAAGCAAAAACTCACTGCTTTCTGGTTTTTGTGCCTTGTTTGGTCCTTTTTTGGTTTGGGTGGCTTTCACACCCACCAGGAACCAGATAATTTGATTACCTATTTAAACCATCTATTCTTATTATTGAAAATCAAATGATACTGATACCTATTGTTCACCACAGCAACAAAATTGGAGGTCCATGGCACTCTGTACTAATGAATTATTGCTTGTTAGTTATCCTGGGTTGCATTGATCCTTTAAGGAAATAAAAAGCCTTAAAAATCTTGAACCAGATTTTTTAAATTAAAGGTAGTAAAGTGTCTTAAAGAGCCCATATTGTGCTTTTTTTTCGTGTTTTAGTTACAATTAAGTGTGCTGACCAAGTCTCTTCTGTGGTATAGAGTACTTTTATGTACAAGACAAACTTTAAGCCCATTGGCTTTAACTGACTTTGAGAACATTTCAAATGAAGTATGCTGTAATTTTACATGAGACTACACAGACTTGTGTAGGAGTAAGTGGTAGCAACTTCAGTGCAGAGCCTAGATGTTATGAATGCAGAGGTATTGAAAACATGACGCAGAGTAGCGCAGAACCGACAATTGTCACACAGTTGACCTGTTAATCAATCAGAGTGGACCAGGCCCACATGATGAAGGGAGTCTTAAAGGGGCAGGAGCTCCAACACAGTGCCTCAGACACAGAGAGACAACAGCACTTTCAGGGGTCTGTACGTTAAGACTGGAATGAATTCTGAATATTTGTGATTGTGAACATATCCCAGCAGACCTCTTTAAATTTCAGATAGCAGTCTGACGCAGACCATCTGATCTGTCTGTCATTGGCTTTTATGTAGTGTATGATTTTTGACCAAATTTTAACACTGTTGAAAGTTATTATTTTTTTCTAGTGTTTTGGAGCAGGGCCTTCAGTCGCTCTGCTCCCCAGCTCTGGAACTCTCTCCCCCCCGACCTCCGAAATCTGAACTCTCTTTCCCTCTTCAAATCCAGACTCAAAACCCACCTGTTCAGAACTGCATACTCCATTTAACATTAATCTGCCTTTCTCATCCACTTATCCGGCATTGTCTGTTTTGTTTGGCTGATTTTATTGTTTTATTGTTTTGTTGATTTTATTGTTGTTGTTTTTACCCTGTACAGTGTCCTTGAGTGTCATGAAAGACACTTTTAAATAAAATGCATTGTTATCATTTTGATGATATACACCCTTTTTCACTTGACAGACACCACTCTGCATTTCAGAATATTTTCTTTTTGGACATATTTTCTTTTGCATGAAATTGTAAAGCATATTGGACATTTGTTTAATATGATATACAAGGGGGTATAAAACAAATTCTCATCAAAATCTGAGTAATCTATGAATGTGTAATTATTTATATATATATATGTGTGTGTGTATATATATATATATATAGGTGTGTGTGTGTGGGTGTGGGTGTGTGTGTGTGTATATATATAAATTAAAAAAATATATATATATATATATAAATATACATACATATATATATATATATATATATATATATATATATATATATATATATATATATATATAACACAGAAGATAACGACAGGATACAACAAATATTGTGTTTTGACATGCAGATAAAAAATATCCAATGTGATTTTTAGTCTGTATTTCTCAGCCCTTACGCAAGGCCATCAAACACACAGGGGTGTGTCAGTGCAGTAATCCTCGGTTAATAACTATGTTTATTACGGGCATCATTCCAGTTTGTATTAGTAAAATGAGTTCCTGCACATTATAATAATGGAGTGAATGAGTACAGGAGAAATCTGATACATCTTTCTGTTTTTTTTGTGTTTAGTTCTTTCTCTCGTTCCCTAATCCAGTCCCCCCACCTCGACCACTATCACACACACACCCCCACACATCTACACACATACCCACACACACACACACACACACACATCACTCTTGTTCTTTCCCTCAAGTAATGATTTGATGTTGCTAATGGCTTCCTAAATTTTGTAGAAAGGGCAGAACCAGTGCAGTCTAGAGTTTCAGGCCCTGGAAGTCTGCCAGACAAGGCAGAAAAGTACAGGGGTAAAAGGGGGGGCAGGATGGATTCCGTAGGTAAGGAGGTCCAGTTATGAGCGTGAAGATCAACACGGTGTCCTCCTCATAATAGCTTCCTTTTAAGATCTTAATATTTCCTGTTGTTCCAAGGCCCATACGTCACAAAAACGGAGAATTCCCCTGAGTAAATCACAGTGCTTAAAGCTCAAACTGTCTTCTCAGAAATATTAATGGCTTTGGAGTCGTCAACGGACAAACCATAAAAGTACTTTAGAAAACCTCTGATTCATCATCAGTGTAAATTAACTTGGCATATGGAGCAACAAGAAACAAATCCTGGCAAGACTGTAAGTAACTACAGTAACAAAGTGATAACATTTAGCCTGAAGGTGTGTCTGGTCACCACTAGGACTAACACACACATGGACAACCGCCCCGATCCTGCCAGTAGAATGGATCCTTTTGTTGGAGCCGCGCTGCTTATTCAACTGATCCCACATGAAAGAAGTCAATGGAAGGGAGAATGACGAATGAATGTGTTGGTGCTTGTAGTTTACATGCTTGTTCGACTGCTGGTGTGTGCGTGCGTGCACACTGGGCAGTGTGTTTGCTTGTTTGTCACATGATGTCCTGTGGCGATCCCTAACTAACCATACAGGCGCCAGTGGTGGAAGGTGGGGGGGTGGGGGTGAGAGACGGGCATGAGAAGATGCAGAGGAGCTATGGAGCCGTGGAGGGGGGCACGCTGGCTGACTGCTGTCACATGATGGGCATATAATGAAGCCAAACTACATTCAAACTGTTGAATAACTGAGCAAATGACTCATGACCTGACTTGGCACTGTGTAAACATCATGCCTCTGCTCAGCCTTCTAAATAAACCAACATATCAGGGGATCCACTTCTGTCAGCCCAGAGAGCACAGGCCGTTAATTCAAACGCTGAGAGCTCTGTCACAGATTTTGGCTGCACTAATGTTCTCGCTGTCCTTTGATACTTTGTGTGTATGCTTGTGTGCGTGTCCTCGAAATTCAGATCTACTGCCAGTTTTCAGTATAGACCCTGTATTGGGTATGAAGGTATTAAAAATACTTTGACCTGGCAGCACATTTCATCACTCTCATATTAAAATGAAACATCAGGCCAAGTTGGTATTTCAGAGCAGAATGCCCATGTGGCTGGAGAGAGGTCCAGACTCAACAGACAAAGGATGGACACAAGAATCACAGAGTGGAAACAGAGTGTCTATGTGTGGCTCTTTATCACACAGGCTTAGTAATGCTGTCATAACTGATGCTCACACTCCATTCATCACAGCCTGTGTGTGAGGCTGGGCCTGTATGCTGGATGGCACTCGAGTGTGTTTGAGACTCCATGTAGCCCAAGTGTTTACCCAGTGCATAAGCAGTGGTTGGCCGCAGGCCTGGTGCGCCTGCCCATGATAGGCCACTGTGAAATGTGGCTGACAGAGGCGGCCTGTTGCCCTCTTTATTCTAATTCACTGTATGTGTTTGTGTTTGTGTGAGTGTGTGTGCTGTCTGCTTTGTCTGTGCAGGAGCCAGCTGACTTGGATGTGTATAAATTAATTGTGGGTTTCATTCACTTTACTGTGTTGTTGAACAGATCTTTATGTGTAAGTGTACATATGTTTTTGCTTCAGAATACAGACAAACTCCAAGGACATGAGCCTGTAACTCTTTGCCTTTTGTTTTGTGATGTATTTCAGGGTTCTCGGACCACTGGGCAGAGGACCAGCTTCAGGCAGGTTCAGGTTCAGGTTTCTTTATTTTCACTTAAAGGTAGATTTGTGTTGCAGCCAGAGAGGTAGGGGTGGTTTTCACACCTACCGTTCGATTGATTGCAAAGATTCAGTTGAAAAAAAAAGAACAGTACGGAGTTACTTATTTCCTTTGAATCATTTCACATTGAACCCGCAGGATTTTGAAAACATCCAGGCCAAGTTGCACCAGTGATATTATGAATCACACAAAAGGCCAGAGCTGACCTCAGGTCATTATGTCATATTCGTCATTACATCACCCTGTGTATTTATTGGAAGGAAGCCAGCAGGCTAAACTGATAACAAAACAATCATGTAATAGTTATAATGGAGAAGATGATCCTGTGTAAGCTTATTCAGATGAGCTTATATATCAATGTGGGACATGCCTTGCAATACCAGTGTAAACAAACCCTCTAAACGAAGAAAAGTGGCTTTTAATGCTCAACAGTGTCCACAACAAAGCATAGATTAAACCAGATTGCAGAGTAAGTTATTACAACATTACACCTGAAGAAGTGTTCGCATAGAAACTGCCAGCAATGCGGAAAAGTAGACAGCAGCTTTGAAACGATAAACTCTCCTGCTTGAACTGGCTGGACCAAATTCTGAGAACTAAATGAGTTTTGAATCAATCCATGTTGTCAAGTCCTGAGATGATCTGCTGTAGAGACAGTCAGAAGTGTTTACCTGTTGCTGTTTTCATGGTTTGTTGTGCCTGTACACAGAAAGTGACTCTGGAATCCAAAACATTGTTATTAAGTATAACTTTCTTTTGAACCTGGTTGACTGGAAACTGTAATACAGTTATAATTACTACTAGTGCACTTAAACTACTACAGTAGTGTGATGAGTCAGCTTTTCACACTGTGTCAGCTCCGTTGTGCTCTTACTGCAAACGAACCGCTTCAGAGGTCGATTAGAAATGAGTAAAGACTATCTTTTTCAGGTGAGCTTGGCATAGTTGTTTGTACCAAAACAGGGATCATTTGCTGTGTTCATATATATCCAAACAAACCATGCCAAACAGCGAATGCCCTCTTATACAGACAGTGGCCATTCTGGGTGGAGACTGCATGTTCTCTCTGTGCCTGCATTGGTTTTCTCTGTGCACTTGAGTTACCTCTCACAGTCTAAAAACATGCTGCTTGTTGGTGACACATAAGTGTGTGTGTATGTGTGTCTCCAGTCGAGGGTTTATCCCCGCTTCTTGCTCAGTGTCGGCTGTGATAGACCCTAGCCCAGCAGGATCTGCACAGGGATAAGCAGTATGGATAATATATGGATGGATAAACCATGATTAAAAATCCCCCAATTTGTAAATGGTAAGGTGCCAAAGATTCTACAAACCACAGAATAAAAGAAAGATAAATATCAAGTGATAGTATTGGTTAAAAAACACAAACAAATAACTTCTTGAATAAAGCCAGAGTATAACTAACTTAGGGCTGAAATTAATCAATATGTGTGTGTAAGATATCCCTACAACTTGTTTAGATCTGAGATAGCAGCAGGAACAAAGCTGTTCTTGTACCGCTTTAGTTTTCCTCTTGGGACATTTTACCCTTCATCCAGAGGGGAGAAACTAAGGGTAGTGTTATAATCAATGTTGTGCCAGTTCATTTTGAAGATAATCCAGCTCAAAGTTCACTGCATACGTCCTTAAATTAATTAGTTCGCAATCATAATCAATAATAATCACAATTAAAAAATGTGAACTAAAGTCCCTGTCCAAAGAAAGAACTAGTTCCCCCTTTTGTCAGCACCTATCTATTTTTACCTCTGCCAAGGAGGTTATGTTTTTGCCGGCGTTGGTTAGTTTTTCCTGTTTGTTTGGTTGTCTGTTTGTTTGTGTTCAAGATAACTTAAAAAGTTATGGCAGGATTTGGATGAAAGGAAATGTGTGGAATGGGATAAGGAAGAAAAAATTAGATGTTGGGACTGATCCGGATCACCATCCGGATCCTGGAATTTTTTAAAGGATTCTTTAACATTGCCAGATAGGACTATTTTCGCCAAAGTGGACTGAAGCTGCTTGGTGGAGGTCTGTTTAAATTATTATACTTCGCTTAAGTTTGGTTCATGGGAGCGTTCACTTTATCTTTCATCAAAAATATGAATGCATTTAAAGACCATGTCGATTTAGCGGGTTGAGACACAACACTTGCTGTAACAAACCAATCAGATGCTTAACAATCTGGTTTTATATTTTTCTTTCCTTGATGGCTACTTGACCAATCCATGATACCAAGGAAAAAACAAGATATACTGAATGAAAACAAACAGGCTGTGGATCATTTGTTAGCAGACTGCACAGAGGTGTGAATACTTGATTTTTTGTCTTTGTTTTGACGGGGGATTTTCTTAAAAAAAATACCAGATGTCTCACTTTCGTCTGTGCACATTTACTTTGAAAAACTGACTCATAAACTTCTTTTCTGTCATAACTGTAATGATAAAGTTTAAGACCTATGAATAAGTAAGGCCTGAGATAAACTTTCTGTTTAATCTGGTGTTTTCGTTCTTGTTCACTTGTGTCAAGTGCATAGCTGTAAATCCACTGACTCCTAGGGATGGGTATTGTTTGGGTTTTTCTATACAGGTTCTAAATTGAAAATTCCAAAATGTGCCAATGCCTTTACAATTCTGAAGTGATACTTTTAAAGCAAAAAGAGCATTAATAATGTATACCCTAGTTGCAGCCCATGTGATAATGCTTCTCTCTGTTTTTTCTACTTAGAAGGTAGAGAGAGTTAAGCATTTGTGGCTCTAACATTTAGTGAATGTACCCATATAAGGCACCCAAATCTGAGCTGTGATTTGGAGCAGTAGGTATTGAATGTGTTGTTCGTGATATCAATAATCCTTTACGTACAGGGCCTGTTACTGGAGGAAACCCAGGCCACATAAGAGCTCAGGCTTTACACAACTCCTGATGTAAACAGCACTTCCATGCACAAGTCAACAAAGTCTGGACCTCTCCCTCTCCTCCTGTATACAGTGCCTGAAGCTGCCTGAAACGTCTGATTCCCACATCACATTCCCACCAACCCCTGAGTAGGCCTACCAGTCTGAAGTCCTACCACTGTTTAGTCAGTACATCAAGCTCATTGGATTGGGTTGGCATGCCCAGTGAAAAGATTGCAGAGCTTTTGAAAATATTGTGCTAAACCACACTAGAATGCACTGAATTGGCCAATTACCACAGGTAAGACTGGTCAACCTATCAAAAAAGACTGACCCTGGTGAGGAGGGGGGCCTTTAAGTGACTGTAGCTCTAGCAGAGTGACCACAGAGGTGGATCAAGGGTACTCAGTTTATGAAAACTGAAGGTTGTTTTAACATCAGTGATTGTGAACATACTTTAGCAGTCATCAAAACGGATTATATGAACATAAGGGTGCTTTCACATCTGACATGTTTAGTCCAGACCAAATGAACTCTGGCTCACTTTTTGAAAAGTCCAGTTCATTTTGGGTGGTCTTCAAAGCTCACATACAACCAGGGTGACCAAAGAATCCAACTCTGGTCACCCTGAAAACAGGGGGTCTCAGTTTATTTCTTAGCGGACCAGAGATCAGTTTGCAGTGAGTATGAAAGACATCCAAACAAAATAAGGACCAACCAAAGTCAACAAACCAAGAAGCAGTGAGTTGTAGCTTTAATTTGGCTGAATACCACCACAGTAAGAAAGCTAACATAGCGTGAACTGGCAGTATCAAGCAAAGTGGGCTTAACGTTTGCATTGCTATCACTACCAGCCTCTGGTCCTCCAAATACATTAATATCTACAAATCCGTGTGGAATATGGTCACACATCACACACTTTGTCTCTATCTTATGGCACATAATACTCCCAAGCAGCTTTGAGCTAAATTATGTTACTTATCAAAGCCAGTAATGTATTTCTAGGTCAAAGTACAACAACTGGCTGGATGGCAGGACCAAAGACCAGGACTACAGCCTCAGCTAGAGGTGGATGGTATATTACACATTGATTGACAGGGTTTGATCTGTCTTACAAAAGGCAGTGTAAAAGAAAACCAGATCAAGAGATAAATGAAGCAATAATCCAACCTTAGCCCCAAACCGCCCCGAGTCCACAGATCTTTAAGTGTGAAGCAAACTAGGGTAAAATAAGACCTCTTTAAAGTTTAGAGGGTCCCACATGAACCTGTTGGGTTAAGATTTTTGGAAAAAAGAAAACAATCACTTTAACCCAATTTCTTATTGTTTTCACTGTGTAATGGTGTTATCCTGATGTGCATTTTGTTTCTTCCTCACACTACACTGTTGGCTGAGTCACAGGTGAAGCCAGTTGCAGCAAATAAACACCATCACCCTCAATGTATGACCCTGAGTGCTCACCTTGTTTCTCCCTAGCACCCATGGCTAACGTCAGGCTACTTAAACACCAGCACAAACGAATCTCCTTAAGCGTTACTGTAACAGCACAGCTCTACACCTGCCTTTGCCTTATCACTTTCACTAGGCCAATGAGACAGTTTTTTTTTACATGCTGAAAGGAACAGTTGTGGCCATGGGCTGATGTTTGTAGCTAGAGCAGAGAGAAGGAGAAACAGAATGGTAACAGTGTGGGAAAGGGGAAATGAATCAGTGGAAGTCCTGCCATCCTGGCTTATTCAGCAGGCCTCTCTCCCCTTGTCTGTCGTCTATTTTTCCCCCCTCTTTTCGTTCTTTAGCTCTTGATCACTTCTCTTTCCCCTCTCCACTGCATTCCTCACAGTTTTGTCATTCTGCCAAGGAAACGAATCAGAGAGCCCTCTCTCAGCCACCGCACTTTTGCTTTGTCTCACTCTGCCTTTCTCTGCCTGTCTTTGCTTGTACTTCAGTCTGCACCCTACTGCTCCAGCACACTTCACTGTGACACCTCCCAAACACGCTAAAAGGCTTATGATGTCACATTAGGACCAAGGGATGTGGCCTTTATTAACAAGCTTGTGTCCTTTGTGAGTGTCATATACAGCTTGTGTTTTATTATTTAGTAGCATTCTTCCCTTGCTTTTGTCTGGCCTTTAAAAAGAGTTTGACCTCCCATTTTCTTCATTGCTAATTTGATGCGTCTGTACGTGCCGATTATCATGCCACGGAGCTTGTTATTTGCACCAATAATTGAATGAAACCATTTACATCACTGACTTTTAATTAATTTTCCTTGTGTTGTTTTTTTTTTTCCTCCAAGATGATCTCCAGTGAACCATGGCGGTGTTAAAATGTTTCAATCAGACGGCCGAATGGAATAATTCTATCAGTCTATTCTGTCTTGTCTTTATTTTTACATGGGTGATTAACCATGTTACCAGTTGTTCAACTGGCAGGGTGGATTAGCTGGATTAGATGCTTTGTATTTGTGCTAACATGCATCAGTGCATGTGTGTATACTGTGTTTGTGCGTGTGATGCTAATTAATACATGTTTGGCTGGCTAAAAGTCAATCAGAGGCATAAACATGGCACAGAGAAAGATGCTAGACTTAAAACAAAGTAAAGGAAAAGAGATTATACTTACCAACGTTCTATTTGACCTAGGGTTGCACAATTGCAGTGTTACTGTTATCACGATATAAGCCTTCACAATAAAAAAAATTCTCACAGTCAGATTTTATTGCAATAAATTAACTGTTTTAATGTGACCAAACAAAGTGGCCCTGGTATGACTGCCCCGTCATACACCAAACACCTTTTGATGCAATCGCATGAGGCTAAAGATGGTTATAAGCAAACTTCAAATTTATTTGTGCCAGTTTAGTAGAGAAAATGGTTCTTAGATTTCTTTCACATTCAAAAAATCATGGTGCAGCTTCAAGTGTCAGGAAACTACGCTATAGTTATTGTGCACCCTTTATCTTTTGTTCAATTATCCCAGTCCATATTGTTGTTAAAATTTTGAACATTATTGCACATCACATGTTTTTCTCTTACTTTAAGTCGCTGAGTGGAAAGAGGCACAGACTGGCCACAGCAGTAAGTGGGATTTAAGCAGTAGATAAAGGTTTAGCTAAAAGTTTAAAGTTTTAGGTATTTAGATTTGATATTAGTTACAGAGGGCAGTATAGATCCACTGCTGGTGTTAATGAAATGTCTGTAACCATAACAAGTTTACAACAAAGCCATGTTGCTTCAGCAAGTGGTATCACATCACTGAGCACACACAGATTAAGTTAATGATGAATATGAAGCCCAATGTTCTGGTTTTTTTTCCTTAAAGGAAAATCAAGAAATAAAATTTCAGCAAATCAATCATAAAACAAAACACCACCATCTTAAATAAAGAGGCAGAACAGATCATGTTTTCATGCTTGTAGCCTACATAAAATACAACAAAGTGCAAAAATAATGGCTGGTTTGACAATAAACAGTTTTTAAAAAATTGCCACGCAGATTTTGATCTCAAATTAATGAAATGATTAAATTAATTTGACTCATATTGGTCCAATATTGTTATTTTCCACATATTTTTCATAAAATGAAAGTGTCTGACCTGTTTTGATGTAAACAGAGGGCAAGAATTCAACGGATGCTAAAATCGTATGCTCAGAGAGAACCCGGGTATATTAATCTTTTTTTGGATATACACAAATCACACATATACAGAATTATAGTCAACACAGGGTGATGCCCTGTAGCTCAGGCTTATGAATGCATTTTACACAACTTTGAAGCTCCAAAAGTTTGAAGTATTTTTCAATCTACATTTCCCATGATGAATATCATCAAAATTAATTAGACCTACTGAAGATAAACTAAAAACACAGCGCCTTTCAGGTGAATTAAAGTGCTACTCTGTTTCTCCCCGCTGGTTTCAGGGGCTAGGCGTTGCACTCTGCAATTCAGCAGGTGGAACTTCTACTCTGGTGGACAATTTGCACAGACTCTATATGCTTTTTGACTAGAATATAATCTATTAAATATTATGATCAGGGAAAGATCACTGTACTTCTTATTTTTTTTAGTAGTATTAATGTTCTAAGTAAAACAAATTTACATTAATTCCTTATTGATGCCATAGCAAAAAAAGCAGAAGTCTTCAACACCCAACTTTGGGTAATTTGTTGTTTTTAATTATCACAAAATTGTGGGTGAAACCCTGTAAATTGTTTTAATTGCACAGAAATGTTGGCTAATGTGGTTAATCTTAGCTTCTTGCCAGTTCCACGTTCTTTATCGAAAATTACCGATGTGTTTGTGATAATTAGACAGAGCTCTCTCTTATGGGTAAAACATGACTGTAGATCAATTATTTTGTACTTTTTAATACCATCAATTGGTGAAATTCTGAAGATTTTTTTTATTTTAGAACATGGTGTTTTAGAATTAAAACATCTTGGTCATCACTGGTTATTTTTGTTCATGAAAAATAAAACAAACTTGTGGCAGTTTGATGTATCCTCAGAGTACTAAAGTGCCTGTCAGGAAAGCACTGTGGTAGTTTAAAGGGGACAGGAGAGGTTTTTTGCAAGTATGATAAGCAAGAGCATGTGTCCGGTGATCCTTACCGTTGAGCCATACCTCCAAAATTGTTACCAGTTTTTGCCTTAATAAAGACTTCTTGATATGGCAAGTTGACAAGCAAAGGATGGCCATGAGGCCTAATTATGTTTGATGCACACTTCCTACCCTTTTTGAGATATCAACCAATCAAACTTTATTTGTATAGCACTTACCAGACGAAAGAAATGAAGCACAAATCTTTACATGGGCAAAAGCAACAGCAACAACAAAACATGCCAGACATAAATAAAGTCAACTAGAACAAACAGATCCATATTGAACAAAATCAAGGAACAATAACTATTGAGGACCTTGATGATATAGAACTGTTGGAGTGAGGAAACGCTGTCATGAGTTCATATGAGGAAAATATCACTTTCAAAGCACAGTGTAGGCGTGAAGCCTTATGACCTTTGACCTACGACCTGAAATATCAAATCAGTTCATTCCTCAGTCAAATGACTGAGTTTGTCAGAAATCCCTCAAAGCTTGCGTCAAATATTCCTTTGGCAATCAACGGATAAACATGCAGCTCCCTGACCTTGATATTTGACCTGAGGTGGTAACTGATGACAATCCATTGACCTCCAAAATCTAATGTGTTCATAACTGAATCAAAGTGGATATTTGGTCAAAGTTTGATAAAACCCTTCTAAGACATCTCATCCAGAGAAATCAGCCTGTGCAGTCAGAAGGGCAGATGGACAACCCAAGAGCAGAATGCCTCTGGCCTCTTCTGCCACTGGTATAATGGCATAAAAACTGCCTCATATTCAGGCGAAGTCCACACATAGGAGGGCATTTTTTAAAACAGAGTTAGTCCTCCTCCATTTTAAAAAGTATTCCCGTCCATATGGGTGAGTTTTTGAAAACATCTCTGATCACACAAAAATGCACTGGTAAACACCATTTATTACCTTGTTACAGTGTCCATGATATTGTATCTATTCCAACCACAAGTCTAACAGGTGTTACAGTTTATTTTGTGGCTATGTGAATTTATTCTTTCGGGCGTACTGAGTAAAAATGTCTTAGTCTGTATTTCAACTCAAGACATACAGTATCTATTAATCTTGATCAAATCCTTTTCTTAATACTTTTTGTGGGCACATCTGCTGTAACCATGGCAATCACAAATGCAAGCAGCGATGGGTCATCAGTCAACTCGGTCACTACTGAAAAAAAACAGGTCTTGTCCTAAATGTTGGCAGTTTGTATTGTCAGAGTGTTTGAATACAGTACCATAGTGAGGGAGCAACAGAATGACTGTGTGTGACCCTGTTTTCCCTGTCCAAGCAGATACATCCTAAACAGAGTTTCAGGAATCTTTACCTTGGCAGGAGATTTCCAAAGTGCCGGCCTTTGAGTTGACTGGCCCAAGTGTCTCAGGACCTCAGTTTATGTCGCCTTGGTGTCAGAGTACGTTTGTTGTCATTTGATATTTAAAAGACCATGTCAAAGTTTATTATTCTAGCCCAGTGACAGTCAGTCGTTTGAAAAAGAAATAAACAATAAAAAGATGTTAATGTTATTTTGTGTTGTAATTTAGCTAAAAAAATATTGATATGAATTTTGGTCTATATCACCAAGCCCTTGTTTGACCCTTTGACTGTCTGACTGACCTGGCTGGGATACAAGATAAGACATTTGAGGGGCTGGAGTGGGCCATTTGAATCATTTCCAGCTGTTTTCCTGTGTGTTTACTTTTGTTGCCAAAGCAAAACCTATGGTGACATTGTCTGTTACACTTAAACCCCTCACTATCAGCTCTGTTCTTGAGTCTACTGGAGTCTCTGCTCTGAAATCTTAAGTGCTGCGTGAGGCTTGACGCTGAATGTGTCCCTCTGCTTTCGCTCTTTCTGCTCTTATCAGGTCAGATAGCCTTCAGATAGAGACTCACACCCGCACCGTCAGAGGCTCAGCTAGCCACTGCAGCTGATGGGGCTGATGCGTTGCTGCTGTGACGACAACAGGACAGGGCCTTATCTGTCTTCATGGTAATGGCCATGATGGAATGATGACAATCTGCTCTTTACTGGGTATTTCCCTACAGGACAGCATGACATGCCAAAATATGCACCAGTGCACTCATGTAAGCATAGAAGAAACCAGGTGTGTCACAATGTCTTCATGCGAGAAAACTGCATTACTGCTCTGACCATGTCGGACGGGCTTGTGCCAAATGGTTGTCTCTACCAGAGTAAATACAAGCAAATGATCATGGTCATGCAGAAACCGCAGGGAGAAGTGTTTATGTCACTGGCCTGTTTTTTTTTGACTCATCGTGCCCTCACCGCGGTGTCTTTTCTTTCCGACAAATATGACAGATGCATATCATGGTGAGCAGTCTGCTCAGGGGAGATAAGGACCAGTTAGGCGCTGAGGTTGCAACATCCCACTGAGCCAATGAGTGAGCACAACGCCTTTTTCATACCGATCCTCAGCAGATAGGCCCTACAGAGCGTGTGAGTGTATGCGTATGTGATGCCCCTGATAATTTCTGTCTCCACTGAATTCTGGCGTCTACTGTGTAATGGATGCAGGTCTGCACACATCACCTGTCCTGAAACTGGTTTGAAGTAAAAACTGAAGTGAAATAAGGACATACATAATAAGAGGTTATAAAGGAAATATGTGCAGCAAAGACTGAGCAGTTTACTCTTTCACCATCACCACTACAATGAGGGAAATGACATGAACAATAATCACATGACAGGATGTACAATGGAAGTCACATGACAAAAAGCACATCATGACAAGTGTTTGTTATGATGAGCGTCTATGCTCAGCTGTTCCCTAGACAATATTTTACTTGCATTATTGAGGCTTGAAAACAGTGACATCATTTTCTTGGAGGCATTCAGACTCAGCAGACCAGGAAACAGTTTTCCATTGCGAACTGTAGCTGCAGATTCCTGTTCTTACCCTACAGGAGTGGCACCTTGAGGGGTCTCCTGCTGGTGTGGCCCATCTGTCTCATAATTTGGTGTGTTGTGAGGTCAGAAAACAAGAACCTCCTGTTGAGAACTGTTTCCAACTGTTTATAAGTAATGGTCTTTATTTGCTGTTATGCTTTACTATTTGTCAATCAAGGTGTTAACCACATTAGTGTAGCTTACAAAAAGAAATGGTGACATGTTCTTGTGAGGCATTCAGTACAGGTGACAATGGAAGAGTGAAGACAGTAATGGAGGCAGACAAGAGAAAGGGCATTTTATATCGTGGCATTATTTTTAACAAAAAAATCACTGTTGTTTGATTCTAAAAAGATGGAAATACACAATTTTACAAAGCCTGAAATGAAACAAAGTTCATGTTTACATTTTTAAATACAAAAAACACATTTATACAATCAATCAAAATTTATTTATATAGCACAGTTCATACAAATTAAATTGCAGCTCAAAGTGCTTTAAATCAAGACAAAAAAAAAGAAAATAACTGTAAAAGACGTTGGTGTTAAAACATTTTTCATCAAAGCACCATCTTTTAAATTTAACACTGATACCAGGAGCAAGCATATCAATAATTGTATTGCCCATGCCAGGACTACAGTATAATACGACATTAAAGTTTTTCCCACTTCACACAGCTGTCAGTTACATGCAGTTTAAACAGCAAAAACACTTACAGCCAAATCCCTCTTAATTTATTTCTTTTTGTACAAGGACAGATACTTCATAGTTATGTCAAATAAAAAGACATTCATCACGGTCTCTCTTCCAAAACAGTCCTGATGATGAAAGTCATCAGTGAACACGGATGCTTGATAAACCATCACACAGAGGCTGGAGGGAAAAGCTCAGTTCAAATGAGAAAACTGCTGTAAGCACCAGGGCCACAACATTACAGAGCTGACTGTTCAAATGGCTGATGACAGAGGCCAAAAGTAACTCAACGCAGCCCAAAAGTTTATTAGTGAAGGTAATGATGAATCATGTCACTTCAGCTGCTTTCTTTCTCTCTCTTTCCAGACACAGTGTGTGTGTCTGAGTCTGAGCTATTTTCAAGGGGCTATGTGATTTCAATATTAGCAGTTTTAGATATCAAATCAATTAGTTTAACATCTAAATAACAACAGTCTTGTTGTTTATTGTCTTTTATGCTGTACACAAAAGAACCTGCTTATATCTAATGTAATTTCTTTGTGAAAAATAATATTGCATATAGCAGAAGGGGGAAAAAGCGCACATGCACAAAAAGTATGTAAAGATATGAAATATGAATAAACAATCATCCTAAAAAATAACCTTTAATTACAATGCGCTCCCTCACTCAGAGATTACAGAAGTTTTCTATCTTTCTTTTTTATCTGTTTTTTTCCATCTAATAGTGCTCTTTAGATCCACTATAAGGGGAAATCACATGACATCATCTCCTCCTCCGGGTTTACCGATAGGCAATAGGTTGTCTTGCTAATGTTATCTGTTTTGAATTTCACTATTGTGAACATTTCTAGATTAGGCGGGAATGGGAGCTAAGTAATGCTAATAATGTTAGCGACCTCCCTGTGTGAATGTAGCCTCACTTCGTCATCTATTTCCTTTTTATATCATTGTATAATCAATCACCATACCTCTAACTCTTGGTCAAAGAACTTAATCTAATCTAATCTAATCTAATTAAAGCTAAAATTTAAACTACTAAGACCACTGGGTTTTATACTGTGTTGTTGTAGATGTGCAGTTTCTTATTGAGCAATAACCAAGCCAGGCACATCTATTGTTATGTTAACATGGTTAACTACTTTGAAACTACCATGGCCAGTGGCCGTTATCAGCTGAAAAGGCTGATGAATATAAATTCTTCGATATGTCATTAGATTGATTTGAGAATGCTAGCAATGCTATTTATAGGCTACTTTCTAGCTGTGTATAACAATAACACATTTTGACTTCTTTTTGGATTTCTTTTTATACCAATATAGACTCAATATACAATACAATATATAATATAGACAATATAGACTAGAAATGTAAACAGCACGAGGTGCAGTCACACATTTAAGCTAAAATGATAACACAAAAAATCCTGGGGGCTTCTTTTTATTGTGGCCCTAAATATACAACAATGATTACTTTGATTCTATCACTATTCTACTATTCTATCATTATTCTATTTTTCAAATAAATTCAACAATTAAAGGAATTCTAGTTTTAAAACAAAACCGACTCCCTGGCATCGCCACTTGATCGTCTATAAATTAAAGAAATTGACAAAAATAAGTCTGTGATACACACAGATAGACAGCAGCAGCATCACTGTCATTGGTTTCTAGCATACATTCCCAGCCGGATTTAAGATAATTTCTGAATGGTAAAGTATAAAAGCCGGATAACATTACTCAGACAAAAAGATAATTAAAAAAAAACAGTGTTAATGTTAACTTTATCTTTCGAATTAAGATGACATTTGTTGGATTCTGCTGCAGTGCATAGAAACTCCATGGAAGAAATCCAGCTGATACTCTGTGATCGCTAACCTGGAAGTAAACTGAAAGTTGAGTGACATCAGTGTGAATTCTCCCTATTATTCCCCAAAAACAGAATACGTTATCTCTTCATTCCTCTTCAGGTTTTTGATGTTTTTAAATGGTTTAATGGTTATTGGTCATTTTGGTTTCGCCCTTTTAGTGTCAAACATTTTGTTTTTTTATATCATAGTATTAGACTTTGTGTCTAGAGCTGACTAGAAAAGACACTTTCATCATCATTGTGTGAAGGAATACAAGGACAATTTGTTTGCAGCAATTTTATTACTTTGCCCATGTGGAAAAAATCCATATTTACAAATAAAGATTTAGGAGTTATCATTCTACATTAGAGACTAAATTACAGATGTGTGCAAAATTGTTGGTACCCTTTCGTTAAAGAAAGAAAACCCACAATGGTCACTGAAATATCTTGAAACTGACAAAAGTAAGAATAAATAAAAATTTACTGAAAATTAACTAATGAAAATCACACATTGCTTTTGAATTGTGGTTCAACATAATCATTTTAAAAAACAAAATAATAAAAGAGGCTTGGACAGAAATGATGGTACCCTAACTTAATATTTTGTTGCACAACCTCTTGAGGCAATCACTGCAACCAGGCGATTTCTGTAACTCTCAATGAGACTTCTGCACCTGTGGATGAATATTTTGGCCCACTCCTCATGAGCAAACTGCTCCAGCTGTCTCAGGTTTGAAGGTTGTCTTCTCCAGACTGCATGTTTCAGCTCCTTCCACGAATGTTCAATAGGATTTAGATCAGGGCTCATAGAGAGCCACTTCAGAATAGTCCAATGTTTTCTTCTGAGCCATTCTTGGGTGTTTTTAGCTGTGTTTTGGGTCATTATCCTGTTGGAGGACCCATAACCTGAAGCTGTGACCAAGCTTTCTGGCACTGGGCAGCACATTTCGCTCCAGAATGTCTTGATAGTCTTGAGATTTCATTGGACCCTGCACAGATTCAAGACAGCCTGTGCCAGATGCAGCAAAGCAGCCACAGAACATAACTGAGCCTCCTCCATGTTTCAGCAGGTTCAGTGTTCTTTTCTTTGTATGCTTCATTTTTGCATTTGTAAACATAGAGCTGATGTGACTTGCCAAAAAGCTCCAGGTTTGTCTCATCTGTCCAAAGGACATTCTCCCAGAAGCTTTGTGGCTTATCAATGTGCATTTTGACAAATTCCAGTCTCACTTTTTTATGATTTCCTTTCAACAGTGGTGTCCTCCTCGGTCATTTTCCATTAAGTCCACTTTGGCTCAAACAGCAACTGATGGTGTGATCTGATACTGATGAACCTTGACCTTGGAGTTCACCTCTAATCTCTTGGGAAGTTGTTCTGGGCTCTTTGGTTACCATTCGTATTATCTGTCTCTTCAATTTGTCATCAATTTTCCTCTTGCAACCACATCCAGGGAGGTTGGCTACAGTCCCGTGGACCTTAAACTTCTGAATAATATGTGCAGCTGTAGTCACAGGAACATCAAGCTGCTTGGAGATGGTCTTATAGTCTTTACCTTCAACATGCATGTCTATAATTTGCTTTCTTATCTTCTGAGACAACTCTCTCCTTAGCTTTCTGTGGTCCATGTTCAGTGTGATACACACCACGATACCAAACAGCACAGTAACTACTTTTAGGGGCAAATAGGCAGACTGACTGATTACAAGTTTGAAGACACCTGTGATACTAATTACAGGACACACCTTAGTTTAACATGTCCCTATGGTCAAATCATTTTCAATCTTTTCTAGTGGTAACATCATTTTTGTCCAGGCCAGTTTCATTATTTTGTTTTTTAAAATTATTCTGTTGAACCACAATTCAAAAGCAATGTCTAATTTTCATTAGTCATTTTCAGTAAATTTTTATTTTATTACTTTTGTCAGTTTCAAGTTATTTCAGTCACCATTGTGGCTTTTTATTTCTTTGACACAAGGGTACCAACAATTTTGCACACGCCTGTAATTACTGTGCATGGGCAAACGGTTAACATAACATAAGGCTGGGAGACCGTTGTTACGTAGCTGCGTAGAAAAGTAGTGATGTAATGGACAGTTAGTATGCATTAGAAAACACACTCACCAGCCATTTTATTATGTACACCTTGAGACCACCACGTTGGACCCTTTTCATTCTCCCTGCCATAGATTTACAAGGTCCTGGAAATAATCCACAGGTTTGCTCCTGAGTGACATGATAGCAAAATACAGTTAGCAAATTTGGCAGCTGCACATCCACGGTGAGAATCATCCTGTTCCAACTGCAGCCTCAGTTTCCTATTCTTAGCTGACAGGAGTAGACTCCAGGGTGATCTTCTGCACCTGTAGCACCTGCTTCAAGATTTGACATGTTGTGCATTAAGAAATGGTCTTCTGCTTACTGATGTAATACGAGGTTATTTGAGTCATTATTGCCTTTGACCCTCTCCCACCACTCTGTCCATTCTTCTGACCTCTGGCATCAACAAGGAACTTGGAAAATTCCAGTTGATTAGCAGTTTCCAAAATACTCTGACAGCCACATATAAAGTTGCTTAAATCACCTTTCTTCCCCATTCTGATGCTTGGTGTGAACTTCATCAGGTCCTGTCTATCTACATGCCTACATATATTGAATTACTGCCATGTGATTGGCTGGTTAGATATTTGCAGTAACAAGAGGTTGAACAGATGGTCGGTGAGTGTAAGTGAATAAAAAGTTAAGTTGCAGTGAAAGAGTGGCAAAAACAAAGTGTGCAGCTGTTGAGCAGTGACAGAAAATTAAGATTCATTACGATTCTAACAGTTATTGTACAGTACTCAATACGTTCAAGAAGCTGCAGTACCAAATGAATAAATGATGTGATGCCGTGCTTGTCTGAATTATCTCTGACAAGTTATAGCTCAGCAACACTTTAGACACAACAAAATCTTGCCCTGGTGATAAACACTGGAACATGTTGTGTAGGAATGCCCTCTCCTCATGAGGTTTTTCTGCATGAGCGATGCGTTGAGCAGAATTTAAATGAGGCCTAGCCGTCTGGCTCCTTCTGAATATCTTATCCGTCAATCTTTATCCTTCTTGTGTAACTTTGCATTAAATCATAAGCAGAAGAATATTTTTCAAGCAAGGCAAGCAATTTATTATCACCCAAGTATCACTACATTTGAGGGAACTTTGCTTTGTTTGAGGACAATTTATCCATGAGAATGAAGGCTTC
The DNA here is from genome assembly GCA_037902135.1 of Cetoscarus ocellatus. Taxonomy (NCBI): domain Eukaryota; kingdom Metazoa; phylum Chordata; class Actinopteri; order Labriformes; family Labridae; genus Cetoscarus; species Cetoscarus ocellatus. The sequence continues at coordinate 1,499,854 of JBAMNC010000573.1, forward strand.
AGAGAGAATTCAGGGCAGCAACAGAGCAGCTCTGTCACTTAATCCACCACATAAGCTGCCATCTTTGGTCCACAATGGCTTGGTGAACAGCTTGAGATTCTGAGTAGGTCTCTGTGGGCTCCTACTGTACTCTACAGTCGTCCCGCTTTCTGTCTGGTCATCAGTCCCAGTGGGAGGGTCCAGAGGATTCATCAAGGCACCTGGGTCCCATCCTGTCAGCTCTGGCCTTTAGCCAAAGTGCCCTGGACTCACCCACTCATGCCTCTCTCCAGTTACCTTCCACTGAAAGCGAGTGGAGCGGGGTGGAGGCGGGGAATTGTGAGGGACATTATACAGGTGCGGAGGAGGATGGCAGGTCCAGACGCCCACTCCCCTGAGCCCTCCCGGGCATTAGTACTGTACTTGCCCCCCGGTTTGTCAATGGGAGCCTCCAGATGAATGGGCTCATTTGTCCTCAGACAGTGGGGATGAATTTGTCTGTCGGAACAGGTGAGCAGGAGGGCCTCAGCACAGCAGAACAAGACATGAATGAGAGCTGAACACTACCTGTCCCAGGTGAACATCCTGAATGCTCTCCGTCCCTGGTGAGAGGAGGCTGACCTCCTTTTTCAGGGCTGAGTCAAAGGAGGGGTGCTCTGCATGTCCACACCCTGCTCCTGGCAGATACTTTGGAGCAGATTTACATCCATGACTATTGCAGATATACTGACCTGACAGATTTTTTCAACTTAGGTTGATTAAAACAGTCTCAGGTTTTACTTTAGCAAGTATTGATGTTAATGCAAAGTACAATTGAGATTGTTGGCTCTTCTAAAGGCAATTAAACACTTAGAAACAGTCCAAACAAACTGCATTTCCACCAAGTTTGGTACAGTGAACCCTAATGTCTACTGCATTTCTACAACCTGCTGTACCATCAATACGATAGTCATGTCAATTATGCAACTGCGAGACATCACGTCAGCACAGCAAAGTAAACAAAGGGTAGCGTTGGTGGACATTCAGCAATTTGTGATCTTTCTTCTTGCTTGTGGCTGATTATCACAACAAGAAGTTTAAGCTGCATTTGGGTTCAGTTTAGCTTGTAACAATACACAATCATTGGTGTTTCCATTGTCAAACATATATACTCAAATGACTGATCTGAGCTGTCCCATTTTTTTGGCACCCTTCTATTAGGGTGCCAAGTATACCAAGCCGAGCCCACAGGATGTAGCAAAAAACACTGCACTCTGTCGATTAGTCACAAAACTGTTACTTTCTGTGTGTTAGCAACTAAAACAAAAACAACGGGCCTGACATGTTGTGTTGCATGTGTGAAAAGCGTTTTTGTTAACTATAATAACAAATAACATTTGATAGGTTTGGTGATGTTTATAAACAATAGTGAGGCATTTGACCACATAACTGCGCAGAGTTCATTAACTCATTTTGTTGTCAGCTATAATTTAACCATAATGTAGAGTGTGGCCAGTGGACATTGCAACAGTTATTTACAGTTGGCTTTGAAATTATGACTTAAGGACAGCCCTGCCTTTATGTGTTGTATCATTTTTCACCTGACTGCAAGTGTCCCCTTAAAGTCAGTACATATGTTTTTTACAGACTAAAAAAGCATGTTTACAGCCTGGTTCAGTAAATAGCTGCAGCCTTAGCATTTGATATATCTAAAGGGTCTCATAGTGGTTTCTTTATATCATGCTGTTTTTTTATTGATGTTCTGGTTTGGGAAAAAATAGTGGTGCTACAGATCCTGTGGGGAGTTACTACTGGTCAGACAGGCTGAAGTTCCACCTCAACTTGGCTTCTCTGTCTGTCAGTAGGTTGATCTAATGAGGGGTGAGATGACATCTACAGTACGGCTACGTTCACAGATATGCATCAACAAGGTTTGAAAAGCTCAATTGATATCAAATGACTAATACCACATGGCTTTGTCTGATTCTTTCTATAGTCAATGGTAAAACCACCTTAATCTCCATTCCTGTACCAAAATACTGCCAACAGCTCAGTTTCAATGAGATGCTGTCAATGCTATCCATTCATTTGATGTCATTTGTTTACTTTGGGTTGAAGGGAATTCAAGAGCATGGTAGTCGCCATTACCTGAAGCTCCAGTGGCCACTAGTGGTAGGTGGCTCCATAACGGTGTAGATTTAGTAGTAGTAGTTCACCTTGACCCACAATATTGGCACAGGGGGAAAATCAATTCATTGGGAATTTTTTCAACTTTGGAAGTTGACATCAGGAAACTCTTCAGCCAGTCCATATCTGACCTCATTCAAGTTGACCTTACTAATATATGTTGCTGCAATACCAGAATTACTGCTGCAATACCAGAATTTCCCCTTTGGGGATCAATAAAGGACTATCTTATCTTATCTTAATGAGTCAGAAAGTAACTGACCTGTTGGATGACAAACTGTGGAAATATGAGCAGATGTACAGTTCAGAAGACAATTGTATGTCTGGCCTAGCATCGAGGCTTCTCGAAATTAAGGACAAAGCCAAACATGGAGGCTGAGGAGTATGGGCAGGGCACTCACTCCAGTTAGAGTCACAATGAGGTCCATACAAGAGCAAGTCAGCATTATCCAACTGTGTTAGTCTGACTTTGATTTCAGAATGAAATGTTATCATGAATTTTAAAGTTGGGGCAGAAAAATACTGAAATGCGACCATTTTGACCCATTGTGACTTCAGTGTAGTTAGTCGTAACAAAGTAAATACAATTTTTAGATAATTCATATCATTTAATCAGAAATACATCATTGTGATCAATGAACTATTATCAAAATTGTGATTTCTTTTTTTTTTCTTTTTTTGCAATCGAAGCACCAAATAAATAACGTTTATTTTTCATCTGTGTGATATGTTGGCCAGAACACCTCAGCTGAAAACTACTTTAACGTCCCATCTCAAGCAAAATCACTTTTTAAGCTATCACTTTCTTTCCTTTGAATGTTATTGGGGGGTTTGGGGGCAGAAGAAAATGAAACTTTTATTAAACTTTCAGTTCACAGAAAAATGTTCTTTACCTCTTCAAAGAAAATGCCCCTTAAAGTGCTCCATTTTTTTTACTGTCTGGGGTTTATCACATTATAGCTATACAGCCTCCATCTACATGGATGGCTGTTTGAAAGTCTGCTCTGCAGCCTGTAACCCCTCCTCTCCCCTCTTATCAGGCATTGTCTGGGCAGCCAATCAGCACAGAGCTTATTATCATAGCCTCCTATAGCCTCCCCGCCCCCTTAGATTCAAGCGTTTCCAAAAAGAAGGGGAAAAGAGCTGCATCTGGTCTTCTACAGAGACATTTTTATTTTTCATTAACTTAACTCAAATTCTTGCTTAAAATATACCAAAGACATGATGTAAATGGTAAAATCCTCCAGGACATGGGACCTTTAAGTTAAAATGATATTTTGGCATAAACACAACCTTTAAATATTTCACCATCTGATTTGAAAACTGCAGAGGGTCATATTGTGATTTTATTAATATTGTGATTAATTGTTCTGCCCTATTAAAATCTAGTTTTATTCACACTTGTACTCTAATCTAAACTTTGTTTAGCTGTATGTAAATATAAAGACTGTTATTAGGATAAGGCAGGTGGATACTGAGTAAGACACTGGAAATATCAGCCTAAAGGACATGCAGCTGTAAACTTCTTTTATTATGAATACAGTCTGCATAGAAACTTTTGTGAAACCACAGACTAGCAAATTAAACTGCACATTTGTTTATTTTGAGCATCTGACAAACGATACGAAACACTCTCCTTGTTTCTGCTTTTCACTACCTTTCCACTTTCATATCAGCAAGCTGCTCCATCAATGCTCCTATCATTATCTAAAAGTACATTAAAAGAGATTTTTTACTCGTTCTCCTTTCTACAAGGAAAGAAACTCCAGTGTTAGACATTTTGCAATAGTAACTACAGACTGTAGATAAACTTCTTATGTGGGTTTTTTTTTTTATCTCTGCACCCTGATGGTAAACCCAGTAGTGATGTACTAATTATTAAAAATGTGGTCAAAACCATTGTGTGAAAATTACGATAAAGCTACCACAGATAAAGATGCTAATGTTTGTTTTTTTGTGTAGGCTTGTTATTTTTGTTATTACAGGTGTAAGTTTTCACACAATACTAACTTTTTCTCTCATGTTTGATCATCAACACCGTGGTTTGTCCAACACTAGTCCTTGTCTGAATTGGCAGTTACAGTGCTAGCACTCAATTATTGTGGCACGAAACATCTGCAACATCTGGTTACACCACAATGAGAGAAGTGAATCTTTCCCTATCTCAAGATTCAATTTGATTTAGATTTCAATTCTGAATGTGACAATTCAATTCATAATCGAGTTCAAAACAATTCACAATCAAAGCCATTTTTTTTCCTGCAATCTGTTGAGTGCTTGTTATGAGACAGTTTAGAAAACAGATCTCATGTCACATTGCACAGCGTTGCTCGTTCGCTGTCCACACAGCTTCCCTTAAAAGTGGAATTTCATACCTTGTGTTTTCCCTCGTAAACTGTACTCTTACAGGTGGAGAAAAGGATGTGAAATGCTTTGTACTGATGAGGAGTGGTCTCAAAGGCTCATCAATGCACAGATCTCTGTGAGCCCATCAAAGCTTCTCCCTGGGTGTTAAAAACTGAAAATAAATAATTTAACTTACAGAAGAAAATGGATGCTCTGCTCTCTCCGCAAAGATAAACAAGCTTTGCTGAGAGAAAACCAAGAAAGTCCTCCCAGCACCTTGTCAAAACCCCTCTTAAGACTTCAAAGAAGTAAAATAATAAGTAAAATAATAGTTGAACATAATTCAGATTTACATTTTAAAACGTGTTTCATTAACTGTTTCCGGAATCTAAAGCGAGTTGTCTTCATAGCAGTAGGGGTAAGTCTTTGGAAATTTAAGAGGGTGTGGATGTAGTCTTTTTTTTTTGCCTATTTGGAGTAGACTGGAGGTTGGATATAACGGTGCATTATGCAGTAGTCAGCTGTCAGTATAGTTACTGGCTGCTGTCCCGCTCCTTTTACCTCTAGTGTTAAGTCATAAAATTCATTTTGCAGGAAACATAATTTTAAGCTCTATCTTACCCAGGACTTTGTAGGATCTAAAATGCACCAACACATTTGGTTTTGATGAGGACAGGTCAGCTTGGATTTTTCATTGCTGCTCTACCAATAACCTGACACACCAGATAGACCATTCAAAATATACCATACAGAATATATTTGACTAGTCCATCCGAGCAACAGCCCATAGAAAGAGTTTGGGAATGGGCAGAACCTCTCAAAGGCATTTCCATGCAGGTGATTGGATGATTGTTCTGTCAATCACATTCATTATTGGCCAATCAGATGTTCCACGCAGTCGCATCCTGCTGTTGTCGTGCTTGTAGCTCCATCTCTTCCTGCTTCAAAGAACATTGATTGGGCCATACCACTTTGGGCTAAGCACAATTGTTGTAAATTGGAGCTTGGCAAGATAGATCCGCCTAATCCAGCTGCACTGCAAGGTTATCTCACAGAACATTTGAAACATTTGAAATAGGAAGACAAAAGTCTTTAATTTTTTTAATTATTATTTAGATCGACTCAGAATTTTAAAAAATAGAAAATTGTGACTCTGACATTAGCTGATTTTTTTCTAACAGCTCTAGCCACAGTGGGGCTGGTGTTTATCAAAGGGGTTGAATTAGATTTTTTTTTAATATTATTTTATTTTATCTTAAGAGTTCCCTGAAAAGTGGCAGTATATATCACAAGACAAAAAATTGTTGCAATACTTTGTCTCCAGTGTCATTCTGTACTGTACAAGTCTGTGCAATATCTCAGCCACTGGATGCTTAGCATTTTGCATAATTTGTTTACTTCTCAGTTCTCTTTGCTTTTTCAAAGCCTATTTATTCTACTGCACTTTTGCACATTGCTTTATTTATTGCTCTGTATTAACCAAAACTCTAAGCTTTAGGATGTAAAGCTTATACTTATTCATATTTCTTGTTTTATATCATATGTCTAAGCAGGAAGGCCGGAACAAAATATTTCTGATAACCTGAACCTTCAAACAAACTGTTAAACAAAAACTGGAAGTAAAATGCTTGAGTGTAGATTTGGTCTTATCCTTCTCAATTTTACCTCATTTTATGTTGTAAAAGTTGTTAGATGCATAGAGAGAAAATTTGAGTAAAAAATATATAGAAACAATTATAGACCATGTCAGTGTTTTAGCAGCGGGTGATCTAAGTTCATAAATAAAAACACTTAAAAGCTGTTAAAGTAAAGAACCCTCATGTTATTAGTCTCTTTTTACAGCCTCGGCCAGATCTCTACGGTCTTAATTGGTCTAATAGTACAACATAAGTATTTCCTGTTTCAACTTCTCATTTCCTGTTTTTCACGGCTTTAAAAACTATGTCCTCAGTCCAGCTCTGTATGCAGCTGTAAGTGCTGCATTAAAGCAAAAAGAAAGAAAAAAACTTTAGCCTTTTTCTTACATTTGAGAGATGATCAGTGAGATTTGACATACTGGCAGTTCAGGAAGTGGTAAGGCCATCAGTAATTATCTGCGCTCATCTTAGCTTCTTGAGTGATGTTTTTTGAGCTGTGAAACCTTTACTGATCCCAGCGCTGCCACATGTCATGGCTGTTTAATTTTAGAAGGGTTAAAAGCTGTTGGAGTGTGAAAGGGTGAATCCGCATGGTTTCTATGAAAAGCCCTTACCAGGTGTTTTACTGAGCGCACCCACCTTTTTCCTGTTAATGGGTGTTTCGATGAATTTCTCTTCATCCATGAAAAGAGGAAGTTCACATGCGGGTAAGCGCGCTGCACACTCACTATGACTAGGTAAGACTCAAAGTGAGAAGCTTGCTCAAGGAACGAAGCAACTCACCGTGTGACTGAACTCTCTGCTGAATAAAGGCAGGGATGTACGTGCTGTGTTTTTATTCTCTAAATACTGTCACATCTCACAGCCTTAATATCCTTCCAGGGGTCTGAGGAAGGAGGGATGCTTTTGTAGTAAGGCCCAGGCAAAGGTCAACCCCCACTACAACACGAGCGCGAAGAGACCTGCATCTGAACTTCGCTCCACTTCCTTTCATCTTCTATGTCTCTCTCTCCCTAACTCAACTTTGCGAGGGGATGGTCGGATACCTTTTGATTCGGCTAATTCAATTTGATGGAAAAACAAATACACCGGGGGAGTGGGAGACAAGGAAAGAGTGGGAGTAGTAGGGGCATGTAGAGAGGGGAAAAAATGAAGAGATGCATGGAGTTTAGAGAGAGAATGAGTGTCAGTAAGATGAGGGGGGTTAACAGAAAAGCGAAGGAGGTAGGGAGTGAAGATGAGTAGAAACATCCAGTTCCAGGTTGAAGTCGTAAACCTCTCAGTGCTCTTATCTAGGTGGCCACCATGTTCATCCCACCAATGCAGCCGAGTCCTCTCCTCTTCATCACTTCTATCCAACTCCACTGTGATTGTGAGGATAAGTAACGTCCTCTTTTATGGCTCTTTTCATGTCACACAAGTCATGATGTGAGTAAGGAGGGGATGTCTCAGTCAATGTGGCTGCAGGTCTACAGAGATTTGGCGAGTAAGAAGTGCACTAAACCCTCCCATTACGAAGTCTGTATGAATTTAATGGGCTAGAAAATAAAGCATTGGTGGCACATGCTGACTACCGACACATTCTGCCAAGCATTCATTTCAAGAGCAAGCAGCGAGTCGTGTGCCTGCTACCGTAAGTCTTTTGTAGCCCCTCTGCTCAAACACCAACACTGCCTCCATGCAGACATGAGGTTTGTCACACAAGCCTTGTATGTATGTTCAGCACATGTGTGTTTGTTTCTGCGTATATGTGTGTGTTCAGAGGGTAGCTCCGGGACTCACTGGCCTGGCAGACTGCTGTATTATTTTTGGGACGACAGCCCCCTCCCACTGGAGGGCCTCTCTGAAGAGTGCTGGCTCTCTCCGTCTCCTCCCTCTCAGGCTCCGGGAGTCCAGCCAAGCCTGGCCGAACAGGCTCGCTGGCTGCAGCAGCACACAAACCGCTGGAGCCTTGGCCTGTACACGGCCCAGCACCCACAGCTCTGCGCTACACACAGATGTCTGGACTGCTTATTGGCAGGCGAGTGTTACGTTTTCACTGGTGTTCAGCAAGTGGATCAGGGGGATCCCACCGCCCTCACTGAAAACAGACACTCGGATGCGGCTCTCCCATCATTGTGCAGGAGTTTCACGGGAGTCTCAGTCAGTTTGGCCTGAGGATCCACTTAAACCTCCTTGATTAAAAAGAAATACCCCACATTTTGGAGATAATTAACCACTCAGTTCTTCTTTTTTCAGTTGTGACGTTCAGACCCTAATTTAAAGAAGACCATATGATGAGCATTGATACAGGATGGAGCAAACATGTTACAAAGGTCTCTCTCCCTATCTCAGGACATGCATGCATGCTAAAGATGCATAGATACAAGAACATGACCATTAAATAAATTACAATTACTGCCTCCCACAGTAATGAAAACTGGGTGATCAACATTACATGTACCATATGGCATGCTGCACGTCTCATCTTTTTCCATCTATCATTATTTTCAGGCCTTTTTTTACACATATTTTCAATCACATTCAGAATATAAATGGGATTTTTCAAATACTCATTTTTGTTCTTATCATATATAAATACTTCAATATAAGTACTTGAAAATTGTGATATCAGATGATAAATGTGATTATTCATCCATTTTATTACACTAGTAAGCTTATTTTATTTATTTATCCTTTGTAAAGTGAAGCACCATTTGTTAAAATCTGGGCTGATGCGGATAGCAGTGTTTGAAATAACGGTTTATCCAATAACAATGCAGACACCAGTATTTATCTAATTACTCCTATAGTTGTGATTCTCCTAAAGTGCCAATATTTTCTCTCATCTCTGACTGTGAAAACAGTCAAGAGTTTGTCCAATGGGTTAATTTTACTGCTGAACAAGAAACTCCCTCCCCTGAATATGCAGTTAGCTTTGCTTGATACCAGCTTGAAGTTGACACGACAAAATAAACATTTCAAACTAACATCTGCTAATCCTACATTAATTTACCAATGGACTATAATTGTGAAAAAAAGGCTGATACTGATGTATCTGTGCATCCCTAGTTTTCTTGAAGAGCTCACTTGTTACAAAAAAACAGCTTTGTCCAAAAATCCAGATAAGTATGATGAAATCTCTTGTAAACAACCAAAAAGTCTGTTATCACGGGTTATGGAGTAAAATGATTACATTGAATATACGGATATACAGCAGGGATGCCTAAACCGGCCTAGGGGCCAACTGCTGCCAGCGCTTCATTTTCTCCCATATATATATATATATATATATATATATATATATATATATATATATATATATATATATATATATATATATATATATATATATATATATATGTGTGTGTGTGTGTATATATATATATATATACATATACATATATATACATACATACATACATACATACATATATATATATATATATATATATATATATATATATATATATATAAAGACAGGTAAAATCAAGTGGTCAAGTTGTCATTGTGTATCTCTGTATGACTCCCTCAATGAAAAAACATTTGGACACCCCTGACATACAGGTATGCAAGTAAACTGAAAAGGAGCCTGAGTCGAGCTTTTAATTGAGGCCTCTAGTTTTAGGGCAACAGCTTTTGTACGTATAGGGCACACAGACAAAATCACTAAACTACTGCAAACCCTAATCATAGACTTTTTATCACAATCTAATTTTTTCCAGGCATGTATTCTTGACCCACTTTGGGTCCCGACCCATCAGTGGAGAACCACTGCACTAGACAACTACACAGCACCCCCCTAAAATCATGAATTGATATTATTCCCAAATCAAAACGCTCAAGCCTCTGGGAAACCCCTGCAGATCAGCCTCCACAGCAGTCCAGCAGATGTGAGCGGGGTGGAGGGTTCAGGGAGGGGTAGTGGTCCACTTTTAGCTGGGACTGCTTAATGGGATGGTTAGTGCTGTGGGTGTGTGAGGCTATGCTGAACTCAGTGATGATGACCTCAAATTGGCCCTAATCGAGCAGACTCATTAGCTGCTGGCTCTGTTCAAAGTTTCTTTAGCCCACTTTTTTTTTTTTTTACTGTAATCATTTAAATGAGAGGGAGAGACAGAATGACCGACATGAAGAGAGAGAACGGAGGAGGGATAAAACAAACAGAATAAGAGAGAGGGAACCAAAAGAGGGAGAGTGAAAAAAGATAAACAAAGCAGAGAGAAAGAAACAGAGGACGAGAAGAGGGAACAACAGAGTCGACGCCTGTTTCCTGGCAGGCTCAGCTGTGTGCACATCTGTGTGCGAAGGGTCTGAGCAGACCCCCACGTGTTTGCTCAGGTCGCCTGATTGCCTTTCCTTCCTCCTCACTCTCCCACTAAAGACCTGCTGTCCTTCCTCTCACTCCAATCACCACAACCAAGAGTGAGAGAGATGCAACAATGAGAGAAAACCTCATGAGTCAGGATTTGCTACGTTAAATGTTTTTAGGAAACTTAGTGATTTTTCTTCAAGGAGTTTCATTGTGGTGAGAAAGGGGCAAGAATCAGGTATCAAGTAAATAATTAAATTTACTCATATTTCTGTAACTGAGTAGTTTTTTCTGTATGTAAACTTTTTTAAATTACTCTTCTACTTTTACTTGAGTATTTTATATGGCTAGTATTGCTACGTTTCACATATCATCTGAGTACCTAGCAAAAAAAACCTTTTAAAACTAAACCAGAAAGTTGCTCTGTTCACCAGCATACTTAAATGTTTACTTTGATACAGATATCAAGTTTATGATCACATTAGATACTGAAACAATACTCACTCGATAATTGATACCTTTTTGATCAGAAACAGGGTGTCCACAAGTGTTAAGTCATTTTTCACAAAGTGCCTAAAATGCTGTTAAATTTAAGGCTTAATGCTCAAGTATTTGTCAGGGAAAATTGTTTATCTGCATATATTTTCCAGGTCCAGAGAATACAGAGAGGGCACGGGGCTTTGTCAGATGAGAGGTTGTGATAGTTAGGTTTACATATAATAACTAAAACAGTGATTACACTTACAGCATACTTTCCCCAAAGTCTCTTGATTAGGAAGTATGTGTTCAGGCTCATTTTGTCATGACTTTATCGACAAAAATGATTTAATTTTATGCTTCTTTTAGACAGTAAGGTTTGTGGTCCTGGGACTGGAGTTCAACTCCTTTTAGGAAGTTTTTTTGGAGAGGGCAAAGAAAAAAGGTTGGGAACCACTGATATGTTCAGTATTCTAAATTTAATTGGTCAAAAGCCAGTTTCTTCCATAAAATCATGACTCAAAGGCTGCTTTCGAATAACACCGACTACACTCACAGTACTACTGATTTTTCCAAAACCTAGCATGTAGTATGTAGCATGCAAAAATGTGCTAATCCCGCAATATGCCAAAAACACTGAGATATCATACTAGTTCATCAAAAATCAGTAATATGCATCAGATCAAGGGATGGAAATTGATAAGATTTTACCAATTACATTCTCGACTTTGCTTAAAGATTCAATTCTTCAGGAATTCCCTTATTGATTCCTGTCAATTTTCAGTGTGAGCAAAAGTCGTCTTTCACAGGTTTTCAGAGGCAACAACGTCAAACACATGACACTTCATTTATTTCATGCCAGGCTGCACAGATGAATGCCTCTCCAAGTTGTTAGTGTGTCCACCCACTAAACGTACAGTAAGCATCTATTTATCAAAAATCAAGCCACAATTTTGACCACTTCTGTCTCCTGTCTGTCATGATCACATCTTTGATTTCTTTGTTATCCTTTCTGATGAGAGCTTGACCTTCTTGATTTGCAGGGCATACAGAACAAAGTTAAAGGAATTAATAAGGGAACCTATAACCAAAAAGTTTAATGATATTGATTCCTCGAGAAAGTTGTTATCAGTTCTCGACTCTAAATGGTTTTTATACCCATCCCTAAACAGACCAGTCGACCTTGCCTACTGTTTCCCATCATGCAAAGCACCAACAGGTCAGGAGCTGATAGGGTGGGCAGTGTATATCCATGGCAACAGCCTAAGCATTACTAGCATTAGCAGCATTTCTGTTATATTTACATAGCAGTAATGTGAATCAAATCTTGGTTAATTTACATTTTACAGTCACATTTTAAAATCAGCCACATTTTTTATAGACATTCAATATAGTCTATGTATTGTAGGATTAGTTGACAAGTATAGGTGACAGTGATGTACCTTACATGACAGCTGCCCACCAGAAAACAGAAGAAGAATCAGGTCTAGCAAGCTGCAAGATTTGGCTTCCCACTTCATACTTGACAACCAAACACAATGTGCAGCATGCATACTGTGCTGTAGTATGTAGTGCACAGTTTTGAAATGGCCACAGTGTATATGAAATACCTTTTCAATAATATCTTAAATAGATAATTTCATCCATATCAAGGGAAAATGCTAGGTTGTAGGTATGTTGTACTATTTGAATGAAGTACTGTTATTAACTTTACTATCATACACTTAAACAAATACAAGTTTGACTCCTCACTCTACAGCTGTATTCTGTTTTGCGTTACTCAAAAGTGTACTCAAGATACTTTGTGCTAAACTGACTGCCTTCTTTTATTTAAACAGATTCCCAGAGCGCTACTTTTACTTTTACACTTTTGTGAAAGCAACTGTACTTAAACTTGTGTATCTGATTCAAGTACTTTTCTCAAGAATAAGTGTTTGTGTTAGTGTTGAAGTGCGGGCATGTGCACATGCAGGACTGTGTGTGACTCCCGAGTCCTTGAGTGGAGACTGCTGTCTGCATACAATGGTCCAGCCCGGGGCCTCAGCTTCACAAAGAGGCCTTCTCTTAACAAGGCACCATCACAGATGGAGGAGGAGCCTGACCAAAGCATTATCACGCTTAAGGGATCACAGAGCTTTCCTTGATTCATCTGATATCACTTATGATTTTACTAATCCAGCGCTCTTCATTAAAAGGAAAGTTTTGTCTGTTGCTTAATGTTTGTGTGAAAAATGTGAGAGCGATAATAAGAGACAGACTGAAACTCCAGAGGCGGTGACAGATTTGACTTTAGTATTAAACTTTATTTCCTTTACGTTTGTGAGATGGAAAAATGATAAAAACGTACAGCTCAGGGACTTCTCATCTAAGATAGGTCAGTGTTTTTCTTTACGTAATAACCATGAAATTCAAATCAAAACAGTTTCCATGTGTCTTTGACAAAAGCTTAAAGAGTGAAAATAAATTATTGTAGCAATAATTATAACATCAAATATAACAATAATAATAGCAATTAAGCATTTATAAACACTCTGTTCACTGTGTCTTTTTTCCATAAAAGTCCATTATTAAAAACAGGTGAGCGTTGTGGAGGCGTACAATCCAGCATGTGAGGAGCGCACTGGTTTGTGTGTACTGTGTATGACTGGGCTGAAGCTGTGAGCCAGTCTTGAGACTTCCAGCACTGGAGTTTTTTCTGTCTGGACAACAGACAGGAGATGGACAGGGTGCATGTATCTCAGTATATAATGAGATGGAGGTGAGGTGAAAACTGCAGTTCTTTTTAAGACCTCTCTTGAGTCTCCTGTTACAGGGTCAAGGAGAGGTGGGTACCAAAGTGACTTAGTAAAAATAAGCAATAAGAATGACAAGCGTCTCCATTCACTCCATTCCTGCATGCTTCAGTCACACAGGGACTAACAAACCCCTCGTCACATTAGCTCTTCACAGAGTCTGCAGCGTCCCATCAGTGAGGTCAGGCATGACGGGACCCTCAGTCATTAGTCCAACTGAAGGTCGCTCCCCTCCAACCACTGTACATGACGCAACAAGTCTGCTCAGCTCTCGAGGGGACGTGGAGGCCGTTTAGTTTTCGTGGTGATGTTTAGGCTCCTTCAGGCCAAGGAGTCCCGACTCTAAAAGGCCCTCAGTGAGGCTCAGCCCAGACCGGCGAGCGGTTTGAGTGGTGGGGGTGACCGAATGAAGGGTGAATGGGCGTGGGAGTAGGCAGCATGTGTCCCGAGTGGCTGAAGGGGGGCAGATGACCCATGTGGGCCATGTGACTGGTGAGGCCGGGCGCGCTGCCGAAGGGTGAAGCCTTTTCCTGCATGCACTTGGACAGCTCGTCGAAGCCGTCCCCTGCCCGTTTGTTCCTCTTGGACTTACTCGACATCTTGCGGTTGCGTGTCTGGATGCCTTCTTTCTTCATGGTCAGGGGTCTGTTGACCTGTGGAGAACAGCACATTAGCTCAAGGCAACCCGGACAAAAGTTTCACTGATAGTGAGGATCTCTTTTTTCTGTTCACTCAAACTTGTTTACCACTCATAACTTGAAGTGTCATCAGTCATGAGGCATATACTCGTCTCCAATTAGGATTTACATGCATTACTTGCGGGTCAGTATCATGAGTGTTTGCAGTGTGATATGAATGCTTTAAATACTGAGCAGCTGTTTTGCATATAGAGCTCCATTAGTGGGCGAGTGGGGGGCGTTTTGCAGCTTTTGTCTAATTTCAAACCAAACACAACTGAGTGTCAATATGAATACATGGGGATGAGGGCTGGCTGGAGCTGAAAGGAGCAGCCTCAGACAAATCCTCATCAGTGTAACCGACGCCGTTACACTGAATGACAGTCCCACCCTGCAGCCTCCCCTGGGAGAAACGCCCCCCATTGAAACAACGATGGATTAATAAAAAGGAATAAAACAAGACGACCGGTGGGTTCTGCTCCACAGGGCGAGCAGGCTTTGGCTGCACACTCTCACAGTTTTCTCTGCTCTTAAATCGATACAAGCTGTCCGCCCACTTAACCAGTTTACGACCACTGCCCACCCCCTCTCCCTCTCCCCCTTGGGGCAGTTTCAGTCATCAGGGCCTGAGGAAAAGACCAGTATAAGGCCTACGGGTGTAAGTATGAATCATTACACCAATATATCAGGATATTATGAGACGCAATGCTATATCAATAATGTATCATTTCAGTATTAGTATTTTATAGCTAAATATCAGTAGTTTATTATTAATAATTTATGTAAATATAGTTCTTTATTTTGTATCTTAGTTCAGCCTCCAGCTGCTTGTTGGCAGCAGACATGCAGCCATTTGACTTTCCATCTTGCTTTTACATCTACAGTTGTCCTTTCAAAAACTGGAACTGGCGACAAGGTTTGTAGTTTGCAATGTAGCAGGGCCCATGCTGTATATGACATTCCTACACCTAGTTTAAGGTTAAATTCAAGCACTATGAAGATGCCTTTGAAGCATCCCACAGCTGTGGTATATGATGAAATGTATTTAAATATGAATCCTGAACAACCAGTATGATTATGTCACTACCTGATCATATTGAAACAGACAACATGTAGCTATAAACAAATCAGTTTTGTTTTATGAACACAGTCCACAGAAGAATGAAAAATCACAGGAAAATGCAGCCATTTGTTTCTACTTAAATGCAATTTGTAGTGACGTTCCCACCCAATGTCTTTGTTAATTTCTCGATGCAGCCTTCATGTGTGAACTTTTTGTCTAATATTTATGATGGGAAATATGGTTAAAGTTCAGGCTCTTTTAAGCATTTTGTCCCAAATTCAAACATTTTTCAAATTTTGAAAACATTATTTTAAAGTTAAAATATTTTCTGCCCTTAATACATAATTATTATTTTTTTAAAGACAGATTTTTTTTAAAAAATAACCACATTTCACCCTGCTTATAGTACTGTGATATTTTTTATTGTCACCCTTGTATCATGATAAGTATCGCACCCCTGGGGCTCCTCTTCATTTGTTTTCAGCCGTTATATCTAGTGAGGATAATTATCTTACAATTCTCATCGAATCACAAAGCTACAGAGGATGATAACAACAAATCATGGAGCAAGCAGTTCCTACTTACCAAACCTTTTAGTGCCAAAGTTGCACATCATCATGATTCAGTGGTTAAGCATGTGTTGAGGTCCCACTTATAAATTACAGTTTTATGAGTTTTTTATTAGTGCCGAATTCAGGCACATAACTGGAGTGTTATCAAATCGTGATTTTTTTATTTTGTTTTATTCTATACCATTTTACCACCCAGCAATCAACTTTTTTGTGGTATACATAAGGGATGCTTGATATCATCAGAACAACATTGGCATTGGCAGATAATTGCCTAGAAATTTGATTATCAGTATTAGAAGATATAAAAAATTACAGCCAATATTAAGGCTGTGCATATTGGACATACAGTATAAATCCAGTATTTTGAGTGTAATATTAGCAAAATGTACATAAGTACCACATAGTTTACATCATCATCACTGAATGTCCACTTAAATAAATCAAACATGCCATTTATTAAAAAATAAAAACAGAAATTTATTTCTTCACATTTGTTTCACAGTGAAACAAACAGGTCAGTTTTAGTTGAAGGGAGGCTTTGCGCTATTGACAAAAATGATCACTGTCGATATCAGTATCCACAATAACGAGTGTGAAAATACTGGCATATCGGATATCAGCAACAATCCAGTATTGTGCATCCCTAGTAGAAACAGTATACTCTGGGAGGTGGCCCAAGGCTCCTTCCAGGGGAACAATTCAGAAGTAACTCACTTTATGTTGTTACTTTTCCATGCACTTGATACCTTTTTCATGTTCTCAACATTCATTATAGTTGTTTGTCAACATACAATCCACTTATATGTCACATCTAATGCACACTTTTACATATGCCACGAGGCCCCAAGCATTTGCCTACCATCCCTAACAGTAAACGCCCTCTTCCTAAAACAAACAGAAACACCAGCTCTTGAATGAATTAAGTTTTTGCATTTTCATCCACTTACATTGTGAAGTTTAAAGTAAAGGCCACAGGCGTTACACACCGGGTCTCCGTTCCCATTGCGCCTCCACAGGGTGGTGGTGGTGGTCTGACAGTTTGCACAGCAGGTGCCTGCACGTCTAGCAGCAGACTGAGGGGAGCAGAGGGAGAGAAAATATACATGATGAATAATGAGCCTTTCACACGTTGCAGAGGTCAGCGCGGACACACTGCTGCACAAAAACATGCAGGGTTAAAATGTCATGCTTTCTCTGTCACCTATAAAAGGCTTATCATTTCCTCCGTTCTGTCATTTAAAGCACATCACGTACAGTCAGGCTGGCTCTGTGATGTCTGCCTCAGCATAAAATCAACAGGAGACAGCCAGCCTTTCCTTAAATCAAACGGCGGCACGTGAATTTTCGTGAGGTTTCTCCTCTGACCGCTTGGACCACGTGCAGAAAAGCATCAAAAGGAAAAAGAGTCAGACTGGAAAAATAAATTTACTCCTACAGCCATGATCACATTTTCTCATTTGAGCATTAAGATACGGCGACATTGTTCTTCAGAAGGCCTGATTCTGTATCGCTCCATCCAGGGATGCAGTAATGACAGGGCAGCTCTATGGGCCATGGCTGACGGGGCCCCTGAGAATATTAAAACACCTTTTCAATATTGAACTTTTTAGACAGACATTAACACTTTTGTTCTTACTGTTATCATTCAGGCTGCTGCTGTATTGCCTAAAGTTTTTTAGAAAGTAATTAGGGCATACATGAAAAGGGCGTACATTGTGTAGTTTAATTGATATTATGTGTATTTTGATTGCTATAAATTTGACATTTTCTTTACTTTTGAAGCTTTGTTAACTACAGCTGTAAATAAAACAACTGCAATGATTTGCTTTCATGTCAAGAAAGATGAAAGACAAGTGTGTTCTGGTAACTTTATGGGGTAAGATCAGCATAGTGCATAAATCTGTTCTTCATTTAAAAAGTTCTTAATGCTTCAAATGTTTTACTATTTTTTCATGTATTTTGTATTTATTTATTTCATAAGTATTAATTTATTTATTTACTTTATTTGTATTATTTTTTGCATAAAGAATTTTTGTGGAGCCCACAATTCCTGGCAGCACCCCGTGTCAATCTTTAGTGACCATATTTAATAAATTAAAAATAAATAAGTGGTAAAATCGGTGCTTATGCAGACTGTCTACCAATCAACATGTGGGTGAGGCTATGGTGCCTGCCTGTTGACCTGTGTTGCCATGCCTCCTTTAATAAGTCACTTTACTTGCTTACAAATTTCTTCTAACAATAATTTTAGCAAGATGCAATTTCCTTGGGGGCGAAGTTGAAGGTGTTAATATGGACTTGCTCAGCTCCCCTGTGTGTATAGAGTTCGTTTACAGCAGTGGTCGCTGTCATTTTTAAACTGAAGAGCCCGTCTGATGCTAATACAGATGGCTAGATCCACCTGCCCAAATAGACCAAGAACCATCATCAAAACTTAATATTAAATTATCATTATTTAATTTAATCTTCATTTAAACCAGTAGATACAATCTTCAATCCGTCAATGTGATTAAAGGAAGGAATAAAAATGCAGAATCGGTGGATCCATTCAAAGTCACATTTGCAATTCAAAGCTAATGCAGCCAGATAAAAAACAAACCTCATGACTCTAAGAGTTACAGACTGTAATGATGTAAGCACAAAACACATTTTAAACTGTCTGGATGTCTTGATAATACTGTAAAAAAATGGGGTGAAGGGATTTCAGTTAGATCACATTAATCTTGCAAAGCAGTTAGATTCACCAGATCCCTTTATGTCATGGATAAGTAAAAGCATGTCAATAATGGCCAAACCGTAGTCTCAAACATTCCCGAGAAATATCGAGGAGATTTGGCATTAGATCACAATCTACAGCTTGGTGACCCCTGGTCTACAGGATTGTTTGCATGAGCCTTTCAGAAATTGCAAGCTTTACTATAAATAATCTTCTTTTCTAAATTATCATCTTTCAAGGTAGTTTGTGAGAGAACTGGATGTAAAAATCATCCTGGGGGAGTTTTTTTCCCCACAGATTCAATAGCCTTGAACCGGCAACACTGTTCATGGAAAATATAAAATAATAAGTAGATATTTGTTACTTAAGAGGATTTATGAAGTAAGCTTTTGTATAGGCCTACATAAAACAGTTAGTGACCCCTGCCTTACACTTTGTGATTTACAAAATTTCCTTTTGGAGCGTTTACTGTTTTTTTTTTTTTTTTTTTTTTTTGAAGGACCTGTTATTGCCACATAGTGCAGATTTCCATATTTTCTACATTTTCATGGCACAGTGAAGAAGTGATTCGATTTTGGTGATGGTTTGAGTCTGAATGCAGATCCCGGAATTTTTTGAAGGATTTGTTAGCATTGCCACATAGGGCAACATTATGTTAATAATTCAATAACTTCCTTTGTGGAGTTTCATAAAATGTATGATGAAAAATATGCTGGATTATCTGTTATTTATTATATCTGCCAAGGGGGTGAAATTTTCTGGTGTTTAATAGTTTGTTTGTTAGAGAGTTGCCAAGATAACTCAATAGGCTATGAATGGACTTTGCTTTAAAAAAAAAAACTGGGAATGTTGGTAATGGTGCAAGGAGGAACTGATAAGATTTTGGTCTTGATCTGAATCCTGATGTTGGAAGATAATTTTTCAGAGGATTTCTTTACAGAGTGAGATAGGGCAGTTTTCCACATTTTTGTCAATAAGTCTCTCGACAGTGCAGGAAATGCCTTGGGGGAGGTTTGTGCCGTCGAAGCACTTGTAGTCATGCATGTATTTAAAAGTTTGAGTCGCCTCTTTATGCCTATTTACACCCGCCCGTTTGCTTGTTTCTCTCGCGAGATCTGGCAACCCTGCCGGCTCCGTGCTTTTGCGTGCGTCGCGGATCAATTGTCCACACATAATAAGAAACATTAGCTTTACATGCGACATGCCCGCGGCTCTGTGCTGACCAGACAGCGTCCAAGTTTCTCTTTTAATTATTATCAGGGAGACTCTTAACCTGGACAGATAGGAAAGCTGCGGACATGTTTAAATATAAAAAAGAGTAAAAGTATGATATTAAAGCGCGCTGGACACCGTGAATGACAAACAGGACTAGAACATTAATCCATGTTTTTTCCATCCCCTCCCTCCCTCTCTGCTCTCTGTGCTCGGTCTCCTCACACGTTAAGCAGCGGCTCCTCCACTGTTGTGATAATCTCTTTACTGTATATGTCAGGCCGGCCACAGAGAATGCAGCGAGCGGGCTGAGGGCGGAAACAGCCGGGAGCCTGACTTCCTTATCTGGGCCGGGCAGATATCCGGATAGGAAACAACTGGATGCCCCTTTGAACACAACTCTGAAAAACACTTGAGCTGAAAATGCAAAAAGCTCCGACGGGCGTGCGGAGAGAGCCAGTGGAAAATCTAATGATGGACTTTTTCACGACGAAGAGACTCACGAAAATATCAGCATAATTATTACTATAATAACTGACTTGTTTTTTACCTTGAAAACATTCAGCGTGATAATAGCCAGTAATATGTTTTGTTGTTAAGAAGAAGTTTTAAATACACAATTAATTTGAGACGCGGTTTGATACAAACAGTTAACATATAGAAGGATATTGAGTAGGAGAATAGAACCTAAATAAATATGAAAAAGAAAAACAGCGTTATGCAGGGGTGGTTAGATGATCAGAGTTTTATGGTGCTAAACTCTAACAGAAATTATGACGTCTAAACAGGTTTTTACATAAGTGTTCAGGCACTCCAAACCACCCATGTCAGGGGCAAGAAATGTTTCCCCGAGCACATGAGAGATTCTTAGAAGCAGCAGTTAATACACTGTGGCTCCAGCACATCAACATTTATGAAACCTGATTTCTTTTTATCTTTTTTCTTTTTTTTTAGTTTTATCATCAGTTTTTTTTCCAGTACATCAAGTTATTCGGAATAATTAGTCAACTTATTGTTGAACATATTGAGATTTTTTTTACTGTTTCATCAACAGAGTTTTGAATGAAAGACCTTTATGACATGGTAAAGAATAAATTCTGAGCCTCTTCCAAGGCTGCTCAAGTTTTTCTAAAATCATTGTCAGGATAGATGTTGAGATCAGGACTATATGACTACTCATCAGTTTTACAACATGCAGCATTCATTGAACTCAGATGATTAAATGCTCTTAACACTTGAAAGCTAAAAATTAAAGAACAAGCAATAAATTAAAAGGTGTAGAAAAAAACCCTAAAAGGAATTAAAGATGAAGAACACCTAAATGAGTGTAACATGTCATGTTGCACAAATAGTTTTAAACCCAATAATTTAATTCTCATAGTTGTTGAGAGTTAGTAATTGTGACTGAAATTGAAAATCAACTATTGTCCAGCTCTACCCTCTCCCAGAATATTTACATTTCCCTAAAGTGAAATGGCCTCAAAATACAGATAAAACAAATGAATCAAACTCCTTTTTTTAGACATTTATCAATAAAGAGATTAATTTTTTCATCTAATTCCAGTTATGGAATTATCATTCAGAAGCTACTGTTTTACTGGCTAAAGTATAAAAGTGAGGATTTTAAAGGTGTTTTATGTCAAATTTGAAAAGAATCAAGCACTACACTTGCCACATTTTAACACGTTGCAGACTAAGACTAATTTAAGGCGTCTTTCAGCCTCCCAGCAAAGGTACAGAATCATCAACAGGGTTTTAAGGATTAAATAAAACAAAGAAAGTAAGGAAAGAGCAGTGGAAATGGCTTTTCAGGTTAGGTTAGTTTTTATATATATATAATATACAGCAGGAGGCTATGAAATTATACCATTTTTAATGTTGATGGAGTAATGAAAATTCAGTGTGTCATGTCGCAAATAAATTTTGTCCAGCCACAAATTCATAAGACGCTCCACATAAAACATTGTGTGTAGAAATTATTGTTGCTTTTAAACTTTTTCTTAAATTAAGTTAGATAAAATGTTACACGAGTTACTTCTTATTAGTCAAGCCCGACAATTAAGTCCCCCATTTGTCTAATATGTCTTTGTTATAAATCCTTTTGTCAGTCTAGTATTATTTTAAGGCTGTATTCATATCCATTAGTTGAATAATTTGTAGGATATGGTTATTATTATATATTAATATGGTTATTTTTAATTTAAGTAATATATCAACTTGCTTCAAAATATTGTCACAATTAATTTAATAAACAAAGCTTTTTGTAGCATACTTCTCTGAATTTCCATTTTTTCCCATCCAGGCATTCAGTCTTAAAAAAAGAATAAATTAAATTAAATTAAAATACAAATACAAATGTGTCTGCCAGGAGGCAAATGATTCTGGGTGCAGGGAAAAATTAGCAAAGATTAAAATGCTATCCTTCAAAAGAGATAGATAGATAGATAGATAGATAGATAGATAGATAGATAGATAGATAGATATACAGATAGTTTAATAATATGATAAATAAAGTACCTAAATGATTATAAAGAGTATTGTTTCCAGCTGCTGCAGGGTTAATGTCAGGGAAAGCTTTGCAGCTCTGCAGCAGAGCTACATCTAGGACAAGAGTGTTATGAGTGCTCGCTGCTTTTCATTTACTCCTGCGTGGTGTTAACTTAAGCAGCATGGGCATTGGTATCAGTAACAGTATCAGGAGTACCAGCAATAATGATAGCAGGAACAATAGCAATAGTAGCAGTATTGTAACAGGCCATGGAGGCGGATCATCAGGGGGTGAGGGGGACAAACAATTCCAGGAAGATCATAGGGAAAATATAACTTTCCTGGAATTGTGTTGCCGGCATCTGCTATGTGCTCATATTTGGGTGCCTTTTCTCTAGTTTGAAGAGACCGAGCAAGAAGTGGGACTCACCAGTCTACGTTTGGGCTTAATGAGGGGTCGGTTCTGGCCGTTCATCTTGTGGTACAGTCCGCAGGCGTTGCACAGATAGTGGCCGGTACCATCCCGTCGCCACAGAGGGGTGGAGGTGGCACCGCAGTTCACACATTCACGGCCCTCTGCGTAGAGTTCAAGAGGAGGAGACAGGAGGAAAATTTATATAATTAAAAAATTCACACTCGGGCAGAGGCAACATAAAGCAGCTGTCCTGGGCCCCATCGGACCACTGCACCGGGCTAGGAGACCTCAGACGTCCCTGTAATATGAAGTTTGAAATCTGTCTCATAGTGGAGATAATGTCTGCATCATTCTGCAGGTGTGCACCACTGTCACGGACACAAACACCTCCATGTAAACTGATCCAGAGTTTGGATCCACACACAGCCAGAACATGTCCAGAGGTGTCCAACACCAAGAATGAGGCACACCATCAAATTAGGACTGCATTATTCATCAGTGTGGGCACCCGTGAGAGGAAACAAAAGTGTGTGGCCATGGTGTTAAATGTTGCGGTCTTTAATGAAATCTTGTGTGACAGCAGTGCTAATTTTGGCAGCTATATTGAATTTAATCTTAGTCTTCAGACAAACAATCATCATTTGTTAGACGCACTCTCTAGTCATTACGGCCCTCAAAGTTTTAGTTTATCTTATTTATGTCTTTAAATTAACTTCAAAAGCTGATGTATCTCACTTAAGTCCATGCACTAATAGTACATTATTCAATACAAAATCAAACAGTTAAATACTCATTTAAATGGCAGCCTCTTATTATATTTTTGAGTATTTTTCACTGTTGGTTTGTTGTTATTGATACCAATATGCTTAGTTATACAATTGTGGATGTCCAAAAGCCTACCCTAGCATTCAGTCTCTTCTTGCCCAGGTTGACCAAAGTAAACACGCATTTTAACAGATTTTTCATGATCAATAATGTAGTTTCAGCAAGCTATTTTCTCTACTTTTGTCAAAGAAAACAAAAAAAAGCTTATAAATAGAGTTTTTTCTCGGTTATGCTGCCAGTACTTATTGATACTCCCATGAGAGTCCCAAGTCCTACCCCTCGCAAGAAATGTATTTGTAAAAATGTTAAATGTTTTTCTTCTGAGAATATTAACATTCTTTCCTTTAAAATAACTGATGTATCATTGATCTTAAGTCAGACTGCCCACCCCAACATTTAAGTCTGATCGCACACATATTTTGTCAGAGTTCTTATAATCAAAGACAGTTTTTCAGTTGATTATCTGCCATTTTTTTCTCATGGAGAGGGTAGTTGATGACAACTTTCATAACATGTGTTAACAAAATTAACACTGTATGTGTGTTGGCTTCAATTTCTTACTTAAATACTGTTGCATTGTCATTTTGATGTCTGTGTATCATAGTTAATGAGTTCTTCTCTGTAAAACCTGCTCTTTTAGTTTCTCCTTCATGCTCTTCCTTCTATTCAGGTTTGACTACCAAACAGCCTATTGCTAAACCAACCGATTCATTTAATTCAAGTCTCCCTCTCTCCCCAGAGCATCATCTCGTTATTCCTCTTATAATGCTAGCGACACCCACAGTCCCACCCTCCCCCTACAAAGGAATCTGACCCGAGCGAAATGCAATGTGCCTTTTGAAATGCACCTAGCTGCCTTTTTTGTACCACCCTCATGCAGTTTCACAAGTGCAGCAACCACTTTAAGGTGCTTCATTAGCGTTGAAAATATTCACCAGCAGTGACGCATGTATTTTATGACTTGTGCAATGTTAAGTGTTGAAATTAGAATGAAAATGAGAAGCTGCATTTGAAAAGGAAGATACAGATAGGATGAGGAGTTCTGGTCTGAGGCCGGTTCAACAGAAAGCCACCACTGTGAGGTATCCGTGCTGACAGCTGAAATGTCATTGTGGCATTTTGTACAACAGTCAATCACCATTACTGGCACTGGACATGGACTTTGATAGATAAGAGGCTTTTTAATGCTGTAGCTGATATGTTTGTGTTGCCGATTGAGACACGGTCTGCTCGGATTCTCTTAAATGTCACAGTATAACATTTCTCTGCTACAGCGGCTCACATTGGCTCAGATTATCAGGCGGTGAGCGTTCACCAGATGAATCAGAAAGAGTGAGGACAATGGGTGACAATTACACAACTACATTTGTGGCCACTTAACAGGCTCCATCTGTTTTCATGTTTGTGTTCATTAATTCAAAGTGCAACAGCTGGAACAATGTCGGGAAATTACAAACATATTACAGGAATAAGGTGTTCCTAATGTAGGCACATTAATGTCAGACACAGAGCTTGAATAAATATCCTCCAAATGAAGTGTAATGAACCAGAGGCTTATCCAGATTGTCACATCATCAATTAAAACCCTGGCTTCACATATTTAAGGTTAAGGTTTATCATAATTTAATGAACAGCTGTGCAAAGTTTGTCAGTAAAATTTTGACCATAACTCACAGCCTTTTCCTTGACAAAAACAAGACGGCTAATGTTTAGTGACGAAACTTAGAAAAATGTTTATGTACTTTCAGTCAACCACACAGGTGGGGCCTTGAAGGGTGTGTTTAGTATTGTTAGCATCTCTTTAAGGTGCTTTGAAAAAGGACTCTCAGTAAGGGTATTGTTTTTTGACTTTGAATCATTTAATGTATTGATGAGTGTTTGACAACTGTATTAATTAATCTACTAAAGTAATGTACAAAAAAACAGCAACCTTTTTTTTCTAAATTGAACTCAAATTCTAAATGGATCATCGTCAAAACTGTGAGAAAATCAAATCCAATGAGCATTTCTGTTCATATATAAGAACTACATCACAATAGCTGCCAGCAGAGCAGTATGCACAGCCCTCGCACTGTGACATGATGCACTCAGCTCCAGTTTTATAACTTGGTCTCTTGGCATTGTGGAGCTGCTTGTCTGAACCTGGTGTCAGAGCAGTGGGCCAAGGCCATGCTTAAAAACACAAACAGCAGGGCTCTGTCGCCTGGGCTTTGTTAGCACTGTGGGGAGAGCTGTGGGAGGGGTGGAGGTCGTGATTTGTTCACTTGGAGGTATACAGGATATGGCAGGAGCCAGGGCGTCGTGACTCTTTGGTTTTTAAGTGCAATAAAGACCACAAAAAAATGACAAGACCCGAGGCACGAAATGCAACAACGAATGACTAAGGTCTGTCAGTGCAAAGTTGGGGTGTAAAAATTGTTTTTCATTCTTTAGCTTTGTTGTAAAATGTTCAAAGGTGTTTAAAGCCATGAAATACTGCAAAAACTGAGTTGTGTAATCACGCACGAGCCCACATTCTTCCCATTGAAAAGTGTAGGCAGAGACGTCTGATCATGCGCACAAAGGCTTTTTGGATATAACGGCAATAGTTGACCCCGATTAGTCTAACGAGTTTCATCTCAGGTTGGATTCTCACTGAAGTTGAACCCATTTAAAGTGGAGAGGAGAGCGATGGGCCGGAGATTAAACATGTCAGGACAGGTTAAAGAAGGCTCGACATTGAAATGGTAATTCTTTAGCCAGGGATCCGCCACAGCAACAAGTCCTGCTCCAAGAGTTTCAATTTGAATAGGAGCAACAAGTGAAGCTTAATTTTTGTAACAATATTTATGCCAATTTAACACGTACAAAATAAATCAATTTAATTTATAGATTTGTTTAAGTCAGTGCTCTCGAAAGCATCTGTGCCAATATCAACCTCCAACTTTCAACAATAAAACCAAACTCCTGATAATAAATAGTCTAATCACCGTCACCATTTTATTAAACCTTACTAGTTTGATGTCAAGACTAACATGAGACTCACCTGAGCTCGATCGCGCTTTGCTTTTACACTTCGGCGTGAAGCTGGAGGAGGACCCTCCGAGCAGGCTGCCGGGGTGGAAGAGGCTGCCGCTGTACTCGTGTGGAGGCAGCGGGTAGGCCGGGTACGTCGGGATGGGGTGGTGCGTGGCCTGGCTGTTCATCGAGGCCAGGCCGCCGCGCAGAGGACTGCAGCTCTCCATCTTCATGCCGTCCGTCAGCGGCACCTGGTACTTGATGGACTCCTTCTCGTCCATCCTGGTGGAGGTGGAGGTCGGGGAGGTAGGGCCGGGGTCCGGGGACACGTCTTTCGGAGGGGTCGGGGGGAAACTGTAGAGGTGAGGGCTGGAGTGGGACGCGGGGGTGAGGGAGGCCACGGGAGCCGTGCCGGTGCTGCTGCTGCAGGGGTAGCCGGAGCCGGTGGTGTGTAGGCCGGGTTTGCTGAAGTGGCTGACCGCCCATGCGTTGTGGTGGTGGGCTGCGGATAGAGCTGCTTTCCCGGGGTCCAGCCAGGAAATACCGGGGCTGTGGATGAGGTGTGGACGGCAAACCTGGTTCCCAGTGAGACGAGCTGAAACCCAGATTAATTTATTTTAAATATTTAATATTTCAAGCCTGTTGTAACACACAATTAACACACCAGTTCACCACATCAGAACAGAACCTTCTCACATGGTAAATTACCCGAGGTCGACATTTAGTTTCAGCGGAGGAAAGCACTCAAAGAAATCGTTTTTCTTTTTATGTTGGATAATAGTACAAAAATATTTGCCTCGAAGAACACTGGAAGAACTTCCCCTCTGAAAAAACCTAAAAGTAATCTGAACAGACAGCAAAAAAATGCGAGTCTCCGCACGACAGGACAGTATCTTTTTATCGCCCGCAGCTCTCGGACTAAAGATTGTTATTAGTGAATTTGCGGTTTTTATTTTATATCCGGGAAGTGCCTCTCTCTCTCCCTGCAGAAATCCCTGCCCCAACACAGAGGGGTTAAATGACATACTTCCCTTTCCCCTCGCTGTCATTTGCTAGAAATTCCTTTTATGTTTCTGAGGTGCCCCAGAAAGTCAGGACGCACATTTTTACGCACAAACTTCATAAAATATTACAACAGCTGTGCACAATCATCTTGTTGAATTATTCGACTAAACTTTGATTTACAAAATACCATTATTACACCAACTTTACGCGTGTTTTTAATTCCCTTATTCACATTCCAATATTAAATGTTTTGATAGGAGCGCGTCTCACCGTGTGCTTGGCTGTACGTGACCCTGGCCCGGGAATTTGGGTAGTACGGGTTCCCTTGAGAGTCCAAGTGGTTCAGAAACATGTCAACCTCGTCCTGGGGCAGTAAAGGCGCCATGGGCTCCATGTAGTTGTGGCTCAGACTGTGATGGTGAGAGTCCGGGTGCTGGCCGTTCAGCACAGCGTGATGGTGCGCCATCCACCGAGACTGGTCCGCTGCTGCGACCTCCATGACCGAGCTCCGAGTGTGTGTGTGTGTGTGTGTGTGTGAGTGAGTGTATGTGCGTGCGGGGTTGCTTTTCGGGTATGTCACCTCCAAATGGAAGTTAAAGTCCTCCTTTAGTCCTTAAGCTGTGCAAGTCTCGACTGTGTTTATTTACTTCAGAAATAGAATCCTTGAAGAGCAGAGTCTCCTCCTCTCTCCTCAGTTATGAAACCTGCAATGGAAGAAAAACGCATTTTTAAATTCAAGGCTTTCTCTCTCAGGCATTATTTCCCTTTACAGTTTAATCCACTGATAGCAAAAGGTGCACGATATAAACTTTGCACACACCATGGACCAGGTGCGTAAAGATCGACTACAAACTACTCTCATGCACCGAAGCAGAAAGCTCTCCGTCTCCACACGAATAAAAACACACAAATGTCTCCTCTACCTGTTGCAGCCTCGATCAGCTGACGGCAAACACAGCTCTGATGCGTAAAAAAACCCTCCTGATCCACGCAGTGCTCAGCCTCATTAATGAGATGTGGCGCAGACTGATGCGGCTGGCGCCAGTAAATTCCCATATCGAGCCACGTGGGGGCGGGGCCTCGCTCGCAGCCAATCACGGACAGCACCGCCACAATTGGCTCGCTGCATCCCTGCTCTCCGTCTTTCAATTTCCATTTTCCCCTGCACCGAAAAACTAAAAGACTTATCAATCAGCAGCGTAATTTCTCGGGGGTCTTTCTCTCCGTATGAGGCTCACAGTGAATGAGCAATCGGCCCGTGATAATCTGCTTTTTTAGCGGCAGTTTAAAGCCTAAAGACAGACATCTAACATGCAGGGTGGATTCACACTGCACAATACGTGGCTTAATATTACAATAATGATGCTTTTTAGAGTGTAATCTTCTTTTATACCTGCAGTAATGTGTTAGAATTCAAAATGCGCACAATGTAATTTTTTACAGCCGCACTCCAATTGTTATTTCTCCTCTTATCAGGTAGAATTGTTGATTTAGACGTGCATCACTGACCATAATAGTGTGTGTTGTTTTTCGCAGACTGCTGTTATGTAAATAAACAGCGTCTTCAGCGCCTCTAAAATCAACACAGGAGGAGTCGATTTATGACCCCGAAATTGGCCCCATTGTCGGGAGCGCCTAATTGTCTTTAATTAGTAGCAGGGCATTCCTCATGTGAAAACAGAGGTTTTGTGTCGCGGACAGAGCCATCAAACACCGTTTGCATACTAATGGCGCCTCGTTCTTGCTGTGAGGTATCAGGGCTCACCTCTGAACACAGGCCATCATCAAAGTGTCTGCAGACGCCCTTACTGAAAGGGAACAACACAAATCAAGAGACACTGAGTTAGTAAAAGATGGGTAAATAATGTTTATCATTATTAGTGTATATTAAAACGAACAGGGGCGATTTTAGGATCTGACTTTTAGGAGGGCTCAGCTCTTTCAGAATTTCTGACATAAAAATAAACCACCAACTTCATGAACAAGAAAGTGTTTCGCTGCATTGGAGTCTTAAAATAATAACACAATAGCAACACCAGCGCAGATTCAGCATAACAGATAGGTTAACTGACTCTTGAGAGATAACAAATGTTGCATCAAGTGTCAAAAATCCCTTTAACAAATCTTCTTTTTTTTTTACATTTCTGATACTCAGAGGGCCTTGAAACACCTCGTCTCACCAGAAACAGCTTTTGCATCACTAACCTCTGTGTTTTTCTTACAACTGTTAATGAAGGAACTGAATTTCGTCTGCATCCTGATGTGGAATTATCTTTCAGAAATAAGAGATTTGCTTGCAAAAATAACAAACCAAGATTCTTGCAACAACAAAAAAAATCTAGTAGGGCACTGGTCATTGTTCTTGGGGGGCTAATATGAAGTTTAGGGGAGCTTAACCCCCTGAAAAGGGTCTAAAACCGCCTTTGAGTGCTAAACTGTTGCTTAGAAATTATTCCGTCAGAAATGACAAAAGAAAAATCACTGCAATTTTTTACAATCTCTCTCCACCTCAAGAAGTTCTGATTAACTAACAATTAATGCCAACGTGATTTTTTTTTTCATAAGAATTACACAATTTCACTGATTTTCTTATTAAAGTTAATTTCTCGGCAAAATCAGCCCCCATAGATTTTAATATAACACTTAAACGTGTCATATAAGTCCACAATATACATGTAATCAAATGCCTTTGAAAGGGTTAAATATCTTATAACATGATGAAGTTGCAGCAATTCTCATATTTGAAATTTAACACTGGTGGGTGTTAATCTGCTTGACACTAGTGTGTGATGTTAAATCTAACACCATTAAATGTTTAATCAAAACATTAACTTAGAGTAACTGGAGTTAACACTTAAGTGTATTTGAACTGTTAATTTTGGATGGGGCTCTGCACTCTGTATTCTTACTCTTAACCCTAACAATGGCAAACTTACCCTTAATATGTTCAAATTTAAAAAAATGACCTCTGTTGTTACCACGGCACACACCCAGCAGTTAAAGTCCAAAAAGTTCTTATTAAATTGTTAACATAGCTCATACGTTTAAAAGTGATAATGTGCTGTGATGCATTTGATGCTGTTGTTCTATTTTCTGCACATCTTTGGTTAAAAAGCAACATCGCTCTGAAAGGCGAGATGTTCTTCTGAATAACAGCTCTGCTTTGATTATCGCAATGCCGGTCAAAAGCAGTGCTGATATTCGTCATAACGTCACTCCTTCCAGTGAGAAATATCGTAATTATTTCTGCATTTGTGTATAAGGCGCGTCTTTGCCAGTTTCGGGAAGCCAGAGGCTCATGAAGGATTTATTCCCCAAATTCAACTTATTTAATTCTTTATAAACATTCTTCTTTTCATGTCAGTCTCATCTGTAATTCTCCAGTCAAAGTTCAAATTTACTTTATTGCTGCTCAGTGCGTGCGTAAAGTGATCGGTCCTCACGAACAATCACTACACGCGCATATTATCGATACAGACCTACGTGCCTCGTGCAGTGATGTGCTGCGTGTTTTCTGTGCTCGCGGGAGTGTGCGTGTAGAGCGGCTTGTGACTGACAGGGAATAATTGGAGGGTCTCGGAGCCCAGACTGGCCGCCTCGCTGACGCCTGGCCCTGACGTCACAGATTCATGAAGGGGGGCTGAAAGTTGGTGAGGTGTGGCACACGAGACCCTTGATACCTGAACGTCGACGACATCCCCCTCACCTCAATAACTGTGATGATACGGTGTGTGTTTGCATGAGGCAGGTCATTAGGGCTCCGATCGTGCTCTGATCTGATGTTATAATGTAATACCTGCGTGTGTGTGTGCGTGCGTGCGTGCGTCAGTCATCAGTCATTAAATCAGTGGCTCGTTGCCAGGGGCGGTGAGTTGATGAGCGCAGCCCTTTGAGCTTGTCAACTCCTAAAATCAACAAATTAGTGCATGTGGGGCAGCAGAGGGCCGGCTACCTGAATAACTCAGATTCCAGTGAGAAAGTCAGCAGGTAGAAAGAGAGCACGAGCACAATCACTCCTTTAATAAATGTTGTATCATTGCACAATAGATCAACCACCAGTCTAACACAATTTGTGTGTCCAAGATATTTAATGCTGCAGAATAATTGCTGTCACACAGACTTGAACCTGAAGCAACAAGGCCTCCCTCTGTTCCAGCATGAATGGATGGACAGTGATGTTCCAGTTATTGATGCTCCTCAAACTGAAAGGACTGATTTCCCTCCTCAGAAACATGCCACCACAGCCTGAGCAGCTGCATGTGCTCTGGCTGTGACTGACTGTGAAATAATACAGTTTTTGTTTATTTTGAAAAGAAAAACAAAGGAAATCTAATAGAAATAATTAGTCTGAATAGAAAATCATCTATTTATTATATTTTAGAGATTTTTGATTGGTTAGTTTCTTTCACACTGAATGTATAGGGCAGTGGTGGGGCACACTGGTGTGCCTTGGGAATTTTTACAATCATATGTTATCATTAAAATCTGCAACCAATAAATTATTTTTTTTTATTTGCGCTATCTGTACATTTCATTCTTTGATTCCCATATGCAGCTGCAATTTCAGTAACTTTAATAATCATATATTATTGTTACTATATGCTTGTATTTTTCTAATAAATAAAGATTTTTAGTTGTCCTTTGAGACATTACATATTAACGTGTACAGATTGATTAGATATTGTAATGTGTTCAAGATGCTATTTTGCACTAATATGAATTATGGTGTGTCCTGGGATGTCTGCTTGGTTTCAGGTGTGCCTTGTCCAAAAACAGTTTGAAATTTACTGATGTAGGGCAACCTTATGAGCACTGTCCAAACTGCACATGAATGCTTGCTATCATAAATGTGCAATTTTAGACACTGTTCTCTCTCTCTTTCTGATGAATGTGTAACTCTTGATCACTTGATTATTTCACTTTTTTATACTGATTATCATTAAAAAAGGAGATTTTAATCATTTAGAGACACTTATGTGCAGAAAATTTGGGCAACATTAATGCAGGGATATGTTGCCAATGTGTTTGGGCAATTTTGAAAGGGCCCTTTCTCTTCTGATTAACAATATGAGAATAAGACCCATGAAATCATATTTCTGTTCTTTTTGTAACTTTGATCATATTAAAAAGGGAAATTTGATATTTTGAAACATATTTTTGCGAGAAGGGAATACATTGGCAGCATTGATGAGGGGAGTTGTTGCCAATGTATTTGTGCAATTTAGAAAGGGTTGTCTCTCTTCCTTATTTATTAATATGACAGAAGGTCACTCAGTTTAAATACATTTTATCCTTTCCATCTTTAAAATAATCAGGATTTGATCCTTATGAAAGTCATGGTATTTAAGCACAGAAAAAAGTTGGCAACATCACTGTAGGTAGAGGTTGCCAACATACTTGCACAATTTAGAAAAGGCTGATTATCTCATTTTTTATTACAATACACAGTTCTTCCATGTTTCTACATTTCTTAAGACTTGGTTCAGTACAATTGGGAAAGTTGTTTGTTTTGAAAACCACAGTAAGACAGTTTAAGCAAAATATTTGTAGGGATATGTTGCCAATGGTTTTTATGCATTTATAATTTTTTTTAGTCAAAACATGATTGAGGATCAGTAAGATTCTGTTCTTATTAATGCCTTTAGGCATTAAAATGAGGTAATCTTGAAACATTGTACTTGAGATAAGATGACATTTTGAGAACATCAGTGTGGTGCAAAGTTGGCAACATATTTGTGCTATTTTAAAAGGGCTCTCTCTGCCTCTTGGTTAACAATGTGGCTTGAGATTTTTTATGTTAGTGGGCTTTTGCATAAGTTAGACTGTGAAAATACTAAAACTAAAATATTTTATCATGTGAAACGTGGTCTTTAACAGCAAATTTTGGCAACATTTATTTCGGGAATGTTACCAAAATACTTGTGTGATGAAGAAAATCTTTTCTCTCAAACTTAAAAAATATGATGAAAGGTCATAAAGTTTATGCGCTTTCATAAAAAATCAATCAAAATAATTTGACAGATTTTCTTATTTTAAAACACAAGGTAGAGAATTGTTGTCAACGTATTTTGGTTAAAACTATGATAACAGATTACAAAG
Organism: Cetoscarus ocellatus; assembly: GCA_037902135.1. NCBI lineage: Eukaryota > Metazoa > Chordata > Actinopteri > Labriformes > Labridae > Cetoscarus > Cetoscarus ocellatus. The sequence continues at coordinate 1,533,610 of JBAMNC010000573.1, forward strand.
TTTGTAGATTTTTAGAACCTGAATAAAAGGAAAAAATAGATTTTATCACCTTGAAAAAGTGGTTATAAAAGTATAGAACATTTTGGCAACCTTAATATCTGGAAAAGTAGGTAATATTTTTAAACAGTTTTGAAAGTGCAGGGGTTTGCATGCAATGTCTGATAATTAAACTTAAGCACCACCCTACATCAGGTGTCCAGGACCTCAGTTTGTTGCCATGTTATCAAATTAGTACCTATATCATTTGATGCATTTACCTTATTTTTATAGAAATATATATATGTTTGAAATATGTGTTTTTCCCATTCAGCTATAAATATCCCAGTATGATTTTTGGTCCATGTTGCCCATCCCTATGGCTCACCACCAGGGCCTGTGAGAGCAGGTCAGGCTCCGGCTGTAGCTGCTGCAGCAAGCCCCATTGTTGTTTTCATGTTTGCCAAATGGATTACTCAGCAGGATTTAGCCCCTCTGTAATTTATACCTTCATTAATCCCATTTGTATCTGTGCTGGAACAAAAGATGGGAGAGGGTGATGGAGGGTTAGTGGAGAGTGTTGGGGAGGGGAGAAGGGGGTCTCTTGCTCTCTCTCTGTCTTTCTCAAGGACACAGCAGTATTGTTTCAGCCAGGGATGCTATCCTTGACTGGAGAACAGTATCCCCTCTCACAACACCTCCCGCTCCTGGTGAAAACTGTGTGCAACAACTGTACGCAAGTGTGCAGCCCACAGCAGCTAATGAACAACAAGATTATCATTCCGATCCACGCTGTTATTAAATGGGATTGGCTTTATCTACCTGTTTGTCCCCATTGGGCACGGTCATCCATCATTATCCAGGGTGGAGGTGTGTGAATGTGAGTGCGGCTGACTCAGTGAATGCGTGTGTGTTTTTGGGGGGTGGGGGCGGGGGGGTGCGAAGAGCCACTGTGGGGCTCGTGAAGATAAGCAGAGCCAGAGAGAAGAGAATGACACAAACCAGCTGAAGCATTATTGTCCCCTTTACTCACGGCTAATTAGATCGAGCCAGGGCACCGGGGGGCTTTATAGTCACAAGCACCCAGACACAAGACCCTCTAACTGCTGGGAGAGGAGCCTGGATGCTGCTGTATTAAGGGGAAGCACTCTCTCCCATTTAAGCAGTTTGAGAGCATAATAATAACATTTCAGAATAATACAGAGCATGAGGCATAATGCATTCTGTTAACAAGAGAGAGAATGGAGCAGATGATTGACGATGGGTGCCGCAGAATTATTTTGTAGAGACTTTATGAAAAACAGACCAAACCAGGGGGTGGTCTACGGGACTGAAGCCACAAATGTTTCCTCAAAAGCCCCCTTCTTTTAGCTCATTGATAAAATCCTAACCCTGTGTCATCCCCAAAAAGACCCTCTGTGACAGAACAAGCACATATTACTGCAAAATAAAAATAAATCATATCTGGCATTCACTGATGATCCCTTCTGGGGTCACGGTGACATGGAGCCTGTCCCAGATGACATCAGGCGAGAGACCAACACCCTGAACTGATCACCAGCCAGTCATAGAGACAAAGACAACCATTCACACTCACACACCTAAGGGCAATTCAGAGTCAGGACACCTGAAGTCCCAGAGAAAACCCAAACATGCACATGTACACATTCAGTGGGAAAAGACCTCCACAAAATAATCAGATTAATCTCTACCTGGAACTACATATCCTGCTTTTATCGTGCTTTCTTATGAGAAATACCAACAAGTCCTCCTCAAATTTAAAAATCCAAACTACTCTATGTTTCTAACAGATAACTCAACACCTGAAAGATTTTTTTCTTTTTTTTTTTTTTGAAGAATGCATGATTAAAATTAATAATCTTCAAGGTGTGGCTTTAGGATGAAGACAGTTTCAAATAGAGGTGTCGGAAAACATCAGTACACTGACATAAAGCAGTATTGTTCTTTGATAATGTATAGATAAGTGAAATAAATTTTGGACATGTGTTTTGTACTTAAACACAGCCTCTGACTGGTAGTTGGCAGCAGGCATTCAGCCATTTGACCTCATCTCTTAGCTACATTTATTATTGTGATCTGGGACAAATCTGTTTTATCATTGTTGCAGGGACTGTGCTTTATAAATAACACTGATTAGGTTTTTTTTTTAGGCCTGTTTTATTGTGGGATTTTAATAGTATTTAAAAGTGGTAGGGAGGCACAGCATTACTGGTATCTACAGATAATAGCTCAAAAAGACGCCCACTGGTATTGGCAAATATCTAACTTTAAAGACGATAGAGGCCCTACATATCAGCCATATTTTACATGTATCAGCCCTAATATTGGCACAAAGTTTGAGTTTGCTATAATGCTCTACCTTATCATCACTGAATATCTCTGTTAAAAAAAACAATGCAGTTTCAAATAGACTGTGAAATCAAAAGAAAAATGTTAAGTCTAGTAAAGAAGGAAAAAAAATATGTATATATTGTCATAGATTTATGTATTTGTAATACAGTGGAATATCAGATATCTGCAGAGAAACAAAGCCGTGCATCCCTAAAAATATAAACTATTCAGTTTTAAGAAGTATTATACATCACCCTGCTTATAGTGTCAAGATATATCTTGAACTATATTGTCTTCCCAGTGTTGTAATACATATTGCATCACCAGACTTTTGCCAGTGAACACCCCTAGTTTAAATGAACTGACTATTGTGTGTATTGAACCATGTGGTCTTTTAACAAGAAGGGAAAATAAACAGGCTGTTGATTAAGAAAAAAAGTAGTGTGACAGGATTATTAGAAAAACATTTTTCATAAATCAAGGCATTATGTGCTCTTTCAACAAAAGAAAAAGCTGATTCATGAAAGCTGCTGCAGGAATATTCTTTAAAAATAACTTGACGTGACTCTGAGTCACGAGGGACAGGAGGTGGTGCACTGTTGAAGGTGGATAGTGAAGCAGATGCAGAATGATTGTGGAAAAACTCTGGATCATATTGGCATAAGGCTGACTACTCTGCATCAACAAAAAGCTGGAAAAATGTGCCAACTATTGAGAAACAGGTGCAACAGAACTATTTGAGGAAGACAAAGAGTACAGGCGGACATAAAGCATAATGTTTTCTTTAAATCGAGCAGGTTATTCACATTTGATGCTCTTAAAGATGCTGTTTTTTGGAAAAAACATGCAAAGAGGCAGAAACTTCGGTTCTTAAATGCACTCATTCATTCTTCAGACCATCCCCTCATTCATGCAGGTCTTCCTGACTTTTACTCTCCTTCACCTCACACTGTTTGAATGCCGGTACACAGAGCATCATGCACAGGTAACACTGTGGAGTCCAGCTGCTGCATGCCTGTGCACACTCCGCTCCTCCATTGTGCTGCTGCTGTGACTGCTCTCTCTGCAGAGAAAAGAAGATCTCTGCTCACGTCCTTTATGCTCTTTAAAGCGTGACAATTGAATGGACCACTTTTGTCGACTCTAATATCATGCTGATGAAATTACAGAACCCATTTGGTGATCGAGGGATTTTTTTTTCAGGAATATTACAGTTTGCCATCGGGAGCAGAGAGCGGTAAGAAACAGAATTGATTTAGTTGCTGATGGAATGTAGGTGACCATGGGAATATTAGATATAATAAGGCATATTATTTAGACGAATTACTGTTGTTGTTGGAGAATTGTATTGGAAAATACTGATAAAACAAGAAGACTATCTAAAAAAAATGCAATATTTTAACAATGCACTCAGTGACGACTGCAGAAATCCTTTCCGACCAAATCTAAAAAGAGGTTAAAACATTTAATCAGCGTTTTACAAAGAAAGATTGATCGGTGAATTGACTGAATGTGGAATACATTGTGTTAACCTGTGAATTAAATGTCCTATATGGATCCAGTTTCAAGTGACTTGCTCCTCTTCAGAAAACTAATGATAAAGCAATTGCCCAAATAAATATAATTGTAAGCTGTAGTTATGAAAAAACACTTTGACGAAATTTAAAATAACAAGAATAAAAGATCTACATTTTTACAATTTTTTAAATTACAATTTAAGATCAACTCGAGACGTTTTTGGAATAACTATTATTCGTATATTTTGCAGGATATGTACATAGGTTAATGTATATGTATATATATTATTTGACGACATTGAGAGTGAAAACATCTCAGTGTAGCATTGGAAAATGTCAGAAAAACATGAATAACTCACTGATAGGCTTAATCGGTGTGGCTGCGCTGTCCGAGTCAAACCAGAGAAAGTGTCTGCATCCGATCCACCGCCTCCATGCGCGTCTTCTCCCAAACAAAATCACGCCGTAAAACCAAGAGCTGAAGGGTAAAAACGCAACGTGTGTTTGAAGACGCTCCAAACCAAAGGCATCTGAAACGATCTCTGTCTATCTCACAGCAGAGAGCTCAGCGTCTGCGCCCAGTCTCTCCCTCCTCTCTGTCTCTGTGTCCAAACGTCTGTCTGTGAATATGAGCAGAAAAGTTGAGACGCTGCAGCAGCTCAGCAACGTAACCGTGCGTCAGCCAGCATGCCGCCTGTTTCCGGGTCCCGTTAAATGGACAGACACTGGCTGCAGCTTCACCTGCGCCTAAAGGTGATCAATACGTCTCCTTTCGCATGAGGTGTCAGCGTTTTATCTGCGTGTCAGGCGGCGCTGCTCAACAGCCTGAATGATTTTTGTCAGTATTACAGGATTTACATTTTAGAGAAAACAGCAGGGACCTTTATTATGTTTTAGATCTTCAGCTGGAAAAAAAAAAACACAGAAATGAAATCAGTGAGATTTTATCAGGGTAGTCAGAGGTATTTAACGGGGCAAGTAGCAGTAACTCTACCCCTTATGTCTCATCTTGATGCATGCAAACTCTTTGTTAGCCAGCTAAATAAAAAGATAAGATACACCCATATTCATCCCACTACACTGAGGATGGGAAACTGGCGCCCCGGGGGCCATATGGGGCCGTGAGTTAATTTAAAAAATCTGAAACTGTTAACACAAAGATGACACACTGACATATTTTTCAGTCTGATTTGACCCAACAGGACTATGAACAAAGGCAAAATGCATTACAGATAAATGTTTTGATATTTACAATATTACAGCCAATAATTGGGATATTTACAACCTATTTTTACGGCTTCAATATCATTGGTAAATATTTTCAAAAATGTAATATCTATTGAAACCAATGATCAGCTTTTTCAGTATAATAATGTTATGCATCAGTACAATCTTATATGTTTATCTAACCATATTATTCATACACACATTTATTTAGTAAATGCATTATTCAGTCTTTTAGAAACATTTTAAGAATGTTAAAAGTCACATTTGCATTTTTCAATGTGTGCAGCCTTTTATAAAACTCATGACTGTGAACGTTTAAGACATGCATAATGAAAGTATATAGCACAGTATTAACAGTCTGACTTGCTTGTTTATTATAAAAAACAAATGGGACTAAACAATCTCAGTTTGATCCAGTTAACCTTGCAAACAATCGGCTTGGACTGACTCATGTATCCCTTGGACACGTGAAACAGTCAGTCAGTTGTGTCAGACTTAGACCTAATGCCCATCCAGTAATTCAGATAAAATGTAAATATGTCAGAGATCTACCAGCTGATTTAGATCTACAGACACTGCCAGAAATATTGGGCCCCATAAAAAGATATTAAATCTAGTTATCTAACCTTGTTACAGTTTTAAAACTTGTGCAGATTATGCATTTGGCTTGCTTTATAGCCTGAATTTCTAAAGAGCCAAAATATTTTACATGCTATTTGGTACAGCAAAAGCAGAAACATAACTAATATCTTCTAATAAATGCATAAAAGGCCCTTTTAATTTAAATGTAAATGTGTAACTGTTAAAATTTATTATTTGCAATTTAAAAAAGTAAGCTTTGTTCTTCTTTGCACAAGGCATGTTAATAAATTGATATGTATAAGATACTGATATTCTTGTAATTTCTGAGGCTGCTGTCAGTCATGGGCCCTTAACCTTCCTAACTTTCCCCCCTTTACATCCCCCTGGGTTAGTGACCCCTGTTCTAGTGCGTTACATTTAAATGTGCCTCTTCAAATGCACTATGTAATAGATCAACAGGGAGAAATAAACATGGAAAAAAGCATGTGTGGACGAACAGAGCAAAAATAAGTGATAATAATAATAGTAATTGAAGAGCAGAGAATATAAGCTTCAGTTTTGCATATAAAAGTTGAACATGTTATTGCACTTTTAGCCCAATAATGTAGGCTGAAAGCATCAATATCAGAGTGGACTGTAATGTGGCAGATATTAGCTTATAATAAAAAAAATGGTGGTTGGAGTAAATTCTTTCCGCTTTGTCTGCAAATCTTTGTCATGAAATTGATCCAAGCCTTCACAGCTTTTAAATAAAATTGCTGGTTGTATCTGTGGCATGTTTCCAGTCATGTCTTCTGACTCTTTGTTAGTATGTAGAATCCCTTATTCTGATTTGTTTGTCCTTTTTGTAGGTGAATTTTGTGTAACTTTGCCAGCTCTGTGTCAGATTGAATTTTCTGACTCCAGCCCCCTCCCCTCTCCCTTCCTCTGTGTTAACTGCCTTAAAGAAGAAAAATAAGACCCCTCTCCCTCACCCCCTCTTCTTTTTCGTCTTTTATATCCCCCTCAGTACAACAACAACTTCGTAAAACATGCAAAGCCCCTGAAATCTCCTGCACGCGACCTGCAGGCCCGTGCGCGGCGCTCGAGCCAGGCAGGTGCAAGAGGCACGAGGACCTCTGCAACTCGGGGCTCGTGCTCCCCAGAGTGAACACGCACACAAAAAGAGACGAAGAAGAAAAGACAGAAAGAGAAAAGTGAAGTCTGACTGAATTAATAACACTCGTGTCAGTGTGTAAAGTCAGTCAGGCGGAGATGTTACAGCTCTAAATGTCGATATTTGGTAAAATCCTGACGTCAAAACAGGAACATTTTAGATCAGAATGAAGAAAAGGATTAACCTCGAAGTGCTGCGTGGTCTTCAAGAAAATTTAGCTTAGAAACACTAAGAGAAGCTGCGTCACATTATTCTCCTTTATTATTATTAGAGTAGAAGCTACGCTGAATTGTCTGTATGGGAATAACACAAATGATGAAAGTTTGACTGATGACTATTCACTGTGTTAGGGGAGACCGGGGGCAGCAGTAACACTCAGTTCCTTTTTTGTGAAACGCAAGTCTGCACATGCTCAGTGGATTCACTTGCTGCCTACTGACAATAGAGATGGTGTATTTATATAGGCCAACGCAGGACTTAGCATCTTTAGGGATTTTTTACTGTCTTGGATCATTGCTGTTAATAAAGTCTGTAGCAAATAAAAACACGTGTTTAGTTCTTAGTGATTATCTTGACAAACAAACTTAACTTTTATGGTTATTTTAAGATTAATTTTAATCAGCAGGAGTAAAACACAGTCATTTGAAGTACAACATGGTGGTTTGACTTAGAAGCAGCTATTTCCAATATACAATGCCGTGCTGTAAACTCTTGATTAAGAAATACCTATTAATCAAATGACGTGATCAAGCTGGTTGCCATGGTTGTTGATGTATGATTTATTATTTATTAGAAAGTTTTCAGAAATGCTCGCATTCGGTCCCCAGCCATTTTACACGCTACAATTCAACAGCAGGACATTTTCAGATGCATTTATTATTTTAAATTAAACATTAAATTCTCAAATGCATGTTTTCTTCATGGTCCTTATTTCAGGTGTTAATCTGAAATGGTTATTCTAAAACCCCATGTACCTCCAGCATGAACCGGGAAGTGCCAAATGCTAACTCACTTCCACGTTTTTGTGCTCATTCCTGCAGCACTCTATTACCAGAATCACTTAGTCATCATTCATAGTTGAAATCAAAGGATGAAAAAACAAAAGATTATTTCTCATTCATTTTTGAATGGGGTGTATTGTGTTTTAATGTCTAAAGTTTGATGATGGTTAAGGATCACTAATTAGCATGAACAAAATAATCTAAGGGATTTAATTCAGTAAATCTTGTGTAATTAGTAGCCAAATGTAACAGTGTGACCAAGACAACAGCAACCTTTTGACCTTTCTTTTTACTGCAATGTTAAGTGTTTTTTAACCACACTCTCAGTTCATTAAAGATCTTATCTGTTGCCCCTATTTTCCTCTGAAATTGAATTAATATTATTACCACATCTTATGTAGACATGTCCGTCTGTTGTCATTTATAACTGTGATCAGAGTGTTTTTCACTTCAATGCTGATGAAAGTGTTGAGTATGATCGACTTTCTTCTCAATTCAAATAATTAAAACCTAGAAAAGACATAAAGACTGGTCCTAATATAGACTTACATTTCAATTCGATAACTTCCTTTAATCTAAAAGACTTATAACAGATACATAATAGTATTAATAATCTTGGGTGCCATCATGGGCTGAGCTTAGGGTGGCTGACAGGGTTTAATCTACACATGATATTCTCAAAAGCTTTGACTTTGAGGTCATTCACAAGATTATAACTGTAACAAACATGTGCCATGTCCAGACAGTTTTTCCTGATTGAAAACAAATTAATTGAATTCTTCTAAATGAATGGAAGCTTCATTTTGAAGCCAGTTACTCATAATTCTACCTTTGTTTAACTTTCCAACAGAAAGATCACCTGCCTAAATGTTTCCAAACAAATAAGATTGTAGATTTAGCATCCTCGTGAAACCCTGCTCTGAGCCTTTATTGTATTTCTTAAATGAAAACTGCCAATAAGTGCTTTGACTCAAATGACCCAACATTATTACTTGAAAAGAATAACTGAGTTTCTGCATTTGTTATGAAGCAATAATAAAAGTTATTTCAGACATTTTGTTCTGGGATTTCAGGATGATGAAGATGGCTTTGAAATGAACAGATATTAAAATGATGGTTTTATTCATATTTTGGAAAGAACAAATAGAATTCTTTTATCATCTACAATTTAATGATACTTTTATTGCATAGTTGATTGACATTAAACTCTATAGAGATGCTTGCACCAGGACCCTGTATAGACACCCCCCCCCCCCCCCCCCCCCCCCCGAGTAACATCACTGAGTAAATCAGCACAGATATGATCAATATAATTTATCCTTATAAAAGTCTTAATAGTATCAGTTTCCAGTAGCCATCCAACTCTGTGATACCCAATTACTTAGAAATGTAGAAAAAACAACATCATTGTCAACATACTTTGTAATTTCATATATTTGAAGACAAAGTTATTTTATTTTTAGAGTTGTCCATGAGTTATACAGGAAAATGTCAGAAAAAGGTATTGAAAATTACCCCGGTCTCCCTTAATGCTGGTTATATTGTAGTCGTGCAGAATACGAGAAATGGATTTTCTTATAAACCATATGAATGCAAATTCTTTATTTAAATTATTTTATTGTGAGAGATTAAAAACAGTGGTTTGTTTGAACTCTTTCAATCAAACTACAGGCTCATGGTGCAGTGTGTGAATAGAAGTAAAGACTGAATGTTCCCACATTTTATTATAAAATCCTGTCAGGATATAAACACAACAACACTTGTAATAACAAACCCTAAATAAAGTCCATTATAACCAGTGCTGCGGGTATTGTACATTTTAGAATGACCGATTATCTCCTTCAATGGGCCTAAATCAAATTCACAACCTACTGTGTGTTATGTTTGTGTTTGTGAACTTGCTTTGTTAATCAATTGTATGCATGTTCTGCACGAGCCTGCGTTCATGTGTGTGTTCATGCGTGTTCATGTGTGTTCATGTCTCTCTGTGTGTAGTTTTTTTTCTCCGTGCACCGCGCATTAGATGCCGGGGCCCTTCTTCCCTCTCTGATTATTACCGGGGGTAATATTTCATCGGCACCACGCAATCTTTGTTCTCTGTGAAGATAATAAATGGCCTAATCGTTATCAGCAAACTGCTGGGGGTGTCAGCGCCGACCGAGGCTGCAGGAGCGGGGTCCAAAGTGCTGCTGAATAAATTGGTGTTCCTTATCTCTCACTCCCAGATTATCGCCGCCTTTTCAAACTTGCACAACAAATACATTCAATGCATCTAATGCATCATTTGGGTGGGGGGGATCCCGCAGGTTGATAGAGACAGATAGGCGCAGGGAATGAGGAATATTTACACGTTTTTATATGCTGCTGCGCTGCAGCTACAGCCAATACATAGGAGCTCTATTTACCATTACAGAGGGCTTATTGGCCAGACTGTTGGTACACACACTTTACATATCAATACAAGATATATTAGACATAAATCACTGTCACAGGATGCTTATCTGTTTGATTAGTCCTGTTAATGCTGCACGTTTACAGACGTCAGTTTAGGCTGATTCAGACTTATTTTATTGAACATGCAAAACAAACAGAGGGGGAAAAAATCATTAAAAAAAATCTTAATGTAATGCAAAATGAAGTATACAAGCTTGTATGTTATAGCTAATATGTCCAAAAAGGAGTGGGAAGAAGTATTTAATCCCACCGCTTCTCCATAAGTCATTGAATATTACCTTTCATGCTTCCATGTCATTAAACTTCAACAATAGATTCGCCTTTTACCAAAGCATTACCCAAGCAAGTGTACAACATAATTTTAAAGCCTTTTCAGCCTTTGTGTCCTGTTACATCCATTTTAGATATATTTTAGATGGATTCTATATATGTTTCGGTATCAAATACGCAGACTTCTGTCTTGTAAGTTTACACTAAATATTAATCTCTATACTAAACACCCATTTAATTTCATAATTGCACACATTAGGAAATACAAAACAAAATCATACAATAACAACACACAGTAAAATCTGCACGCGAAATCAACACTAGCATTGTTAACATTAACACTGCTTAGATGTGTATATGGGTACATTGAGTGCTGAATTAAGTAATTTTGGAGGGTTAGTACATGAACACTAAATAACTTTTTTTGTTGACTTATTTTGAAGTTAAAATATAACACATTGTAATACTAACCTGATAACTGACAGGGTCCAATTGCAACAGATCCTTTTTTTTCCCCAAAGCTGTTCAAGTGTTACCATCATACCAACACTCTAGTGTTAGTTTGTTTGTGTTTTTTGTTTAAAAATGACAAAAGTCTTATTTCTAAGGGTTCTTGATGGGGACTAGTGTCATCTGATGTGTTCAATAAGGAATGATTGACACTGAGTGTCACATCATAGCTCAGAGTGAAAGACCTGAATTTGATTTATCAGCATCTTTACACTCTTTTTTTCCCACGAAGGGTACATTTAAGAGGATTTGACTTCATCCAGAGTATAAATAACTCTGATCTTTTTGATATGTTATCAGAATTATAACCCAGGCTCTCTTTTTGCAGTGTACATCTCTTACAATTTTACTCCCATGTGCCATAAGACCCGCCACTTCAACACGAGCCTCATTTGCAAGTAACACACTAACACACGTTTTGCTTGAGATTTATAAAATCTAAAACCACTTTGAAATGAATCCCTGTGGTAATTATGTTTAAAATAGGATAGTAAATTAATAACGATGCCTTGACTGATAAAAGGGGATAAACGTCTTACTTACACACCTTGATGATTCACCCAAATAATGGTTTTAAACTGGGCCAGGCCTCTGTTCAGATGTCAAAATAAAACAAATGTGTTATAAAATGAGTTTGCAGCCATAGTTGTACTTCTACAAATGAAACGCATCGAAATGTCTTTGCGTAATTTTCACTCTCATTACTTACGGTTATTTTTCTCTGGTTGATTTTGGAGTCAGTGAAGGCCTCTCGCAGCGTCAATCACTCGGGCCTCTCTCAGGCCTCTTATCTTCTCCATCGACTACTCTGACATTTGGTTTATATTTTATTATTACGAGTATTTAACACACAAAGAGCCTTTATATTCCTGATTAATGGCTGAGATTAAAATTAAATTTAACGAGTGAATAATCCTCCAACTTTCACAGTGTTCATGATGCTCTTTGTTTTTTATTTTTCTATTTCATGAGGCCAACTGTAAAAAAAAACAAAAAAAAATAAAAATGCTGTGGGCAAAGTGTTGCAAAATATTTATGTGCTCATGATGCAGTATTTATGAGTGACACTTTAACACAACATAAACATTTCCCCCATTTTACGCACACGCCCGCGCACGGACGCACACACTCCCTCCTTTAATACCGCGGCATCTCCACCGGCCCCGGTGCTCTGATGGTCTCCTAGACAACCGAGATAACGGTGCAGCAGTTTTCCATATCGGTCCCGGAGTCTATTATAGCTCAGGATTAGCTCTCTTTCTGAAAAGGTCAAACACAAAGTCACCAAACCTGCGTCCTTTTCCACCCCGAAAGGCCCGCGCGTGCAGGCACACTTATAAACATGCATGTGCCATTTCATCTGCTGCCATTTAACTAATGGCACTGCGCCTTTTCTGCCTTTAAAAACAGCAGTCAGATAAATGAGGGTCTCTCGAGGAGGTAGAGCAGCCGCGTGTCTGCAGCACAGAGGCAGAGGGAGCTACAGAGGAGAGGATATGCAGTTATGTAGCGACCCCTGGTGCCCACAGGGAGCAGTAACCCCACAGTGACTGCGCTCCATATGTTTGGGAATGCTGTAAACCTGTGCTTGAAAGATTTAAAGGATTGAGTAGGTATAATTGTAATAGTTATTAACCCACAAGAGGGAGGGGGACTGCTCACAGCTGTGACTCCTGGTGGCTGGACAGGAAGTTAGAGGACCTCTGACAGGAAGTGTGTTCTCAGGGAGGGCAAGCATTGAGTGGAAAGAGAGTGTGATGTTTCCTGTTGGCTCTCTTTACATGTTTACACACCCAGCTAACTCTACTTTAGGGCTGGGAAATGTACAGTTTTGAAAATAGAGACTACTGACATAGTCACAGTGTTCACAGGACAGGATTATTCATATCAGTGAATCTGTGATGAATGAAAAAACACTTTAAACTTTTCTTTGACTTAAACATTTCTTTAGCAAATGTGGCAATGAGTGAACTGGTTTGAGAAAAACATACATATACTTAGGGCAGTGATCATAAACTGGCCGCCCAGGGGCAACATCAGACCCCACACAGCTTCCCATCTGGGCCCCCCAGATTCTTATCAGCTTCAGAAAATGAGAGGGGGAATTTTTGTTCTGGTTTTAAGGGTATCTTTCTGACACTCTGTCCCTACAAGTATTTACACAACTGCAAAAAAACAACAATTGAAATTGAAACAGTTTTATTAGGAATGATTTAATGTTTGATCTGTTTTACAGAAATCCACATGTGAGCTGATATCAGGCAATATTCATCAAAGAGTTAAAGTATTTTAGAGTCAGACCCAGTGGTGGAAAACCCCAGAATGAAGAAGCCAGTATAGCTCAATTAGCCAAATGTCTAAGATCTCAGAAAATTACAAATACTCAACCAATAGTATTCTTATAAGACCAAAATATTTTGGTTTGCCTAAAGTTTAGAATCAGGCCCTTTTAGTGTATATCAAGAAAATCTGGCCCATTCCCAATTGCAGAAGTTGAGCCCTGCTTTAGGGCCTAATGCTCAAAAGATTGTCCAAATGGTCCAGCCTCAAGACCCACCACTACCAGGTCTTACATAAAAAACTACAACCTTGCTCAATCAACTAAACTATTTGATTGAGCAATATTTATGATATTAGTAAAAGTAATATTATATTATTAAAGTATATTGACACATTTGATATCACCTCAACAACACAAACAGAAGACTTAAAGACCTATTATTTGGTCATTTTTTAGGTTTTGAATAAGACTTGCTGTCATTCCACTTACTTTTGAAAGTGTTCTAACACGACTCTGACTTCAGCAAATGCTCTGTGTTTAGGTTAAAGTACGGCAGGAGATTATGAAGTTTATGTCCTTTTCTTTTAAAGACTACTCTGCCTTCATAGGTAATGGAGAGAGGGTGGACAGTGTCAAAAAGGGGCGAAAGAGCATGGGTTGACACACAGGAAATGGGATGCAGGCTGGGATCGGACCTGGGTCAAGAGCCTGAACAGGTGCACAGACATAACCTGCTCAGCTATACCTGCATCCAGGTTATTGACTTTTTGAAACATCCCATCATTTTAATATAGGAGATTCTCTCATTATTAAGCAACACTGGGCAATGTGCCAGTGTCGTTGTGCAAGTTAAACAACATTTAGGAGCTTGTCTTCTTTTTTGATTTCTGAAAATGAAAAAAATCTCATCACTGGACGTCTGTCGTTGTTGCTGTTATATTAGACAGATTTTGGTATCTTTTGATTTTTGATAGAATTTCACCAAGTTCATATTTTTGGTATTCTGGTGTGATCATGGATTGTAAAAAACATTGTATGAAGCCAGAGTGACATCAGCCTTTTGGCAGGCCTTGTTGAAAAGGCTGTCCCAGACTGACCTTAGATCTTTAACAGACAAAGAGGCCGATTTGAGGTGGGACTTCTGACAAACAGCAACACCATGTGGCCTTGTAGTCTTGTCAGTCATTGTAGCTGGCTGTTCACTGTCATGGCAAATGAGTTGTTGTGGAAAGTTAGTTGTGACCTTTTGACCAAGCTGCAACCTCTGCACCTGAACATGAAGCCAATGCGGGAGAGCAAAAAACTGCAGTTCCTCAAGTGTCTGCCAGACCCGACTGCAGAAAACCTCTAAATGAAATGATCGTGTGAAAGGAATAGACAATTCTTACAGCTGAAATAATCATCTTTGCAGCCTGGTTCAACAAACAGCTTTGGTCTAAATATTTTATATATATGATACCTCTCACTGTATGGGGGGATTTTTAATATCATGCCCATTTTATCTTATTTAGGATTTGGGTTTTGGATTGTTAGGGACATAATTGAGAAGGACACAAGCGTGTGCAGTGTTGGTATTGGTCAGACTTAAGTCAATCCTCAGTATGGCCTCTCTATCTGTCAGTAGGTTGATCCAAAGCTGGGTTGAGAAGGCACTGACAGTATGGCTTTATCCACAGATTGGCTCTCAAAGCGAAGACTCATTTGACAATCAATCAGCTAATATCACATGCCTTCATCCAATTCCTTCTCCTCAACAGTTTTTGTGACTAAATTGCTTTTGATGCGTTACCAGCTGATTCATCTGCTTCTTTTGCTTTGATTGGCAGGTGGCAACGATCAAATAAAATGCTTTACTACCCCCCACTGTGCTAAAATGAGGGTTGCCCAGCTATTGGCAAGTACTGCTAAATTAGCATACATTTATGGACATAAAAAAAGGGACAATAAAATGTCTATGCAACAAATCCTTTCCTAGAGTTGTTACATAGAGATTTCATTCACTTCTCTTTTTAAGAAACATAACCAAACTCTAATGTTTATGATGCAAAGGCTGTTAATATGAATATGCAGTGCCCATCCACCATAAAGTGGTGCATGAATGAGTCCAAAAACGCAGATGTGAATTAGCATTTAGCACTCCCTGGTTCCCAAGCTCGAATCTATGGGGTGTTGAATACCCGTTTTGGATAAATGCCTGAAATAAACACACGCATAAGAGATTTTAATGTTCAGTGGGAAATAATAAAATGCATTTGATATTAAATGCTTTTGAATCTTAAACTGTTGTGTGTTTTAAATGACTGTTGCTAACAAACTGCTAATAAGTACTATAAAAATGGCCAGGGACCCAACCACAAGTGTTTCTGATTGATTTTTAACAATCAATAATTCATACACTGCTTCCACAACCATGAGCACCAACTTGATCAGGTTATTCAAACTACTCAAATAAGAGATCACAAGAAGATGTTGGAAATATTGTAGTTGTAGACAAACTGCCAAGTTGTAGTTCATCATTCATTAATTCTCTATACAGCTTATCTCTTTCAGGGTCGTGGGGGGGCTGGAGCCTATCAGCTATCACTGGGCGAGAGTCGGGGTACACCCTGAACCGGTCGCCCGCCGATTGCAGGGCCACATAGAGAGACAGACAACCATTCACGCTCACACTCATACCTAAGGGCGATTTAGAGTCACCAAACAACCTAATGAGCTTGTGTTTGGTCTGTGGGAGGAAGCCAGAGGGCCCAGAGAGAACCCACGCATGCACGGGAAGAACATGCAAACTTCATACAGAAAGACCCTGCCCAACCCAGGGATTGAACTGGCAACCTTCTTGCTGTAAGGCACATGCACTACCTGCTGCGCCACCGTACCACCCTGTAGTTCAGCGGTAGCTTCATAATAGCTTTTGACTCTTGCAGATTACGTGTCAGCTTAAAAAAAACATGAGAAGTGCGTTTGTTAAGATTATCACAAAGAACACAACATGTAAGTTACAGATTTTTTGTTCTCCACAGAGCTTATCATCAGCAAAACACAGTCAAAAGCCCAAAGGCTATTAGGGGCCTTGCAGTCGAGGAAACCAATGTCATCTCTGCTGTACTCTATCTCAACCTCTGACTCATTGGTGCTTTGCATTGTGGGTACAGTACGGTACAGGAGGTAGACTCGTCTGTTACTGTTATTTTATTCCACTGGAGACAGATGTATGTTTTTGTCATACTGTAAATTTCAGAAATGTTTGCATACTGCATACAAAGTCAGTAAGTACTGCTAGTGTAGTATGCAGTTTTGGAAACAGCCTTAAATTTTCAACTTCAGAAGTTTTTCCTTGATTAGAGTAGCCTTTTTTTTTTTCCTTTGTTGTTGTTTGAACAGAAAATGACAGTGAAAATATTTTAAAATCAGTCTAGTTCATCTCACCCAGCCCTGTTCTAATTCCATGTCACACCCAACATGGATACAAACCAGCATGTAAGAGCTTAGCAGCACCCGCCTGTGCTCACAGTGTTGAACTATTGGAATGCTATTAGAGGACGGTGGTTGAGCCAAGTCAGTCGATCATGACTGCAGGTCAGGATTGTGTCACAGGATGCAGATGTCACCACATGAAGTGAGACTTCCTGCCCATCAAAGCCGCCAGTGCCAGTTTAATGGACTCACATTCAGCGGCCCGCAGCAGAAAGGAGGCACATATACATGAAAATAAGGTGAGAAAATGCAAGAGGAAGAGACAGTGGAGGAGAGGAGGAGAGTAAGAGGGGAAGGAGATTGTAGGTGGAGATGTGATGGAGCGATACATGGACTGCAAGAGGAAAAACTCTCTTTGTCTCTCCTGAGCTCAGTGGACAATCAAAGTTTCCTATCAGCTCTGGAGTAGGGGAAATTGGCTGCCCTGGGAAGGAGAGGGCCACTCTCACAGCCAATGGGAAGTGCCCCTGTCACTCTCATCAGGTCCGATAGAGAAAGTAGGAAGCGTGTGTCTGAGCCGCACACACACACACAGATGAATGCTCTTTAAACAGAGAGCAGCTTTGTTTCATTTGCCGTCTTGTGATCAAAGATGATACAAAGTCTGAAGTAGCGTCAGAGCTTCATCTGCTTCTTATCCTCTGCACTGAGGGATGTATACGAGCCACGCGGGTGCATTTTTTGGCAAAACTTGCCCTGAGAGGCATGACCATCAGTGCTTTGATGGAGCGCCATGTGGCAGAGATCAGCAGGTCTTAGTGGGAGCTGTGGACAGTTGCACACAAGGGCAGCAGGGGAAGAGGATTACTGTCTCACTGATACAAATCCATACGGGGAGGGGAGCTGACATCAATATGCACACAGATATATGCCCAGCACTGAGGCTTTGAGCGAAATAGTCCATGATGTAAACATCTGCATGATAGAAGTCAACCTCTGACTTTGATGCTAACATTTTTTGTGCCATCCATCTTTCTTGCTTTCTCTCCTGCGTGCCAAACAAGAATGTGTCTCTCTGCACCCACAGCTCAATCCTGCGTTTGAAGTCCCATCTCCACCTCTGCACCCTCCACGCCGTCCTCCCCTTCCTCCGTCTTTTCCGTCTGTCTGACCGTCTTATCTGTCAGCCTTGTCCTTCCCCGCCTCCAGCAGCTGCAACGAGGGCCACAGACGCCCTCATTGTGCTTTGCTTCCTCAGCCTCATGCGCCTGTACCCGGCCCAATCACACCTGCCACCTGCACAGGTCCTCGGACGAGAGGGGGGAAGCTTTCATCGACCTCCTCACCTCGCCCTTCAGAACCTCTCGTCCCAGTACCCTGCCACTGAGGAATGGTCGGTGAAGAGGGCACAGCGGGACACAGAGCGGCTGTTGTGAGGGTGAGGTCTGTGTGTTTTAGGCAGAGCCAAAGGAAATCATCACAGGTTAGCTGAGTTTGAGTTGTATTTCTTCTTCTTGATGACATACTTTTATTCCTGGGCCGCAGGATTGACAGAATTGAATGAATATATGTGAGGAACGTGGACCTGAGAGTGTGTGCATAATAACACGCTGACAGTGAGGGTGGTGGCTCTGTCTCGGTGATTTATGAGAGCGTGCTGTGAAGGGTCTTCTGAGCAGGATATTGTTCCCTGACTGCTGACTTCTGTCTCTCTCTTTGTGTGCGTGAGTGTGTGTTTTAGAGTGAGAAAGATTAAGAGGGAGGGTACTGCAGGTGAGCCCTCAATGTAATCAATCACCACAGCGTCTCAGGCCCCCTCAGCTCGTGGATTACCCCTTCAGCTGATACCAAGTTTGACTCTGTTTTTTTGCATATTCATTATTTTCATCTGAGATAAAGAAAGAATACACTCCGCATCATTACTGCACCTCAGGAAAGGAAGATAATAATCAACTTTATGCCTCAGGGGACCTACGTGACAGCTCAACTACATGGCCCAACCAGTCCTAGACCCTGCACAAACCCCCTCATCCACCTCAAACACACGCACACACATCAAGTTGGCCACATCAGGATACAGTGCTGCACATGAATTCCGGTTTAAACAGTATTCTCCCCGCATTACACCAACAGATAAACCGCAGCTCTTCTGCGACCGGTAATAACATCCTGGGCCAAGGTGCAGGGCTGGAACTGAGAAGACTGAAAGGCCAATACACTGATACCACACAAGTCACGTTACTATTGATGGTGTAACAGTCACACAAAAACCAGATGTGTCAACAGAACAAAATATGGGGGAAAAAAAATCAAGATTCAGCTGAAGAGAGACAGAGGAAATGTACAGGAAAAAAGTTTTTTTCTGATTTAGGTCATGATTGTTCTGACCTTTTCATGAAAGAACAACATTGTGAAACATTGCAGTTTTAAAAATTGCACTAATAACTGCCAATAATGTCATAATGCTTTGGTCAAATTCATGCAGATGTGCATCATATTGGTTCATGCAAAACCAAAGTTAAGTTTGGATCTGGATCAAGATCCAAATATAGTTTTTTAATTTTGTTTTTTTAATTTTGAAATACAGATTTTCTAATTGCAAAGGGAACAAATAGAAAATATTAAGACATCAGTACAAATAAATATTTATATTGGATCAAGTTTCTACTCTTCACTTTTAGATCAGCTGTCTCATTATGGTGAGAGCTTTTTAACATACTTTGTGACATTACAATTTGTCTCCAAGAACTTTTCATGCCTTATAGCACAGATAAGTCCTTAAAATCAGGAACCAAGCACTGTAGTAATATATTTAGTAAAATGGCTCCAGTTAAATCAACAGTTATACTGTTACCAGATTCAGCTATCAGACAATAAAAATAATAAAAAGTTAACATTTACATGAGATCCACTGGCAGTTTTTCATTAGTTTTGTTATATATTTCAATTTTTTATGATCATTTAAAGCATTATTTCAATCAAGACACTGGTTCATATATATATATATATGTATATATATATATATATATATATATATATATATATATATATATATATATATATATATATATATATATATATATATATATATATAAAACCCCTCATGGCCCTCTAGGGGGCCAATGTTCTAAAAAACATCCACATTTGTCATATTGGGTTTCCCTGATTTATCTTTATTCTCACTCTGCTGGTTTTCCCACCACCTTGAGGCCCTCTTCCCCATGTAGGCCTAATTTGCTCTGATTGTTTTACAGGTCTGTTCTGCAGTAATTGGTCAGTTCAGCACTGCTCTGCGCCATGTTTGCCAGTCTGAGCCAGTGACTTAAAGGGACTGTTCAGTTTTTTTGAGGTGGGGTTGTATGAGCTCCATATGGCCACTAAGTACATTAGATGCAGTAGAAAGTTCTCTCCTCTCCCTCAGTAAGCCACAATTTGTAAAAGTTTGTGACGCAGAACCAGCCACAAACAGGGAAGTATTGTACCAAATACAAAGGGTATTTTCTCCACCTACAAGAACTCCCATAAAAAAAATACCACAGTTTAAGGGCACACTAACCTAGAAATTTTTTTGAGTGCATTAACTTTTTGGAAAAATAAAGTTTATCTGGAACTAACCAACTCACGTCATGAATTCCTCTGCGCAGCGCTGCCGCAAGTTCCAGATAAACTTTATTTTTCCGAAAAGTTAATGCACTCAAAAAAATTTCTCTGTAGTGTACTCTTAAACTGTGGTATTATTTTTTATGGGAGTTCTTGTAGGTGGAGAAAACCCCACTTCAAAAATACAGAACTATCCCTTTAGGCTACGTTTACATGACAACGTTTTCACCAGAAACTGAAAAGTTTTTCCTTTGCGTTTTCAAAGACGATACCGTTTTCCCACTAAAATTAGCGGGTAAACGCAGGTTTTCTCAGCGCGGGTTAACTCGCTAACAATCAGCAAGTGACTCCTTTCCCACTGCCAGCAGACCCGGGTCTAATCGCCAGCAGACGATCTGGTGTGTCAAGCTGTTGATGACATCATCAGCGCGACGAAACACATGTAAACAATGGAAAGGAGCGTGGAAGCCATGGACACGATGGTCAACTCTTTTCCATACTTCGTACTTTTGTCCCTCTTTAAAAATGTACAAACTCAGCACAGACTGAGTGACATTCCAGCATTGATGATACAAAGGCAGATGGAATTTGTTGCTGAGATGGCAAAGAGTAGCAGAAGTTACAGACGGAGGAGACGGGCGTGATATTATGCCGTAGGCACGTTACGCCGACGTCATCACCTAAATTAACGGGTTCGACCAGGTGTGACATTCCCACTGGAGCTGACCGGAGGCGAGCAGATAAAAACCCATGTTGCTGGCAGGGTCAGTTGACCGGGTTTAAATGCTGATTAGACCCTTTCCCACTGCCGACAGGAGCTGATTGTTACTGGGTTTAAACAGGTTTTTTGGCCAATGGGAAAGGGGTATTAGTGCAGTGCATGTATGGTATGTTTCAGCCTCAGAGTTTGTTTTATATTGAAGAAAAGAGAACAAAAACTGAATGTCCTCTTAAAGGATTAATAAAGCAAACTTTCTTCTTCTTCTCTTGTTCTTTTCATCATAAAACAAGTGAGTAGGGAGACGGAGGGCAACAGGTCAAACTGGGGTAAGTGGCGTTGAGAGGTCAAAGTCACCAGGCTTTCTGTTCACTCATTGCTTGTGAACACTTTTATGTGAATATGATACCAAAAGACTGTTCTGTTTTATTTTTTCTTTTACATTTTGCATACATGAGATCAATGACACAGGGATAACATGCTTTGATTTTAAAGGTCATAGGTGAAAAGTTCAGACCACTGAGCCCATTTACCATCCTCTGCTTGTGAATAGTTTATCTCAAGAATGCTTTTTGCATCAAACTTTTCATAGATGTCTGCCTTATGAAACAATTATATTCTGAGGGAAATGGCTCAAAGCTCAATGACAAAACCAACACCATTATTTGATTGTGGGTGCAATTTTATAAATGCAAAATGACAACAATAACATGATAGAACGATACAGTTCATGAACATAATACCCCAAGAATACTTAAAGTAAATCTCTGTTTTGCACAGTTGTTTACCCTGACTCATTCGTGTAGTTATTACATTCTTGGGGTAAAAGCTCAAGGTTAAACAGCTTTGTAGTCGTATTTAACTTATGAATACAATTTATTTAGAACTCTTGAAGAGATATTTATTAAATGTTCACAAATGTCTACTTGGATGCAGGGGTGCACACACTTGAGTTTTAAAGTACTTAAGACAAAGGTCAAGGTCAAGTTTCTGAAAGCTGGTAAAAAAAAAAAAAAAAAAAACTGGTAAGATTTTGGAGGGATCAAGTGAAATGGCCCTGGGTCTCATGATCATGTCTTGCCAGTAAACCTGATCTGTCTGTTGTATTTCTGCCAGCGTTTACACAAATTTAGTTTCTGACTCAAAATGTGGAAGCTGTAAGGTCAGAGGATAACTGACCCACCACTGTGCTTTGACTCTCTATGAACGTATACATCTGGAGGCTAAACTGTCATGCCACAGATCCCACAGAAAATTGGGGATTTTATTCTCAAAATTGTATATCAACAGCATTCATGACATGTCCACTTTTCCTCCAGCTGCATAGTGAAAAAATATCTTTTTTTTTTTCATTCTTTTCATTCCTCCTGTGCTCAAATACTCTTTGGTTCAAGTAGAGAGCAGCCCCTGAAGGCAACAGATTCAGCCAGGTTCTCCATTATCTAAAGTAAAGTATCATTTCCAATATCAATATTTCACACAACAAAATCTCTCAGATCCACAAATTTAGCTCACTTTCCGTCCCTGACTGACTCCCTCGATAACGTCAGCCTCAGTCAGTCAGAATGACCTGATAAGATCGTTACAGGGTGGAAACAGACATGAGCTCAGTGGTCTGTGTCAGTCTCTGAGTGAAGGTGGACGTGTGAGCAGCAAAAGTCCCTTTGCTGTGCTCTGCTGTGAGAACAGAACTCTCCAGCCCTCCAAACTTTCTCTGCTCCACGTCTTAAGTTAAAATGCATAAACAAAACAGCCATTGTGTTGCCTTTGACCGGCGCTGAGCCTCACTGCTAACAGACATTGTCTCTGCTTTCCCACTGCTGTGAGCGTTCAGAATGATGATTGTATGGCACATACAATATGTTAACATCATCATTGTGGGGGGAGCAGGGCGTGCTGTTACGGAGCAGGAAATGACCTGCTAGGACCCCTGTTGACCTCACAGGGAAAGTGGTGACCTCAGGCTGACCCTCGTGTTTGTCCTGAGCTCTAGCTGTGATGGAGGCAAAGCAGCTGCTAAGCTGACCAGGGAGGAGAGGGCAAAGGGTGGGGCTGCTCTGCAACAAGGACTGAGACAATGTGCTGGAAAGTCCCTGTGAGGTGCCAGTATAGAAAGTGGCACCATACAGCAGTGAATGTGTGCGAGGATGACATACTTTTATCTTCAAGTTCAACAGAGTTTTTTTTGGCTCTGAATGAGTCTTCATGCTGTAGAGATCATTTCAGGTAGAGTTTTGTAGGACTAGTGCGCCCTCCTTTGATAGATTAAGGGTACTGCTTCCCCCATATGAACAAATACACCTCTACGTATTTATAAAACAAATCTCACCTGTACTCTAGATAAACCCAAAACATGAAAACACTGAGTTTCCAAAAAGCTTTATTTCAAATTTGACAGCTTTCCAGATCATTGCCCATTTCACAAACCTCTGTGTCCCATCTCCCATGTCTTTTTTTTTTCCATAGAACCTAATCTCATCATGTCGTCCCTAATCTCATGGTCAAATAAAACCATTTACAAAACAAAAACAATCATACAAAATGTAGAAAATATGACTGATGACCATCAACAAAGAGCTTTTGGGCTGACACAGAATCAGAGCTTCAAATATGTTCAAATAAAAACATAAACTGGGCCAAGTAGAAAAGTTGTAAGTGCAAATGAGAAGATTGGAAAAGACTTTCATCGTCATTCTTTGAAGTGACCTGAAATTATTCAGTTTTAGAAAACAGAATGTGGGAAAACATGAGGCTTAACAAACTTGTGCCACCAACTCACTTTCAGTTTAAAAAAAAAATCCCATAACCGTACAGTCGTAGGAGAAAGAGAAAATATACAAAGTCCAGATTTGTAAATGAAAATGCAGTACAGAGTTTGAGGAAGGTGTGAGAAAGATTAACATGAAGCTCAGCAAACTCAGGAACAAAAAGACAAACTGTGATGTAGCTGCTGTAGCGCCGAGCACGCAGGGACCTCGAGTTTACCACAAGGCACAAAAGCGCCAGTGTTTGGATAAGCCCATCACTGACATTAAGATGAGACGTCTATAGTCCATGCCTGGGTTCAAAGATGGTAAAAAAAATAAAAATAATGTAAGCATGAGTCAGTTATAATTTACTCCCACACGTACATGCTGCCGGCTGTATGCTGTATCATTGTGTGTATTTATGAGTTTAAGTGTAGTGGGTGCAGTTTAGAGGGCGTCCAGTAGACTGTCAATGCGGCTCACAAGCTCCTGTCTCTTGCTGGTCAGAGTTTTCTCGCTCTCGATGTAAGCCTCCTTCTTCACCTTTCCTGCCACCAGACGCTCTGCCTCCTGGCACGAGCGACACACAAGCTCCTTCACCTGACCGTCCAGTTTCTGCACCTCCCCGACCTGAGGGCACAGAGGAAAATGTTAGCATTACTGTCTGGCTTAGGTACTGAGAAAGTCCATAGAAGTTTCACCTATCTGCTAAGACCTGCAGGAGCATTACGTCATGTGACACAGAACGTCAGCAAAGTTTAGAGATCAAGAGGTCATAGCAGTAGCCAAGAGTTTGTCTTTTCCTCAGTAAAAAGATAATGACTGTATGTTATCACAACTTACCACAATTTCCCAGTTTTGGAGCAATAAAGTACATCTATCTATGTGCAAGGGAGAATATCTCATATAAATACACATTGCCTTCAACAGTGTAAATGTGAGGAAATAAGCCTTAACTGGTGTGCAGCAGCAGCCCCTTCCCCATTCACATTAAAGGGATATTTCAGTATTTCTAAATGGGCTTGTATGTGGTTCAATTTAGGGGTAAAATAACTTGCAAAAGCCAGCGTGATCAGATCTTCATGTGGCCGAGAGCCTTTTGTAAAGTACTTAATTTTAGGTGAAAACAATTTAAAGAAAAACATCACTGGGGTGATTGCACATCCTCCTGAACACATTTGCAATGCTTCACAATCCGTTAGCAAGCCCCTTTGTTTTACCACCACTTCAGCACACTTAAAGCTACAGTATTTAATTTAGTTTTTTTGAACCTGGTTTCATATTATGTAATGGTCATGGTTTATCAGAGCCAGCTAACAGATTTACCATCAGCAGAGAAAATAAGGTATAAAAACATTAAGCTTGTACATTTGTGTCAGGTTTCATAGCTATTTAATTAAATACTTTTGTTTTATAATTATTAGTGAAAATCTGACCTCAATAAAGAGAAATGTCTTGTTTTTTCCAAATAGGATGAAAAGAAACAACCATCAGACAGCTTACTATTAAGATCTAAGATTGCTAAAGATAAGTGCAGGCTTATTTTATTCTTTAAATATTCATCATATTTAGCCCTTTGCAAAATTTGAAACCAAAATCAAGAACTAATAAAAACAAGACTTGATAAGCAGAAGTGTAATCATAAAATCAATACAGTGGCCAAACCTTTTCACTGTCCATTGTCTGTTTTAAAATTTATCACGTTCCTGATGTGTTCTTCAATAAGTTACTCACCTTATCGGCCAGGTCAGAGCCCTCCGCCTTGAGACGGGCCTGCAGAGAGCTGATCTCGTTGGTGAGGGTGCGGTGGTCGGCCTCTAGATTCTTCC
Source organism: Cetoscarus ocellatus (assembly GCA_037902135.1). Taxonomy (NCBI): domain Eukaryota; kingdom Metazoa; phylum Chordata; class Actinopteri; order Labriformes; family Labridae; genus Cetoscarus; species Cetoscarus ocellatus. Next base: position 1,559,244 of record JBAMNC010000573.1, read on the forward strand.
TCCCACTGTTTAGCACCCCAGTGTCTCGGGACTGTTTGTAACGGTTGACCACCTCGTCCACGTGTCGGTACAGACCCAGCCTCTTGTTGACCAGAGTCAGCACCTGCTCCGTGATGGAGGCCACCTTCATACGAACCTCAGCAGCAGGGTCCTGAGCAGAAAACAAAGACAGAGATGGATTTTTAAACTGGTTTGAGAACCAAAAAGTACAAGACCTGAATAAAGACAAAAACTTGCAGAACCTCTGCCAATGAAGGTTTAACAGAATTCGATTATTTTTACAGGAACATGTTATACCTTAGTGATGGCAAAGTCCAAGCGAACATAGATGATCACAGTGAAGAAAAGGATGTAGAACGCTCCTACGACTAGGAGAGGCTCCTGCAGCATCAAGATCTTATTGAAGTTATAATGAACCTGGAAATCACAAAAGAAAATATCTGATCGAATGTTGAATTCAAATGACATAAAAATCTTAGACATCACTTTACAAAATACATAAAAGATTGCTGTAGAGCTGTTGCCAAATACTTGATATTCGAATGTCCATTCGAGCATGGGGATTTAATCTGTACTCAAACTGTAAATAAATATTTGAATACAAAACAAAAAGCTCAGCGGCACATTCGGGCGCTTGGAGCAGTGAACCACCTGATCCAGCAGAGGGCACTCCCAGTGCAACCTGTTCAACCAGTGCTCTCTTGACCTCCACAGCTGCAGCTGCTTTAGTCTGCCGGAAACCAACAGAAGACACCTCAAGGAGGTGGACAGGTAAAGCCACTCCGAACAGACAATAACAACACTGAAACATGTGAGGAGCACTGTGTGGAAGCACTTTGGGCTTGTGTGTGTCAATTATGTATAAAGCAACAGACCCACTACAACAAACATCTGTGGGCCCATTTCTCAGTTTTTCATCCAGTTAATTCACTTAATTCAAAGGTCTGCTTAGTCTCTTTTAAAGCCTTCACTATGGTTTTACCTCACAATCAGTAAGTTACACTGATTAAAAATCTGTTTTTGGAAGCTGCTCTGAGGCTGTCAAACTTGGATTTTCATATATTAAGAAATGTCATGAATGCACATCTACTGGATACTTTAGTCAGGATTCTGTCAAATAATTAAATAGTGTATTTTCACAGCAGTGTATCACTCTTTCGTGGTTTCTGGGGGACTCAGCTCATCTTTTTTAGACACAAAGAGGGAAATCTCAGAGCAAAAAAACCTTGGGACATTCTGGTCCAAGACACTGTTATGCCTAGATCAGACTACACGATTTATTCCAGCTTAAAGCTCAGACAGTCGTAGGGTTTTGGGATGCTTGTTGAACAACTCAAATTTATCAAAACACTGGGGTTCAAAAACCCCATGACCATTATTTAACTTAGCAGGCACAGTCTTGTGAACTTGACCCAACACAGCTGATTTACCATTTTTTATTTAATGGACTGAAGCTTGCAAATAATTTCTGACAATTCAAAGCAGCACAGGTTACATTCATCCACTCAAACAATCTCACACGGAGGGCAGGGGCTGCTATCATTTTTCATTGGATGTCCAGAATATAAAAAAAAAAAACTGTTACCATATTTTATGAAGGCTATACTGGTGACACTAACAGCTCTGTGAAAACCAAAGCTTAAACTCCTGGTATTTGGATCAGACCTCTGCTCAGTCCGGATCTCTGTGAGATTTTTTTCTTCTGTAGAATAAACCTGTACATGTCATTTAAGAAGTTGTAGCAGTAACATGCAACATAATATTTTCTCTGCACATGTGTATACCATTAAGCATATCATAATGTCAACTTTTCCACACTGTTTATCTTACCACCACATCCTGAATGTGTTGCTCTACCAGGTTACTCTTAGTGGCCACCAGCACTGGACGCCCAAAGGTATCCAGGTACGTGTAGTGAAGCTGGTTTGGCATCCGGTCGATTTTGTACGGTGTGTCAACGTGAATGTTTCTGTTTAAACATGAGAAATATAATAAATAATCACCTTATAACTCAACATATTGGTGCTGAATTAGCCATGGTAGATTTTTTTCATGCAAACACCAACCTGGCCCCCTCTGGAAGGATGATTCTCACGGTGAGGGAGTCAATGACCTGGTCATCATACACATGGTCCACAAGTCTAATCTTCAGTGCATACTGGTCACCTGGATGTTACACAGATATTACATTTTTTAACAATCTGTTCCTTACATCTTGCTTTTAAGTGATTCCTCAGTATTTTCAAACTTCTTTTCTATATCATAGTCAGTCCAAAATATAAGAAATCAGCTCTCAGCAAAGTAAAGAACAAAATGGTACAAAACAGTTATTTGTTCAGTGATATTACCGCTATCACTAAACTGAACAAGCTGTGGAAATATTCGTACAATAATATTTCATAGATTTAAGCTCTACAGTTATCTTTTTCATGACTTCATTTAAGGTATCAATAGTTTGTTATTTTTAATCAGATTAATTGGAATTTCTCTTTTCCCCCCATTTTTTTTGCCAAACATTAAGCACTTTTCTCATGTTCTATCATGTTCAGCATTTTTAGATTTTTGAGACTTTTATCGTAGATTTGAAGATTTTACATTATTTTCATTTGGGAATGCACATATGGACCAGTTAAAAGTCAGTATTGGGGATATCAGGCCCCTTCTACAGACATCAGCTGCAGACAAATAATGTGTCATGAACGGAGATCAGTTGCAGATGTTTATCTGTAGTATATCATCAACGAAGTACTGGCATCTACATATATATTATATATGTATTTATCAAGCACAAGATATTAAAGGATGAAAGGAAATGTTTGCATACAGGGAAACTTAAAACAAAAGAAGTAATGAAAAAACACACTGGTACTGGCAATTGGCCAATTTGTTATTTTGAATCTATCCATGGTTGTTTTGTCGATTTTACCTCCATAATAAATACCTTTACAACCATAAAGACATGAGAACCCTCTTGCAAATGAGATGCCACATCTCAAGGGCCAACCTTGAATAAATCTATATTCAGCATAGACAAATATGATGAGGACAGATTTATGGTCTGGGCGTCCATTGGTTTGTCGCTATAATAAATTCTTATTTTTAGTCCCTTTGTCTTGGCCTGGATGGATACATATCTAGATGCATGTATATGTTTATGCATATACAAATAAAGATTGATTGATTGATGTCAGTATGCTGATCACTGTGCATAACTATTTTTATTCTCTCCTTTGTTTATCAAAATGGTTGTTGCCATATTGCTGGCTACAAAATTTTTAAAAATAAAAGAATCAGGGCTTTCCACAAGCACCAGCTTCCAGTTAAACAGTGAACTAATCACTCAGTTACTGTTGGCTATTTATTTGTTGTTGATTTACATTTTAAATGTACATACCCGTATGAATATTTTTGGAAATAACTCATTGCTATTCAAATGTATCCAGACTAAGAAAACATGACTTTTCTAAGCCTAGATGTGACATTTATTTTTCATTAACAGTCGTTATCTCTCATTATATGTTGCCTGTTTAGGGTATAAATTCTTTTATGTTCATCTCTCTGTATTATTATGTACCAACTTAAAATATATTTCATAATTAATTCATTAGTGTCTTCTAGCTATGTTTTGTAATCAAGGTTTAAAAGGGTGAAATAACCTGATAGCAGTTATTCAAATATGCTTCATATGCAAGAAAACACATAAATATTTGAATAAAAACAAACTATCAATGAAAAAAAATCCTGTTTTAATGCCTTTATCTGTATGATGATCCTGTTCAAGCATTTTGCAAACATTTTTGAGCCTTAACAATGCAGAGCCTCTGGGACGCTGCTAACAAATGAAGGTGCATGTCCATCAAATGTGTGCAATGGTGATTCATAAACTTGACCACTAAACCCTGTGTCTGGCTACCCTTTTCATGTGACCATGCCATATGTCTGTGGAAAGCCCTGAAGAATCTACCTGTTGTTACAAATAAAGTTCCCTGAGGCTTACCGAGGGTGTAGAGGTACTCATAGCTGGGCAGATTATAGCCGATGATGTAGTGGGTCTTCCAGCCTCCAAACAAGGGGAAGCGAGGCCTGACCTCCACCTCCACAGAGTCATCCAGAACCTGCAGATGGGAGGTGGAAATATTGCCGATCTCATCTCTGTAGTAAACGTCCTGGGCTGAGGCAGGGAGGATAGTCTGTTTTGGGAAAAGCACATACATTCAGTAACAATATCATCACAACAGTAAGAAGTAAATGACGAGCTGTTTGTGTGTAATGTGACACCTTGAAGGATTTAATGGATGAGATGCCGCTGTCTGACTGACGCTGATAATCATAGCGTGAAAAAGGCCCCTTTAGGATGGCCCCTGTGTGCCTCAGGTCGATGGTCTCCTCCACTGCGATGTTCCCCCAGTGAGAGACCTCAATGGTGCGAGTGATGCTGCTGATGGTGAGGAAGGGTGTGTTGTTTTCATAATGGATCCTCATTGTGTCCTAAATGATAGAGAACATAGATACAATATGTTTGAGTAAATTCTTCGAGGTTTTACTCAAAATCATCAAGACTGGTCAGAGCTGTACCTCGCTGAATGGTGCCACGTCCCTGAAGGGTCCATACTCAATAATCTCATCGTTCTTGCTGGGGTTACCCAGTTTGGTGTAGCTCTCCACGGTCTTGGAGGCAAGACGGACGCGTGTGGATTGGCTTCTGGTGGGGTATGGGGAAAACAGGTAGTGGTTCCCCTGGAAGACCACCAGCTGGCGCTCTGCCTGGGTGATGTGTGTTGGGAAGGGCCTCAGGACATGGCTGTATGTCATCTCCACCTTAGCTTTCAGCTGAGCGCCTGCTGCCAGGTTGGAGGGCAGCTGGACTTTGTAAAACTGCCCACTAAATGAGGGGGAATGAAGAATATGGCTGTAACATGCGAACAGATCAGTTTCTAAAAGTTTTAATTCAACTAAGAAAAGTCAGATCCTTAAGTCTTTCAGATGAATGAATTACTAATGGAGCTTCTTCCATTTGTGGTATCTGCTCCAATCAGCCTGGCTTCACATGGTTTGGATACTACCACTACAGCAGACTTTGATAGTTCCTCTTTAGGGTAAATGGGGTCATCATAGCAAAGCTGTGCAAAACTATTGTGGCATCCTCACAAAAACAAAGGAAGGAGCGGAGGATACAGAGCTGCTGGCCCCTTTGGGGCTTTTTTTAACAGTGAGGGGATGAATTTGTTTCAGACAGTTTTAAGCAGCAAGACATATTTCAAGCAGAGTAGAGTTTGGGGAGTCATAAAGCATCCAAGAGATGACAATGGTAGGCGTTTCATCTCAGTGTCAGATACCACCATACACTGACCATTCAGCAGTGTCTCCACATCACAAAATAAAACAATCAAGTAAAGTTTAGCCGAGTCAAGTTGATTCCATTTAATGGAAAGGCCTTGAAGGTGAAGAGAATGGTATAACGTCATTAGGAGAGACATGACATTTTCTTTTATACTTAAGCCAAATTGTTTTTTTTTTCAATACAACCCACAGACAGAAATCACTCAAACAGAAAAGCTTTTGTTTCTTTTAAGATAACTAAAGCCATAACATGCTCACAGATTAATTTTCAAACACAGTAGCCTTGTGTTTTAAATGCTTGGGGCAGGGAGCAAATTAAAGTTATTGTCATGAATGCCACTGATTCAGCACATCCACAGAGTGACTTCAAAAACAGAAAAGTAGTTTCACAAGTTCAGTTCCAGTGTGTTTTCATCAATGTTGTTAACATCAGTGATGTTACAGTTCAACGGGGGGTCAGGGTCCATAGCATGTTGCGGGACCTTTTTTAGAGGGTCTTGGATGAGTTCTTAAAATCAAAAAAGAAGGGGTCACATTTTTAATAGTCAAGCCACAGGGAGGCAGTACAGTCGCTAATGCTTTTTGCTATTTGCTGTTTAAAATAAGACAAGGGGAAGTGTGCAAGTCAGTCTTATCCTACCAGTGTAGCATAGTGTGATGTGATGTCACTAAATATATGAAACATATATGGGTATTCTTTTTCCTAATTTCGAGACCAGTGGGACTTGAACCTAAGTGTGAGGTGTGAAACCATCAAGAAGACATACTGTGGTATGGCCATCAGTCTTGGGTCTAATCCGCATCTTTCTCCACTCCATGAATTTGAATGGAGGAAATCTTTTCAAAGTCTGGGTTGTATTTGTAATCATAACATGGGAGTGGGTCCTGAGGCTTCACCAGTTGACAGAACAATGACTGACGGGTTTGAAAGTGAAGCTTTTCTAAAGTTAAGTCAGGATCAAAATGGGACCCATTTATTGGTCTGGGCAAAAGGGGACATCTTTGTCCCTTGTAAAACACCCTAAGAATATCATATGTTAATATTGTTTTCGCTTTTTTTCATGGACCCCCCACAATTCCACTTTGCATTCCATATACTGCTCATACAGGCAGCCAAACTGTGAAAATTGACACTTTAACATTTCAAATTGGCATATAAAGGGTTAAAATTGCAAAAACAATTGAATACTTGGTAGTTATGATTAGGATCAAAGCAGATTAACAATATCATACATTAATAATAAATGTATGAACATCAGTCCCTTTATAGTCTTGAAAGTGTGGCCGATAGACAATGTCAGAGTCTGACTTCTTACCTCTGACCCTGAATTGTTGTCTGTTGGAGCTCGAGTGTACCATCCTCCTCTTCATCACCCTTCACCTATAACAAACAACAGAATACAGAATAAGTGATGTATATGCACTGGGGGCTACACTAGTTTAGCGTTTCCTACTCATAGACAATATTACGATGAACTCAAGTACATTTTAAAGCCACCTGAGAATATCTGCACACCAATTTCTTTTCTTTCATTTTATTAAATAAAGCCCATTTAACATGCTCAAGAAGGACTTTCCCTGGTTCACTCTTTTCAGTAAAGGCACCACTTGAGGGGTAACGTCTCATGTAGAAAATAAGCGTTGTATGTTGTTGCAGCATTGACCTGCAGCTTCTTCCTGTAGAATTACCCTGTACACCTGAACTCTGGGATGATGGTTGCAACACACAGCCTCATCTACAAACAGCCTACACACTAAGTTCACCTGCTGTGATTACTAGATAACCAGTAGTGATCAGAAATCCCAGTCATACTTAAGCATCTTCATAGAGTGTTGTGCTGATGATACTGCCAAAGGAGAGGAAACAGAAATGAAGTCAGGTAGAAGTGGGACGAACCCGACTCACAACTCAAGCCCTTAAAAACAACATCATTCTGTGGGAAACACTTACAGTTTTTAATAAAATTACGAGTCAGCTTAAGTTAATTTCCTTCAGATACACATACATTTACCATTACTTGCACTGCTGCCCTCTCCATGATCTGGAAAATAACTTTTAGATATGTATTTACTCATTTTTTTAACAAACAAGACTTTGATGTTCAATAACAAACGTATATGCCTCAGGCACAGCATCACTGCAGACAGCTGACACCTCCTCCTGCTGCAGCCACTCAGTGCAGCCTCCACACCAGAGTGTTACTGTCACTGGGAAAGACAGAGACTTTTATTTCTGCACATTAAGGATGATTTTTTTAAGTTATGAGTCCGGTCAGCACACATCTGACTGACCAAAGTGCTCCTGTGGTGGGAGGGCTTTAAGGCAGACGTGATGAGGGACAAAAAACATGAAGAATCCAAAAATGTGCTGCACAGTGCTGGAGAAGTTTGCAAACAGACAGGAATTTACTTAAACGAAATATCAACAATGATGTCTCCTCTGACCTCGGGCCTTCACTTGCATGCCCAAACAAATTTTTGAAGTGATCAACAAGAACGGGGGACCTTCTCATTACTGAGTCCTTTTTTGACACTTGTTTTTCTGTTTTGAGAGGATTTTCAGGGGTTTTTGCTCTGCTGATAAATCAGCCCATTTCAGCCCATTTAATTGTTGTTTTCAATAAATTGTGCACTCAAAATGTTTTATCTCATGCTCCCATTTCTTTTTTTTTTTTGTATTTTGAAGCTTGACTTAGAACCTTCTTAAGATCAGTGCAAAATGCAAGTTCTTACAATTTTTTAACTGGCCTTAAGATTTTGATCAGGACTGTATTTGACCAGTCTTGCATGTTAAGTGTATTTTCTTAATGGACACTAAGAGGAATAGTTACCACAGTAACAGCAAATGGGGATCGAATTTAAATAAATAAATAAATACAGATTATTCATTCTGCAGCCACCATGCTTTAAATAAATAACACTAACTAGAAACTGTACTTTGGGATATAATATTGTGGGCTCTTCAAACTAAAAATCAGAAACTTTACTATTTAGTAAAAAAAAATGTAACAGTTGGTATTGTACTGTACTGCACTACTTATATCAAGATATAGTGCAAAACATAGTGATACATTATATTGTTACCCCTGAATCACAAAAGGTATCATATAACCTGAGTCTTGCCAATACACTCCCCTATTTTCAAGCATTGCTTTTGTTGTTTTTTTATTAGCAGTTACATAGCACAATCCTGTTTGGAATATCTAGTAAAGTGGGTTGAACTGGCTTAAAAAACATCCTCATGTTATTCTAATTGTGCAAGATTTTGCCAGGAATATTTTTCAACCAAAGAGGGAGAGAGTGCATTGACTTATCTGTATAAATAAGTTTGCAGCACTTACTTACGGTAAAACTGAACAGGGAAAGCTATACAAAAATGAGTTCATTACTCAACTGCATGTAAATCCCCTGCAATCCACTGTCAAAATTGCAGAAGCAAGTTGAATTTTTTTGGACAAGTGGGTAGAACTGGCCAGGCTTGCACTAGCAGCCAGTGCATTGCATTTCAATTCCTTCATTGAAGGTTGATCTTGGACCATTAACCTCTAATTTGATGAGCAATAATAATGTCTGTCTTGAGGACCACTGAAGCCATCCTTTGCCTGATGTTGAAAGCACCTTTGGTTATGGATTGGGGCTGTATAAATGTATACCGATAGATTAATTTCTGTCTAAACTCGGAGCAGTAATGTTGTGTCAGACAGAGGGAGGCAGACCTGCGCAGTCACACACGGAAGTGATCTGTCCAGCGCATACGTGTCAGTCAGCCGCTAAGAGAGCGTGCAGCGCTGCGGAAGTGAACCCCACTAACCTACAGCCTTATCAAATCAGACTGAGTAAAGCTAAACTATGATCATATTTGAGTTGTATTTCAGGTCAACGCCCTGGCCTGCAGCTTTCAGCAGGCTCTTGAGGCAGCAGCTCGCTGTGTGACTCCAGAGCTGCAGAGTGACTGTCCGCTGGACCTCAATGAATCACCTCACATAAACCAAGCTAGTGTCTGAGGTTTTACACGTTCACTGTACATAAATGTAGAAACATCACACGACCTCATGTTGTTATCTAATGCACTAAGGCTGAAGTCAGTGTAGCACAAAGGAAAGTCAACATATGGGGGCAGCGCGTTGAGTTCAGATATGAGCTCCTTGTATGAGAGCTAACCGGCTAATGCTAGCTAACCGGATAAAGACAGTCCCCTTGTCTCGTCTTCTGCCCTGAACTTACCGAGGCTCCGATGTAGGCCAGGTGCGGGGCCAGGTCAGCCTCCACCGCCAACAAGAAGCTACTGACGGCGGAGGGTCCCTGGTTGGAGAGCACGATCTCCGCGGTGATCTTGGCCAGATGAGTACCTAAGTCCACGGTCCTCTTCACGTCCTCATTCACCAAACCGTCCCCGGACACCTTAGAGCTCACAGCGGCCAGCAGCAGCAGGCAGGCGGCGAGGAGTGGAGGGTCCCGGAACATCTTTAGACCAGTTCAGAGGTATTAATGTGGGGTAAGAGAGAGAGACCGGGGAAATGTAGAGCAGCGAAGAAAGGCCGCCGTGCCGATCTACATCAGAAAGGATGACGCTTCACTCCGTGCGACGTGATGACGTCACTGCACGTTCAATAGAACGCGCAGTGCGTTCGAGAGACTCAAATACAATTCTTTAGTCACCTCTACTCGTGCATTTGAAGCCCTGGGAGGACTAAATGTTTATTAAGCTGCAAGTACAATATAGAACACTTCTCATTTAACTTTCTAATCTTCATAAGCAGTTTCTTTTCTGCTGCTGTTTGGTATACGAACATAATTCTTCCCCTCATAAAAACTACATGTGGATCAACGAGGACATTTTTAGGCACAAGTATTTATTTCTTTAGATAAGGTTTGCAAATGGCATACTATCTTTCCAACAGTTGCTTCACAAATAAGTTCAGTTATTCACATATAATGAATTCTCATCAAAGTACATTATTCCTGTGCGTCCTAAAGAATTTATAGTTTTGCTGTTTCATCTGGAGTAAAATTTCTATTGTCATCTGCTACAAGGAACTCTAATGGTAAACACATCTTAAAATAATTCTATATTGATAAGTCACACTAATAAATGTATTGGGTAATTAATTCAGAGAAACACCGTTTGTAAACCCGCATCTGTGTTTTTGGAATAACCCGTGTAATAAGATTGACTGGAAGAAAACATGGTTTTCGCCAAAAGAATATTTTATCTCAAAGTGTGAGAGGTTTCTCTCAAAAATTTACACAGATGTTATCTGGTGAATTCTCATTTTTCTAACTATAGGCCAGACATTTTCCGTCATTGTTCATTCTTTCATGACCACAAGGAAACAATAATTGACGTTTTCTGGCACTGCACTTACAGTATGACCTTCTGGAATGATGTAGGCCTAAGTATTTTTCTAAACAAGAAGTTAGACATTACACTAGATCTGAAGGTTGAACATATGTTATAGGGCTTTTTTTAAAAAGTGATACACCAGAAATCAAAAACTGTCATTAATCTTTTATTTTTTCTTGCTAAATTTCACATTCACATCAGCAAGTTCTCAAAACAGAAACCCCATGTTAATGTTTTCATCTCCTTTGCAAATATTTTGAAATTCTCAAATATTGTACGAATACTAAAGCCCTAATTACAAAAGCTTTCTGCAGAACTCTAAAACTGTAATTATGATTATTATTAAGTGGTCAACCAGTTAAGTTATTTTGTCTTTTTTATTTTCTCTCTTGTTTGATTATCATTGCTTTCCCTTTTCTTTATATTATTGACTTGTTTGTTGTGAGTACCCCTTTTATCCGTTTGCACATACCTCAAGCTGTTTATGATTAGTCCAGAATTAAGTTGTTGAATTTGATAAAATTTAAATAAAGTCTTTAAAAAGGTGCATCAGAGAGAATGTCTGAACAAATATCAATTTTTTGGCCCAAATAATACAAGACAACACATACATATAAGAAAAACAAATAACTATAAAACAAGGTTTTGCTCTTCCAAACCCACAGAGCACAGTGACAAAGTTCACAATGTAAGTTTAAAAAGAATATAAATAAATAAAACATTCAGACATTCAGGAGACAGCTGCACCATTGCCTCCACGATTGTGACTGATATCTAACAGTACCGTAAACAGTACTGTATTTGATGTTAGCCAGACATGATCATATATTCTCAGAGGCACTAAGTCTGCCTGTGAATTTATACTCAAAATTTCTCAAAACAGCTTGAAGAGTATTAATCCTAGCAATTTCAAACACACCACTTGTACTGCACCATCTTGATCTCTTCGGCAATACTGCTAAAGCATCATTACATGATGTCACATGCATGCTGACTCTTAAAGAGTTTGTCCATAAGTGTGCCGTATACAGTGGTGTACAACATGCTTTAAATAAAGACTTCTTCACAACATCTAAGCACAGACTAACCTAAGAGCAAGGAAATTTGCTAATATATGTATATATATTGGGTAAAGTTAGATATATAATTCTGTACACTAACACTGAATAGGTATGGGAAATAAGATAGAAAACGATTTGGGGTTGGTTTAGACAATGTTGAACTGATAGTCAAACATTTGTTGGGATTTTCCATTATCTGCTCATGTCAGTGTATTTTTAAGAGTAACTACCTTGGAGCAAATAATTTCAGAAGTAGTTTTCACTGAGAAAGTGTGCCCTTTCTGACATCAGAACCTTCTGAAAGAGCCTAGTTGGGCTATAACCTGTGTCTCATCAACCAGATGTTGCTTTTTAAAATAGATTAATGGAAACATACCAATAATCTACAGATAACTGTCTGGTGTATAAGGTCAAGCAAAGCCACCTTGCTTACTTATAAATTTAGGTATATGAACTGATAAGTGGTTGAGAAGGTGTTGTTTGTGGATTTACAGTTATGCATTTTAAAAACTCTACTGCTTACCCCCAACTGAATCATTTATCTAAACAGAAAAAACAGACTAGTTCATAAATCTACCCAAGCAGAAGAGAAAAGTTATTTTTTGAAAGTAGATTCAAGTGCTTTGTTATACTCTGGACATTTGAGAGGGTGGAGCTGAAAGTTAGACATGATATGTCCTTCATGTGCAGCATCAGAACAGTAAAAATAATATGAATACCAACCACATTGTTTAAATAATGATAAACCTTTAAAACAAAGTTCAACACAACTCTGAGAAAGGTGATTTTTCCACATAATTCACTTGAGCAAGTGGAATGTTAGTGATTCTAAAATCGGTTCAATAAAGAACAAGTACTCAGAAACAACTCATTACAATAGCTTAATTGGATGTTGTTAGTTAGGTCTTACCCCTACTAAATACCAAAGATAACTTTATACACAGATAACCTGTAAGTGTACAATGTTTTCATCTCTGTGCAAGGTGAGATGTAAATTGACACTAAAACTTACAGGCTTTTGCCACTGTCAACCTCAACAAACATTATTTTACAGTTTTTCATTTCCTCTTTTTTTATTGTATACTTGTTCTTAATAATCTGTATTTTCAATAAGTAATTTACTTTTTGTTAACTATATTTTGGGGGAAGTGGGATGGACAAGTTTCCCTTAAGCCACACAAAACTGACCAGTTACAACAAAGCACATATTGAAATCATAGTTGCACATTCAAACAAAAATCTGCTTTTACACTTAATTTTAATTCAAGTTGTGTATCTAAATAAACAACCTGGTTGGAGATTCATATGATCTTTTTTTTGCACACATTTGAGGGAAAAACATTGTCTTACTTTTTAACTCCACCACCCCAAGTTTCAAAAGTGGGCCCTCTCAGAACCTTGATGGAGGCCATTTTAGACCGCTGTTAGGCCTTCTGTGAGAAAGAAAGAAAGAAAGGAAGGAAGCATACTGCTATTGGAGTCTGTACACTCTTGTTTTTAGACATGCAAGCCACACATAGGCTGAAATTCATATGCACTATTGCAGAGATGTCATAGTGATGGTCTGCTGCTCTCAAAGAATCAATCCCTGTGCAAGTGGGTCTCTATTCCTTCCCAAGGGTACCTTGGCAGTTCTCAGGAAGTGGAATGGTATCTCACCCGCCAGCAGGCCGTCTTCCAGATATGGTCTACAAAGGATCTCAAAGTGGCAAAGCAACCATACATCTCAGCAGCAATATTGCAGCACTGCTGAATTAATAAAGAGAAAAAAATGAAGTTGACAAAAACGTATCAATTGTATTTATTTTATTATCTTAGATACCATATTGAATAATGCACATTAAGTATCAATGAGCTATAATACATTGTGTAGCACAATGCTGCATTTTTCAGTGTGAAAGATCTGCACTCTGTTGATATAATAGTGCACTGGCATTAAAATATGGCCCAACTCCAGTGGAATACCTTTTTAAGGGACTTGCTTAAAGGTAATATAGAAATTAATTATTTGACTTCATAAAACACACCAAATTGAAAAGCTTTGCAAAAACAGGACACTCCATCCTTCATTTTCTTAGTAAAAAGGCTATCTTAGGTGTTAAACAGCAGTCATTACAAGTTAATGATATCATTGTTGATAACAGTAATTAAAAAAAAAAACAACCTTCCATGTCAGGAGAAGTCATATGGGTCAGTGAAATAAGTGATAACAAGGTGAGTTGAACACTTTCAAGGAAGTCTATAAGCCACAACTTCCTCAGAAGCAAATCAGAAAACTTGATCTAAAGATCACAGGAGGTGAACGAGTACTTAAATATTGTTCTCAAGTAAAAGTACAGTTACTCTGATGAAATATCATTCAAGTATAACAGAAATAATGTTTTCAAGGTCTAAAAACTGCTGGACAATGGATGAAGAGCTTGAGTTCTTTTCATGATAAAAAAGGATCAAACTAAGTAGTTTTTTGAATTTATAAAGAAATCAAATAGGTTGGTGAGTGTTGTTTTTGTTTTAAAAATACTACAGATGAAATCGGTTTCTCTTAGGGTGCCAGGGTGGCAAAGCAGGTATTGCACATGCACCATGACAAGAAGGTTGGCAGTTCAGTCCCCAGGTTGATCAGGACCTCTGTGTGTGGAATTTGTATGTTCTTCCCCTGCATGTGTGGGTTGTCTCTGGGTTCTCTGGCTTCCTACCACAGACCAAAAAACATGCTCATTAGGTTGATTGGTGACTCCAAATTGCATATTGCAATTACTGAATAAAATTACCTTATCAAGTTGGTCCTCATGGCTGTGGATATGGTGTATGAATTATTGTTTATTAAAAAATCATCTGCTGTAGGGTCCCTGTCCATTTTTAAAGTTGCACGGCAGCTGGACCAGCCTAATTCACTGTCTTTAATCAGACAGATCCATCATGTCAAGCTCCAGTCTCCAATGACTGTGCTGAGCCCAAAGCAGCACGGCCAAATAAGCTTCCTCTGGTGAGAGGTGGGAGCTACAAGCGAGACAACAGCAGGAAGTGACTGCTCGTACAGAGATTATCATAGATGCCAACAGCTTCAGTACCAGTTTTATCAGATCTGGACTAGATTTATTTATTAAATTATAACAAATAATTTCACTAAAAGCACTTCTCAATAGAAAGGATGTTTTCTTTTCACTTCTGACATGTTTTGGTGAGAGTTTCTTCAATGCGATGGCTTACAATTTGTACTTTTCACTGCCACAGTAGTGCCCACCTACTACATTATCTGATTTGCCTGTTATGAATGTGACTGATGGAATGATCGTCCAATCACCTGTCAGATATGCTTTGAAAGGTGCTGCCCATTCCCGAACACTTTCTATGTGCTATTGCCCAGATTGACAAGTTACATTAACTAAATGCTCCATCTGGTGTGTCAGGTTAGTTATTTCAGGCATTTATTCGAAACTTGTATCCTAATGGTGGGAATGTAGGCAGTCTGTATGAAGTCACACTCCACTTAAACCCCTCCTGTTAGGACAGTAGGGATATTGTGCTGACAGTAAGGATAATTCATTAAAGTAAGGCTACTGCACTGAGTATTGCTCTTGAAGATGAATAAAGATTTTTAGAAAAAAAATAGGGTATAAAGGTAAAATAAGTCACTGTTAGTTTCCTTGGGTACATTAGTGTAATCTCCACCCTGATGATTGTGAAACTGTTGTTGCTGCTCCGCTGGAACAAGGCGTGACCAGCGTGTGACGTCAGCCGTCACCGACAGGGCTTGTTTTGGAGGAAGTGGACGCTGCTCGGCTAGCAGCTAGCACGTTAGCTTGACAGGAAAAGCCAGCGTCAACGGGAACAGAGCGAAACAGACCATAGTATATAATCGCCTCTAAATCACGAGAGGAGGGACATTCCCGGAGAAACGGCGTTTATTTTGATGAGCAGAGTTAGTGTGCGGTGGTCCCTCGGAGATAAATTAGCTGTCGACGCCGTTAACGTGTTGTTTTCTTACGGCAGACATTTGTAGAGCTGTTAGCCTGTTAGCTAGCCTGCGTTAGCTAACGCTTCAGACCGAGGCAGAGGAAAATCCACTTTTGATATTTTTCCCCACAGGATCATCGCCCAGGTGGGTTTATCCTCCCTTTAGGTACATACTTCACTAAAGATATAAGTCAACGATCCAGCTGTCGTTAACATATTTTTACATTTTTTTTAATAAGCCTGTCTCAGCTGACAAATGTTAGCCTAAATGAAGGAATGTCAGTTCATGGTGGGTACGGCATATAAGTTATCCAGCTTCAGCTGTTTGGAAAGCAGGATTGTATATTAGGTAAATGCACTGTACCAACATATGTTCAAACTTGACAATATTGAACTTGATCCCTAAATATGATCCATCCTTAACCCAGCTAACCATTAGCGACAGTTTTGGTGTCTTTGTGGTCGTTTATGTGAAGAGAGGAAAGGCTCTTTGTCACAGTTTATCAGTGAAAATGTTTGTTATCAATCCAGTCGGCAGTGTGTTCGTAGGTATGGGTTACATAGGTATGAATACTGTATCTAAATGAAGTATGCGCTGTGCTAATCATGCTGCCAAGTCATGGTTCCGTTAGTCCTGTGTTAAAACCATGTGATCAGTCCCTGACACAGTGTCATGGGGTGCAGATTATGAGCAGCACCGACAGCTCTCTGCTACTTTTACTTCAGAAAAGCACTGATGGATTCAAGCAGTGGCTTTCAGTCCCTCCAATGGTGGAGCTCTTAGTCGATGTGAGGATAAAACCTATGACTAATCTTTTTTTCCTGCTAAGTTTCATCCAAGGTCTAACCTGAAAAGAATTATGATTTAAAGCCCATCGGTAACACTGGGAGTGGACTTTGCTCCCTGCGGCTCTATAAGTTAGTTTATTATTACAACGCCAGCCAAGGTCAGAAATACTGGAGACAATTAAGAAAGCTGACAGATGATAGCGTTTTACTTGATCAGTATTAATAATTTGTGTTATTTTTCATAGTGCAGCTCATCCAGTCTGGACAAAAGGCAGAGCTTCATAGACTGTCATCAGTGAATATGGGAGTGGGACATATTTTTGTATTTAATTGTGAGGCGACATAGATAAGTTTGGGTTAAGTGATGCCAGTATTAGTGATTCCTAAAGATTTACTTTAGTGGATTTTTGCCAATATACAATGTGCTGATATTTCTGAACTTACTTTAGCTGATAACCAAATGTACACTTTTTGGAGGGGTAGGGAACAGCATGTTTCTTTTGAACTGTAACTAAATAATGACGCTCATTGTGGCAGTCTTTTTGTTTCAGAATCAGATATGGAAAAAGACAAGCATCATTTGATTCTAAATCAAATGGTGGATATTTCAGTCATAAAAAACAAATATATTCTTTGTTTGACATTTACATTATAAGCAACTTGGTCTTTTTACATTAATGGTAAATGTAAGCTTCATTCAACTCTTGATAGCTGCAAACAGCACTGTTACAGCCTGCTAACAGACATTTAGCTCTGTAGAGGACAAAATAAAAAGGTGTCTCTTTTTATGTAGCTCATGCCTAAAAATTCCTTTCAATCTTTTTAATCAACCAACAGGTTAACGCGACACCCCATGCAACAATTATGACAAAGGGCTGGGAGTAACAGGCTTAAATTTCCTCAAGAGTCCACAAAATATCTATTTATCCATCTATCAAAATTTAGATTTAAAGGGATGCGAAATATTATTGGATCAGTGTAGGTTTTGGTAGATTGTTTGTTGTTTGCAGTTTTTATCAGGTTTTACCCATGTCCAGTTTTACTGGATATATCTGTTACTTATAAGTTTTATCTGTTATCTGCTATGTAAAGCACTTTGATCTGAAGGCGCTATATAAATAAAGTTATTATTATTATTATTATTAGATAATAATAACAAAGTAATTAAAATAAAGTAGATTTTTAGCCGATATTTACAGCCATTATTTTGGCTGCACATTTTGGCCATATTTATCACATATCTTGGCTTTATTATTGGCACAATGTACAAACTTACCATAATAGTTTGCCCCTTAATTATTGAATGTCCACTTTTATTCATAAAAAGTGTAATTTATTAAAAAAAAAATGTTGTTATTCACATCTTTTTCTTACATTAATAGACTGTAAACATGAAAGAACCAGGTCATTTTTGGTTGAGTTGGGGCTTCTTTCACTTGACAAAAAGTATTTGAGATAATGAGTTCATTGTCAAATCAGACATCTGCAAAAATTCAATATCACATATCTCTTGAAACATTTTAATAAGTACAAAAAAGTTGAAGTATCTGTGATTCAGACCAGGGCTCCTACAGATCTTAAAGCCCTTAAAAGGTTTACAGTTTGATATTAAACATCAAGGCCATTAGAATTTATGAAACGTCTCATCTTTGCCTGTGAGATATCATACATTTAGATGGCACAAGCCTGAAAGCCTTCAATTACTCAGCTTTATTTAGGGTAATTTTTAAGGTTGCTTCATGAAACGCAAACTGATAGCACAACCTGTCTGTAACTGAATATCCAGCACCTCAGCTTGTAACGTTTCATCAAAATAATAATCTTGGTACATAAAATCAGCATTTCAGCACATGATATGAAAAACATAAATGTACACACTTTTGCTAATGACCTCTTGTTCTGCTGTGCAGAAACGGTGATACACTTTTCTCAGTTTGGGTTTAAAATGATTTATAGAGTGTAGAATCCCTCACAAAGGCCTAAACTTTAGTCCTCAGAAGTCATTTAAAGTCAAAAGAATGAAGCTGTGAAAAATCTACCCAGATTTAGCCATAGGTTCTGCACAGAACTCAACTCCCAAACTAAACTTTTCATAGGCACAGCAGTTATGTCTATGATAAATATTGATGTTTGCCATCTACTGAAGACAATACTTAGCTTTTCATCTGCCAATGCCAGTGTTTATAAAGCACACCCCAGACTTTGTATTCTATCAGTGCGTCTTTTTCCAGCTTAGAGAAAGAAAGAAAGTTTAAAGTTTATTTGTTATTTCCAGATAACGCTGGGTACTCTGTGAAGACAAAATATACATAGAGTGCCACCTGCCTCTGAATGAACATGCTATGACATCAAATTCAATAGATTCTTTAGTTACTGTGTATTTTAATTTTGTTTTGAATTTTTTCACAGTTGAAAATGAAAAAATGCTATTTACCATTAAATGATAACATAGAAGCATAAACAGCACTGCAGCTGCCATTTCAACACAACCCTCACTATACCTCCTTTTGTGTGAAGTTTGAGAAACTTGGTTGTGAAATGTATTTTTGCCAAAATTCTCAAACAGTAACTTTGTTTTCTGTTTTGTGTTGCATTCAAATCCTTACATCCTGAAGTAAAACTGCTCAGCCCTTAAAAGAAAAGGATTATTATTGGGACATGACTTTATTCCCCTTGATAAATGGATGACAAATGACAAATACTTTCTGATCCAGAAGAAAGCTGGCTATTCCAGTGTCAGTGTGCTGCATTTAGGAGCCGTCTTCTCCCTGTAATGTAATTGTTTGTCTTTACAGCTGTGGCACAATGACGTCAAGGAAGAAAGTACTACTGAAAGTCATTATTCTTGGAGACTCTGGGTGAGTGATGTGCTAAAGCTGAAGAGGAGTGATGCCAGATGGTACATTTTAAAGAAAACACTTTTTAAGGACCTTGTTTGAGCTTTACTTTTCTTCTCCATTTTTCAAAGTGACACTTGGTGATTACATGATCTAAATTCTGTCCTGTGTTGTTGTTTTTGTAGAGTTGGCAAGACCTCGTTGATGAACCAGTATGTGAATAAGAAGTTCAGTAATCAGTACAAAGCCACAATAGGTGCTGATTTCCTGACGAAAGAAGTCATGGTTGATGACAGACTTGTCACAATGCAGGTAATGATAAGATACCGCTTACACAAACACAGCACTGTGTTTTTACTAATAGAAGCACTGTAACTTTATCAAGAACAATCACCTGATACAGTAAAAAGAGGGTTTTTTGTGTACATAGCAGTAGTCCTTGCTGTAACACTGACATTGTTTTGATTGGGGCTTGAATAGACACCAGACAGATAAATAGGCTGTGCAAATAATAGTGATTTAATCATCATAGCACTTTGACCCTTCACAATGAACACTGCAACAGTTTGAATTTAATGCAGTGAAGTAAAAAATGAGGTCAAGCAAAGATTCATGGTTTAATGGCCCTGCTGTCACACTTTTGATGCTGTCAGATGAGGCTTAACTTACTTTAAGCTACCTTTAAATCTATCTTTGCGGGTTTTGTGGAGAAAAAGTTTCTTGGATTTATGTAAGATTCATAAAACTCATGTGGCAGCTGTTTTCTAAAATGGCGAGAACAGCATATTGAAGGACACTGAATTGCTCATGAAATAGTAAATTTCCAAAGCAGTATATACACTTTATGTCTCATGTTAAATTATGGCAATCCATATCAATATCGCAATGTCGATTGATGTTATCACATATTGTCAGTTTTTGTCATATTTTGCAGGCATAATACATATATATACATGTTTATTGAAATGCTGTTTTCATTCTGTCATCTTTCCCTTTAATTAGACATGTATTTTTCATGAAAATACAATTTGTCCTTTTTTATTCAGATCAACCTGAAAAATCTATTCTGTAATTTTAAGGATCAATGGTTTTAAATGCTCTTATTATATTTTTTGATTTAGTGACTATTAGTTCTACTCCCTATGATAAATTTCCCTCACAATCTAGAGACCTTACATCGTCTTTCAACCAAGCCATGTAGGTGCTGATAATCAGGGAGATCTGGTTAATGTTAACAATATGAACACTGCACTCAAAGCATTACCTTAATCTCTTTATTCACAGTAATCCTATTATTTGTTCCTGTAATCCAGGCTTTAGTCTTTTGGTGCATTTACACTCTGTGGAACCAACTCATCATGTCACATCTTGACTTTTTTGGTCTTTTCCCGATTTTCCATCAAGACTTCTCCTGTAGCTGGTACCTCTTTTTGTATATCATCTCTAGTGAGGTCTCAAGTCAGCTAAGCAGATACTAAAATGTGAGTTAGAGACTCTGCTGAGCACTGGAAGTTCAGAGAGAATCGTTCCTCACAGCATTGCAGTAGGATGACTGACATGGAAATCAAAATCCTCATATCATCAGCTTTGTGCATTTGTTTTCTTAACTCTTCTGTTCTCATCAATTGTATCTGATCTCTCATTTGTCTCTGGAACAAAACACCTCTTTTTAGGAACAAAAAGCCTAAATTTGAAACCAGGAACACTATCACTTCAAGGCCTCTGTTGTCTTTGTGTTGGCCACCCTGTCTATGTTATGGAGGTACTATCAAAGTATATACAGTCATGGAAAACAAAGTATGCGGTACCAAACCTGAGTAGAGTTGGCACATAGAAATGCTCCACATACAAAGATGCACCATTTGCTTCCCTTCTATTCTGTTTGTCAGATTTGGGACACAGCTGGTCAGGAGAGGTTTCAGTCTTTAGGCGTTGCGTTCTATCGTGGAGCAGACTGCTGCGTCCTGGTGTTTGACGTCACGGCACCCAACACCTTCAAGACTCTAGACAGCTGGAGGGACGAGTTCTTGATCCAGGCCAGCCCTCGGGACCCTGAGAACTTCCCTTTTGTGGTGCTGGGCAATAAGATTGACTTGGAGAACAGACAGGTGGGTGTAGATGATTACTCCTTTGTTTTTATGTTCTGTGAAACATACAGTCAAGGTCATTTTTTGAAGCCTTCAAATTCAGTTGAGATTTTACACTAATAGAACAGTTTTTAAAAATGGCTTGGATTAGTCTGTCACTCTCCTGTGTGTTGTTTTTAAGTATAGCCTCCATTTTCTTTGTTTTCCAGGTAACAACCAAGCGAGCACAGGCTTGGTGTCAGAGCAAGAACAACATCCCGTATTTTGAAACCAGCGCCAAGGAGGCTATAAACGTGGAGCAGGCCTTCCAGACTATTGCACGCAATGCCCTTAAACAGGTAATTAAAGCTCTCACAATAACAGAGATTGAATGAGAGGATGCTCGTAAACATAAAACTACTTTAATGTTCGTTTCAATGCCATGGAAGCAAAATAGCAAACCCTTCAAGGCATTGGAAAGTGGTTAGTGAAGTTCTTTTTTACTTAACTTGCGCGGCAGCTGGATCTATGATCTTGAGCAGCCCAAAGCAGCATGTCCAAAACAGAGTCCTTTTGAGCAGGAAGAGGATGGAGCAACAAGCACGACAACAGCAAGAAGTGACTGCTCCTGGAGAGATTAGCATAGATACGAACAGCGTCAATGGCAGTTTTGTCAGATCTGGACCACATTTCTTTATTAAATGAAAAACAAAAAACATTGAAAGAACGTCTCTATAGAAATTATATATTCACTCCCCTAAAGACATATTTTAGGATAGTTTGTTCTGGATACTTTGTTTTACGTAGTGGGTTATGTTTTGTATTTTACACTTCTGCAGTTGTGCACCCCTACTACATTATCTGATTGGCCTGTAATGAAAGTGATTGACAGGCTAATCATCCAATCACCTGCCCAGTATGCTTTTGAAAGGTTCTGCCCTCTCACACTTATTTTGAAATGTGCATTTTGATGAAATGATGGCACTTTATAAACAAAATAACTGATTGAGACGGTCTGTTGCAAAGGCCCAAACACAGAGGGCAGAAAGGGTGTGACATCAGCACCAGCCAAGCAAAATACTGCACCTTCCTGCAGTTTGTGAGAACCTCAAAGGAAGGTCTTTAGAGTGTGACCATTGTGAAAGAGTAGCTACAGTGCTCCTTCTCCTAACATCGTCTCATTGCTTATAACCTGCTGCTGTGCAATGTTTGTCTTTCTCCACTCGAGGCTTCTTTGGATGTCAAATGTGACTGTAACGACTGATTTGGAGCAGACCTCACACTCAGGTATCTGTTAAAAAAGGAAAAGATTACTTATAGTGCCAAAGTGTGTCAATGTTGCTTTTAATTACCATGATGGAAGACACTCCTTAAAGCAAAATACAGACATTAAAGGTTGTATCATATAAAGAGGAGAAGGACTTATCATGAGTTATATTGCCATGAAACACATTCAACAATTAATTAATTATTGATTAATTCATACTAATCCAGCTAAAGGTCAGTCCCTGTTACCTTTTTATGGTTTGATTTAGTTCATGGTAGCGAATCTCATGGAGAGCTGTTTTGTGTTCTTGCTGCTGACGGTTTTAAGAGTGCCTGTGTTACTTGGTGACTTTCTGCTGAGTTCTTTGGGTTGCCATACTAGCCGCAGATGTTAAAGATGGAAAGTTGCTCTAAACTCTTCACTTGCTGTGAAATATGCTGACACATTCCCATAAAAGTCACTCTTTTAAAACTTAATTCACTAAACCTGATCGGGCCATCCCGCTTTGGGCTGCTCACAATTGTTGTGGATTGAAGTTTGGCAAGATGGATCTGCATGATCGCAGACATTGAATCAGGCTGATCCAGCTGCTGCGCAAGGTTGAACACATCACTGTGTACAATAACAAAATGGTATATGTCTGGTTTCTTTTGTAACTTTGATATATCAGTCCTGTCCTGTGGAAGAACAGGACAGGACTGATTATATCAAAGTTCTCAGGTGGTGGGTCGGGCAGCAGCTCCGTGGCAAACGTCCATGTTTATGTTTGAAGCCTTAGCAGACATGTGTCCAGAAATTTTACTTTATTCTCTTTTTTCATGATAAGGAGTACATTTTGGTTTGTTTGATGCACTGATCTCATTATCTTCAGATAAGAAAGTTAGTTTTCTTATAATATTTTTTTTTTCCTTGAAGTCTTTAGAAAACTAAAATCTTCTTGTTATCACATGAAAATTGATTAAAATGAGTTAACTGAGGACTTTCTCCTGCAGGCTTATCCCATCTTCAGAATAGAGGTTAGATTGTGTTTGTTCATTCTCAAGTCAGAATTAACCTCTTCACAGAGCTGGCTCTCTGTTAACTCTGGTAGGAAGCTGACTTTTAGTTATTATTGCAAGAGAATATTTTGTACAGACATTATGGCCTTCAATTTGAAGAGTAACAACCACACATCCTCTTTTTTTGTACCTTTTTGGAACATGTCAAATTCACATTTTAGCTATTATCTCTATAAATGTTTTAAAAAAATGGACACATTATAGAAACTTGCATTTTTATGTTTAATCTTAATGACCCAAGACATCCATTTGTCACAGCTGCCATCATAAAGAAAGCACAGAGGCTGAATTTAGCTGTTTGAACAGCTACTGTTGATTTTAATTTGATTAATTTCAATACATTTAAAAAAAAGACTCTAGTTTGGCTGTTTTTTAAAAAAGGAAAAGCTTGATTATGGGCATGGTTATTCTTGATTAAGCTTTCAAAATTGTGTGCATATTAGTTAAAGAGTTTACTGTGTGAAGTTTTCTGGTCATAAATGAATGAGAGTCTCCAACACGTTATCAGATTATTGATATCTTGATATTTGTCTTTATCCTGCAGCGTCTCTTTCAGTGCAGGAGAAGTTGAGTTGAAACCACAAAATGTTTTCTGTGTTTAAATCAGACGGAGTCAAAAAGCCAGTGATTGTTTCTTTTTGTGCAGAAGGACTGTCAGTTGCCCTCTATTATGTGTGCAAACACAGCTTTTAGCAGAAAACCTGAGTTAACGGGAAATGATGGTAACCAGCTTCGTGTTACCTACCATACCGTACTGAGGCTAAAGGCTTTGTTGAGCTGGCTAACTCAAGGGAAGCGCAGGTATGTTTGGCCAGTCTCTTTTTACACCACAGGGCCCCTGTTATTATGGACTGTTTTTTGTTTGGTTATTGGTTTGTTCTGGATCCGGTCAAACTTCAACATTCTTTATGTGAATTTGTGTGCTTGATAGATTTGATACATTTGGGATTTTTTAAAGATAAAAGTGTTGTTTGGTCCTGAGGTTAGACTTGTGAACCGCTGGTCAAGAGCGTCATCATTGGAGACAATCAAGAAGTAACATCCTATAACCTTGATTGACACTGGCGTGTGTTTATTTCCCAGTGCTGCAAGCCGTTCTTTTCCTCTTTGAAGCAGCTTTGGATTAAAAGATATGATGGATTTTCTATTACTTATTACATCCGCCAATGAGATAATGTTTTTGCTGGCGTTTGTTAGTTAGATTGTGAACAAGAAGACTCAAAAAGCTATGAATGGAAATTAATACAATTTTCAGGGAATATTGGTCATGGCACAAGGAAGAACTAATAAGATTTTGGTAATCCGAATCCTGATGTGGATCCAGGAATTTTTTAAAGGATTTTTTACCAGTGTTTTTAAAGGGCAGATTTCCACATTTTTGACCATAACTCGCCCAAAAATGTTGGAGCCCTTCTAGTTTCTAAACTTTGGTACCTTCACTTCTTTCAAATGGAACAATCGATGCTTTTGTTTAAAGCTGGAGGTGCCTCAATTGATGTGATCTCATCTTTATTGACCAGCAATCATTAACTTCATTTTTATAAGGGCCAGTTGTTTTTTGACAGACCGCGTGGGGGCCATCTCAAAATGAGGTCAAATATTATGATTATGTCATGTAATTATTATATCATTGTTTTAAGACTTTTGCTGTCTTTCAAAATGAATGACAGCAAAAGTATTTCATTTAGACTGTGAGGCTCTCAAATTTTCATGAGTCTCTATAACCCATACTGCTGCCTGCCACGAGGGGGCAGACTGAGATATTTTGTCTCCTTCCTTCTGGGGCAGTCATGATGGCCATCACAGGTTTTGACATATAACAGACTCCTGGCTAAATAAATGTAAAAAATGGCTGGTTGGTGTATTTCTGTAAAAATAACATGGAGTCATACCTGGTAAAACTGTTTTTTGGATCTATTTGCTGTAGGAATTGAAGAACTTTCATACTTACCGTTGCTAAGGAGGTTGTGGTTTAGCTGGCATTTGTCTGTTAGCGTGATAACTCAAGAAGTTATGATCTGATTTTTATTCAGGGAATGTTTATTATGGCTCAAGGGAGAACTGAATACATTTGGTAGTGATCCAAATCAGGATGTAGATCCGGGATTTTTAAAGGATTTGTTTGTCTGAGGGGGCAAATATTTTCAGAAATGCCTTGGCGAGGTTTGGGCTCTTGGATCACTTCTACTTTGATAATATTATTGGGGCCAGTTGGTAAGCTTTTGGGGGCCTTATATGGCCCTGGGGCCTCCAGTTGATGAGCACTATCATTGGCCATTAACCAACAAAAATGCATGATTGGCTGATCAGAATGAATGCCTGTTTTCAGCGATACAGTTTCAGTAACTGATCAATACTGTATGAAGCTCCTTTGAGTTGCATATCACATTCATCCACTTGTCTGCCGCTGCAGCTCTGCCAACCTCTTACCATGGTAGAGCCCACAAAGCTTTTAACTGTTAGTATAAAACTGATAAAAGCAGTTTTATAATCAGTGTTATAATGCTCGTGGAAACTAGGATGATAAAGCTAGTTCTCTAACTTCATGAGGGGACAACAGTAGATGAGATGCATGTGTAAGCTCTGTAACATGATCAGAGAGGTTTTGTAAAAGATGTGTTTAAATGGAACTTAAGAAAGGTTTATTCAGGTTTTGTGCTTCAAGAGCACAAACCTCCATCATGGCATTTCTGACATTGTTAGCTGACTTCTTATGTAAATCATAAAAATTGCTCTGTTGCCCACCACCAAAATCTAACCAGGTCTTCCTTCCTGAAAGTTTCCGTCAGACCCTTGCTAACAGACAGACAAACAGACAAATGCCAGCAAAAACATAACCTCCTTGGTGGAGGTAACAAAGTTGTTTGGAGGTAAAGCTGAGGGTTGTTTATTTCCTTTGCAGTATGAAATGAGTGTGTCAGTTTCATTATGTCTGCACTGCCATTTATTCGACTACTTTCACTGTGAGGCCAATCTGATGGGCTCAGCAACTTTTTCCAGCTTGTTTATGATTGTGTTTGTGCTTGTATAATATCATTTAATCGTTCTTACTGTAGGACACATGCATTGCTTCCTAAGAGGACTCTTCACTGGTATAAAAAATGTTAAACTGACAGTCTTACAGGTGACAAAGGCTGTCAAGAAACTGCTGAAAGTCCGATCAGCTCTGGCCCCAAAACTCCTAATGACTCAATCAATTGTGTCTTTCTGCAGGAGACTGAGGTGGAACTGTACAATGAGTTCCCTGAGCCGATAAAGCTGGACAGGAACGAGCGAGCCAAGCCGTCAGCGGAGACGTGCAGCTGCTGAGGACTTTGAGGATCTTCTGGGGTCGTCACTGCCCTCACCACCCTGTCTTGCCTTGTCTATATATCCCCTTTCCCCCGTGGCCCACTGTGTTAATCCCCAACGCCCAACATACAAGCAGCATCCCACTCATAGAGTATACTACTACACACAAACATGCTGCGCTCACCTCCTTATGTACACAACAGAAACACACATTTTCTATAAAAAGATGAGTCTCTTCGCCCAAAGAACACCTTAATGAAACATGATGGAATTTACTTGTATGATGCTCTTTACTTCCCAGTGTTTCACCATGTGGTTTTTCATGGCGGTGGTGGTTTGGGCTCATCTCATTCTCAGTTTCATGTATATTGCTGCTTCCACACTCAGTTTTGGTTCTAATTGCTTTTACTTGGATACTTTAAGTGGTAAATTGAAGCATTATCTCTAAACATGTATGTTTTGATGAGTAAAGTAAAAAAAATATATTGTTTTTTGTTTGTTTAAATCAGTTTCTTTAGCAGTGGGGGTTATTTTCTTACTTTCACAGCCCGCCACTGCTGCATGAATAGAGGAAACACTGCGCCGCCCATTTTACCCATTTGTGTTGTGGCTTCAGTTCGTTTCTCTCCCAGACACGCTCTGTTTCACTTTAACTCAGACAGCCTCTGATACCTGAAAAGGGACTCAGAATGAAGTAGTGAAGGATCAGAATAAGTGAAGGTGCATGTGTTGATCGCATTAATTTGCTGCCTGCTGAGTCTTGATGATTGGCACAGAACAGAGAATCCACATCTGTATCAGGTCCGACAGACTAAACGTGTAATGATCTTTTTATTTTGGGCACTTTGCTGTCATCGACAATTCTAGACTTATTCTGTCATCTCATTTTAGAGCCACAATAAATGCCGATGTAGCTCAGGCCGGGGGGCTCCTCTTGGACCCAGACTTGGCTCCCTCATGTTAGTGCTGTTTCTCCAGCAGGGATACCAAGGCTTGTCATCTACTCGGTTAATCTTGGTACTTCATCGGTCACAAGAGGGAACCAAATCCAGACAGCATGTCACTCCACCTGATTGTCCTGGAGAAGAGATGTTTCTCAAGTATAAATATCATTCATACCTGCGTACTGTTAGCTAGTACATTTCTTTTTACTGTCAACTATTGCAAGACTTTGTATATTTGCAAACCTCTCAATCATTGTGTAGGGAAGGCAAAAATGTTCTGTTGTAAATCTCCATATCTGACTATGCCAGTTGTTCGTGTTGGCAAACAATTTAAGTGCTTACATTTCTTTTAACCGATCAGATCTTTAACTGTCTGTTCATATTATGTTAAGACTTTGAAATGCATTATAGACTACAAAATAGAAAACATACTGTAACTTTGGAAAATAGGAAAAAAATTGTGGGGGGAAGTAATGGCATTCATCAATATTATAATATTAATATGATAAATGCATAGCATCTACATTGTTTCAAAATGTCTTTGCGTTTCAAGTAATAAGGGTAATAAAAATCTTGAATAAAGCACCTTGTGTTGATTTTTTTTAAATCTTTATTGATAGCTTTCTGAAAGGGAATACAATCTGTGAGGCGTATTTTATTGAAATTTAAATGTATACAACAAAAACACTTGAAGTTGGTGTGCTGGAAAAATAAGGCTCAAGAGTCTAAGATGGTTTTCACACCTACAGCTCGATGGTTTGTTCTGAGTCTGTTAAAAAAGCGCTACGTCTGAGTCATATCATGTTCACACGGCTAGAGCTAGTCTACTGTCATTACTTTACAGGTTTAACCACAGTGACCACAAGACACGCTCTGCAAACTAGAAGGATAAGCCATCGACAAAACTAGCCCTTGTTCTCATAAACGATTAAACAGATGAATACACTCATCAATTTGTGTTCCACCTTATGATAGAAATGTGAACAAACTCAGTGCACGAAGCACAGGGGCTTTTAGGACTTGCCAGTGTCTAAAGTGGACCACAGAGGACACCAGATAGCACGGTAACATATTACACTTCAACACCTGTAGACGTGTCTGCAGAGAAACTGTCAGTGATGCAGAAAAGTAGAGAGCAGCTTTAAAAAAAATTGAACTCTCCTAAATTCTGTGAACTAAACCAGCTTTTGAAGCAGCCCATGTTGAGTCCTGTGATGATCTGCTGTAGAGACGGTGAGTAACGTTAAGCTGTTGCTATTATCATGGTGGATCGTGCCTGAGACGGCGGGTTCCTAAACTTCATTAGGCAGTTCTGTATCAGTCTGGTGGGCCCAGTGCAATTATAACAACCACTGTTGCTTCCACGACTACAGCCGTGTGAGGAGTTACTGTTTGTGTGGGCTGCTGGGTTGATTATGTCCTCACTGCAAATGAGCCACTCTAGAAGTGAAGCAGTGAGCCGAGACCACCTCTATCATGTGAACTCAGTGTGATTGTTTGTACTGATACAAGAATCAACTGCTGTGTTCATATAAATTCTAACAAACAACGCTGAACAGCCCTCTTACATCAGAACAACTCTCCCAAACGATCGACGTAGGTGTGAAACAACCTTAGATTTTTTAACACAAGTCAGTGTCTTCATTTGGTTTTTGGTCTCTTGTTCGCCCCCTGAAGCCACTGCTGAAGCCCTCTTCTGGACTTGCTCTGAGTCCCTGTCTTGCTTTCATTTTGGTCCTCATGCATGTCGGGCTGCTTCCTCTTTGAAGGTGTGCTGTTCTTCAGCCAGGACGTCATCATCTTACTGCTGGCTGTGGGTTTGGGCTCCTGGGGATCAAGAATCAGAGTAGTCCGCTTGACCCTCTTTAAAAAAGAGACTTTAATGTTAAATTCTGATCAAAGTGAGTAAAAAACAAGATTTGGCACCTTTTTGCTGTTTGGGTCCACAGGCTGGAGGCATTCTGGAGAGTTGTTGCGAGAATTGTTGACGATGGAGGAGACGGGATGATAAGTCAGAATATTTTTAGACTGGAGCAGCTTCACAGCATCCAGAGTCTTCACCTCGCCAAAATCAAGCCACTGTCTCACTTCCTCCTCTCCATCCAGGATCGCTGGCATCCTGACACACAACCACACAATGATGTAGCTTTTAATAAAGACAACTTAATCCAAACACATTTATTTAGGAGCCTCTCAAAGGAACAGTGTGTATACAACTCAAGAAGGATGGATCATGTAAAACCCACTCTTTACCAGGCGACAATGAAGACAGACAGGGAGATTTATGAGGCGTTGGAGGGGCTTCTTGGTGTCGATAAGTGAAATGTTTAATTTTCACTTTCAATACTGAGGGGAGCACTGTGTGGCTCAAGAGCCTTTAAGTCAGCACTCATCAATACAAAGTGCTACACGTTGATTTGTTCACCCCTACAATCAAAGTGCCTGATGTCCGTGAGTGGGTTTTATAAACTTTTAAGCAAATTTAAGTATTTGAAAAAGAATTAGATATCAGGATAATACAGTATTCATTCAATGAGCAGAAGAGTGTTTTCCTTCACTTCCTGAAAAGTAGCTGTTTCGGATACATTTGCTGTTGTCAAATGAAACAAGGAAGTATTATGGACTATAAAACTATTGTTATTTTAAAACCACTCATTTAGTCCTGTTTCATTACCCACAGTTCATTTAGCATTTTGCTCCACTGGAGTTTCATTATTACGACACTTCCAAACAGAGAGACTCTGATATAAAGATCTACCAACAGTAAGCCTCTTTCATATAATGTCTGGTTCCTGTGGTTTTGTAAATAAAGGGCCTGGTCTACAGTTAACTATTTACAGTATTACTTCTTGGTGTATTTGAGTTAATTTCTTTGAAGGTTGAAATTAATTTAGGGTTTGACTGGTATACAGTGCTTAAATTTATAAGACCACCAGTCATAAAAACAATAAAAATAATATTTTAGAAATCTGTCAGAAACTTGTTTGAAAATGTTATCATCATTGGACATGCATTTTAAATAGGAATGAAGAATTTCAAAGTGAATTCACTTTTTTATACCCAAATTTGCATCGGCTCATTGGCCTAATAATTTTTGTTTAGAGATGCAAGTGAATGAGAATAATCTGACATCTTAATCAAGAAATAAAAATGTGATTTACTATTTTCTGGTTTTAGTAAAACTCTAAATTCGAAAATTCATGGATGAAAAGTAATAATTATATTTTAGCATTTACTGGTTTACAAATCATCACAGAAACATAAAAAAAATGATTTTGGTAATTACCAGTGCTGTTAATTCAGGACAGCTGTGTGTGGTGGTCTGATACATTTTTAAAGCACTGTTTATTTTGCTATGGCTGATTACTGCTTATTTTGATCATCTTGTTTTATATGTTGCTCTCCCCCTGTTAGCATTGAGTCATCATCCTGATGGAAAAAAACAAGCATGTTACCCTGTTGACCTCCTCACCTATGATGGATACTCTCCAGGTTTGGAGAAGCTTTCACAGTGATCACGCTGTATGTGTACAGGGGTTCTCCACCTCCTGGAGGAGTCCAGCAGTCAAACACTCCTGCCATCGTCAGCAGCCTCCATCCTCTCCACTCTCCTGCTGCATCTGCTCCCTGGACAGAATAAAGACAAAAAAATCACCTTTATGTGATATACGATAACATTGGTGTGACTGCTATTTCTCTCCACTCTAAGCCTGGTGCAGCATCAAACAGAGTCAAGACTGTGTGCTGCATAATACTTTGAAAGCTGAGGGAACACTTCGTGAACACATGCACAGTTCTGCTCTGGCTCCTGTGCTGCAGGGGATACTCTCAACTTTGGTCACTTCCTCCGCAGCTGCATTCTTCAGACTTCTGTTCTGGTTGAAAGCAAACGCTCGTAGTGCTCGTGTTGCTTTTGAAAAACCTCAAAACTAACCTCAGTTAACTTAGGGGAGGCCTCTGCAGCAGAGCACGCTGCATCTGAATTCTCCTGAGTCTGAGGAAAGTAGATGAAGAAAGGCTGCTTGGTTTTTTCCTGCCTCTGCCATTCATAAAATCCATCAGCAAGGATGACACAGCGCTGTCCTTTTACCAGGGGGTCCTTTAATAAGACAACAGTGGTTAGGCTCTCTTGTGATAACACCTCTAGTAAGAACACAGGATTATAAAAAATAGAAATGTAATAAAACTTAACACTTTAGCCTATGACAGTATGCACCTTGTAGGATTTCTTCTCCAATATGTTCTCACTGCGGCAGTTGTTGGTGCTGTAATGCATTTTGCTGGGATCATCCTGCTTGAACCAAGAAGGTACTAGACCCCAACGCATGGACGCAAGCACACACTCGTCCACAGGGGCATCCTAAAGACATACAGACAGACAGACAGAATGATAGAAAAATTTACCGAATGTAAATTTTAGAGTCTTACAGCAGCTCAAAAATCACCCTATGAAGTGAAAGAAACATCTCTTCCTTTATTAATAACCACTGCCATCTTTCTTTTATCTACTCTGTTCAATAACCTGGGACAAACATTTGAATACAATACCTACACATATGAAAATTAAACAGAGTATTTCAAGAGAATGTTATTCAATGAGAAAGTTATTCAATATTTTATGGACCACTCTCAAGATAGTTCATATATAAATCCGTGTTTTGCAAAGATGCTCAAAAATCTGACATTTCTATTTGCATTCAATGACAGTTTGAAATATAAAGGTAAGTAGCTGTGATGCCTGCAATAGTACAGTTGAATTTCAAAACTGAAAACAAGTTTAAAAAATTAAATACCTGACAATTTTGCATTTACAACACTTAAGTACATTTTAAGGGTCTTTCTTTTTGCAAAATGTATTAATTTACTTTTCATACTTTATTGGACCATGTACGTTTCCTGTTAGACCAGTAAATGTTAAAAATTTTACACTTAACTGAATCTGGGCTGCACTGGAAAGTAACAAAATGATACTGATACAATACTACTCACAGGGAGGCTACTAAAGATTCATGACAAATGCCGCGAGTGACACTGAAGTGTTATTGATCTGACAGAAGTTCATTCTTTTGTGTCCTATAATATGGTGTTTCTGTTTAAACCATCAAACATGTCATGGACAGATCATAGTTAATGTCTGTAACATTGTTTCATTGCATCTCTAATCTTTGTATCCTACTTTCTCAGAGTAATTTATCTAAGTGCTTTCTCCATTTCTTAAATTACATCCAAGTTAACAATACACTGACAGACTTTAATTCTATTTTGATAAAAATAACAGTTTTTGCCCTTTATCAAGAGTCCTTACGCAGGTTTATTTCAAATCCATTGATTTGGTTGTTACTTGCTAATCAGATTATGGGATTTAATTTGTAATAATGTTATTCATACCAATGCCATTATCGTTTCTGTCCATTCATACAATACTTGATTAATTATACCCATGGATTTTCAGTTAAAAAAAAGCAAACAGAGTTTTCAAGGGCCAACAAAGTCAAACACATGGCACATGGCATTTGTAAGGCATAAAGCTAAATATTATCCTCTCTTGTAGGGAATTGTTTTTCGATTCCCATCCCTATTCAGAATTAAAATACGAAAATTCAATGTGGATATTCTAAAAGTTTCTGTCAGTGAGTTGTCATCTCACAGGGAGATGTTCCTGTTGCTCTGGCATTACTGTGGTAAGTAAAGGTTGTACCCGTGTTCACCTTATCGAAATGTCTCTGGGACAACAGGACAGGGCTCATGGACTGGGGGCTCTTGTTGTAGGAGGGTCGGTATTTATCTGCATCTCCATCCTTCCAGCGGGGCTGCCTTCGCCGCCCTCCACGGTTCCGGTATGAGGCGGCTCGGCTTACCTCGTCAGGTGCAAGAGTGCAGGCTGTTCTTCCACACATTTTACAGTCAACAAAGGTCTACGGACAAATGAGAGAAGAGTTCAACATAAGCTAAACCTGGACACGTCAAAGTTTGCTCCTCTACATCGTTAGCTAGATAGGTTACGTAAGTCCAGGAAAACAGCACATTTGATTTTATGACTGTAATGCGCCATTAAAATAAATGACTCCAGACTTACCTGTGACGGCAATTATAAGGTTACAACGACGTAAAGATGTACTTGTTTACACTAGTTCCGTAAACGGTTTCTTCTCACACACGTTCGTGTCCAAATTCACCTCCCTCTGTCACTTCAGCAGTCAGCAGTGTGCAGAGACTTGCCTAGGCACAACACACGGACTGAGGAGCTCGACTGTACGTAAGACGTTGACGTAAAAATCCCGCCAATCGCAACACAGGGCGGGGAAAAATAACGCCAAGCCCCTCCTTGAGCCAAAATGGCGGTAGAAAAGTGAAACATTAACGAACAGTTGGAAAATATTCGAATGTATTATAAGGTTTGGCAGTTAGTAGTAATAAAGCCAAATATGCTTGAACTTTCTCAGTATCGAAACAATTTCTCACCAGTCCAGTATTGCAGTCAAAAGTGCATTATTTTGCTGACATGGTTGAAATTAACGCAGTTAAAATCCTCAAGGGGAGTTTCATGTCTTCACCGGCTCGAAGATGGGAGGTAAAGATAAATAATCTCCTATTTTTTTCCCATTTATTCATAATGACAACTCCATAGAGCCGAATGATTTTTTACGGTTACCGCACATCAGTTGACGTTTGGGTCGGGAAAGAGCCAAAGGTTGCCATGGCAACAATAAACAGGTCGCAGACATACGGTGCGTCCTCACAAGCGGCACCGTGGTCCCAAACAGGTAAGGGAAACGTCCTTTTTACAACAACTTGGGAGCATTGAAGTTGGGGAAAAACAAGATATCACCATAAAGGCAGGATAGAGGAGACAGTTTATGATGGTGTAGCCTCAGCCGAGCGACTTTTCTTGTGTGATGAACTATTGAGGACTGCTGTTAGAAGGCAATGGTCTGTTTAATATGAGGATTGTGACCTGTGCTTTAAAGGTATAAAGGGTAAAAAATACTATTATATATTATACCGATGATACTACAACTATTGTAGCTTTTCCCTGTGGCTGATGTAATTACCATTTTTAATAACTATATTAGACATAGGAGCTGTGCCTCCATATATATATATATATATATATATATATATATATATATATATATATATATATATATATATATATATATTACATATATATACACATATATATCTACTTCATATCTTTGCTTCTGTTGTGAGTTGTATTCTTTGCCAGAGCTGTTAACTATAAACCAAAGGTGTGTAATTAAGCTGTCTCCACCTACTTAGACCCTTGCAGTTGTCGTTTCAATGATACATCATACGATGCACTCAGACACATCATCTGTGTTTCCCTGGGTCATCAGGTGTTTCGGGTGTCTGAGCAGCACTACTCCATAGTACATTCCTCCTCAGTCACAGCCATCATGTGGCCTTCTCTGCTGCCTCAGACCTGTGTTTAATGGTGTGCTTCTTGTGGACATCTGCAATGCCCAAGGGATGGAATGCTTTGCAGATGGATCAGCCAGCAAATCCTCTGTGACCCATTTTATGGGCAGGCACCAGGACCTCCATCCGTGTCTGCAGCATTCATCCACAAGCTCAGCATATTTGGCCCGTTTCCTCCCATCAGCCTCCTCCATCTGGTCCTCCCAGGGTACAGTGAGTTCCAGGGTCACCAGCTGCCTTGTTGTTTCTGACAGGATGACCATGCCTGGTCTCAATGTGGTGTGTAGATGTGCTCTTGGAACTGGAGTTGTTATCCTAAGTTGACCATGAGTTGCCAGTCATTGGCCATTGCAAGCAGCCCTGATGGTACCCTTTGGTGTGCTAGAAAGGGGCCACAGGATTGGTGGGAGGATTGCATGCTGATAAATCCATGACTTTAATTTGCCAGGAAGGTCCAACTGTTTCCCCAGTTCTTGTCCTGCTACCTTGATGGGTTCGGTGTCCCTTAGTTAGCTGTTAAATATCTTGCCCAAATTCTTGACTGACTTCTCTGAGATGGATGGGATCTGTATGCCTTCCAAGAAGAAGCAGAACTGCTCAGCCACTTTTTCTTTCCTCAGCACCAAGGACGTGGGCTTTGCTGGTTTGATACTCACCTGTGTCCACGCGATGAGCTTCTCCAGGCCTTTCAGCAGCCACCTACAACCTGGAACCTGATGTTGTGGTTAGATTATCCATGAAGGTCCTGATCGGTGGTTGGCAGACCCCCGATTTGGATGGTGGGCCTCGGTGCTCCTTTTCAGCTGATTTGGCCAGCATGTTCATCGCCAAGGCAAATATGGACACTGATGCAGTACACCCAGTGATGATCCCCTTCTCCAGCCTATGCCACTGTGATGAAACTGCCCAAGAAAAAACTCTCAAACT
Organism: Cetoscarus ocellatus; assembly: GCA_037902135.1. NCBI lineage: Eukaryota > Metazoa > Chordata > Actinopteri > Labriformes > Labridae > Cetoscarus > Cetoscarus ocellatus. The sequence goes on from JBAMNC010000573.1 coordinate 1,595,565, forward strand.
GAAGTTGTTGTAATAATCCAGGAGGAGGTCCCTGATCTTCTTGTCTGTTGAATTTAATACAGTTTTTCTGTACTTGTTTGTTGAACAGCTCAGCTCTGTGCGATTATTGCCCAATTGCTGCTACTTTGTGTCCTCTATGGCTGTTTGTTTTCGACCAAAACATGTGGCTGGGCAGGAACAAAATTCTCCTAAAGAATGAGGGCTGACGTCCATATGGAGGCCACAAGATCCCAACCGTCTGTCCAGCTTGGCCAGGGCAGACATCAGGCTGCTCACAGACGCTGTACGTCATGCCCAGATAGAGGTGAGAGACAGTCATCAACACAGAGAGCACTGACAGTGTCAGAGTATTACAAAGAACCAGCAAGAAATGGAGTCACCAGTATTTCATCTATAAAATAAACAACACAATAATTTTATTACCAAATCATTAAACCATCTGTGCTACTCCCTTATTGATTTGATCATTCTATCATAACCATGTCTCCATGTCAAACTCTTATAACATGGACATATTGATGTGGGCCTCAATCAGGTTAAAGTTAGTTTTTCCTCAAGATCGATTTATGTGATTGTATCAATTTTTAAACTTAAAAATGATTGGTCATTATTAATGAAGACCTTACACCTCTGAGGGACTGTATCCACAGAGTAGACATATAGATCACACATGCTGAATTAATTATAAGGTCATGTTTATCAGATGTCCATATGTTTGAGCTCAGAGGCCATGTATTAAAGTTTAATGACTTTTCTCTCTTTGTTCATGCCAGAGATGTTAAGCCTCAAGATTAAGCCACCTTGTCTTTGGTGGCATTGGGGTACCTGCATACTTATTACGTCCATATGCTGCCATGCAATATTGATTTTTCCTAAACAGATTGGGTTCTTTTGTAGATAGATAAATTAAATATTTAATGATTATCTTGTTTGTTGCAAAACGGCACTCATACCTGTCTGTACTGCCTCTGACTCTGTGCCTATAAAATGATCGATGTAAGGATTCTTTGGAAATTGTTCTTCATCCTTTTTTTTAGAAACTGACCTGCTAAGTGTTGTCACATACAGTATAAGGAATAATATACTATCATGCAAGTCTTACAGTGTGGGCTTCTGGCTTAATTTACAAAATCAAGCAGGGAAAATCAGCAGCTCACTCAAGGATCAGAAGGCCACAGCTATGGTCCTGCAATGCAGACAAGAAAAAGCCCCAAACCCACAAACAAGTAGGTATACCTGTGAGCTGACAACAAACATGCTGAATCATTTAACTTTGCAGTCTTATTTATAGTCACACAAGACCTTTTCTTATCTGTGTCTATGTGTGTCTATGTGTGTTTCAGCTAAATCTCCAGAGGGTAAAGTTCTCTGCAGTTTTGGCAGCTTACCCGCTCTCAGCCCAGAGAGATTACAGACAGCCAAAGCATTTGCAGACAAAGCTATTAAAGTGAGTTAACACACACACACACACACATATATATCTATCTATCTATATATATATCTATATATATCTATATCTATATCTATATCTATCTATCTATCTATCTATCTATCTATCTATATATATATATATATATATATATATATATAAAGATATAAGATATAGATATAGATATATAGATATATATAGATATATATATAGTGTGTGTGTGTAAAACTTGTATTACTGTTTATACTGTCGCTATTATTTCAGTTCCTTTCTGGGCTGTACAACATATTAATTTTAAGATAAATAGAAATATTTATAAAAGAGACATTTGGCCTTTGAAGACTTGAGTTTTTCTTTGCTGTTTCCTTGCAAAAGAGAAAGATGAGAAATATATTCACTATTCATCTAAAAAACTTTGAGATATTATTTTATTGATACACATCACCCAGCCTTAAATCCTGTTTTTATTTCTCCTTTAGATGCATAAGATATTCTCTGTCCAGGGCCCTTACCCAGTCATCAGGGCAGCCCTGAGGGCCCGAGGCTGGGTCGAGCAGCGAACACACCGATCAAGCCGCCATATTTACCGGCAGCACAGGGATCAGAGCAAAGCCAATTCTCATGATACCGGTGATGATGACGGTGGTGAGCAAGTGTGATATTCTCCATCATGTTCTTTATGGTTTATTTTTATTTAACATTTGCTTAATGCTTATCAGGACTAGAAAATACTTAATTACATTTACTCATCGTTAAAGTAGTTGTTTTGTCCACTTGTACTATTTTTGTGGTTTTCAGAATAAATCATTTTTACTTTCAGTTTGGTGAATTTAGAGGGATTTTTTGTAACTTACAGTTTACATGGAATTTCTTGCCAAGGAAAAATGAAAACATATGGCTAAAAGAGTTCATGCTTCCCGTAAACTGCATAGTAGGGGCTAGATAGACACTTAAAGTTCCACGTCCCAGTGTGTTTGAATGTTTACATCATGTCTTGGGTGTCTATTAAGCAAAGAATTGATTTCAGTTAATAAAAAAGTGTAAGATTTCATCTCTGTAGAGAATCGGATGTAGCTCTGTTTCCCTTCCTTTTGGAAACACTCAGAGGCTGTTTACATGACTCCGTTTCCTTTGCGTCTTCAAAACAATCAGCATTCAGACGGAAACTCGAGAACGACTGAAAACGCTGTAGCGTGCATGCCAGTCCAGTAGATGGCGATGTAGGCTTGCAGAGAAACAGCGCAGTTACAACACACTTATGAAGAAGAAAAATTTTCCACAAACAACAATGGCGAGTGGACGCACGAAGACGCAGGAGTCTCTTGTCTGGACAACAGATCTGTCGGGACAACAAATCTGTCTGCATAGTTTTGTCTGGATAACAAACCGAGCACGGGAAGCGGCACACGTTACTCGGGAGACGGCCGAAGCTGCTGTTGTTCCTGGTGTGCGCGCGCAGCCTTCATGTGAAAGAGTACCGCTCATGCAGTGAAGTCAGTGTTTCCCCCTGAAATGCTGAATCCTGTTTACATGAGACCGGGTGGCGATGCGTTTTGAAAACTCTACGCCTTGGACCCAGGTTTCAAATTCAGGCGCTCCGGGCACCGTTCTCATGTAAACGGGAGGCTAAAACGCAATGAAAACTCTTCGGATTCGGCCGAAAACGGAGCCGTGTAAACACCACCTCAGTCAGGATGATAATGAGCTCCGTGCTGATTGGCTGCCTAAACAATGCCTGATGGGAGGGGGGAGAAGGGTTACAAACTTTCAAAACAGTCATGGCCTCTGCTTGTGAAAAGCAGAAAACACACATGTAGGTGAAGGCTGTTAAACTATAACATAAAAAACCCTAGAAAGTAAAAAACAGAGTGTTTTAAGGGGCATTTTCTTTAAATAGCATAGCACATCTCTCCGTGAACTGAGATTTTTGTTAAAGGTGCCATTTTCTTCTGCTTTCCAAGCCCCATCTAACAACATTAAGAAAATCAATTTGCAGAACATGGAACTTTTAAGTAAAGTTCAGTCAAAGTAACTTTTTCTCTTTGTGAGTACAGTTGTCTTGCTTTCATTCACTGCTCTTGCATTTCCTTCTCAGACAACTCAGATGAAAATGAGGAAGAGCAGGATCAAGATGGACTGCATGATCTCATGGTACAAACAAAATAAAGGTTATTGGCCAATATGTAAAAGAAGAAATGATATCATTCTTTCACCTGTCTCATCCAGTCTCGCCTGGTACGTAAAGAAAAGGTCTTTTTCTACTGGACGAACCGTAGAGACACCATCAGCAGCAACAGTTTGCAGAAAGAACAGATGACAAACCACTTTACACAGGCAGGCAGCTTCAGCACCAAGGTACATCCATTATCAACTCCTAGTACTTTTAACTTATCTAGTGATTCAGTGTCCAGACCACAGCAAATATGTCCTCTGCTTTTTTAGGTAGGGTTGTGTGTGAACTTGAGGAACCTGCTGTGGTTTGATTCAGCAGACTCAGATACCTTCTTTCCCCGTGCTTACATACCTGGATCCACGGATGAGAAGCTTGCTTTTATTGGTCAGACCTAACTTTAAGCTTGTTTGTAGATTAGACCTCTCTCAAAACCCTGTACCATTTATTATGCTTTGAATGTTGCCCCTTGTCTGTGTCCTCGCTTCTATAGAAGACTACAGGAGGACAGCCTGCACCAGCCTATTAAAGTACATAGTAGAGAGAGCACATCGTGTACATGGACAAGAAAAGATCTGCAACACTGGGGCTATTCAGAGTATGACTTTCTCCATTATCACAATCATTTCTCAGTGTAGCTACATAAAAACAGACATCGCTCTTGCCTCACCGCCAGGTCAAAGGAGAGGCAACAGGTGGCAGCGTAGACCAGTGGTCCTTTCTCACATGATTGACACTGCATTCAAAGTGTGCCATGAGTTTCTGGAAAGCCTGGAACACTGTGACATAGACCAAGGACTGGGCACACCACAAGTTATTTCAAAGCAGGAATGGGCAGAGTTTATTGATGGTTACTACAGAGTTGTTCAGTGAGTACATTGTGTGATATAACTGGAAACTGTCTAAACAAGATACACTTGTTCCCACAATATCTGAAAAACAGAGCTTTCTGTGTAAATGCAGACATTTATACATTCAGTAAGGCTTATCTTAGTTGTTAGATTCTTCAGGGATCCATCCCATTGTTATGTTTTAAAGTAAACAAGGGTATGTTTTGTGATGGAAAACGATCTTCCACACACTCAAGCCTGTGCTGTCAAGCAAACTGCTTGACAGCACAGGCTTTTTTCTGACAATGGTAGAAGTTAACATGAGTTTCTCTCTGAGGTCACTCTTTAGGACCCATGGCGTGAACTGAAAAAGTAAATATTGAAGAGCAGGAGCAGACTGGCTTCTTTTACCTCTGGCACTCAACAACAAATTTTTGGAAACTTTATTTCTGTCGATTATCTCTCCTGAGGCACAACTTGTAAGGATCGTGCATTCATGGAATGAGCAACACAGCTTAAACGTGTTGGTAGTGCCCAAAAATTCTGCCAAAATTTCCTGCAACCTGGTGTTCAGGTATGCAGAGTGGCAGCATTATATGGTATCAGCCCTGGCTGGTACCATTTTCAATCTTTGACCAAGTTCCATGAAACTTGTGTCAAAGACTGACTGTGAAGTGGGAATCTTAGGAAGACAACACCCCAAGAAGACCAGTTCCTCATCTTTGCTTCACTGAGGAACTGCAGGTTTTCTTCCAAGGGAAGTGGGGATTTTGGCCCTTTTTTTGGGCACTACCCACAGGTTTAGCTGTGTTGCTCGTTCCACAAATGCTTACTAGTTGTACCTCAATGTAAAGGTTACTAAGGCTTTCCGATGATATAATATACAGTACCAACTGGTATTATTGAACTTTATTTGACATGACATCATTTGACTCCCTCTGTTTCCTCATCTAGCGGTGGAGCAGAGATAGACGTCAGTAATCATATTGTGGAGAACTGCAGAGCCATGCTACAAAGGCTGGGGGAGGTCTGTCCACAGCTGGACATAGAAGGTATACACAACATCTGGATCATCAAACCTGGAGCACAGTCAAGAGGCAGGGGTGAGAAGACAATTTTAGTTTGACGGACAGCATTGTATGGGATATCGCTGGCTGACCTGATACACTGTCTTCTAGGCATCAAATGCTCCAAGCGTTTGGACCAGATCCTCAAACTGGTGGATGGATCAACCTTCATCTGTGACAGCAAGTGGGTGGTGCAGAAGTATCTGGAGGACCCTTTTCTAGTCCATGGCACCAAATTTGACATGCGTCAGTGGTTCTTGGTCACAGACTGGAACCCTTTGACTGTCTGGTTTTATAAAAAGTGCTACTTGCGCTTTTCTACACAACCTTACTCACTTGATAAACTTGACAGGTAAGGCAGTGATAGTAGGGATGAATTTAACATTATTTGAAATGAGGCAGATCCTTTGGCCCTGTTCTTTTTTAAACAGATTTCTGGGTCAACAAATTCAGGGGATGGCTCAAGACCAAAATCTTTTCTCAAAAGACTCAGGTCTTTCCTTGATTAAAAGCCGCACATCAATGGGACTTCTACTAAGACATTTAAATTTTAATTTGTTGCCAAACAGACCTAAGTCAAAGTTTCTTTCCTTTTCAAAAGCTTACAACATTTGGTCTTTTTTTACAAATATTGCAGAGGTAGCTCACAGGATTAATCTGTACTTGGAACCAGGAGTTCCCAAATGGTTTAACCTGAAACCCCCAAAATAACAGTGTCAAGGACTGGGGACCCACACTGCCCCTGGAGGTTGTGTACAGCTGTCCAAAATTTTACCTTTAGATTTCATTTATCTTTTATCTCAACAAATAACTGTACTTCTGTTTAAATTAACCACATTTTATGTGTATCCTTTACAACAAATAATAAAATGTATTATTTACTTTAATTTAGATTTATTTTCTTGTTTTTGGAAGCCGTCTAACAACACACTTCACAGTGTCTCACTGTTCCCTGGGGTTTCTGCCCCTACTTTGGAAACCATGGCCTTAAACTACACATAATGCTTTTTTGTCCCTTTTTCAAATGAGAATTGTCAATTAGTAATTTTTCTCTTATTTCCTACCTTAATAATGTTATACAGCTTTAAACGAAACGTGATCGTTTCTGCCTTATTTAAGAGGCAAAACTGATTGACCTTGATTATCATGTTGTATTATATATTAAAAATACTGCACATCATAAAATTGTTGTTGAATACCTTTCACAACATAATAAAATGACAACAAAACAATGTCATTCTTGAACTTCATAGTATTGGTGGTACTAAGTTTACATATTTGACTCAGTCTTTGAATTATCTCGCCTCAAGTGTAAAAGCGTTTTTCCATGTCTTGCAAGTATCCTCATAATCATTGTTTGACAGCTATTTCCTGCGTTTTCATCTTGCTAACAAATTTTAGTCAATTTGCATTTCTCTATCTCATTCTCTCTTATATTGCTGGTTTTCATCTGCCTTATACCTTAGTGGCAGCTGTGAGCAGAAAATAGAGAAAGAAGGAATAAAAAATTTTTTTACACTGACTAGTGCCTCACAACAAGAAGGTTGCTGGTTCGATCCTTGTGTCGGTCAGGGCCTTCCTGTGTGGAGTATGCATGTTTTCCCCATGCATGTGTGGGTTCTCTCATTAGGTTCATTTGTGACTTCAAATTGCCCTTAGGTATGAGTGTGAGAGGGAATGGTTGTCTGTCTCTGTATGTGGCCCTGAAATTGGCTGGTGACCAGTTTAAGGTGTAACCCACTTCTCACACAATGTCAGCTGGGATAAGTGCCAGCCCCCGCGACCCCATAGATGATGGATGGCTGGATATTTTGAGGATCCACACAAACCCTGTTACATCATGTAGCCTAAGCACAAGTATACTTATTACCATAGTGCAACCAAGAGATTTTGATTATTTTAAAACTAAACATCCTGGATCGATACAGTATACACTGCAGTGTAAAATTAAAGAAGGAAACAGATTGGAAACAAGTTTACCATTTTTTTCAATTAAGAGGAAGTGAGAGGCAGATGGGGAGTGCTGAAGCGGTATCACAAGGTGCAAAAATGTTTGATACTTTTGGCGGGAGATTTAATATTATACACATTCATGAATACATTAGTTGTCCTCTGTGTATATTCAAATCATTGTGCATAAACTGTCAGTTATTCTAACATCACTGAAGTCACTGAAGCTGCACATTTCTGACTGAAAACTTTTAGGAGATGCAAGTATGCCTGTTCTACCACAACAGCTGAACTCAGTTTTTTATTATTTATTTACCTAGCAAAATATTCAGAGAAATAAAATAGATCATAGCTATTAACATTTGCATCTTATTTTGAATGTCATAACTTTGCTTGTTTATTCTTCTATACCTGAAACTCAGTTTGGTGAAGTGGTAAATACCATGGAAAATAAAAAGTTAATTTATAGAAAATTTGAAGATAATCTGAAGGTTTCTTGTAGTATCAGGGAGGTCTGATTCCTCATCTCACTTTAGTGTAATTTCCCCTTCATGTGGTCTCCTCTCTACCTGCAGCTCAGTCCACCTGTGCAACAACTCAATCCAGAGGAAGCTGAGGCCCTCCCAGCAACATCATCACAGCATACCTGCAGACAACATGTGGTCTGACGAACAGTTCAGGAACTTTCTGTCCAGCCAGGGCCGGGAGGCCCAGTGGAAAACTGTGGTCATCCCAGGGATGAAGAAGGCTGTGATCCAAGCGCTTCAGACAACCCAGGATCTGATGGATTCACGCAAAAACACCTTTGAGCTCTATGGTGCTGACTTCATGTTAGGTAGGATTTTGAAGTGTTTGGACCAGAATCATCACGACACACGAGCGATGATACAATGTATCATGAGATATTGCACTTTTATAAACAGGGCAGGACATCATAATTTTTTCACTAAAAAATTTTTTTGGAGCATTGAGAATCCCCCAAATTGTATGTATTTAAATCCAGGTCAAATTAGTGTTATTTATATAAAGCATGGTTCCTGTAACATTTTCAACTCTTGTGTCCCAGTGACAGAAATAATAGCACCACATGTCAGAGTGAGGGAGAAAGGGAGTGTCTGCAGCCAACAAGCAGCGAGAGGCTGCACTAAATAAGAAACAAATGTCCCAAAGTTCTAGAAATGATTTTATAATAAAACATCATAATATTGCTTTTAGAAGATTGATACAGTATTGCACTGCAAAATATTCATGAAAAAGTCGACAAACACATGCACATCAGCGTTTCAGGTGCTGAGCAATGAAAAATCAGCCTGAGGAAGAGCCAGGTCATGCCCGAAGCGTTGTGTTGCTTAATGAATTTAATAAATTAACTATTTACAACTACAGTGTTGCTATTCTTTTTCCTTACACTGCAAAATATTTATCTTTGTAATATCTTTTAAGCCCCTAATGCTGTATACTGGGCTTTACAACACAGCCCTTAAACACACTGTCTTAATTTCAAGATTCAGTTCCTGCAGCATCCTCTAACTTGGATTTAGAAATTTGGTCAGCGTATATGTACCATACCAAGTTCTACAAAACCACCATTTTAAGTTGTGTATTAAATACTATGTAAAATTAAACAAGTCAAGTGTCCCATCTTGGATTAAGTCTTCTGAGATTGTGAATCCAATCACTTAAAATTTAATGTTCAGATAGAGGACACATTGTGGTAAATAAGTTATTCAGCCATGTGCAGGAGGAAGTGGCTCTTGCAGCTCATCTAAGTCTGGTGTTCTGCAATAAAATAAACCGTCTCTTATTCAAACATACAGCCTCTTAACTGCTTACACTGTACTTTTATAAGAGAGCATGTTTGAATAAACCTGACAGCACAGCTTTGAATTTTGTCTCAGCCCCACCCACTGGTTGAGACCCACTGAGACCTGCATTAATGTACTGTATGTGCTCTCACTGCATGCTTGTCAAAAAAGAATTTGCCATGGCAGGTTGTCTTACAGCTGTACTATGACCTTGATATGCACTTTATTCTGACACCTCCTCCCAACGTGGGCAAGTGTGCAAGTGTGCAAGAGCCCATTTACAGCTTCTTGTCAGCAGTAATAGCTTGAGAAATGTTCTCACCTAATGTGTAAACTGGTAACAAGCAACAAATGTAGTTATTTTTGGAATTATGTTATAAGTTTGTAATTTGCTTCTCAGGCTGTGACCTCCATCCATGGCTGCTAGAGATCAACGTTAGTCCCACTATGGCCCCCTCCACCCCTGTGACTGCCCGGCTTTGTGCTGCTGTGCAGGAAGACACACTGCGCGTTGTACTGGACCGGAGAGCCGACCGCACTGCAAACACTGGAGACTTTGAGCTCATATACAGACAAGTAAGAAGAGTTTAACCCGCGTCTTTGTGTTACAGTGTCATTACAAGTGGCCCAGATTGTGAGGATAGCGATTGATGCACTTCATGTCTTTTTTGGTCTATAGGCAGCTGTAGAAGTGCCACAGTCTGTCGGAGTCAGCCTTCTTGTTGAGGGCTCAAAGATTAAATGCCCCTGCAAACTTCCCCCTCTGAGGTCCTCCAACTGTCCAGCACCAAAACAGCGAGGCCATGTGAAGGACGGGAACCTGCAGTAGATAAAGAACAGCCCCTGAAGAAGAAGTCATATAAGGGTAAAAATCTGAAAACTAGAAACACAGGGGTTCACCTGTCACCTCCTCCATTTAAACTTGTGCCAACTGAGCCTGCCCTTGCCCATAAGCTTCACCTGCCCATGACAGTGGACAAGTCCCTCCACCTGTCCATCAGTGCCCAGCATCACTCTGTACCTCTTTGTAAGAGGACATCAGAGTTGTGAAAAGGCTGCATGCATGCATATACATGCATGCATGCTCACACCCATATATACATACTCGTATAAATGCATTCACACACACGTACATATGTACATACATACATATCTCTCTCTCTCTCCCTCCCTATATATATATGTGTGTATATATATATATATATATATATATATATATATATATATAGATAGATAGATAGATAGATAGATAGATATAAAAACAGTTCCACAGGACAATCACATTAATGCACTCAGTTTAAATGTGGCCAAAAGTCAGTTTAAACAGATGCGTCTTAAGCTGCATTTTAAAAGCATCAGAGCAAGTTGCTGAGCATAAAGGCAAAGGAAGCGAGTTCTTCAGTGTTGGAGCCACATGCTGAAACCTTTGGTTTTTAATTTGTCTTGAGGGACAACAAGTAGGCCCTGATCTTAGGACCTTTGGGGTGGATTGGGGGTGTAAGGACGCAGAGGGTCAGAGGCATAATCAGGTGCCTGATTGTGCAGAGCTTTATATATAAAGAGGAGGACCTGAAACTGAATTTGTGGTACTGGGGGGGGGGGGGGGGGCGCCAGTTGTCCACACCTGCAGTAAGAGGAACCCTCCACTGCGTTACCCTCCACTAGACACTTGGCGGCAGTAGTGTGACGTTACACTCACCTTTTCACACTGACGAAGAAGAAACTCTGCACGAGAACAGCCGAGCCCTGTCTTCTTCTGTAACAGTACTAAAAATGGCGGCGACCGTGTGCCGAGTCGGGAGCACCGTGGGTCGAACCCTCGTAAAAAACCGCAGTGTAAGTATATATTAAAATCTTTGTGCATTCTGGTATGGGGGTTGATGAACAGTCACTATAGTAATAGTTTCATGTTTAGATTTATTGAATCGATGAGATTGTTGTTTGAAAACCTGACGCCTTGCTAACATGCTAACAGTCCAATGTTAGACAGACGGAAGAGGTTAGCGAGCCGGTTAGCTTTAGCTAGCTAGCAGTGATTGCAAGGTCACTTGACATCTGAGGCTGTATGTCTTGTAACAACTGTGTAATGAGTTACCTTTACTGTTTATAAGTGCGATTAAAAGCAGATGCTTATAAATTCATAAGGCTTTGGTCGTTTACAAGGTCAGCAGCTTCAGTGTTTGTCACTTGTCCTCAGTTGCCCTCACACTGCGGCTAGGCTACCCGGCTAACACAGCTAGCATAAGGACTTCAATATAGAATTACAATAATTATTTGGACCTTTATTAACTCAATGCGTGACTCGATTATAACTTATTGGATGTGTTTTCTATTTGTGACTTAGTCCAAATGGCTAGTGATTCAGGTTTGAAAACTTGGTTGAAAGTTTGCTGGTAAATGTCTTCCTTGTAATTACTTTGCTGTTTTTAATCATACTAAAATAAACATACTATTTAGTCAAAAATGTATAAACTAACTGGATAGGATATGTTTTGTTTTATCGATTTATATTTGTATTATTAACTCTGCCTAATATATCAGTAGGGAAGAGTAATATGGCATGCCACTACGTTTCAAAGCAATGATGTTCAATTTTCGACATTTGAAAATAATTATTTCTACTGATTCAGTCCTGTTGTCCATTTTTAACCTCTCTGTAGGGTTAGCCTAGGACATTATGGGACAGCCTTAAGTTTTTGGTTTGTCTCATGCCATACATTTCTACATGATACAATAACAGAAACCAGAACGAAGTTACTTGTACAATTTGAGTAGCGCTGTCATCTAGATGACCTCTGCCAAATGTAGGGATGGACAATAAGGTATTCTACTGTAATTTTATGTTTTGACATTTTACTAAAACATTTTAACTGAAACTGAAATACAAATGGTTTCTGTAGGAGTGTGTTGGTCACAGTATATCAAGAATTTGTTCACATCCAACTCTGGCAAAAACTTAAAATTACTTCTGTATTTGCAAACTATTCCTTATCATTCAAAAGGTTTTAACTTCAGAATTTTCTTCTGCCTGCTGTGTACTAAGAGGCTGTGAAGATTTTGCATAAAAAAGCACAAAAATGTGTTTAAAATAAGGTGTATTTATCTGTTTTGTATTGTCAGCTGATTATGATAATGGATACATAGCAAGAAACAGCTACCATGACAAGTGCCCAAATTAATAAGTACGTTTGTATGGAAAACGAAAAATACAACAATGCAACAGAAGCAACACACCCCTACTAAAGTCAAGTAAGAGGAGAGAGCTTGTGTAGCTGCTGGTGAAAATGGACTGAATATGAATGGAAGTATAAACTGTAGGTCTACAAAATAGTAATGGATGTATCAATGGATATTTTTGATTGGTTCAGAATTTTATGTTTTAACTGATTTTATCTGAATGCACATTACTGTTTATTTTCAACACATCTAGTTTGTTGTCAAGAATGTAAATTTACTATAATTAAACGATCTCATTGTGATGGTCAATTTGTTTTTTAGAATCTAATGCAAAGCCAGAAGATCTATTTTCTCCCATCATAAATTTTGTTTCATTTTTTTGGAAGATATTTAGTGTTAAAAATAAAATGAATAGCATATTCAATGCCTGGAAATGCATTTTGCCTGGGTTAGAAATTAACCCCCTACCACCAGTCAGATGTTTGTTTTTACACAGCATGTAGTGAAATTGCTGGATTAACTACCTTGCCAGCAAATTAATGTCAGAGAACAGACAAAAACATCCAGTTGTTTTTTTGAAAAGCTAAAACACAACCATTCATAGAATAACCAAGTAAATGAACACTACATACATTGACTGTCAAGTTATACAATGCTGTTGCATTGGTCAAGTGGCTGCTAAAAAAATATCATAGCTGCTGGATTATTAAATCTACCAGCAACAGTGACAGGTAAATGACTAAGCTCAATTCCGACCTTTTTTTTTTTGGCATCAACTTGTAGACAGAATTGACAGAAATTCCAATGTTATCTGCCAGTACAGATATAATTTTGATAATATTATTATTCCCCTTTCAAATGTAAAAATATGATCATTTAACCTCTGCTCTTAATCTCTGGTCTCACAAGCTCTCAAGCAGATACGTAGATAGGCCCCAATTCCATACTTTGTCAGTTTTCAGGAGTAACAAGCACAAGCACAGAGTTTTTTATATGGTCTAGGTTTTTCCGGTGTTCTTTAAGCCTTTATAGAAAGGATTAAGGATAACATAAAGTATGAAGGGGTTTTCCAAAGTGAAATGTGCCCAGAGGTTGCTGTTGTTCAAGCAGTGTTATTTTGTCCAATACATTTAAAAAAAAATACTGCACTGTTTCTTTCTGGCTTTAGCCCATCCTGCTGTCTCTGAGGCGTGGTCAGGCCTCTGTCAGCTATGCCCAGAGCCTGCTGGGCGCTCCAGAAACCCGTCTCACTGCTCTAGACAATGGTTTGAGGGTCGCATCTGAAGAGACTGGACACGCCACCTGCACTGTAAGTAAGCAGACAAACCATGGACAGCCTTTTATTTATGCTATTTGACAATTAACATTCCCTCTGTCTCAACACGTTTGATCACATCTTAGGTTGGCCTTTGGATCGGTGCTGGGAGTCGCTATGAAAATGAGAGGAACAATGGGGCAGGCTTCTTCCTGGAGCACATGGCTTTTAAAGTAAGATTAATAAAACTTGTGTCATCTTAAGTACCTTCATGATTTTTCATTTAGGCTAAAATATAGGTTCTGTTGAAATGCAGTGTTGGTCACAATGAAATATTGTTTTTCAAGAAATAACTGAAAAGTTAATGGTAGATGTTAGAGGTGTTGAAATCTTGACAGTTAAATTTGTGTCTGTTAAAGAGTATTCTGTTATTATGCAGATGAATGTCAAAAGTGGTTCAGCTGTAAACCTTTCTTTGTCAGGTCTGAAAGGGTTTCTGTCGGGTTAACTTAAAATGCTCCGATCAGACCTTCAAAGCAGCAAACAGGCAGGAGTCACACTCCACTGTCTTACTGCCTTACAGTTTCAGTTTTGATATCAGTATGTCTTGTGGTTGTTTTCTGGATTGTGTCATATGGTTTACTTCTAAAAAGTCAAAAGACATTACTGTCTGTAGAAATGTTTCATAGTAAACATTTGGACACAGCTCCATATTAACAATGTGACTTTGTTCACTGTGAAACATATCTGTCTTTTTGTTGAGTCACATATGAACCCAACTGTAAGACAGTAGTGCTTCTGAAAAACATAACCTTTTTCCTTGAGTTTTTAAGTGTATTTTTTGTTTCTAATTCATCGTTTCCTCCAGGGAACCAAGAAGCACCCCCAGACAGCGCTAGAGCAGCAGGTGGAGTCTATGGGTGCTCACCTGAGTGCATACACGTCCAGGGAGCACACAGCATACTACATGAAGACCCTGACCAAAGACCTGCCCAAAGGTTAGAAGAAACACTTTCTTTCAGTCAGTGAGATAAGATGGATGTTGCTATAGTTTTAAAATAACTAACATCATTGAACAACAAAAATAGAATTTATTGCTTGGTAGATGATGAAACTAATAACCCTTTTCTGAGAGCAGAAGTGCTGCAACAAAGCCCCGTCATTACTACACCTCCAGACATTCACACTCTGTGGGAATGTAAAACTCGTCAGTTCATTTTGTGGTATTGGTGAGTTCAAGTTACCAAGGATCCTAGACCTGAAAACTGGGGATTATGCTGCATCCCAGTTAACCTGTTCCAGTTACTGGTAAAGTCAGGAGGCCTAAAGAACATCCATCCAACACGCCCGAATACCGTAATTTCTTGATTATAACACACACTCGATTAATAAGCACCCCGTATTTTCATGATTTTTGCCTGAAAAACACTGTACTCCAATATAACATGCACCCAAATGTCGCCCAAAACGTACTCTCTCAGACAACTCAAAATGACCTTTATTCAAAGTTTTAATCCATGAAATTTCAGTATTTTCACAACAATTGCACAATTCTCTCTCTCAAACAGATGCAAAAACACCCTTTGCTTCACGCATGTGCAATTACTCGATTTCTGCCTGCGCATGCTCAGTCCTAGTGTACCAACCAATCAGAGAGCAGCTATCAACATGTCGACATCTTCGACCAATCACAGCGCAGCTATTATGCGTCCCCTTGCTCACAGGATGGCAGCGCTCTGTGTTTGCTTGTGTTTTCACAGAGAAAGAGAATATTTCGGACTTTTGTATCAGATGTGTTGCAGTTGTGATGTTGGCGAGACGAAAAATTTTAAGTATTATGCTTGTACTTGTGTATAAGACGCACCCAAAAAATTAGAGCTTATTTTAAAGCAAAAAGGTGCGTGTTACAACCAAGAAATTACAGGCAGATATTCTTACCAAAGGGGGCATTCCCAGTGACGTGTTTTCATTTTAACTGTATTTACACGGGATAGCCTCACTGAGGTTAAGAATCTAATGTATAAGAGTGTCCTGGCTGAGACATGCAGCAGAACAAGGTGCAGAATTAAAACAAACACGGATAAACACGTGAACAATCCAGAGTCTAAAAGAAGAAAGTCAAGGGTCAAAGCATCTATAACCTGATATTGAATTTGCAGCTCAGACAATCTGACCTCTGAGATCAACTGGAATGCAGCATATGGCTTTGAATGCACGTGAGAGAGTGACACCTAATGCCCCCCTTTCACCAGTGTTGCACCCCTGATGCTCCATACATAAACGGAACAAATGGGAGATCAACTCCGCCCTCCCATTCTGTCTCTGAAGTTTTGAGTGGAGGTGAAACGTCACATGACAGCCTGAATCAGCTGCATGAATTGAGCAGTGGTGTAAATGGGGATTAGTAATAAGTGGAAATGCTGTGGTCTTTATTATGTCTCAGCATAAAGTGTTTCATATCTGTCTTATTTATGAATAACACATTTACCTCTGTGTTTCCTTAGCCGTTGAGCTGCTGTCTGAGGTGGTGCAGAGCTGCTCTCTGAGTGAGGCAGAGATCGAGCAGCAGAGGGGTGTGGTGCTGCGGGAGCTTGAGGAAGTCGAGAGTAACCTTGGGGAAGTTTGTTTGGACCTGCTGCACGCCACAGCCTTCCAGGGCACTTCTCTGGGACAAAGTGTGTTGGGACCCTCTAGCAATGCAAGGTAAGAAGAACTACTCATTAAATCAGAATTTTAAAGGATAATTTCAAACTTCTGTTGGAAGAGGACACTGTTGACGAGATGTAGTTTCAGAAAGAGTGTAATGTGCACACATTAGTTTGTCTTTATGAATCTCAAACACTCAAATATTTATCAATCATGCACCACTGAGTGAGTTACCAACAATAATAATATATAATTTTCCTAGGACCCTGACCCGCCAGGACCTTGTTGATTATGTCAACATCCACTACAAAGCTCCTCGCATGGTGCTGGCTGCTGCTGGAGGTTAGTTCTTGTACCTCCCTCTCTTATGCTGTCCAAGAAGACGCTCTTATTGCCTGTAGACTTTCGCTGTTCTCGGTAAGAAGTGGCATTTATCTGATGTACTTTTCCCTCAGGTGTGAGTCATGACGAACTGGTTGGGTTGGCTAAAACCCACTTCAGTGGAGTGTCGTTTGACTATGAGGGCGATGCTGTCCCCGTGCTGTCACCCTGCAGATTTACAGGAAGTGAGGTGAGACGATGCTTGACTATGTTTGCTTTTTAAAATTCTGGACTGTGACAAAGAAGCAATAGATTACTTTCTTCCTTAGACTCAATATTTGTTAATGTGTGTCTTATTTCCTTCTCTTTAGATCCGTATGCGTGATGATGGTTTGCCTCTGGCACATGTTGCCATCGCAGTGGAGGGAGCCAGTGCTGCCAGCCCTGACATTGTTCCTCTCATGGTGGCTAATTCTGTCATTGGCAGCTTTGACCTCACCTACGGAGGTGGAAAGGTTGGAAATGTTTATTGTACAGTTAAGGACATAAAGAAGATGGCAGCTCTGACACTGAACAAAGGAACTTAGATCTTCTAAATAAAATCACCTTGTTGTCCTGCCATATTTCCCCTGTAAGCTTTGCCCACTTGAGATTTTAAATATCTTAAGTGGCCATAATTAAGGGGCAAACTAAAACCCTCTCTTTAACCTGGGTCAGGGGTCTCACCCCTGCCTCTGGACCTGTCGGGAGGGACAACAACAAGGGTATTGAACAGCATTTTCAGAGATGTTGCATCTTTTGTGTAGGGAGAAAGTAAAACATACTTTTTGGTAAATGTTAAAAATGTGGTTATACCATTTGTCTGTTTATGTCAACTATATCAAGCTAATCTGTACTTTCCCTCCTCAAGTTAAATATTGTATTGCTAAATATATATCAAGCACAGCAGGTCAACAAACACTGCTAACCACAGTGATTGCTTTGATTGTAATTATCAGTTTTTTCTTTGACTGTAGCACCTGAGCAGCCGTCTGGCTCGTTTGGCGGTCGAGGAGAAACTGTGTCACAGCTTCCAGGCCTTCCACTCGTCCTACAGCGACACCGGCCTGCTGGGGATTTACTTTGTGGCCGATAAGCACTACATTGAAGACATGATGCACTGGTCCCAGAACGCCTGGTCAGTACTGCCTCCAGGAAGGAGATAAACACAAGCATGCCATCAGAAGATAATAATTGTATGATTCAATCCTATTTCTCATGAAAGAAAAAAAGAGTTTGATTTTCCTCCACTTTTTTTCCCGCTGTAGGATGAACCTGTGCACCACTGTGACAGAGAGCGATGTAGCTCGAGGCAAGAACGCCCTGAAGGCCAGCTTGGTTGGACAGCTCAATGGTATGTAATGCTCTGTCTCACATCTGGACAAAAACACATTTAAAGTCTTCGGAATGCAGAGTCAACAATTCTGTTAATCTTGTAGGAACAACACCAATCTGTGATGACATCGGCAGACACATTTTGAACTACGGGCGAAGAATTCCTCTGGCAGAGTGGGATGCCCGCATTGATGTGAGCCAAGTTTTGAGTTCTGTGTTCTAGTGATGGGTAAAATCTTTTTGGATCTTTTTTCTCTTAAATCTGAAGATCCAAAGAAATAAGGTTTTATTGTCATGAAAAACAGGGACGTCTGCTGGCAGAGTCAAATCAAAGCAACTGTTTAATGTTGGGAGGGAAGCACAGGTACACAACTCCACATTGTCCACCACAAACATCTGCAAATAAGTAAAATTAAAGGTTGGTTAGTATCTGTTAGTTTTTCAGATTCGACTTGATCCCCTCCCCTCAAAAAATGTTTCATGACCATGTTCTTTACCTGCTGAGCTGTGTCCTGTTATAAGCTAAAGTATTTAGGCTTTATGATAGCACACCAATTTATTTTTACGGTAGATATGTTGGGACAAGATTTCATCACCGGAGTGATATGATTTCTCAGTCATTTGAGAGTGATCTGGAACTTTTTAATTCCTCATAAATAGGGCATTTGAAAGGTCATCATTTTCTTGTCATGGCAGAGTTATTTTTCACATCACAAAGATTTATTGTCTTACTTTCTAGCTAAAGATTTCCCCATCTTCATTTAGCATTACTTAATACATGTACTTAGACGAAACTAATTCAACACAAACACAGTCAGTGGCTTAGTTTGGTAGTTATCGTCACCATCCACAGGAACGTTGGGGGTTTGAGCCCAGCGTCGGCTGTCACATGTTATGTGTCCTTTGACTTAACCACATGTTGCTCCCACTTCTGTATCAGTGGCGTGTGAAAGTGTGTGAAAGAGCGTGGATGTGTTGGCTGACACTGATGGATAAATGACAGAAACTTCAACCATTAGTGAGTTGATGTAAAAGTCAACGGGTGTGAATTGGTAGATGTGACATGCAATATAAAAGTGCTTCTAGTTGTCAGAAAGACGATATGTAAGCTCAAGTCTGTTAACCATTTACAGTTTTGAAAGCGTTCTCCTCAAAATAATCCATGGTTCAGTATACATCCACCACATAGTATGTGTGTTACCAATTTGCTAATAAAAATCAAGAATGGAAAAAACTTAAAGTACCATTTACACATAAAGAAAAGGAGAATGATTCTTTTTACTGTGGAAACTACTTCAGAAAATAAATGGTGACACGTGGGACATTACGGCAAACTCTCCTGACAGAAGCTTCAGTGCTATGGTTTGTCCATCTCTCTCTGTTTATAAAAACACAGAGAGGTTGTAGAGTCTCCTGATCTGGGACAGCGGTTAAGATTTTCTATTGTCTAGTCATCGGTCTGACAGGTCCATTGTGTAAGTCTTAATTTTATCTGTAAAGTTTATGGATTTAAAATGTCCTGGAAGTTAACTTTGACCTTGCAGAGGTCTTAAACATAGATGGCACTTTGAGACATTAGTCTCAGACAATTGCAGAAATTGCATCTTTTTTTCGTTGGCTGTGTCATTAAAGGGGTTCTTGAAAAGTTTGGTTGTTTTGTAAAAGTGAAAAGAAAGTCCCTTTTTTCCAGGCTGTGACCCCCAGGATGGTACGTGATGTCTGCTCCAAATACATCTATGATAAGTGTCCAGCTGTGGCCGCTGTCGGTGAGTTCATTGTGGTTTTTAAGTTGTTTTTGTGACTCGTGCTCTCAACAAATTTCTCTAATCGGGTTTTCCTGCCTTATCCCTCAGGTCCATGTGAGCAGCTCCCTGATTACAACAGAATGCGCAGTGCCATGTACTGGCTCAGGTTTTAAGAGTATTGGTTATGTTGTTCAGAGTGTCTCAAGTTTGCTCCTCATTCTCCTCGTAATCTCACCCGCTCTTCCCGTCATCAGCGAGAGTAAAGTGTCAGAGGATCGTCCACACCTTGGCCTCCTCCTTCTCTCCTCTCCCGCCTCCCTCTCTTATCCTGCCGAGTGAACACTCCTAGTTAGTCATGAGGGGGGCTGCCAGTCTGCTCACTGTTCGCTTGAAATGTAAATGTTTGTCATTACTGATGGCACAGCTCAGCTCCTCAGTACCTGGTGCTGGCTTGGAGAGGAGAGAGGGTGGACTTTAATAAAAGAAATCACTTGGAAGACACATCACAGTGCTTAATTCAGAGTTTGGAGCAAGAATATATTTATAATTTCTGTAACATTTGTTTCTGTCCTCTATTGTACATAATAGAAGCTCCCATTCCGACAAAATAAAAACGCTGTAAAACACTGAACTGTAGTGGTTTTTCTCATTTTAAATGTTCACAACACAATTTATTAAGGATTCACCCATTCCAGTATCAGTATTGGTGCTGATACCAAATGTATGAACATGGACTCATACTTGAAAAATACTTCAGATGTTTTACTTTCGTCATTTTATACTGAGGAGTTGGCCGCTTTTTTTAAGCTTGGCAATGACAGAGCTATGGCTGCTGTTCGGTGACATTTTAACATAAATGAGGATGACAGTGATACAGAAGACTGTGAGTTCTGCTAAGCTAAATCATCAGGAGTAGGGGCAAAAAAATATATAAAGGCACTCAGATTAACTTAAGGATTTGAAGTGAAATCTTTTAGTTTAAATCTTTGTTCTTTGATTAGGTTTACATCATTTGGAATGCATTCATGAATTTTAAGCTATCAGGGGAGGTACGGTTTTACAACAACATTATGCAATTGAAGTACAGTGACTTTGAAAAGAAAAACTTGTATAAAAGCAGCTTATGAATGCAGTGAAATTAGGGTAATTGGTCTGAGGTGTACTCAGACTACTGAGCATTTTGAGAGTACTTTTATGCAATGCAAACAACAAAAACAGCTGAATTGTCAACCAGGTCTCTGGTATGTAACGGCTAGTTAATAACATTTGACCGAATTCATGAATGTGACCATATATATACACATATATTTTTTTTAGGATTTTTTTTTTCATAAAACAGCTCCACTGGTAACTTTCCATGTAGGCAAATGTATAAAATTTTAACCAAATCAAAGTACAGTAAAACAATTTGTAATCAGGACAATATAACATTTATTCCTGAAGAGGAAGAGTTTTCATTTCCTGAAAAGTGGGTTTGTGTCTGACAGTGACAATATACAAAAATGCATTTCACAGACTGTTGGCCTCAGTTTAGTACAAGCTCACCGTTATTGACCAACTGAATATAAAGCTGAAAAAAGTGAATGAAGATAAACAATTAACCCTGATTAATATCAAATACTGATACAAATACAAATACTTATATCAATAAAAGTGCATTTTTCTACTATTGTTAATAAGTTATTTCATGTGACCAGCCCTGCTCATCCTGTTTCAGATCCATTTTGTATTGAGTATCAAATTAATATTGCTTCAGTTCCAAATATTATTTTAATTATACAGTATTGCTTCACTAAACTTGGTATCAGCGTAGAAGGTAAAGTTTTGCTGTTGCAACAACACTAGTTGATGAAAAACGATCAGTTCAGTCATTTTAAAGGCCTTCTTTTTGCTCATTACTTAGATGCTATATGAAATATAGTGAAGTACGATAATTCCCACAGATATAACACTATAGTGCTGGCTTTTAAAAACTACCAAACTACTCCTTTACCGTGGTGTGACTAAAGTATATACTTACTGTCTGCCCCTGATTGTGTGCAAATTGCAGATTATCCGCTCACAATATGCAGACTTAATTTCTTATTAGAATTTCCAGACCTTTTTTTCAAAACTACTTTTTATGAATTCTGTCAATTGTTTGAATTCTAAGAATTGACTTTCTTACCATATGTATATGTTCTAATAATCAGGATAAAGTCACTGATCCAGGCAGAAGGGGCAGCAGTGGCTCAGGCTGTGGTTCACATTGAAGTCCGACCATCAGTGAATCCCATGTCACTTATTAAAGCATAGACTGCTAAAATAAATATTATATCGTTCATGACAGACTGGAAAAAGGAAATGAGGCCCACTTATGAGGCACCATAACTAAAACAACTGACAATAATAAAATGAACTACTGATCAATTTAAAATGTAATAACTAAACAATGCACCAGTAGAAATGTTATTGTAATCAGTCTGCAGTTTGTTCTTCACATTCAGGTGTTTAGAATAAGGTCAAAAAAGAGGCAAAGCATGTCCTTCTTTTAGTAAGTGTATTTGCTCTTGAACAATCAGCTGTCCTTACCTGACGGTCAGATGATTGATGATCAGCTGTTACAGTCATCACAAACGTTGCTTCACATGACGCTGTAGAGGCTTTTTGTGTTCTGATAAATTGATTTTTTCTCTGTCCCCTGCCTCAATTCCTGTGTCTCTCCCATTGTCTCTGATAGGAGGGGAAAAGACCAAGAAAAAGACTAATGTCAAAGACCCATGCCTCAAAATAAGAAACTCAAAATGCAGCCCAAGCCCTAAAATTAGCGGGGTTGCTGGAGAGAAAATTTCAATTCATAAGTTCACTTCATAAGCACTTCTAATGTGCCATTTAGAAAAGCAAAAAAAGCTAATATGTGAAGTCATGTGCAGCCTGAAAAAAATTGTATTTTTATTTGGCCGGCCTTAGTGAAACTCTGAGGCTTTCTTGGTCTGCAGGCTCTTGAAATGAGGACATTAAACATTTGATTTTGCTGCTGCCTTCTCATTACTTCAGGATTTCCCCCTCTATTTTTCTAATCAATTTACTCTTAATTTTGTAACTGTATTGCATTTTAATTTAGTTTGCAAGTAAAATTTTTGTTATATTCAAACGCTTGATTTTCATTGATTTCATATCGAGTTAAATTTTTTAAGTATTCTTTTTTTATCATATCGTCGTAATGTTTCATTTCTTTGTATCTTTTTTCTGTCTTTTAATGCTATTATCTTTGCTTTAACTCTGTAATGCACTCTGAATTGCAGTAGACGTAAATGGTGTTCCATAAATAAAGATGCCTTACCTTGCCTCGTGCATGATCATATGATCATTTTTGGTGCATTTCAGTCAGTTCATGTGTAGCACGTCTCAACAACAGAGAACAGAGGTGGACTTCCCCTTAAGGTACTAATAATGGATGTCTTCCACTTGAAATGGTGATACGATGCTCCAGTATTGAATAGATAATACCCAGGACCTACGTCAGAGGGCTACTCAAACAACCTGCTGTGACATGTACACTATGTTGTATCTTGAATCACAGAGATGACATCATCTTACATGCATGTGTGGGTCTGTGTCACAGTGTATCAGTGACGAAAAGTCACACTTGTGACTAGAATGGACAGCTCTATGGACTGTTGCTGGATGACCTTCGTGTGACCGAGGTTTGTTTATTTTTAGGGTAACTGAGATGACTCTTAATCCTGAGAGCCCTGAGGCTCAAACCACTGTAATAAGGCAGTGCTTGTAATATTCATCTATCATTAGTTAGATGAGGGTAAATCCCTTGATGAGCTGGACTGGAAGTGAGTCAGGAGATGAAGCAGGCTGATGCTCGTTCAGCCCTTCCTCCTGGGTCTGACAGCCTCTTCCTCTTGCTCTTATGAGGATTTTCTCTGATTTCTCCTCAATCTAACCTCTCTGCACCTCCTCCTCTGCTCCTCTTTGTTCTGTAAATAGACAATACATTCATACATTATGTTCTTGTAAGTGAGACAAGATCAAATGTACTTAGTGTACAGGATAACAGGATGATGCAGGAGTTTTGGAAGTGCAGCCTGCCAAGTGAGCCAAATAGATTATCTGTTATATTACGTGATTTCTCAAGGAGCACATTATTGCTTGTTGAAACATTTCACACTTGCTCTTATTAACGACACTTCACTTGGTGTCCATTTCTCCCAGTTAATGCTCCCTGTTAAATTAAATCACTTTCACAGTGACATGGAGGGATTTGGGCCTGCTATTTCATGCAGAACTACTTTTTTTGAGTCTGTGACGTTAATGTGCATAATTGTTGGACAAAGGTCTCAGCCAATGTTATCAAGACACCAAATGAGGTCATTCAGTATTGAAAGAATACTCCTCTTGGAGGTCCATGTGATGGAGCACTGAAGCCCGGGCTTAAAAAACATCCATTATCTGTGCTATATATCACTTTCAGGGTTGCAGGGGCTGGAGTTATGTCCAGCTGATGTTGGGTGTGAGGTGGGTTACACCCTTGACTGGTTGCCAGTTAATCACAGGACTAACATAAAGAGAGAGACAACCATTCACACACACATTGAAAAATTATTTAGAGTCACAAATGACTTATCAAGCACCCACACATGCACAGGATGGGATGACAGGACTTTCAGACCTCAAAATAGGTACACTATATTTCTACCACAAATCAACATGTATGAGCTCGGGATGCAACAACATTTTTCATCAGGATGACTTTTAACACACAAAGCAGCAGATAAATAATCAATCCATCAAAACAACAAAAGCTGTATTTGAATCATGTGTTCAAAACAAATCAGCAGTGAATATTAAGGTCCAGCGCATAGGTAACAGATTTGGAAACAACTTTGACTGACATATCTGTAGACAAATAAATGTTGCAACTTGCAAACATGGTGAAATGTTAGGGTATCTTATTTCAGTTGGTTAAAATAGTGATGGAACTGTCCCGAATCGAGACATATTGGTGTTTTTAAAATATTTGTGCAGACACAGGACCCAAGGCCTGAAACAGAATGGTCACAGGGTAATCTGGTAACCCTAGCATCGGGAGAACATGCAAACTCTATACAGAAAGGTCTCACCTGACCAGGGAGCTGAACCATCGTCCTTCTTGCCGTGAGGTACCAGCACTATCTGCTGCAGCCCCTAGAAAAACAAGTTTTAAAATCCTTGAATGCAGGGACTCTTTTCCAGTGTTTCAAGACAATCCATGAAAGACTTTGAGATGCTGGGATTACAAGAACTAAGCTTGTATGGGCGTCAGTGGCTCAGTCTGACAGTGCACTTGGCCAGTAATCGGGAGTCACATGGCCATGTGTCCTTGGGCAAGACACTTAATCCCAAGTTGCTCCCACTGCTGTGTCAGTGGCATGTAAATGGGAATGAGAGTGCGAGACTGTGTTGGTGGATACTGATGGATAACTGACCTAGAAACTCCAACCATCAGTGAGTGAATAGGTAAGTGTGACCTGCGGTGTAAAGCAGCTCTGAGTAGTCAAAGACTAGAAAAGTGGTATAGAAGCTCAAGTCCATTTACCATTTACCTTGAATTAACAGTCAGGTCTTGGCTGTTATGAGCACAGAAAAAATGAGTGTACTGAAAAAATGCTCAAACTAGCCCCTGACTGTTGCACCCCTCCATAAGGTTTACAAGCACTGGGTGATGAAGGCACAGAGGTGCGATAAGAAGAGCTGGGTCATTCTTGTGGTTTGAGATCGGTACAAATCTCAAAAAGCAAAAACCTTGACCTCTAAAGTCTAAGATCTAATCAGTTTGTCCTCGAGCTCTTTAGATATTTGGTTTACAAAAGAAGTTTTAACTTGAGACTCCAAGACCTTGACCCTTGACCTTGTACTTCCAAATTCGAATCAAGGTCACTCTCAAGTCAAAGCAAGAATTTACGAAAACTTTAAAAATTCATTCTTGAGATATTTCTTTCACAATCATGGATTAAACATGGGGCTCCATGACTTTTGTCCTAAAACGTCTAAAAAAATCTCTTGAATCTTTCTTCATAAATCATGTTTACAAGAATCCTACAGTCAGGGAGTCTTATGGATGGCCTCCGTCCTTTGCTAGTGACATGGAGGCATAAACTTGTATTGTTTTTACAAAACTTTCAAACAAAATAAATCGAATGATAAATTGAATGTCTGCAGTTTTTGTCTTTGACAACATACTCACATGTCCTTAATGGTTTATCTGACGTGAGTTGGTTTCATATTATATGAGGTTGTTCCTTGAGGAACTAACAACTTAGAATTTATGTTATGAAACTCTTCAAGTTTCTTTGAAACAACGTGCCTGAGATTTTTCCCATTAGCTCAAATACCATAACATGGACTACGTAAATGGACTTAAACTCATTTAGCACTTTTCTAGTCTTCCTCAAAGCAAAAGACTAATCAGCCTAGACTTCTTAGAGCACCTTTAAACCACAGGTCACATCTACCAATTCTGGAAAAATCCCTTTCACATTCCCACACTGATGATTAAGTTTCCATTTATGTTGTCCATCAGCATTTGCTAACACATCCACACCTTTTCATACCCACTTACACACCACTGATGCAGTAGTGGGGTCAACTTGGAGTTAAGTGTCTTGCCCAAGGATACATCAACATGTGACAGAGCTGGGCTCAAACCAGCAACCTTCAGATTACTGCTAGCAAGTACAACCAAACTAACCCACCAACGCCCAACAGAGTGAAAAAATCTCAAACGATTAAAACTCTGATCCATATGATACCAAAAGGTCCAGGGTTTATAAGATCAAGTCTCAACAAATGGATAAGGATCAGTATGATTAGAGAGTACAGTTGTACCTTTTGGCAGCATTTTGTCACTTCACTCTGAATAGAGATGCTAAGAATCAGCTGTGCTTTAACTGCAGACCGAAGCATCCATCTGACTCTTTAAAGACAAAATGTTGTGATTAAGCATTGTGTTATTTTAAGAAGGAGAAAGACTGCAACGAGTGTGGAGGAAATGAAATGAAATGAGGGGAGGATGACGGGGTGTTGAGATGTAAAAGATACAAACAGAGAGCGGAAGGGGACGTGTCACATCGAAGACAGACGAGGATAAAAACAAAGTCGAGGTGGGCAGGCAGAAGTCCAATAGAGCGTCTGACTGCGAGCTACACAGGTCAACCCTCCTCCAACAGCAACGAGCCAAGAAGGGGCTGGGAGACAGAAATAAGAAACATATTGTAGGATATCTGAGGGTCCATTAGAAGTCATCATAACCAGAGCCTGGCAGAGAACAGACGGGAAAGAAGTGCCTTTTTGTTGAGATATCAACTCTCCGCAGTGGTGACACTGAGTAAGTATTAACAGGAATTACAATATTTTACCATTATAATGATGACTTAGTACACTTATGGATTAAATGATAAATTATAGTAATGATAAACTCTCTGCACACTGTATTTGTACTACAACATGCCTTGCAGATTTTTGATCATATGTCTGCCTCCAAGCAAAGTGTATTTACGCCTCAGCTATACAAGTAATGTCAAGCTTTGTCAAGGTTTAAGCATGTGTTTCTTCATTTTTATTTTGTTTTGATTACTGTACACTTTTGTTCAATTTATTTTCCACAGTGTAGGAAGTTTTTCTATCTACTGCACAGAAGTTACTTGAGGCGATATTAAATTCCATACATAGATAACAATTTGTATCACATCATATTTTTCCTGTTTTTTTTGCCCCTCTGCAAACCTTTTTCATTTTCATTCTGTTTTTGTTATTATTATCATCATGCTTAATTATTATTATTATTTTTATTATTTGAATTTTGGCCATACTTGTCAGGCATATATGGTATATGCACACGTTTCTTTTTCTCTTTATGTGTTTGTACTTATTTCTTGAGTAGTTATTTTCCTGTTACTTTAATTACTTGATAACCAGCTGCTGTGACATCTCAGTTTCCAGCCTGAGTGGAACAATGTATATTTTTCTTTTACATGTTTCTGTCATTTTTAAATAAGCTATGGCATGTCTGATATATTAAGATTAAACTAGATCCTATTTCAGAGAATATGTTTTCTGTATATTTTTATTTTACAAAATTATATCAGACATCCTAACAAATTTTGCATAAATGACATAAATTAAATTAAACTAATACATAAGCATTTGTACTTAATAAACAAAAATGAATTAAAAAATACCTTATTTTAAGTCCAGGATTAATCTCTGTCCAAACTGTTGGGTTATACAAACAAGAAATTTTCTCAAGAGCAATTCTTGTGGGAGGCACCAAAGTTGATCTTAAAGTACTTTTTAAAAAAGTGCAACAGACTGCACTAAATACGAAGAGAAAATGCTGATTGATTTATTAATCTATATTAAATGATAGAAAGGTGAAAAAACTTGAGGGTTGTACCATCATACATCTACCATTTGCACAAGTGTTTCCAATGCATATCATTTTATTATTTTAAATTACATGTTTACAATATGGATATCTAGGGGGGGCAATTGACTGATTTTCCAGGGTTGGGGAGGAGGTCCAGACCCCTTGTCCCTCATTTGCCCCTGTGAATGCCACATTTGCATTAAGTGATGGCTACAACTTCTTCATGGGACTGATCTTTGCCTGGATTGATGGGTAGTTAGGTTTCATTTGACCTTAGTCCACAAAGAGCTGTCCTGATTTCTCAGACTTATTAGATTAGTTCTCAAATTTTAATTCCATCTTCACCTTTGAATGTTGTTTTGTTTATTGTGCACCATTGTTCAATTGATTTTGCACAGTGAAAACTCTCATATCTACTGCACTTGCTTAAGTTAATATTGAACCCTATTCAAGAAAAATGATTTGTATTAGAATATCCCTTTTTTTCTGGTTGTTTTTGTCCCCTAAAAAAGTGTTTTTTTTTCTTTATTTTCATTTTTTTCATTATTATTATTGTAATAATAATAATAATGTAATAATAATAATAATATTTTTTTTTTCTTAAAAAAAAATCATTATTATTATTGTAACAAAAAAGAAAAGACTTTTCAAATCTTATTTTTTTAGTTCACAACTTACACAAAAGAGAAGCAGACAAAGCAAGGACAAAGCAAATAATAAAAAAAAAGTACTAACATCCATCCATCCATTATCTATTCCACTTATCCTTTTTGGGGTCGCGGGACTGGAGCCTGTCCCAGCTGACACTGGGTGAGGGGAGGGGTACACCCTGGACTGGTCGCCAGCCGATAGCAGGGACACATAGAGAGACTGACGATCATTCACACTAACACTCATACTTACGGGCAATTTTGGATCACCGATCAACCTAATAAGCATGCTTTTGGTCTGTGGGAGGAAGCCAGAGTGCCTGGAGAGAACCCATGCATGCACGGGGAGAACATGCAAACTCCACACAGAAAGACCCTGCCTGACCCGGGGATCAAACCAGTGACCTTCTGCTGTGAGGCATGTGCATTACCTGCTGCACCACCATGCCGCCCACAAACAATAAACAAACAAACAAACATAAACATAACAAAGCCAAAAAAACACAAACAAGCAAAGACCCACAACCTGAACTCATACCCCCCCCACACTCAAGAGTGATCAGACCCTACTGTTGCATTTGTCGCTAATGTTCCTGTAAAAATCTGTAAAATCAAAGTCTATACTTTGAGTTTTCTCTTTACTCCTGTAGTAAATACTGTCCTAACAAAGAGTCCTCAGAGTTCATTTCACCATGGACTACTCATGTTTATTAGACAAGATTTTCTGAGCTCATCCAACACGTCACATTTCTATATTTTTCTTCTCTCTGTGCAGACAGATTCTGGACCATGAGGAGTGTTCGTGTGTGTTTCTGCCTCGCTCTGCTGCTGCCATGGTGTGTGAGGAGTGGCCCTGCCCTTACCAAACTTGATGAAGACTCACAGAGGGACATGCTGGCTGTTGACATCCTGAACCACAGTGGTGTTTTGAACTCATTGCTTCGCTCAGAGCACCAAGCCACGCTCCGCAGAGTGCGAGCACCTCGGCCGGCTCCCCAGGTGCCAAAGAGAGCCCAGCAGGGGTCCCGCTTCGCCCTGTCCCTTGATGTTCCCACAAGCATCCTCAGCGTCCTTATCGACCTGGCAAAGAACCAGGACATGAGGACCAAGGCAGCTGCCAATGCAGAACTGATGGCACGAATAGGAAAGAGGAAATAAGATGAGGATGATCGGATGGACTTAATGTCACCACACAGAGGAGTTCACTTCCCACATAGAGACTGAGTCCTGCTTAGAGTGTTAGTTCACATGAATACAGCTGCTGCAGTCGGGATCTTCGCCTCAGAGCAGGGACGGGCAACTTTGGTTACTCAGGAGGGCCAAGTCATTTTGTTCTCACTGCCATAGAGCCACATAAGATTCTTTATTTTCCCGAGTCTTTTTAAATTACAAGTAGTTATGTTAAATATTAAACCTACTTCAAATACATTACACCAGCATTTACATTTTAAAACTGAAATAATTTTTCAAAGTTGAATCTAATAAGATAAAAATAGAGTTAAAGGTGTTTTCAGCAGATTACTCATCAAGGACATAATTTACTAGTGTTTCAATTTTCTTTATTTGCATTTAATTTACTAGAGTGCACTTTTTTACTGAAACCATTAAAGGCTATTCTGTCCACTTATTCCAAAATGCATGCTTGCAATGAATGATTATTATAGAAATATTATTATTTTTTATTTTATAAAGCATTTAGTCTTGTGCAGGCTCATGTTTTTGTAGTCTGCTTTAAATCCCTACAGCAGATTTTGTTCCTGTCAAAAAGAACAAGGGTCCCTGAAAAAATTATGGGTGGAGGACGGGTGCTTGTTAAAACTTTAATAAAATTACCAGAATTCTAGATTATGACTTTAGTTTTAGGATTTGAACCCTGATTTTAAATGTCAATAACCTCAGATATCTTACATTGATCTCCAATTCCTTATTTCTTTTACACTTAAAATTCTGACTTTGAGCCCATACATTCTTTTATTTGTTTCACAGAAATTCTGATTATAAACTTTAAATTCCTATTTTTCATTACTAAGAATTCTGATTCTGATCTTCAAATTTAGTCTTGTCCATAGAGAATCCTTAGTTTGGGTTAAATTCATGATTATGTTTCGCAGGATTCTGATTTTAATCTCAAATTCTGACTTAATCTCTAAATTTTGATCATCCCACACAGAGATCTGATTTGATGCACATATTCTGAGTTTTCCTCTCAGAATCCTGACCTTGAACTCGTGAGTTTTCTCTCGTTATTCCTACTTTGATCTCAAAATTCTGACTCCGATCAACACTCTATCTTCAACCTTAGAATTTTTACTCCATCCCAGTATTCTGATTTTTTTCTCAGAACTCTGACTTTAAATTCACAATTTTGATTATAATTTAGGATTACTGTCTCTTATCTAAAAATTCTGCCTCTCATCATAAAATTATGTTAATATCAGAATTCCATTTTACCCAGATATTTGCCTGTTATCTCTGAATTAGTTTTCCCCAGAGAATCCTGTCTATGAATTAGTTTTTCCCACCTAACCTCAGAGTATTGATTTTGATCCCTGAACTCTGATTTTTGCTGTCTAAACATTCTGGCCTTAACTAAACTAAAAAATATTGTTTTTAATCTCATAAGTCTGACCTTGGTCTCCATTTATTTTAATTAAAGAATTTCAAACTTGATTTCTGAATTCTATTTTTCCCCTTTCTTTTGAAGAATTCTGAGATAAAAGTCAGAATTTATATAAACACATTTTTTTCAGAAGTCTGAGACATAAAGTCAGCTTTTTTCTTCCGTCAGAAATGAACAAAATATGAAATCTGATCCCCAAATCAAAATATTCTCCTATAGATTGTTGTAATGTTATTAGTTCACTGATAAGTGAATTCGGCTTGTGAATCATAGTTAGAGAGGAAGAGTTTTACGTGTGGCCCCCGGGCTGAAAGTTGCCTACCCCTGCTTTAGAGGTTAGATCTGATTTTATTTTAGAAATTACACTTGGTTTCACTCATGAAACAGAAGTGAAT
Organism: Cetoscarus ocellatus; assembly: GCA_037902135.1. Taxonomy (NCBI): domain Eukaryota; kingdom Metazoa; phylum Chordata; class Actinopteri; order Labriformes; family Labridae; genus Cetoscarus; species Cetoscarus ocellatus. The sequence continues at coordinate 1,627,397 of JBAMNC010000573.1, forward strand.
GCCAATAGTATTTACCATAACAACTTAAATACAAACAATATGTAACAATGTATGATGGAGCTGGTCTTTAGTCTCAGAAAAAAGCATCATCATCCATGGTCAGAAACTGTGATCAAGTTCTGAATCTCTTTCTTGTGTCTGTATGTGTTTATAGAGAAGGCTGTGCAATTAAATCCAACATTATCATCCTATTTTTTCTCAAGTCATTTCACTCTGCATTGATATCAGAACTGCTTAGTATAATTAGAAGCATCAGCACACCCATAAGCACAAATGAACAGCTCTTGGTCTCATAAGCCTGCAGCACCGTCTGATGTGTGATAGCAGAACAAAGACCTGGGCAGGATATTGACCTCTGAGAGAAGAGCGGGCCATTTCTATAGACCTTTGTTTAGCTAAAACTTGATAAATTTGGAAAACAAGTTGTGGCTATTTTAAGTCTGATGCATTATCAGCTCTTCATTAGTCTCATATCTGTGGCATGAATCATCTGTGCTCCTGCAACGAGCATGAAATGTGAAGCAACAGAGTGAAATAAACTGCTCATCTGAATCACATCTGAGTTTGTTCTTTGTTCAACTGGACGTGACCTGGAATTATTTCTTATATCACAGCGCCTGCTTAGACTTAACACAGTGTTTGCTGCACAGCAGACTTTCTTTGTGACTTGTCCCACACTGGTTACTTTTCCCTCGTCAAAAAACTGAAGGACTACAGGTTTGAAATAAGGTTTACAATGGACAACAGCATTCTTTACATCTTTTACAGACACAATCTAGAAATAAGGATAATGCTTTCAGTTGTTAAAAGCTCACTATTTCCCTCTCACCCTCCAAGAAGCTTTATTGGTTTCTTTAGTTGCTTTATGTTGCATGTAATCTTGATATCAAACCACTTTAGACAAAGAGTAACTCAATAAGACTTTAATTGATTTATAACTGTGATATTATAACTGTTTTAGAAATTGTAATCCATTGCCTGTATTACATGCAACTACTTACTGCCCAGCACTTGTTAAATTGTTTTATTTGGTTTTGTCCAAGTATGTATTCCATGTAGTATGAGTGGCTAGTCAAGAATTTGTAATTCACTTCTAATACATGATTAAATACAGTGTTGAAATGCACTTTCATAGTCCTGCATTCATTGTTAATATTCGGGAAAAACGTAATTGCTATTAAGTACAACTTACTTTTGTAATGAATGGCCTACAAAGATCTATTCAAATTTAATATTTAATCATAAACAACACATCCCATCTTTATGTTCCACATTTCTTGGTCTTTACTTACATGAAAAGTTTAGGAAGAGTACTTAAAACTCAAAATGTCATCTTTCAAGGTTAAGCATCCCTACAGGTCTGATCTTAAAATCACCTCTTGTCCAGTAATCAGCTGTTATTTTTTGTTTGTTTTCTTTTAGCCAAGAGCCCAACTGTAAAAATTTTCATGAAGTATGCATCAAGAGGGAGCACAAACCTCTGCCAGCAGCAATGTTCCAATTTCATTTCGAAGACGCTTCTGTCCAAAGCGACATACATCTGAGAGTAAGTACAACACAGTAAAGTAAGTGCAACAAACTGCTTCAAGTCTGATTGGACACAGGTCCTGCTTGTAGTGCTAGAGGCAGTGACATTTTTTCCAACAAAACAATAGGCAGAAAACCTTGTAAAATCTTCCCAGTATCATCATAATCATCATTGAATGAGGGATTCCAGGGAAACAGGAGCTGTTTTTGTCAATGTTTTGTAAGCCAGAAGCTGAGCTTTGAATTTGATCCGAGCTGCAACTGGAAGCCAATGAAGAGAGATTAACAGCAAAGTGACATGTTATGTTTTGAGCTGGTTAAAGATCAGATATGCTGCTGCATTCTGCATCATCTGTAATCAATTTCTGACATGCTCAGCTGAGGTATTATCAAAAATGTGGAAAATTGCGCGATAGCAACAAAACCTTAACCTAGAAGTTCTCTGAGAGCACAAATGTCTGACAAGGTGTGACCAATGTTGTTGGGTGAGCTATTATTGAAATTGTGGGAAACTGAGCTATTGTCCAATGTCAACAAGTTCTTCAGAAAAAATCCTGGAACCATATCCAGACTTGGATCACCACCAGAACCTAATCACTTCTCCCTTGTGCCATGACCAACATTACCTGAAAATGTCATCAAAATCTGCAGTGAACTTTTGGCAAAATCTAGCTCACAGACAGACAAAGGGACAAACAAACAAACATTCCCTGAAGGTTTTTGAGTTTATCTATCATACATGTATACAGACAGACCCCTGCCAAGAGATTTCTGACGTTATTTGCTGAGTTGTTGGTGAAGATGTGGAAAATTGCCCTATCTTGCCAAGTTAACCAATACTTGTAAAAAAAAAAATCCTGGATCCACATCTGGATTCAGATCACCACTAAAATATGATCACTTCTTCCACAGCCTAAACATAACCTCCTTGGCAGAGGCAAGTTGACTTTGTTGATTTTTTTTTTTTTTACAGAAAGTGGGTGAGGATATCTCATTAATAGGAGATGGTGGGTCCTGTCCTGAGCTAAAAGCAAACACAGCCACTGGTTTGAATCCAAATCAGAGTATATATATATATATATATATATATATATATATATATACATATATATATATATATATATATATATATATATATATATATATATATATATATATATATATATATATATATATATATATATATATATATATATATATATATATATATATATTTAACAAAAAATACATATGTCCTCACTCTAACTGAAGGCAACAAACCGCTAAATTTTTGTCCGATCATCCAAGAAGAGTAAAGCTTTGTCCACCACACAACAGCGTCAGAGTCCAGTGAAGTCACCATCATGATGCAGTGAAAACAAACTTTTAACTCTGCTTTATATAACAAGTCCAGTCCTGTGAGAAACCCTAATCTTCATTTAGCCCACTCAGTTTGTGTGAATTAGCTTCACAGATTAATCTTGGCTTGTGTGTTTCTGCTACAGTTGCTCCTGTTACAGGGTGCAAAGTTGGACTTAAACTGTTCCTAACGCCTCCAACAAATGTTCAGCCTCACAGCTGTTGCATAAGCATATTCTTGGAGAACAAATCATTGACTATTGGTGAGTGTCATGTTGAATGAATTAATAAAAATATATGTCTGACCTAACACTCAGTAAAAATATAGTTTTGCAGTAAGAACCACTGACTGTAATATTCTTTTTTACCATGAGATAATGTATCTGGAATATTAAGATTAAGAAGATATCATAATTATATTTATTTATTTGTGAAAAAATAAATAGTGGAGAAAATCAAATAATACTGATATTAGTTTGGTCCCAAATCAAAAATATAAATTAATTAATTAATAAAAGCATTTGCTTTGACAATTAAGAATTAAACTTTGTTTCTCACTAACTAAATTTGCACAAATAAAATGAACATTTGAATGGATGGGTCAAACTGGCAAGTGAAGGATAAGGACAGGAGCATCAATACTGCAGTATCAAAGTATTGATACTTTTCCTAGTAGTCATTTGATATTGAATATTTCAATAAAACATCAATAGCAACAGGGTACGCCAACAAAATGTGTATCTTTCCTCCTCTCTCAACTGCTTTCAGTCTTCCTTCCCCTCTCCATGCCAGGACATGCTTTCCAGTCCAGTGACTGCAGAGACAAAGCAGATGTACTGAACTGCACCCAACTGCAACTGAGAGCTTACCACAGACACATTACATACTGTAGTTGAGAAAACAAGTGGTTTTTATCATGGCTTATATTTCTGTTCAAATATGACAAATGGCTTAAATATCAAAATTGTATGAAATGAATTATTATGTAGCTCCAAAAGAGAATTGTGTTTTTATATATGAGCCTATCTCTGGTCTTTGTGACATTTATAATCATCTAACAAGTTTTCAAATTTTTAGAGCAACACCTACATATGTGGAAGTATTTTAGGGGCCCTGTGGTCCTAACCCCCTGAGCTTAATTCATTAGACCGCCTGTCATAAAAACAAGAAATACATAGATATTTTAGAAATTTTTCAAAACTTTGTTTAAAACTGAAAATGTTATTTCAAACTGAATTCAAATTTTTATACCCAAATTTAAGAGGTCATAAATTAATTAAGCACAACATTTAACCACTAAAACTTTTTATTCTGTTAAGCAATGCAAGTAAATAACAGTATTCGACTTCTTAATAAAAAAATGATGTGCTTTACTATTTTTTCTGTCTTATATTGTAAAACAGTACATTTGAAAAGTCATGGATAACAATAAAAATTGTCTTTTAGCATTTAAAAAAGAATTTCAGTCAGATAGCTTATTACGGATGTTATAATCATTACAGAAACATTAAAATGATTTTGATAATTACTAATATTGTTAGGTGAGGGCATAAACCGTCCATGGGTGGTCTTATAAATTTCTTAAGCACTGTTCAATTTTTGAATAAGAAGTTGTGAAGTAAGATTTCTCTATCCTATATATCAGTTTTAAATAAAGAATCTTGGGGGTAATCCTACCTTTTGGTCACTCATACAGCAGTTCTGTCTTTTGTCCACTGGATGTCCCCCACTTTACAGTTATTAGACTAAAGTTTTGTGAAAGTCTTAAAAAGCGCAGAGTACAGGTTTGAACAAGGGTTTGAACTAGATCTCTGCAGGATAAATAAGGGTTTACCATCCAGCGCCAGCATCAGGGCAGGAAGAGAAATGATCCAAAATGGCGCCGGATGGAGCTGTCAATCAAGCTGACACAGGTGATGTTAATCCGCTGTATCAGCGCGTGCCTATGTAGACCCTTTTCACAGCAGCGTCAGAGTGGAAAAAGTAAGTCCTTATGTTTAATGTTTATGGTTTTTACTTGGTTTTATCAAATATAAGAGGTGTTATCAAGTTGCTTTGATGGTCGAGGCTTGTTAACCAATGACAAGGTTTAGGTTGATGCTGGTAAAAAACAAAAACAAGCCTATCATTAATAGCCATCCTTGTCCATCTGCTTTTGAAAATGAATATAAAGTGGAAAATATGCAAAGATAATACCTCCTTCAACCTCAGAATCTGACCTCTTTACCAAAACTTTTACTTTTAAGTATTGTGAAATTCAATGTGATTTCTAACCAGGGGTGGAAAGAGTGCTTAAGTAGACCCACAGAACTCTAGTATGTAAAATATATAATATAATATATAATTTTTAATTAAGCACAAGTAAAAGCAGCACTGTATGAATTTAATCAAGTGGTATTTAAAAAGTAACTCTTTTTAAATAAGCTCAAATTACTGAGGATTTTGAGTACACTTTTCTGTGTCATGAGGAATGGAGTGTGGTGAGACACTGAGATCTCTTTTAGTGCACTGTATAGCAGGGATGGGAAACTTTGGCTACCAAGAGGGCCACATGAAAATTATCCTCATCATCAGAGGACCATATAATTGGATTTGACATCATAATCGCTCATCATTTAACAAAAGGGGTGATATTTATTGCTGTCATGAGAAATGACGTATCAGTATTTATATACATGTAATGTATATAAATACTAACCTGACATGCCAGACGGACAGGTCCATGTATCCACCACGGAAATATCACTAGTCCTACAGGATTTCATACAATAAATCAGGCAGGTCCATCTGCTCTGCAAGGTTATACTTATACTGCATGAAAAATTGAACCCCAACAGCAAAGCAAAATACACAACAAATTTAAAAGTATAATTTGAAAAATACAACAAAAGTTAAAGTACACAATAAAAATAGAAACACAACACAATAAAATAACAAATTGACTAGAAAACAGGACAGTGAACAAATAAACAACGCATTCAAAAATGAAATGGCAAATACAAAACAACTAAGAATACAAAACAGTGAATAAGAAAACACTGCAACAAACAAGGAAACATTAAGAAAACAAAACACCTACAACCCCCCCCGCCCCCCCCCAAAAAATACAAATGAGATATCAACAATTAAAAAACACAACTAATACATTCAACAACACATCAGAAAATCCAGCAACAAATTAAAAAATGAAAACTTCATAAAAAACAAAGCATTTTAAATATATGACAACAAAATTAAACCAAAACAAGTAGAAAATATAACATGAAGCGAAACTTTACAAATCAGAAAACAATTTTATTGGTATCATTTTTAGTGATGTTTTTGTTGTCTTATTTTTTTTTAATATGTTTTCCTATCTATTGTGTTTGTGTAATTTGTTGTTGTGAATTTTGATTTGTTGTCAGGTTTTCTTGGTTTCTGTCATGTTTTTGCACTACAGGGCTTTTATAATTCAATGTTTGCTGCTTGTTCGGATGAAATGAAATCGAAATTTAAGTCATTTTGTATCAGGGAGTTAAGGCTCTCGCCTTTGTCCTGAAGAAGATTGGGAGGCCTGAACTTATGGGACAAATCAGATAGTGGCGGAAAGCAGATTTACGCCACTATTTGATACTTTTTAAGCCAAACCTTTATTTTTTGCTCAAACCTTCTGTATGTCTTTAAGGGGCACATATTCATAATTTGAGACTCCTTAATTTCGAAGTTATTCACAAACTTTTCAGCCAACAACAAGGCATTTCTGCCATCACAACATTCAAACAGGGTTATGAATTTAGCTTGTGTAGGACAACATCTTTAACCTAATTCTGCACACAAGTTCAAGTTAATCCAGCTAATCTCTGAACAAACAAATTTTTTTGCCCTAATTCTTAAGTAGGAATTAGGTCCAATGAAGCCTGTTTACATGAGTTGGTACCATTTAAACTTCATAAGTAAAAAAAAAACTGTATTGCCACTGTATTTGTTTTACCCAAGGTACAGCTTGAAGTAGAGAGGAAAGTGCATTTGGGCAAACTGCCTCTGTATTTTAAACTGACTACTGATTTAAAACTGTAATGTAGGGCTCTCACAGGAGGGTCAGTGGAATACTTCATGGAGAATTACACAATAAATCTGATGGCTACTGCGAGCTCACAGTCATCAGAGCAAAGTTCACAGAACAAGTGGTGCAAGAAGTAGCAACGAGAGAGAGAGAGCGAGAGTACTGTATTCAGTTTAGTCATCAAAACGGAGTTCAGAGGAGCGCTGCTAAGAGTCCACTGTGAGGATAATATTCAGGACAGCAGCTGGTGAAGAACATCTCTATATCTGTAAGATCATTTCCTTTGTATGTATTACTTTTTTAAAAACTGAATCTGCTACATATAGTTAAAACTATTTTACGCTTCCTTGATAATACCTGTTCTCCATGGATGCAGTGTATTATTGGTATAATATCAGCATCATCAGATAACAGCTTAAAATGTTGATTATTGGTATTGGAAGATAGAAAAATTTTTACTGATGTTTGTACCAACACATTGGCCATAGATAATGGCAGAATGTACAAATATACTCGGGCTGAGTATTCCAGCAATCTCACAATTGTATATGTATCCCGATTCAAAGGCCATAATACAGTATATATTGTGATAAATTATATAGCTTCACCTTGTACAGAATTTTGTCCTTTTTGTTGAAAGCACTGACCTCTGAGGCATCCCTGTCAATAAGCCGTATGAATCAGACACTCCTCCCTGCCAGTTGACCTATTTACAGTATGGTAATATATCATAATATATTGTACTGTATATTGTAAAGCAATTTGTATCGTATCGCTAGATTCTTGCTAATACACACCCCTATTGGCATGGCAGAAAATAGCTCAGAAATGTGATTATTAGTGTCAGCAGATTTGAACATTTGTGATCTTTATAACTAATTCAATAGCAAAATATATCAGCAAAATACATTGCTATGTCGGCTTAATGCACAAATGTGCCATATTGCTTCCCCCTATCATCACTCAACGTTTACATTAAAAAACAATACTGGATCTATTTTTTTTATAGAATCAGCTGTTTTTTTCTTCTTTTTAACACTAACAGACTTTCACAATGGAAGTTATGGGTCATCTCAAGTATAGTGGTGATTTGGTGGTCTCTTAAAATGTGTATGTATCTGTAATGGTGTCTTATTGGCAAAAAATACGTTTGGGAATAATGTCAAAAATTCAATATTGTGCTTCCCTCAATGTTGTGCATCCCTCTTTTCAGCAATATTGTTGTTCACAATGTTATTTTCTTCTATGCTGCAACATGTCTAATATGGTGGATGAATTCTCAGATGGAGTATGCCATGAAGTCCCTCAGCCTTCTGACTCCATCGTCCCTCTCCAAGTAAGAGCGCAGCTATATTTGCCCTTTAACTTGTTGCAGAAAATGAAATTTAGCTGGATTTTGTTTATCACTCCCTAGGTGTGTTACAGCCAGTGCCTCCATGACCCAGCAGCTCCTGGCCGGTCGGGGTCCTCGACCAAAGCCCTTCAGGGTCACTAATGCAGACCGCAGTGTGAAGAAGGGCATCATGGCAGAAACGCTTGAGGACCTGATGAACAAGGTGATGAGAATGTGTGCGAGGTTTAAAAAGCAGAGGGTTTGTGACTTTGAAACTGCTCTACTCAAGGTGAATTTATTCAAGAGCAACCTGCAGTTTCATGTATCATTTCATGGATGAATTTCACATCATGAGAGAGAAAAGCTCTTGAAAATTGACTTCCTGGGTATCACTGAGTTAGGGCTGAATGATACTGAAAATAACTGACATTGCAATATTTTTTTGTTTGTGTGATACATATTGTAATAAGACAAAAGTATGCACCAAATTATTTATGTTCATTAATATGTAAATGATCCTTTTAAGGAGATTAAAACATAAGATAAGAAAAGATAAAATATATTTTTCTTATGAAGTCTGGTGCAGTGTTATGCTTTTATTTTGATGGCCAGGCTTACTATCTACCAACATTAAGACTGGATGTAAGAAGTTCTGTAGGCAAGGTGGACGTCATGCACAGCCTTTGACTCAACTACCTTTAGCTGGAGAGGGCACAAGGTATGAACAGAGAATCATTTTCAGTATGTTTACCCCAGCCAAGTAGTTTATATTTTAGCTGCAGCTTGTCAATAAATCAATCAGTCAGTCAGACAATCAATCTTTGTTTGTTTGTTTATCCATCTGTGCCAGCTCTCAAGTTTCAGGGAATGTTTTTTATGGCACATTTCTGGAAGGACTGATTAGATTTTGGTGTTGATCAAAAAACAGATGTGGACCCAGGAGTCTTTTAGAGAATTTGTCAAAACTGCGAGGTAGGGCTGTTTTCCACATTTTCAAGACAAACGTTCCTAACTAGAGGTCTTTTTAAAACACAAACCTCTGCCAAGACAATTTTGACATTGGTTGCTGAGTAACAAGTAACAATGCCCTATCTCGCCATATTAACAGATACTTAAAAACATCCTTGATCCCCAATCTAATTCAAAATACAGCCTAAATCTAATCACGTCTTCTTGTGCCATGACCAATATTCTCTGAAAATTCCCTCAAAATCCATTGAGAACTTTTTGAGTTATCTTGCTCACAGACAGACAGACAGACAGACAAAAAATGCTGGGTAAAACATAACCTTCTTTGCTGACATAAGCATGTCGGAAATATTGGACTTGTCGTGTAGAGCTGGGTGTATTTTTTGGGAGTTGTGTGTTATGTACGTGGTGCATGAGTAGTGTAAAGTATGTGTGTGTGTTTAAAAGTTAGCTTAGCCTAGCTCTCTGCTTGCCTTAATTGCTTGTAGTTTGTAAGGATGTGAACTGGCTACAGGTGTGTCATTGTTGAATTTTAACATGGCTTTGAGGCTGACATGCAGGATTTAACTTGTACGCAGTTTATGTTGGCGTAAATCAGGCTTCCACTGTTCGCCATCAGTTTGTCCAAAATGCTGCTGCTTGTCTTTCATCAGGTACTCAAAAGAGGGAACGTATCACTCACATCTTGGCCTTTCTCCTTTGGCTGTTTGTTCATTTTAGGATTAATTTCAGATTTTATGGTTTGTTTTTGAGTCTTTTAATGGATTCTCACCTCAATATATCCCTTATCTCTTAAAAATTTACACTTCGTCATGATCTTTGAAGTCTGTGGAGCAGCTTCTTCTTCTTGTTCCTAAGACTAAAAGCTGTTCTGTTGTGGCCCCTAAATTATGGAACAACTTATCTGTTGAAGTCAGAATGTCCCTCACCTACTTTTAAGTCTCATCTTAAACTTACTTTTAGTCGTTGGCTTTAGATTCAGCATAAGAGTTGTGTGGTCCCTATTGTATGTTTATCTTCTGAAGATGGATTTTGACAAATTGTTGTGTGTCATGTGTTTGTATCTATCGTGTGTTTTATGTGCTTTTTGTATTTTATAATTTCATTGTATTTTATCAATTGGTTTTTAATGTTTTATTTATTTTAATTTTCATTTTATTCTATTTCATTTCTGCTTGGTTGTCACTGTACAGCACTTTGGTAAACTTATTGTTTTTTAAATGTGTTATATAAATAAGGTGGATTGGGTGAGGTTTGTGTGGTTATATGTATGATGAATATTAACAATTTTATAATTTTTGTTATCTTTTTGTTTCCTTTCTCAGCTTTTGAGGTGTGTTTGTCTGCACTGTATGGTTTAAAGAAAAATAAAAAGTCAGATTAACCACTTGTATCAAGCAGTTCCAATTTCTCCAGCTGGGTTGGCTACAAATCCAGTTTCAATTTAAGCTGCACTTTTTCTTATCTCAGTCTTCATTTACATCATATTCTAACTCATGTCCTTCATATGGGAAGCCAGTGAGTGGCTTAAGCCTCAAACGTTTGTCTATGGCTTGTTATTAATAAAGTTATAATACAGTATTATCCCAAGAAAGTTGTACCTTGAATTTTGTAGCCAAATAGAAAAAGTCAAATCTATTTTTTTCAAGTTTCAAGAAGTGAGAACAAAAAAGACTGATCTTTAACAGCTGTGTTAGTTTTAGAGTGAGTGCAGGTAAATGAGGCCCAAAGAGAGGTTAAAGCTGGAGGACTTCTATGAGTACAACGATCTACACTTGGACAGGACTCTGACTCACTTTTTACAGCTGCAGCATCTGTTTCATTAAGCATGATTCAGACCCATGTTGGCTAAAGTTCACACTCTCTGATCTCTCTCATGCTGCTCCATCTACAAATAGCATGCTGCATCTGAGTTTTCTATTTGGCCCACTTGACTTTGGCTTATTTATTGATTAAGTTATTTTTCCCCCTCTGCCCCTCCTCTCAGGCCAGTAAGTCATTCAGCGTGCCGTGTATCAGCGCTTTGCTGTTGGAGGAAGACGGCACAGGAGTGGACACTGAGGACTTCTTCCAGACTCTACCGGAAAACTCTGTTCTCATGGTGCTGGAGGAGGGACAGGCGTGGAGTCCAAACACAGTAAGACAATGTTTAAAACTAACCGACCACTAGATGGCAGTGCTGCTCAACTGCCACAGCTTTATGGAGGTACATTTATTTATGTTTGAATCCTCATATTTGCTCAGTATGCCTGATATTAGTGTCTCTGTGATGGAGTTACCGAACAGATGAAGAATAATAAAACATTCTCCAATACAGCATCATGAATATAGATGATTCACATCTCTGCTGGCTGATGAATAAGTCAGACTTCACAGAGAAACGTAATCAGCAAATTTTTTTATGCTTCATTCTGAATAACAGAGGAAAATGTCAGCTATTGTGCAGAAGTGGAATACAAAACAAACATCAGAGATTAGTTTCCCTCCCATTAATTTTTCAGAGAAAATTCAGAGCTTGGTGAATATTGATGTGACCTGGAGGTATTATCATGACTGAATTGTTGTAGCCCAAAGCAAAGAATAATTTACATAGAGATTGATTCATAGTCGTTTACCTCCTTAGAATGTTTAATCTGAGGACCTCGCAATGATCTTGTGTCACAAGTTATGTTAACATGAATACAAAATGAAATGAAAAAGTATGGGGTTGAAATAACAGGACAACAAGCTGCTCCCTCAGACAAACTTCTGAGAAAATACCCAGAACCATAACATCTACTAATAATGCTTCCTATATTAGGACTAGATTCTGGTCAATTCTCAGCAGGGATGCACAACATTATTGGTATTGGCAGATATTGGCCTTGAAAGTTTAATACTGATATCGGCTGTTATTGTACATTTTTCCAATATTTGCAGCCAATATATTGACAAAATACACAAATGTACCATCATGCTTCACCCAATCATGAGTGAGTTAAATGTTGTTTTTCTTGTTTTACATCTGTTTCTTGCACAAATCAACTGTCATATTGAAAGCAACTAGTCAGTTTTTGTAAAGTAAAGACTTTGTTTTCTTGACAAAATCATGCTGACATCAGCAATAATGAGTTTAGAAATTTCTGGGAGAATGTCCTTTGGACAGATGAGACAAAACTGGAGCTTTTTGGCAAGTCACATCAGCTCCATGTTCACAGATGCCAAAATGAAGCATACAAAGAAAAGAACACTGTAACTACTGTGAAACATGGAGGAGGCTCAGTTATGTTCTGTGGCTGCTTTGCTGCATCTGGCACAGGGTGCCTTGAATCTGTGCAGGGTACAATGAAATCTCAAGACTATCAAGGCATTCTGGAGTGAAATGTGCTGGCCAGCGCCAGAAAGCTTGGTCTCAGCCTCAGGTCATGGGTCCTTCAACAGGATAATGACCCAAAACACAGCTAAAATGAATGAATGAATGGTTAAGAACAAAACATTGGACTATTCTGAAGTGGCTCTTTATGAGCCCTGATCTAAATCCTATTGAACATTTGTGGAAGGAGCTGAAACATGCAGTCTGGAGAAGACACGCTTCAAACCTGAGACAGCTGGAGCAGTTTGCTCATGAGGAGTGGGCCAAAACACCTGTGAACAGGTACAGAAGTCTCATTGAGAGTTACAGAAATCGCCTGATTGCAGTGATTGCCTTAAAAGTTTGAGCAACAAAATATTAAGTTAAGGGTACCATGTTTTTTGTCCAGGTCAGTTTCATTATTTTGTTTTTTAAAATGATTCTGTTGAACCACAATTCAAAAGCAATGTCTGATTTTCATTAGTTAATTTTCAGTTATTTTTTTTTTTGTTACTTCTGTCAGTTTCAAGTTACTTCAGTGACCATTGTGGGTTTTTATTTTTTTAACGGAAGGCTACCAACAATTTTGTCAACGTGTGTACATCACTTGCAGCAGTGAAGAGAGAATCCCCATTAAGAATGACTCAATCAGCTTGAATGAATATTGCTCATGTAAACGTAGTTATTGTTATTTTCCTCTCCAGTCCCCTCTCTTTGTCTCACCGAGCAGGAGGGGCCTCATGCTGTTATTTTGATCACTTTACTGGCTGCAATTGTGCCAGACCTCGGTACCTGCCCCCTGTTCACCTGACATTGTCTCCTTCCTGTTTCTCCGCAGAATGTCATCTCTAAAAATCAGCTCAGTGAGTGCAGCCTGCAGCACCGGACAGATGTTGCCAAGCTGACCTTTGACCTTTACAAGAACAACCCCAATGATTTCATTGGCTGCCTGAATGTCAAAGCGACCCTGTATGGCGCTTACTCCCTGTCCTGTGACCTGCGCTGTTACGCCGCCAAAAAAATTTTGAAGTGAGTTGAGGAGCCTGCCAAATGTTTACCTGTTGTGTGATTGAAGGTAGCTCTTTTTTCCTCTCTATAAAAGCATTTTCAAATACACTGAGGGAACAAGCATCATCTTCAGTATTAGTAACATACAGTTAAAAATAAGAATTATCAGTTTTAATGAGTTTCCAATCCATTTACATTAATACTTCACTGGAGTCTGTGGCCAAACATTTACTCAAGTAAATAACTTTAATTTGACTTCTTTAATCAAGAAGTAATAATATGCTTCGCTTTTTTTCTGTTTTTTTGTAAAACAGTAAATTTGAAAGTTCATGTGTAACAATAATTATATTTAGGCATGAAAACATTTTGGTAAATGAGCCTCTGCGTACTTGTGTTTAAACCATCACAGAAATGTAAACAAAAAAACATTTTGCATCATTATTTGATATAACGTAATACCAACATCACAATGTAATAATAAAGTCCATTAGGTAATTGTGGGGGCAAACACAAACAAAAAAAGCATCTGACTAATTGACTGATCGACCCAATAGTTGATGACTAGTCAGCGATAGAAACAGTCATTAGTTGCATCCATAATCAGAATTGGCTTCATTACCCAGGTATGCAAAAAAGGGCTGCTCAAATGTGGCAAAAATCAGAATGGCAATAATTCAATAGATGTTCAATATGAGATCACGATTATGAAACATGATTACTTGCTGGTTTAAAACACAGGCCATATGCTTTCATTGAATGTGTATGCTTTTATTGAATATTATTTTTGATATAGAGTGTTCGGCAATACATAAAAGTATACTTGTAAAAATACAAATATCTCAAAATAATGCTACTAATACAAGGAAAACAGAAGAAAGTTTGACATGCACGTGGCACAGCAATCTATTTATCTTAACTACTCAGTTTTCTCAGGGTCGGGGATTGAAGTTACATGAAGAGCTTTGGGTGGCACAACAGACAGCAGGGAAAGAATAATGGGGATCCATTATAGGTAAACAGTGCAAAATATAAACAAGATATAGAAACAGAACAGCTGCAGCAGGTCCAGCAGTCTTTCATGCATCGCTGCATGTTCTCATGGCAATGATAAACCGTGTCTGTCATGGCAGTAAAAACCATGAAAAGGTCTATCAAGAGTATAAAAATAAACAATGTCTTGCGTTAAATCACTTTAGGAAATATCTGAGGTAAAGCTAGCATTTAGCCAAAAAACATACTTAACATAGAATCAGTCAGGGGCATGGTGGCACAGCAGGCAGTGCACCTACCTTACAGCAAGAAGGTTGCTGGTTCTATCCCCATGTTAGTCAGGGCCTTTCTGTGTAGAGTTTGCATTTTCTCCCTGTGCATGTGTGGGTTCCCTCTGAGCACTACGGTTTCCTCCACAGACCAAAAACATGCTTTTTAGGATAATTGGTTCCTCTGAATTGCCCTTGGGTATGAGTGTGGGTATGAATGGTTGTCTGTCTCTTTAGGTGGCCCTGTGATTGGCTGGCGACTGGTACAGGGTGTACCCTGCCTCTCATCCAATGTCAGCTGGATAGCGCCCCCCCCAGTAAAAAAAGGATAAGTGGTGTAGATGTAGATGATAGATGGATAGATGGGTCAATTTTACTGATTAAGGAAATCCATTCCCTATTTTTCTCATATTTTACTTGTATCTGAACAGATGGGAGTTAAAATTACAAAATCTGTTAATAAAAAATCTCATTTTGCCAAGTTACATGCCCTGTGCATTATCCAAGGATAAAAGACCTTAAAAAAACAAAACATGCACGCCCCATTGACCACTTAGTCGTGATGGTTAATGTGATTTTCTTCTCACAATCTCTTTGTGTCCAGGGAGGCTCTGCGATGGACCATCTTCTCCATGCAGGCTACAGGCCACATCCTGCTGGGCTCCTCATGCTACATCGAGCAGCTGCTGGAGGAGGAGGTGGCAGAGGAGCAAGCAGAGAGGAGCCTCGCGCTGCCACAGGAGAGCATGATCAGGCAGCTGCAGGGGATGCTGCTGGGGAGGATATCCCACTGATGATGGACAAGAGCTTCCATGAGTGCAGAAAACACATCCATTCTGAAAGAGACAAAACATAGGAGAAAAAGTTATTCTGTGAAAACAGTTGAATATTGAAGACTCTTCAGTCACTTTTGCTTTGTTACATTTCCTTGCCACATATGTACATAGAAGTTTGTTCTCAGAAAGCACTTTTACTCACCATTGTGTAACCTTATCCTCTAAAGATGAATAAATAAACCTGACGCTTTTATTTTTTGAACTCTATAAGTCAGTTTATGTGTCCATAGGGTCCACCAGTGGTCTTAGATTCACAGTGTCAGCCCATTAAGTGAGCTTTTTTTGTGTGTGTGTGTGTGTGTGTGTGTGTTTGCGTGCGCGCGTGTGCACATGGTTCCTGGTCTGCGTAATTGGCAACAGGTCCAGCTGTCTCTCCCACGCCTCTCTAATTGTCCCTTGGTCTGCACTGCCCTGTCAGCTGCCGCCTGCCTCTGCTTCGGAAAACCAGAGTTGGGGAGCGAGGAAGAGCAAGCAGCTGCAGGGAGCGAGGGTCGGAAACAAAGCATTACTCTAAGAGCAAAGAGAGAAAGAGATGATGATTTTGGCTGGAGAGAGAAGTGCCTCTTGGGCCATCATGTCTTGGAAGGTGTACACAAAACAATGAGTGCAGATTTGAACCGAAGGGACTGACTGATAATATATCTTGAACAACATAAATGTCAGGGGCATGGATATTCATTGGGTCGAGGCTCCTCTTTTACATGTGCTTGTTTCTTTTCATGCAGAAGAAAATATTAAAACCATAAAAAAACACAAGTGGTTCCATCTGATTCATCCACATTTATACAAAATACAGTGTGAATGTTTTGTAAGACAGAGATGCTTTTAGAGTGAATTTAGAGGGTGAATAATGGGCTGATTTCTCTCTTTTGTATTCTCTTCATGTCAAATTAAAACTCCATATGAATGGTGACCCATATTTGCACACCCACATGGTGCATGGTGTTAAAGTGAACAGTTTGTGCTGTTTCTTTGTGTGCATTAAATGAGTCATGAGATGCATGCTGACCATCTCCTGCTGTAATGTACACTCAGTGCAGTTTACTCTGAATAGGGCTTTTGTGATTATGAATGTGTTGAAGTGCAGCCATACATTTTGTGATTTGGACTGGTTTGTACAGTGGCATGCTGATGAGCGTGTGTTTTACACATCTATTTGAACAAAGGTTTCATACTTTGATTTACTGACTGTGTGCATAAAATAACCCGCCATGTGCTGTGGTTTTCTTGTTTAACATTGAAGTTATAAAATTAAAAAAATGCTGTTCGTTTCAACTGCTGTCACTGAAGGTACAACATTTAAAAAGATGAACAAGCAAACAAGGACATACCATGTTGTCTGTGTTTGAGCTACTTTCAGAACAGGTGCTTTTGGCGGTCAGACAAGGATGTGTAACCTTGCGGTGCAGATGGATCAGCCTGATTTAATGTTCGTAATCAGGCAGACAACTGTGAGCGAGCCCATGTCGACGAAAAACCCTTGGGATTTTTCACTGGATCATTGCTGATAATAAAATTATGAAACACTTCTTTTCTTTGTGGTAATCTTAACAGACAAACCTAGCTTTCATGATTTTTTAAGCTTAAACATAATCGGCGAGAGTGAAAAGTTGTTATCTAGCTGCTATGGGACTACAACGTGGCGGCTCAACTTAAAAGCAACTACAATATTCCCAATGTATGATGTTTTGTTGAATCCTTTTGTTGAGAGTTCACTCATAATCAGGTGACCTGATCAAGTTGGTCCTCATAGCTGTGGCAGTAGTGTGTGAATCACTGATTATTAACAATCAGAAATGCTGGGTGTCAGGTCGTTGTGCATTAGCAGTTAGTGTGCAACCTTTGTTAAGCACACAACAATGGTTTAAGATTCAAAAGGAGGCCACATCAGATGCATTTTGTTATTTCCCACTGGACACGTGCATGTGTTCACCACAAACCTTATTTCCGGTATTTATCCAGAACTGGTATTCTAAATCCCATGCACTCTAGAGGGGTTGGGAACCAGAGAGTGCTAAATGCTACTCACTAACACATTTTGGACTCTTTCCTGCACCACTCAATATGGGGTGTAAAAAACAAGTGCAAGGTCATCTGTTTTTCCCACACATTAATATTATTAAATGACAGCTCGGGGAACATTACCTGGTCTTTCCAAGGGCCCAGTCATTTCTGTGGGCGAGCCTGGGCATGACTGGAGGTACAGTATCTTGTAGCATTTTAGTTCTTCCTACTGTCCACAATCTATTTTGTGAGCTACTTTACATTGATACATAAAAAGTTTGTCTTGAAAATGCAAAAGTAAATCTTAAAATCTTAAAACTTCTCCCCTATCCCCTTTATTTTTATTTATTTATCTTTTTTTGCATAGCCTCGAAAAGCTTGTCCTGGATCTATCAACAGTAAGACTTTCCATCGACCCCTGACTTCGATAATTGGACTTTTCATGGATCATCGAGACTTTGAGACTACCTCAATGACTACAGTGGCAGGGAGCGCTGTAGTTTTTCGTACCTGTGCTTCAGTGCATATTTGGCACCTCCCTCTTCCTTTCGTTAGTTAGCCTACTTGATGCCATTCAGCAGTTCTGTCCATGCACTCTGTCCATCAGAGCAGCTGCAGCTCTCTGATGCTCCTGGTGGAGCTGCTGCTGTTGCTGCTGAGCATGAGCTCGGCTGCTCCACAGCACACACGGAGAGCTTCCCATCAGCGCACAGGTTGCGGACATGGACTTTTAGCGCACGACTTGGGTTGAACAGGTAAAGTGCAATTTTGTCAAAAGATACGTGACTTTTTGATGCTGCTGGGAATATTTGCGTGGTAAATCGTGTCATTGGTAATGAGAGCGTGTTATTGGTAAAATACGCAGCTGCTTGGGGAGCGTTTGGCGCGCAGGTATCGTCCATTGAGGCTCTAACTCAAGTAGTCGATTTAAATAGTCTTATTCTTTATCCTCTAAAGAGATGTGCTCACGATTTTCACAGAGGGACATGCTTATTGCATTTCACAAACTTTTAACCCAGGTTATGTCTTGAAAATGCTTTTGTAGAACTTTTACGCAGCGCATTTGAATCCAGCGCTGTCGTTTTAATGATTATAATCTCCATGCATGGTATTGGGTGATTGGAATAAACCTTTATCAACACTATAAGCCAATATAGTTCTTTATTTCATCAGTGGGCTCTTGCAGTCCATTCGTGCAGTGCATAATACAGCTCTGTTTGGCACACAAAGGTCCTAGAAATATCGATTCAGCGCTGGAATCATGGTTTTATTAGAAACCGCGGGCTGCATGTGGGAGTAGGTGCTTGACACGGTAACGGGCTCTGAGGCTGCGTGTTTCTCCCACGCTCCTCAGGGAGTCCACGCTGGAAACATATCACCGTGCATCAAAGCCCTGTGTGTCTATTTGGATAATGTTTCTGTTTTGCTTGTTTTGCATTCGAGTTGTGTTGAGTGTTTTAACAGCCGAGGGGCCAAACAATCTTTAAAAATCCTAAAAATTCCTCAGACCTCACTCATTTCCTCACTGAAGAGTCCATTATTGATCGTGGCTTAAACTGTCTCTCATGGATAGTGTATGAGGAAATTAAAAAAATAACAGCTTTAATTTAATGTTTAAACATTTTTATTATCAGCTCAGCAAAAGTAGCATAGGGCTGGGCAACCTGGATCTGGTCGAATATCTAGTTACTAATGTATATTCTCAAAAACCAATTCAGTATCCTTTATTTAACCAGATAAATAAATAATAAAAAAAACTTGTTGAGATTTAAAACCTCTTTTTAAGAGTGACCTGGCCAAGACGGCAGCACAAAACAGAAAATAAAACAGATTACAACAATTGAGTTTGATCTTTGGGAAAAGTGACAGCCTGAATATGTTAAGTTCTGCTTCATAGACGAAATCAAATGTCTGTGTATATATATTTTTTGATACATGTTACTGGGTTAAGTAGCAACTCTAAATTGGTGGTTGGTGTGAGTGTGTGGATATTTTTTTATCAATTTCTGTATGACAGCCAGGTGATTGGCTGATGACCAGGGCAGGGTGTACCCTGCCTCTAGCTTGATGTGAGCTGGCCAAGGCTGCAGCCCAGAGCAGGCAGTTGAAGTGTAAATCCTCATGAGCTGTGTCTGAGGTCACCTTTGGGCTGAACAAACACCGTGCTTAGGGAGTGTCAATGATCCGGGAGAGGTGGCATATCCCCTTATGGCATCATTAGGGGAAATTTTTCAAACAGACTGTTTAGAGCACACATTTTCTGAAAAAATTGTGCAAGCAACTCATGGAGAGCAGGACAGGGACTTGTAGGCAAGCCATGGATACTCATTTTTGTTTAAAAACCACAAAAGACCCTAAAGTATGCCTTTTTTACATTTTAAATACCCCGCAGTGAGTTTACTACTAGTTTAATACTTCTGTGCACAAGACAAAAAGTCTGCAGCACCAGGACCTCACCTTCACCCATTATGAACAGCGGCAGTAGCGGCCTAAAGCAGCATGTTCCCACGGTCCCCTGATATGTCAACCAATGTAACACTTTATCAGTGTTTTGTTTGCAGTATAAGCCCATTGGCTGAAGGTGGCAAACCCAATACATTTACTGTAGACAGAATGCAACGCCTCTGAGAACTCAGCAGTGTTGAACTGATCATTCACCACAAAGCTCGAACAGAGCATCTCAGACAGACAGGGAATACAGCTGGATCAGAGGTAATCTGTGAAAACTGGAAGGTTATTTGAACATTAGTAATCGTGAACATTAGCAGTCATCAAAATTGAATTTATGAACCTTAGTTGAGCAAGAAATTGGCTCTTAAAAAAGGTAAAAAAAAAAGTGTGTTTTGTGTGATATTGGACTTTTGAATCTCCCTTATTGATGTGAGCAATGGTTTCAAAATTTTCCGAAACTTAATAATGTTGAGTAATTTTTTAACCAAGACGGAAAGAGCACAGTCTAAAGGCTGAAAACTCTGGCCACATTTGCAAAAGTGGGTGACACTGGTGAGCAATTCCCTGCCAGTTCAACCTATTTTCAAGATCTTGTCAACGTATTTGTGCAATGTACTGGATGTTTTCTGCAACTTTTGTTGATAAAAACTATGATTTGCCAAATATTGGGTGTTTGGACTTCAGTTTTTGTTACCGTGAAATAAAAGAGTTATCAGTGTTGTTCAATTTTCCCTAATTAAATACAGTATGCTCACTGGATTCAGGAATAGGACAAAAAATTTTGTTTCTTGTGTTAAACTAAGTGACTTCCATGCTCCTTTCCATTGTTTACATGGCCGTGTTTTGTCGTGCTGATGATGTCATCAACGTGATGACATCAGCTTGACGCACCAGAGGAAATAAAACAGCCACGCAGCTTGTCTGCTGGTGATTACACCCAGGTCTGCTGGCAGTGGAAAAGGAGTCACTTGCCAATTGTTAGCGGGTTAACCCGTGTTAAAAAACAGTGTTTACCCGCTAATTTAGTGGGAAAGCGGTAGTAAAGACACGTCAAGCTGCATTGAGCTAAGTTAGGCCTCTCAGAACAAAATGAACCTCAGTTGGGTTATGCTGATGTTTGTCAGATACGCCAAAAAATGACCTTACCTTTGCTACCCTCAGTCACATCCATGTTCATCTCTGTCGGCTTCAGCTGCTTCCTCCACAGGCCTGTTGTACAACTTGAGGCACCCTTTTGGAGACAGCTATCTTTCGTCCTCTCAGCTTAGTGTCCGAATACAGAGACAAGGTGCAGCTGCATGTGGTGAAATGGCATATACGTCCCCTTGATATGGCATTCGTTGAGCGACATTACAATATGTTTTTATGACGTTCAGCAACGCTAAGCTACGTTAGGAAAAAGTTCCCCCAAAGCTGAGTGTGCTACTCATGGATTTAAATACTTTTACAATTAGTCAGGAAATGTCGTACTAGACCAGCACAACATTGTTCTGCTTTAGATACGCTGACCTGCATTAAACACAGCAGAATTAACCCCTGGAACGTATTTCACCAAATTTTGATAATTTCTCTTTTTCTGTTGGTCAACCCTTAGCCAAAGATGACCCAATATCTGTGATGCTGACATTATAATGCAGTTTACCTCCATCTTTAGCCTTGCTGCATCAGTTTTGTTGAAACTTGAGTACCACATAGTCATTATAAAAGAAGTGTGGGTCCAGGGCCTTGAGCATTTTAGAAGCCAGCTTTGGATAATACAAATAAGACCAGCAAAGCACTTTCTTTTGGACTTAAAGAGTCTAGTTTGGATGAAAACTGGATTTGTCTTTCATGCAAACATTAACAACAAGAGGTTTGTCAAATGAGTCAACATGCTGCTCCACAATTTAGATATCTGCCTTCTGCTTAAATCTGTTACACTCACATACACCACCTGCTGTATTCAGCACTTCCTGTTCAGCTCCTAATCATAAGCAACAGTTTGTGTATTATAACCAACACAAAACAAAGACATGTTCAGAGGGACAAATAAAGACTGTTAGAGTGAGAGTAAATACATTTAGACGTAGCAGGTGAGATGATGAGTGGTGGATAAAAGATGAACTGGATGTGAGAATGTGGAGGTGGAGAAAAAGAAAGAAGTCTTGATGAAAGCGTTTGGGTCTGAGCCGCGTCTCCTCCGTGCTGAGCCTGCAGCCTGCACTCTGCTGTGGACGGCTTTGATTGTGAACATGAAGGAGGGAAACTAAACCATGCTGGACACAGTCAAACTGGAAATATGATGATAATCATCCTCTCGCTGTGTCTCTGGTTCTGGTGATGTTTTTTGTTTCAATACATTAAGAAAGGGTTGAGCTGAACATAAATTCTTAAGGTATAATTACATTTTGATATAAGCTAATGGAGAAGACTACTTGATTAAAAATAACTTGATTGTTTTTCCCCTGTAATAATACCAATTGGTGTTGTGTTGCACTTTATACTGTTGGAAAGCCTTATCATTCACCTTTACACTGAGGTATAACTTTGTAATTATTGTGCATTTGTTCCCTCTTCCCCTAGTAGCTTCCTAAAATGTTGCCAATCAATTTGTGCTGCTTAGGACGTGCTCTTTCCCTCCCTTGTTTGGACTAAAGAATGACTGACATTACAAAGATACTGTCTGTTCTAAAACTTCATTAAGAAATTGTAATAAATTATGACTAAGTAGCTGTCTGTACAGGACGTGTCAGCTGCTGTACACCTTTACCCATCTCTTTTTGCTTTTTTTCCACCTTTTTTCCTCTCCCTGCCCTGTGCTCTTGTTTTCAATAGCCAGCTATTTCATTGCTCTAATTTTTTCTGCACAATAAATAATTCAGGTAACAGGACATCACAAAGGCCCTCGGTGTGAGCCTGGGTGCTTTGCTCAAACCTGAATTGCATGGAGTGTAGAGGGTCTGTCTGAATTATTGATTTGTTTCCCAATACCCAGTGTATTCTGGTCAGTGCTGAGATGGTGATACGTAGGTGCACTCACAGTTAACTCTCAGATTTGTCCTTGCCGTCATTTTAAGACATTCATTCATAAAAGATGAGTCTCCTGAAAGAAGCCAAGTTTTTGCTTGATTTTACTCTCCCTCACAATTTCCATAAAAACTCTCTGTGCTTTTCTCTGTTAGCTGCTGTCCTCCTCCTCAACTCCATTATGAAATGAGCCAAAATATTTATGACTTGGATGAAACGATTATTGGATTTCTGCAAAGAAGGAGCAGAAGCAGCTTAACAAAGGCCACAATTAAAGGCTGTAAAATCCCTGGACAGAGGGTCAATAAACCAATCAGAGAGAGGCAGACCTCTGACCCTTCATGTGCCGTTGTCATTCCAACAAAGCACTGAAGCTTAGGGACGCTACTATTCCTGTTTGAGAAAGTGATGTTTTACAAAACATTGTGTATAGTGTTTTCTAAAGCGTGGGTTCCTAAACTTTCATTCTGCAGTCTGCAACCACACTGTCCCCAGCATGAGCTAAGATACAGTACAATTGCCCTACATTTTTTAGGATTCTTTGAATACATTACTTTATAATAAATCTCACATGATGAATGTGGTTTTACATAGAACTAAACTCATTTAATGTTACATTCCATTTAAAGAGAGTTGGAATTTTTCTTTTTACCAATGGAGTGGTACAGGAATTAGTCCAAAAATGCTGAAGTGACTTAGCATTTAACACTTTCAGGTTCTCAAGCCCAAAGCTACATGTGAATTAAAACACTGGTTTTGTATAAATGCATGACATAATGTTTGTGGGCAAAACACAAAGATGAGATTCTTAGTTTTTAATAGGCAATAATACAATTATTATTGCCTGCTTTTGAATCTTTTACTGTTGGTGTGTGGTCACTAACTAACTGCTAACAAGAACTACAACAATGGCTGGGGACCCAACTACAGGGATTTCTGGTTATTTTATAATAATCCATTACTTTTACACTATTGCCACAGTCATGAGAACCAAGTTGATCAGGTCACTTGATTAAGAAGAAGTTCTTAAACAAGAGGTCACGATATGATGTTATACATGGAAATATTTTACTTGCTTCTGAGATAAACCGCCATGTTGTAATTCATTAGTAGTTTACTAATAAGCTTTTATTATTGCCAATTAGTTAATGCTTAAAATAGTGAAAGTAGGTTTGTTTGTTAAGATTATCACAAGGGTGTTGGGGCTGTAGCTGCGGCCTTTCTCCCGGCCTATGTTGTACTATGACTATAAAATACAGGCTTCGAATAATACCAATGTTTAGCACAAAGCAGTTTGGGAGTATTTTGTGCCAAAAAGTACAGATAAATGTGTATTAAGGCTGCATAGGAAGACGCTTGCAGCAATGTATAAATATATTCTGCATAGATCTGTAGATGTTAACTTGTTGAAAAGCAGTGTAAGCAATGCTAATGTTAGCTGCTCTCTGCTTTATATTGTCAGTGAATGCTTTGTTAGCTTTTCCGTTGTGATATTTGGCCAAATCCAAGCCAGCATTCTTTCCCATTTGGTTTGCTTGCTTCATTTGGTCCTTGTTTAGTTTTGGATGCTTTCAACCCACTGCAAAACAAACTCTGGTACTGGTATTTTTGCCAGACCAGAATTTTGATTCTTTGCTCTGCACCAGAGTTCTTGTGAACTTTTACACCAGCCCAAACGAATCTTGCGAATCTACAGACGAGTGGTTCCCAGTGTCTTAGGATCCTTAGTGGAGGTGCAGGACGCTAAGGGGGGATTACAAGATGCCCCTCACAGAGTGGTACAGGGATGACATATTTTTGTAGGCTGATACAGAAGTTAGTGTCACTCTGATTCCGATGACTGCAAGTCTACTGAAAGACAGGGATTTTGTTACTGTTTTGGATCACTGCAAATAATAAGCTCTAAATTGAATGATGTTTAAAGGTAGGATTTTCGTTACTGTTTGTAAACACAACATTCAAACAAAGCCCCTCCCCCTGAACTCCTCGCTACCTGATGCTGGTGCCCACCCTCTCCGGCAGCAGATGGAGAACACACCTCCCCAGCCCGATAGCCCTGCAGCCGGATCCGAGCAGGAAAATGACCTACTTGTCCAACAGCATGACGGCTAACTCTGCATTGCTGCATCATCCCAAGACGGTCCTTCAGAGCTCGAAAGTGGGTGAAAGCCAACCCTAGGTTCACTCTGGTTTTAGACCGAGCTTTGTCAGCTTGGCGTTTTGCTTCTGCCTGTTTGTATCTTCTTTTCTTCGCGGTAGCGTCTGCCATCTTTGCCGGTCTGCGTAGCGTTCTGTTAGTGCATTTTATAACACTCAAAGTCACTTGCGCACTGGGTGCGCTGTGGTTGGCTAGGGTATCCCAGCCTACTCTCTGACCAAAAACGTCCTGAGACAACCAAAACATCAAAATACAGGCTGAGGAGGGGGGTGAGGTAAACAAAGACACCATCACACATCAATAGGGACACATAGGAGACGATTGAGCAGGATTTTTCCTGAAAAAGTTGATATTTTATTTTTAAGGAAAATCCTGCAGACCCTACCTTTAATGTCAGTTTGTTTTAACTTCTAAAACTCCACTGCCTTGCACTGCTGTGCATCTGATTTTGTTGCTGTTAAGACCAGTTCTGAAGACTGAAAGTGTCTGCAGGATCAGAATCAGCTTTTATTAGCCAGGTATACACACCCTTGTGTTCTGGTGTTCATTTTTGATGTAAATAATGTTTAATTTCATACTTATGTTTTAAAAAGTCTAAAGAAAAAAAATTACCACTCCATTTAACACAGATACTTTTTGAACTGTAACACCACTACATCTGTAATGCGCACTTTCTGTAGCTGTCTGCAGGAACCCGACAGACTCTGCATGCACTTTGGTCTGTTCTCTGAATAAGCCATCTGATAGTGATATTGTAGATAGTCAAATAAATGATCACATTAGTAGACTTTATTGCTTTAATTTTTTTAATCAGCAACACACAAATAACAGCATGTTGTGTCTGGGCCATGTGACTGCCACTGCACACCTTGCAGTGTGACTACTGCACATGGGCACCTGCCAGTGCAAAACGATATACTGCTCAGCCCTGAAAAAGGCTTTTTTGGACATTGTTGTTTGGCCATGAGCTAATCTTCAGTCATGCTGGCACTACAGAAGATGCACCGTCAGCCTTGCTTTTGCATGTCTGGCAGGAAAATATTAAACACCATAGGAGAAGTGAGGGTGATACAAGAAGAACAAGCTCACACTGTGATAGTTATCATTTTAAAGCTCCTGTGAGGGGTTTTAGCTGGTTGTGTAACTGACTGAACTTAATGATGCTTTTTGATAATCCTCAAAAGCATTGTAGACTTTTAATTAGAAACATCTATTCCTAAAATGTTAACTTAAATGGCTGAAGCTGCTGCCTCTGTAAGATAATATGATAAACTGCATGCTACAGTATCATCATGTTGTAATATTTACCACAGCAAAGATTCTCAATCATCAAGTATTCTCAATGAAAGTGGGTTAAGTTTTGTTTATTGATAAGTCCCATCAGCCTTTTGTCAAGGGAACCAGCATGAAGATAACTTTTGTGTTGGCCCACAAAATATGTCCTCCTGCACCACTTCATAACAGAACCAAAGCATTATACCACTTATTTTATCCAAGGGTGATCCAGTCACATTTATTAGATTACTTTAGGTAATAGACTTGGAATCATTAGGCTTTTTGGTTGACAGTTCCCTTATCAGTTCCCTTCAGTTTGTCCTGTATGCCTTTCAAATCATGGGTGTCATGGTCTTATCAGAGGCAGTCGGCAAAAACAACAACAAGAAGTCAAAGATGTAATCATCGCAGGCAGGAGACAGAAGTGGGAAAAATTTGGTTTAATTTTACACAGTTTGATACTAACTGCACAATATCCGATGTCTTTGTCAGTGTGATTTCAAGCAAGAGTGAGAGATTTCAAGCAAAAGTGAGAGAAATGACCTCTAGCCGCTCTTCACCGAGCCTAGCTGCCGTGGGGCAACCTAGTGTTGTACCTCGTTCCTCTCCTTCAGGGAACAGAAATTATATTCATAACAGTTCGTTCCCTTTCAGTCGATTCACTCGGTACAACACACACGCCCCACAGAGCAGCCACCGAACCGGAGTCAAACCTTCAACACTCTAGTGCATCATAGACCCAGCAGAAAGGACAGAATGAGCCACAGAAGGGGCTGTCACATCCAAACGATAAAACCGAACAAAAGTGTGTGGTGAAGACCAAATGGCTGCAGCACATTTATCACTCACAGAAACCCCTTTAAACAAGGCCCATGAGGTTGCCATGCCCCTGGTTGAATGTGCCCTCACACCTTGGGGTAATGGAAGACCCCTGCTGCTGTATGCTAGGGAGATAGCCTCCACAATCCAATGGGAAAGACGCTGTTTAGACAGCGCCTTGCCCCTAGCCGGATTAGCAAAACAGACAAACAACTGGTCACATAGACGCATACCTCGGGTGCGGTCTATGTAAGTGCATAGTGCATGCACAGGGCACAAGGAATGTCACCTCCTCTGCTCCTCTGACGTAAACGGAGGGGAGCAGTAGCTCAAGAGCTCAACAGTCATAGAGCTATAGGTTGTGGGGATAATCTTAGGCAAATACGCCGCACTTGGGCGCAATGTAACCTTAGATCTGTCCGGAGTGAACTGGGTACAAGAGGGATGCACAGACAAAGCATGAAGGTCGCCCACTCGCTTTGCTGAAGTCAAAGCAAGTAGCAGTACAGTCTTGTAAGAAAGAAATTTCTTGTCTGCAGACTCAATAGGCTCAAATGGGGGTCCACAAAGAGCCTCAAGCACCAACGCTAAATCCCATGAGGGAACGCTGGGTTTAAACAGAGGTGTCAACCTGCGGACTCCCTTCAGGAAGCGCAAAGCAAGAGGGTGAGCACCTGGCGTCACTCCATCAAAACCAACATGGCATGCAGATATAGCTGCCAAATAGACCTTAATTGTTGAGAAAGAGAGACCCTTATCCAGCAGCTCCTGAAGGAATGCTAAAACATCCACAATAGAGCACTGAAATGGGAGTACATTTCGGCCCTGACACCACCGCTCAAACGCCCGCCATTTGTAAGCATATAGGCCCCGAGTAGATGATGCCCTTGCACTCTGGATCGTTGCCACCACATTCGGGGGCAGACCCTGAGCTATTAAATAGGACCTCTCAACAGGTAGGCATGTAGTCACCATAGTTCTGGGCGCGGGTGAGTCACCTCTCCTCCCGCCTGTGAGAGGAGGTCCCTGCGCAGAGGGAGCTGCCAGGGCCTCGCCGCCAGCAGACTGATTATCTCGGCATACCACGACTTCGCCAGCCAACAAGGAGCCACCAGGATCAGGGAGAGCCCCTGCTGGCGCACCCTCTCCAGAACAGACAAAATCATTTCCACTGGGGGAAATGCATATAGCAATGTGTTGGGCCATGTGTGCGCTAGCACATCCATTCCCAGGGGAGCATTGCAGTCTGTTATGGAAAAGAACAGGGGGCAGTGGGTATTTGCTCTGGAAGCAAAAAGATCCACCTCCGCCCTGCCGAAATGGTCCCATATCTGGGCCACCACCAGCGGGTGCAATCTCCACTCCCCCCCCTGGAGAGAAGGTGTGGTCCAAGGTTTAAGTGACCTGGAACATGTGTAGCTCTGAGAGACAGAAGGTGAACACTGCACCATAGCAACAGAGAGTGAGACAGTTTTAACAGGGGAAGGGAGCGTGTCCCCCCCGCTTGTTTATGTAGGAAACCACCATGGTGTTGTCCGTCCTGATCAGAACATGATCAGGAAGTGCTTCAGAGCTAAAAGGGTCGCTAATAGCTCCAGGTGGTTGATGTGGAGCCTGCGTTGTGCTGACGTCCACACCCCTCTCACCGCACCCTCGCACAGAGCCCCCCAACCCGTCAGGGATGCATCCGTGGATACCACCTTGTGAAAAGACACCCTCCCTATAGGGGACCCTTGTTGTAGAAAACCGGGTTCCCTCCCCGGGAGAAGAGCCGACATGCAAGACGGAGTTATCGTCAGCCTCCTCTGGAGGTGGTGCGGCGTGCACAGCCGGTGAGATTGAGTCCAGCGTTGAAACGCCCGCATCTTTAACAACCCGAGCGGCACTACAGTGATCATAGATGCCATCATGCCTGTCAGCTGTAAAACTGTCCGGAAATGCAGTTTGCGTCCCAACTGAAATTGATCAAGGCAGCAGTAAAACGCGGTCACCCTGTGCTCTGACAGACGTGCTCGGCTCGAAACGGAGCATATCTCCAGCCCGAGAAAAGAAAACTGTTGGCTCGGAGTCAATGAACTTTTCTGTAGATTTACTGAAAGGCCAGCATTTGGATGTGCGACAGGGTCATCGACAGCTGAGCTGCTGCTCGCTCTCTGGTGCTCGCCATAAGAGCCCAATCGTCCATAAAGGCTAATATGCAAACTCCTCTCTCCCGGAGCGGGGCCAACGCCGCCTCGACACATTTGACGAATGTTCTGGGGGCGAGTGACAATCCGAACGGCAGCACCAGGTATTCGTAGGCTGTACCCTCGAATGCAAATCTCAGAAACTGCCTGTGGTCCGGGTGAATCGCTACGTGAAAGTAAGCATCTGTCAGATCAATAGTCCTAAACCAATCTCCTGGCTTGATAGCGCTCAGTAGCTGACTGAGTGTTAGCATCTTGAACCTGTATGTTCGCAGGTATTTGTTTAACACTCGCAAGTCTAGAATCGGACGGAGCTCTCCTCCTTTCTTTGGAATGACAAAATAACGGCTGTACCAACCTTTGTTCGTTTCCAAAGCGGGAACAACTCGTATCACTCTCTTGTCCAACAAGTTGTTTATTTCCTCCCTCAGAACTGCTGCCGCTTCGTCTCTCACAACTGTGTTTACTATAGAGCGGAAGTGAGGCGGACGGGACCTGAACTGCAAACGGTAACCCATGGCAACGGTTTTCTCCACCCATGGTGAGACACCGAGGGAGGTGAACAGCCAGCCGACTGACCTGCAGCACTGTGGGGGAGTGGCTGTCGCCCTCTGGCGTGCCGGAGGGGTACAGCAATACCGGCTTGCTCCGGTTTATTTGGCTTGTGATGATTTGAGAACAAAACGAAACCTTTATTGGATTCAACAAATGCACATTGGGAACATTCACAACAGGCACCATTTTCGGGGGATCTGTATGTGAAGGGGGGTTGTGCTTGGGAGACTGTGTCAGAGGAATACAGTGCCTTTTGGGACCGAACCACTGAACAAAATCCAAATGCGGCCTCTTTGGCGGCAACAACTGAAGGGCAGCAGTGTCTCTGTGCTGCTGGAGCCCCTCTTGAATCAATCCTAAAGGTAGGATGACTGTGAGGCCTGGTGGCGGACCCTTACTCCAAGCCGAGGGGCGTGGATTCTGGGTGAGTGTTTGCTGCTTCACCAGCTGTTTGCTGCTTCACGAGCCGTGCTAGCCTGCGTTTTGTAGATTTTCTCCAGCTGCGACATGGAGAACCTACAATGTTTGGACGGGAGCGTGGTGGGCCCGCCCACACCATGGTTCTGAGCTGGGGCCAGATAAGCTGCCAGAGAGGCCTCCATAGGTGGAAGGCTGACCAAACCAGCTTTTTCAGCTCCATCCAGGTCCAAAAACGGTCCAGAGCCGGGCATTGTAGCGCGGGTAGACAGCGGTTTGTTCCATGTTGAGGTGAGCTCTGTGATAAAATCAGGGAACATAGGCAGGCTGTTCTTAACAGCCGTCGATTCGGGAGGAAGAAAAAAACCCTGCGAACCGAGATGGTTTTTGAGCCGGTGGAGGAGAAGGCCAATCCACCTACAATTTCTCAGCAGCACGGCGGTACAGTAAGAAGAAGGATGTGTCTACCTGGTCAGCCGGTGCAGCAGCGGCAGTGCACTGACCCGACGACAATGGCTCCTGTTCATTCTCCGATAAGCCAGGCCGATGTCCAGTACGTCATCGTCCTCTTGGTAACAGGCTAGCTCGGATAGCGGCCGGCTAGCGCTCTCGGAGGAGCCCGGCTCAATCCCGGCTAACCCATCAGCACACTCCATATGGTCCGCCCAGTTTCCAACGGGGTCTTCGACCAAACACTCCTCGTCGCCGGACTCGGACGACACCGGGTCTCTTGACTCGGAGAGGAGGGGGTCGTGCCGTGCAATGGCCGTCTTTCCCAAAACTTTCTCCACAAACTTGACTCGCCTTTCCAGGGTTGAGCTCCGGAGCTGGTGACAGTACTCACAAGACTTGGGCTCAGTCAACGCTCTCCTGGCATGGACAATCCCCAGGCAGACAGGACAAGCTTCGTGGAGGTCCCTATAGTGTAGGGAAAAGCCGCACCTCTCAGGACAGGGGCGAACAGAAGACTTCCCCTTCGATCTCTCCGCGCTCATGACGAGACGCACCAGAGAAAGCAGCCGAAATTAGCGCTCCACGGGTAGCCAGAGGCTAACACCAACAGGGGCAGTTAAGCTAATTTCATGGCAGTAATCAATGCTCTTTAAGCATGTAGACATGTTTAAGATGATATGCTGAATTCAAACCAAGCATATGAATAAGGAAGTATGGCAATGACCATCCTTTAAGGTTTTGAGAGAAAACCAAATAAGAGAAAATATCCAGAGGGCAACAGTTCTCTGGACAAAAAAGCCTTTTGATTCAAGAGGTCGGAGAAGAATGGCCAGAGTGGTTCAAGATGATAGGAAGGCAACAGAAACTCTAAAAGCCACGTGTTACAACCAAGGTATGCAGAGGACCATTTCTTAAGACACATCAGTCAGATCCTGGTCTGATGAGTCTTGATATCTGTTGAAACACGCAGATTGTAGGGTCTGGGTTTTGCATAAACAACATGAAGGCATGGATCCATCCTGCTCTCAATAATTCAAGCTGGTGGTGTAATGTTGTGAGAGTTATTTTATGAACACACTTTAGTTTCATTGTACCAACTGAGCACATGACAGCCTATCTGAGTATATTGTTGCAGACTATGCAGCATCTCCCGATAGCTACCTCCAGCAGGACAACGCCCATGTCACAAAACTCAAATCCTTTTTAACTGGTTTCTTGAACATGGCGATATATTCACTGTACTCCAGTGGCCTCCACGATCACCAGTGCTTCATCCAATAGAGCACCTTTAAGATGTGGTTGAAAAGGGGATTTGCTTCACGGATGTGCAGCTGACAAATCTGCAGAAACTGTGACGGTATCATGTCAGTATGGACCAAGACCTCTGAGGGATGTTTCCAGCACCTATATGCCAAAAGGGTGCAACCCTGTACCAGCACGGTGTCCCTAACAAAGTGTCAGGTGAATGTACGGACATTTTCATTGTGTTTGATGGTGTGCAGGGGGTTTGCTTGATTTTTCCTCAGCATATGTTCATTGGTCATGTTAGCAGCATTTGACTGTTTACACTATTTCCAGTGTGTGACATTATCATACTAATCCCTAACATGGTGAACATGATGTCAGCGTGGTGAGGGGGCTTTAAATGTCAAAGGCATGTACTAAGAGTCGGCATGTTCAAGGCAGGCAACCAGTGGGGTGTGCAATTCAGTCGGGGATTCAGTATTCAGTTTGTACTCAATCATCTGCAGGCAAAGAAAAATAATCCCTAACATTTATAACCCTGCATTATGCTCCAGTGCTGCTTCAGATGAGACGTTTCCTCCTTCCTTTATTCATCTACGGCTACAAGACCACTCAGACTCAGCAGGCGACCTGTCCTACAACCTTGTAAAAGTGTGTGTGGATTTGTGTCACACGGAAGTGTGTGCCTCGCTCTTCCAGGCCGACTATGCAGGAGATGAGCAGTGGCCTGTGTTAGGCTCTGACATGACATTTTGTCTCCATCATGGAGCAGTGAGTGGAGAGAGTGGAGAGAGCGCTCACAAACAGCTTGATGTCTCTATGGGGAGTCTGTTAACACACACACACACCCACACATGCACACTAAAAACACACATGCTGCAGTGTGATAATGGTGTTGGGAGAGGGAACTTGACTCTGGTCCTCCTGTTGACATCAGACTTTCAGTTAATAGTTGACTACCTTTTTCCCCATGACAAAACAGAGACAGACTAGGTAGTAGTTCAGGAGTATCAATGAGGGTATTGTTATCAATGAACACTTTAGAGAGAATTTTCTAGTTTAACCATTAGTTTCATTAGTTTATTTTAGATTGAGTCCTTACAGTAAGGATGTTAAAAATAATTCTTCAATTAATGATTCGTGATGCAAACATGAATGATGATGCATTGATACAGAGATGTCAAAAAAGTGTTTAATCTTGCAGAAGCTACTGCTAAACGGCAAAGTTATAAGAGTTAATATTTTGGCATGCAAAGTTAATTATACTCTTGATGGAGTCAAATCCTTGAAACGTTATTCCCAATTGAAAAGGAGTAATGTCAAAAACAATTGTAAAAATTATGTTTCAGTAAATCAAATCCATAGATGTCACTGTGAACTTTTCACTCTGAACTCCGAACCTGTATGTGACACTTTTAGAGTTAAGAATTCTGTACCAACAGATGCCACAAGCCACAGTAGCCACCACTGTTACATTTACATTATTGAAGAAGCACAGTGCACTTCACAAACTTCTTTACAGTTTGATGCTATGACAGTATTTTCTGCTGGAAACATAGTTGTATAATGCGATCAGACAAAAGTCATGTTTTTGATGTTTTCACATTAGGAGGAGAGTCTTAGACATTTGCAAGAGGCTGCTACAAGTCAGCAGTGTCTGTTAAAAAGGAGCCTTATGCAGTACTGTAGAAAATAAGGATGCAGTCCATGAATGAATTGAATCATGATTCATCATGACATCAAATCAAATGTAATCATGAGACTAATGAAGATACACAGCCCCAATTCATAGTGTATTAGCATAAGTGAATACATTGTTATTTTAAAATGTGGCCATGACATCAGTTTGAAGAAAGGAAACATTTTGACTAAAAGGTAAAGGTGCCTCAGTTAATCGAATGCTGACCAATATTAAGCAGTATTTGTGAAAAATACATGAGCGGCTAATAGAAATTAATGTCTGACCTTACGACTATTATCACCTGTGGTTTAACTCCAGGTCACCTTCAGGATGTCAACACATCACCCACCCACTCCACACTTGTCTGCTGCTCCTGCTGCTGTCATCCTCCTAAATAAACTGTGGTGGAAATGTGTTTTTCAGCCATCTTAGTCAAAAAACAGTTTAAGTTGTGTTAAAATTTGTGCTGAAACCTAGAGGATTAAAGCAAATAGGCTAAGCTAAACAAATAACAGCACATGTGCACATGGTGTTTTTGTGTTGCATTTGATGTTCAGTGGGTAACATTATGACGCATCTAAGTTGGTTTGGTAAAATGAGTATTGGGGTGAAATGTGCACAATGACAATTTCAGTTGATGTTCTTAAATGTATTGTCTTTTATTTATTGGACTATAGAATTGTTTGTAGATCATGGAATATATTTATAGAATTAACATTTTTATAGTCTTTCAATAATTTTGCTAATTTACATACATTACAACAAGGAATAAATGAACCATGACATCCTGTAATTCAGTCTTCCTCACTATAGGGGACTAATGATCTTTTTGGACTTCAACCAGTCAAAAACAAACATCATTGGTATTTGTGTCTGCCGATCTCCCTAACAACGGATCTGTGACCAGTGTGAGACACAAAAAGTCTGAATTGGGCATCCCTACTAAAATGTAATGTTTTTTTATTGACCAAAAGTGGACTGAAATGGGGTTTTCATTAACTAAAACTAGAAAGAGTTAAAAAGACTTAAAATGTGACTGTTGACATTCATTTTCATTACAAGACTAAGAACAACTTTAAAATGGGCACTGCTGCTGAAGTTTCCAGCGTCCACCATAGAGACATCTTTTTTAATCCTTTCATGACTGCAAAGCTCACCCTTCCCAGATATATATCATGCTAAAATTCTGTCTTTACATTCTCCTCTTGATCATTGACTGTTTCCATCCTGCCGCTACAGTGGTCTTTACTTTAAGCAACACCCCATGACAGAAACTTCTTACTTTCCCCACAGCTTCCCTCAGCTCTGTTGATGGTCTGATTAGATTTTCTGGCACCTTGCTGAATAACTTTGCATCTCAATGAAGAAAAAATGATTTTTCCTCAAACTGCTTTAAGCCTGTGAAGCTCTCTGGTGTTCATGTCAGTGTTGGTGTGTTATCTGTGGAGGAAAGCAGAGTATGCTAGTGCTGGGAGATTCATCAAATTGAATTTTAATTACCATTTTAGCTTCACACATTGAGTTGAAATGAGTACTGTGTTGCCAGTAGTGTTGCACTTGTTTTGTTGATTGGTCTTATGATATGAGGTGATGTGACCCTCTTACCTGACCAGTTTAATTTAATGTATTTAACCGAGAAACAGAGGGAGCGTGTACTCTTGTGTTTTTTGCTCTCTCCTTCACAAACATGCTCTGTGAAACAATAGCAGCTCCTATGAACAAAAACTGAAAATGACTGTGCCCATAATGAACCATCTTTGTTTTGTTTTGTGGAGCTGGACCAGGAGGAAGGTAAAATAACTCACAGGATTTGTTACACAGTTATCAGTGCCTCAGCATAGATTTACAAACATATTAAATACAGCAATGCAGATGTTGCAAAATCAACATGTAGTAAAAATATAAATACCTTTATTTATATAGCACTTCTAAAAACAGAGGTTTACAAAGTGCTTTGGCAAACACCAGAAAACCATTAAAAAATTCATTTTAATAAAGCACAAGGGTCCAAACAGCAAACAGACTCAGTAAATAAATGACCCAAGCATGGGTAAAAGACAAAAAAACAAGAATATGAAAATAACAGCCTAGGCAATATGATGGTTACGTCATCTATCCCACCTTACTAGAAGGACCCAAGCCTGTCCCCGTCTCTGCCAGACCAAAAATGAACATGGCTTCACCAGTGTGGTTTTTTTTCTCAGTGGCAGAAGATAACAACAGCATTGCTGTTTGCACAACCTGTTTGGTGAGAATTCCGAGAGCAGGAAAGAGAACTTCAAGTTTTAACACAACAGATCTTATAGCTCATCTGAAAAGTCGCCGTCGCGGTAAAGCGGTATTGAAAAAATACAAAGCAGCAGCAGTAGCAGCTAGCAGTGCTAAGGCTTAAACAACAACACAGAGCGTGGATGTCCCCAGTCAGCATGCGTTTAAAAACTGTAAAAAGCTTTTTAAGAGACAGTGAATAGGCTAAAGCCATTAAACGACAAAGTGATGGAGTTCATAGCACTCGACGACAAGCCCTTTCCTGTTGTTGAGAGCCCTGGTTTTTCGCAAGTTAATTGCACATTTGGAGCCACGTTACAGCCTCCCAA
This sequence comes from Cetoscarus ocellatus, assembly GCA_037902135.1. Classification (NCBI taxonomy): domain Eukaryota; kingdom Metazoa; phylum Chordata; class Actinopteri; order Labriformes; family Labridae; genus Cetoscarus; species Cetoscarus ocellatus. Next base: position 1,663,887 of record JBAMNC010000573.1, read on the forward strand.
GCTGTCGCTTCTTCTCAGATTTGTCCATCCCTACCTTCTTAGGTATCGTTGCCACTCACATCCATAACTTGATAACATAACACATAACAAAAGTTAGTCCGGTCAGCATGCTAATAATCTTAACGGCTCAGTGGTTGGATAAAGATTTCAACGTGCAAAAAGATTATATTAAATATATTTTAATATATAATATGAGTGACAAACGAGTGATTCTGGCTATAAAGAGGATCCTTTTTACATAGTTTAAATGACCTCCTCCACAATGTCTTAAGAGTGCAAAACAGAGAGGGTTTATGTTACATGTGTCTGCTTGAATGTGATGGCACACTGGATTGTCCCTATTTTTCCAGTCCATCATAATGACAGACAGCCTCCAAATCTTTCCATCATTCAGAAAAATAATCGGTGAATGACGGAGAATATTTGGTTAATGCTGTTTATGACAGTCGAAACATGTTGACACACACACTGAAGATTTTCTGTCTCCGTCGTCAGCCCTCTGTGCGTAACTTTGTGCCAGTTTGCAACTGCCTTTCAGACATGCTAAATACGGATGCAAAAACACAGAGCACAATCAGCCGGTCAGCAGGAGACAAACATTCACTGGTCACAGTACAGTCACTGGTCACAATACAGCAGCAGGGTAGAGCAGAGTTTTACCCTACAATCACAATTTACATCCTAACTTCAGTGATACATGTAAAGAAGCGTATCAACAGCATTGATGAAAGAGTTAAAGGAGCATTGTAGCACGCAAAGGTGAATATGAAGCAGCGTCACTACATGCGCAATAATTACAACAGAAAGAAAGCTGCAGTGTTTCATCTCTGTATCCAGCAGCAGTGCAAGACTGCTCTGTGGATGCACAAGAGACCCGCTGGTGATCGTTTTGAGCAGATGTGCTATAGAACTTCCAATGTTCAGACACATATCTGAGTTTGTGTCACTTTCCTCACAATCATATAAACTCCCGCAGCAGCAATGGTTGTTTTGATCCATCCTGTCTAGTCTCCTTTTTCCAGTTTCACGCCAGTCACACAGGATGATGTCATCAGCCCCCACAACCTCCTGGTGTGCAAAGTTTCTTTCCTTGTCCGTTTAGTTATGGCAAGTTTTCATGACTTGTTGCGTGAACAGTAAAGCTGTAGTCACAAATGAAGAAACCCTTCATTTGTAGCTCTCATCCAACTTTATACTTAACATTCATTACCTCCACAAAGGAGATTATGCTTTTGCTGGCATTTTCATGTTTGACTGTAATCAAGATATGTAAAACATTATCAGTGGATTTTAATTAAACTTGCAGGAAGTGCTGGTCATGGCACAAGTAAGATTTGATTCAATTTTGGTGGTGATCTGAATCCACATTCAGACCCAGGAATTTTTGAAAGGCTTCATTAACATTATGAGAAAGGACAGTTTCAATACTTTCACTAATAACTCTGTAATGCTTTGAAATAATTCATGCCAATGTATGTCATGAGGCTCCATGCAAACCCACAATTTATTCTGAATCCTGATCAAGATCTGGCCTTGGTGGCGGTTTGTGCACTCTGAGCATTTCTCGTTGTCATTGCCATTGCTGATTTTGTCTATGGCCTGCTTCAGTCAGCCAGCTTCCTGATTTGCATTTGTTCTGTTTGAGAATGAGAATCGACAGAGAAAGTTCTCAGCTGTCCTCTGTGTCCATGCAACATAACAGGTTTTCTGATCAGAAAATTGAATATGTTCAATATTAACAGGGCCCCCTGATCATCCTCTGAGCTGATAGAGGAGGATAAAATCACTCTTTACACCTCACAGCACAGGAAACCTATAGGCAAGATGATCTTCAGGCCGTGCTGATTTTGATAGAAAGATTATTATTGGTTGGGTTGTTTTGTTGTATGTACCCCACTTAACATACCAAGCTCCTGAAAAGTGATATGTGAGATGAAAGATAGCAGAAATTGCATCAAGAAGCATCCCCATAAAATCATTAAAAGTGTCCCCCTTACTATTCCTGTCCTTTATTGTGCATTCCTTCTTCACACCATATGTCATTTTGACAACCTGTTACATCAGCTTTTCTCACAGGAATAACCAAATTATCTTCTCTGCCATTCATTTTTAATCTTTGTGCTGCTGCTTCTGGGAAATACTGATGTGACTATAGCTGTTCAATTATATATGCTATACAGTCTCTTTTCACATATTTTCTGGCTCTGGAGCCCTGAGGGGGAAAGGTTGTGAAGCATCTCTTGGATCTGTGAGGAAAGTAAGAGCACCAGTCAGAAGATTAACCCCCTCTTTCTGAGGGTCTGAAGCACCGTAACAGGAGGGGAAGGATTCATTATATCATCCAACAAACCTCCACTGTTTCAGAGTTGTTTTGTGATGAGGTTCTTTTATTACATTTTTTATTGTGCTTTTTCTCAACTTGCATTGATTTTTTGTGTTTAGTAGAATTACTTTGTGCAGCCCTCAGGGAGTAGACTAAAATGTTCCATTCAAGATTGTTTCACTAAAGAGGACAACAGCGATAAGAACAACTTGAAATAGATTTCCTCTTTCTGGAGGATCTCCTCATGTTAATGCCCATTGATGTAAACTGATGAACACAGAAAAAGGTTTTTCCTTTTTTTGTTTTCAAGCAATCTGACTTCCCCATAACCTCTTAAAAATGAGCCTTTTAACTTGATTATTGTAGATAACATAAGTATTATCAACATTAAAAAACAACAAAATATGCATCTGTGAAAAGGTCCATAAAAACCAGTTGTCCTTTACATAGAGCTTCATGAGATAACACTTAAAGAGCCTATATAATTTTTTTTGGTATTATATACCCTTTAATGCTACAACATGTAATTTATTTTTGTCATTTGCCCCAAAAATATGACTACCTGTCAACATCTTATGACTAAAACCACATCAGCGATCTTTAGACATCTGTGCCCCCTCCTTGCTCTGTGTTAAGCCTTTAGAAAATATAGCAAGGGACACCCACTCTTTGGCCAATCAGTGCTTAGTTTAGGAATGGTTTTCTTATCAGATCCTGTATTAAAGTAAATGTACTCGTTACACCTAACTGAGCTGTAATTTTTTAGATTGTACAGGTAATGCTAATGGTATGCATTACATTTTGGTATAATGCTATTGGCAGCTAAAGGCACACAAACACAGTAGATTAGTTTTGCATAAGAGACTGGCATTGCTAGGAGCACAACCATTTAATAAAAAGTCCCCCTCCGCCTCTATAACAGCAACAGTGACTGCCTAAAACACCTTGTTCCCCCAGCACCCCCCCCACCCATCCCTTATAGAATTATCATTGTGATATCCTACCTTTCTTTTGTTTAAGTCCATTGGCTCAGGCCGGCAGGTCCAGTGCAAAGCATGTAGACAGATTGCAGGTGAAAATGTGGGGCCACACAGTGCTGAACTGACCAATCACCACAGAGCAAATCAGAACAGACTGGACCTATGTGGGGAAAGGTACCGCTGGGTTACAGTGTAACCGTGGTTCTCTGAGTGAAGAGACTATCTCTTCACAGCTACATATTCCATATGTATGGGGACTGACCCACTGGGGCGGTTGACGTGGATACTTCTTTAAGACACACCACTACGTGGCCCATGCGCAGGTATAAAAGCCCCAGGTGCACATGATGTCACTGATTCACATTGATTGGAAAAGGTATCCGAGCGGTCTTGCCTTGGAGAGATAGTCTCTTCACTCAGAGAACCAAGGTTACACTGTAACCCAGCATTCTCTATCATATCGAGACTATCTCTCCACAGATATATATTCCACATGTACGGGGACACTGTAAGACACCCCGCGAGGAGACAACAGGAGACAGAGCAGATGCCACACCTCCCCCAGGGTCCATAACTCTGTTTATTGAATGAGACATCCCTGCCGCCAGAGTGCAGTAAACAGTTTATAACAAAACATTCCCCATGTGAAGTGCTATTCACAACTATACATATACATACGTAGAGTATCAAACAGCTACTGACACCGCAAGTTGCTTGAGCCACTGCAAAGTATATTGGTACCTGGTGCAACCAGAATAACCATTAGCCCCGCAAGATGCTAGGGCTGTGTGTGAGGCAATACTGCCTCACAGTAGCCCAAACTCGTTGGCCTAATGGACTGGTATAGCAGACATCCCCTGAGGTTTTGCCAAGGATGGTATGCTGTCTCAGGGGCAAATGTTTCTTGTCTAATGGGTAGTGGTACCAAGCACCTGTTCCCGAAGGACGAGCTTGCAGCCACATTCAGGTTGTAAAATCTAGCAAAGGTGGATGTACACGACTATGTGGCAGCCGCACACATGTCAGCAGGCTAGCACCCTGCCACGAGGCCCAGGGGGTCACCACACCTCTTGTAGAGTGGGCCCAACTCCTGGGGGGAGCCATCAGCCAAGAATCTGCAACAGCCTACATGTGTTGACAGGGTCTGTAGTTCTGAAACCCTTTTAGCAGACATAACTGTTATGAGGAATGCCACCCTGAATGACAGCCACTTCATATTGACCTGTGGTAAGGGTTCGAAGGGCTCTTGTTGTAAGGCAGCCAACACAAGGCCTAAATCCAATTCAGGGATGGTTACCTTCCTGCATGGCCCGAGCCTTTGGGCACCTCTCAGGAACTGTGAAATAAAGCTGCACTGATCTTCAGGGAGCCTATTTCTGCCTGCACAAGCTGCAACCATGCCTCTCAGGGTTGCTGGTGACTTTTTGGCATCGAGAAGCTCCTAGAGATATTGAAGTATCTCCAGAGCTGAACATAGCAGTGGGTCAACCTGGTTTTCCCCACACCACGACCCACAGAGCCCCCTTGTTGACGGTGCTCAGGCACTCTGGTTGGTCTGTACTACTGAGTCTGAAGGGCCCAGATCTATCAAGCTGGCCCTCTCAGGGGCCAGGCCCCGAGTTTCAGGCCTTGTGAGAAGGGATGGAGCCGAGCTCCCTCCCCCTGGCCCAGGGGTTCCCACCGAGTTGGGAGCTCACACTGTGGCCCTTTCAGAAGGGATGTTAGTCCAAAAAACCATGCCATGTAGAGCCAGTTTGGTGCCACCAGAGCCAGCCTCACCTTTTCTTCTTGAATTCTCTGCCACAGAGATGGAAGAAGGATGAATGGGGGAAAGCGCACAGCAGCCCCTAAGGCCAATCGTGGGTCATGGCATCTATGCCCAGAGGGGTGCTGGTCTCCAGAACCCCTCTGGGGTTCTGGAGACCAGCACTTGCCTGCGACCCAGGGGGCGCAGGCAAGAGCAATGCCCACTGTCCAGTGGACAGTGGGCATTGCTCTTGGATCCACCTCTGCCTTGCCCAGATGTCTTTGACCACCTCTGGCAGCTGCCATTCCCCAGGGCTCGGGCCCCTTCTGGAGAGCAGATCAACCCCTTGATTCTTCTGTCCAGGCACATTTCTGGCCCTTAGGGACAGGGATTTTGGTGGTAGCCCATTCCCACAGCCTGAGTGCTATTCCGCACAGGCGTAGCGAGCCCACTTGCCTGTTGATGTATGCAGCGGCCATTACGCTGTCTGTCCTCACTAGCACATGATAGGCCTGCAGTTTCTGTGCAAAGTGCTGAAGAGCCGGACAAACTGCTATCATTTATAGAATGTTGGCATGCTGGCCGACCCGTGGGACATTCCAATCCCCACCAGCTCCCTCGCCATTGTGGACTACTCCCCATCCTGTAGAGACCACCAGAACTGGGCCCAGTATGTTGCCTTTTAGATGTAGGTTGGATTGCTCCACTACCTCAGTGCAACACATTTCCTTCTGGAGACCAGCACCTTGGCTCTGTGGGCATAATCCCAAGCACAACAGGCACCACTGTACGACACGTGGCCAGAAGTGCCAACAAGACCACCTGCACTGAAGCTGCCATCAGACCCAGGGGGCGCAGGCAGAGCTTCCAGGTCACCCTGGCTCTCAGTTAAAACAGAGGGAGGCAATGGATTGAGGCTCTTTGTCTCTCCTGCGTCAGTGTCACAACTCCAGCTCTGGTATCCAGTTGCATGCCCAGAAACTGTGTAGTCTGTGCTGGCTGCAACCTGCACTTTCTTTTGTTGATTTGTAGCCCCAGACTCTGCACGTCAAGAGTGCCATATAGCTGTTGCATAGTTCCTCTGTCCATGCACACAACAAATGGTCATTGAGGTAATTCATAGTTCTGAGACCTCCGCGATGTAGAGGCCCCAAGACTGCATCCATGCATTTGGTGAAAGTGTGTGGGACCAAAGAGATGCCGAAAAGGTGGGAGAACTTGAGTGACCTGCCCCCTTGAGTGGGGGGCCCGCAGCATAATCTCTCCCAATTGTCAACTGCTGCTAGGTGTCAGCATAGTGCTAGGACCAGCGACTAGTGCTTGACATTAACTAAAACTGATGTTTCATCATGTCTTTAAAGTCGGGGAGAGGAGGTATCATGGGGCATTTGGGCCGGCTAACTGCCTTGTAATTGAAGCGAGGGGCCCGGCTCTCGGTCAGAAGCCATCTCAACATTTAGGGCTGCTGCCGCTCCACTTATAATCTCATGAGTGAGAGGTGCTAGCAGCTCATGTTCTGCCTTTTTGTTCCATGATATCCCAATGGAAACTCAACATCATCATCAGATGGTTCCCAACTGAGAATATCAACCTCCCTATCTCACTCAGGGGAGGAGAGGCAGGCCTTGACCCCCCTCTGGCCCTTAACCAGGTTCCTGGAGGGGGCCACAAGAGGAGGCATTAGTGATTGCTGGCTTGTCGCATCATGGCTTTCACTCTCTGTCCCGGATTGTTTGGCCCCACTTAGGCTCCTTACAACAGTGGAGGACAGTTATGTATTTTTACCTGCCAGGTAAAAAAACCTGGCAGGTAAAAAATACCTTTACCTATTTTTACCTGCCAGCCCCTGAACTGTCGTAGCTGCAGACCTACCACACTTGGCTGGCTGCAGTCTCTCAGCAGGAGGGGGTGGCCACTTCCCGAAGGCATGACAACATGCCTCTCTTTATCTTTGTCGTTTTACAAACACAACTCATGCAAAGAGAGGGCTCATCCCTTGCTCTTAGAGCATGTTCATGTCCAGACAGAGCACACATTTGTTATGGCCATCCTCCATAGGCGTTCCACCCTTCCATACACTGAGGCTCCTCCTGACTCGCCTTACTGTCGTCACTGGAAAGACCAGGAAGTAAGCGGCCACACATGCTCTTGTGGTTTTAGCACTAGCAGCTAACTGTTTCTACTTTCTACATGGCAATACACCCCACAGAACTCCCGAGAGGAACGCCGCACTGCACAGACCGCACCAGCTTAGGCAGTGGGCTATACCTGACGCGCTAGCAGAGTTTCTCATGCAATACGCCGTAAGGTACGCCTCTCTCCTTCTATGGTTCCTTAGCGTGCTTTACTTTCCCCGCTATTCCCACCGTCGGTGACAGTATCGATAGCGGTCTGATATGTTGTTACGTGCTTACGTGCACGGTGGAGAATGTACAGGTGTGGAAGCCGGCTGCCCGGTAATACACCCCACAAAGCTCCCGAGAGGAGCACCACACTGCACCGACCGCTCCGGCTTCGGCGGTGGGCTATACCTGAGCGCGTTAGCAGAGTATCTCATGCAATACGCCGTAAGGTATACCTCTCTCAGGTCCTTTAGATGAGAGAGAGAGGAAACAGCTATCCAGAGAGGGGCCTGGAGACCAGCTCTCTCTTCTTACACACACGGTAAGTGGATATTGTGCCGTTTTCTCTCATGATTCTGTCGTGTCTCTGTTCTCACGTCTCACTTCCACAGTGGAAATCAATTAATCAGTGACATCATGCACACCTGGGGCTTTTATACCTGCACATGGGCCATGTAGTGGTGTGTCTTAAAGAAGTATCCATGTCAACTGCCCCAGTGGGTCAGTCCCCGTACATATGGAATATGTAGATGTGGAGAGATAGTCTCGATACGATAGAGAACTTAAAGTGACAGGAGCTCCAACAGAGTGACTTTAAAAAAGAAAGAATACAACTGGATCAGGGGTACTAAGTTTGTTCACATAACCTGACAGGCCAGATGGACTTTTGCACATAGTTAGAAAGTTTTATACCCAGCTTTTTGTGAGTATGTTGCTGCTCAGTATGGTGTCAATGTCAATGACATGAGGACTTGATGATGATGATATTGAGGTTACTTGACAAGGTTTTCTGTCAATTGCATGGTCAGGAAAAATGAACCAGAGTGAGGAACAAGTTCAGCAGGCAGAGTCAGTGCATTCAGGTCGATGAGCACATTGCTTTTTGCTGCATCATAAAATAGTGCCATACACAGAGACTTCCTGGAGGAAAAATAAAGCGCTCTGAATTTTTTGTCCAATTGCACATTCGACCCAACATAGTTTAGTGACCAATTTTTTCATAAAACTCACACAACTACGCAAAATCTGTATCTGTACCTGCCAACAGCAGTGTATCATACGGGTCGTCTCAGCTCATTCTTCTTAAAGGTACAGCAAAGTTGGGAGCACATACAGCCACTTCAATGACTATTGACTAGTACCTTAGTAGAGATGGGAATTGAAAACCAATTCCACTTAGGAATCAATAAGTTCCTCAAGGAATCAAAACCATTAGCCTTTTTGCGTAACAATTCTCTTATCAATTTTTACTACTGTGTTCTGTTTTTCTTGCAAATCAAGGATGTCACACTGTCATTAGAGGCAGTCACAGAGCTGATAACAAAAATGTGCAAACTGTAATCATAGCAAACAGGGGGCAGAAGTGGTCAAAATTGTGGCTGAATTTGGATAAAAATACATTTAACTATAGGTTTGGTGGGTGGCAACACCAGTAACTTGCAGAAGCATGTATCTATGCAGCTTGGCATATCTGAAGTGATATACACTGCCTGGCCAAAAAGCACACATTCGCTGTGGCATTGTTTCAGTAAGCTTCTGCAATGTCACAAGATTTATTTCCATCCAGTGTTGCAGTAATTTTTTTTTATCAAGATCTTATATTGATGATGGGAGAGTCTGACCACTGTACTAAGCCTTCTCCAGCACATCCCAAAGGTTTTCAATGGGGTTAAGGTCTGGACTCTGTGGTGGCCAATCCATGTGTGAAAATGATTTATCATGCATATCCATTAATGGAATAACCTGGTCATTCAATATATTCAGGTAGTCAGCTGAGCTCATTCTTGGGGCACATAATGTTGCTGAACCTAGACCTGACCAACTGCAGCAACCCCAGATCATCGCACTGCCCCCACAGGCTTGTACAGTAGGCACAAGGCATGATGAGTGCATCACTTCACCTACCTCTCTTCTTACCCTGATGCTCCCATCACTCTGGAACAGGGTAAATCTGGACTCATCAGACCACATGACCTTCTTCCAGTCCTCTAGAGTCCAATCCTAGCCTTTTTTTCCGGTTAGCCTTACTGATTAGGGGTTTTCTTAAGGCTACACAGCTGTTCAGTCCCAATCCCTTGAGTTCCCTTCTCACTGTGGAAATGCTCTGACTTCACTACTAAACATACCCCTGAGTTCTGCTGTTGTTTTTCTTCGATTTGATTTGACCAAACGTTTACGTGATCGCTGATCACGATCAATTTAGGATTTTTTCCAACCACATTTCTTCCTTGAAGACAATGGTTCCCTACTATCCTTCCAGTTTTTAATAATGCGTTGGACAGTGCTTAACCCAATTTAAGTAGTTTCTGCAATCTCCTTAGATGTTTGCTCTGCTTGATGCATGCCAATGATTTGACCCTTCTTAAACAGACTAACATCTTTTCCATTACCACAGGATGTGTCTTTCGACATGGTTAAGACATGAGAAGCTACTCATTGCATCAGCTGGGGCGAAATAACTTGTCGCCATCTGAAAGATAATCACCAATGCAATATTATCCAATAGGAGGCTCGTACCTATTTGCTTAGTTAAATCCAGGTGGCAACCTTTTTTTGGCCAGGCAGTGTATGTTTAACATTGTTGAGGTTGAAAACATGTGAAGGCCAACTTTTGCCTACAAAGTGAATTCACAGTAATTAATAAGAGAATTGTGATAGAATCAGATTGATCAGCAGAATCAATCATGTAATTTTTATCAAAAAAAAATCTTATCAGTTCCCATCCCTATACCTCATAAACCTAACCTCAAAAATACTGTACTATACCTAAAAATTAAACCTGTAAGGGTCAATTGTGTTTCGCATCTCCAGACAAATCTTTGGCAGGGAGTAGCAGGCGAAAATGGCTTGCTTGATTCAAAATGTTGCAGACCCTGAGGAAAACACTTCTTCCTTGTGCCATGACATACAATCCTGATAAATTTAATCAAAGTCTGTTGAGAACTTAAGAGTTATTCACATAATGTTGAAAACTGCTGTTTCGCTAGGTTCACAAATCCTTAGAAAAATTCTGGATCTGCATATGTTTTCAGATCAACACCAAAATCAAGTCACTTCTCCCCTGTGACATGACCAGCATTCCCTGAATTTCATCCAAATCTGTGGAGAACTCTTTGAATTCCAGCCTTAAACCTAGCGTAACTCTGCTTTGCATGTACAAGTACCGATTCAGTAATTGTGACAATTCGATGTGGTGATATATAAAGCACCCTCCTTGCATCTTTGCTCCTTTCTAGTAATCTGAAGTCAATATCTGGTGACTGTGTTACCATATCACTGCTCTCACACTAGTCTCATTACAGGCTAAAGTTAAGGGCAGATGGTTTCGCTGAGATGGCTCCACCATTGATTAAACACACCACCTACACGTGACATTTCCTGGGCCTTGGTATATTAAGGTCCAAGTGTCAATACTCTCATCCCTTCATAAGGTTAAAGAAGTTCACTTTCAGACCATCCCCTGGCGTTGTTCCTGGTGAGAACCTTCCTCTCACAGTGACTTAATTAGCATGCCGTCCTTAGTGATGCACCTGCTTTTACACCCGCTGCCTGACTCAATGCTACTTGTCAGGAGAGGTTGTACTGCTCCCTGACAAGGTTTTATCTTGATTAAGAGCATCAGAAGTTGTAACCTGAACTGGTCCTGGGGTCAGTCCAGCGCTGCTCTTCAAAGAGGGGGAAAGTCTTAATAACCTGTTTGTGGATAAAGAACAGCATGAAGCATGGCAGCGGCAGACATGTTTCAATCTGGGTCACAGCAGGGTTATATTGATTGATTTTTCACAGGTCTTCTTCTCTTAGATGTCTCTTGTAACTCCATCTTTTCATTTTTACGAGGAGTCTTTTCAGTGGGACTGCTTTAATCATAAAGAAACATCCCCCTAAATAGTTCAATTTAAAAAATCATGCCAAAACAAACACTTGTTTTTTTATGTTTTTTTTTTTCTACATATGAAGCGGTAATCATTTTGGGAGCTATTCAATGTTTAGTCTTCAGGTCTTTGCACACAGAGGGCCTGATCTACTAAAGGTTTGTGTGTATAAAAACATGCTGATATACTTGATAGCCTGCACAAAGCTGATCTACTAACCGGGAGCACAGAAGATTGCGTCTGTCAAATGAGCAAAATAGCAAGCGTAATCCATTTAGTTTGACTTCATGAATATGCAGAATACATGCAGATTATCAGAAAGCGTAAAATACAGGGAGGAGGAGATGCAAATGTAATAATTTAGCACCCGCAATGTGATTTATCAAACTTGAAACTGATTGCGCTCACTGTTTTTGCGTCTAAATTTAGTATGCTTGAAAGGCAACGTGTTAACATGTTTGGATCGTCATAAACAGCATTTACTGAATATTTTCCGTCATTTAGCAATTTTTTTTATGAATGAGGAAATATTTGGAGGCTGTCTGTCATTATGATGGACTGGAAAAAGAGGGATGATCCAGTGTGCCATCATACTCAAGCAGACACGTAACATAAACCCTCTCAGTTTTGCACTCTGAATACATTTTTGAGGAGGTCATTTAAACTATGTAAAAAAGATCCTCTTTATAGCCAGAATCACTCCGTTTGTCACTCAGAGCTGACTGCGTCACACTCTCTATGCACTGACAGCATGTCTCGGAGCTGTGTGCTTCTCACAGATGACCTCCCAAATCGTGTTTCTTCTGGCAACGCAGAGATGTCTCTGCTGGAGTTCACCAATGTGTTTATTTGCCTCAAAATCCATGACTTCAAATTTCACTTTTCGTTTACAGCCACTCTGCTCTCCCAAATTCTGCATGGTGACAGCTGGTAGCACATGCAAAATCCTCATTTAAAGAGGGCGGTCCGCACCACTTTCGCGCCTGTTATCAATTGCACATGCAGTCATAGTAGATCACCTGCAACTCACCCACTAATAGCATGTGCAGTTTTTTAGTTTGCACATGCAGTTTAGAGCTCGTTATTTGGGATCTTAGTAGATCAGGCCCAGAGTTTTTTTTTTTAAATTTTTATCTAAGTGTTTTCTTAATTCCGTAATGCAATATTGTAAAAGTGCAGCACGGTGGCGCAGCAAGTATGCACTTGCCTTACAGAAAGAAGGTTGCTGGTTGATCCCTGTGTCAGTCAGGGCTTTTCTGTGGTGTTTGCATGTTCTCCCTGTGCATGCATGGGTGCACTCTGGCCCCCTTTCACATACTGAAAACATGCTCATTAGGTCAACTGGTCACTCTACATTGCCCTAGGTATGAGTGTGTGTGTGATTAGTTGTCTGTCTCTCTATGTGGCCCTACGATTGGCTGGCGGCCAGCTCACCGCTTACCCCACCTCTTGCCCAATGCCAGCTAAGATAGGCTCCAGCCCCCTGCAACCCCGAAAAGGATAAGCGGTATAGATAACAAATGGATGGATGGAATGATATAAAAAGATGAATTAATTAATTTATACAGCATTATAATGCATTATTTTTTTAATGTGTGGCAGTTTCAGAAGAATAAAGCAAACTCTAGTCTTGTAGCACTAGTCTCGCCACCAAAATGCCTGGTATCACCATTCTGCCATTTTTTCCTCTGCCAAAGGGGTTTTGTTGGTTTGTCTGTAAACAGGATAACTCAAAAAGCCAAACAGAATTTGATGAAATTTTTCAGGGTATGTCAGAAATGAGCCAAGGACCAATCAGTTAGATTTCGGTGGTTTGGTGATCCGAATCCAGATGTGGATCAAGGATTTTTTCAAGGATTTGTGAACATTTCAAGGCAGTTTTCCACATTTTTGACAATAACACGACCAACAACGTTTGAAATGTCTTGGTGGATGTTTGTACTCTCAAAAAACTTATAGTTTGTCCTTTAAACTAAAGTTTAGATTCTTTCAACAAAATCTGAAAAACACTGGTCCAGGTTTAAGCCATGTCTTCTTCTTTTTAACCAACTAAATCCACCAAATTCTAAAAAGTTAACAGAATTGTATTCACCCCATTATGATCTATAATTAGTTTAATTAATTCAAAATAAACTGACAAAATACCAACACTCGGTATGCATGAAGTATTTCCCCAAAAACTAACCTACTTGATGAATGAATATCGATGGAAATTGATAAGATTTTTTTATATGCCAATGCTATTATTACCCCTGCCAAGGAATATTTATTTTTGCTGGAATTAGTCTGTTTTTGTGCAAGATATCTCACAAAGTTCTTGACAAATTTTGATTACATTTTTAGGGAATGTTGTTGCAGCACAAGGAAGAGTAGATTTGATTTTGGTGGTGATTTGAAACAGATCCAGTTCCCTAATTTTATCAAGCACCTGTTAACACTGCAAGATGGGGCAGTTTTCAAAAATTTTGCTCATAACTCGTATAATAACATGGAGGTTTGTGCTCTTAACACTTCTAGCTAATTCTGCCACCAGTCCAATTCTTTATTAATTCTCTGAATGATTCATGTGGATTTACTTCACAGAAAAAAATGGTGTTCTGTGTCATCAATAGAAGTTTATTAGCTAGTATATGGAAATATGGTTCATTCGACATTACTGGTTGATGAGAAAATATGTTATGATAATATAGGCAGGAAGATAGATCCATTTTGTTATAAACTTCAAATTCTGTTTTTAACAGTTTATTTAAGGACCCACAGTAGTAAAAAGATAAAAAGTTTCTGATAAGTATTTTTATTTAAAGCATGGTTTCTGCAACACTGATAAACTTTATTGTCTGTCCTGCTGACAGGAAAAACTAGCAATAAGTGGATCAGAGTAAGATGGCTAAACTCCAGCTGTTTAGTAAAGGGCAGACTTACAGTACAACACTAAAAGTGAACTGAGAGCACAAACTTTTACCAAGGCATTTCTGACATTGTTAGTCAAGCTATTATCAAAGCGTGGAAAGTGCCCTATTTCACAATGTTAAAAAATCCTTCAATAAAAAACAGGATCCACATCTAGATTTGGATCAACTTCTCCCTGCGCCATGACTTAACATTTTCCTGAAAATTTACTTCAAGAATACTTTCACAGTTGGACATGCATACAGACAGACAAACAAACAAAAAAACCCCAAACAAACAAATTAACAAATACTGACAAAAACTAATTCTTGGCAGAGGTAATAAATTGTAAATTTCTGTACACTTTTAGTTAAAGATGTACTGATGTATGTACAGTAAAATACTGATACAGCATTACACCACAAAATGTTGTAACAGACTGGTGTATCAATATTTTCTTACACCCTTGTTACCACTGTCAAACACATGACACTATTGATATTTAATGCTGTGCTTTGCAACAAAAATTTAAGCATGATGCTGGTACTCTGAATTGAAGTTACGCAGCCACAGACCATGCACATTGCTCTGTTTGCGTCATATTGTGAACAAACAATACACACTTTTTGGAAGCTTCTGTCTCATTTATACTGTAATTGCTTCCTTGACTCCTTTGTTGTCTTTCATGGTGGCTGCTCTTGCAATTGTGACGTTGTTTTGCAGTGAAAGGCATAGATAAGGAAATCAGAAAGCATAAAGGGCAAGTATATTAATACAGAGTAGTCTGAACCAATTCCCACCCTACTTACAAATAATTGTTTATGCTCCTGATGTTAGTGCTTTTCAGTTACCAGGTAAAAAATGATATTCCTCTTACAGAAATGTAACACCTGTTTTTATAAATGTATTTTCTGTAAAAAGAAAAATCTCCTCACAATAAATTATATAACATGTTTTATATTCACTCTCCAACAGCCCATCCCAACAGTTTTAAGCTGTTCTTTTCTGGTTGAGAAAGGATAGATATATGTTTTGTTAGGGTTTCTATTGCCTAAGATGAATTGTAAACAACTTGTTGTCTTTTTTGTTGTAGGAAAAAGTTAATCAGTATAACTAACACTGATGCAGCACTCCTTTATTGGATGTTGAGCGGATTGCATTTTTCTTTAGAAAGACTTAGTCCGCCTTTCCTTGCTCAGTCTGAGTTGGACTTGTGCCATCATGCAGCTTTTCACTCAGGCAATCATGAGACGAGTCTTTTGGGACTGAGACTGCCCATTGGGAAGAACCAGGAAACCGGCAGCAGTCTGAGGAAGGCTGATGTAAGATTTTAGAGTGGAAAAAAATCTGCCACCCCTTCTCCATGGGACATCTTGTTTACAGTGGCAGCTGCTTGTGTCCTCTTTTCAATTTCCTTCTCATTGTGCTCTGCAGTCTTTTTCCACTTCTTAGCTAGCATTCAGATTTGTAACTTACAGGTGGTGCCTGCTGTCTTTTGTCCTAGGATCCATTTTCATTTTTTCTCAGTCTCTGTCCACAAAAACCCTTTCTCTCCTTGTCTGCACTCTCCTCCAGTCCCTGCCTGTGGTGTAAATCAGACAGTCCACTCTCAATCGGACCAGCAGGAAACCACCTACCTGAGATGGTGGTTGCAGGGTTGTGCACGTGCACACATTAAATTCTTCACTGTGGGCTTTTTTATCCCATACACCAGCCCATGAGATATCCGTTACAGTTTTGGATAAAACCGTCAGCCTTCAACTGGATTCTCATTAATTAAGCTCATGCTGCAGCGCTTGTTTCCATAAAGTCTATTATTTGCTTATACAAGGCTCCTGAAAACAGAATACAGAAGAGTGTTGTTGATCCGAGGGGATTTCTCCCTTCATGATACTTTTTTTAAATGCCCAGGGAGAATAGGGATGTATAAAAGTAAAATAGATGTGTTATATGGACTACAAAAAGCAATTTGCAACATAAATCTTGTTTAAAACTTCTGGAGATATTGCAAGTTCAACTCTCAACTCCTTTTTGAACAACATACATTATTGTATGCAAGCGTCATATAAAACTTTTTAACTCTTTTGACAGCAACTCACCCGACAATGTTGGAAATGCCTTGGTGTAGGTTTGTAACCTTGCAGTGCAGATGGACCAGTTTGATTCAATGTCTGTAATCAGGGACCCCATCTTGCCAAGCTCATATCTCCAACAACTGTGAGCGACCCAAAGCAGCACGGCCCACTCATTGTCTCTTAGAGCAGGAAGTACCTGCTAATACAGAGATTAGCATCGTTGCTAACAGCTTCAGTCACAGTTTCATCAGATCTTGACTGCATTTCTTTACCACTTCCACTTCCAACATGTTTTGCTGAGAGTTTTATTTATGAAGTGGCCTCAATCCTTAAGACAGTGTCAGTAGTGCCCGCCTACTACATTATCTGATTGGCCTGTAATGAATGTGACTGATGGAACAATCATCCAGTCACCTGCTGGATTTGCTTTGAAAGGTTCTGCCCATCCCAAACACTTTTTATGGGCTATTTACCAGATGGTCTGTTGAAAGATCTTGAACAGTCAATCTGGTGTGCCAGATTAGGAGGTTTGTGCTCTCAGAGCACTTCTAGTTCTTACTACTTTGTACATTTCTCTTTACAGCTATGTTTACAACCAGTCTCTCCACCCCCCCATACATAATTCTAGAGTATTTGGACAAAGCAGAGAGCCAATATAAAGCTGTAGATAGAGTCCACCTACAGTCTTGATTTTTTCTAGTTTTCGATGAATATTGCAGTAAAATCATTCTTGTAATATTTTCTGGCCATGAAAATTGTGAGCTGAAAATTCAAAATTGTGACAGTCATGACCTCGATACATAAATATTTGTCTTTAAACAGTCAGGTCAGTCATGCCCTTTGCTAGAACAAATTCCTGCAATTTTAGAATTTATCCCAAATATCTCCTCTGTGGGTGCAGAACAGAGCAATGTCTCAAAAAGTCCTCGTAAAGTTTTTTAAACTTTGAACAAATGTTCAACTGGATTCAAGGATGATCTGATCAGACATTGTGTCCTGTTGTTATCCTTGCGATATGTGATACCTCAAGAACTTTTGAAGGGATTTCCAATTGGACCCCAGAATGTAACTGATTCAATGTGAAGGTCCGAGGTCACAGAGCCGCATTTGTACCACTTACTGGTGAATAACAAACGGCTGTGGTTACATTTTTCAGTGCGCATTTGAACTGGCATTTTGACTCACATTTTAACATTTGTGAAGCAGCAGCATGTGAACTGCTTAGTCTGTCCCCTTGTTTTCCATGTGATGTAACATGTTTCGTATGCTTATTGTTTTTTTTCTAGTTGAAAGACTTTCACCCTAACTCCTCCCTTGTTTCACTGCCACCAGCAACACATTACCATTGAACAAGGTGTCATACACTTCAGTGCTACTGCACCTGTGTCCTCATTAATCAAGACCCTTGTAGTGCAGTTACTGTGGCAACAGAAACAGGGGGAAAACTGAGAGCCCGTCACTCAGCTGGCTGTGTTGTTGTTGGAGCTGTGTTGTGCTGAACAGATAATGGTTCAAAGTTGGTTTGCCTCATTTGTTTATTTTTTCTGTGTTTTTCACTCTGGTGGCAGAAATGTTTAGCTCATGACCTATTCAGGGGAAACAAGGCCGTGATTGTAATCACTTAATTGATTTCCCATAGGAGCAATCACCTTCCAATCAATGCTCAGCGGCTGTTTGTCACACAACCTTTAATCATCTGGATGTCAATACAACACAGAGATACTTTCTGTGTGCACACCAACACTGATAACCCTGTCAAAACGCAGCCACAGGTAAGTATGATGAGCTGCAGCACTAAATAAAAGCAGGCAACACTAACCTGCTGTTAGAATATAAACAGTGTGTGCAGACTGAACAATGAGGACTTTTGTTCTGTGTTCAAAGTTCACATTTTTAATTGTTATTTCACCATTGATATTCTTAATAAATAACACATAGGTACAACTGATCATAAACACAGCTAATGAGCCAATCACATGGCAGCAATTCAATGGATTTAGGCATGTAGACATAGTCAAGGCAACCTGCTGAAGATCAAATTTAGCATCAGATTTGAGAACAGCATGCCAGAGGGGCTGTTCTGATTTATTCAGAAGCTACTGATCTACTTGGATTATCATGCACAAACATCTCTCAACTTTACAGAGGATGGGCAGAAAAAAAAATGCCTTGTTAATGCAAGTGGTCGGATAAAAATAACTACAGTGGTAGAAGATGACATGACGGCTTATTTTTCGTTTTTGCTGTTAAGTCGAGACTCAGTTACCCAAACATACTGTATCTTTAAAAAGCATTTATACAATAAAATTTCATAATATGTCTTAAAGGAATGAGTTGACTTATTCATATTTTGGTACATGAAAACTATAATCATGTGTAATACCCACCGTGTTGGTTCTTTTAGAGATCTGCATGACAGAGTCAGCTAGATAATATATTGCAACTCTCATTTGACAAATACAATGCAACATCATTGATGCATTTGCAGCAGCACTGCCTATGCAGTTGTTTACTCGAAGAAAGGGGTTTCCCTGACCGGGAATCGAACCCGGGCCGCGGCGGTGAGAGCGCCGAATCCTAACCACTAGACCACCAGGGACCTGGAAGAAGGGCCAAACAGGGCATGTATTGGATGTGGCATGTGTGACACCTGATCTGCTGCGCGTCAGTGTGTTGTAAAAGCAGCTGTCAGTGAAATTCACTGTCTCTGGTTCTTTGGGAAGATGACAAATGTGTGAGGATGGATACCATTCATGTACACCAGATGGCATGGTTTTGTCAGGTACAGTTCAGTATGGTGAAGCCTTACATTACTTGTGGGCCTACAGCCAGCATTACACAGTTAACAGGGATGTAAGCTGGATGTTAATAGCCATGTCAGCCAGTAAAAGCACAGCAGAACTACACAGTGCAACATGCCAATGAAATCAGTGATGAAGAGTAACTCAAGGAACCCACTGTTAGCAAACGTCAAAAACGAAGGACATGAGAAAAGTGTGATTTCTCTCTGTTTGACATGTGTTAGCTCATCATCATAAGAGGAAATTTGCCTCTTGAAACCAATGTGATAGTTCAACAAGCTAAGTTTTGTGTTTGTTTGTTATTACCACTGTTGCAATAGAAATGGCGCTCTCCTGATCGTCCTGAAAAATCTTCCAGTGTGATTTCCTACCACTGTTTTTTCAGCAGTATAAGCCCATTGGCTCAGGGTGGCAAGCCCAGGGCAGAGCATAGACTGTTAAAAACATGCAGAACCATTTAAAATGGCACTAAGCTGCCATAAACTGAGCAGTTACCACAGAGTAGACAGGTGAACAGCTCAGAGCAGACTGGGCCCACATGGGGAAGGGGCTTTATAAGTGGCAGGAGCTTCAGAATGCCTCAGACAGAGAAAACAGACATGGATCAGGGATACTCAGTGAATGAAGATGAAGGTTTTTAAAGCTGAATAACATACTCTATAGCAGTCGTCGAAATCCAATATATGAACTAGATTTCAGCCAAAATATGACCTCTCTAAATAAATTACAATATTTCTTACATATGGCAGGCAGAGATCATAACCAAGCCTCTGCTGTCCTCATTGTGTGTTGTATTTCCTGATCGAGTAAGTCGGCTGCTGATTTGTTGGCGGGCTGACGGCTAAGAATCCATTCAATTTGCCCGTTCCCCTGAGCTGGTTTTTGTATTACTGACGGCATTGTATCGGGTGGAGGTTCTGACAGCTTGTGAGCTGCTGCCAAGCCAAAGTCATAGTGAGAGATACTGAAAGAAGACAGATTGAAGACAGGATTGATGTATAATACAGCACCTGTCAAGTCCACAGGTCCCATGGTACACAGATTTTATTAGACAGATAGGTACATATATAGATAGATGGATAGATAAATACATTGATAAAAGGGTGCATAAACAGACAGGAAGATAGACAGAGGGATGGACAGACAGATGGATTGTAAGACTAATGAACCCATATACAGAGCATAGATAGATAGATAGATTTTCTTTCTTTTGTCTAACTCAGAATACAATCACTAATCTTATTTTTCTGTTCAGAGTTATGTTGATGTTGTGGTATTCTGTAAAATAAGAAACATGTTTTGATCCTGTCTCTTCAGTCCTTATCTGTCTGTATTTTGTTCCTGTCTCTGCAGCCTGTCCCTGAACTGGTTTTCATCCCTGCATCACGGACACTCTGCCTGGTGCATCATGGGAGCCCATCAACAGACTGGCAGACACGATGCATGAGGGCTAAGAAGTTGTTATGGAGACTGACAGCTACACCTCAGGTCCAGCCACCACCACAGGCTGGGTAGGGTCGGCAGGTGGCTCGGAGGGTGTAGAAGTCCTTCAGATGCAGGGAGGAGGGGGCTTGTCCAGCAGCCTGGCTCCCTGGTACATGCCGTACTCGCTGGGCTTCCAGGTGTCGCTCACTGCCTTCCTCATGCTGGAGCTAGTGCTGGGTTTCAGCAGTAACCTGACTGTGCTGGTGCTCTATTGCTCCCAGTCAAACTTAGTGGATTCTGTGAGCAACATGGTGACGGTGAACCTGCATGTGCTGGACGTGGTGGTGTGCGTGCTCTGCCTGCCCCTCACTCTGGTGGTCCTGCTGCTGCCACCAGGGCCAAATTTGGCCCTTCTCTGCTGCTTCCATGAAGCCTGCGTCACCTTTGCCAGCATAGCCACAGCCATCAACATCCTGGTTATCAGCTTGGACCGATATGACATCTCAGTGAGGCCTGCGAACAGGCTGCTGACCACACGTAGGGCAACGCTGCTCCTGACTGCAGTTTGGGTCACCTCTGTTGCTGTGTTTTTTATCCCGTTCCTGGAGATGCAGTGGTCCAGTGAAGAAGGAGCCGAGCAGAGGGGGCTGGAGACACCTTTGTTATTGTCCTCTAGTGTTGTGAGGGCCACGGCGGTGCCAGCATGGCGTAACCGGACTCTGCTGTGTGTTGGCGGGCAGGGCTACCTCACAGGACTGAGCATGTATTATCATCTCCTCCTGCAGGTACCCATCTTCTTCACCACAGTGGTGGTCATGTTGTTCACCTACTCCAAAATACTGAGAGCTTTAAATATCCGCATTGGCTCCCACATGAAGAAGAACCAGCGATTCAGAGGCCCCTCCTGCAGGGGGCGCCACAAGAGACAGAAAAAGAAGAACGCTGTGCTCAGAACTACTGATGGTGAGGAAGGAGGAGGAGAGCAGTGCACTATGGATGGTACCAAACAACACAGTCACCCTCCACTCATTCCCTCTCCCTCACCCACCCCCACGGCCACCTCCCCTCCTGCCCTGTCCTCTACTGCCCCTCTAGTAACCTCAATTTCAGGTGCTGCGACTTCTGTGCCCACAACCATGGGCGTCCAGGCCTCTGTGTCAGCCATCATTGCTCTGAGGAGAGCTGTGCGCCGACACAGAGATAGGAGAGAGCGTCAGAGGCGGGTGTTCAGGATGTCCCTCATCATCATCACCACCTTTCTGGGCTGTTGGGCTCCACTCTCCGTGACAAACGTGCTGATCCTGGGCTTAGGCCCCAGTGACACACTGGTCAGCACACGCCTGTGGTTCCTTGCCCTGGCTTATGGCACCACCGTGTCCCACCCTCTGCTCTACGCCTTCACCCGACAGAAGCTGCGCCGTGCCCTTCGTTCCAAGGTGAAGAAGAGGGTGGTGTCCCTTCTGCAGGTGGATCCTTCACCGGGAGGCACTGTTATACACAACTCTTGGGTGGAAAACAGAAAAACCAGCCGGCAGGTGCGGCTAGAAGCCAGCGAAGGAACTGACCGCTGCCTGTCAGAGGTCCTGTGAGGCTGACACACGGACACAATCATTTAAAAACTAAATGGAGTCACAGCTGTTTTCATTATGAAACTCAGTGGAGCGAGAAGCCAGTGTAAGAAATGAAAAAACATTTCCACCTCTGGGAGATGTTTTAATAAAACCAGCAGGAAGCACATGCTCAACACAACTAACTCTCACCTCAGGCAGGATTCTGTCATCACAGTGGCGCCCTCGGCCTCTGCAAATTAAAATAACACAGAACAAACACACAAGTGTACATGGTTTTTACTCTGTCACCTAATGAACTCTGTTTATATAGAAAGGCACTTCCTCCCAATGGTGCTTATCCACCATCTCTAAAGAATGTGTTTATTCGGCAGATGCTATGATCTACAAATGCATCAAGGCAGCTTTAAAGAAATGTTGATACACTTCTACACAATGATGAATGCTCAGAATCACTTCCTGAATGTGTTTAATAGTCTTTGCCTTAATTCTGCCCTTAAAGGTAGGGTCTGCAGGATTTTCCTTAAAAATAAAATATCAATTTTTCAGGAAAATCCTGCTCAGTCGTCTCCTATGTGTCTCTATTGATGTGTGATGGTGTCTTTTTTACCTCACCCCCCTCCTCCTCAGCCTGTATTTTGATGTTTTGGTTGTCTCGGGACATTTTTGGGCGAAAAGTAGGCTGGGATCCCCAGCCAATAATAGCGCGCCCAGTGCGCAAGTGACTTTGAGTGTTATAAAATGCACTTACAGAATGCTACGCAGACCAGCAAAGGTAGCAGATGCTACAGCGAAGAAAATAAGATACAATCAGGCAGAAGCAAAACGCCAATGTTGCGTTTACTAACAGTAATGAAAAATCCTGCAGACCCTACCTTTAAAGTTTCACAGGATTATGTTATGGATTGAGACCTGAAAGATGAATGTTCTGAATACAAGAGGTTGCATGAGAAAAGATGTTATTTTGGAGGTGAGAAACAAGTCAGTAAACAATCAGAAGCACATCTGTTGTCTGTTAAAGAAGACTATAGATGTGAACACTGTCAGACATATGATCTCTGAAAGCAAGTTATACTTTCCCCCAAACAACTGCCTACATCTTAGAGGCTTGTAAAAAAAAGCTTTAAAAAACTACACACTACTAAGCATTAAAGCTTTGGTAGACTGTACAAGTGCCATCTAAAAGCATGGTCAATTTATTAATGTCTTTCTGAACACAGATATGAATACTTTACAGGTGCATCAGTAAAGTATCAGCAAAGGGTAGGACTAATTATGTGAATAAAAAATGCAAGAACTTTCATCCAAATTATCTGATGAAGAACTGCAAACTATTAACAATAAATAGTGTAGGGGTAATGTATTACAAAGGAATCTGTTAAAGTAATCAGATAACTTTTTTGTAATAACAAGTAACTTCATACTATAATTTTGGAAGTCAAGTCTGTTATGAACTATACTTTTTCCTGAAAAAGAAACTTTTTACTAAAAAAAAAAAAAACATGCCGTATACTACTACAAATTTTCAGTTTAGAGCAAAGCATCTTTGTTTCTGTTTCTCTCCTTTAAGTTGTCAGGTTTGCGCAAACCTGTGAGCAGGTGAAAGAAAACTAAGGCATGTGAGTTTAAGTGTTAGGTTAGCCAAATCAGCTAAAAAGATGACAGAGAGGACTGCACAACACTTTGGAACTACAAGTGCTCTGAGAGCACAAACTTCCACAAAGGAATTTCTGACTTTCTTAGCCAAGTTATTTGCGAAAATGCAAAAACTAACACAACTTTTGCAACGCTAACAAGCCCTTTGTTGAATTCATGGATCCACATCTGGATTGGTATCACCAGGTATATCTAATCATCTCTGTCTTTTGCCATGACAAACATTCCTTTGAAATTTCAGATAAATCAGTCCAGTACAGTGGCTTGGTATGTGAAGCCAGGAACACAATACAAGATAATTTATCCAATAATAATCTCTCCCAAAGTTAGCAAACCTGATTGTCTGGTGGCTCTGAGTGATTTTACTTTCCCATCAGCTCAGAAGTTGATCAGGAGGCCCTGTAAATATTGAACATGTTCACTTTTATGATCAGAAAATGTGTTGTGTTAATAGGACACAGAGGACAGCTAAGAACTTTCTCTGTTGTTAAACAAACAGAACAACAGCCAATCAGGAAGCAAGCTAAAGCATTACTGCATTGTTAGTAGAGTTATAGGCGAAATCATGGAAAACTGCTCTATCTCACAATAAAAAACAAATGTTAACAAACAAAACCTTTAAAAAAATTCCTGGATCTGAATCAGTGAAAAAAATCCCTGTAATGTGGAATTTAGGATGAAGGAATAAGAATAAAATTCACATGAAATAATAGTCATAAACCTTATTACAATGAAGTGCTGTTGTTTCTAAGAAAGATGATTTTACCCACACATAAGTGTGTCTCTGTCCTCTTTAGTGTAAGATTGTGAGCATAATAGAAGCTTTAAAGGTTATCATGTCTGTTATTCTGTTGGTCTTAGGCTGCAGAGTTACAGGTTTAAGGCCATAAAACTGTCTGTAGGATGACAGTACACATCAGATAACAGCGTACTTCCCTCTGTGTGCCAGAAATATAACCACTAAGACACCACTAAAAATAAGAAAAAATGAGAAGCTGAGAAATTTAGATGTTTGATATAGCAAAAGAACTGCAACATTTTTGTTCTCTGAGTTTGTAACACATACGTAATAGATTACTTTTCTTAGTGTGTACTGCTGTAATTTAATGGCTTTCTTGACATAACATGACCCAGGACAGTCAATAACTGGTCAAAGTTGTATTTAATCTTTGATGTGAACCAATTATTTATCAAGTGTGAATGTAAATTGATGAACAAATCTTTTATGTTCATATTAAGTATACGAATGCATTTCAGCTGCATCAATAAAACATTTAGCAGTGCTTATTAATGACATAAATAACCCGTAAAGCTTATCGATGGTAAGTTCAGTTTATTACCTTTAAAATGTAGTTATTTTAGAATGGTACCAAATCACAAGGTTTCCAGATTATATTTCATAAAAATTCTGGTGAAGTTATGAGAAAAAGTTTATCTGACACATTTGACACACAGCAGACAAAACAACATAACACATTTTCAAGATTATGCAGTCCAGCACATCAACTAAAACTCAAACCTCAAACTTACTGCTGAAATCAATCGATGCTCATATTTCATGCTGGTTTTTGTTTTTTTCTGTTATTAAAGGAGATCTTGTGATTTAATTCAGGGCAGGATGCTGGAGACATGATGCTTGGAACTCTTTCAGATTGAAGTTTTATTAAATTATATTTATGTACATGTTGTAAATACTGACCACATGTAAATATGTCACTTAAAAGAACTAATGATAAAATGTCATTGTGTTTAATTACAGCTGGTCTTGTTTGACTTTGCTGGATTTGAGGACTGATTTTGTTTTGGATGATTCAAGTCCTGAGAGTTAACTCAACCTTAGCAAACTCAAGAGAGTATCTGTCTTAAACATATCAAGAACATGCATTATATTGTAAGTAAAGGACACCAATGACAAAACCCAATTTCTCAAGAGAAAGGACATTTCATAGCGTGAATAAAAACAGAATGTAGTGAACCCAATTTCTCATGAGAAAGGACATTTCATAGCGTGAATAAAAACAGAATGTAGTGAACCCAATTTCTCAAGAGAAAGGACATTTCATAGCGTGAATAAAAACAGAATGTAGTGATCTGAAAATCAAGTCCAACCTGTGCTCAACTGGATAAAGCACAAGCACAAAATAATCATTGAAGTTCCTTGCAGTTGAACTTTAAGATATTACTTGAACTGTTGGCCCATTCAGTCTTTCAAAGAGTGAATAACCTTGCACAATCATTGATTGTGAACAACTGAGCCTTTCAGGAGTGCTTCTTTTATACCAAACCATGGTACAATCACTTGTTACCAGTTAAAATGCTTACCTTTTAAATGCCTGCTATCTCGGCCCTGTCCCAACTATTATTGGAATGTGTAGTAGGCATCAAATTAGGAATATATGTCCATGAAAACAGTTTTATTCACACACTTAGTATCCTGTCTTTGTCTTTTAATTAATTTCATTTTCGCTGAAAGTGTTTTGTAGATCACTTATTGACATTTTCACAATGTCCCAGCTCATTTAGAACTGGGTTTTGTATATGTTACTGTTCTGGTTTTACTCCATGGTGTTGTTTTACATGAATGTACCACCATGCAATGTTGAAATGTATGAATAAATTTGAAATACTACATGTGCATTTGTTCCGTTTGCATTGATTAACAGGCTGTCCCCTCTGATTCTGTACATCGTATATTTCTGACCAAAAAGCCTGAGACCAGAGATTCCCATGGGTCCACGTGGCTAAAAGCCTCACCCTGCAGTGTAGCTTTGATAACAGCATTTTTCCCCATTAAGAAATTGACTTGGAGGGAACCTGCTGTGATGAGAGCAGCATGAGGACAATGTACAGCTCTGTATTTTTAGCTCACATGACGTGTCCCCTGAAACCTAAATGGACACACACATTGATATACTGCTGAGTTAGAGAGCATTAACTTCTCACCGTAGCACATTTCCTTCCCATATAGAAACATACTTTTGTTTAACATTTATTACAGTGGTCTGGTCAGCACCATACAAGGACAACATTTTTCTCATGATATATACTAAGGCTAGGGAAATGTGGCCACCAAGAAGGCTAATAATCTTTATTTGCACTGCTAGAGGGCCATATTTCTTACATACCATTGGATTGATATTCAATATAAAGGATCAATTTTAAGCACTTGTCATATGTTAATAAACCAACATGGTATAATGATGATGCATTGGTGTTTTATTGTGGTTGATGGGCCGAGAGAAAAAAGGAGTCATGCTGAAATAACACAGGGGGGTTGGGGTGGGGGTTTTGCATTAGCCGCACTTACATTCAGCGGTGGGAAAAGCAGAGTTGATGACACATCATGAGGAAGATGCCAAGACACAAGACACCAGAGACAATGACTTACTAAGTTATCATTTTCTGACACATCAAACTGTAGGGATGTAAGACCCGCCTAACCTGAACAATCAGCGGCTAAATAAAACATAACAGAAGTCTGGACCTCGATTTACTCAATGCGTACTTACGTTCATGTGTGAGAGTTCGCAACCCAATTTGACAACTTTAGTGTTTAGTTTATTTTAGGGGTGGATGGGTCTGAGATTAAAAAAAAAAAAAAAACCCAAAAAAGACTAGGGAGCCTCAGCCACACCTGGCAGCATGGGCAGGCATTGGGGGCAGGGTCTGCCCACAGAGGTGGGCCCACTCCTGCGCCCACCTTCACAGAGCAACCATCACAATGACAACTGACCCTGTTAATCAGTTACTTCACTTGTCTATCTGTGAAAGAGCCCATAGAGAGTGTTTGGTGATAGGCAGAACCTTTCAAAAGCAAATCTGTGGTGATTGTGGAGTAAATCACATTAACTATGGGCCAGTCAGATAATGAGGTAGCAAATGCTGCTACTGAAGCTGTTAGCATCGATGCTAATCTCTACATGCAGTCACATGTTTGTTTCCTCTTCTTTTCCTTGGTTCTTTCTATTCCATATTCTAAATTAGTTTTGACAGTTTTTTCATGGTGGAAATAAAGTATTGAGATGTGATTAGATTGATGGACTTGAATGCATAATGTCGAGGTGCTCATGAGCGGACCTTTCATCTTCTTTAAATGACATCATAGCATATCAGGTGAAGGGGCAGAAGTGCAGAGGGAGGTCAACTTACAGACGCCATTGGACTCGATGCAACCACGGAGCACTGATGAACTTGAACGAAATTGTGTTTTGGTTTTAAACCCAACCAAAAATAAAGCTGAACTGAAAGACGGGAAGGTTTGCTGCTTTCCCGCAACTCCGACCAGAGCTATCCTCACTGTAGGCCCAGCTGAACGTCCTGCTGATGAGCTTATCCTGCTTCTTTTACTTTCCTCATGGAGGGGCTTCATTCTTGGGCCGTCTCTCTTTGATTAACACATCAGGTAAGGGTGAGCTTGTGTGTTTACCCTCTTCTGATCTGGAGGCTAATCCGTAACACTAGCTTCTAGCCGTTGCTGCTCAGTCTGGTGACGAGGGGAGCAACCATAACGGCATTTTGCTGCTCTTTTAGTGGAAGAAGTGGGCTACCTATTACAGACTCTGCCTTCACTAAAACCGGAGTCCATGAGTGTAAGAAGGTGAAAGCTGTTTGGGGTTCAGGGATGTATGGATGGTCTCTGTTACAAGAAAGTTTTAGTCAGCCCTAAACACTGACCGCCGCTCTACTTGTGGTGAGAGGCCTTGGCCATTTTTTTATTGTTAAAATTTACTGTGGTCTGTTTAGTATATAAATGTATTCAATTTTGTTTAGATCCTTAGTTCACTTTTGAGTGTGTATGTGGCTTTACTTCCTTTCTCCTGTAACCAGCTGCTGTAACACCACTTTGGGATCAATAAAGTTCATCTCTATATCTCGATCTATTTATCTATATTACTATCTAAATTTGAAGTGCTTATGTTATCAGCTCTTTACAACAAGTGCTCCATGTCGAAAGGCATAGTTCGGGTTTTTTAAAGTGGATTTGTTAGAGGTACATGGCATGAGCCTGAACATGTGCCACAGTGTCACAGCTCAATTCTCTCTCTGTTTAGAAAAACTCGGGACACACAATAATGCTATACTTTGCTGTACATGGTGCCAGATTCTCAGCTTAATTAAAAGAATTGTGGAGAAAACGAGCCACAAAAACAACGTAGGGTCATCACATGCTATTTGCTGCTGCTTTGATTAGGCCCTATTTTGAGTCAAGGGTCATACTGCTAGTGTGGCACTATGGTGCAGATCAGGGGTCGGCTACCCATGGCTCTTGTGTGGCTCTTTTGCCCTTCACATGTGGCTCTCTGGACTCAGAGGACAGAAAAGCAAAAAGCTGGTTCTTTGTTTTGAATTAAACTTTAATAATTTATCTTATTTCTACACTTTTTAGCACTATCTGCAAAACAAAGTTTTTTTTTTTTCATTAAATGACAACTTTGCGTCATGTGTGCGCCTCCCATGACCTCTGTGTGACCTGCAGCAGCTCGGAGGGAGAGCAGGACGCTGCTGCATCTTTAGCTATGAGCTTACACGTGATGTTTTAAACTTTTTATGCAGCTTTACCAGACAATGTTTCGATGAAGTCTCTTACTTTTAAAACATCGGCTGCTGTTGTGAAGGGATCCAAACTTTTAAAACGGAGGCATGTCCACAATAAAGCTTTGTAAAATACGAACAGGGGGGAAAAGAAAATGGGGAGCCAATCAATTCAGCGGACCTCGTTTTTGAAGCGGGTGATTTTTACGCAAAGATATCAGGAAGATGTTTTTTATAACCATATCTGCTGTGTTGATATGATAGCTGTCAGTCTCTCTCTCCCTCATGCTCTCTCTTTCATTCAGTGACAACAAATTCAGGTGTGTGTGTTATTGTGTTTTATGTTCATCAGACATATTTTATAAGACATCAAGACTGACATGAAACTAAAAACTGATTAATTATTTAAGTGGGATAAGCTTCAAAAACACTGAGATTTCAAAAAGCACCTCAAAGATCACAAGACGACCTCATGATTATGGTAAATTGTGCATAAAAAGTGATCAGAATGCAGGAAACTAATGATTTAAGTTTAAAAATGTCAGAGGAAGACCCTCCAACCCCCATCCCACCTGATGATGTCAAATAAGTATTTATGATTTCTCCTCTGCAAGTAAAACCTGATCCTGTGGGAAAAAAAACTGTACCAACAAAGACAAAAGAACAGAGAAGAGAAAAGTGACAACAGGCTAACATTGACTGGTTTTTATTGTTGACAAGCCCGGTCAATCAATGTAAGCACACCATTGTTATCATTTTAGCTCTAAATCAATTATTGCAATATAATATGGTTTAACAATAATGTCAAGTTAGAGCAAAAAAATAATAAGACCCATTATAGAGCAGTCATGTCAGGTGAAAAAGCAGCTTGCTTATAGATCTAATGTCATTATAATGATGGAGAGTCAACAGGCACTGTGGTTTTCATTTCAAATGTGCTTTTGTGGGCCTGGTGGGCAAAATGGCTCTTTTGATTAGAAAAGTTGCAGACCCCTGGTGTAGATAAATGCATGAAAATAGTTGTCCCCCATTTTGTTTTTATTGCTAAAGGTCACTTTATTGTAAGAGCTACTGACAGTGTAATATAAGCCAGCAGAGGGCGCTCGGTACCTTGCGCATCAGTTGACACCCCGGCAGAAGAAGTGTAGTCAGTGTGCGCCGAGTACGCTCCTGTTAACCTGTATTCTCTCTATTTTTGCAGGTAAGCTGGGTTGCAAATGCTATATAAGTAATGGACAACAGTAGTAATAAATTATAAGAGGCTTGGAGTATAACAGATGTCGAGCTATTGGATGAATTCACAAGTTTATGGGTATGAAAAGGCGACTCGCCACGTCCTGTACTTGAAATGGCGGACTTGTAGTTCGCGGCGATCGCGGTAATGGACTGGAGCGCTGTGTCATGTCTGTGTGAGTTCAGAGGATCTAAGCTAACTACTGAGGGATGCACATAACAGCTGTAACAGCATGAGTTTATGGTCAAAGCCCGTGTTAAGCAGGTTAAATGTGTAATGCCAGGAGATGCTGTGTAAACGGAAATACGGAGCTAAGTCTAGAGTTAAGCTAAGTGTTAGGCTAAGCTAAGGAGCGCACCTGTAGTCCCATACCAGTGCTGATCCAGTTATTAGGCCGTGATGAAATTTTCCACTCATGTATTTTGAGTTAAAGTGGCACTGTGTTTACTTAGTGGTCAGAGAGAACGTAAAATACTTCATGTTCATTTCATAAAGTGTGGATACAGTAGGAAAACAGTCAAAGGCAGTGGTTTAAAATAGAATCAGCTTAATAAATACACATCATAAGAGTAATGGATAAGAGGATAAAACAGTGAATAAAAACAATGGTTAAAAACACTAGAAAATGTTATTTTAAGTACGTAGAGTTATTTAATGTGGATAAGATTATAATTATCGAGACAGTAATGTCATTGGCGATATTTCAGTATTGCTGTGGTATTATGTTTTACAGTACAAGTGTAGTGTGTTTTGGTTATTATAATACTGTGCAGAAGAAGTCTACTGAATGTGCGACGAGGCAGTGTACAGACCACGCGCTGAGCACGCTCCTGTTAACCTGTATTCTCTCTGTTTTTGCTGTGTGTGCAAAAATAAATATGTTGCACAGGAGATGAGTTGGCCCATCATTTCCCAGCAGTTTAACACTATCAGCGTAAGGATCAAACTCCGGTCTTTCTTGAATTTTGCCAAATGCACAAATAATACTTCATCCCAAATAAAAGTTAGCCAAATGTATGGATGTTTAAGGATTATCCTGCCTACCAACCACTTTTTATTTTATTTTATTTTTTACAAACAATGTTTTGTCTAGCACAGTTTACCCAGTTTTCCCACTTTCACCTCCAATAATGTGAAATATGAAAGTCTAGCCTTAGCTTTGATTCTAAATTGTCTATTTCCAACATAGAAAGTGTTTGGGGATGGCAGAGCAGTGAGTGAAACTTTAGACAAGGTTTATGTTTATACTGAGTAGCTGATGCAGTGAGTCAAAGTGTTAATTTTAGCTTCATCTCACTGATTTTGTTATGTTAAACTCAAACTCAACGAGCTAGACTTGCTTGAGTCTTTTTTTATTAAACCATCCTTTGGTGTTTCAGTGGGTGCTTCCTTGTTCGGGCAGGGTGCCCCTGGTGGGCTCAGATCACCCTCAGCTCCTGCAGTGTTTCAGCCTTAACAGCATGTTTATCTTGTCCGCTGAAGTACAGAGGCTGTCAGCATGGTTTTTCAAAGTTTGAGTGGGCTTCGTGCTGCGTGGGTGTGAGGCTCTGCAGACCTCTGCTTTATAGGACAGAAGGTCATTTATGTGGGATGAAGCCTGCAGGGCAAAGCAAAGCCAATGGCAGACACTTCTTACTTTAAAACTTATAATTCGTAGATGTTCGCATTTTTATTTTATTATGGATTACGAATTTCATTAACAAAACAATCGGTTTTTCTGTTTTACATATTGTCTCCATCTGTTGAAAATATAAAAGCCATATTTTAATTTCCATGGCTCACTGAGGACCTCTGTCGATAAAACATGATATCACACCTGCAGTGAATGTGGGCCGAAATAGCTCAGTTGGGAGAGCGTTAGACTGAAGATCTAAAGGTCCCTGGTTCGATCCCGGGTTTCGGCAACACAATGGGGCATGTTTTTTTAAATCTGTTTTCTTGTGTGCCGTGACTACATTTCCTATTAAGGCCTTCCCCATGTAGTACAAACTTATATCGGTGGGTAAAGGACAGTAATTGAACAAATGTGTAGCAGAACTTGTAGGATTTTATTTTGTGTTTATGTATTTTTACATGTATTTTTCTTTTTGACCATGCCTGATGAGATACATATATTTTATCTTTGGTGGTCTACATTAAAACGTCCATTTATTTGTCAATTTCTTTAACATTAATTCATATAGTTATGTCTTTAACTCCACATTTTATTACTTACTAAGTTTTATCTTTCCACATCTTATATTTGTTTCTCTATTTTCACATTTGTGAAGTTTTTGTATTATTAACGATATATTTATTAAATACAGTAATTTATCCTAATTGTGTCTTCAAACTTTACAACCCAGCTCTAATATTCATAACTGGTCCATAAACGTGTATACTGTCATATTTATTTATCTACCAATTTGCCTGACAGATGGTTGGTTTGGGAAACTGTGCAGGGCTGGTTTGGGATATCTTTCCATGGGGCCTGAAATTTCTGGCAAGGTCCCTGTCCACATGTAGTATTTTTTGTGTTAAAAGAAATGGGTGGTCCCTCTACTCTTGGACTAATGTGGTCACCCCTGAAACTGTTAACCCTAATCTTGATATTGGGACCACCCACAATAGATTAAAAAATCTCCTTAAACAACATATAACATATAAAACATATAATGATTATTAATGAATAAATGAGAAGTTGTTGAGATAAATAATCAAGTAATCAATTATAAGCTCATGTGAAATATTATAAATAAGCCACCTAACAATGTTCAGGTAAAAAAGGCTTGTTCCATATTAACAGTAGACATGCTTAAGTTTG
The DNA here is from genome assembly GCA_037902135.1 of Cetoscarus ocellatus. Classification (NCBI taxonomy): domain Eukaryota; kingdom Metazoa; phylum Chordata; class Actinopteri; order Labriformes; family Labridae; genus Cetoscarus; species Cetoscarus ocellatus. The sequence continues at coordinate 1,697,134 of JBAMNC010000573.1, forward strand.
TCTCTAGTTTGCTTAATCATCCAATGATAGAAAGCAAAAGTCTGTAAGGAGAAATATCTGAAGTTGTGCAGTGATTTAGTGTCTTTACCTGGAGGTCGTCTGCCCCCTTGTGGCCAAATCGAGACTTGAAGAGACGAAGGTCAGATACAGGCCGAAATAGCTCAGTTGGGAGAGCGTTAGACTGAAGATCTAAAGGTCCCTGGTTCGATCCCGGGTTTCGGCAAAGGGGTCCTACTTTTTCTGAGGTCAGTGCATCACAGACACGAGAAGATTGTCTATCGTCAGCCAGTAGACAACCTGCGAAGCTGTGACCTGTACCTGGTCATCACTGCAGTTAAAATAAATTGTCCGTTAGTTTGTATATTTAATGCATTTTTGTCCAAAAGAAAAAAAAATCTTATGTTTATTTTGCTTATTATTGCTAACACGTTGGTTTTTTTCCACATTGTTATATTATTATTATCATTAGTATTTGGTTATTTAATATTTGAGTAACAGCATAGGTGCCTGAGATAATATGGGTACGTATAACCAGCGCTGGAGAAGCAGTGTCCAAGATCCCTTTGATTTAATACTGGCTTTCTTTTTTTGGAAAGTAAATCATAAAAGCACAGATATTCTAATGGATGTCATTTGCCTATGCACATTACATACCCATGGTGCGTCTCAGTGGCCGTTTGATCATGTTTTAAGTTTTAGATTTTTTTTAAAATTTAATTTTAAAAAACAATCACAGCACGTTTCTATCATTAAATAAGTCTCTGTCAAATTCAAATCAGCATTTATGTTTTTGAAGTTGTTGGTTGGTAGTAATACTTTATTCAGTATGCTTCACACATACAAGTATTTTTCTATGCATTTCATTATCTTCCAGTAGATTCAGTAACTGCACATGAAGGATCTACACATAGCCTATATTAACAAGAAGTTATCTGTGCATTTCTTGCACAGAATGACATTTTTAATTAATTGTATTATATGTATTTTTTATTTTGTTATTTTTATTTTTATTTTTTTACAATTTCTCCCATGGGAAGCAACTTAACTTCCCCCTTGTTTGTGGCAAATGGAAGTAATCCAACAATCTTAAGGACTTTCATTTATGATCAAAACTTGGTGGACCTTATCCATCTGTTGATTAATTTGTCTTATTTCTAATTTATTGCTGCTGTTAAACTTTGTAGTTTATAGCTTGTGTTTCGGGGTTGAAGTATTCCCAGTTTCTTGTGTGCTTCACTACTTTAATGAACCAGAAGAGGGCACCAACGTGCCAGTGAGCTCCCTCTCAGTGACCTGTTTCCTGTCTCTGACTCCCGTCCGCTCATAGTGTAATGTTGTTTGGTCTGTTGACTGCAAGAATTAAATATTCCTACGGGATGAATAAATAAAATACTTTAAATCTGAATCCAGCAGCAAAATGGAAAATGGAAAAAGCAATGTCCATATTGACAACAGCAATGATCTGTTTATTCTTAGCTGATATGACTATTCTTTCAACAATATAAAGCAAAACTAAGTAAAGAAAAACTGTAGAGATTGAATCAGTCAACATGCACAGTATTGCTTTACTTTCTACATTCAACAACAAATTCAGTAACCTTTAAAATTTCCAGTAAGGCCCTCTACAATCAACAGAGTAAGAGGTGGAAACACACTAGAAAAATCACATTTTTCAAACCCTGGAGGAATTAAATATTTAGTTAATTGATATTGTTTATCACACCATTGATGCACCAGGAGACACCAGTTCTCGCCATAGGACACCAGCTTTATATATCTTAACATTTAGCATAATAATAATTCAAACTGTCACACTATTTGGCTGTTGGCTTGAAAATACAAACTGCGAGTGAAATGAGCAACATTAAAATATATGTTTTACTTTAATAACAGATTGTTACATCTTGATATGTTCAAGGTCAGCTCAAGAAAGGAAGATCATGTAAGTCATAAATTGACATCATCATGTGCTCAGATGTGACATTAAACATTTTGACCAGAGGCTGTAAATATACCATGAGTGCGACAGTTGCTTGTCCACTTTTATTAGTCAATAGCAAATAAAAACACTCAAGTATTGATTGAAAAGTCACTGTGACAGGCATTAGGCCTACAGGGACTTCTTTGCTTGGATATTAATGTGGTGTTCCTTGAGATGTTATCATCATCATAGTATGGCTCAAATAAAAAAAAAGTCTAAAAACCATTTAGTCTGCAGTACCAGTGATTCTGGGACCATACCTGAGGCTGGTCTGCATCCCGTGGCCACTGGCGCGATCAACAAGTCAAATCAGAATGATACAGGCAGAAATAGTTCACTGAGGAGAGCGTAGACCACATAGATGAAGGTCTCTGGTTTGCTCCCAGGTTTGTGCAAATTCTAACCCAGTGATTCTCTGCTGGTTAATATGATAGCAGAATAGATAATGGATGGATAATACAGGGCAGTTCAGTATGTATCCACTGATGCAGGGTTGTCACAGCTACAGTTACATTTATTTTCCTATATTCACACATTTCAGGACAATTTGAGCTGCAATACAGTAAACAGTTATTTAAGTATTTTTCCTTGTATTTAAGAATCCTCCAGTGGATCCCGTTATTTTGCACACAAGAGATTTACAGATGCATCTATCATCGATAAATTTCTTGCATAGAATGAAAATATGATGGGAAATATTAATAAATTGTTGTTATATTTTATGTATATTTGACTAGCCTCCTGTTAAAAGCATTTGGACTTTTACTTATGTTTGATAGATTCTTTGTAAAAAAAAAAAAAAATAAAAAATCAGCTTTTACGGTATTGTTTTTTTTTGCTCAAAATCATTAAAACCATTCAGATGAAGATGTTATGTTGTTTGTGGCAAAGACAGGTGGTCCACCTAACTTCAGGACTACACAACGCATTTTAAACAAATTAAATTGCTGTTCAAAGTGCTTTACACAGAGGCAGAAAAATTAATGAAATGACTTTATATGTATATATCTATATCTATCTATCTATCCATCTATCTATATATATATACATATATACATATATACACACACATATATATCTATATATATACATATCTATATATCTATCTATCTATCTATCTGTCTATATATATATATATATATATAGATATATATATATATATGGATATAGATAGATAGATACATATGTGTGTGTGTGTGTGTGTAAAATTAGAATTATGCCCAATTATACATTGGAAATATAGCTTTTTACTTCACCAATGAACTTTAAGCTTAAATAATCATAAAAAGAAGATTTCTTTGTGAAGATTATCAAGTTTCATATTTTCATGTTTGTCACAGAACTTATTATCAACAGTGACCCAAAACAGTGAAAAATGTCGTAGGTTTATTGTTGAGATTAGCGTGATGCTAACTTCCATGTTGACCTGCAAAAATACGTGACTCTGCACCACTCTGTAAGGTTATATGTTGAATACCTCCAGGGGTGTGCAGCTCCTAAACTGCAACTTTGAATTCTTTGTGAGAGTTTAAAAAAAAATCATGAAATGGGTTATCATAGCCAGGATAAGTTAGAAAATAGAGCTCAGTCAATTTTACCAAATATCTGCCCTGTATGCATGACCATGACATGATTAAATAAATGCTCAACAATGCTGCAATTGGCCCATTCATCTATTCATTAGGTTCTGTTTCACAATGTGTAATATAGCCAAAGTTACTTGTGTTACATTTTTGTGTTACATTGTTTTCAGTCAGACCTCAGTTGTTGCCGGCAGAGCCCCAGCAGGTGTGCTGGACATCCTGTGGTACGCTCTCTGTTCTGGCCCTGTCAGCTGTTCGACTGTCTGCTTGCCAGCTCAGACGTGTAGAAGCAGGAGAGCCACAATCCAAGAGAGCAGGTCTGGACCACAGGGCACCCTGCAGGCCAGGGATTTGCGTCATAGTCATTGAAAGCTGAATGAATGGCCCACAGGCTCTCTGTGGTGATGTGCTAATCAGCAGTGCATTGATAATGAACCGACAGAAAGTGATTCAGAGAACCATTGGCATGGCAGAGATCGGCAGGACAGGACAGAAAAGGTGCAGAATGTTCTGGGGGCCTGCAGGCGTCCTGAAGAAACACGATGGTGGGCAGGTTAACGGCCACTTCAAAAAAAGACAGAGGAAATTAAGTAACGGAGAGAAATTTGGTATTTTAGTGCAACTTAAAAGGCTTCACATTGGTGGTCAGTATGCAGTCTGAAAAACTCAAATTAACATAACCTCTTGTGAAATTGTTGTGTGTGTTTTGGCTCTGCTCCCTGTTCACAGATTGGTCGTGGTTACCTGATGCTGGGGCTCATTGCAGCCTCACACCTGCGGCCAGTTCACGTCATTACCCGCTCCTACTGAAGCTCCTCTCTGACACTTCTCCAGCACCAGATGATTCCCGCAGCTCTCTGTGATAATGATCAAAAGTGTTTTCTGCGTTGCCTGTTTGTGATTGTGTCTTGGATGTTCATTGGTCTACTCGCTCCTGTGTCTGCTCCCTCTCTTCCAGTGCCTCCACGAGCCCACAGCATCACACTCCTTCACGACCACTGCCGCACTCTCTGAACTCCTCAATCCCCTCAAGTCACTCACTCCCTGGATTCCCCGTCACTGCTTGGACACTGGACTTCCCCTCCTTCCCTTTAGCTTCCCTTTCAATAAATATTCATTGTGACCCCCTTTAAACTGCCTCCGGCTGCTGCTTTTGGGTCCACACACACCAAACGGGAATTCATTCCCTAACACGTTTTGATCTTAATTAAACATTCCAACACGAAGCAGATTAACAACCCGAAAAATAAATTTGTTTAAAAAGGCCGTAAATGGACCGCCTAACCAAAAATTTTTATTGCTAGCAAGTACTGCTACATGCCACACACAATAAATAAATGAATGAATAGATGCATAATTAAAAAAGGTATTTAGTAAGTAAGGAGTGCCTGTGGTTATATTTGAGTAAATTATGTGTCAAATTCAGCCAAGTTCAAAAACCTCTCCCATTACGTCTGCCAACGTTTTGTTTTTGTCACTGTCAGTTGTTTGTCCATCTGCGATCAAGATAACTCAAAAGGTTCTGAACGGATTTGAAAGAATTTTTAAGGAATTTGGGTCATGGCACAAAGATGGTGTGAGTTGATTTTGGTAGTGATGTGAGTACTGATGTGGATCCAAACATGTTTTCCAAGGTTTTGTTCACATAGTGAGGTAGGGCAATTTTTTCATTTTTCTGCTAATAACTGAGAAAGTTCTGAACTCATTTTGAAGAAATTTAATAGAGGTTGCTCATGTTACAAGGGAGAAATGGTGAGATTTGGTGGTGATTCGAACATGGATGAAATTCCAGGAACTTTTTTGAGATTTAGTTAAAATCATTGACAGAACACATTTTTTTTAATATAATATTGGGCTAACAATGTCAGAAATGCCTTGGTGGAGGTTTGTGCTCTCTGAGCATCTTTCCATTTTTTTTTTTTTTTGCTTTGGTTGCTAAAGGTTTGAAGGTGCTTTTAGTTCATGCTCTGTGCCATCTTTATTTGCTCTTGCTCAGTCACAATACTCCTATGCTTACACGTGTACGCTAATTTCATGTCTCCCCTTCTTTATGCTGTATTCATTATTCAAATACACCTTTATAATGTGCGTGTAACTTTTTAAGCAGGAGCCTTAAAGGGTCAGTCAACTGAGAGGGGCCTTAGTTTGTGTGGTCATGGTGCCCCCTCTGTGGAAAAAAGTGCCTCTTATGTCTTTACTGCTCCTGTTTTTACACACAAGTACTATTAACAAAGTAAATCCCATGCTGCCTTCTTAGAATCTTTGCTTTGTAAATTTTTTAATGAGGATTTTTTGTGAGGTGTTGGAAACTCTTCATCTGGCACTTGCTGTATAGCTGTGATTAGCTATAATCGGATAATAACGTAGAAATATTAAGTGTTGTTGCCAAAGAGTTTGCTTTTTTAGGTCACATAATTCATCTTTATTATTTTCATCATGTTTCATAACTAGAAAAACTGCATGGAAGCCTTAGAAGGAGATTCATAATGCAGACTTGTGTAAAATATTTTTAATTCATAACCAGATGTAGTCAGCCATTTTTAGTGATGATAAACAAGCTGATGTTTGTGCAGATATACCTGATCTACCATTTCATGCTTTATTTTTAACTGATGTTTTAAACTAGCATTTTGGGCTCATGTTCAGGATCATTGTAAGTGTTATTCCACATTTACATTGGTGAAATGAGCTGAGATTTTTTATTGTAATTTTTTCATCTAAATATTCAATCTCTATCCTTCAAAAATTAGTTTCATCCTTTAAGGACAATGTGAATGCAACAGTGCGAGGCATCATTCGTTGTGGTTCAGCTCCTCTTTGCTCCTCGTGCATACTCACCATATGTCTTTATCAAACAGACACTCTGCTTTCTCATCTGTTGCTATGTAAATAGTTGCCATGTAATATCCTGTACTGTTGTTTATGAAAGTGCCCTCTCTCTCCTTCTTCTCACCCTTTTGATTGTCACTGCTGCAGCTTAGTTTCCTGGTGGCTTTGTCTCACTCCTCTTGGAAAGCCACAAAGAATTCCTGAGGATGCCAGTCAAGCTCTGAACCCATTTATTTAAGTGTGTGAATAAGACCTGCAGGTGGAGAACAGGCCGGGCAGCCGGACGGATAGACGGCTGTGAAGGAGAGGATGTTTTGGCTCCAATTAATCAAAACTCCATTCAGTCTAGCTCCACTTCCAAGCAACTCTCACAGACACACCGGTCAACTTGGCATTGCTTAAAGGCTTGCATAACTGGAGCAGAACTGACTTCTATTCAACGAACTCTACCCAGTTTTTGTCCTAGTTACATAACAGGTTGAGCTCCAAGCGGTTGAGTGGATGATGTCTTCATAAGGACCATAGGAGCGTTAAATCAACATTAAGTCATGAATTATTTTACAAACGGGGATTTTGGGGCTCAGATTTTTGTTTTTAACAGTAAAAAAAGGTTTAATAATTAATGGACCTTCCAACAAGTACACATTAAACCCCTGCCCCACTATATTAATAATCAATCATCTAGTGTGCATTCTTTAGTAAGTAATTGGTCAGTTCAGTGCTGCTTGGTGTCATGTTGTCAACAACTCTGCGTTTTTTCTAAAATCTGTGGTTTGTGCTGCAAAGAGGGGGAGAGGGAGAGGTCTTGATGCCACAGACTTTTCATTTTGTTCACCGTGGGGATCTATCACGTGGAAGAGATAAGTTAAACACGCCAAAGCACAGATAAAGCCAAAACAAGCAGAATATGACCTCGTTAATCGACTTTTCTCTTTTTAGCTGTCCAATCATTTTTATCATGTTCTATTTAATCACTGTATCATTACTTGTTACAAATTATGTTTATCTTTGAAAATCTAAATTCAACGGAAAAATATGAACATTTAAATAATGTATACATCTTAATCAAAAACACAGGTTGACCTATTTGGAAATCAAACATGAATATATGTAGTTGACAATAATATAGACCAAGACATCTCAGCATTTGTACGTGCATACTGATGGTAAAAGGACATATGAAGATAAAAACAAGAGTGTAGTTTAAATACTTGGTAGACTAAAAACAGTGTTTCACTGTGGGTTGGGAGTTGGGAAAAAGAAAGAAAGAACAGAAAATTAATCAAATGAATCAAATGCCATTTATACTCTTTTTAAGTAAACAAATATAAAATAAGCTTGACCCGCCTTTGAGAACCACTGCGCAGGACCACAAGTTTTCTGGATAGAGCTGGCAGTGACTATTTTTCTGGTCTTCATTTTTTACCAACTAAGTTACCCATCCGTCCATCATCAATACTGCCTTTCTTATTTACTTACTTTTTTTTTTTTTTTTTTAATTGTAAACTCATTCATTCTTTTATCCTCCTCAGCTTAAGAGTTTGAAAAGTAGCTCAGCACTGATCATGGCAAAATAAAGCATCAGAAAATAAGGTATTTTATTGAAGATTCTGTCTTAATGTGACAAAACTATCTCAAAATCAGGAACTGTTGGACAACAGAACACAGCTGTGCCTGAAGAGGGCTGCATGTTAATGGTCACTAACATGGATGAATATATTCAGATGCAGATTTGATTGTATTTTTATGCTGCCATGTGAGCAAACTGGGTCTGTTAACTTGTACATTCACTCTTGATATGGTCAAATATTTGTAAGAATGAGTTGTAAACAGAACATATCGATTCACATAATCTAACTAAACTAAATTTAACACCTCACACAACAATGAAAACAATGATCTCAGCATGATTCTGTTGTCACAGAGAGTAACAACTACTATTTATCGGATGTTGCATAACTCAGTGTAGTGTGTGTCTAAACTGGAGAAATCTAGCCTACAGAGGAGAAGTATGCCAATGTTTTCTCTCTAAGATGCTGTTGTAATGAAGCTCTTGTGACATAACCCACCATGATGCACGCAGTCCAAGAGTGACAAGAGAAGGTTGTCTGAGGGAACAGAGTATGACCTCGCTCTTGTCCTTGAAGAAAAGAAGGAGACATTGTCCTCTCGGTCTGTCTGAGGAGAGAGTGAGGAGCCCACACAGTGTTCCTTAAACAGACTCCAGGGACAGTGGGGGGCCTTGTGTCTGTGTATTCTGTGTACGTGTTGTCCTACAGATTAGTGTGGCTCTTTCTCTGAAATGTGCTGACCTTTGCAAATGCCTGGGCACCATTTACGTCAGCAAATCAAAGCTGCAATTGAGAAAAGTTTGATCTTATTGTTCTCTGACTGAACAAAGAGGTGGACTGAAATATGAGGACGGTTTGAGAACATTTATACAATTATTTCAAATATTAATAGCCTGAATATTTGTAGTAACTACCAACACTCCTAAATCAATCTAAAAAATGCATCTTTGAGGGTAATGCCACGTATTAAGTTTGGTTTGTTCTGCAACAGCTTAGGCTGGAGGCATCATCTTGTTGGGTTGTGCTGCTTTATGTGTGTGGTTCTTGTGGAAATTATGACTCAAAAATGTCCACTTAGATCAACGGATTTACAACTGAGATTTTAGAAATCAAAAGTCAAAAGTAAAGGGCATTGATTCTCAGGTTTATCAATATCTCAGAATCCCCTAAAGGGCTTTTCATTAAAATTCCTCAAATGTCCATTCTGGAACAGAACGAAATAATGTGATTTTTGGGGTCAGAAAGTAGAAGTCAGGATCAGGGAGCCTCATGATCCTTGCTTTAGTAAAGACAGTCTTGCCACAAAGTATCTCACCGATGCACACCCCAATGATCTACACCTAAATGTGGGTCTGAAAAATAAAATAAGATTAATGATGGTTGCAGTTGTTAAATGGTTACATTATATGTGGATTATTACATGTATGCCCGCCCATTCAGTGCAGTCCATACATAGACTTGTTGTGTACTTAAATATTTTCTTTCTGCAGTTAATAGATCAAATAATTTGGTATTTAAACGCTTGTGTTCTTTGTGTTGCTCTTACACTAGTGCAACATAATTTACTTTATCCCCCTCCAGGAATGATGAGGATCCCCAGTCTTTACCACTATCATGTATGAGGTTATAGGATAAAGGCTTTGGAGCCCCTGATATTCATTATACCTTTATTATTGTTCTCCTTACGAAATCTGCACTTGTGTTGAGGTTGAAATGGCTATACGAATGACACTGTGCAGGAAAATATGAAGAAAGAGGAGTAATGCAACCATTTGACATCACCAGTGTGTGGGACATCAACGGCAGTTTACATGTGAGTTTAGTTTTTCTATATTTTCACCCTTTTAAAGTAAGCATTTCCTCTTTCATGAGTGGGCTACTGTAGAGCAGATGAAATACAAAGAGACAAAACCAATCATGGGGTATGAGCCTGCAGTTTTCTGAACTCCTGCACAGTGGCGCCCCCAGAACAATTTTATCAGAGGGGCCAGTGAAAATCTTAGGGTGGCACACCAAATTGGTCCTTCTTGTGGCAACTCAGATTCAGATCCAGTCTGTGGCTGTGTATCGCATTCCCCGCGACTCTTTTTCATTAAAAAAGACGATATGCTAATGTGCCTTTCTACACATTAGCGCCCCCACAGGTGGAGATTTAAATTATCATTCCTCATTGAGCCGGTGCCTCAGTCAGTCAGGGAAATTGGTGGGACCAGAGGGATGGCCAGCAATTTTCCAGGTGTGGCCATTCCCCCCACCGCATTGGTGCCATTGCTCCTGCGGTGCTTGTTTCCAGGTCAGATGAGGATCCTCTGTGACATCATTGACTTAAGACAGACACTAACAGATGCAGTGCTTTAGTGTACGTATCATGTCTGTGAACTTCCATGGTTTATAAATTTCTTTGCACACACTCACTATCACAACACATTCTCATGCCCTTACAGTTCACATCTTTTCCTCTTGACTCACAGAGGTCAGAGGAGTTAATGACTGTGCTGTTATGCCACCAAAGCACCATGCCAGCAACATGTGTCAGCCCAGTCATACTCCTTAATATGGCAGCGTTATGTCCGTCATGCTGGATCTGCTGGGTTTTCTGATTGTTGAAATGGTGGACATGATACATCAACAAACACTAAACAACAATACATAGTTACTGCTGTGTCTTATTTTCCACATGCTGTCATTTTATATTTTGATAGAATTTGTTTGTAGATATTTGAGTGCTGACATTAAATCATGTGACCTTGGGACTTGACCCAAATTTCCCTGCTTTCTGCATGTGTTTTCTTTCATGACTGTTGTACTTGTGGTATTTGCATCACTCTGGGGCTTAATGAAGACAATTCAAAATAGAAATTGACCAATGCTGGAGTTATCACCCTGGTGTTAGATCCAGGAGGCTCCACTAACACTTTTAGACAAGTAATGTGCCTCTTCCTCTCTTCACACTCAGTCTGTCACCAAAACACAATCACACACACACACACACACACACACACACTCCCCCCCCCCCCCCCCCCCCCCCCCCCACACACACACACACACACACACACACACACAAACACACATGCACACACACACATGCACACACACCATTCTCAACATGAAAGGATTGAGTGTCTCCCCAAAGCATTAGTCTATTGATAACTGTCTGGAGCCTTGTGACCCCTCTCTTTGCAGACACACCCTCTCTGACCTGTTATGTAACTTAACCATCAAGCATTGCTCTGAATAGGACTGCATTTGTTGACCTTGAAGATTGCCCAACTTCTACCCATCTTTTTAAAAAGGTGCAATCAAAACTGTGATTACTTCTGACAACAGCAATTCTGCACAGAGCAGAAGAAAAGAAAAATGTATTTGTCACAAATGTCTTGCAGCAATTTAACAACAGTTCCACAACAGGGAAGCATTTATTCTTAGCTTTAGAATAAATAAATAAATAAATAAATAAATAAAAGAATAGCTAGAAAGATAGAAAGTTAACTTTGAAAAAAATAATTGAAATACATTTTAAAAGTTATTGATGGAGCTGAGTCTGATAATTAAATTATATTATAAGTTAAGAAAGAATGGACATGCTCTGTGAATGAACGTTAGGCACCATTTTTGATGGCAAATTTTGCAGGTAAGCTTAAGCCATTGCAAAACAAATCATAACAAACTAAACTAAGCTTAACACATAGTAATCTTAATTACGTTTAAAAAGATGTGTGGCCTTTTGCAAGTAGCTCATTAATCTGCACTTATGGGCTGAATGTCACATTAAATTTACATATTTATCCTCTACCCAACAATGTATTAATGAATAAATAAATAATTAAGGTGAAATAAAGTAAAATAAATAACAACTTCTCAGATGTGATGGAAACTAAGTGTGTAAATTCCTATTTTTAATGCTGTCCTTAAAAGTCAAAAAGCTGTAAGTGCAGATAAATACGGAGCTACAAGCCACTCGAGGAGCCAATCAGAGCGGTTTATGTCTGAACCGGAAATGACCGACTCGACAGTGCGCAGGCAGAGAGGGGTACGTTGGGAAACTGCCGAGGAGAGGTAAGATTCGTTTGTCTGGGTATTCTAGCCAGCTGTACCCATTGAACTGCTGGATAACTCTAAGACAATTACGTTGTTAACGCTATGACGTTATGGTTGAACTTTAAAGTCTCACAACACCAAGTGAATCACTCGGCTTTTTATTCTGGCTATCGCAAACTACGTTACTATGGTAACCGGCGACAAGGCTAATATTAGCTAACTCAACGGTGAGGTACTTTTAGGTAAATCTATTACCTATAGTTTATACACTTTTCACATTTTATAGAAATAATTTGTTGCAACAAAGGGCAAGCAGTTAGATAAGGTGGAAAGGCTGCTAGCCTATTATGGATAATACGACCTGATGTTACATAGGAGAAAAAAGAGAGTTGTTTTGGCAGACTTTTGTTCTGGTTTTATTCTTATTTTGAAACTTAATTCTGGTATCTGCCACAGTATGAAGCTTTCGGTGTGTCTGTTGTACGTAGGTGCAAAGAGCACAAAAATACTGCACGTGAGTGAAAATGCAATGGGAAAAATAATATTAATAGTAATGATAGTTATAACTTTATTTGTACTGCATTTAAAAAACAAACATAGGCTTACATAATGCTTTGACAAACAGACAGAAACAAACAAAACTAAAGCACAAGAACTTAAGCACAGAAGGAACTTAACAAAAACAGCGAAAAGCACAATTTAAAGCAAAGAGCTCTTACAAACATACCCAAATAGTACAATAAGTTCAAGCATATTAAGAACCTGTGTGTGTGTGTAAGAACCAAGACAATTCAAGAACCTAGTAACACAAAATGGGACTAAAGGGTCCAAGATACAAGATTAAAACAATAAGAAAAAGAGAAAGGTATGAAAAAAGGGTAGAAGCAGAAGACACTGAAAAGAGATTGTGGCAATAAGCAATAAAAGCAGGGAGAAGACAATAAAATCAATAAAAGTATTGTAAGCTATAAATGATGTAACAATTCTGAACAAACATCAAGGGGTGATAAAACAATAAAAGAGCTTTAAGGTGACCAACAAAAAGGTAAAGGTATGACATAAGATGACCATAAATATATAGGTAAAATATTGATACAGTATTGTGCTCCAAAAACATTGCAATATCTTGGTGTAGCAGTATTTTCTTGCTCCCCATCATCTATTTTTTAATATAAGATAAGAACAGAATATGTCTTTATTGTACACCTTAGGTGGAAATTTGTCTTTGGCTCTCCAGATTCAAAATATCATCATAATAATTCATGTAATCACTAGAAAACAGAAAGAGAGAGCAGCTAAGTATACACACTAAAACAATAATACACTCTTAAACAGTAAAACAGTTCATATTGGTTTGGATCTCATTAGTCAAGAAGTGAGGTTAAGGATGTTCATAGCCTGGGCTGAAAGACTTTTTAAAATAATTTTAGTCAGCAGAACGACTCCATAGTCCCTCTGCTTGGAGAATGAGAACTATCTATCTAGGATACGTTCTTCTTTGTTCTGTCAGTAAAAAGTTGAGTCAGGGTTTTTTGTGATTTGCACACCGTTTGTTCTTTAGTCTACAAACTAAGTGACTGCACCAGCCAGAAATATATTAAGTTAATGGATTTGCACATAAGCTCTAATACTTGTTTACTGATACCAAGGGCACTGACTTTTCTGAGAAGATGAAGTCTCTGTGAGCATTTCATTCATTGATCCTTTTTAAAAAAAAAAGAGGAGATCGAGCCTTCTCAGTTTGGGCTCCCACTCTGTGGACAGCATTACCTTTCACTGTGTGAACTGCGAATAGCCTCTCCACTTTTAAAACACAGCATAAGATGCACTTGTTCACCTTGGCCTTTGGCAGACTATAGTTGCTTTTATTAGGTTTTATTGGTTTTTAAATTCATTTATTCTGTATTGTTTTGTTTTTTTATTGGTTTTTATTGCTTGTATTGATTTGTTTTATTGTTTCTGGCTATTCTACTGTAAAGCACTTTGGTAGGCCACTGGCTGTTTTAATCGTGCTATATAAATAAAGCTGACATTGACATCTCTTAAGAAAACTTTCCATGTTTTCAGAAAAACTAAGCTGGCTGTCCAGGACTGCGCACGATACTTAATGTTTCCTTCAGTCAACAGGTTGACTGTCCAGTGAAACTGGCTCTACTTCAAGATCTTTTTTTGCACAGATATTTAATTATTTTGTTTTTGCTACATTTATTTTGACTTTGGATCTCTACCAAAATTGTACCACTTCTTGTGCCAAGACCAATATTAACTAAAAATGACATCAAAATCCATTCATGACTTTTTGAGTTACCAGTTCAAAAACGAACAAACTAACTAACAAACACCAGGAAAGCATAATCCATTGGCAGAGGTAATTATATACATGTAATTTTTTAAATAGGTTGACCCCTGTTGTTGACCCCATACTGGATTTTTGCTAATTTGACCAATGACAAAGCCAAGCTTCAGTTTAGAGCTCTGACAAACTCTGGACTTGGTTCACTAATGTGCACATTGTGTAATTAATCAGTTTGACCTGTTTGGTTTCATGGGGGAAACAGCTGGACCCCTGGTAATTATTTTAGTTTAATTGTCTTACTGTTTCTAACGTAATAATTAAGTCTACCATCAGTAGGGATTACATTTTGTAAGTGCATATGATTATTATTCCTTCACTTTTGCTCAAGCAAGTCAAGTTCAGCCGCGCCAGTGAACTTGCCTTTAGAAAGCTTTGCAGTCTTCCATAATGGATAGGACTCCTCTTTCAGACTTACATAACACAAGTTATGGAGAGGATTCCCCCACACGCAAAGGCCTCTTTCTCGCATGCTCTCCTTCCCCCATGCTGTGGTGGGATTCAGTGTCGCTGAAAATGAAGCCTAGTGGTTTCATGGATGATGACAGGCTGTCTTTTTGCAAAAGATAAATTTTAGCACCACATATTTCACAGGCACTTCTCATATTCTGTTGCATGGTCCCCCACAGTGTATGTGCGCTGACTTACATGAACATAGAACCCAAACAAACATATTATGCCACCATCTCCCCACTCACTAACACTTTTTGGGATAATCCCAAATGATTTATTTGCATTTTGTTATCACTGGGATAAAGTTTAAAATATCAGCTGGAGCAATGTTTGGGTTTCAAATAAGACATATCATTTCTGTTTTAAAGTATACTTGAGCTACCTGGATTTTCCGAACATAATATTATTGGTCATTGATGTTGTGAGATACAGCATCAGAATGAGTGTGTTATTCAAACTTTTGTTTATGTGACAGTTGTGACATGTATTTTAATGTTTGTAGAGATGTTCTTCTTCATGCTTGTCCGCTGGATAAAACAAACGCGATCATTTCATCGACAGACACTTCATCTGCAATTATTTTACAATGACTTGAGGCTGGGGATGTATTTGTTATTGTTTACAATGCAGATGTGGACACATAAAGGGCACTAAGGGGCCCTTCATCTGTTAAGCATGCATCTGTCTGTGCATGTCCTCCAGAATTAAAGCAACACAGATGTGAGTTGCAGTAAACACATGACTGTTAGGATCAATGTAGAGACGCCAATCCTCTCAGTAGCTGCAAAAACTGTTTTATATTATTATTATTTATTTATTTGAACTCCATTTAACCAGGAAAGCCTCATTAAGATCAATAATCCCATTTACAAGAATGTCCTGTCAAAGACAAGAGCAGACCAAGTCACTGAAATAAGACAAAATACAACAAATAAACCAATCAGCTTCGAACCACAGAGCAGAAAGTCAAGTGTCAAAGCACCTACAACCTGAACCATCCTCTTCTAATGCCTTTAATCTGCTTTTAAAAAGTTTCAAAGAGACCAGCTCCATCAGATACACATTTTACTGCAGCATATTTCAGTATGCAGGAGCAGCATATCTAAAACTTCTTTAACCCCTATCCAGATGAACTTTGGAGAAAATTACTACAGATAAAGCTGCGTTCACACCAAACGCGACTTTGTGACCATAATCGCGTCACCCACTGAAGTTGCATCGCATGTCCATAAATACCTCAGTTTAGTCAACGTCGCCACCGCCGTCACTCAGTGATGTCACGTCCGCTAGAGTTTCACTGCGATCATATAATTTATCATATAATAGGATGTATAAGCTCACATTATTCCAACTGTGTCCTTTTCGCTCACCTACCAACCACAAAACACTGCAGCTGATGGCCCTGCAGCAGCATCGTCTGTGAGTTCTCTGCGGTCCGTCTAGGCGGAACTAATGTAGTCACTAACTAATGTTCCCACACGGATATGGATTGTTACTTTGTGAACCGGAATAAAAACTGTCCGTCACGGGTACTGTCACACACCCACGCAATGCTGATTGGCTTTTGCCGCACAGCCACACGCTATATCGCCTGAAGAGATCAGCTTTTCAACTTTGGCAATGGAGCGACAAGTGACCAGGTCACTTTGATCGTGGCCGTAACGTCGCAGGAGGGTTAGCCCCACCACATCGTGGCTGTACATTGACTTTACATGGAGAGTAGTCGCCGAGGTCGCAAAGTTGCGTTCGGTGTGTAGAAGGCTTAAGTCTTGTGACTGAGTCACAAAGTGAGACTGTAGCCTCCAGAACTTTTCATTTGGATACAATTATTCTGTATGAGGGAAGCAGATTAAAGGGTTAGTTGGGGTTTGTTGAAGTGGAGTTGCTAGAGGCCCATGTCAGTTACTAGTGTCATGGGCCTCTAGCAACCCCACTTCAAAACACCTGAACTAACCGTTTGACTCTTTAATGCCTGAAAACACAAATTAATGCCAGAAAATTAATTTTTTTTTGTAGCCGAAGTGTTTATTTCACTTTCTACTGAAATCCTAAAAAAAAAAAAAAAATTCCATAAAATTTAACAAATATTTTTTGTATCTCATTTGATACATTAGGTGTTTTTGGCAACTGATAATCCATTTGAGGACATTTTTATAATTTATCTGATTGTATTCAGATGTTTTTTTTAGTATTTTTTGATCATATTGATTAGATAGAGATATCATGAAAGTATGTTTCAAAATGATACAAAAGGCATTAAAGGGTTATGTATAGCCTTACAAGTGAGGACATACCAATGATTCAGTCTTATAGTGGCCAGTGAGGGTCAGCCAACTGATCACAAAGAGCACAATGATGAATTAGTGCCTTTAGATTTGTCGTGAACCTTAAATCTCCATAATAAACAGCATCCAAAGATTTAAGGTGTTGAGAAGATGCGTGTATATATGAAACTCCACTGTAATAAAGCAGAGGTTTAGAGGTAGCAGCAACAAAAAGCTTATTTGCAGCACAAGAAAAACAAGACTTATTTCTGAATAGCACAGTCACAGCTTTAACTTATTTACAAGTTGCTCAAAATGAAGCTTAAAAGATGCTGAATCATAAACCAAGAATCTAAGGTTAAGAAGATGCAGACTCAATCATATCACCCTAAGCTGTGATAACAGAAGGCAGGCTCTGTGACTTTTCCTTTGAGTTTGAAAACATCTTGAGTTTTGATTCGTCAGGATCCTGAATTCATTTTAACACACACAGATGGCCCTGTATCGCATCATAGACATACAGCGACAAAAGTTTGTGTTTGATGTTTTATTATCACTGCACAGAAACAGATATGGCTTTCAAACAAACTAGCAACAGATAAATTAGGTTTAACTTTGTGAAATCTAATGAAGATAAAGAAAGGCATACTCCCTGCTGAGAGGAGCCAGTGTGAACGACCATGTCAATGAATTACCTGGGCAGGCTGCCTGGGTATTATCCTGATAATATCTTTTTGTCCTGTATCAGATCATACAAGAATTTGCTTTGTATGTACTCACTTGCATATAACAATGTTGGCAAAGGTGTTCATTTGCATTGCAGACTATGATCTGAGTTTCACTTATGTCAAAATGGTCTGCTTTTCTTCATACAGAAAATCCATAGAAATCAATAAGGGAATTGGATCAATAAGCAGAATTTATATTGGCACTGGTATCAATAAGATCTTATCAATTCCCATCCCCAATCCAGAGTCACTCTAAAGTTACTTACTGCCTCAAAAATACAGTTTTGGACAATATTCTTTATTGTTTAAGAAAATGGGACATGCTCTGTAAAAACAGAAGTTTTATTATGACAGTTGGGCCTTTTGGGAACATTCTGATTTTGTGTCCAATGAACACCTTCTCCACTTTATTCTCCACTTTAAATGCCTCTCCTCTGCAGCACTGTCGCACTATAATAATTAAAGGCTTACAGGAGGTCCCTCCTTCCTAGCCATAAGCCTGTACAACAGCTCAAAGGTGTCAAACAGAGAAGTTCCACTCTGACAGTTCAATAATGATGGAAAAAGCTGCACTTTCATCCCTGCGACTCACTCTGCCCTGTGTAAATCAGTTAATCGACAGTGGACTCCTATTGCCTTATTTGTTTGTTTTATTATGGTATTAATTATATGTTGTGAATTATATATTTTTTTAAATCCTTAGTCTCTTTTTAGTGTGTATATGTTATTACTTCCTCTGAGACAAGCAACTTCCCATCTTGGGATAGATAAAGTCCATCTATCCATCCATCCATCCATCTATCTAGCTATCTGTCTATCTATCTATCTATCTATCTATCTATCTATCTATCTATCTATCTATCTATATATTAATCTATTAATCTATCTGTCTGTCTGTCTGTCTGTCTGTCTAATACCTTCCCACCATTGTGACGCCTTGGCCCTGTTGCCAGCTGTTACCAGCTGTTGGCTTGGTTTGCTGCCAGCTCAGATGTATAAAGCCTCGCTCAACATGTTTTTTGCTTCCCTTCCTCTGTTTTACCTTGGTCCATAGAAATGGGTGATGTGGGTGATGGAGGTGAGGAGAAGTTTTCTACAACCTAGTGTTGACTTTTCTCAGGGATGCTTTTCATGTTTCCAAGAGCTAGCTAACACAGGCACAGAGGCGCAGTATAGACGTCCATTCAGCGCCATTGGCTGCCATGAAATGGAGGCCAATTTCTGCAACAAATTCCTGTCTACTTGCTTTTTTTCACAGGAAGTGTGGCTTGTTGTGGAATCATATTGACAGTTACCAGCTGATGTACCCCATCTTTAAGATGCTCATGTGACATTCTGCATTTGGCCTTTGTTGACCTTCCCTTGAAGTCACTTTGATTCTGTAATTACTTTAAGAAAAAATATCAAAACGTATATACCTCTGTTCAGTCAGAGAAAACAGTTATTAAAACAAGCGATGATTTTTTTGGCATATTCCCCAGCCCTAGTGGGATGTTTTGGTCTGACCACATTAGGATGTCACAGGGATATGGTCACACTTCTGGCTTTGAGTCATATGAGGTCACTCTCAGATGAGTCTCTGGCCAGTGCTGGCTCAGTGGAAACATTTCTTGTTCATGCATGTCATAAGGTGAAATGCATTAGGTTTGAAAAAAACCTTACACTAGATCCTCTTGTGCCTCTCAGTCTGTTGGTCTTAAGAAAGGTGTGTCCTACATTAAAGAGAGCGGCTGAGTTCAGAGCATACTGAGAGGCAGACACTTGATACTGTGTTGAATAAACAACAGGGTTTTATGAGGAGAGAGGCAAGCACTATGCGGGCACCTTATTTAAAGTTAAAGTATCAGACTGGGGTCTAGACTTGAAGCCAGCAGTGCCTCTTTGACCTTTATGGATAGTAAGGATTCTCACTTCAAACCAATGAAGTGACTGTTTGGGATATTATCCCCTCCACAGCTGAGGTTTACCGGTTGGTCATCATCTCTCAGTCATGGAAAGTGTGATGAGTTTTAATCCAGAGAATGCATACGTTAATCACCTCACCAGCTTACATTTTCTTAGTAGCACGTCATCGAAGTTTGGAAGTTAAAGTATGTTTCTGTGTGGTCGAGGATCAAGATAACTTTTTTGTTTTCTTGCCAGGTAAACCAGTTGGAAAGAGCAGAGTCTGGTATTTGACATTGAGAAGACACTGAACATGGAGCCCCTGTATTTGATGAGTGGCTGACTCGCTCTGAGGAGCTTTGGCACAAACCTGGGTATGTGCCAACTCCATTCCTCCCTCCAGCTCATTCTCTCTAGCTCATATCCTACCATCCAAGCAGGCCCTCATTAAGTGCCCTTTTGTTGAGGGATTACTGAGTTTATATTTAACGTCTGTTCACAATATCTTTGGATTGTAGCAATTGTTGGCACAGTGAATACATGTCTGTGTCTGGCTGGTGTCCGGCTCTCTTGAGTGTCCCTCTACATCCTCAGCCTTTCTGTCTGGCATTTCTTTGTTCTAAGAACCTCTCTCTCTGCTTGATCTTTTTCAGCCAGTGCAAGACCCTAATTCTCCCTGTGGTGGTGCTAGCTGCAGGCCACCTGCGAGAAAAGAAAATTCAGATGTTTAACCTTTCTGTCTGCTCTCAGCATTATCATGCATCTGATTTTTCTGGCATCAGAATTTTCCCCCTTCAGATTAGTGTGCGTTGGTGTTTGCACATTTGCACATACAAATGCGATGCTTTGTGTGAGACTTTGTATGTTGTGCGCTCCTTCAAAGGAACATGCGGTTCCCTTTCCTCTGAGCATGAGAGAGTTGGGAAGAGTGACTTTTTATTTGTCACATTTGACTTCTTGATAACTTGGGTTTGGCCAGTGGAGAAATGGACTTAGCAGCTATGTCCTGGTGATAACACTGAGGGTTAGAAGGGGTCAATGATATGGCAACACCAGTTTCTATTTTTAGGGTCAGGGTTTGTTCGTGCCTGTGTGTGTGTTTAACCTTGTTGATCTCTCGTTAGCAGTTGATGTACACCCATATTTCTGATGCAGAAGGTAGGGCTGCTCAACTTTGGCAAAACAGTAATTATAATTAAGGCTGACCAATAATGGAAAAACTGACATAGTGATACATAATTTGTCCTTTGGCAATATATGTGTTTTTTAAGTAGAAGGGGGCATTACATGTTACAGTTTAGTCTTTATGTACGTCAAGTCAGATTTTAGTTCAACAATTATGTATTAATCTCATCCATGTATTAAGGTTCTTCAGGTTTTAAATCTAAATCCCCTCTTTTAATCCCACATAGTGCATTGATCTGACAGTCAAGCAGGCATGCATATGCACGCAGAGTAGAAAGAAAAGTTGAGAAAAATAGGTGGAGCAACATGATTCTTTATCAGCTGATCCTCACTAATAACCATGTTGCTTTTTAATATGTTATGTCTTCAACCATTCATAAAGATGTTAAACTTTCAGTCATCATCAAAGTACCTTACAGTGAATTGAAAGCTCAGTGTTAAGATGCCTGTGACTCTGACACACACCTATGCACACCCACAGTTATCAAACAATCATAGACATGTTTATATCATTGGTTGTGAAAACCAGGGCCAGTGTTTAAAATCAGAATTTTAGCCAATACCATTGTTTTCTAATTACCTCTTAATTCTTTACAATTGCATTGTTTTCTCCCCTGTAAAATCATGAAAACAGATCCCAGTACTTCCAAAAAGTCAATTCTCCCACCCCAAATAAAGAATCTTCTCTAAATCAGCAGTTAGGTGTGACAGGTGCATGTAATTGGTATGACATTACAAATAAACATCTGAAAACTGAGTCGTTAACCCCCCCATAAAAGAGCTGATATCACTGGGTAGTGATGTTGAACCGATACCTTAGTTGAACTCTTATCACAACTACTTTAATTGATACGAGGATCATAATTATTGTCTGCCATTATCAAACTGAATTTAAATTTGTTGTGATTTCTTCAGGGACAGCCACAACTCAACAAGTTATGCTAAAAGTTTTTTTTTACATTGTTACAGTTCTGACTCCGGAAAATCAGAATGGTTCAATATGCCTGAAGCCATTTTACCTTTTTTAGTAGAACCAACGGCTGCCTTTTTGCCTTCATCTTTGTCTCTCTTGCTAACTCTCAAACTAACAGAAGTACTATATGTTCCATGGCTCCATCTGCTACTCACTTAAATTGAAGTGAAAGCTGTGTCAGGGACTGATCACATGTTGTGCTGTCAAGGATGGAAGAGCACACTTTATAACCACACATGAAAATACTTGAGGGCAAAATGAGTGCAACATTGCATTCAGCACAGTAATCTGTTTATTTATTTTTTTTTATCTTGATTACCTTGTTTAAAGATCATTGAAAGCCAAAAGTGTAAATGAATCTCCAGGTCTAGGAATGGCCTCTTGTCACTTGTATGCATCTCGTCTTGTTCCAGCTATTACTGTTGCCCATGTTTAGTTATCTACCTCCCTGCCTGCCTGCAATGTTACGAGGCCGTACCTTGCTGTTTATGTGAGCATAGACTAGGGCTGAACGATTCCAGGAAAAGATCTAATTGCGAGTTTTCTGGCAGATATTGCGATTTCAATTCGATTCACAATTTTCTTCAAATCAAGCTTCAGTGCAATATTCACTATGTATAGTATAGACAACAATAAGGAAATCAATGATCAAAAGCACACAACACACTGTTCATCATCTAATATTAATGATGAATAATCTGTTATCTTCATTTAAGGGATACTCATCTGTTCAAACTCTCCCACATCTTCTGATCTTTTGCACTGTCTTTGTATTATATTGTTTGCTTTTATACCTGTTTTATGCACTTTTTGCACTTTTTGTAAGGTGACCTTGAGTGTCATGAAAGGCGCCCTTAAATAAAATGTATTGTTATTATTATTATTATTATTATTATTACTATTACTTGTACTCCTAAACAGAGTCTTTGTATTGTTGACCTGCTTACCAGAACTTAAGTACATGCAAATTACCTGCAAATGTGTTAAATAGTATGTGTAAAACAGTTGACACAACAGATCCTGGGTCAGTCAGGAGGGCTGCAAAAAATTGCAGCTTTGGCGATCACAAAATTGTCTTGTCTGAAATTGTGATTTCGATCTGAAAATGATAAATTGTTCAGCCCTAGCATAGACAGTTTTTGCCAATAACTGATATGTCAGTGTTGCCAAATTCACATTTGCAGATACCTGCACTGATACCTATTTACTCCCTTCACATTGTAAAGAAGACCAAGGGTCCGTCCCATTTCTACCCCTTAGCCCTTGTCCTACCCCTTACCCCTTGGTTTTGTGCATTCAACATTAGTGAAGGGGTGTCCCAATTCTCCGTAGGGCTAAGGGGAAGGGCTAAGACTAAGGGCTACACAGCCCTTGAAACGAAGACTGACTGGGACCTCACTTGAAAGGAAGGAGTATGAGAATTTCCCATAATACACCGCACCTGCTGACAAGAAGGCAGAGCGGAGACCGAAGGAAGCACATTATTATATATAATTATTAAATCATCAAGTGAATATTAATCATGTTTTGTATTGTTGGTGGTATTTTAACATTTCTCGTTAGAACGAGCTAGCTTTCGCAGCTGTAGCTACAGCTGTTGTCGCATCTGCCTACGACACAGCCAGCGAGCTGGGTGATGACGTAGCGGGAATTGAGTGGCGTCTCGTTTCTTAGGAGCGTGTTTTCACCCCTTCCCCAAGAGGGCTAAGGGGAAGGGGTAGACGAAGGGGTAAGATGAAGGGAAAGGGCTAAGGGGTACAATTGGGATTCACCCCAAGTCTCTATTGTATTGGAATCTACCTCTTATTATTGTTTATTTTTTAAAACTGTCATTGATAAGAAAAACTTTTGATTATGCATTACTGACATATGTGTTCATTTTCAAGTATAAAATTTCAGTTATGTAAAACAAATAGACACTTTTTGTGGAGCTTTTGCTGAACTACTGTTAAAATGATTTCTTCTATCCAAACAACCCATTTGAAGGGTGGTTCTTTGAAAAACTTTTGACAAAGTGCATTGAAAAAACACAAAGCCACATTTCGCACAACACTAGCTGTAGATCAGACTTGAACTTCAGTCTTTAAAATATGAAAGTAAAAGAAATGGGAAAGAAAATAGACACATCTTCAGCTGAAGTGGATCTATAGGTCTGTCTTCTTCAGTCTCCACAAATCAATGCATCATCTTAATAAGGTAAAGCAGTATGGTTCATTTATTTATGGTTTATTCTGCAACTATACAGCCAATATTTGTGCAGTAAATATTTGAAGGAATTTCATATCTTTCAATAGTGGAGATCACCATTTAAGCTATTATCTGCTAATACCAATATTATGCTGATAATATACATCACTATAAGACATACTGGCTATTAATCAAATCAAATTAAATGGAGACTTATTGTCATTCTGTTAATACCAAGGTAACAACAAAACAAGAAGGTGTTTCTCCAGGATCACATCAAATGCACATTTATTCATTCATACATCCCACTTAAGAATAAAATATGTATCGCTGGGTAGCTAAAATGCCATAACATAATGAAAGTAGCATGCACTAAATACATAGGTTTAAAATGCTCTGGATAAAAGATAAATAGATGAAGTGCAACAGGTAAAAAAATAGTGAAAGTAAGACCAAAGATTAAGACACTGGTGTATTCAGCAGCCAGACAGCTTGTGACAGGAAGCTGTTCAGCATCCTGTTGATGGAGCATCTTATGCTGTGGTAGGGATTCTGGGAGGGTAGGAGCTGAAAGAAGCTGTTCAGAGGGTGTCAGGGGTCTCTGACAGTTTACTGGGCCCTGTTCCTGCAGCAGCTCAGGAATATGTCCAGGACAGAGGGAAGTGAGGCCTGTCTGTCTGTCCCGAGTTTCCTCGGGAAGTACAGTCTCTGTTGGGCTTACTGCATTAGTCCAGTGGTGTCTTTGACCAGGAGAGGTTGTCAGAGTATGTGCTTTCGTTGTGGCCTTCGGAAGTCAACAATCATTTCCTTGGTTGTATCCGCATTGAACACCAGGTTGTTGTCTCTGCACCAGCTCTCAGGTTGATCTCCTCCCTGTACCAGGATTCCTTGCTCCTGTGAATGAGGCCCACAACCGTAGTGTCGTCTGCAAACTTGATGATCAGGTTGTTCTTGTGTCTTGGCACACAGTTATGGGTCAGCACACATCCCTGAGGGGATCCTGTGCTCAGTGTGATGGATTTGGAGGTGTTTTTCCCAACATGGACTGGCTGTGATCTCTCAGTCAGGAAATCCAGTATCCAGTGACTGAGGGTGGGGTTTAGGCCCAGGAGAAGTTTCTCCAACAGTCTCTCCAGATGCCATACATTGTCCTGGCTCTCAGTGGAGCTTAGTGAAGGTTAGGCGCTGTTGGTGGATTTGAAAAGGAAGCTGGCATGTCCCATTTTACAGCCGATATAAATGCAACACAAGAAAGTCATCAGAGGGATAGACCGTGAGTCTTATTTAGAAATTACAGCTATGTGACCTCCTGTTAAAGTGTCACCAGCATGTTCATGTCTCATAACACATGTGTTACATCATAGCTTAGATGACCTCCACCTGCTACACATTTTCATTTTCAGGGAATCTTTTAGACCGTCAATCTGTGCTGGGTATCTGGAAGTCCAGATTTTCGCCACAGATTTAGAATTAAAGCAACGAGGAAACAAAGTAAAGAATTTAGTTTGAATAATGGAAAGGTCATGTCAGACACACTTTTGTCCTGATCTTCCAGCTTAGATTTTAAATGTCCTCATTTTGATATGCACTAAACCATTCAAATTTTTGAGGTTGGAGAAATACTTTCAAGACTTGAAGCCTGATTTATGATTAACAGTTGATTAAACGAGTTGAACCCCTTTTGGTCTGTCTACGGAGATAGTAACAGAGGCTTTATATTTGAGAGAGGGAGGCATGCAGACTCAGTGGGAGGCAGAGAGTGTCTCCGCCTTTGTGTTTATGTGGGGACACGCGCCGTGTTGCACGCATCCGAGCTGTATTGCAGTGGGAATTGACACAAATTTGGCCTCGTGGTATTAATGCAAATGTCTCAAGGTGTTAATATAACAGAGCCTCGTTACCTTAAGGCACTGTGAATAGGGCTTCAGATATTAACCATCCAGTCACCAATCCATTGCCAATGGTATTCTGCAAAGTCACAGAAGAACCTGAAGCAAATCCCAGCTGTCAGTTGGCAAAATGGGGACACTCTTGATTTGTTGTCAGCCAGTCACAGGGCTGACATCCAGACACTTACACCGACTGTTAGTTTATAATAGGGTTGTCAAAAATATCGATACTCCTAAAAGTATCAATACTCAAACGCCGTATCCGTATACGATACTAATTTGCCATGGTATCGATATGATGGTGCACAAGCCCGCAGCGCCCCCCGCGCACACTCTGCAGGCAGCGGAGCAGGCAGACAGCGTCAGGCAGTCGGAAGAGCCCTTACTGTGACCCCGCTTGCTGTCCTGCATATCCAGTGTTTGCCCTATAGTTTATTTGGGACGGCACCCCTACGTCGCAACGGACACCCCCGCTGTGCCAACAGGATCCCCACCCATAAATTCAAGTGCAGATTTAAAAAAAAATCCATTACTTGATTTTTATTTTAATCAAAAGGGTGTTCAACAGGCATTCTTTTTATCAAATAAAAAAGCTTACTCTTATTTGCGCAATTTAAGAGTCAAATGCTTCACTATCGTTTCATTACATTCATAAATTTTTTTCTACTCACCTCTGACCCTTCTCCGACCTGTCGTCTGACTATTTACACTGCACGCTGCGCAAGCCATCCACTCTGTCCCGCACAGTCTGATCATTCACGTAAAACATTCAAAAAAACAAACGCTGCCTTCAGTGAAACAGCGCATAACATGAATGAAACATTCACTGATTAAATTAACGCTTTCACACAAGGCAGAGAAAGGAAGGAAAAGCTGGGGAAGAAGAGAGATTTTCATCCGATGTACATGCGATGTACATGTGAACATTTAATCTAAATCGCTCAACGTCTTTGCGCACGCGCTCCTCTGTGTGGTGGTGAGCATAAAGACGCAGATAGATAATTCAAACGGTGTCTTGATAGCTCATGTGCACGGTTTCAGTGAACAGAAAGACTTAAAAAATGACGAGTCAGCCTTTTGATGAATCAAAACTCAACATTGTTCATCAGTCCAGCTCTGAGCCGCTGTTTTCACTCACTGTTTTCTAAATGATAATTTCATCCTGAGGTACCCAGGATCGCTTAGTCTCCATGATATAAGAACAATCTTTGAAGGATCAAGCTTCAAATACAGTCTACTAGTGCAGCGGTTCTCAGCCTGTGGGTGGAGGCCCATAAGTGGGTCTCAGAGCTGTTTTCAGTGGATGGTGCATAAATCAGCTAAAACTGTGGCAAAAATGTCTTCAGTGTATGGAGGCCCTAAGAGGACAAACATCCATCAGAATATGTCAGAGTATATCCACTAGAATAAACCAGACTACACCACTAGATAGATAGATGGATAGATAGATAGATAAATAGATAGACAGATAGTTGAATGAAAAAATGAATAGAAAACAACAAATATAGAAAGATAGATAGATGTATGAATAAATGAAAAATGATTAATAGATGAGTGAATGAACAAAGTGATTAATATAGATGATCCTGAACGACAGACCACGCTCATTCTGGCCCAGGCACCCCATTTCTGATTATTTAATTGTTTTATTTAATTGATTATTTATTTGCGGTTCTGTTTTTCATGTTAAAATGTTTTTTTATGCATTTTTAAGTATTTGTCATTTTTATCCCCGCGATAAAGAAAATGGTATTGAGTATCGAATATCTTCTTGGGTATCAATATCGAGTTTGAAATTTTAGTATCATGACAACCCTAGTTTATAATTAACAGTTAACCTAACAAGCATGTCTTTGGTCTGTCCAAGGAAGCTGGACTACCAAGAAAGAACCTGTGCATGATGATTAAATTTAAACTCCACACAGAAATGCCTTGTCCAATAAAGTTGAAACCAGGAGTCTTCTAGTTGTAAGAAAACAGTGTTAACCACTGTTTCCCTGTGCAGTCCTTGACATGACAGGATATGTAAATTGAACAGAGTTATGCATCAGTGGCAAAGGTGTCACCTGCAGCCCTTCCCCTTGCCAAAATTACCTGTAATTTAACAAAAGTCCAGCTATTTATATTTTTATTTTTTTAAGCAAAAAGAGCAAACAGTAATGCTAAATATAATCACCTAAACACAAAATTAAAGGTACTTTATCAGTGCTTAGAAAAAGTATGTAATGTTTTTGTGTTACTTACTTTATTTTACCTTTATTTTTCTAGTAAGTCCCATTGAGAATTAAAAATACTATTACAAAAATAACTTGGACAGGCAGGCTGTTGTAAAAATCTTGTTTATTATTGATTATTTAACTTCGTTTGCCCTACTTTTCTAAGATTCACTTTTTTTACTTTGTTAAAGACCATTACAGCAAATCATATGTATTAATTTCTTGTATCAAAAACTATTATAGAAACAATTATCTTTTTTTCATTTTGTAATGAATTTTACTGGTGTACACGGTGTTATAGTGGCAAATCTGACAAAAATACTGCACAGCAGATTTTTCTTCTTTATGGAGGCATTTTTATAAGTTTCAAATTTTTTTAAGTACAGGCTGGCATTAAATGAGTCTGAGGCCTGGTTTGACTCCTGGGCTGCCAGTATGTGTCCGAAGCAAATTTTGACAACCTACAGCTGACAGAGCCTCCCACCCCCTGTTTGAGACCCTCTGGCACCCCACCTGGGGGGCCTGAACCCCAGGTTGAAAACCAACAGTATAAGAGATCAGTTGAAAGTGCTATTCTTATGATTCAGTTACAAGGGATAATATTCCCTATACTGAAATTATCCACAGTTTACAATAATGTGGAGAAATGGTGGCCCTCTTGGTTACCATGTGCCCATCCATGATTGAAACAGGCCCTCAGTTTGGAAATGCATGTATTTTCTTGTAGTTCCATGCTCACATTTTTAATGTAAAAAACAACTTCGTCCATTACCAAAAAGGTAACCAACTTTATATGTGCACATGTTCAGAGATATTTTTCCACCATCTGTCCTTGAAAAAAGAAGCAGTGCACTTATTTCTTTTGAACTCACAAGCATCTATAATTTGTCCTGTGCTATTAAAACAGCACCTGGATCCCAATGCCAAACACTGGTATGGAGTTTGTGTACACTTTGTTCTCGTACATCAGTGTAGCATCGTAGAGGCTGCAGTACTTTTCCACAGTGCATCATTTAACTCTCCTTTCTCTTTTTCTCCTGCTCTCTGTGGACCTCAGGTGCTCTTCAGTCAGCCTTTGGACAAAGGTCAAACTGCTCCCATCAGCACTCATGAAGAAGCCATCTTCGGGCCCAGCACCCTAAACTCCAGGAGCTCAGGAGCCCTCTTCTTGACCTCGCTCATGTATCACCTGTGTGGCGTACCTTTAAGGTAAACAGCTTGAGCTCAGGTAACAAGAGAGGTGACTAAATATTAAAACTGTTCATGCATGAGTGATTCACTGCAATAATGATTAGATTTTATGACAACAAAGGTGCACATTTAAAGTAAACCACTGTTTTAGATGTCATTTAAGTCGATGGAAAGTGCCCTACATTATTTTGAATTTAGGTTGCTTTGTAACGGGTACTGAAGTGTATATTCAGCAGATAAAGCAGCTGTTTGGAGATGCTGGGTATTCACTTGACAAAAGGAGTAAAAATGCAGGCTACATTATTGCAGCAAGGGGAGCAGATTCTGTCAGAGGAGGGAGGGATGGTCTTTTTGGAGGGGGATATGGATGGGCTCTTCTGTAATCCTCTGACATGTGCACTCCTCCTCACGTGCACACTCAAGCACTGCAGTGCAGATCTGTCTATGGCACAGAAACACGCCGCACTGCTGCCAGCAAAGCCCACACTGCTTTGTATCAACAGCCAACGTCCCTACCCACACAGACGGTAAACACACCGCGCGTTTCATCACAGAGTGGGCTACAAAGCTCCCTGCTGCTCCTCACCTGTGCTACTGTACAGCTCTGTTCGCTCACTGTCATTTACCCGATTGAAATACCATGGCTGAGCTCTGTAAAGACCCACTTAGTGTTGCTTTTTCTGTATTTAGCAGCTGGTGGTAAAATAATTAAGAGGTATGGATTGCTTCTTAACCTGCTTAGGTTTTCAGTGATAGTTGGTCATATTTGATTCCAAATAAAATGACATTGAGTGGAGTCATAATAGCTCTGTATGTGACTGCTTTTGATAATCAGAACATGTATTTTACATGTCTTACTGACGTTTATACATCTCTGCAGGAATAGTTGCAAAAGGTGTTCAAAGTTCAATCTGAATGGTGATGGCGTCATTTTTTATCTGGTAACCACATAAATCAAGTTTAGTAAGCACAAGATAAACAAACAAATATGTAAGAATACTTTGAAGGTGGCAGGTTATTTGCCATCCTGATCGCAGGGCTGTTTAAAGTATGTTGTGCCGATACTGTGAGCTCATAAGCAGCCTGCACTACAAGCTGAGTGAACATCAGAGTATCAGAGTAGCTCACAGCCCCGGGCAGCTCTTGCTCTGTCACACAGAAAAAAGCAACTCTTTCAGCTATGTTTCTCTGTGTGTTTCAGGGTGCATGCTGACACTTGCTTGTACACGAGTGTGCACTCAAACACACCTAAGGTCACTCTGCCATGAGCCTCTAAGTTGCTGTAACTGTACTCTGTCTTGGAGCCTTATATTACCGTATTACGTTTTTGCACGTGTGCAGGCTTTTTCCAGGGATTAATATTTATCTGGGTAGCCGTGGCCAAAGCTGATTCAGTGTGCCTTATGCATGCTGTTGGTTTTCAGTATTTGATGTCCAGGGTGAAGCAGTTTCTTGTCTTTTGTGTAAAAACTGATTCTCAGTTTCAAGCTCGAGCTGATATTCCTTTATTCTGCAGCAGCCTCCTCTTTTTCCTTTGCCTTTTATCATTTTCTGCAGGTTCGTAAGCTCTCTTCATCTTGTTTTCATCTTATTATTACTGTCTGAAGACAGTCTTTCATGGCTCTTCAGTGACTAATGTTGTGTTGTAATCGTTTGAAGACTGAAATAATGATGTCAAATGAAGGGTTGGGAGCTGCAATGATGTTATGATTCCAGTTCTGGTTCTGATCTTGTTTATGGATTCTGGTTCTGGAAAGTAAATGTTTGATTCTATATGACAAACCTGCCTACTCTTGGCTTAGTTGAGATCTTCATTACAAACTGTCTGCTGTGACACAGATTTTTCTTTTCTACTCATTCAGTGCATTTCACTAGTCCAACTGGGCAAGAGCCTCTAAGTGTTTGGGAATGGGCAGAGCCTTTCAAAAGCATAGGTCAGCGGCTGTGGTTGGACAAT
The DNA here is from genome assembly GCA_037902135.1 of Cetoscarus ocellatus. Taxonomy (NCBI): domain Eukaryota; kingdom Metazoa; phylum Chordata; class Actinopteri; order Labriformes; family Labridae; genus Cetoscarus; species Cetoscarus ocellatus. The sequence goes on from JBAMNC010000573.1 coordinate 1,728,416, forward strand.
CATTCATTCACAATCATTCCTGGCCAATCAGACAATGTGGTAGGTGGGCTCTCCTGCCGCAGTGTAAAATACAGAATGTAAACCACTTCATATAAAAAACTTGCCAAAACATGTAGGAAATGGCGTGAAAACATCCTTTCCGTCAAAAGTGCTTTCAGTGATTTTGCTTGTTTTTAATTTAATAAAGAAATGCTGCCCAGATCTGATAAGGATATGTTACTTTGCCATCATCCTCCTCTCAAAACTTTGTTTTCGTCATAAATGATGTAATACTTCAATGACTCAGTGGGTCCTGAAAGATACACAAAACATAAATGGAGGACAGTATTCTCATTCTCAGGTTTAATCAAAGAACTATTTGTGCACCTGTTAGCAACCAAAACTCAGAGCCAAAACTCACTTCCCTGACAGGATCTTTGAATCTTGGAAACACAGAACTGGTTCTTGGTACCCAAGCCTAGTCAGTGGTTTCCAAAAAGGTGCTAACCTTCTCATCAGAAAACCCTTTTTAAAATTCTTTGTAACACACACCCAAACATAAAAAGTGCACTTCAAGTACAGTTTGCAATTAAGTACCTTGCTCAAGCTCACGTGGACAATACACTTAAAGGGGGGCTGAACCAATCTTTTATTAGTGAACACTCCTGAGCCTTCCAAGCCCCTATCCACTAGTCCTGAGTATCTGGAAAGAGAGCTGGCCTTGGAGAGGCACACTGAGAGCATGCCATGGTGTTTATGTCAGTGCCTAGCTTGTAGTCGTGTGTGTGATAAGGTGTGTGAGTTCTGGTATTTATGGAAAGAGAGGTGTGTGTGCATTTATATTTGGTAGGTGTTCAGACTCCCATCTTGTCACCTCACGTGCGGCGGGACATGACACACTTTAAAGGTGAGAAAATGTGCAGGATGCCAAAACTGCACCGACATAGACATGCTGACACACCCAAACATACATCTTTATTGATCAAATAACAGTGTTAGCTGAGGTCTCAGAACAGGTTCTATAAAGCTGTAATGTTGACCAGAAACAGCCACCTACTATGTTTACACTGTACACAGCTAAACCTTTATAAACTCTCACTCTGTCAAGAGCATTTCACTTCCCCTGCTTAAAGTATGTGTCTCTGGTTTGTTGCAGGTTCTATCAGTTCTCCTCTGTGGATCCTGAAGCCATACTCGTAAACTAGAGCCCTATCTCCCTGTGCTCGTTACAGGCCCAAAGGCGTGGACATAATAAATCAGTGACTCTAAAGTGGTCCATCTTCAGGGCCTGATACCAACTCCTTTTTAAGATTGTTGCCTTAATTTCTTAAAATTTCAACAGTTACATTTTTAATGAATAATGTCACAGTTGGGACCCTTAAAGGAATAAAACCTAAAATAAAAACTCTTATTTTAACATGTGTGAGGTATTTAAGAGGTCATATTTTGCTTTAAATCAGGTTCATATATTAATTGCCAATGTTAAAAAAAAAAACTAACTAGTTTTCATATACAAAGTACCCCTGACAGTGCTGCTGCACTCTCAGTCTGAGATGCTCTGTTAGAGCTCCTGCACCTTTAAGATTCCTTCACCCATATGGGACCAGTCTGCTCTGGTTGGTTTACAGGTCAACTCCATGGGAATTGGTTAGTTCAGCACTGCTTTTGCGCCATATTGACAACAACTCTGCATTCATTCTAGGGCTGCACGGTTATGGCCAAAATGATAATCATGATTATTTTGAACAATATTTTAATCCCGATTATTAATCAAGATTATTCATCATGTAAGGGAAAATATCTGTATTTTTTTGCACTTCTTTTAAACAAACAGTTTTGAAACTTTAATTAAGGATTAATAATAAATAATAAATAATAATCAAGATTATTCATCATGTAAGGGAAAATATCTGTATTTTTTTGCACTTCTTTTAAACAAACAGTTTTGAAACTTTAAATAAGGATTAATAATAAATAATAAATAATAATCAAGATTATTCATCATGTAAGGGAAAATATCTGTGTTTTTTTTGCACTTCTTTTAAACAAACAGTTTTGAAACTTTAAATAAGGATTAATAATAAATAATAATAAATAATAATGATAAATAAGGATTAATAATAAACTTTAAATAAGGATTAATAATAAATGATAAAAAAATAAAATTTACCCAAGAATATACAATTTACTGAGAACTAACTGAATAAATATGCTATTACAGAGTGCAATCAAGATGTTTAACTTAATTGAAGCAATTACAGCTTATACAGAAAAAGCAACAGCACTAGGCTTAAGCCTACAGTTTTTTTGCAAGATACACCAGCCTGTCAGCATTTCCTGGCTTGAGAGACGAGTGAAGCCAGGTCACTACGTTTCAGTGACTTGTCAAGGACGCCTCCATTGTTCTGCTTGACCATAGGTCAGTGGTGGGTGCAATGAACTTGACAAGTGTTATTTTCCTGTTTCCCCCTGGCATTTTTCATACAGCGTAGAACAGGTAATGCCACTTTGGAGAAATAATTGCATGAGGGGATCACATATTCCTTGTCCAGTGTTTTGACCATTTTTCAGCTGTTGTGCTTTCTTCTCTCAACATTACTCGCTCTCATCAGTTGATGAGTAATGGTTGAGGAAGTGCTTGATTAATTATGCAGCAGAGCGCATTTTGAATGTAAATATCGCAGACAATCAGGCTAATTTAACCATGACAGCCAAAATCGTGATCACAATTAAAATTTGTTAACTGTGCCGCTCTAATTCATTCTAATGCTATGATCTGCAATAGGCTTGCTACCGTGAGCAAATGGGTTTAAGGCACGTTTACGCCAGACGTGACTCACTCGACCTGGGCAACCACTTCTCAAGCAAAGTCAGTGTACAGCTGCGATGAGGTGGGGCCAGCCCTCAGATGGACACGACCTGGGCGACCTGGATGCGTGACCAGGCCACATCTCTCGGTCGCCAGACTTGAGAAATTTGAACTTTTTAGGCGATGCATGGCTGTGCCGCGACAGCCAATCAGCGTTGTGTTTGCAGGATGTATATATGAGGTAAGCGACGCGATCTCGGTTGCAAGGTTGCGTTTGGTGTGAATGCACCTTTAACAAAAGTATTGTTGTAGATCTTTTTTTCCAGCTGCTGGCACTGCAAGAGGTGTAGAGGGAAAAAAGCAACTTGAAATGACCTTTAAATTTAAGATGCTGTCGACCATCAAATTTATTTTGGGATTTTTCCAAGGCTGCCTAAAAATATAATAGCAGTGAATTGATGGTTGTGAACATATAAAGTTTTCTCCTGTTCCATCACATCCCAGAGATGCTCTATTGAGTTTAAGATCTAATGACTCTGAAGGCCACTGGAGTACTGTGAACTTACTGTCATGTTGAAGAAACCACTTTTACATGATTTGAGCTTTGTAACATGATGTGTTAACCTGCTGTATGTAGCCTTTAAAAGATGGGTACACTAAGGTCATCAAGGGATGGACATGGTCTGCAACAATCCTCAGGTGGGCTGTGGTGCTTCAACAGTTCTCAGTTGGGACCCAAATGTGCTAAGAAAATATCCCCAACAGCATAACACCATCACCATCAGCCTGAATTGTTGATACAGGGCAGGATGGATCCATGCTTTCATGTTGTTTTTGCCAAATTCTGACTCTAGCATCTGAGTGTTGGAGGAAAAACCGAGACTCATCAGACCAGGCAGCATTCTTCCATCTGTTATCCAGTGTGAATTGGAGCCCCAGTTTTCTGTTTTTACTTGACAGGAGTGGCACCCAGTGTGGTCTTCTGCTGCTGTAGCCCGTCTGCTCCAAAATTCAACACGTAGCGCATTTAGAAAGTGTCCTCTGCTTACATTAGTTGTAAAGGTTATTTGAGTTACTGTTGCCTGGCTGTCATCTTAAACCACTCTGGCCATTCTCTTCTGACCTCTGGCATCAACAAGGCATTTTTGCCCAGAGAACTACCAGACTGGATATTTTCTCTTTCTCTTTCTGACCATTCTTTGTAAACCCTAGAGAAGGTTATGTGTGAAAATCAGAGATCAGCAGTCTCTGAAATAGTCAGACCAGCCCATCTGGTACCAACAACCATGCATGTTCAAAGTCACTTGTCTTCCCCATTCTTATTCTCAGTTTGACCCTTACCAGGTCCTGACCACGTCTACATGCCTAAATGTATTGAATTGCTGCCATATGTATATGCCACACCTCTGTTGATTGAAATTTGTTATGTAGTTTTATAAAAATGTTCTTCCGTCATTTTAAAAACGCCTTGAAAAAAATGCCTTGATATTAAAAATTGTGAAACTGTCATAAGAAATTCAGCATTGTCTTACCAAGACAATAAACTAGATAAATCTAGATCTTGGAAAAACCACAAAAAAGTTCTCATTATCAAGGAAAAACCCACACTGGCTGTGACCCTCTTTTGGGTCCCAATGCACCTGTTGAAAACCGCTGGAAAAAAGCAAGTGCTGCTGTTGAAGTGATAGCACCTTTTTCTCAATGAGGAAAGTGAGATAAGTTATTGCTGTTTTGAAATTCCATCCATTGAAAACACATATGTTTATTCCTAACCCATGCCTCTGCGATGTAAGCATCTGCTGTACACTGTGTTTTGTCTGTCTTGGCAGGCCTTCAAGCATCTACACTGTCACAGAGAAGCATGCAAAATCACTGACAGAGTGTTGAGTGTTGTTGACTTACAACTATGTCAAGGGGCCCTATCTATAGGATTAACCCGACACTGGCTTCTCACCTAATACAGCAGAGTTGAGAATGGGCCGCTCGTGATACTGATACGTCAACAGGTATCACTTGCTCACACGATGTAACCCAACTCGAAAGGTCCCTGCCAAACAGAGAAGGACCATAATGAATATGTTGGGTTGACTCATCGTTTACCTGTCTACAGACTACCTCAATCAACATTAGTCTGACATGAAGACAACAACAGGCCACGTTACTATCTCACTTAACACACCAGGGTCATTTGTGGCCTTGTAAAACATTGGAGATGTAAGACCGTAAGGACAGCAGTGGTACTTTTGTTGACGAAAGTATGATTGAAAATATTTGTCAACTACTTGTTTTCCATGACAATAAAATAGATGGTAACTTCCTTGGTGATAAAAAAAAAAGGGTGGGAATTGCAAACCAGTCCCAGTTGAGAATCAATAACAGCTCCCTCAAGGAGTCAATATCATTAGTCTTTTGCTTATCTATTCCTTCAACTTTGTTCTGTATGCTTTGCAAATCAAGGACATCATACCCTCATCAGAGGGAGTCTGCAAGAATGATAATAAGAAAGTCATAAATCATTAGAGACAGGAGACAGAAGTGGTCAAAATGGTGTCTTGATTTTTGACAAAAAGAGGCTTATTTTGACATTTTCATCACGTGGAAACACAAGCAGCAGGGCACTGAATATCGGGAGTGTTATGTGTTAGATATTGTTGCCACGGAAAATCTTTGTGGCCTGACTTTTTTCCACACAGAACTTTAGCAGGAATCGACAAAGGAATCGTTAAAGAGTCAGATCTATAAGCAGAATCGTAAATGATATTGTTATCAGTAAAAACTCATCAATTCCCAATCTCTAATAAAAATCAACAATGGATGATTCAGGAGCGTTACAGTATGAACCAGGCTTTAGAGTCACTAGTTAACCTAACAACCATGCCTTTGGTTTTTGTGCCTTGTATGCAAACACTAGACAGAGAGGCCTTGCCTGAGTTTTAAACCACCAACCTTCTGGCTGTGAGTAAATTGGTCTGATTCAGACTGTCCTGTTACTATGTTTGCCTCATTGTGTTGAATGAAATCTGTACTGGTGTGGGACTTTCTATAAATCTGAGATACCTTTGGTCAACATAGCATAGACAATTCTAGCTTATGCAATAATTTGCCAGTGATTTAAGAGTTGGGTCAACAAACATATGTTATCTGAATTATTAGTGGATACAACAGAATAATTGAATTGAAATGTTTATGGGTGTTGCCTCAAGAAATTTCCCCACTGGCTTGTTTTTCCCATTTGTTGACCACTCAATATGTCTATGCAAATCCCTGGAAAAAAAGACAGAAAACAAACATGAAACCAGATTTTAATGCAAAGTGAAATGAGACATTTATAGCTTGATGACTAATTATATGTGTTGGGTATTTCGCCTCGGTCAATGAATGACCAATCTTGTTCCAACAATAAAAGCACAGTGTGCAGGAGGCGAAGCATTAAGGAGAATCTGTCAGCAGTTCTCTGCCAGACTAGAGCTGGTTCACTGCATTGTGACAATGGCCTACAGCCAGCTGGGTCTCTGTCTAATGATTCTGAGAAGTGTGGACAGATTACACCTAAATCCAAGAGGTCCACAGCTCTGTGTCCTGTTTCCAATTCTTTGACTTTATCCTTAGTTAATTAAATCACTGTAAGTTGGTACTTTGGATGTACAACTACATTATTTTCTACAAGAGACACCTCCGTATAAGGTCTGCGAAGAACCATTTTTTGTCCTATGCTGTCATTAAAGTAACAAAAGATGAAAACTGTTTTTTCTCTAAACACAAACAGAAATCTAGTAATCTAAAGACAGTGAAACTCTGAGAAGATACAGCAGACAGACGAACCAGCATGTTTTCTCTTTTATTCTGGGGAGAAATGGACTTAATGTCTTGTCAAACTGGAATTCAAGAAACAGACACAGTGTTGACCCATCCTAACAACAAGTAAACTGAAGTGTGAGAATGTTAAGATTGTAAAATACAACACAAACGAGTGCTCAGACTCTCAAAAACCTACTACCAAGCACTGAAAAATTCTGTCAAGTTACATGATCCTCTTAAGTGACATAGTATGACAGGGTATAAAAAAGCCTTTTTAACAGCCTCACTGAAAATATACCGTTTTTCATCAAAGTTTGTGCTTTTTGAAAAAGATTTAAAATCAAGAATTACCTTATATAGCTTACACTAACAGAGAACTTCTTGTACTGTCAATACAAATTTGACCTGCAAATCGCTCTGTAAGTAATTAATTAAATGGAGCACTGGTCGTCCCATAGAAATACTGAATAAGATTAAACCCAAGTTCTATAACTACAATTACCTAAAACTTTTGTCTTCAAGGAAAGTAAAACACCCATCACCCATTCATTCATTCATTCATTCATTCATTCATTCATTCGTTCATTCCTCTGAAATGAATAACTACAGCTGACCAGGCTAGATGCATTAATAACACAATAAAAATAGGTGAGTTTTTGGGGTTTGACTGGAAGCATCAAGCTTAGAAAAGCAATAAACAGTGGAAGTCACAATGACTAACCTCCACTGTTATACACTCATAAGTTTCTAACAAGAGACACAAGTGGAGAATTTATTGAGGACAGTAGGGTATTTTTGGTTCTTCTCATTACAAGTTAATTAGGCCAATCACAAAGCAGAAGCCTGGTGTGGTACTCCTTATTAATTCCTACTCAGTCTCCTTGTGTCCTTTATAGCATCCTTTAGCCTTCTTCTGTACAGGATGAGATTAGAGATGTCTGACAGGAAACAGGTTTAGGATGGATGCCTGTAAGGATCAGATGATCTCATTGCTAACAGACCCCCACCCTTCAGTCACACCAGCACACACATTCATGCACATGACTGTAGCTGTCAGAGTTGATTGTCGTACCTTCTAGGGTGTGTTAGGATCTCAGATCTTTTTATAAAACACCACTTGGATTATTACCTGTAGTCCTTGCAGCACAAACTAAATGAGGGACAGCAACAATAAAATTAGGCTGCATTTAGAGGCCTAACAACAAAAAAGAGAGAAGCTGAAATGCTTTAATGACCAAAAAGCCTCACCTCATTTCTAACACCCTTATTTGATTTTGATAGTTTTGTGTTGTGTTTTTTTTAAACTTGGTGTTCAAATTTGTAGCTTATGCAGTGATTTACAGTAAGTGTACGTCTCTGAATGGAAAATTCAGTAAATCAAATAAAATGTGATTCAAAACTTGAAAACCTTTTGCTCAGATTTGTAAAACATGGTCATAGATTTGTGAATTTGTGATTTGTTTTTCTTACCAGGCCCTTTGAGGGGTTTTATTGTTTTTAAGTTAAATAAAGTGAAGTTGTGACATAAAAAAGGGAAACTGACTTCACCTCACGTTGAAATCCAGACTCGGAATCATAAAACTATCTTTGGTTTCCATGTTAAAGGCATCATGTCCTAAGCCAGAAAGCAAAGTAACGGCCCCTCTAACTCCTCCACCACCTTTGGATATTTTTATGCCCCCCGGCTGGCAGCCATGGCTGGGGGCATCAGGTTTTTGGATTTTCCATCCAGCCAGTTCTTGTTAGGACAGTCTAAAACAATTTGAGTGATTTTCTTCAGATTTGCACAAAATCTCCACTTCCACTCGAGGATGATCCGGTTAGATTTTTGTTGTGCAAGGTCAAAGGTCACTGGGTCTCATGATGCTCATGAAAGTAATATTTCAAGAGTTCTGTGAGGAATTTCTGTTAAACTTTGCACCAATGTGTTCCTTAACTCAAGGATGAACTGGTTCAATTTTTGGAGGTCAAAAGTCAATGGTCTTGTGCCTCATCCGCCATATGACCCTGCTTTTTGTGTCATTTACAGTCATTATATCTGTCACTGGGACAGACAACAGAGTTAGTCTGTTTTATATGAAAAGCATATTTTAGATTCTTCATACAAGAATTGAAAAATAGACTCAAAAAGTTTTTAAAACTGTACAAAATAATTTGTAAAATTTGTTTCATTGTTGTGGCGGCCTCCTCAATGCAATGTGATTTTTTTAAGAATCAAATTTTCTTTGCATGGATGTTGTAAAATCAATGAGTAATTGTGCCTAATAACCATGATCACATTATCATGAATATATTTTTTTCTATATTTGAGCAGCTCTACCCCTTTATCGCCATTTGTATTGCCTTTTCTTGCCAATACACATCCCTACACATGTTTATTCCTTGCTGATACCAGCCACTATACCACAGAAACCACCAAGTAATTCATCTTGACCCACCACTGTACTTTAGATCTCTACCTCACAGGTGTATAAACCAATCAGGTGTTATGTCTAATTTTTCTTCAAAAATAATCACGCTCGCAAAAGTCTGATTTACTGGTGTGCGTGCTGTTATGATGATTACTGCTTCTCCTCAGATGTTCAGATGAAGCTGGCTGTAGGAAACCCCCGAAATAGCATGACTGTGTGTGGGCGACAGAAGGTTTTTACAACCTAAATAAACATCTTCACAGCCTGGTTCAAATAACAGCTTTGGTCTTAATATTCAGTATATACGGTGCTTCTCACTGTACAGGGACTGAATTTATTATGATATGCCAATGTTTGTTTTATGAAGGATTAGTGCTTCATCTGATGGCTTGTGTATCCAGGGCTCCATTTGATAGGTCCAACAAAGCATGCTGATGAAATGCTTAACTGATACTGACAAAGTTTGTTTTTTAAGAACTAGTTAATTCACTTATTAATTCTTTCAGTTGGTAGCACCTCAGACGGACTTTGCCATGAGTTCATCACAGTAAATGTAGTTAATGGTACAACCCTCATTCATAGAGTTAGAGGCAATACTTGCACTGTTTTTATTTCAAGAGTTATTTGTATTCAAGCTGAAACTAAGATCTTCAGTGGGATCTGTGTACCAGTGTTGTTGCAGGTAAAATCAAATAGGACTTCAATGTCTGTGGCTGCCCTGTTAGCCTCTGAAGTTGCCAGTGAATTTCAGTGTGGTCCAATGTTTATTTGTCTCTTGGCATTGAACAGACTTCACCTATTAATAGCCACTTCTCAGTCAGGATTGCTTACACCCAGGGTTGTTTTTAGTGGGGGCTTAGTTGTTTGGTGACCCTTGAGGATTTGGTTAGTGGGTTTATCTTGCGTGATGTCATGTGAGGTAATCAGTCTGGAAATTGACCCCGTCACTCGCCACACAGGCAGGATTAGCCTTTTTTCCACTACCCCTGCACTTGGTGTCATGCCAGCAAAAAAAGGTGTGTTTGTTTCTGTGTATATTTGTGACAGTGTTATTACAGTGTTATTGTATGTATATTTTTAATGTTAATTTGTTCCTGCCTGCCTTTGTGGGAGATCTTCATGTCCAACCAGTGTTCAGGGCATTTGAATAGGAGTTGAATTTGCATCCTCTTGGCATGTTTTCCCCTGGGCACAATGTAAATAGGTAAATCCTGTCGCGTGCCATGTCATTCAGATTATTAGTCTCATCCTCCATCTTTTAAGTTTCTTGAAGTGGATCAGGTCAACAGTTGAAAACAAACAGCAAACAAGATCTTAGCTCAACGCACTGCTGCAGTTAAAAACCTAAAATGCAGAAATTAATCAGTATTTTAGGATTCTGGTTCTGGTCCCATCTCAGAGTCTATGGGATTTAAAAAGTTTCCAATCAGAAGCCTGAGATATATCCATTAATTAGCAAATACTTTTAATGCTTTTAACTTTTGTCTGCGTCATTAGATACATCTTGGTATGAGAAAAGAGGGTTTCATAGCTTTTACGTCTTTTATATGGTAATTTTTTAGCAGGTGTTTATCTACTATTATGGAGTTTGTCATAAACATTAGACTTACACATTTTTGATCATCTTTGAATAACAATTCTAGACTTACTATTGATACAGCCAAGGCCATTAACTTGATCAGGTCACACTCAGAAGACGGTTACTAAAGAGGTGAGATTAAGATAAAAATTGTAATCTTGGTATTCGCCACATTATTGTCAATTGACTCAGTTTTGACTTTGTAGCCTAACAATAGCATTTTACTTTCCATATTCTACCACTCTAGACATAGGGATGCAACAAATTGTTGACATACAGTAGTCGACAAAATTCAACAACATAATGGTCAGTGACGGATTTTATCATTGGATAGTTGTTAAATTATGTTATCCCATGTTTTCAGTGAAATATGCAGACATTAAATTGTTTTCCGGAGCAGATGATTCAGTGGAGTGGGTCGTCTTACTCCTCTCCCTATCTTTTATGGAGCAGTGCCATCAAACAGTGGCATCAGAGAAAAACACAACAATGTCGCCGATTTTATGCTACCACATTCTAAACCTTCATTTCTCTCTGCATATTTCATCCTCTTCACTGACAGTAAAGTAGATAAATGTCTTCACATCAGTCTCCATCATGTTGGGAAGCTCAATGAAGACTTATTTGTCTGCACAAAGGCTGAAGTTGCAGAGCCAACGGGGCTAAAATTGTGGCTAATTCAAGAGCTAACCTCTGTCCATCAACATCTGCCACAAGCAGACATGAGCTCTTACCTCACATACAGCAGCGTGGAGACTGGGCAGATTGCTGTTCACACAGATAAAATGTAATGTGTTTCTCGCTTTTTATTCCTGTCAAAAATCATGTTTTAGTGCTCTGTATGTGGCGGTGCAACTCAAACTCAGTCTCAGTTATCTCCACTTTGTTCTCACTCAGCTACAGTCCAACAAACTTCTGTGAGAAGATATATTTTTTTTATTTATCAGCCCTTTAGTATTAGGCCATGTGAGTGCTGCACAGGCATTAAAAGAAAATGAACTTTGAATATCACATTCACAAATCATAAACAATGTGTCTTAAAAATCCAAAATTAAAGCCATGCAGTGTTTTTTCTTTCTTTTACATTGTAGCCCCCCTCAGTTCATTCTTTTTCTCCCTCCACTCCTACCAATTAACAGTAAAACAAAGTCTAATCATATTGGTATACAAACTATGGTTACCAGGTGTCAAATTAAAACAAAATTATTTATTTTAAGTTAGTTAAGTTAGTTGTTATGCTTGGAGCATGTAATATGTTTGACTATAATTACATCAAAGCTGCAAATTTTTAGTTTGAAAGAGAATGGCCAAATGTAAGAGGTAAATAATGATAAAGATAATAATGATGTTATTATTATGTTGCATCATTATTTGATATAACATAATACAAACATCATGAAATAATAATAAGACCCATTAGGTAGTTGTGTGTGTGTGGGGGGTGCACCTGATCCTTGCATCCCTAGTAGACATATATAGCAGCTCAGTTAAGATAAATATGGCTCTATATTTATCATTTTCTGTCTGTTTTTGCTGAGAAACATGCTCTCCTCCCTCCAAAAACAGGCGAGCCTTCTATTCCAGATGAACGACCCAGGCCTGCAGTCTGAAAACGCTGACTTAGTGACATGCTCACCGAAATGAAAACATGCTCTGCTGCAGTCATAGTTTTGACAACTCAGTGTTATCTTTATATAAAATGATTTTCCATTAAAGATACAAAGAACATTGTTGTTTTTTATAAATTTAGTTTTTTACTGATTGAACAGTTTATAAATAAGCAAAAGTGATTATTAAAATCAATGTGAAGTAATTGTGGTTCTTTTTTGATTTTTCATAAACGTTAGATGTGTTTTAATGTTCGAGGATACTTGATTAAATAAAAAGAAAAAATGCAAGTTTCCATACCAAACCAAACAAGTCCTAAATAAGGGCATCCACCCCTTTTAGAGGAGTTTAGGGTTCAATAACTTTAACATTTAAGGGTTCAAACACGTATTAGACATGATCCTCATCAACAACACTAATTGATAGGGGACCAAAAACTGAAGTGTCTTTATTTCAATAGGATCCATGCAGGCTACTCCTCCAAACAAGCATTTGTTGTGTGTGCCTGTTCCCTCAACTTTGTCCTTAACTTTGCAATATTACATGTGCTCTCTTTGTGATTTCACTCATCGCTTTAATATTAGCTCTACCTCCTTCAACGTCCATGACCACACAAGGTCAAAAGACTGAACTCATTCACCCTTCCTTCTTGTGCTTCCCACCTCAAACCCCCACCACCCATCTTTTTCCACACGAGTCCAGACTTACACACGTATCAGCTGATCACATGATAAGGATGCCTGAACGTGCTGCAAAGCCTTTTGGAGTGAGTTCAGGGATCATTTCAATGAAGCATCGACCCACTTGATAACTTCAATGGCATCGCCGCTCTCCCCCTGCCGCCTTTGCTGCTCAGTTGTTGTTGATGGATGAAAGCTCTTAGATTAAATTTACTAAGTGAGCTCACTGTTCCCCTTAAATGTGTTGACCGTGGAGGGGATGGTGGGACATTTGTCTGTTTGACTTTGCCCCTGTTTGACTCTGAATATGGAGCAAAAGCTAATGCTCAGTCAAAAGGCGTTTTAGGTAAAGTGAAAAGTCCTATGTAGCATGAACGTGCAAGGAAGATGGATCAAAGTTAGATATTTACTAGATGTGTCCAAAAGTTGTATTGCACTCAAATGGCATCATGTTAAAAAAGGTTCTGAATTGATTCAAACATCCATAAACTGAAAAAACTGTTGTATATATGCCAGTCCTATACGTATGTGGCTTTGTAACGCTGCTGCAGACGTACACCATAACCAGAGACAAAGACATAAATCATGCTTACACTTCATGAGAAATGTAAATAAACACTGGCGTATGCTGTTCTCCGTGTCCATGTTGCTCATGTTGGTTGTAGAAGACCAGAATATTTTGCTGTAAAAGCCATAACAAGCTCAGAAGCATGAACACAACACTCTGTTCCGTCATTGTTTTTGTTGTTGTCAGGGTTCACGCATGTGGTTCAAAAGAGAGGTGTTGCTTTGACATCATTGTTTCTAAAAATGTGCATATTAGTTGTACACATGGAAACGAAGGCTGGCATTTTCAGATTTATTCACTCTGGGACCAGTTTAAAAAATGTGTGTTTTCAGGCTACAGAAATGCTGTATTCATGTGGACGAAACGCCTATACAGTTAAAAACTTGTGTTGGTATGCCTTAGTTTGTCTCTGTGTGTTTGCCCTAAGACAGCTTCCATAATTAACCTTTATTCCAGAGAGGCTGCAGACTATGAGTCTGACATGCCTCCCTGCAGCCTTCCATCAGTCAGTGTTTAAGTGAAAAGCACAATGGTGCTTAAGGAATTAGCTCAGGTACACGTCCAAAGCAGCTGTAGGAGTGAGAGAAACCGTGAACATGTTTTTGAGGAGTTACTTCAGTGGCTTGTTTTGACAGTTTATTTTGTTTCCATGGCAATAACAAGAGAACAGCATTAAATATTGTAGCCCAGATGCTGTAAATAACTGTTGAGTTTGGCATCAGCTTTGTAACTATGTTTTTCTGAAACTTCAGTCTTCATTTTTTATGTCACGGACCAACAACACCAACTGTGGCTATCCTTAAATCTTCCCCCATGACATTGTTTACAGTTATAATATTGTTGTTTTACAGGGATTAAGATTGACATTCCAAAGGGTGTTTTTATGATAGACCTTGCAAACATGATGAGGACTTTTGAATAGCTGGATAGCAGTATACTATACCCAATACAATATTGGGTAATTCTTAACTCCCAATTATCAAAAATTGCTAACAAACTCCTTCATCTTTCTAAATTGCACAAAAACATTGGCAACATTTCTGTGTTTTGAGGTAGTCGAAGTTTTCTATAGTCTTAAAAAACTTTTTTTTGTCAAACCTGAAAAAAATGTTGAATGATCTGTGATATCCAAAAGTTCTAAAACATTATAGTCTTCATTTGTGTTGTTTAACATAGTACCGAGAAAGAAAAATGTCTAAATAACACAAACATTTGCAGTATTGGTAGTAGAAGCAGTTTTTTTTCTTTGTTTTTGCTTCTTGCAGGTACAACCAAATGTTTTATAACAAGAACAATGAATTTCCCAAAATTGGATGTTTAGGAGATTTTTTTTCTCATTTGGTCAAACAGATATTGGCATCACATTTTACTATAATAATGAAAAATGCTCCATAGCTAAAATCATGTGCATGAAATGATAATCCCCTGTTTTCTGGTCAGTTTATGCAGCATTTCTTTCACTGAAGGATAGATGAAGACAGAAAAAAGCGTGATTTTTGATGCAAAACAACAATTATGAAATATACGGTCTCACCCTACATATCTTTTGAATATATACTAATACACCATAAGACTTTGATCTATCTCCCAGCCTTGGTCAGTTTTATTTGTTTCTTTTAGAGAAATGTTTGTTGACTGACGCAGAGTAATTAGGCTGATGAGGAAAGCAGGTCACAAACAAAGGACTTAAAAATCCATTAGTCGTTCCCTTAATGTATCTTATTAGTCGGATTAGAATCTCCACTGTCAGTTTTTTGTCATGGCTGGAAAACTCTGATCTTGTTAGGTGTTGATTTTTCTAATCTAAATGCTCTGTTTGGAGATAAAGAGCTGGTCTCCAGCTTCCTGTTGGCTGTGCTTTGCAGTCATCTGGCACAGGCTCATCAGCTCCTGCTAACTGGCCCACACTGTACGCAGCTCATTTCTGTCAAGGTCACAGTTCTCACTTACCTCTCTCTCTTTTTTAGACCTGTGGCTCTCTACAGCAGTTAATCTCCTCTGCACTGGTCACTTTTATTACCTGTTATTTCCTCTGCACTGTGTAAAAGGTTTACAGCTTTTATAGTAAATCACTTAAATGGAGCCCATGCTTTGTACCTTTGCATATACATATTAATATCTGTAAGTACACAACACAGCCTAAATTAGGTCAGATCAATTTTGGCAAGAATTGTAAGCAAATTTGTTTTGATTGATACTATCAGATTCATTCAATACACAAATTCATTGATTCTAAGACATCTGTATCATATATATTCATGGAAATCAAATGCTCTTTAATCTTAAGTATTTTAAAAACACTAAAAACATGCTATAAACAGAAAATGAAAATTGAAAAGTATAAATATAAAACAACAATACCAAGATTCACACAGTCTTGAAGGTCACATCTTATGCAAAATGCACTTTTTAGTGTCCATGGCCCATCCACTTACACTCTAACAAGAAACCCAAAAGACACAATCAAATAATCTTGCAAAACCCTCTCTATATCTTTCTGAAATAATAAAACAAACAAAATCCATGTGACTGAGATTGTTCATTTTTTTGGGTCAACCAAGGCTTCCCTCTCATCTCTCACTCTCTAATTTTTCAATCAAACTGCAGCAAGTGCTGTGACTCCTTCTGCTCTTCACTTAAATTAAAATGGGAGCTGTTCTGGTGGGAAGAGCAGAGCTCAAACTGTGCTGTCAAGGAAGAGAGAGTGCTCCATTTTCCTCTCATGACAAAACCTATTGACAAAATTGGTGCAAGACAGCATGGGGCATGGTAATCGTTTAATCTTGTTTGTCTCGTACATGATCATGGAAGCCACAATTGTAACTGAAAGGAAACACGACTAAGTAACTTGTACCACTTTTAAACAAATATTTTCATACTTGTGCAGCTTTCAGACAGTCTAAACAGAGACTTGTGTGAATAAGAAATGCTGCATTCAGCAAGAATGTTGGAGATTTCCTGCTGGGACCATTAAGCAGGGATTGTTTTTCTGAATGGTCAAGATGCCCATTGATGAAAAAATAAGTGTGTGCAGTTGTTTGAAGGGATTCTTGAAGATGAAAGAAATACTAACTAATTTGTTCACCATCACCCCAATTTCATAACTGTTAATGTAAACAACAAATGTTTGTGTTTAACTTTAGTCGTGGCTATTTTCCACCTGTTGGTTGTGGCCTATTTTCAGCTTTGTTCCAAGAGGCAGGATTAGGTTGTAAGGATTAGAGCTGAGCTTTATGACTCTGCTCCCTCTACAACCAGTCAATGTTCAACAATAATATACAGCACACACATCACACATACACAAAGAGACACACAGGGGTATTTTAGAGCCCACCATGAACATGTCATAGCTCTCTGTACTGAACTGTCTTCTTTGTAATAACTTTTCAACAGTCGATGAAGGGCAGATTAAGAAATGGAGACATCAATCAGTGGCTTAATCAGAGGTTATTTTACCTGCTAATCTGATCGGTGTAAGTCGGCTTGGAGGTACAAAATGAGGATTATAATTTCCACTGTGGCTATAACATTAGCTCACAACCCCTTCCTGTAACCCCAACATCTCCCACTGACTTCTTAACCCTTGTGTTCCCTTTATTACCATGTTCACTTTTCTAATTCAAGGTCAGTATTAATTTTTATTTGTTTTTATGTAGAAGAAAAGCAACAATGTCCAACAAGTCTGATTGTAATCATGATTAGAGCAGCATTTTATGGTAAATTATCAAAGACAGGTATGTAAAAGATTATTATTATTATTATTTTTTATATCAATATTAGTGTTGGTGCCTTAAAGTAGCATTCAGTGAGCCACCATTGTGGGGAATTCTCTTGACTGTGTGTTTGGCCCTCTCTGCCTTTCCTCTCAACAAAAGCTAAATTTAAAATTAACACAACAGCCCACTTCAACCCTTAAACCTCAAGCTTCTGTAGCCCTCTGCATAAAAACAATCTAACTTTAAACTTCATTAATCTGTTAATTTTTTCATGTGAGTTGAGTGTGTTCTGATTGGTCAACAGGGTCAACTCTGTGGTTAAAGGTTGGTCACTGCAGTCTTTTCAACCACTCTGAATTCTTTCTACAGCCTAGTAAGCCATGGGCGTGGACCTCTGATATAACAGTAGTATAATGTCACAGTGGTAGGTCTATTCATTAGGGTTTGGGAATCAGTTGTTTCTTTTTACTTATGTGTTATTTTTTATTATTAGTAGGTGCAGTACAGTGCAAAATGAATAAATTACATGACAACAATGATACAGTGACAATAGTGATGTGAAAGCATAAATAAAATAACAAGGACAACAGCAAAAAAAAAAAAAGGTGCAAACATTTTATAAAAAAGGATCAGCCATTTCTAGGGTTGGATACCTTTGAGGTTTTATCGATTGTGGTTCTGATCTCAGTCCTGCTTATAAATTCCGGTTCTTAACAGATCCTAATTCTCATTCAACATTTTATTGGTGAGTAAAATATAAAATAATGAATATTTGAAAGATAAAAAATTGCCATTATTGTTGGCCATGTTGAGGTCTCAGCCATGCACTGTCAGCGATAACAGAGATTTTCTGTGTTGACCTTCTGTTTATACCAATGAACATTACCTTTTTATTCTGAGGACATGTTGACATGAGTGACACAAAACTGTTTAATTAGATAATGACAAAAACATTACAAAAGTTTCTAATTTTGAACTTGTTATAAGATGTTATTATCTCTGTTTTTTTTCTGGAAGCAACCATTAATGAGAACAAGAAACTAGGTTAAAATCTATGAATATTTCTGTCGATATTCAGAAATAAATAATGTCTTTTACATACATTAATGCCGATCAGTTTCATAGAGTTTTAAGCCTTTTTTCACAAAAATGATCAGTAACTGCAAAGTGAAATCCATCCTCCCTCCTTGCTATCACCACGTTAAGCTCCACAGGATCTCTTCACACTGAACAGGGTACAGTAAATGCGACTCTCTGTGGACTTGTATCTAGATACAGGATATTTATTGATGTGATTCATTTATCTAACAGACATATGAATATGAGCTTAGCTGTGCTTTTATCTGTGTGATGAGATTTTGCACAGCTGCTACTGCTGCCTGTGGCTGAGGATGGCTTAAGTGGACAGGAGCTCATAACACACTGAATATGATCCATTTCCCCGCATTTACGCTCTGTTGAAACAAATGCTGCCCTGTGTTGTTTTTGCTGCCTTGCTTTTACAAAATGTTTTTTAAAGCAGGAGCTGTCATTATCTTTACAGCAGAGTTTAGTCAAACTTTCTGCAGTGGCCTTCTCAAAACTTTGTGTATGTACTCACACATGTTGTTATGATGTGGTGACACAGCATGTCCTTACAGATACATAAAACTGTGATGAATAGCAGTATCCTCCCTCAGGTTTAACCACTAAAAATGATTTATGTAGCTAGCAGGAACCTAAAAGTGGAACTGAAACTCAAGTACCTCATTGATCTCACACATTTTTAAAACTGGTTTGAAGCCCAGCTGATCTAGGCTAGGCTGAAATTTACCTACTGCCCTGTAGTATTTTTCCCCTTCTCTCTCCCTCCGTTGACTGATGTGCAAGCAGCAGGGAAGCTTCCTACTCTTAAGGCCAAGTGTGAACAAGAAGGTTCACACAGACAGTTTTCTGTGTAGGTTACCTGGGTATTTTCGTAGAAGTATCAGGGTTGCATATGTGAAAATGGCTTATCATTCAGAGAGGACATTAAACACACATATACTTTAAAACTCAAAAATACACATATGACCTATTTTGCTTGCATCAATTTGACCATCTGGCAGTGAGAATGAAATTAATGTGACCCTGCTTGCAACCAAAGCTACCCTTCCTTCTCAACAGTTTTTTCTATAACTACAGACATGCTGTCTCCTCAGGGCAGATTCTTTTCAGTCATAACAACCTCACACAAAAACATTAAAGCAGACCTGTGAAAAAGTGACCTGACAGAAATGAATTTGTACCATGTTCTTTTTTACATGTTGAACAGCCTCTTTAAAGCCAATCGTCACACCAGCTCAAGGGAATTTGTTTTGGACCAGATGTAATTTTCAGGTCTTTCTGTTGTTGCTTTCACTTTGAATGAGGAAACAGTTTCTCGTTCTGCAGGTTGTGAACAGCCTGCGGTCACACACGCAGAAACAGCTGGGTTCAGCGTCTCGCTCTGCCTCCTTGTTTTTGGTCTTCTCTTGCCTCTCTCTCCTCTCAGAGCCCCCCTCCCACCACCGTCTTTGTTTGCTTGCTCATTTCCCTGGAAGGGTTACCACCCAACAACTTGCTCTGGCTGCTCCTGATTGGTGGACTGCTGGTAATGTGGGTGGGCTGAGTGTCAGACGTATGAGAGCTTTACCAGTGGTGAGCCAACTCAGAGCTGTCAGAGAGCATTCAGTCTGAAGCCGAGCCACAAGCAAGATCTGTGTCTGTTTGCCTGATCTGCTGCTTCAGCACCGATCCAAACATTACATTTACAGACTGACTGTGCCTTTCAGTTCCTACTCAGCCACACAAACTGCCAGACACGGAGTTAACTGGAGTGAAATATCCTCTAAATCTTGGCTTTCTATTCTGTCTCTCTTCTGTTTCCTAATGCCCACCATAGTGTGGTCGAGGCAAGAGGAGGATGGGTCCGGCTGTGGAGGCTCAGACCCAGAAGGCCATGGATACAGAGCAAAAACAGCAGCAGCAGCAGAACCAGCTGCAACACCAGCAGACGTGCTACATGGAGAAAGGGGTGATGCTTGAGCCCTTCATACACCAGGTGGGGGGACACTGCTGCGTCCTGCGCTTTGGGGAGCAAACCATCTGCAAGCCCCTCGTCCCACGTGAGCACCGGTTCTACAAGACCCCACCTGCTGCAATAAGGAGGTTTACCCCCCAATATAGAGGTATGCAGACCTGCCTGTCTATGCCTGCTGTGTTGTATTTGTGTGTTGTGTTAAATCTCTATTTAATCACACTGTGGGTATGTTTGTTTGTCAGGTGGTCTGACAAACATATCACTGATGTCTTGCAGGTTACATGTGTATATGTTGAGATTTGTAGGAAACACAGCTCCATGGTCCTGCTCGTGTTGTGTCCAGATGCCTGTCTGCAACATTTACCCCCTTGGTCCACAAGAGGGAGACAGGAAATAGTCCTTCATAGACAAGCACCCTGTTGTGTTTTCCTCTTTATATATTTGGCTGCTAAAACACATCAAGTCTGGTTTTCCGGCAGACAACTAGCACAATGACCAGAGTATAAACTGAGATTCTACCACAAAGATAATAGGGTTGTCTTCTAATGTCACATCATCGGCATGTTTTTGGGCCCTGGCAGTCAGTTGGCCCACAAACCTAATAAACTAAACACCTCCACACCCCTTTTTATTGTTTCTTTTAAAATTAATTGACCAAAGAAAACCAGTTGGATTAGTTGATCCTGATGAAATACAGATACACATTATTCACACCTAAATATATTGGAAGGATCTAGTTTAATGTCCCATGTGACAGTGTTGAAGCAAAACACAACATCCCTTTAACTGGTCAGCTCCTAAAATGCATTGCTGTATTTAATGTAAGCAGTCTGTCCTTTAACTAAGTGGTTCCACTAAAATACTAGAAATATCTTTTTTAGTGAGTGGGTTGCTTGTTTACATTACGGTCAACGCCTCTCTGTGTGGAGTCTACATTTTCTTCCTGTGTATGCATAGGTGTTCTCGGGGTACACTAGCTTCTGCCCACAAAAAAATAAAATTAAAGAAAAACAGGCTTGTTAGTTTCACTGGCAATTCACAAGTATTAATATTGTATTGATGTCAAAAAGTTTGGTACCTCCTATCACTAACTGAGATAAGCCCTCCACACTGCGGAAGAGAAAGTCTACGTCAGTAAGCATTATAAAAAAGTTATGTTTTTAATCTCTGGGCTGTAAATTTATACCAATGCCATTGTACTGTAGAATTAAAAAAACTTGTGACTTTTGAACAGAGGACTTGCAACGCTTTGTCTCCACACTGTGTGCTATTACAGGCTATGATATTTGCACCAAGTAGGGAATATTACTCAAACCATCACTGAACAAAAAATAGCTTATATAAAGAATAAAAGAATAATATGTTAATTAAATGTCTGACCGGTTTAAATGGGTCATGGAAAATTTGTATATATTTTGGTTGTCTGTATACCTGCCAACACAATAGCGGTGGAATGAGCCAACCTAATCCTTCATTTGTGGTCCACTTTGTCTAAAAACCTGAAATCTAACAGTTCAGTCAGAGTATTGACTCAATGTGACATCACGCTGAATCACTATAATAATACCTGCCCCTCACATGGTATCTCCACCCATTGTTCTCCACTCACAGACATAGAAACACACAGCTGTACTTATGTCGGTCCTGGATAAAGAGAGGTGTAATGAGAATGACCTTATTTGCATGTTTACAGAGACACGCACCAAAATAAAGCTTTCTGAGAAAGGCTACCAGGGTGTGCCATGTATGAAGTCAAAAATTTCTTCTCACTGCTGAGCAATGTAAAAACAAGCAAACACTGTCCTCTGATTGTCACAAAATGTTTTATGAGAGGCTCCAAATTACTCTGTTTTCACAAGAATCATTTGCATACAAAATTATCTTTCATCTTTCAGTATATTTTGCTTTGGGGGTTTTTCCACAGATTTTAATTCATATTTTTCAGAGGTGCTTTTTTTACACAAGTCTTTCTTTTCAGTCACTCTCACACCTTTCTACTTGCATCATCTAGGCTTCTCCTGCAGCCATATCAGTCATACCACAGGAGCCTGTGGGCAGGAAAGGCTGTTCAGGACTTAAATAAAGATTGGGAATTTTCTGGATCTTTATTGAGTTCCTTATTCAGCATCATATTCTATTTTTTGCAATGCCTATGAAAGTCATCTGTTAAAGCTCCATGCTGTATACTGTATATTTGTTTTATCTTCAAAGTCCTTTATATGTTCTCCATTTCGCCCCCACACCAATATCTGACTGATGCCTCCCTGTTGTCTCTGTTCCTCAAACTCAGGTGTGGTGTCAGTGAGCTTTGAGGAGGATGAAGAAGGGAATCTTTGCCTCATTGCTTACCCCCTCAGGAGCGACCCATCCTCAGACCTGGAGAACCAGGACCCCCTGACTGACTGCGAGACCAAAACTGGGAAAATGTGCTCATCCTCCATGCTGTCAGATGGTGAAAATTTCAGCAAAGATGGCCGTAGCCGGTGCTCTCGCAAAGAAAAGAGGTGAGGTGCAAGCTCTTTTGTGTGTTGTATTGAGCCTGGCATTGCACCTTCAGGCAGTCATAATGATTCCACAATAGGATATGGTTCTCGTGTTCCCGTGGATTGAGTCGTAGATGTGTCAGAGCAGCACAGTACAGTAGGAGTTCCACATACACACAGACATGAGCACGTAAACAGTGCTCCTACCCCATTGGAGCTGATGCAGTCACAGCCTTGTAACCTCACTGTTACTACTTAAAAGGCTGGCAAAAAGAAGGACCACTTAGCTCTCCGTGTACACCTTTATTCTAATCATATTGATTGAAGGCAAAACATCAGAGGGGCACAAAAACCACACCTTGAAACCGGACTGTTAAGAAGCCTTTAAAACAGTAAAGTGAGAAATTTTACTCATAGTGAAATAGGGAGTGTGTTTGATGCACAGATGGGCTAAATGAGTCACTTTCATGCTTAGATCAACCGTTACATGACCATAATATGCTCAAAGCAGAGTGCAGTGTCCGTGAATGGTAAAGCTAAAGTCTAAAATCTCTTGTTAACCCACCGATGACGCACGCATTGCCTTACAGCCTGAGGCAAAACTGGCTTTGAATACTGTGAGAGGCTGATCCTTGGCCTTGGCAGCCAGGCTGAGGGTCATGGCCTCACTGTTACATAACTCCAATACATTCATGTCTGTGCATACATACAAATGCTTCACTTTACCAGATTCAGTTGAGAGATGTGAAATGACTGGAAGTTTGATGCTGCCTGACGGCAAGGTATACAAGCCCTCGATGACAGTGAACAGGGGGAGAGAGACCACTACAGTGGGCTGATCATTAAAGTCAATATAGTTCATCAGTGTCCCATTTTATATTCACTCACAAATAAACTTAGATACATGCCACAAAGTAGGGCTGGGAAATGTGGGCCCAATTTTTTTCTTTATTGTTTTTTTTAGACTTCATGGCATCACACAACATGTTTCTCTAAATGCCTTTCTTTAGAGAAATAATAAAAACAAAGGGGAGTCAAGGTCATATCCACATAAACCAAAAACCTAATGCTACTCAAGTGCCTTTGTGAGAAGTCAGCTGCTCAATTTCGACATGAACAGAATAATTGACAGGAAAGTACACTATTTATCAGTAGGAAAATAGATATTGAATAGAAATAGAAAAATGTAAAATCATTTAAAATAATTCTGCTTATCTTGCCAAGCATTAATAAAAGATTATCTTGTGGTCAATGTGGTGAATTTTGCAACCATAAGTTATCACTATATAACTGTAGAGCAGCTCATCAATGAATTAGCTGAGTAAATTTTAATTTAGAGCAGCAGAGTCTTTCTTTAATAACAATGTTGATGGTTCAGTAGCAGTGGCATCTGTTTGTCAAATTAGTTGTAAGTAGGTACACATAAACATGTGCAGACTGTTATGATACTCTAACAGATGTTATATGAATATGGTGTGCCTTGAGTTTGAGAAAATAGGTTTGAAAGCCACTGCTCTAGACATAATTTTACCAAGCTTTACACCTGAACCTTTTATGTATCATTTTATTCAACATTCCACTCATGATGGGAACAAGAGGTCAGAAAAAGAGAATAACCTTATTTTAATGAGACGGTGGATCAGAGAGTCACTATAGCTTCAACAGAAGTGCTTTTTGCAGTCTTGATCTCAGAAAGTAAAGACTAAAACAATTGTGGACTTATCCCTATGTGTGGTATTGGCTATCCATCAATTAGATCTTGAGTACAATATGTCAAGAAAATTGGCCTAATAGCCTATCTCAATACTGTTTTGTATGCCAGCCATGTCAGCTTCAAGAAATGTAAACGGAGGGTCTCCAACAGGGGAGAAGGGGTTGTTGAAATCAAGCCGTGGTGTCAAACTACATAGAAGACTCAAGAAAATATGTTGTGTGCTCCAGCAATTACAGTATGTCCAGTTTGAAATGATATTGATACGTCTATAATGCCAAGCCTTACTGCATACACAAGCAGAAGCTGAGTTTGCTTATTCTTTTCCTTTTTTTGCATGAAGCTAATCAATTTCTCTCCCTCTGATGTCCAGTGTTCACAAGCTGCAGGGCGACGTGGGGGTGGAGCGGCTCCGGCAGGCTGAGGTGCTCTACTACAGGCTGGAGCGCAGTCATAGCGGTGCTGTGCCACAGCTCAAACACAACCCCTGGAGCCTCAGCTGTCAACAGCAGCACCTACAGAGGATGAAAGAGAACTCCAAGCATCGCAACCAGTACAGTATCCTTTCACTAGAAAAGAAGTCCTGATACAGGATATTGTTGTGATTACTTTGTGCATGATTTCTAATGACAAATGTGAAGGCAGAAAAACTGGTGGGAGGAGAAGCTTAGATCTGAACTCCAGGGTTCAAAGTTGAAATCCTGTTTGTGTTCGAGTTGGTCTTTCTTGGTAGCTGAAGACTCCTTGACTCAGTTTCCCAGAGTTCATTCTCCTTGAAAACTTGACATGGCGACACAGGCTGCCATGTGTGTTGGATCTGAAGATGGGCACACAGCAGCATGGAGACGATGCCACAGAGGAGAAGAAGGCAAAGAAGATCATCAGGTGCCAGCAGAGCACTGCGTCCTCACTTGGAGTCTGCCTCTCTGGCATGCAGGTGAGCGTTGCTTGGTCTTTTGTGAGCATGGCTTTTGTAGTCATCTAATCTGCGAGGTTCAAAAATAACTTATGTCTGATGATTAAAGACCAACCTTTTGTCATGTCTTTTATTTCCTATCCAAGTACAACAACACAATTCAATTTTTCCATCTCAAAAACTTTGAGTAAGCAGAATGGCATCCATAGCATTTTACAGAATGCCATGTTGCATACTTTTAGCACAAACCAAACCACAAAATTCCACTTTATGATGCTGCTTCACACACCTGTCATACTACTGTTTGAATTAATAGTTGACAGTGACTGACTGAAAAAAAATTGATGGACCCCATTCTTCCTGTTGACAGTTGTTGCAATATCAGAGCGATTGGGAAACCATCATATAAAACTGTAAATCTGTGCACACAACACGACTGGTGCACATAAATGTTGATAAATATGTAACTCATTGACCTTTTATTGGTATGTTAAGTTGCTTTCTGGCAGCACTTCATATCCTAAATAAACCTTGGAGCTTAAAAACTAATGCATTTCAATAGAATATATACATTTGACCACCATCCAACACCAATCGCAGTGGTAAACATCTTCCAGTTTTACACTTCATGCTCTTCACTTTAGGTGTACCAGTCCGACACGGGCCAGCTGGTGTACATGAGCAAGTTTGTCGGGCGCCGACTGACACGGCAGGACTTCAAAGAGGCTCTGTTCCAGTTCTTCCACAGTGGAAGGCGTCTACGGCGTGAACTCCTCTCCCCAGTGCTGCACAGGCTCAGAGAAATGCAAGCTGCTCTTGAGTCCTGTGAATCCTACCGCTTCTACTCCAGCTCTCTGCTCATAATCTATGACGGAGCTCACCAAAAGCACACACACCAACACAACGAGGACAGCCTGTCTGAGGAAGAAGAGGATGAGGATGAGGAGGTGGAGGCTGTAACAGAAAAAGGAGAGGAGCAGGAGGAGGTGAATGAAGTAGCAGATGCACTTGGTTTTCCTCACAGCCCTTCGACATCGAGTGATTGCAGCAGCAGCAGTGGGAGCTCAGGGGTCACCCAGGCTTGCCTGTCCCGCTCGGCACCCCCGGGATGTGAGGTGGATGTGAGGATGATAGACTTTGCCAAAACCACCTGCAAATACTACCAAGAGGACAGGGTGGTGCATGAGGGACTGGACAGTGGCTACATGTTTGGGCTGCAGAATCTGATCACCATCATCTCTGAGCTAGAGAACGACAGCACAGACTAAAAACTGACATGACTCACGCAAACGCAGACTAAGATGCACAATAACACAAGTCTTTGAAAGACAACCGGACTACAGAAGTAGAGTGACACTTCTTGTCTCCGCTTTAGCGTAAGACCTTGTTGTAGCTGGCCATCTAGTGGACCCTGTTGCTGTTTCTGCCGTTGGTGCTTCTTGATGTCCCCGTCCTGTGTGTCCATCGTCGGGATTTTGAAAACAGACCTGCACGTGATATAGCAGAGCCGTCTGTGTGACTGATGCCGTGATGCTCCATCGTCATCGTTCTGTTAGCTTACACCAACATTTGGACTAAAGGGTAGACAGTAAATAAAAGCAGTATGAAGACTGAGATAGGAGATATGTTGTCTTGTGTCTGATCCCAAAGAAAGTGTTAGTACTTTGCACACACACACATGCACTGAGAGAAGGTCTGTGTGTCACCACAGGGAAAGGGCTTTGTGAGAGACAGGGTTGGATGTGTGTGAAGACAGAGAGAGAAGTAGTGAGCTGTTCATTCTTCACTCAGAGAGGTTATATTCATATAGGAATCAGATTTTTTTATTTGACATTTTTCATAAAGTAAACTAAAATGGAAATGGGAAGTGTTACATTCCATGTTATTAATGTTATAATAATGATATTAATATTGTTATTTGACATGTTTGGATACCTCTATCTTGTATGTTTGTGTTGTCCACAGTCTTTGCGGGAAAGAAATTAAAGACTCTGGTTTGTTCTAACATTGCTGTCAGTTTTCATATTTGGTGCTGCTGCAGACAAAGTTAGAGGCTTTTTTAATCGCTGGACAAATACAGCAACTTCAGTCTTGAGCCTAGAGAGAAAAAATATCAGTATAATGTAGCATTTTGTGTCTCAATAAAAAATATAGATATTTTAGTGCAGAAAATCCATATTTTACTATACAAGGCATGTCTGTTTAATCATGATACTGCCCTTATGAGGATAAAACCATGTGGTTCACAGTCACACTGAGTGTTATATATTGAAGGTTTGGTGTTCAAGCACAACTGCTGTATGTTTACAATAAGTGACATCTTTAGTGCACTGCTGGCTACTGACTGAAGCGCACGTTTTTGCCTAGGCATTGGAAAATGATTAGTTCAAAAGTTAAGCGAAGCATTAATTTGAAATTTTTGGTGGAACAAAACAGCAGTCGAATCTTTTGGTACATTGACTGAGGTGTATGGGGAACACTGCATGTCACGTGCACGTGTGCTTGAATGACACAAAAGGTTTTATTTAGGCAGAAAGGACATACAAGACGAACAACCTGGGCGCCCATGCACATCAAAAACTCTTGAAAACATTCAACAAATTGAACAAATCTTTGAAATGATCAATGAATCAGTAAGAGAATGAAAACCGAAATGGTCTCTATTGATGATGAGACCAATGTTTTGATTCAAAAGTCACTTTCTGTGCATAAGCACAACATACCATGAAAATGTCAGTAGGTAAACATAACGCACTGTCTCTACACCAGATCATGACAGGCCTCGACACAATGGACTGGTTCAGAAAGTCTTTTGTACATCAGAATTTTGTCTAGGGTGTTCAAGCAGCTGTCTTCGGCAGGCATCACTGCCATCTTCTCTGTGGACACTTCCACAAGTGTAACGGTGCAATAGGTGACCATGCCCAAGAGTCCTCTGTGGTCCACTGTAGACGCCGGTGAGTACTAAAAGCCCCTCTGCTTCATGCACTGGGTTTGTTAACATTTGTATCATAAGGCGTATCAGACATTGAGAAATATGCTCGTCTGTACGATCGCTCATAAGACGTCTGAGCTTCTCTAGTGAAAGACACTCCTTTTTGTGAATTGCTTAGCCGGCTAACTTGCCTACCAACTACAGTGCATAGCATGACTAATAGTCAAAGCAGCGCTCACTGTGGCGTAATGACATGAACCGAGCTTTGCCTCTTTTAAAGGTTCTGACCACTTCAAAATACTGCCGTGTGAACATGGAACGATCCAAAGGAAACATGCAAATTTGTACCATGTTTCTCAAAATTGAGCTGTGGGTGTGAAAACTAGCTCAGACCACAGGGGACTGTGCTTTAAGGTACAGAAAACAGGGCATGATAGTGTTGATCTCCTTTGAATACATGTGTACTCAAATTTTATGATCTGACCTTGCTGGTCATGCCCTGAGTGTGTTTTTTTTAATATAAAGTGAGCGGCTGTTTGAAGATCACAAACCAGTATTAACACATAATAAAAGCTTTTAACATTTTTCTGCACATACCATGGAAAGTATGTTAAGACTGCTGCAGTCAATATGAGCGCTCTCTTTGGCCCGGTCCCACACCTGCTGTGCAGATAAATAACTGGAGCAAACGGTAAGCCCGGGGCTTTTTAGAGACTCACTCTGAAATGTATGGACTGCAGCCAGAACACAAGAATCCTGAACCACGTCTATAGACCTGCTCCCCTCCCCTCTGTCTTGTAGAATCCATCAGCTTCAGAGATGTTTAATGAAGATGGAGATTTGATGTGGCAAAGGCTGAGTATGACGGCACCCCGGGCGGCCTTAGCCGGTCCTGGTCATCTCTGACTGGTCTGAAGCAGCCTCTGCAGAGTTAAACAATCTGCTCTCAGTGTGGTAGTCAGTGTGATGTGAGGACTGAGGAGAACAGGCTGTCTGCATGGCGATGAGCTATTAGGCAGACATGGGTTTGTGTAAACAGAAAGCACGGGCCATTTACACTTCAGTGTCCTCTCTCTCTGGAATGTCCTGTACAGCCAGCACACACATCCATGTGATTGACCAGCTTCAAATCCATCTGTAAGTTACAGCATTGCTTGAACTGAAGCTAAAAAAGATATATATGCAGAATGTGCTTGTGTTTTAAATCAACATGAGCCTATAAATATCACAAGGCTTTTATATCCAGCTTTCCTCTAGAGTAAGAGCATCATATTATGCAGACTATGTTTCTCTCTATTAATACTTAAAATAGTGACTTTCTGCACTTCCCCATCTGTTACATGGTTACAGGGTTTGAGACATTAATAGGAGATAGTCTCATGAGATCTGACATATACCGGTTTAGTACGCCTGCAGATATTTTGCAGACATGTGACTGTGATGAAGTCATAAATTTCAGTGAAGTGCGGCAGTGCTTTTGTTTTCAACAGGCTTCAATGCAATTTAGCTAGTCATTTTCTCCAAGGTGCATTTTGGAGCCTTAGGAGTACAAAAAGTCACATATCAGCATCAGATGTCAGCATTTTTATATGACATATATCCAGCTGAAGACCAAGGTTTTTGTGTATACTGATTTTTTGTTCGTGCATGTAAACACAGTATCCTGATTTCAGGAACGTGAAACTGCACTTTCTTATTAAAAGAAAAACAATGATTTCACACCCCGGAATACTCCAATAGAAACCTGGATACTGTGTCATGTAACCGCCTTTCTGTAGGCTTTCTGAAACAATCTACAAACCTCACAGGCAACCTGTAGTGATAATAAACCAGTTTGAAGGTATTTATCATGTATACAGGAAACTAGGTTTCTCTATATTCATGTAAACACCGTATCCTGAATATGATCAAAACCAGAATACTGGAGCCCATGTAAACACAGCGAATGACTGTTGAATGAGCTGAGTCTCCTTAAGGGAGCTCATAAACAGAGAAATAAGTGGAGACTGGACTGAATGAGACATTGTTCAGAACATAAGCAGTGATATTAAAGCATACTTAAACGTTCTAGCTGTCCTCACCAACACGTCTTTGATAAGAAGTTCATTGCAGTCTTTTAAAATGTTTATCAGGCATATATTCAATAAAAAAATACACAATGGAGCAATGACAAGTTTTCTTTGTTTTAACAGCTTCTTTGGTTGAATGACTCCATCACAAAGGGTTAAACGTCCGACTGCTAGCATTAGTGTTGGCCCATTCAGTTTTGCTTTTGGATGCAAATGAGAATTTTCTGTGTGCAGGGATGGAGAGAGTATAAATGCTGAACCTAAGTAAAGTACAGATACTTTGGTAAAATTTTACTCAAGTGCTAATAATCTCAGAAAAAAGGAAAGTTATTCATAATAACTGACTGTAATAATAAGAGGTTAACCAAACATTGGCAATTTTCTCTGATTTATACATTAAGATAGCAAAGATATCAGTCAACTTATATTTTATACACTCACAGTTATTGACTAAATATGGATAAAGATCAACAATATCCCCACATAGATTTTAAATCACTTAAATTTAATGTTAACTTTGTAACTTTTACACTTGATGTTGTTTGTCAATTGTCAGTTCCAAAGTGTGAATGCCCCTGTGCACTACCTGTTTCTGATCCATAAGGAATGAAATATCTAATCAGTATTGAGTACTGTGATATTTAACTTTGTGTCCTTATTTAGGTTGAAATTTTGGTTTTGTGACAACCCTGGTTGATTAAAACTTTGTTTGGTGTAACATTTTTTATTTTTTATTTTTAACTTGGTACTCAGATGATATGACAAATGTAAACTAAGTACAACACATCTTCAGATAAAGGTAAAAAGTACTGATTTAAAAACTGCTCAAAAAAGTAGTAGTACACAATAATGCTTCTCAATCACAGTAACCTAAGTTCATGTAATTAGTTACTTTCCACTCCTGGTTGTGGGATACTCTTCAGAAATAAATTAGTAGGTACCTAATACTTTCAGACATTCAAAACATTAAGAGCTTTGTAGAACACACTACTGCACATCAATCAGGCTTGAAACTGATATTGGTAGAAATCATTTTTTATGGCTGAATGCTTATTTTTGTAACAAGATTTTAGATTACAGTGAACATGAGGTCCAATGAGTTTAAATTAGAATCTATGACCCTCAAAGTGGAATCAATTTACTGCTGAGTCAGAGTTGATATTTGAGCAAAGGTTGAAGTAAATCCCTTAAAGCACTCTTGAGTTTTAGTGTTCACAAGATGTACATATGTACTGAATGTGCATGTAGAAATGGATGCTCCGACTGGCACAGAGGCTTAAAAACTGCACCTAAATGTTGTTGACAGTAGGAGTGGGAGCTGGAGGTCTCATTGATGCAGCTTTTAGGCAGGCAAAAAAGGAAAGCTCAGGCGTATTGCGAGGGTACAGGGCAAATGTGTTACAGGAATCCCTTAGGTGGGTGGGCAGAGGTCGTCCAGAAGAACAGAACAACCATAAAGGATGGCATGAGAAAGATAATTAGTGTCAGGAAAGCCCTGTAAGTCGAAAAGTACAAAAATAAGCTAAGCGAAATAGCATAAATGGTCAGTTTAAAGGCTTACAGTAAACATGGTGGCTGTGCAGTTTGTCCACTGACATGGAGGAGTGCAAAGTGAGATTCTGCTTAAATGAAGGTCAGCTGAAACCAGGCACGGAAGCCAGGTTAAGGCTTTCCTACCAACACCAGCTAACTGAGGTTAGTAGGTCAGGTCGGGAGCTTGAAGCTGGAGGCTAGCTGGCCAGGAAGCAGGCCTACTGTGCAGCTGAAGACAGAAAACGCTAACTAGCAGGTTGACACTCAGGGCTAGCTGTATATGGTCTGGATGCTGTCACAATGGGACGGGCTACTTACTGATGACCAGGAGGTGAGACTTCGCGATAAAGTCACACTGAGATAAAAAGGCTGGAGGGTATTGAGCTGTGATTCCAAAGTGACATTTACGTTTTTATCAAGCATTTGCCATCTTTTTTTGACTTATGGTAGTGTGAGGCAAGTGTAACCTTTGACCTCAAAAATCTGATCAGTCCACTTGAAGTCAAGGTGTTGATTTGTACCAGATTGGACAAAGACTTTGACCCTGATCATCCTTTACACTTCTTGAAAAGCAATGCAATTAAACAGTTTTCACACCTTCAGCTCAGTTGCCTTGTTCTCATTCAAATATACCTGAGCCCTTCATTTTAACAACAGAGTTTAAGAGCACTTGTGGCGGAGGCGTTGAAATACCAACAGCACCATGCAGACCTCTATAATTCAGTTATTCATCCAGCATTAAAGAGAATCTGAACCCAAGAGTTTTGGCTGAGACGTTTTTACCATGGAGTTTCCAAAAATGCCTTTTGAAGGTCAGGCTTGCAGCAAGATACCTGGATGTGAAACAATGTACCCCTGCAGAAGACACAACTTTGTGTTTTACAAACCCCTGTTCCAGTGAATTTGGGACGTTGTTTACAATGTAAAAAAAAAAAGAATACAATGATTTGCAAATCCTTTTCGACCTGGAATCATTTAAATACACTATGAATATAAGATATTTAATGTTCAAACTGAAAAACTTTTGTGTGTTCTTTTGCAAGTATTTCCTCATTCTGAATTTAATGCCTGCAACATGTTCCAAAAAGGCTGGGCCAGGGGCTTGTTTGCCACTGTGTTACATCACCTTTCATTTTAACACAACTCAATAAATGTTTGGAAACTGAGGAAAGAAACTGTTACAGCTTTGTAGGTTGTACATCTTGCTTGATGTAGAACTTCAGTTGCTCAGCAGTCCGGGGCCTTCTTTGTTTTTTGTGCTTCATAATTTGCCACACATTTTCAATGGGAGACATGTCTGGACTGCAGGCAGGCCAGTTAAGTATCCGCACACTTTTACTATGAAGCCATGATGTTGTGACGCGTGCAGAATGCGACTTGGCATCATCTTGTTGAAATAATGAGGGACGTCCCTGAAAACAAACCGACGGGGCCCGGTCTGAGCCAATGGTCTTAAACTGCTGATGAAACAATGGTGGGATGTTCCACTTGTAGAGCTATTCAGGGGGCTGAGGGACCAAGCCATTTCAGGCAGCTGCTGGCGCTGTGAAGAGTGGGAGAGGGAGAAGCCCTGAGTCCTCATACCTTTTGTCTTGTTCGTAGAAGTGCTCTATCATCATGGGGAGACGTGTAGAACACACCAGTGCAAAAAAAAAGCATTATATGGGCTCTTTAAATAGGTTACTGAAAACAGGCAAACTACAGACTTGTAGGTCTAGGTTTATGGGATCTAACATCCAAGGCAGTGCTCTGCTGCTGCTGCAGCAAAAAAAAAAAAGAAAAATCTCACTAGAATATGACCCAAACTGATTATTTTTTTGCAATGGAGCTGAATAAATAAGTTAAAGAGGACAAGTGGAACATAGGGAGGTCAGACAACTTCTTCAAAACTGTGCAAACAGTGTGTAGAATTTAAAGGAGAAAAAGTCAGAGGGCCTCTGGTGGACAGATGGAGAACTGCACACAGGCACAGAAACAGACTCAGTGGAGACAGAGATTGACTGGATGAATGTCTGTCTAATATTTATATAAAGTTCAAACATGACCAGAGGATTGTGAAAAGCATTTTAAATCTTTAAAACATTTTAAATAGCATCTAAGTCATCCTGAGCCTTGATATAACATTCTGATCAGAAACAGTTTTGCTGTCAATATTATTGATCGACTGTGAACATGTACAGTATACTCTGCCTGTACTCATCCGGTGATCCTGTGGTGAATTAGGACGGCACAGAGAAAGGTCAAACCTTTAAGTGTAACCCAGTAAAGGCTTTGGCCCGAGCAGACAGACTCTTTAATCTTCAGAGGACTAGGTCAGGGCCGGGGTTAGGATTCTTTATGAGCACAGTCTGTATCTACATGACACTCTCAGGCCTCATCTCAGCCTTTTTAATAGACTCTCAGAGATCAGCTGCAGAGCCTGTTTGTGGTGAAGCGGGCATGCATGTGATGTTTATGTGCTATGTTATTGCAGACGGATAGACTGATACATAAGAGGATGGAGAGACAGAGAAGATAAGCCCTCCATCTCCACTCTACTGGGAAGAGGGGGGTGGTAGCCGATGTTGTGTAACAGCCCTGGGGTCAGTGGGCTGCTTTTAACCATCAAAATGATCCCATTCTGTCATCGTATTGTGTGTTTATGCATATGCATCGCTCACAGCATGCATGCTGTAGATTCAGTGCTAGCTTTAATGTACAGCAGTGTTCACATACCGCCTTACAACATGAGTGTGTAATTGCATCCAGCCCAGTGTGGCTTTATAAAGGCTGAGACTGCAAGTGGAGCAGTTGCATAACAGCAGTTGAAATCACTATGGCAACAGCAGCCTTAACC
The DNA here is from genome assembly GCA_037902135.1 of Cetoscarus ocellatus. NCBI lineage: Eukaryota > Metazoa > Chordata > Actinopteri > Labriformes > Labridae > Cetoscarus > Cetoscarus ocellatus. The sequence goes on from JBAMNC010000573.1 coordinate 1,763,087, forward strand.
AGGGATAAAATAGTGTCAAAGCTCTATGGACCATGAGAATCAGACACCTGATCAATATTGATTATCAATATTCTGGTCATTCATTAACTTTGATTTGTTTCACTTTTGATATTGAAGTCTCTTCATGTACAGGCTTTTGAATTCAGGGTGGCTGAACACTGCAGTTTAACAAAACAGGATTATTTTTCTCACATAATGAATGAAGTTAAAGTCTTGAGGTTAAGATGATTTAGCACATACTGACAATTGCATGCCCTGAAAGAAGTGGTTGAGAGACAGGTGCAGATATTAAAGAGAAGAGAGAGAGAGAGAGAGGGAGAGAGAGATCAGCAGACCACGAGAGGCTGGAAAAACGGTTCAAACAAAAGTTGTCTCTACAGATGTTTAAAAAAAAAACTGCTTTGGAAAAGAGAAGGTGACGTTAGCCATGTAGATAGTCCACAGCCTAGATGTTTCTTCCACACATTGACACATATTGGAGGGAACAAGTTGGCCATAACCTTGCAGTGCAGAAGGATCAGCCTGTCCTTTACACCTCAGTAACAGGACATGCAGTAGCGGTCGCATACTCCATTGTCTGATTGGCTTGTAATGAATAATTCTGATGGAACATTCATCCAATCACCTGTCTTATACGCTTTTGAAGGGCTCTGCCCATTCCCAGACATTTTCTATGGGCTGTTGTTAATAATATACATTGAACGGTCCATCTGGCCTATCAGGTTAAGTTGATCCCCCGTTTGCTCTGTCACCAGCGGTAGTATCAAAGGCGCTATATTGGTCAGAGGTCGGCACACAGGTTCAGTGAGGACAAGAGTGCTGTGAGTGTGTGTGTCTGCCTTTGCACCGTGTTCTGCTAAGTACTGTGCATCTGAAGCTGTACCAGACTGTGATTTGACACAAATATCTCCTCTCACTGTATCAGTGTGAATCTCAAGGTGTAATGATGATGGAGCTTAGTTGTGGTACTTGTTCGTAAATGCACTGTGAAAAGGGCTAGAGATGAGATTTCCTGTCCATGTCATCCTGATGTTAGTGGGAATTTTTTTTGGTACAATTTTACACAAAACTGTGAGACATTCCTCCTTGTAACATGATAAAAACTAAACTTAGCCTGAAACATAAAGAAAACACCCTCACTGTCACTGAGATATAACCTGTTGGACTTTATTTTTGAATAGATATCAAAAAAGCTGTTGGAAAACCAAAATTCAAAAAGTGTCTCAAAATGCCTTTATCTACTGTATACTGAGATATTGAAAACACTTTTGACTGAAATGTAAATCCCCCTCAGAATCAATAATTACTGTGTTGCTAAGTAATCCTAGACAAGCTGGAGTTAAGGTCAAACATGATGCAGAAATAATGAACTTGTTTATTCCTCACCACGAAATCATTTTCTCTTCTCTCAACAGCTTGCTTATTATCTGAGGAGAATCTGAGAACCATAAATTAATTTTTTTTATTACTCTGCTGAAAGGCTGTTTACTGGGCTGCCTCTCTGTCCTCTTCTCTTTGTATGAAGGACAGGCCAGACTTTTTTATATTTACCTCGGATCCTCTTCCCCTCAGCTATTTGATGTTTATAAGACATGACTCTGACAGCGTCAAAAACAGAAATGATGTGACACAAAACCATCTAGAAAAACAGGGCAGAGCTATTTTGTTGATTTGTTTGTACATGTAGTCATGTTCCTTTTTCTGTGAGTGTTGAATTGTATAATTTATGTCCTTTGTAAATCTTTTAGCTTAGCCTGTGAATATTTGCTTGTCGCATAAGCCCTCTGCATACTTTTTATATTTACTTCTTTTAATTACTATGAAACAAAGCATAAAATTTGCAAGCAAACTCTTTGCAAAAATATGCCATTTATGTGTTTCAACTAGAAAAAATCAAATGATAACAAGTACACAAAAATGTATGTTTTTCCTTTAAAGAATTATTTGCCAAACGCCACTAAAAAGTCAATCTATTTAGAAATATGACTTGATTTTAAGTAATACAACATGTTGCAATTTTGCACCAAGAGGGAAACATAACCTTCCTCTAATTGTTTCTACACTTCCTTTCTTGTTTTGTGCTGCCCCCTTGTAATAGACCACTATCATTCTAGGGCTGCTGTCTCTGCCGTTGCCCAAACTCCAACCGTGAGGTGTAACTTCAGCAATGACTCCAAACATGTCCTCAGCTGTGAGTCCTCACTGACTTCAGAACACATCCCCTCTGTTTCCATTACTACACAATGGGATCAATTATGCTAAATACTGAACTTATTTTTAGCCTGGGCCTTCTCAGTTTAAACAAAGGAACTATTTTCAAGTTCAGCTCTCATTTTTTGTCCTGATTAACTATCAGAAATATTTCAAACCGGGTCAGTGAGCCACTCTACATCAATATATGGCATTTATATGAATTTGGACTCCTCTGGTGATTATCATACAATTCTTCCCTTGTACATAAGTAATATTTCAGACCATCAAGTGTTTGCAGTGGTGGTGTTTGTAAACAGGTAAACAGAGAGTGGCTATATTATATTGTATATTGTATATATGTCAACCCTCACAAGACTGAGCTAAATGTTTTGACACAATGTTGAAGTTTTAGTGCCATTTTTATCTGGCAAAATCAAAATATAACTTAATCTTTATTTTATTGCAAATATATTTTCAAACTGCTTCATGCTACAGTACCTACCTTAACCCAGCCATCTCCCACCTGTCTTCTTCCCAGGGTAGCTCTCCATCTCCATTTATTTTCTGATACTTGTACTTGTCAACCAAATATATTTTCCTTTTTTTATTTCATATTCTGATTTGCACACAAAATTAATACTAACACATATTCACAGATATCACAGGGGCCTCTTTACTGTTTTTTTTGGGGTTTTTTTTGGAGGTCATGTGGTTTAAAAGTAAAAACACACAAACTATGTGATGTGCATGCTGACTGTGTGATGCCTACTTTGTTATCTGCAGCCTCATGTCCCATTTAATTTTGCTCACTACAATGCAGTCTGAGAAGAGCCCCATTGTCTGTCACGCAATCTGGTTCAGAAACATGCAGAGGACGGAGCTGCCTCAGGCCTGAGAGAGGAGCAAGGATTAAATCAGTCAGGACTGTTCAGACTGATGTAGATTAGACAGTTCACTTTCTTTTAGCTTAAATCTCTTTGTGCAAAACATAATTAAAATACTCTTAATTATTTTATTGATGAATATATCTGTTGATGTTTTTCATTTTTTTGTAATAAGATGACAATTGAGAATTATCCTAAAAACCTTTTTAGTTCAACCTGAGTGAATTTCTGTTTAAGATGATGAAGAAGATGTAACTACAATACACAACAAAGTTAGTAAAGACGAAAGAGACTGACAATTTAACCACTCGACCTCTCAAAATAAGTGTGAATCTTTTTTTTATTTGTGAAAAGGTTTGTTTGTTTGTTTATACAACATACTGTAAAAAGAAACTTAACTGAAATAAAATGACAGTTAAAATATCTTAGTATGCAGGGCTCCCTTACATGTCTTTTCAGTGTTTTTTAATCATCCTACAGACTCACAGTAATAAAAATATTCCCTTTCATCAGTGTAAAATTTACATGCATGTGGAATATTTATATCATGTCTTTTCATTGAACAGTATCTATGAATCTAACTGTCCATATATACAGTGTTAACCTTACATGTACCGGCTGACTGTGGACCTTCATACTGTTTATTTTCCCACTCCTCTAAGGTTACATGTAAATCCATTTCTTGGTCGTTCTCTAATGCATTCCACCTGAAATCAGAGTTTTCTTCTGGCCTGAATAGATTATATAATCCAAGGACAGCACTGCTGCTTAAGAAGACTTTTAACTAAAATAAACTTAGATTTTAGTTTATAAATTGGTTAAAGCACCCTGTCTGGGCCTGACTGCCCCACCCCCAGATGAGTTGGGGTGTAGCTAAATTGAAGTTCAGTCATAAAGAACTATTCACTGTTTTTTTTTTTCAATAATCCACAAGTCTAAGTGAGCCCTTTTGATCCTGAATCATAAATATCAAACAAATATGATATGTACAAACAGGTTGGGAAGCATCATCTACTGGATGTGGGCGACTTTCACAGCTCACAAGCATAAAGAAAACACATTTACACTACCATATCAGTCAGGACTATACCTGTTTTCTTTTCTTTTTGTCTTTTGCTGTGAACAGGATGCACAACAAGATAGAAGCTGACAAAATCAATAGTCCTCTATTATCCTTGTTTTTCTACTCCAGTCACATTTGATACATTTTTTGTGACTCTTTTGTTTGTGGGATCTCCTCTGTAGAGTTAGGCTGGCAACAAAATGAAGATTTTTCAATCTTAATCAATGTAAGTAATATGAGTGACCAACATAAAGAAAGTTTCAGCTGATTTTTTTTAACTTATGATAATGTTTAAAAACATTAAACTTAATTGCTAGACCACAACACTACACACTTAATGACAAACACAATTTCTAATAAAGAAGGATCAACAATCAAGGTATAGTTGACTGTTAGACTATGTTTTAGTGAAAAAAAGCACAAAGTATTTTGTAATTTCTTGCTGTTGTTTGTTCCATTCTTTTGTTTTTTTATGAACCAGCAATAAATTATGCTATGATACTCTGACCATCAACATCCTCAGCTGGCTGTCAGTCATTCTGCTCTGCAACAAAACAAGAAACAATAGAAGAGCATGTGAGATATCCTTGACAAAAAATAAATTGATTTTTTTTGGAATTTATTAATCATCAGGTTGGTCAAGCCCCCTGGTCTGCTAGCTCTTATTGGCTACTGTGGGTATTACACCAAAGGCAATGAACCTGGAGTCACACATATCAAACATGTTTGATACAAATTCAGACTGGAGAGGCTCAGGCCCAATTTGGTGATTAGAGCCTTTGTTATGTCAAAGTGTAAATTATAAAAGCAAGTGTATCACTGCTCTGAAAGCTGACAGGTGCAAAAACACGCTAGCACTTGTTTTTCCTTTATTAAAATGATTAAAAACATCTTTGAATACAGCAAGGTCAGGGGGTCATGACCTCATTCAGGTTCATTAATCTGTCCACTTCAAAGACATTTAAAACACATCCCAAAAAATGCACATACCATGTATTATATGAAAAATATGTAATGTTTTGTGTTTTTTTATGTATAAAACAAGTGACAATATATTTAAACTGGAATTTAAAGGGTTAAAATCCTGAAAATGACTGAACATTTTGTATTTTTGTGGAGAGCTGAAATGGTTTTGGAGATTTATGCAGAAAAAATATTGATCTATAATGGTTTTATAGCATTTTTTGGTGTACATTCTTGATGGTCCCCAGAGGGTAGTAAATTAGAGGGATTCACATGGGTTAAAGTCCTAATGTTTGTGTCCCATGTCTGTAAATTGGTAAAGATTTGAAAACAGTCCTGTGAACTGCCAGTCTAAAACAGATATAATATCAGAGAGGTTATGTTTTATGTGGAGTGCCTTCATATGAGAAGAACATTTTTATTGTACAGAAATTCACTCTTACATAAAGACAGAAAAGGGGAGCAGTATGAATAATAAATATAGCCCCGACCTCTTGACAGGTGCTGAATTGAGCTGACACAGTGTTGACAAGCTCGACAGGCGGTTATATAAATGAGTCAATAACATAATGAGGGCGAGATGAAAGAGGCAAAGTGAAGGAAATGCATTTCTCAGTGATTTATGTTAAGCAGTAAGAAGCATATGTACCATGGTCTATATGATAAAAGCTGTGAGAGCTAATCGCCTAACCTGTTTGAAATCTGTGTGGTATGTGATTGAAGATTAAATCTAGATGATTGAGTGTGTAAGCTCTCATGGTGAGTTGGTTTTCAGGTCAGTTTTACACATGCTTTCATAACAGGATGTTGTGCTGAGGGAACAGATAAAGCAGGAACATCTGAAACAGAATATGTTTGTGTCACTCTTTTATGTGTCAGCATTTGTGAGACTGATGGTTTGGTCACACTTTTCTTAATGCGTTTCTTTAACATACACAGCATTGCATACATTTTTAATTCATTTGGTCCTTTTATAATACTGTCTTAGTAAAATGAGACCAACTTATACAAGGATATAAAATAATTCAAAATCTTGTCAAAACTGTTTAGATATTTAGGCTAACGTTAGCTGCCATCTTGTGGCACATCAACCAAGTGCTTGTTTAGCAAAAAGACATTTTAACCTGCCTCACTTTACTAGCATTAATATTAAGTTGTGAATTGATGCTAATTTCAGTTGGCCAACATCACAGAGCAGAGCAGGAGTTAAATATATACAGTCAGTTTTTAATGCCATGCCATGTCCATTTTCCCCTTCCAGCCCAGTGACTGCCAGGTTCAAGCCAATTACCATCAAACTTCACCCATACTGCTGCCAGCCACATTTAGCAAAGGATATTTAGCCCTCTGCTTCCTGGGACCTGAGTGGCCCCTGGGTCGCCTGTTGCTTGATCACTGGTATGGAGGGTGTGCACTGACGTCACAATTTGTGAAACAGACAGGCACTTTCATCCGCTGAGTGACAGAGAGCAACGTCTAGTAATTGATATCAGTGGTAAGAAACAGTGAAACACTTTAATTCACCTGAAAATTGCTGTGCTTTCAGAAATTTTCTGGAATCTTGCTTTTTTTGATGATGGTTATAATAGAAAATGTAGGTTCTAGTCTGATTTATGTTTAAATGACTTAATAGGGTTAGGGTATCATGTTACTGGCCCAAAACCTTAAAGGGAAGTAACATGACAGCCATTTTGTACCTGCCCTGATGATGGCCGTATTGGCTGAAACATGTTGGCATGTTTTTAAGTCTGTATCCCAGATGAAACAAAAGCTTTTTACTATTAATCCTGCTGAGTAAATATTAAATGGACTTGAGCTTATATAGCACTTTTCTCATCTTTTTGTCAACTCAAAGCAGCTTTACACCGCATGCCACATCTACCCATTTGCTCACTGATGGCTGGAGTTGCTATGTCAGTAGGCTCTTTTATACCCATTAACACGCCACTGACGCAGCAGTGGGAGCAACTTAGGGTTAAATGTCTTGCCCATGAACACATCACCATGTGTCAGCCAGAGCTGGGCTTGAACCTGCAACTTTCTGATAACTGACAGAGCTCACTGTCAGACTGTGCCACCGACGCCCCATGTGCCTCAGACTTTTACTATACACTGACTTAATAAACTTTTGGAGCCATAAAGTTACGTTTATAATGCAGCAGTCATTTGCATTTGGGATGAAGCCCTGTAGTGACTCTGACTCTGTATCTTTGTTATTTAGTTTGTATCCAAAATTCAATCAGTGTACCCAGGGTTTCTCTAAGCACGTGGCTCCTGTTTGGGACCTGTTTGGAAACCATCATTTCAAGAAAAATATGCAAAAACAAGAATAATCGATACTGTGCTTATCCACAGAATCTAATCAACCTTTTGTTAAGGAAACAGAAAGAATATACTGTTTCATGATAATGCTGAAATTTTAGGTCATTCAAGCACCTAAGCACACTTTTTTTTTAACAAAATAAACAAATTAAGGCTATGTCCATTTGTAGTGTGTTTCTAAAAACTGAGCATTTTTCTGTGTGTTTTGACCTTCAGTTCACATGGAAATGTCATCTTATATCACTGAGAACGCATATTTTGGAAAAGTCATGATCACACATTCTTTCCATCACTCCTTCACAATGATGCTGGATTAAAAACACTCAGATGATACAAATTCTGACGACTTTTCCAAAGTTATTGTTTCACAAGTGAGGTGACAAGTTGACTGGGGATCCATGGCCGCGGTTATAACAGTTGTTTTAACCAACAAGAGTACCCACAAAAGAGTTTAATAGCATGTTTTGATAAAGATTATCAGAAAACTCTCAAATTGAAATCTAGCATGCCTGCTATCAGCAGTTATCATAGCCACAACTTAAACTGTAACACCAGTTGGACATGGTGGTTGGAATAGTTATGAAAATAAAACAGCTTTTACATAACTGAAAAACAGAGAATATCATGGACATAGTCACAAGGTATAAACAGTGTTAGACAATACAATCATGCTTTCTTTTTGTGTGGAAATGGATTTTTATAAACGTACCAGTGTGGACGGGGATTTTTTAGAAACAGAAGGGGAAAACCTCTCATTTTAGAAATATCCAGCTATATGTGGGTGTAACCCATAAGTCAAATTATCACCACTGAGTACTGAAAAGACTTGGCTTGGGCAAAAGTTTATCTCACTGGTAGTAGTCCAGCAATGGTTTCTTTGAGAGAAACCAACAAAGGGTAAGTTATGATTATAAAACACAGTAGTTTGCATAATTATCTAATAAATTAATGTTGAGCTATCACTATTTTATTGTAATTGACTTAACTTGACTCCTAAGCTGTGAGCTCTTACTGACCCCAGTAAGATGTTCCTTCTCTTCTATTGCTTCACAATGGGATCAATTATCTTAAATGGTGACATTGGGCTATTTTTAACTTTAGCCTTCATTTAAAACTTATTTTTAGGTTCAGCCCTCACTCTCTGACCTGATTAAACTACCACAGAAATTGTTCAAACCAGGCCAATGTGTCTCTACATGTAAAGGTGACGTGCCAAAGCCATTATTCATTTACTAAACTTTATGGGACACAGTATTCCTCGATGCTTACAACAGCAGTGTAAACATTGCAATGTTTTGATGTTACAATTTAGCCTGCCTTTGTTTAGCATGCTATTGTGGTTAGAGTTAGGCAAGCAACACAACAGTTACCAGAGGCTGACACAGAGAAGTCTTAGCATTCATCCAGCCTGAAACATGACAAATGAATCAAAATTGAAGGCAACAAATATAATAGTTTAGTCACTCTTCCTAATGAAGGCTTGGTGCTGAAACACCTGACCAAACATTTTTATTGCTAGCAACATACTGCTACATACTGCACACAATTAACAAACTGGGGATCAGGACCCTCTCAGCTTCCCGGCTGTCACCAGAACATTATCACATTCAGAATATACGGTTTATCTGAAATGCACAACTTCTCTTTCCTTGACAAAGAACAATGAAAATAAAAAATAAAAAATCAGTGAAAAAGATATTTTAGCTCCTCTCCTGACTGGAGAACACAAGTACGACATCGTATAATTGGCCTGAAATGAATGTGACTGACAGAACAATCATCCAATCAGTTTCTGGATATGTGAAAGGTGCTGTCCTCCCAAAACCCTTTCTGTGGGCTATAGCCGTGATTGACTAGTAAAATATATCCTGTATAATATATACTGAAATGTATTTCTAGCATGTCATATTAGTCACGTACTTAACGCATATTAATTGTGATGCCTTCATTATTCAAATAGACCTTGTAGTTGCAGAAACATGTTTTAATTATCATGGACATGTTATTTTAGAGGCAGAGGCCCAAAATATGGGTCAGGGGTCAAAGAGTGTTGAATTTTAAGATTGTTTCTTTTCTTGACACAGTAACCACAGAAATTGTAAAATTTTGGCCAGGGGGAGCAGTTGGCTAGATCACTGCAACATATATTTTTGGAAAATCAATTTCAGTTGTCCACAGTTAAATTTTTAACTCCTCCTAGAGGTAATAAATAACTACTGGCTTTTTCTAAAGAATTTCATAACATTGTGAGGCAGGGGAGTTTTTCACATTTTTGCCAATTACTAAACACGTTCTCAGCTGATTTATGTGATATTTTCAGGGTATGTTGCTCATAGAAAAAAAAAGAAGTGACGTTTTTGTGGTAACCCAAACATGTGGATCCAGATTTCGAAGGATTTCTGAGCAGTGCAAAATAGGCCAGTTCTCCACATTTTCACTAACAACAAGCTGTTAACTGATTTTTATGACATTTTCAGGGAATGTTGGTCATGGCAAAAGAAAAAAAAGTGGTTAATGGTGAACCAAACCCGTTTGCGGATCTAGGAATTTTTGTCAGGATTTCTTAACAGTGCTAAATAGAGCAGTTTTTTTTTTTTGACAATAACTCACCTCATAGTGTTGGAAATGCTGTGGTGAAGATTTGTTTTTATACATATCCCAAGGTGTCATAAAGATCTACAACTTTAATTCCACTTACAAGCTATTTTACAGTTGAATCTGATGTTTATCATTAGCAAATGCCCCTTTTTTATCAAGTCACTCTTGAGGATCAATTTTATTAGAATTTTTCCAGAAAAAGGTATAGAGGAAACTGATTATTGCTAAACACAATTTCTTGGGATTAAGAATTGATTTAACTGATTAATGGGAAAAAAATACACCATATAAATGAATCTATGAACTAATCAGAGCAAATTTTACAAGATGATGTAACAGAGTACACTGATCATCTCTCAGTGGAAGTTTAAAACTGATTTAACCCTAATTAATCCAAAATCATTCACTTTGTAAAATCCACTTTCATTCACACCTGAACAGGAACCAGATGCCACAGTACTAAACTGCTGAAACCAACAGGATTCAGGAGAGGTAAGCTCCTCCACTTCACAGAACAAAACCACCAGTCATACTGACAATGCATAACACGCAGCCTGTTTTTCCATTCACACAAACAGAAGGGATGGACCAAGAGAAGAGAGCAAAAATTGAAGCCAAGATGTAATTAGAGGCTTACATAACGGAGGCTGTGACGCTGTGGACCAGGCGTCAGGCTTCCAGCTGGCCTCAGGCCCCGGCAGTACTCGTAGCACGCCAGCCAGCCTTGTCACACTCCTTTACACTGACCTCTTAATTAATATAATGAAGCAGAAGCAGCACAGATTAACACTAAACAAACTCTTCATTCACGGCTCATCCATGGAGGTAAATAAAAGAAGACTTTCTGCCCTCCTGGATTACTTCATGGGTGACACCTCATGCCAAGTCTCAATAGGATTAGCTGGGATTACAGCAGTTTGGGCTTAATGGGGGGAAATAGATAGATGTGGCAAATACAGAAAAGATTGTGAAACAGTTTGTTGCAAAAGATGCAGCTGCCAGCCAGTCTGGCATGGTGTAGTGATGGACAGACGCCTGACACAGTAATAAATTTATGATAAGAAATTTAGCACAGAGTTATGAGCAATCTCTTTCCGTCCTTCAGACTTCAGAGGGACACTTCTATCTACTGATGTCACCATGCTTCTCCTATACAGAGTGACAAACCTCTAACCTGACTAGCAGAATAAACTTTACACATAAGAAACACCTGTGTGGTGAGCAGGGCTGGAAAAACAGACCAACAATCATGACTTAATATTTTTACTGCATTTTTAAGTGGCAGAGCTCAACAGCAAGTTTGTACCTCCTTGGTCTATTTTAGGGTTAAGAGGAGTGAGGCCAGAGGAGTTATGTTTTCAGGTTGTGTGCCCATCTGAACCTCAATCCTTCCGTCCGGCTCTCCTGTTGCTTAGTGTTTCGGCGTGCAGAGCAGGTGTCTTCCCTACTTTCCACCTGATGCAAGTGTCATTTTAAAGCCCAGTGCTCATGCTGTCTAAATTGCAAAGAATCTTTATCTCCAATTTCCACCAAAGGGTGTGTTTGTTTGAAAATGGGCAGTGGTCAGGCACAAAGCTGGCGTGTCCCTAACTTGAGGACACAGAGAAAGACTGCACTTTCAAACCTTCCTACCTGGCCTAAAGTCTTAAGTCTGTGGTGCAGTGTTTTCTTCTATTTTAAGGATGCCTTTTAATGATTGGTTCACATCCGTGAGCCCATAACACACACTTTACTGACCTTGTGTCACTCACATTGGATGCACAACAGTACGCATCTACTTTTAATTATCAGACCATGTGCTGAGAAATTCTCTTACAAGTTCATAAAGGGACAGAGAGTTGTGACACAGCCTTGCTTTTTTGTTTTTTTGCATGATTATGCTCACTGTTAATAAATCGGGCTGTCCAGTTGATTTTGTTCATAGCGCCAATAATTCCTATGAGGAAAATGAAGAAATTTGCTTTAAGCCAAAAGTAATTAAATGTATAGTAAACACAAAAAGTGTGATCCTACCAGGTTTTAAGTGGAGTTTTATTCTCATGTGGAAGTATCTGACTCGTCTTGAAATGCACTTAAATCATTCATACAGTATTCTGTGTGCAGAGGCACAACAAAAGGAGAAATATTACATAAACAAATCAAAACTCTGACCAGACTATTAAACCTGATGTGTAAATAGCAAACACCATGTGCCTGGTGCACACTGATTTAAAAGGAAGAGAACTGACACTTTCATTGAAACTAATGTCTAAACATGCACACATTTCTTTTTCAGATTTATTGGGGCATTCAGTCGTCTCCTGTGTACCAGAATGTACCTCTTACTTAATATAAGGCTGTCATTCTGTTTTCTAAACAGACATTGATCAAGAACATCAGGTCTACTCCAATGCTGAGTATGTTATTTTTTTTAAAAAACAAGATGTTCAGGTATGAAAATCTTAAAGATATTTCTTTGGGATTATGTACATTATATACAGAAATATTTTCAACAGTATCAGTAAAACCAAGCTTTGTCTGCTTGCTTTAGCGCTTCAGAGATGTAGCAGCCTGCTGACAGACAGTGAACTCTGCAGTGTTATAATTTTTCCACTATTAGAGCAACAATGAATTTGCTCATGAATCACAAGGTGACCTCAGTTCAAGGAATCTTTCAGAGTATGAATCTGTGATTTATCATTTTTTATGTATTCGTTGCATTCATCTTTTTTCTTTGAACTTATCATTTCACTGTTCAGTTTTGAGTCACTTCCTCAGTTGGATTACTTTACTGAACAACTTTTTAAAATCTTAATTTCCTGTTATGCCTTCACAAATATTTATTCTTGCTGACTTCTCTTTGCAAGTTTGTTATTGCCTTTTGTTTGAATTTTTCTGACTACCCTCTGTTTGACCTGATTAAGATGTGCATTAAGTATTCTTTCTAACCTTGTAAAGCATTTTTGTTCACCAGATTTAATGTCTCTCATCAGACAGATCTATCATACAGAACATCAACAACTATGCCTGTGTCAGATAATTCTGGGCTCATCAGCATTCTTTCCAGAAAAAGAGGAAGTAGCCAGGAGTGCTGGTCAGTGCTGCAAGTGCTCAAAACGTCAAAAGGTTTTATCTTCTACAGCAACTATCTATTGGATTTTGTGGACTAATCAAACTCATTTTAGCCAACCAAAAGACAGATAAAGAAGTGGAAAAAGAGGTGGGCCTAAATTCTCCTTGTGCATAATAAGTGGTCTTCATGAACTCAAAATGGTCAAGGAAAAATCTCACTCACATACACACCGATAGCACTCTTAAAGCACATAAACTTATGAACTGTCTGCAGCAAAGTGTTTTTTTTTTTTTAAATCTAAATATGTTTATATTTGCTGTAAAGATGTCTATTTTAACTTTGGATGTGTCAGGGACTTCCTGTGCTTCTGCAACTTCCCTCAAGAGGAGCTGCAGTTTTTGCTTCTTTTATCCTTTTCTGCTTGTATCTTCATTTGTAAATGTGTTTTATTAAAGGTCATGTATAAATGAAACTGTTAAAACAGTTAATATTTTGTTTGGACACCTCAGCATAAAACCCATTCCTGTTCATCTCAGTGAAAATGCAGAATGTAATCTGAGTCTCCAAATATTTTTCCCTTGTATGCCAGGTCCACATACTACGTCTGCACCAATGCTTTGGTGAGACATTCATGCTGACGGTTCCAGATCAAAGTTGGAATCCCCTAAACACCTTTGAAATACAAAATGCAGACTAGAATGTGGCTCTAACGAGTTGTTCTAAAGCCTGAGATCAGCAGACAGGCAAGGGTCTGTGTGGTATTTTTATGTCCTCACCTTTGTGCTAGCTCACCGTGCTGTGCTCATTATGTAACTTCATGAACAAATATCTCTTTATCTGAGGGCAGATGAGTGGACCACATGCCATCTTTCACCTCTGTGTGCATGTGGTGTGTGGGTCCTATGCAAAGAAATCACACAGGGCCCCACCACCACAGCCTAAACTAGCCTTGCATTATTGCCAAAATCACACCTCCATTAAGAAAAATAAATTACAAAGCTTACGTAAGTACAACAGTATAGTTGGAATGTTGTGTAAAAAGTAGATATAAACAGAATACAATGATTTGCAAGTTCGTTTCCTCCTATATTCATTGAATGCAATACAAATCCAACATATTTAATGTTCAAACTGATGCACTTTATTGTTTTTTGCAAATCTTCACTTGTTTTGAATTTGCTGCACACATTCCCAGGAAGCATTCGTGCTTGATGAAGACTTTAATTGCTCAGCAGTCCGGGGTCTCCATTGTTGTATTTTGAACTTCATAATGCACCAGAATTTTTCAGTGGGAGCAGGCCTGGACTGCAAGGGGGCCAGTCTAGTACCCACGCTTTTGTTTACTAGTTTAAACGTTTAATATCTTGTCTTTGTCTTGTAATCAAATGAATATAGGTCAAAAGGGGATTCGCATTAATCTTGTTTTTTATTTACATTTTATCCCAGCATCATTGGAATTGGGGTTTGTAAAAAAAAATTGTAACAGACTGCTTTATACACACTAAGTTAACCTCTTTGTAATCTTGAAGATGGAGAAAGAAGGCCAGAACTTCCTGTACAAAAAAGGAAACATGGGGAGGGTATTTGACTGACATTTCACTGCTGCCAATATCCCCATTTACCCTGCTGCTTCAAGCTTCGGTGTTTACTGTAAACATCACTGAGATAGAGTGGGGAGGACACATTAACACTCCATTTGCTCTGCCTCCAGAGGTGTAATATTGGTAAGAGGGGAGAATGCAGGCTCAGTGAGGGATAGTAGTGTTATGTGTGTGTGTCTGCCTTTTTGTGTATGTAAAGCAAATGTGACATCACACTCTCTTGTGCTCCACTAAAGCTGTATCTATAAACTGATGTTTGTTTATTTATATGACCTTTATTTAACTAGGTAAGTCCCACTGAGACCAGGATCTCATTACAAGGGCAACCTAGCCAAGAGGTCATCAGCACACATCATAATAAAAACAAAATTCATGAAAAATGAAGGCAATAAATTGCAAAAACAATATATAATGTAAAAAAAATCAACATTTTCACAGTCGAAGTGCGACAGTTTTGAGGACAGTAACAATTAAAAACACAAACTCAAAGGATTTTTGCTGCCTACTGAGTAAAATGGATGAACTGCTTTAACTGAGAGCGGTTCTGACATTTTCAGTTCAGTCTGTATAGTGTTCCAAGCGCTGGGGACAGCATAACAAATAATCGTAATAATAATGGTTTCCTCAATTCAGTTCTGGCTCTGGGCGCATTCAGGTGATAACTTGAATAAGAGCGTAAGGCGTAGGTGCTCCTTGATGTCTGCAGCAGAGAAAAGAGGTATGATGGAACTAATCCAAGAAGAGACTTATAAATCAACATCATCCAATCTGTATACCTCTGGGAGCTCAAGGAGGGCCACTCAGCTTTGGCGCAGAGCTCACAGTGGTGAGTGAGGTGACCGCAACCAGTAACAAAGCATAATGCACAGTGATAAACAGTGTCCAGTGCCCAAAGACATTTTAACAAGGCACACATGTACAGAACGCCACCATAATCAATACATGACAGAAAGGTGCAGAGACAAGATGTTTCTAAGCTTTGAGGGAAAAACAGGATTTATTCATATTATAAAATTCAAGTTCCACTCTAAGATTGGCAATGTGAGCCTGGAAGGAGAGCTCCTGGTCAAGCAGAAAACCAAGATACTTGTAACTAATGACCATCTCTATGTGTTTTATGTTTTTTTTTATTTCATGTTAATGAGAAAATAACATGATTTTAGTTTTCTCTGCATTTAAAAACCAGTTTCAAAGATTGTAAGCACATCTGAACTGTATTAAAAGCTGTCTGTAAAATTCTAAAGCCTGGACAAGGCAGAAAGAGCAGCAGTAAATGATTGTGTCATTGGCATAAAGGTGATACAAGGCATTTGATAGATTATCACACAAATTATTGATATAAATATTATATTAAATATTATTATACATGTTACACCATTCACACTACATTTGTGGTGCAGAAAGTTTGTTCTTTTTTTCATTCCACAGGCAAGAATGGCAAGACATCCAACCTTTTCATGCAAACACTGAGAGCACACACTTCAATAGCATCAGAAAGTGTAATCAATCAGACTAAACACTGTGGCATCTTCTCCATAATTTTTGTAGTGAGTGAGGCCAGAAGGCTTATGCTGCCCTCTGCTGGTGAGTCTGAAATGCCTAATGGAAAAGAATAGCGTGTTATTCTCCAGAATAGTCAATAAAAGTGACTGGAAATGAGTAACACAGTTTTTTTTCAGGTGCTACTTTGATACAAATATTACATCCATGCGAACCCTACAGTTGTATAGGACTTCTCTCCCCCACCGACCTCACCTATGTCAGTCGATTTCCTGTAGGACCAAGATCACAAGTGAAATAGAGGAAGATAATGAAGGCAAACAGATGAAAAGAGTGCAGCTATATATGTGTGAGCCGGTGGCAGACCAAGCCAACAGCGGTGCTGGAGACAGCCAGGCACAGGCTCTTCCTGTTGATGGGGCCGAGGCATCAAATTTGTAGTGTAATATTACAGTGGTGATATAACCGTGGTGAAGGTGCTGAGAAAAGTAAAGAGGATGTTGTACTGACAACAAAATTAATACATGCCTGACATGCACAGTTGATGTCATAAAACTTGTGAGGCCCTGTTGCATACTCAGCACAAAGTGTTTTGGCATGAAGCACAGGTACGCAGACATCATTTATATACCATACACTTGTAACTGTTGTTACAACCCTAGTGTTATTGTGTTTAATAATATGTATTTCTTTGTATTTATTTGGCTTTGTTGGAGGGTCTTTGTTTGTCCTTGATGTGATTGTGTGTGTGCATAAGAGGTGTGTCTGATTAGGTGTGCCCGCCCCTGCCTTTAACTGGATGGAAAACATTGCACGGCAGCAGGTGATAGGCTGTGGAGGAGGGAAAGGCCCAATTTGAATGGCATAATGATGTCACCACACGCAGGAGGGACTCAACCATATCCCAACCAGCCATGTCAGCATTGTGCTTACTGCATATGTTAGCAAGTTAGTCAGAGTTTTTGTGTATGAATGGTAAGGTGGGGGTCAACTGCAGAGTGAGTAATACTCTCAGAAACGAGACAAAAATGCAAGATTACAGATTTTCTGGAAACATGGAGCTGCATTTGGAATATTCGCATGTACAATAATGAGCCTCATGATAATTATGCTCACAGATACTATAACGGGCTGTCCAGTGTAATTTATTCACACAATAGAGAATAGAGCCAAGGACACCTGCAGGAAAATGATAAAATAATTCAACAACAATTTAATGTACAGTAAACAGGTCCATCATAAACATGAACCGGTATGATCCTTCCAAATTTTAAGTGAATATTTAATTACTTAATGAGGTTTGGCTTTTACATTTACATTTCCCATGTTCTGGGTGCTTACATAAAAAAATACTTGAATACAGTGTTCTGTGTGTGGCCTTTGAGTACAATGGCACATTTAAAGGACTGAAATTAAATAATCTATCCAAATTTCAGACCAAACAACTAAACCTACTCTTCCTGCAGTATTTTGGATAGATTCTGGCTCCAGGCAAATACATAGGCCCGCATTGTGCAGTCATCTGCAAACAATTCACTGCCTCATTTTTTTTCTTAAATGAAATATGTTTTTCAATATGGTGTATTAGAGAGATCCAATGACAGGTGCCCACAATGTTGCCCTGAACAAAGAGGACAAACATTGTGTTAGTCTGTTATATAAACATGTTGTATACCTCAAATTCTGGGTCAGTCATGGTGTTATTGAATGAGTAAAGTACCTTTGGCTGTTCAGTGCTGGTGGCACACTTAGCCACTGACCCATATTAATCCATCAACAACATGAAATAGAGGAGAGCTTTATCTGCACATCTGATCAGTAAAATCTCTGTGGACATACCATCACCTTTCACCAGTTTTCATTTTTAGTGGAAACCACATATACACATATAAAAACACATTACAGATATTATAAAAGAGAATTTGGCTGGAGTTTTCCACTGGTGCAACACTGACCTCAAGTGGTGAAAACCAGGAACAACAGCCTGGGATTTACAAAATGAATTGAAATATTTTTTTGTAAATGTATTTAATTAAAAAGGGCAGTGAATATTTATGAACATATCAATGTAAATATGCCAAAGCTAGCCAAAAGACTGCTTTACATCTGTTGTCCCTGGTAGGTCAGACAAAAACAACATGACAGCAAAATAATGTTGATACTGACACACCAGCAAACATCCATCCATTGTCTATTCTGCTTCACCCTTTCGATTTGCGGGGGGGCTGGAGCTTATCCCAAGAGGCGGGGTACACCCTTAATCGGTCGCCTGCCAATCACAGAGCCACATAGAGAGACAGACAATCATTCACTCTCACACTCATACCTAGGAGCAATTTGGAGTCACCAGTCAATGTAATGAACATGTTTTTGGTCTGTGGAAGGAAGCTGGAGTGCTCAGAGAGAACCCATGCATGCACACGAAGAACATGCAAGCTGACTCAAGGTTCGAACCAGCAACTTTCTTGCTGTGAGGCAAGTACACTACCTACTACGAGGCTGTGCCATCCACACCACCAAACAATACACAGTAAAGTACACAATTCAGTACAAGAAAGAGACTCCACAGTAGAGAGCAAAGGAAAAAAAATAAATATGAAGAACATACAGCATCAGATATGACACGTATCTGCATAAAATAAAGGATCACAGATGTGGTTCCTCTTTAGCAATTGTTTGAGATGGGTCTTAAATGTGTTGAAGGTCGTACTTTCTCATACTGCAGTCGGTTTCACCACCTTTGACTGATAACACCTGTTAACTGTATGTTGTGCGTCTGGGATGTATTGCACAATCCCCTCGAGAAGAGGTTCTGGTTACTTTTCTACTAATACTAGATTTTAATGAACTCACCAAATGAAGGTGGAGCAAGTCCATGTAGGATCCAATCAATAGAACAGACAATTTAAATTGTTTCAACTTTTCAAAACTATGGATATATTTCTTTAGTATGAGGTAATGAAGGAAAGAAAGGGGCTTTCTATCAAATACTTTTAAAGCTTTTTTAAACAGAGCTTTTATTGTTTTAAAGTTGTCATGCTTGCCAGTGACCAATTAGTAAAAAAGTATTCAATGTAAGAAAAAAATCAAGGAGTGGAGAAAAAAATGTGCTTCATGTACGTTATATATAATTTAAAACTCAGTCCGGCAAACTTCAACTAAAACTTAAAGAGTCTGGTAAACAAGTCTTCCAGATACTTCTAATATTTATCTATTTATTTAACCTCTGTTCCAGTGGTTCTCCGCTGGTGTGGCAAGGTCTGCTTTAAGACAAGTCAAGGTGTGCCTTGGGAAACTGTTTGTAAATGCACTGTTAATGCAACTAAACAAGATTACTTTGAATGTAAATGTTGGGAAAACTTCAACAATAAACATTGATTTATTACATGTATTAATAATACAGTTGATTGTCAGATTCTTATTGGCATTTGCAGATAAAAATAAATATGTGAAACACACTTATAAAATACTAAAATTGGCATTAATTAGGCTATTTTATGCATGGATATAAATTTGGTGTGCCTTGAAATTTAGTTTTATTCTTCGTTGTGCCTTTGACAAAATTAGGATTAAAATCGCGACTCTATTCAACCATAACAGCCATCTTGAGATTATCATTTTAGTTTTACAGATCAAGGTAAGCATTAGCACAATGATCAACATTTTTAATGGACAATAAGCAGCCAAACATACAACCAAAATATGAGATGCGAATACATCTAAAGACATCAAATTCCTTGTCAAAAAAGTGATAGATATCTATCAGAAGTGACTTTAGATCAGTTTAAAAATCTACAGTCACATGTGTCAGACTGCAAGTCTTTGTATAATAAACAAATGAACAAATAGATATAAATATATAAAAGCTTTCAGTCCTTAATAAGGAGCTGTGGGGGCGTGTTCATGTCTATACTGTAGATCAGGGGTGGGAAACTGACAGCCTGGGAGCTACAACTAGCCCCCAGTATCCCCCAATACGCCCCCTAGTAAATTTAAAATATAATTTAAATGGTACAATTGGGGAAACAAAACAAAGCAGAATGAAAACAAATGAACAGAAAAGCCACAGAGGAATTCAGCCAATGTTGCAATAGAAAACCATACCAGTAGAACAAATGCATGACAACAAGAAAAAAATATCTTCAATGATGGGCATACTTATAGGCAATATGAAGACTTTTGTTCTTTGTAAGTGGCTGCATTTTTCTGTAAAAAATAATGTAGACTTAAAACACAACATATAAATAAATAAATGAATAAAATTGCTGCTATGTGCTTTGTTTGCTATTTGATAAAAGATATCTTAAGAAACATCAAAATATTTGTGATGAAATATATGTTGGGCTGTTTGCTATATTTTTATTTATTTTTGTGGAATTACAAGCTGAATTGGTCTTCTTCTTAAAGTGTCCTTTAATTTGAAAAATTTGAAATAAATAAATAAATGGTGCCCTCTTTGTGGTCAAAGATTCCTAACCTAAGGTTACAAATTAATGTGGAGCAGAGCGCCCCCTGGAGGATGGGAGTGCTGCATGTCATAGAATGGAGAATGGAGCATTTTTTAATCATATTCGTGTGTTTTTGAGTCCACGCGTTTTACTTATTATTATCAATAGTAATAATGATCATTTTAAACAAAGCATGGAGTTTAGAAAATGCCAGGTGAGTGTGTGTCAGTGAGATGTGACGTGTATTAGCGAGTGGTCATAGATTCGTACACGTAGATGCAGCTTTAGGGCTCTTGAGTTGCGAGTATACGGTGGCCATTTTGGAGGGGTATGCCGCTGGCAAAAAATATTATTAGCGAACAAAAATTGTAAAAACTTTGTTTTCCGGGGCTCTATTGTAACTCTTTGAGATGCGTTGATTTTAAGTTTTTATTTTATGTTGTCAATAATGCAGATTAGGACTAATTACTAAATTTCTATGCCCAAAGAGTCGTAATAATCTAGCAATATATAAAGCATTACTGTATGAAAACCTGTATTTTGTAATTAGACCAAGCATCCCTGATTTTAAATACATGTCCGACGTTAGAAATAAAACAGAAGAGTTAAAGATCTAATCACATCTTAGTACGTTATTCTTTTTCTTTTAATCATAGACATGCCTCCTGTCAGTATCATACTGAGCTTTGACTACCCCTCTTCAAGATGGCACCTTAGCTTGAGCGTGCTTTGGTGGACGGCACCGGCCTGTGCAGCTTCTACGCGCTGCCATCTAAGGCCGCTGTCTGGTGACGTGTCTCTGTGCTGTCCGTCTCTCTCTTTTCTGACGGAGCGGCTGGATGGAGCCACATTGACCCCTCTGAGCTCTCAAACTGGTACTATAACTCGGCAGGAGTCGGCCAAAGGACACCATGGGAAGTAGGTGACATTCTTCTTTTGTTCAGATGCGCTGAGAGTGAATCAAGCCTCCTGCTTTGTTTTAAATTCTCGGACAATGCTGCTTGTAAAGCGGGTGTCTGGGAGCTAATTGGCTAATCTGGGGTAGGTTAGGTGCCAAGCTGTAGCTAGCTCTTAACGGAGACTAATTTCCTGGAGTTCCTGTTATTCTGATCAAAACTGGGATTAGTCTGTCTGAGGTAATGGGCCGTTTAAAGTAGCAATCTTTGCCTCTCATTTAGGCGTCACAGCTTCCTCTTTTACTGAGATTGCTCACTCGTTTTGTGATTTAGAGCTGTTAGCATCAGGCTAACGCTAGCTGCATGAAATGATCTTGAGCAGTAGCTTATTGCTAACCATAATTTGGCTTCGCACTGGTGTTAATGTGATTTTATTGATCCATTTAAAATGACATGAGATGTAAGATAAGTACTCACCAGCAGACATGAGATCGCTTGCTGTCTGAGTTAAGTGAAGTGATTGACACAGCTGATCCACACACAGTCAGGGCATTAGGAGGAGGGTCCGCAGTGGTCAAACAAAGCAATTAAACAATAAAACAGTGATTGTCAACCTTGCTCTCTTTTCCTGAAGGATAATATTGGAATAGTTGTAGTGCTTCATTGATCACTGTGGCAGCTGTTTGTCTGGTGGATAGTGATGACGTATCAACTCAGCCAACGCTGACTGACATGATCTATAATCAATAATACTCATTTCTGATTAATACTGCTGACATTATGTGAAGCACAGTACACTGTATCCTAAACACACTTTTTCTTTCCGTAGTTAAGTTTTTGGAGGTCATCAAGCCGTTCTGTGCGGTCTTGCCAGAAATTCAGAAACCAGAAAGAAAGGTAAGTAAATGTTCTTTTAGTGTAACAATGTGGTTTTGTGTCTGCATGTTGGGTGATGTATTCCTTTGTTGATCTTTACAGATTCAATTCAGAGAAAAAGTACTATGGACTGCCATCACTCTATTCATCTTCCTGGTGTGCTGCCAGGTGAGTGTGTGCTGCTGAGTAAAGCTCAGCAAAGACATAAATCCACATGTTTAAGCTGTGTGTTAGTGTTGACCTTTGTATCTGTTTCCCCTTTTATTTAGATTCCTCTGTTTGGCATCATGTCTTCAGATTCAGCAGATCCTTTCTACTGGATGAGAGTAATCCTGGCTTCCAACAGAGGTGCTTGAATTGTACATGTTGAACATATGTAGTCACAGAGATCCATTTGTCAGGGTTGTTTTCAGGCCTGACTTTATCTCATTATCTCTTGTGATGAATCAAAGGTCAATGGATGGAGGCCCATTCTGCATTTTTTCAGATTTTACCACCATTGTTGTCCAAACTAAGCCATTTTCTCAGAATGTTTACATGCATGTGAAAGCTGGCTGTGGTTTTGGCTTGATTTGGCATTTTCCCTGGATCACTTTCTTGTTCTGTTATACATGCAGAGAGAATTAATCAAGTTGTTGAGAGTAGCATGGCTGCCTCTGCCACCCAAGATGTTGATATACTTCATCTTGCTAGTGTGGATTAACATCATGTCGATCTTGCTGGATATATTTACTTAGTGCTCCGTGTCATTCATAATCATTGCTTTGTGTTTGATTATGTTCACTTTTTCTCTAGCTTACGAGTAATTCATAAAGCAGGTGACTACTTGTCTTTTGCTTCATTGTACATTTATTCTCATGAAGAATTAGTTTGGCATAAAGAATGAAGAGCACGTGCAGAATGCCAAGTCCAGTTCAGGTCCAGTTTAGGTGTACAAGTGCAAGAGCTATCTTTTACCATATTATGTCAGTGTGTTAGTTAGACTTTAAGAAATTTGGTTTCTCACAGTTCAGTTGGACTAAAAAGTTCACATGCATTGTATAAGTCTCATTTAAGAGGGCTCCAATAGACAAGTGGTTAAGTCTGTTTATTCTTTGTGCTGTTGTCCCTGAAATGGAAAACTCAGGTTTCAAATCCTGCCTTTGCTCTGTTTCTCAGTTCAAAGAGCTTTTTGATGGACATGGAAAACTTGAAGTTAGTTACTAAAGCAATTATGAAAATAAAATGCTAGATTAAGTGTACGTAATGAAAATAACAAAAGTGAAGTGTTAATTGAAAATAAAAATCCAACAGGGCTTTGTTGCCCTTTGCATCATTAGACTGGCATATGTGCAGTAGAAGTTGATATATGACTTGAAAGCATTTTAACTCATCTCATTTGATATCCACTGATCAGCCATAACATCATGACCACCTGCCACTGGGACTGCTCTGTGGCTAAACAGCCCCATACGCAACAAACTGCGATGCACTGTTTATTCTGACACCTTTCTATCAGAACCAGCTTTAACTTCTACAGCAGTTTGAGCAACAGTAGCCTGTCTGTTGGATCAGACCACACTGGTCAGCCTTAATTCCCCACGTGCAAGAATGAGCCTTGGCCACACATGGCCCTGTCACCAGTTCACCTCTGGCTCTTCCTTGGATCACTTTAGATAGATACTGACCACTGCAGACCGGGAACACCCCACAAGAGCCTCAGTTTTGGAGATGCTCTGACCCAGTCATCCGGCCATCACAGTTTAGTCCTTGTCAAACTCCTCAAATCCTTATGATTGCTCATTTTTCCTACTTCTAATACATCAGCTCTGAGCAAAAATATTCACTTGCTGCCTGATATATCCCACTCACTAACAGACACCATGATGAAGAGATGATCAGTGTTATTCACTTCACCTGTCACAATGTTATGCCTGATCTGTGTATACAGAAAATAAATAAATTAAAAAAATGAAAAAAACCCCACAAATATTTAGATGTGATACATTTAGGGAAAACCTGTAAATGTGTTATTTCTTTTGCATGTAGTTTAACCAGGCTTTAATACCATGGAGAATCTGAGAATATTGCTCTCTCTTCTCTAACCCCTGAGGTTTTGTCTTTATCCACTGCCCTTTTTTAATAAAAGCATAAAAACTCAAAAATAATATAAAAACACAATTTGAGTTGAATTAGCACATCAGTTTGACTTCTTGTAATTGCATGTAAATAAATCAAGTGACTGTGTTTCTTTTGTCCTCCAGGTACTCTGATGGAGCTTGGTATCTCGCCCATCGTCACATCAGGCCTCATCATGCAGCTGCTGGCTGGTGCCAAGATCATCGAGGTGGGAGACACTCCCAAAGACAGAGCCCTTTTTAACGGAGCTCAGAAATGTAAGCCTACTACTCACTCTCTTGTGCTATTTTTAGGACTACTATGTCTTTGATCATTTTTTATCTGCTTAGAAGGTGGCAGGACCAGTAACATCAGAAGCCTCTGTCTGTAAATTGCACATCTTATTCTCCTCTATCTTTCCCGCAGTGTTTGGAATGATCATCACCATCGGACAGGCCATCGTATATGTTATGACCGGCATGTATGGAGACCCCTCAGAGATGGGTGCTGGCATTTGCTTGCTCATCATCATCCAGGTTAATAAGAATTGAATACTGCTGACTTTAAGCATGCACTGGTAATGCTCAGATCAGTCCAGGCAAAGAACGACCACAGAGCTGTAAAACCATGCTGTGACTTTTGAAGCATAACAGACTACATGATTAAAACTGACTGTATAAAATGGCCAATGTGATGATGTTGGAAGGAGGAGGGCTGACACTGAAGACTGCAAACAAACTGAATTAGAGTACTAAACTTTTGTTTGTCCTTCCTAACGTGATTGATAAATGACGTGTTGTCTGACCTCAGCAGAACATTTGTCACTCAAAATGTGTTCAGAGGAGTTGTTTGTGTTGTGTTTAGGGAATGTTTTAAATGAGGTAGTTGGAGATCAAATGTGCAGAAGGCACACAAATTAAAAGGCTAGCTTTCTCAGTGTGATAGGCAGATATTAGAAAAGTCATTATAAATAATTAGATGTTAGTTTTAGGTTTATTGTGTTGAGCAGCTGGTCCCCAGTCTTTCTCAGTTCCTTATAAACCTTCTGTTTCTTTCTTCAGCTCTTTGTTGCCGGTCTGATTGTCCTGCTGCTGGACGAGCTGCTTCAGAAGGGCTATGGTCTGGGCTCGGGTATCTCTCTCTTCATTGCAACCAACATCTGCGAGACAATTGTCTGGAAGGCCTTTAGCCCCACCACTGTCAACACCGGCAGAGGTATGGATACTAAGAAAACACACATTTCAGAGCTCTTTTCCAATCAGTCTTCATGCCTTTAACGATCTTTGCAACTCTTCTTGTTTATCCAGGTACTGAGTTTGAGGGAGCCATCATTGCTCTCTTTCATCTTCTGGCCACACGCACAGACAAGGTGCGTGCCCTGAGAGAGGCCTTCTACAGACAAAACCTGCCCAACCTCATGAACCTGATCGCAACCGTCTTCGTGTTTGCAGTGGTCATATACTTCCAGGTGAGACGACATTAAAGACTAAAGGCCTGTGCACACCAAGCATGTCTTCTTTTGTCCAAAGTTGTGATAAATTCTCTTTATGGGTCAAACATGTGTATGTAGTGCCTGAGAAACTTTCAACAAACAGGTTCAATCTTTGGAATTTTTCAATTTTGTCCAAAGTTGTTCAGAAGGTTTTCTAACTATTTAGAGTCGTAGACTGCCTCCTGCTGCTCAGGATCTTTTCAGAAGTGTTCTGATTTGGTACCCGTGTATTAGACTAGACTTCTGACATCCTGAAACACATCTGGAGATGATAGGATTTCTGTGTATTTTTTTTATGGATCTGAAAAACACATCTCAAAGTAACAGACTTAAATGTTGAGACCATCATTTCTTATAGAGTGATAACACTATCAAATGATTTAAGCTGCAGGTTTTTAACTCTGATCACTTTTTTTAATTTTCACCCATTATCACCTTTGCCAGGGCTTCAGAGTGGACCTGCCTATCAAGTCAGCACGCTACCGTGGTCAGTACAACACCTACCCCATCAAGCTGTTCTACACCTCCAACATCCCCATTATCCTGCAGTCCGCCCTGGTGTCCAATCTCTACGTAATTTCTCAGATGCTCTCCACACGATTTAGTGGCAACTTCTTGGTCAACCTGCTGGGAACGTGGTCTGTGAGTACATCCTGTCGTGGTCTTCTTGACATTTCCATCATAAAAGACCACACTGTTTTTTCACATAGGGGACGGTCAGTTTTGTTCTCATGTCTCCATTTCTACTAACAAACATTTTTCTTTGTAGGACACAACCAGTGGTGGACCGGCACGAGCTTACCCAGTGGGTGGTCTCTGCTACTACCTGTCCCCTCCAGAGTCGTTTGGTTCTGTTCTGGATGACCCGGTTCATGCTGTCATCTACATTGTCTTCATGCTGGGCTCTTGCGCTTTCTTCTCCAAGACATGGATTGAGGTCTCAGGATCTTCTGCCAAAGATGTAAGTCTTGTACTGAGTATGATTAATATATTTTTCTTATTTGATGCATATAGATAATTTCTGTAAGGGATGAACAATATTATTGGAACAGTATCAGTATCAGCAAATAATTGCCCAAAAAGTCGATGATTGGTGTCAGCAGATATGAAGTTTTTTGACGATATTTACAGCTGAAACTTTTCCAGTACATATTACTTTTTTATATCCCGTGTGTAGGCAGAGTGTACAAATTTACAATAATGCTTCACCTCATCATCACCAAATGTCCAATTTCATACATCATACAAAAGTACCCGCTTTTAAAAAAAATGTTTCTTTTGCTTCAAATCTATTTCTAACACAAAAAGACTGTTTCTATGAAAGAAAAAGATCAGTTTTAGTAAAGTGGGGCTTTGTGCTGTTGACTTTAAATATCGGTAACTGCCATAATAAGTTCAGAAATATCAGCAAACTGAGTATCAGCAAAAATCCAATATCCTGCGTTTATAGCAGGAATGATTTCAAAAATATTTACACTATGGAAATTGGCAAGAATGTAGTATACTGTATCCCTAATTTCTGTGATAATACCAGGATCAACCAAAAGATTACTCTCCATCTGCAGTTTTTTTGACCAATTGTTGTAATAAACGCCCTTATTAGGACACAGAATAAGATAATTAAAGCAAGCATATAAGCAGCCACAGACATAAAATACATTACAAATGCAGGACAAACAAGGCACATCATTAAGCAGCCATAAAAAACATATAGCAGGCAAAAGAAACAAGCAGCAGTATGCAAATTTTAGTAAAAGCATCCGGGCAGGTCTTTATAAACGCATATGGCTCTTGAAGCAAAGCATACACCAGAGCATTAAGCAAAGTTCCACAGGCGTTAGTTATAGCATGCAGTACAGACAGTGGCATAGTAAAGTATAAATTTTATCCATGCAAAAGTACACTATATATCAGCATTGTATAAGTATTGGCATCAAGCAGACAGTAAATATAATCCTAAACAAATAACGTATAATTACAAAAGTCAACTCGATCATCATATTTTGTCACAGCAGCTTTTTTTACTCCAGCATCTACAACTTGTCTGTTTGTGGGTTTTCTGTAAATATTTTTCAACTTGTTTCAGCTTTTGGCACATAAATATTAACCTGCATTAACTTTGTGTGCTTCAGGTGGCAAAACAGCTGAAGGAGCAGCAGATGGTCATGAGGGGACACAGAGAGACATCTATGGTGCACGAGCTTAACAGGTAAAACTTGAGGTTTTATACAGAAGCTCTGATTTCATTTAGGTTTTTTTTAAGCAAAAGCTGAGTTACTTTCACATGGAAGAGGATTAGGGTGAGGCAGAAGAGAAAAATAATGAGAGGAGTAAAGCTTATTTTGTGATATATACTGAGGAAAGAGTCACAACACTATATGCAGAACAAAGTCAAAATGTGTGCCTCTTCCAAGATTATGTGGGACATCATCTTGAACATCTTGCCCAATCTTAAAGTCCCAACACTGATAACTACAGTGTGTTAATATGGGAGAATGTCTTTGTTACTAAAGCAGATTCTGAGGTACTCCAGGGCCTGCCACACTCTAAAAGATTTTAAAATCTAAGCAGAGGTCAAGTTGCCAAGTTATATTTTACTATTTAACCACCTTAGATTGATGTCAGATGTTTTGTTTTGAACCAAAAACAAGGAAGAAAAATGAAGTGCCTCAGTTTTTAAAAAGCAAACACATGAATACAACCCCATCTGCCTTTTCTGTTTCATAAGATGTGGTTCAATATTAAAATTACTGTTTGCTACCCTGACTGGCTTGCTCTTAGCTCCCTGGCCCATTCACCGTGGAAACATACTTGGTCTAACTCCTCTTCTTGCCATTTTGATTGTGGTGTCATTTGTTGGACACGTGTGAACACTTATGTTGTTTCTACATTTCTGACTTAACTTGTTTCATTTATTCCTGTCATGATGGCTGTGTTTGTTCTGCCTCCTGCCTCATTTGCCTTGCTTTGTAATTGGCTGTTGTCCCGTTCCATGCAACAATCAAGAGTTTTTAGCCAAATTTGTACTGCCATTTTAAAGGCATAATATTTACGCCCCTGTGCCTCCGCTGTGAATGTTATGGAGACAGAATAAGGGGAACGAGTTGACCCCCTCTTTGCTCCATCTCCAGAGGTAGTAACAGGTGTTGTATTGGAGAGGGGGGCACGAGGACTTAACGGGAGACAGGAGCGCTGTGAAAGACTGTCTGCCATTTGTGTGTACGTGGGGGCATGTGCAGTGTCACTTGCATCCAAGCAGCATTGCAGCTTGAATTGACTCAGATATTTCAGCCTTGTGGAATCAGTGTGAATGTCTTGAGGTGTAAATATAAAAAATTGTATAACAGAGCCTGGTTGCAGCTCTTTTGTGTAAAGGCACTCTGAATTGGCTTGTGATTGGCTGTGATTGGCATTCTTCCCTCATAACAGGATTTTTTGATAGTTAACTTTGAATATCTTTAATGTTATTTATCTCAAATTGGCAGCCTCAGTTGTCCTCTGAGCGTGTCAGAGAGGGTAAATTCGCTCTTAACACAGACCACAAGAAAATCTGACAGTGTGATTTGAAGGGCCAACATATAATTGGTCTGTTGCTGACTTTGATTGGAGGAGGGAATCAGGCCCAGTGTGTACCCCACTTAATACCAATTTAGCTATACAAGGAATTTTTTAGGTACCAACACATGCTGTTTGTAAGTCCTAAAAGATCATCTTTATTTTTGAATGTCTATTTTGATTTTATTCTTGGGATTTTGACTTTTTTCTTGCGTTTTCACTTAACGCAAAGCTGCATTTAAACATGATATTTAGTACATTCAGATGTACTTTTTTCATTTCTCCATTTTTTTTGGAAGTACGTGATCGTATATGACGCTGAAACTTTTCTGTACTTTCCATTTTGTTTCTGTTGTTATAATTATAATTGCTCTTTCATTTACAGGTACATCCCCACAGCTGCTGCCTTCGGTGGCCTTTGCATAGGAGGCCTCTCGGTCATGGCAGATTTTCTGGGTGCCATCGGCTCGGGCACAGGAATCCTTTTGGCTGTGACCATCATCTACCAGTACTTTGAAATCTTTGTGAAAGAGCAGAGCGAAGTGGGCAGCATGGGAGCACTGCTCTTCTAAAGATTACCAACCTTCTGACACATCAGACACACCTCATTCACCCTGCATCATGTTATTTTTATTTTGTTGATTTTTTTTTTTTTTTTCAAATTCGCACAATCAGGACATTTTACAGCTGGGATAACTGATCTCTCTCCATCACCTTTGTTTTCCACCTCACACCTCCAGCACGTGAATGCTGAGAACACTGTTGGTTACTCCCGGGCTCGATCATAGTATTGTGTCTTTCTACAGTCGCTTCTCTCCATTATCTACAACCTATCAATCTGCAGGCTGCCTACGTCTCAAATGACTGTCTTATCAGCTGAAGAATGCATAAAAGCACACAAGTGTGAGGTGCTGTCTTGGACTTACCTCAGGCAGTGTTCTTGCAGCATGTTCAAGGATCACTAAGACAGCGTCACCCTGTGCTTATTATTTCTATGCTGAAAGCACTGTGCCTGGACGTTTGAAGGGAGTTTAAAAGGAAAGCCATGTCACGTCACAGATAGCATTCATGCTTGCTAGGGGCCTATAATAGGATGCAAATGTATAAATAAGATATGCTTGTATTCTGTAAAGGTTTCTAGTGGTTTTTATTTACCTTTATTTTGATATTTTAAACAATGGACTATGTTTATATTCACTCTGGTCTTATGTTGGGCACAGTGTTTGCCTATTGTCTCAGAGTCCTCAAAGGATGATGTCTGTTTGTGTCGCCATGCTCTTCTTTTTCTCCCAGACTTAATCGCTGCTCAGTACTGCCGAGATGGTCGGGATGAGGGTGGGTTTGATAGGGATGAAAAGGGGTTTCATTTTGGTTTTTACTTTATGTAACAGACATAAATGTGTTATTAAAAAAAGGATTTGTTTTTCCACACACTTGTGTTTTGGTTCTCGTTGTTTCACTGTTTTTTATCTATAAAGTTTATAGAGATTACAGAATGCTGTTTGGAAAATAGTGAAAAGTTATCCACGGTGGTCCAGTAATTATTGACTGAGCTCAGTTTATTGAATGTGAAATATTGATGTGTCACCGATAGGGTTGGAAATTGAAGAACCAATTCCATTCGAGTATCGATAACGGCGCCCGCAAAGAATCGATATCATTAGTAGTTTTGCTTATTAATTCACTAATCAATTCTTTCCACTTTGCTCTGTAAGCCTTGCAAATCAGATCAGAGGCAGTCAGCAAAAATGACAACAAAGAAGTCAAAAGTCATGGCAGACAGGGGGCGGAAGTGTTTAAAAATTGTGGATGAATTTTCAACAAAAAGATGCTTAATGCACACTTTCCTGTAAGTGATAAGACCAGCAACTTGCAGAAGTGTTTATCTATGCAGCACAACATTGAATATCTAGAGTGTCATGTGTTTGACATTGTTGTCACAAAGAACCTGCGTAGGCCAACTTAAGCCCACACAGAAAATCTGGAATTAGTTATGTTATTAAAGAATCAACTCAGAATCGTTAATGGCATTGGTATTAAAAGATGTATTAATACCCATCCCTAGTCACCAAAGGGCAGAAAGACCACAGAATCCATATAGAGTAAGGCTGTGCTTAAACTGGAGACTACAGTGACTTGAATCTTATCTTTTTGCCCCAGTGTGACTTGTAACTTTGTGAGAT
Source organism: Cetoscarus ocellatus (assembly GCA_037902135.1). Taxonomy (NCBI): domain Eukaryota; kingdom Metazoa; phylum Chordata; class Actinopteri; order Labriformes; family Labridae; genus Cetoscarus; species Cetoscarus ocellatus. The sequence goes on from JBAMNC010000573.1 coordinate 1,794,810, forward strand.
ACTTAAAAGTCACAGGGAATCAGATCTTTTCAAATCAGTTTTGAGACACTTTGATGTGTGGCTCCTTTTGCTTTTTACACAGATCTGATACAAATCACATTTCAAACATTCATGTAAACTGTCAAAAAAGTTCAAAATTAAAATCGAGCAATAAGACTTTAGGTGTGGGTGGCACTGTGGCACAGCAGGTAGTGTGCGTGCCTCACAGCAATAAGGTTTCTGGTATGAATCCCAGGTTTGTCAGGGCCTTACTGTAGAGTTAACATGTTCTCCTTGTGCATGCATGGATTCTCTCTGGGCACTCTTGCTTTCTCTCACTGACCAAAAAAATATGTTTATTAGGTTAACTGGTGACTCCAAATCGCCCTTAGGTGTGAGGATTGTGTGAATGCTTGTCTGTCTCTCTATGTGGCCCTGAGATTGGCTGGTGACCAGTTCAGGATGTACCCTACCTCTCGCCCAATGTCTGCTGGGATAGGCTCCAGCCCCTGCAACTCCAAAAGGGATAAGCAGCATAGATAATTGATGGATGGATGGACTTCAGGTGTCTTTACACTCAGGTACCAATGCTCTGTTATAAGCACAGACAAGTTTGTCATGCATGTGTCTAAATTTTAAGTATCTTTTGCTTGTCACTTAATATCCACTAGAGGCCACTCAATGTAAGGCAAACTTGCAACATATGTCCCCAAGGAAAGGGATATTTTCGGTTTTATATATGCATACAAATACACATAATACATGTATTTAGGTCCCACAACATCACATACATTTGATAGAGCCTGTGTATAAGGATGTTAGGGGTGTATCTTAAATAGGAGCTTACTGACTGAGACCACTGTCCCCAAACTGTTTTCAAAAAATAATTATTACTAAATAATTAGATAATACTTTAATACAACTCAACAAAAATATTAGTGCACTATTTATTCATCCATATTTTAATTTACTTATGTACATACTTTTATATACCCTACAACAATATAATTTTACATCACTTACCATTTCTCTAACTATTAAACTTAATTTTATGGCAGATTAAATCATAAAACCATACCATAACCAACCTATCACAACCAATATCTGTCCTTCCCATGCAATAATCATTTTAGCTGTTAATGTCTATGCATGGCTGTCAAGGTTAATTCAACCCTAATAACTACCTTCATAACCAAACAGAGATGAATATAAAATAGACAAATTTATGGTGTTGGTAGCCATGAATTAATCCTTATCATACATTATTCTTTTTAGTTCCTCTGTCCAGCCTGACTTGCTCTCTCTCAGCATTTGTCTTTATCCTCACACAACCATAACAACTCAAGCTGATGGCTCTTCAACATGAGTCTGGCTCTGATCAAGACTTCCTGCTTGCTTAACAAGTTTTTTTTTCTTGCCACCTTACTTGTAACTTTTTCCTAAATGTTGCAAAGTGCTGTACTCGTAGTGGATTCATGCTGGGCCTTTATTAGTAGAAAAACTAATAATAGGAAAAGTAAATAAATAAAGAGTATGATTCTAGACCATGTTAATACAAGTCCAGGTGAGCACTGAATATTTACCAACCATATGTGATTACTACAAAAATACTCTTTTGGGTGCAACTTTTAAGGTAGAAGGTGAGTAAAGTTATAGCTTTTTCTCTCTCCTGTCTACAAGTTTTCATAATTTTGTAAAATGTGGTCTGTCAAGTTTAAATTTGTGTTTCTGAATTTACTAAAAATTATTAAGTTTTAAACGAGTTTTGCATATTTTTGAATAGATGTTTTAAAAGTCATACATTTTTCTGCCTGATTATATTAGGCATTAGATATGAATAAATTTACACTGACTTCTATGATATTGCAGCACAAGTTAAAGGGGCCATTTTGCATTATAATAATTATGGTGTGCTATGAGATAAATGCTTGATTTTTAGGTGTTCCTTGTGCAAAAAATGTTTGACAACCCCTGTCCCTGTAGGTGTGCCCTGGGACTACATATTATTAGTATATTAATTATGGAGTAACTAATAAGTTCTAAAGACGCATTTACATCACTAAGTTTTGGGGAAAAAAAACAACAACAGTTCTTTACGGGAGGAGGGACTCGTTTCTTTTTTGGTTCTCCCATTTATTAGTTTACCAAACTTCAAAACTATAAGACTTATCAAGTTCTTTATGAGTTGCTGATTTTTAGAAATTTAATAACATTCTCAGTGAAATTTTAAAAATAGCATAACAATATTTCAGTAGTAGTGCAGCAATTTAAGATAAGATAAGATAAGATAGTCCTTTATTGATCCCCAAAGGGGAAATTCTGGTATTGCAGCAGTACAGGGCAAGTACAGGGATAGTAGCATGCATAAGACATAGATCAAGGAATAGAAGATATATACGATTATCAAAATTAACTAACAAACTAAGCACTAAATTAACAGAGTAAGTGGCGTTCAATTATCAAATTAACTAACATACTAAAATAATAATTTAACACAGTACAAAACAGCCGAGCCTCCTGTGCAGTGCAGTAAAGATAAAAATAAAGTGACAGTGATATTAAAGTGACAATGTGAAATGTAGCAGCGCTTATGACCACACAGTAACAGTGCAAATTATTTACCTAGAGTAATGAACCATGATCAGGGATATGAATCAATAACAGTACAGTATGGATAGAGGTGGTTTGGAGCATATGGAGGGTTATTATAAATCTATTAAAGTGCAGTCCAGTGTCATATTGCGTGCAGTCCAGTGTCAATTTGTCATTTTTTTGGCTTTAGTCTATTAGTAGATACAAATAAACATTTATAGACTGATAAGATAATGTAACATGGTTAAAGAAGATATTTCGCATGGGCATGGATGCAGTGGGCCTTTAGGTTTTTGCTTAATTCTTGGTGTGCCTCCGGTAAAAACTGGTGGGCTGGTTTGGGCCTACTCTCATGTTTAGTGCAGGGAATACAAATACATACACAAAATCTGCCATGAAAATATTAAAAATCAAATCATATCCATAATAAACATTGGTAATTGAAACACATTTTGTTCTTTTTAAGAAATAAGTGGTGTATCTGAGATCTTGTTTCTCATTAATCTTGTATATAAGACGTTGAAGTATATAAGATGTGTAAGCAAAATTTATTTTATATCATTGAATACTGTCTGTATTATAATAATAATAATAATAATAATAATAGATTTTATTTATAACGCACTTTACATTTGAAAACAAATCTCAAAGTGCACATACTGAAAACATAGTTCATATTGGCTTGAATTCTGTGTTTAGCTAATTTGAATTATAAATGCTGGTATAATTATTTTAGGAGAACTTTTTTTTATTTTCTTTGTTAAAATAACTTTGTATTTATGATAGATAATGTTCATCTTGTACTTTGTAACGTGGCCCTCCAAACGTGTGGATAACAGGAATGTGAAAGTTTCCTTTCTCTGTTTTACGGTCATTTGTTTTGCAACTGACGCTTGGTATTGAAAAAAGTAATTAATCCAGGATATCAAAATGTTTGAAAATACAAAAAAAGCTATTTCGAATATGTTACATCAGAATAAAATGATATAGCTTAGTTCGCAGATCGGTGACGTCATATTCCTGCGCCTCCATGTGGACGCGGTCATCCGGGGGTAACGGGTGGACGCCGGTGAGCCTGTCAGATGAGATCTCCACAGTCGATGAGAGTTTTCTATCAGACTTGTGATCATTGATCGGCGGACGCGGCGGGACGGAGAGGACAGCAGCAGACATGTCGTACTGCAGACAGGAAGGTCTGTCTCTGCTCCTCTTTACTCAGATCAGCTCCACCACACAGCAATGTCACCGAGCCACATGCTAAAGCTAACTCTGTACACACTTTAACGTGTTTATATAGAAAGGGATTCATATACATGAGCAGCTGTGAGCAGAGCTTATCCTCAGCCATCGTCACCTAAAGGCTCTCCGTAGAGCTCATGACTGTGACCCCTCAGCTAACTTTGACAGGGCTGAGGGTCCGAGGCTGTAGACCCCTGTTCAGGACTCAGGTCAAAGCCGGTGCTAGAAGACTCCTCTGGGGTTGTTTCTATCTACACTCAACAAGCACAGCTGCTACTTTACTATGTTTCTGTATCATAGAATAAATAATAACTAAACTATTATCCTTTAATGCTTGGACTTCCTTTGTGTGTGATTGAAGGCAAAGATCGGATCATCTTTGTCACCAAGGAAGATCATGAGACACCCAGCAGCGCTGAGCTCATCGCAGAGGACCCCAACGATCCTTATGAGGAGCAGGGTGAGTGAGGAGATCATTTATAGTCAAAGGGCATTAGCCTCAACTCTTCAAATAGGTTTGTACCAGGGCTGAACAATCCTGGAGAGCAGTGCTAATTTTGTTGACTAATTATTTTCGTAATAGTTTTCGTCAACAACCTTTTTTACTGGTCAGTGACTAATAAAAACAAGTGCTCATGGACAAAAACTAAAACTAAATTAACTGACATTTTCGTCAACAAATAAAAACTAGACGAAAATGTTTAACAGAGATTTAACCCAACTAGACCTAATTTCGTCATGTAACAAGTTGGGACAGGTTAGGAATATATCCAATCACAGCTACTTTGGTTGTATGGAAAGGTTGGATGAGTTAACAGGGACATCCAATCACAACTGCCTTACCTTCATGGTGGTGGGGTAAGTTGGGGAGCGATCCAATCAGAGCTACTCTGTTTATGAATTGATATATTCATGTAGAGCAGGTTCACTGTTGTCAGTTCTGGTATTGTAACTGAGAAGGTCTGCCAGGTAGCCTGAATAAAGGTAAATGCATTTCACAGAAGTTAAATTTGTTTCTGTTAATTTATACATTCAAACTTTACTTCAATAAAGGGTGGTTGGGTGTTTCATTCTATCCAAGTGTAAAACATGACTTCAGAAATTCAAGGAAGCATAAAAAATGTCTTACACTTTACACTTCATATTTTAGTTTACTAAATTTACAGCAGATTTCATCGATCAAAATGTGAATTTCATCAACTTAAACTACACTAAAATTAAACAATTTAGATGACTAAATTATGACTAAAACTAAATGATATTTTGGGCCAAAGACTATAATTAAAACCAAATTAAATAGTGTTGTCAAAATGAACACTGCTGGAGAGGGTGGCAGACCTTTACTGCTTTGGATAAAAACTGTAGTCTGAAAATGTACATGTCATTTTAGCTATGACAGTGAGTTTTTAGTGGCCTGAATGTAAGCAGGGAAACATTTGACTGTTACAATGAAGAAAATAGCAAAAATAAATAAATACTGAGTGTTGGACATGAACACAATTGTAATAAGAGAAAAGATGTCTGCACTCTAGAAGCTGCTCCAGAGGTGTTTTATTAAAGATCACCACAGATGTGACATTTCAGGTCTTCGCCCCTCATCAGACAAGATGCCTGTCACATCACATCCTCAGTTGTGATAAAAACTCCTCAGTTATCCTCAATAAATCTTTTTGCAAATCTTTTTATCATCCCATAATAGAGCGTATTATTCGGGCCGTTCTCTTCTGCGGTTGGTTATTTCCAGCATCCTCACTGTTAGGGATGGGAATTGAAAACCAATTCTTGCTGAGAATCAATAACAAATAGCTAAAGGCATTGATATCATTAGTTTTGCTTAATAATTCCCTTATCAATTCCTTTCACTTTGGTCTGCATGCCTTATAAATCAAGGGCATCATGCTCTCATTAGAAACAGTCACCAGAAATGATAACGCACATCAAAAATGTAATCTTGACAGACAGGAGACAGAAGTGGTCAAAAATGCAGCCCATAGCAAGTTTGTTTATTACTCAAATTCGGTAGATGGAAACATACAACTGCACTACTGAGTATCCACCTAATTGAATATCAACATGAGTGATGTGTTTGGCATTGTTACCACTGAAAACTTATGCCAATTTTTGCCACATAGAAAATTCACAGGAATCATTAAGGGAATTGTTAAAGAATTGTATTGATAAGCAGAATCAATAATGGCATTGGTATCAATAACATCTTGTCAGTTCTCATCCCTACTTTCAATAAAATACGTATCCCGATGCTGAGGCCATGATACATGTAAATTCTTCAAATTGACCCTCTCTATCAACTTTCTGACAGCTTTTATTCTTATTTTGCAAGGACACAGTTTAAAGGACTCTACAACTCTAGACACTTACATTTCAGGTCCTCAAAGATCATATAAGTAATATAAATCTGTAACATGTGCTGAATCGCGTAGTTTGGCTTCTACTGCCATCTTTGAACTGCACCATAGATAACATTACCCACACCTAGTATTTAACAACAACTGTCCTAGCATATGGGAACGCATCGATTCTGTGCTGTCCATGATGATACATGTATCGGCAAGGAGTAGGTATGATATTTTTCTGTTCTGATTTTTTGAGCACATACTTTTCACTATTCACTACATTATTCTCTTCCAGCTCTTTTTTTGTCAGGCCTGCAGCACCCAATACTACTGTTTAATATTTAAAATATGATATGAATTATGACTGGCTGAAGTTACATGCTGCATATTTCTCCTAATTCCAAAATACATCTACAATGTTACTCTGCTCCCATCTTAGCAGAGAGTTCAGGTAATTTAAAGGGATGCACCAATATTATCATGCCAATAATATCATATCCATATCAGCAGATACTGGTCAAAAAAGTTAAATATTGGTATTGGAGATTTTTTTTTCTGATACTTACAGCTGATATATGTCTGCCATACATATCGGCCATATATCAGCAGTAACATCAGCAAAATACAGAAATGACCAAAATAATCCCCCTTAACATCATTGCATGAGTACATTTAAAAATCAAGAGTTTCCTTTTTTTCAAGAGTTAAATGTTGTTTCTCTTGTTTTACAACTGTTACTCAAATAGACTCACGTTGAATACAGCGAATCAGTTTTAACGAAGAAAAGATATTGTGCTCTTGATGAAAAATATTGGTATTGGTATCAGTATCCTTTCAGGGATCAGATGATGAATGAGTTCAGAAATATTGGCATATCAGATATTGACAAAAATCCAATATCATGCATCCCAAGTAATTTACAGTTTCATCTACATGCTTTAAAATGGTTGAGAGAGTGTTATATGAAATAATACAGAAATTCCAATATATAGTAAACTAGGAGTTTACATCTTAGCAGATCCTGTCTTGTTTCCTGTCTGAAGGCCTGATCCTGCCAAATGGAGACATCAACTGGAACTGCCCGTGTCTGGGCGGCATGGCAAGTGGACCTTGTGGCTCTCAGTTCAAGGAGGCCTTTTCCTGTTTCCACTACAGCAAGGAGGAGGTGAAGGGCTCCGAGTGCATCGACTACTTCCGTAGCATGCAAGAGTGTATGCAGAGGTACCCTGAGCTCTATCCTCAGGAGGAGGAACAAGAAAGCTCCCCACAGGCAGAGTCCAGCACTTCTGCTGCTGGGAGCTCTGACTCACCCACTGGAACTGACTCTGCCCCTGCCTCTGACGACACGTTATCCACAGACAACCAGACTGCCAGCTAAGAACAGCCAGGTGTCATTCAGGCTCTTGTCCTCTGAGTGAAAGCACTGCCTGCATGAATGACTCTTCTCAAGGAACTCTGAATGGTCTCTTCTCCTGTTGAAGTCTCCAAAGTGCTATTACCTACCTAGCTCTGACACTCGTGGGCTTTATTCACTGGTCACCAGAGAAGGACTCAGTGGCTGAGACCTCCATACATGTAGAAGTGTAGACTGCTGCTTTGCTTTCTGAGCTCTCAAATAATTTAATATTATGATTTAATTATGCTGTTTAAAGCTGTTTGTCCCAGGGACATTAGCCCATAAACTTTATATGCAATTAGAAATCAATTAGCTGTGTGTTTGTGTCAATCAAAAGAGCTGCTTCTTAGCATTCATTACATGTGTTGTCCTGTGTGTTTCACTGGTCAAGCATGTCACTTGCACTGAGGATTATAACAATAGAAAAGAAAATGAAGAAATGATCACCTCTTCGACTGATATACCTCCACTCTGGACAGTTTTTCACAAACTGACATTGAAGTTAGTCCCTTTGCTTTCCATCACTTAAGGGACCAAAAAGTCACGTACTTGTTCAGAAAACATGGCAACAACTCAGCTTCCACTCAGTGCACATTAATGATGTCTACACAGATGTTGACTGTTTGTTGAATTCATGTGAAACCTTTTAGACGTGCATCTGCATCCATTGCCATATGAACAATGGTCATCCCTTGTAAGAACTGACACCATCTCACCTAAACTTGGTGGCATAATTGGTTTTGTCATCTAAAACTGTTAAGAAGCTTCAGTTTGAATCTGTGTATGCCATAAAATGTCATTCAGGCCTTAATAGACTTAAGGAATTCTTGTCAAACATACAGATTAAAATGATTAACAAACAATTTACACATCCTGTTTCTTTTGTACCACTTCATTTTAGAGACTGGGATGGGAATTAAGAAAGAGTTAAATCAGTGCAGAACCTCTAATGGCATTGGTTCCAATTACATCTTATCCTATCCCATCCCAACTAAAGTCAAAGCACACACACTGTAGTGAGGCTGTGATTATTCTTCAGTTTCATGTGAGCTTTAGTCAAAATATGTTTCTAAGATAATATTTACATAAAGACAATGACAGTAAGACAACAGTCTCCATATTTTTCCTGAGTTACATTTTGTTTGATATAAAAGGAGATACAAAATGTTTAAAATAAAGCTGTACCTACACTTTTCAATTATTTTTTTTGTAGTATAGCCTGTAGATGTACTGTACTGTATGAAAACTGGGCCTATAACATCCCCCTTACAGCCATTTTATTCATCATGACTCCTCAGTTATCATGTTTGCCTTCATTTTTAAAGCTACAACTCCATGTTGAGTATCTTTCCTTCAAAAATTTAACAAAACTGAACTTGGGTCTGTCTCCTGGATATTTTTTCAGTTCCTTTTCTGATTTGTCCATTCACTCACTCATGTCAGTTTTAAATTCCCTGAAGCATGTCCTCCATCTTATGAGTATAAAGTTCATGGGCATCCGTTCCTCAGGCCCTCTGACAGAAGCAGACCGAGTCTGGGTGTCCATGGGACCACCACACTCTGCATGGTGACCAGCAGACGACCTGTCCCGGGCTCTTCTGGGCCTGCCAGAAGGTACTCCATACCTGGTGAGAAGGGATGATGCTTTGAGTAAGTTCCAGCTGGGAGACTGTTACATACCCATTCATTATGTTACAACTCATTCATGTCTATGCCTTTATCCTGCTCCTTGTCTTTCTGCTAGACGATCATCTGATAATTGGTGTTTACTCTTAAGAGTTAAGCCAACCTGATCTTTCATTGTGCTGTGGTAATATTTAAAAATCTGTTCTCCTCTCTTCTGCAGTCAGTCTGGTGTTTCTGTTACCCCTTTCACACTGGCCAAAAAACCCGTTTAAACCCAGTAACAATCGGCTCCTGTTGGCAGTTTGAAAGGGTCTAACTGGCATTTCGACCCGGGTCGCCTGACCCTGCAAGTGACACAGGTTTTTATCGGCTTGTCTCCGATCGGCTTCAGTGAGAACATCACACCCAGGTCAACCTGCTAATTTACAGATGACATCGGCGTAACGTGCCCACGGCATAATATCGTGCCCGTCCCCTCCGTCTGTAACCTACGTGACTCAGTCACTCAGTCTGCGCCGAGTTTGTACATTTTTAAAGAGGGACGAAAGTACAAAGTACAGAAAACAGTTAACGACTTTCATGCTCCTTTCCATTGTTTACATGGTGGTGTTTCGGCACGCTGATGACATAAGCTTGACACACCAGGGGAAAAAAAAACTGCCATGCAGCTTATCTGTTGGCGATAAGACCCGGGTCTGCTGGCAGTGGGAAAGGAGTCACTTGCCGATTGTTGGCGGGTTAACCCGCTTTGACCTGCTAATTTTAGTGTGAAAGCGGTATATATGATCACTGTGACCGTCCCCCACTCCAGGCATCATTAATTCACTTCATCAGTGTCCAGGTCTAGTCTGTTCCTCAGCTCATCCTGCATCCTTCCTTCTTGAGCATCAGTGTATACACTCCATAAAGCTGGGTATACAATCCTGCTGTTGGCCTCACAACCCCTTTAAGTACACAGTGACATTACAATATGGTGCCTTGTAGCCAAAGACTTTGCACATATCACTTTACTGCAAGCGTGTAGTAAATCATGGTTCACTTATACTTTTATGTCTTTTGTCTCTTACAAGTGGTTTGATTTGGTTGGTACACAATTATTTGCATTTCCACTGTCAGAAGATGGGAAGGTCCATAGGGGTCTATTTTTTGGCACCCTTTAGTCGAGGAACCAACTGGTCCCATCTGACCTTACAGAGTGGCGCTGGACACAGTGCTGTCTACCAGGTGAGGATAAGGTTGGCTTTAGAAACACAAGATCAGGGTTACGCTACAAATTGTACTGAACCAACCTGGACTGCTTGGTGGAAATGCACCGTAATTCATTCAAAACCAAACCCATCTTCAGGTGTTCATTTTTTGAGTCAGTGTTTGAGAAACAAAATCACAGATGATGTAAATCTCAACACTTCTTTAAAGAAGATTTTCATTCTTAACATTCATCTGTATGAACGTAACAAGTTTCATTCTTCTTAGTTTTTGTTGCTGGTCTTACCTGGGTTCAAAATTGGACATGTGCAGCCACGGCTGGTCCAAGACAGAGGATAGATGCTGATGGTCCTAAAATTGAGTGCCACTTGGCCTGACTGAAGGACCTTGCGGACTTTAACCTGCACCTCTGCATGGCTGCCTTTGTCGTGAGCAGACAACACACTGGCCTTGATCACTGTCATTTAGTTATACAGAAAATTGAAGCATCAAGAAAATGTACAGACAAGAGTTTATTTATGACAATAACAGAAGTAAAAAAAATATATTTTATTACTCACTGTAATCATGTTTGGTCTTACAGAGCTCAGACACACTTCTCAGCTTTTTCTCCTTACAGCTACACTTTCCTGCAGACAAACATGAAGCTGATGTTCTGGACTGATCAGGCCTAAGGGTCTACAACCCTTTAATGAGGCTTGCCACTAATATCTTTTATTTATTTTGACCACACAACTTATTAAAAAAAAATTAAAGAAATTTTGACCTTCAAAAGAGAAAATATCATTGAACAAAGAGACAGGAGAGTGTGTTATAACACTACATCATTACAGAAGTCCTTGATGGACATTACTGCATACATTTTTAATCCTCCATTTTATGTTATAACAAGCACATTTTGTTATGTACAGTATGTCTGCTCAGGGCTTCTGTACTTCTCTCTGGCACACGTTTGAGACCCAAATGAAAACATTTTGCAGCCCTTTAAGAGGTCCCAAAACAGCATTTGAGATTCAGTGTTCCTACTTTCTGTAACAACACTATGTGAAAGACTACGAATTCACATTATAAGGCTCAGCTATGAAGATTAACATTCAGTGATGGTATCCACAGGCTAACTATACTTGGTTAAAACCTTTGGAGACTTTCCACCAGACATTTAAAACTAAAAAAGACATACCATCAGACTGAGAGAGATTACACATCTAAAGTTTAATTAAATCATTAAGAGTTAAGCAAAAAAAAAAAAAGAAACAAAAATATATATATCAGTGAACAACAAGAAAGAATTTGCTTATAAACTCACCTGTATAGTGCAGAGCTGATACTGCAAGCTCCTTTGTCCACTGTGCTCCCTCCTCTATTGTGAAGATGTTATCCAAATCAGGGACTTTTCCACCAATAGGAACATTGAACACCTGATTGTTTGAGTGGCTGTGTAAGTAAAATTGAACATTCAGGGTCAAGTTTCTTTGTTAACAAAAGCAAGTAACTTACAGAAACTACAAAGAAAATAGCATCAAATTAAAAACAAGGCTTTTCTAAAAAATCAATTGCTGACTTGGACTGATCTTTGTGTTTACAAAGCTAACTCAGATAAAATTCCAGACAAGATGTTAAGGGATTTGAAACAAGCATACTTAATGGTACAAAGCATATTCTTACAGTTAATCTCAGGCACAGAAGTTGAAATGCATCGTGTTACTATATTTAAAAGGGTATCTTTTCTTATAATGGCTTGAGGTCCTTCTCTGAACAGTTTATGATGTAGAGACAAAAACATGAAGATAAAACTAACATCAAAGCTGAGACATTTCCCAAAATGAAAACCCAACAAACAATTCAACACTAACAACCAATAAAAGATCAACTGTAAGTGAAAACACAATCATCACAAGATTAAATTCTAACAACATAAAAATCTAAACTATGATATCCGATCTGCTCACCTTTCCAGACACTGCCCAGATGTTGAATCACAGCTGTGAGGACAGGCACACGGTTTGCAGCCATCCTCTCCAAAACCCCAGTAACCAGGCAGGCAGTGGCCGCAGCTTATGCCCCCTACCCCAGACTTACAGTGGCACTGACCACTTCTGGGGTGGCACCATGGTGCCTGCTCTGCAGTGTGAGGGAGCAAGGTGCCCTGTGGGTCACACCAGCAGCCTGAAAAACAGACACAACACACTTCAGCCCACTATGTCTTCTTGGTATGACCCTTTTTCTTTTGCTACATTTTGTCAATTATTTGGCTCATCTTTTGAAACAGTTTTAACAATCAAATACAAACCATAAGTGTGATTGCAACATCTCAATTAAAACATCAAAATCTACCATATGATTTTGTAAAAGGTGATAAGTCACCAAAAACATTCAACTTTTTGTAATTAATTAAAAGTTGTTTTGTTTTCCTTTGAGCCAAACTGGTCAAACTGCACTGTATAAATATAATTAACACTGAAATGAAAGAAAAATTAGAATTAATCTTAAAAGAAAAAAAATCCCATAAGCAGCATCAGCAGATAGGTACACTGTGGTCATAAAGGATGGACGTGTTCAGCAACAATGCTCACATAGCTGTGATGTTAAAACTATGCAAAATTGTTACAAAGGGGCCCAAAGTGCACCAAGAAAATCTTGCCCACACCAGCACACTACTCATGGATCCATGTTTTTAAAGTCAAATTCTGACCCTCCATCTGAATACCACAGTATCAGACCAGGCAACATTTTTCAACCATTCCAATCATTTAATCATTTGATTTTGGTGACCCTGTGCAAATTGTAACCTCATTTCCTGTTTTCAGCTGTTGCTGAAGCCTATCTGCTACACAACTGAATTTGTTGTCCCTTCAGAAATGGCCCTCTTAATACCTTGGTTGTTACGGGTGGTTATGTGAGTTACTGTTGCCTTTCTATCATCTCAAACCACTCTGGCCATTCCGACCTTCTGCATCAACAAAGCATTTTTGCCCAGAAAATTGCACTCGCTGGATATTTTCTCTTCTTTGGAACATTCTCTGTAAACCCTAGGGATGGTTGTGTGTTAAAATCCCAGTAGATAAGCAGTTTTTGAAACACTCGGACCAGCCTATCTGACACTACCAACCATGCTATGTTCTGTGGTGCTCGATTTGAACTTCAGTGGGTCGACTACATGCCTAAATGCCCTGAGTTGCAGCCATGTAAATGTCTGATAAGTTTCCCGTGTAAATGAGCTGTTGAACTAGTGTACCTAATGAAGTGGCCAGTGAGTTTATAAAAGACATATTTTGAAGATATGTCTACCTCCATGACAAGATGCAATGATAACTGTAGACAACATTGTAACAACTTTGATAAAAAAAGAAAAAAAAAAGTATATGTACATATACATATATATATGTATACATATATATATGTATACATATATATATGTATACATATATATATATATATATATATATATATATATATATATATATATATATATATATATATATATATATATATATATATATATATATATATATATATATATATATATATATATATATATATATATACATACATATACATATATATGTGTGTGTGTATATATATATATATATATATATATATATATATATATATATATACACACATACATACATACATACATACATACATACATATATATATTTATATATATATATATATATATCAACCAATATGACTGACATGATGATTAAACAGTTTTTAATTTTGTAGCACTGGCCAAGATTGTAAAATTAGCTAAGAATGAAATCTTCAGGTCTGATCAGTGAATCATGTTCTAGTTATTTTTAGCAGATTTGTAGGGAACTGTATCTTCCCTTCAGCATAAATCTGTCTAAACAATTCAATTGCCTTAAACAAGGAGTATTCTGATCAGTTGTAAATACCAAACTAATTACTCAGAGGTTTGGGTTTAGTGTCTAAAAACGGCTTTACTCATTTGAGAATGAGCCAAAGTGAAAAAAAACAGTAAATAAAGACTTTAGTGTCAGCAGATGGAGCTTTAAGACTCTGTGGTTTTGTTTGATTTTAACCACAAACCTCCCAGAAGGTTTGATTTATTCCATAAAAAAATCTATTGAATTAATTTAAAACTGCTTTCATTGGTTTTTCTGATTGGTTCAAAGCACTTCAGCCGACCCTTGTCTCTTACGCATGCAGGCATGTGGGGAGTTGAGCGGCAGTGATGGATGTCGGTAGTAGCCGTGGCGACAGCGTTGGCACCTGCGCCCTGCAGTGTTGTGTTTGCAGTCATCACAAATCCCACCACTGGTGCCGCCAGAGGAGATCCAGGCCCGCTGAGAGAAGTGACAGCTGTCTGCGTGACTGTGGCACTGACACACTGACGCCACAGCGAGTTGTGATGACGGAGTCACAGTTAGAAGGTGAGCAAGTAAAGGAGAGAGAAGAAGAAAGTGTTTTGTTTCAAGTAAATATCATCAAACATTAATATTATACAGTATAATTATATATTATTTTATTTTACTATGTTGATATGTTTTGAACAAGTTAATATGAAAGGCAAAATTGCTTAATAACATTTATTCTAAATCCATCAAGCCATTAGTTAGTATAAAATAGGAGAAAAAATGATGCCAGGCCTTCTGTTGAGTAAAAAGACTGATTTCAGGTAAAAACATTATGACTGATGTGCTAATTGACCACAAACTAGTCTGTTTTAAAAGTTTGCTCTAAACACAGACTTTAATGTGACTGTTTATTGAGCACCTTTTTAATCAAGAAACATCATATATTGCTTAAACATGCTTCATAACACAGCAACTAAACAGAGTTTGTAATCACACAGTACAGGGAAATGTATCATTTTAGGTGACTGAAAACTGCAGACAAATTCCTACACATTGTCCCAACAGCATGAATATGTTTGAAACACGAGTAAAAGCGAGGGAAATTGTCAGTTACAACCACTTTGAAATTTTGCCTATTTGTTTGATTCAAACCACTCTTTGTGTTTTTGAAAAATTTGACAAAAGGTCTTTTATTTTTTTACTTTTTGATTCAAATAATGAAGATTTTATCATTTTGAAACTCATGGTGTATAAAGAATATCAAAACTATAATAAGCTAATCATATAGAAATGTTGCTTATGCAGTTGTTCAAATTAAATGGTCAAAAGAGTTCGTCTGCATCTTTTGACAATTAAAAACAAAAAATACCCATTATTCAGTGTTTAGGTCTATTGTTCTTGTTCCTATGGTGTCAAGCAGGTATCACTATCAGAGATGCACAATATTATTGGTATTTGTATCAGTAGAAGCTTAGGAAAGTTAAATAATGTTATCTGCAGATATAAACATTTCTGCCAATATCAACCGCAGATGTATTGGCCATGCATATCCCTTATGTCAGCTAAATAAGTATCAGGATGTATGAATGTATCGTGATGCATCACTTTATCATCACTGAATGTCTACATTCTAAATTTAACAGTAAGTAACATTTTTAGAGAATGAAACTTTGTTTTTACTGTTTAATATTTGTGTCTGACACTAATTAACTGTCACAGTTCATTTTAATTAAGTAGAGACTACATTCTTTTAACCAAAAATTATTGGTTTTGGTACCAGCAATAATGACTTCAGAAATATCTGATATCGAAAAATCCAGTATCCCAAATCAATATCTTTTTACTTTAATTAAGATCATATCAAAGTTTTTATTTCCTATATTGTGACCACCATTTCCCATTTCTTATAAGAAAAAGAAACTAGATTACTGCTTTTCTATTAAAAAGAAATCTAATTAACTATAGGCTTGAAGAGATTGCAATTCCAAACAAGTTTACTGCCTCCCGTTCTCAACTAATGCTTAAAATTAAGAGCAGAAGGAATTTTGGTCTTTATTTTAATTGAAATTACAAAGCTTCTGAGATGACTGTCATTGTGATCAGTGCGTACAGATTTTTAAAATTCTGATTAATTAATAAAACATGAAATTGATTGTTTTGATGAGATATATTTTGAGTTTAAACATTCAACTAAATAGTTGATGATGGCATGACTTTTGGTCCATAATAGTCGACTGTGATAATAGTTCCATTATTCTCATTTTATTTTACAGCTAAGATCAATATACTCTGCAGTCACTTACTCTGACAGGGGTTTGATTCCCTGCTGCTGCCGTTTGCGGGTCTCCAGGGTTGATCATTGTAGAGCGGTGCACACTTCTCACAGTGATCTCCAGCCGTGTTGTGAATGCATAGACACCTACCGAACACCTGGAAGACACATCTGGAGCTGCTCAGTTGCTTCACCTTCATCAGACCTTACAGCTGTCTGCAGACAGCCATAAAATACATCCACATAGGTGGTGTCCAGAATAAGTCAAGCTATTTAAAGCTCTTTAATAGGAGATTTTTCCAGTAGTACGAACATTAGACATCAGGACCTGAACTGCCGACCTGTTCCATACAAGACTGTAAGAGAAAGCAGGCAGATGTGGAAACTGACGCACACTTTCAGAGTTTCTGACCGACTGTTATTCATTCACTATGGCATGCATTCACACATGGTGGTGAAATGCTGCCAGCACAAGAGGGTATGCTCGTTATTTATGCCTTGTGGTCTGTGTTCAGATTGTATTTGCATAACATACACCTTAAATATGTTTTTGTAATTACACTCTGACACTCAACTTCTGCTGTTTGACTTGAGGTAGTAAAGATAATAATTACAATTAGAGAAATGGAAGAAGCTATAGGCACCGCTAGCTCCTTTCACATTATGCCATATACCTACTCTGCTAGTGGTTTGCATGCCAGAATGTTCTTACACCAACAAAGGCAATAATTAGTACAAGCCAATACAGGCCCGGCATATAGTTAAATACAGCCTGCAAAGTAGTTTTATATATCTATCATCAATGGCCCTCCGTAAAATAGCACTCCCACCACTCATACTGCAAATTCCACAATGCACTGCAACAGCTGCCATGCAGATCAAGATCTGTGCAGTAACTCCTCTTCCCATTGCTTTAATATCACACTGATCAGTGGTCAGTGGATGAATGCATTGGTCACTGCTGTAACAGTGACTTTTAAGCTTGCCCGAAAATAAAAATGCTCTTAAAATTTCAAAACACAATCAGTTTTAGACTGTTCAATAAATGTTGATCCCGTTTAGCCCATATCAAAGCCCATGTTTTAAATTTTTGCATCTTCTATGATTGAGTTTGACACCCCTGCTTTAATTTTTGAAGAAAGAAACAATACTAACAATAAGTAGAAGAAATATGTAGCTGTCTGGCAAAAACCTCTTATCTCTTAATTATTACTTTTCAGTAAATGAAAAAGTGCGACTGAATGAATAAATATTGTTATTTTTAATTAAAATGAAAATGAAATAAAAAGAGGTTTCAGCCTAAAGGTGAAAAATGAATAGATTTGCTTTATGTTATTTTGTATACTATTACTTTACTTATATTATTCAATAATGTAACCTAATCATTGGATGGATTGTAGTCATTATCATGTTTTTTTTTTAATTTAGCTTAAAAAAATCAATTAATAAATTAATATTGCAGTACAACAATCTTACACACATGGAGCACTGTTTTACATATCCATTAGATATATTCAGTGAGCATCTTGAATACACCTTGTAGACCATGTTTTGAGATGGGAAGACCTTTAAAAACATAAAGCCTGGGGGGTTGTTTGGGGTATTTTTTTTCCATCTGTTTCATCACTGGCCTATCAAATCAACAAAAGAAATGTAGTACACTATGCGAGCAGTGCTGCCAAGGGGTAAGCCACAGTATAGACCTAGTTCATGAATCAAACTCTTGCCAAAACCAGTCAAGAAAATAGCTTGAAAATTGTTTTTTATTTTATTTTTTATTATTATTTTTTTGTATCAAGACAAGCTTCCTTTTGAATTCTGTGCTCTTCTTTTAAATCATAAATGATGTCCACTTCAGCTCCACCCATGCTAATCTCTTCACAGGCTGCAAATGTTAAGTCTGAAAGTTGATTGTGGCTCCCCACACAGCTGAACCTCGCCTAAAACCTCATGTTAATTTGTTTAGGGCCAGTTCTGGGTATACTCTGTGAGGATACAAATTAAGGGAGTGTTCTTTGTATACCTGGATATGTCCCATGCTGTGTCACTGCTAACACACAAAAAAGTCACTCACCATGTTACTGTGCCATCCTGTGTCTGTGCTGCTGTTGAATGATACACAGTGCTCAGCATGTCCATGGCACAAACAGGTTCCTCTGGCCAGTAAAGAATAAATAGCATAAGGTACTGAAGCTGAGCTCTCAGTGCTGGATGTAGGGGTCAAAGTTTGGGCTGTGGGGCCGATCTGCTCCTCAGGGGGATTTACGAGAGCAGGGCAGCTTTGAGGTTTGAGCAGCCTGATGCGAAGGTTTGTGATGGTGAGGTGGGCGAGTACTCCCGGACTGTAAGGATCCAGTGTCCTCCCACTAATGGGGTCAAGTGTGCGGATTATGACCTGAGTGGGGATACAGAGCACAATTAAGCACTGATTCAAAATATGTAAGGTTGCACAATTGCAGATTTTTGCCAATGTACTGATATTACCAAACTTATTTTGGCTGATAATCATAAACTTTTTATAGCCGATAAACTTTTTATATTGTAAAGAACACAAAGTCTCTCCTGTTCAAGCAGTGACGGGCTCCTCTTATTTGATCTAGAAGTAGGCATACATTCAGACAAACTTTTCTTCACAATATTCAAAGTATTCAATTTTTTTGTGATATATTTGCAGTAAATATTGATTGAAAGTTTCACAATGTCAGAGACTCATAATAAGCTTTTGAAGCCACTATCTACCAATATGGATAATATAAATCATCTCTTACAATGTTATTTGATGTCCTCATTTAACTGCCCTTCCTGAACATTCTCTTACCTCCCCTCTGCTGCAGGGAGAAGCACCGGTATAACGGGATGTGCACAAAGATCCTGGCTGAGAGTAATCATCAGGTAAACCAAACTCCAAACTACAATTGTATGCAAAGAGCTTCAGAGCTTCCCAGGTCCTTCCAAAGTCAGCTGAACGTTCAATGGCCATAGTGGCAGGCCGAGGGGACTTGAACACCAAAACCACATGGGACAGATAGAACTGTGTTTCCAGGTCCAACTGGATCTCGTCCTGCTGCTCCTCAGTACCTGAGGCTGATGCCCACCAGGTGTCTGGATGCAGGAAAGGGTCATCAGTCATGCGAGCAGATGAGTGGGTGTTGTCAGGGCAGAGGTGGGGGGTAGCAGGAGGATGGGGACAAAGGTGGTGGAGAGAGCTGATCCCACAGCAGCCTGAGAGGGTGAAGAGAGTCCTGCCAGTTGCCAGGTTCCCGATGGGTGGACTACAGGCCTGATCAACACATCTGGAAACTGACAGAGGAAGGAAGACATTCGATATAGAGGTTAATAACAATAACAACTAGCAAATGACAAAAACAACAGTGAAAGAAACTTTTTCATTAACTGAAACTGACATAAGAATTGAGCTTTTCAACAAGAAAAACAAAATAAAAACAAAATAACAACATGAGACTGTAGAGAGAATTTGCAAATCTAGTTCCCAAACTTTTGTCTTTACATGCATACTGAGTGTTACACCAGGCTCATCAGTGCCCCAGATCCCCTCATTATGAAAAAAATCCCACCTCTCTTTTTTTGCTTGCTCCAACTATCAGAAAATGTGTGCTCAAACAGGCCATTTGAAAACATCCCCCTAATGGCATCATCAAGGGATATGCTGCCTCCTACAAATGGAAGTCATTCACTAAATCTGGTGTTGCTAAGACAATTTAACCCACAGCTGGCTCCAGTTGAAGCATTTCCTACAGCTGAACAGTTTTTTTCTTGCCCCTGTAAATTTTGTGGCAAACTGCTCAACCCATGGTGAATGCATGTTGGATTTGGAATTTAAATTCATTCATCTCTCTCTCTCTCTCTCTCTCTCTCTCACTATACATACATACATATATGTATATGTATATATATATATATATATATATATATATATATATATATATATATATATATATGCTGCTCGTCTTAAACGAAAACATGATCATGTCACTCCTATTCTGGCGTCCCTCCATTGGCTTCCCGTTCATTTTAGAATTCATTTTAAAATTTTACTGTTTGTTTTTAAATCGTTAAACGGATCAGCACCTCAGTACATCTCTGACCTCTTAAATGTTTACACCCCCCCATGTTCCTTGAGGTCTACTGATCAGCTTCATCTCATAGTCCACAAAACTCCTTTAAAAGCCTGAGGTGACCGAGCTTTCTTGGCTGTGGCTCCCAAACTGTGGAATGATTTGCCACTTGAGATCAAAACATTCTCCACCATCCCTACTTTTAAGTCACGTCTTAAAACTCATTTTTATTCCTTGGCTTTTAGTTCAGCATGAGAATTGTGCGATCTCTGTCCTTTTATGTCTTTTATGGTCCTAATCCCTGTGTTTTTTATCGCTTGTATTTCTTTTATGTTTTTGTGTTTCTGTTTTTACTTCTGCAGTGTTTGTTCCCTTGATTTTTCTGTGCAGCACTTTGGTAAACCTGAATACATACATATATATATATATATATATATATATATATATATATATATATATATATATATATATATATATATATATATATATATACATATATATATATTCACATATATGTATATATAAAATGAAGATTATGGCATTCACTTAATCTTTTTTAAAGTGCCTTGAGATAACATTTGTTATGATATAGCGCTATGCAAATAAAAATGTATTGATCAATAAATTGATTGATTAATAAAGCATGTCTATGCATCTACAGTAAGCATTAGAGCACAGTGCTGGAAAGCTGAAACCACATCCACTGGCGGGTGTGGTCAGGTACAGACCAGAATCATCTACATTAAAACAGTCTGTTTTGTGCAGGGATTAAACAGATGAGTTTATTGGCATGCAATATCAGAGTGAACTTTTGGACTTCAAAATATGCTCTGCGGGCATTTCAGACTCATGCACACTTACTAAAAAAGAATGAAATATGGGTTCTTATTGAAAAAAGAAACCCACGGGATTAATAAATCTTTTAAAAATTTATTGATAAACTCAGTATTTCTACCAAAAAAGAACCCAGACTAATAAATCAGTACAAAAAAGCTCATCAAAACTTTACTTCGACCAAAAACAGAATCAAAACAAAGTCAAAATTACTGAGAAATCCGAACTTTTCTAACTGTGGGATGAATTATTATTGTCTAGATAATAGAGGTATATTAAATAAGTCTTTTTTGAATTACACTTATGCAAAAAATATCTTCAGCAGGTAATATCTAGCCCTAGTATCATGGACCAGTCTGGCCCTGTTTGTTCTGTTTGTCATGAATATTTAATGACATGGCCTTTTAGCCACTGCTGCAGGACAGAACTGATACTCTCAGGTTACATGTAATGTAAGGGCTGCCAAGCTATCACATTTAATCATAACAAGGTGATGTTATGACTTTTGGGCAGCAAAGAAGAAATTAAATCCTTAAACTGAAAAAAACATGTTGATGTCACACATGTCATAGACCTGTAACAGATGAGTCACTGAGAGTCAGAAATGGCCACTATTACACGTCCTGCAGTAAAGCTCTTATGGTCCTTGGTCATGGATAATGTTCAGTTGAAAAGGACTGTTGTACTGTTCACAAAGTGACAGAAGTTTCCTTCAAGATATTACAGAATCTGTCTTGTGTTGAAAAGTAAGATTAACTGATTGCTATATTTTATGTCAAAAAGAGAGGGAAAGTCCTTCTCCATTTTCAACTACATTTCAACTTAAAGGTATAGTTTAATATTTTTGATTGTGATTCATTTGAGGTCCTGTTCAATAATAAAATACATTATCCAACCTAATTTTTATCAGCATGGACATTAGCTATAAATTGCTGCAGATGGGGCCAAGAGCTCAAGAAATTTGCCGAATTTTGGGTAAAACATTCTAACAATCTTACACTGGGGTGCCTGCACACTGTATTGAACACATTTACAATGTGTTACCTTTCCACTTGTAAGCCCCTTTCATTCAGTACTACTTGGGTACACTACATAGCCTTTGTATCCTCCAACCGGGAGCAAAGGAGTATCAACACAATGGGGCCTGTGAACATAAAAGAATAAATTGTAAATGTGTCTAGTGCTGTGAAGAGTCACCTCATCACAGTGTTTTTTTTTAGTTTGTTCTTAACCAAAATTCCATATATCACACAGAGGTCTTGGCCCCATCTGCAACAATATATATAGTTGATCAGAATCACTGTTGCTAATAAATGATCTATTGAAGGGAGCCTCATACATCCGCATATCAAAAATACTGAACTACCACTTTAATTATTGACAGATGGTGATGACTGTATGAATGGAAAAAATATACCAATGGGCAGGTTAAGGTATCTGATTTTATGCTATAATTTGGTTCAAGTGGGTTGTTGTTTAATCTAAATTCATATAATTCAAGGGTTAATTTTCTGGAAAAAAAAAAATCACATCCAGTAATCAAAATGAACCACCCCTAAATTGTGCTTTTATCACTTTATTCTTCATCTTAAAGACCTTCAAAACAACTTGTGAATTGTGGAAACTGACCCCCTTGTATGGCTTGCTCAAAGTTCAAATTGTATCTTTTACGCAGTGTAAGAAAATGGCTATAACTCGTACTGTCATAACCTTTGGGTGTAAAAATATAATGCAAAGTTGAGACCCTGTAAATGGCTTTAAACGATTAGCTTAACTAAAAGAGGGAACAAAAATGTTATGTTTAAGACAGTGTCACTGTTTCAGATGGCCAACATCCATGAGGATGATGATGTTGATGCTCACCTGCCTCGCTCCTCGTCACAACCAAAAGCATCCAACAAAGAGCTGCCAGCATTCGATGTCGACCTATCCCAAGCATGCTAAACACTTTCATTCTTGTTTCTTTTTGTACAACAAGCATGATGTGATACATGTCCTCCCAGCAAAGATGAGTTTTGACATTATGAGCAGCCTGTCATCGGGAGAAAAGCGTATCCCTGCCGATTACGCACTGCGCAAAGCGCTCAGAAGAATTCAGCCGTATTTTTCCCCGATATCCTGCTTGAATTGATCTATTTTGCAAAAAAGAAAAAAACAAAAACAACAACAAAAAAACAAAAAAACAAATTCGTATTAAGTTTAAAGCATCCTTAGGAACAGCAATTTATCCTTTGAAGTCTCATGTGGTTCAATGCAGCAAAAACGTGGATCTTAACATGACCCAAAACTGAATGCTCCACATGTAGCTAAAGTTAGATAAGCATTTCCATTTGAGATATATTTCCCCATCCAATTTTAGGCAGAACAGTGTCCATGACTGGAACCCAACCAATAAATCATATTTCCTTAAACAAATGAAATCCTTCTCAGTCGCGTCTCAGCCTGCTCTGCTCTTCATGGAGTCTTAACGCAGAGGTAAGAGTGTGCGCTCTATTTATCCAATGTCCTTCCCAACGGTACACACGCACACACACACCCACGAGGACGTCATTTTCACTCACTGCACTCAGCCAAAACTACCATGGATCGAGATGATTCATTTTTCTTCCACTCTTGCCAACTTTCATCCATCACGCTTCTGTGAAGGATCGTGCGCAAAAGGGGACAGCCGTGCAACCTGCGCGCGCTGTGACCGCATTTAACGAGAAGCAGCCGCAGAGCAGAGCGCATAGCAGCTAAACCAGGTCCCTCCACTAACCTGGGCCTCGTAATAAGGCTGGGAAATTAGTTTATCTGCCTCTGCCCTCCTGTTTTTCAGCTGCAGTCATTCCAAGTTACAGGTCCCTTTGAAGTCTAGCAGGAGGAAACCTGAGGAGGGAGACAAAAATAGTCCTCAGCGCGGTTATTTGCAGCTTGATGGCGCATTGTGGCACAAAGAGGACCTGACAGCATGGAGTTTCATGCAAATGACTTGGACAAGAAAAGCGGTCTTTATCCCATCTGTCTGCCTGCCATACAGACTTCTCTGCCAGTCTCCGCTATGACACCAGATAATAAACACATGCTTTGGCACGTGCCAGCCCTTTTTCTTCAAACCCTTTTTGACCACACACGTCAGGAAATCTCGGCCTCTGGCTGAGCCTGATGTCTTTTCCTGCTCTGGCACACACACTCTTTGAGTTTGAGGAATAAACACCAGATCTCCTCAGTTTTATGGCTCAGCATCAAATAGTGGGGACGCAGAAAATTGGAAGAGACACACAGAGTGAGATCTGTTTCAGTGACTGTCTGTAATAAGTTACAAATTGTTTGCAGATATTTCAGCGTGCTTTTCCCCTCAGAGTGGATAACAGAACAACCACCGAGAACACACATTAATGACAATAAGTATTATTTGTGTGTTGAATGGCCCAATAAACAATTATTGTCCCAGTCTTTAATCCATAATGATATGGAGTTTTTAACATTGTCCCAGGGTATGCAATCGCCTGGTACCTTAAAATCAAAGTCTGTGTAGGTATATTGAAAGATAGGTTTAACTTCCTTTAGCTCTTCTCTTGTCTTGAAACTACACAGACTTTTCACACTACAGATAACTCTTATCCATCACACCATGTGAGCACTTACGGTGAAGGCTGCCAAGCAAAGTGTCCACTGGCCCAAGCAGATCACATTCAAACACATTTACACACCACCGACCCAGCAAATAGGAGAAAAAATGAGGTTAAGTGTCTCACCTGAGGACTCACCAACACATCACTGCAGAGACTGGGGATCAAACTCCTGTCTGTTAAACCAATCAATGACAACCAGCTCAACCACTGATCCATGGTCACCACACACACTTTAATCAGGACATTTACTTTAAATAAAAGTTTGCATATTTTGCTTCATTTCAATAAGTTTGTTTTGGTCACAGATGTCCAAAAACAATTTAATTAGTTGTTGGAAAATCTGTTCAGATTTTGGAAATTGACAAAAAGCCTTCTGTTTCAGCCCTGCTCAGAACAGGCTGTTTTTGTAAGTCCTTATTAGCTGTGTCTGGCCATGCTCCCATGAAGAAGTTTATGTGGCTTCAGCACTGTGCTCCAATGTTTACTGTGGCTGCACAAACATGACTTGACATTGTGCCTTCAGCAACAGCTGACTGTGAACTAAGCAAACAGCTGGCTTGGGGATTGTCTCCAATCCAGGGGAGACAGCAAGTCCCCTAATGACATCATTAAGGGAGCATTTTCAAAGGGCCTGTATAAGAACTGATTTGCTGAAAGGTGGAGCAAGCAGTAATGAAAAAGGAGGGACTTTTCTCATGATGATGGAGTTTGTGGACAGGGTATGGACACATATTTTTTTATTAAACCTTTTGCAAGTATAATTTTCACATCCATCCAACCATTATCTATTCTCCTTATCCGATTCAGGGTCAAAGGGGGCTGTAACCCATCCCAGCTGACACTGGGTGGGAGTTTGGTTACATTCTGGACCAGTCACTAGCCCTTTGTGCAGTTGGCTTTGATTGGAAGTATCATTGTTACATTATAATGATCGATTTGTCACTTCTTTACTGAAAGTAAGAAACTGAAGTGTCAAGATACACAATATGTCACACAAAAGAGTACGCCGGCAATGCAGGAGAAAGAAATAATGAGGAAGTTGAGGGTTTTTTTTGTTTGTTTTGTACTGTGCTAAAATCTTAAAAGCCCAGAATGATGATAATATGCATTTTGCAGAATAAGGTCAAATGAAAAGAATTGAGTAAAACTGTCTTACCAATTACATTTTTTTAAATGTGCTATTCCAAATTAATTCTTGATATCTGAATTAGATTCTCAAGTTTCTCAGCTTTTCATCTTCCATTCAAAATGTACGTTATTTAAACATTGTCCTTTATGTTTAACTCAATTTTTCTTGAGCTGCATGAAGACAAAAAAATCCCTCTCCCAGTTTTTAACATAGCTCATGCCTGACCCCGATACTCCTCCTTAAAATCATGAATGGCCATTCAGCCTTATAATATCAAGATGGGAATTTTGGTCTATATCTCCCAACCCTACTGCAAAGACAGGCAGACTTCAGCCTTTCAGTTGAGTCGTTGAGGTTTGAGGTCAGGATTTGAAGAGAAGCTATAAAACATTTTAAGAGCAGCTGCTTTCAGTGCAAGTAAAATGTTTGGTTGCTCATTTTGGCTTCAGAAAGCACAACACATTGAATTCTTAATTGAATAAACTGTAATTAAGGGTAATTTTCTGTCATACAGGAATGTAGAGCTACCCACATCCAATAAAGTACTTGTTTAGAACGTGAGCATATAAAGCAGCATTAGCTGCAGACCAATGCTGTAGTTCTCAACACGTGTTACATTAACATCGCTATGAGAAAAATGTCTCTTTCTCTACGGTTCTTTTCATGGATACATTCTCCAAATGTTCAACATGTATCTTCATCATGCCCTCCTGCTGTGAGAGGTCAAATACCAGCCAGGAAAGGTCACAGAGATCTCCTACCTGCCCCATGACTGCCTCTCTAATTACTCCTTTTTCTCTCATTTACAGAGCTTAATGGAGGCTGGGGGGTTAGAGAGCTGGGGTCAGGCAAAAAGAGATTCCCCCCTTCCCGTCATGTTAATCCCCTGTGTTTATCCAGGCTTCTCATACATACCAGTGTAAGTGCACGAGTGTGTGTGTCAAGCACATGGTGTCACTCCACACTTCTCTATCTCTGCCAGTCACCTCATATGGGGATAAGGAGGATTAAGCTGCTTCCTAACATGACTTTACTGCCAGAAAGCTTTACAGGCCAACATGATTCAACGTTGATTTGTGTCTCCAAATGTTTCATCTATTCCAGGAACCTAAGGTGGTAAAGAAGGGCCCGAGTACATGTCATTATACTTGGCTCTTGGGTAAGTAAGTACACATTATATACATAGGCGCACATTATTAGCATAAAATCCAGTGTATAAGCAATATGATTAATATTTGTTTTTTCTCTTTTAAAAAAGTTTCTTGTGTACTATACAACAATGGGACCAATGTTTGCTAAATTCTTACATGCTGTCTTGACTGCAAGTGCAGCTGCCATCACCACACTCTGCACACAACCTTATTGTAAGCTCCAACTTTACTGATTAAACTGCTCAGGGGAACACAACAATATTTACAGTGCTAGTGGAGGTTGGTGCTGCTTTTTAACAGGCTTAAGCTCATAATCCTGCATTTAACACTGGTATATCATTAAGTAAATGATTCAAGTATTGCACTGACTTGTTAAAAAGACTCTATAGTTAAAGACACAAACAGAGGTGGGCTGTACAGCTCTCATGGGGTGTTGGTCCGCAATTTACAACAACACCGACAAGCTTTGCCACGAAAATAAAACTTGCAGATGTGCAAACTCCACATTGCACAGAAACTACATGTTGCCTCTTGGAGACTCCGAAAAAGCATTGCGGCTTATATACGTGCGTGTGAATTAGATATTCACTTAGAGGCATATTGTCTTATGAGGGCTGCATGGTGGTGCAGCAGGGAGTGCACATGCCTCTAGGCAAGAACGTTGCTGGACTGATCCCAGTCTTGGTCAGGGCCTTTCTATCGTGGAGTTTGCATGTGGGTGTTTTCCTCTTATTGAACTACATCAAGTTGTTGTAGGCCATTTGCCCTCGATGGCCACTGTACTGGCATAATCAAATCAGGTCATATTTAAATGAGAGTGGTCAATTGTGCTCAACTGTTGCTGGCACAGGGGGATAAAAAACAGAAAATACTTTTTTTTTCTAAGAAGTTTTTAGAATCTTATCAACACTATTGAAATAAGTGGAGAACAAGACTATTTTTTTTGTAGTTTTCCTTGCACTGTTTAATTATGACAGAGATTGTTTGACTCTTTTGAGGGTAAAGTTACATGATTGTATCATGTGTCAAATAATGTGTAAGAGTCTAAAAAATATTCATTTTTTAAAACATTAATAACACATTTTAATTAAGGGACCACTTCTTGTTCATGGCGGCTGGCCAGTGTCAGCATGGACCCGAGTTCAACCACACAGTTTAGGCACTGTCTTTAGAGTTATGCCTCTGGAATATTAACCAAACGTGAATCTGGAAGAATATCAATATAAAAGTTCCATGTCCTGGTGGGTTTGACTGTTCACGTCAAGTTTTGGGTGTCTGTTAAGCAAGGATTTGATTCAAGGTGAATGAAAAAAATGAAACATTTAGTTTCTGTAGTGGGTCAGATGTGGCTCTTTTCCCTCACCTTTGGAAATGTTCAGATCTGAGGGGAAGGGGAGGCTACATGAGCTGATAAAGAGCTCTGTGCTGATTGGCTGCCCCAGACAATGTTTGATGGAAGGGGGGAAGAGGGGGTACAGACCACGGAGCAGACTTTCAAAACAGTCATGGCGTCTGACAAGCAAAATTTGATTTTGCAGGACATGGGACCTTTACGGCCAGTCTACTTCAAATGCCTCAGTGTTTAATTTAGAGGCCATATTGTTACAATGAGGAATCTTATGTGACGTTATCCACTGCCCACAATAAAGACCATTGAATGCCATGGTTAATAGGCTGTGCTTGACTCAATCTCTGAGGTCAAAGTTAATTTTCCAGCTGCTCTTTTGGAAAACAACTCGGAGCCTTCACAATGTTCATGATGTAAAGAGGTCCCAGGTAGCAACTCAAATCATAGAGCAAAGTTGCACTTTTACAATCACACATGAAAAAAAAATCCCTCAAAGTTTTACTCTGAGGCCTGTGAGTTAACAAAGTTTAAAGCTAAAGGGTCAAGGTGTAAGGTCAACTGCAAAGGTCAGCTCCAATAAAACCAATAGGGCTGTTATTCTTAAGCAAAGTTTGAGCTGAGTGTTGCTTAAATTTATCTCCTTTGCGGATGATAATGAGTTTGGACAGCTGACAAAGAAAACTTCCTTACTCCTGAGGCTTTACAACGATCCTCCTGTCAGGAAGAGGGTTAAAAAGCTCAAAGAGACTGTTAAAGGTTTATCTCTTACCATTTGAGTGTCCACCTTGTCTGTGAGAAAGGCACATATGATAGGTTGAATTGCATGTTGCCTCTTTGATGTGTGAAGATGAATGACACAAATTAAACTGTCAGACAGACCAAAGCTTGATGGAGGCCAGATGAAGCGAGATGACAAATCTAGACCTCTGTGGAATACTCAGGCAGCTCACCAGACCAACAGTCTGTGCATCTGTGGTCTTATCGTTGATTTGTGGGTTTGTTCATGGAGCAGTTTTGGCTGTAAAGTCTCACATATGTTTGAGGGATGGAAGTGTTACTATTTATAGTTTATTGATTTGTTAACAAGATGAAAATGGTGGGGATGTCTAAGTGTGCTTTAGTTTGGTGAGTTTTTTTTGGGCTGAAAGTTTGGTTTAGTATTGGATCGCAATTTAACTACTCCCACGAGCATTATTTTGTAGTGGTTTTTTATTTAATCAGTATCTAAAGTTTATCCCTATATTGTGCTACAACCACAAATAGAATACACCGAACCAAACAAAAAGGTATAGGCCAGATACTGAGCCTACTATACCAACCCTTCATTAAAATCAAATGTATGAGTGCGCTTTAGGGTCCACAAACTATCATGGAGTTCAGACATGAATGAAAAATGCAGGAATTTATGCATGTATCTATGATGAAAGACCTGTGATGCACATGTGGAAAGCCTGATTTAAATGAATCCACTGACTAAGCTGTTTCAGTCATTGTAATGCATGAGTTACTAATGATGATTATGATATTTGACGATGCTAAAGACAGATCAGAGCTCTACTTTAAGTGCAAGTACACAAACATGGATTGCATTGGAGAGATTTGTCTTTTCCCTTTAACAACAGACTTTCCAGGGAGGAAATCTTGAACACTATGATTGTTTTAAATAACTCATGATGACTGAAACAAATTGGTTGATGTTTAATTACAGTTTAATGTCAGGATTAATACATTGATTTAGGAAAACAAATGCCTCTCTTATGCATTTATTTATGTGTGACTTTGTGACAGTTTCTGGCACCAATACTAAGGTGTTACCTTTGCTAAGCTAAGCTTCAGTTGGGCAAGCAGGAATTCTTGGACAGAACTGGAGTCATGTTAAACAACCATCCACAGAGGCCGTTTTGGAGATAAAGAGGCAAGAAGGGGTAGTGAAACTCAAATGAAAAATGCATAGTAGTGATAAATATATGGCTTCCTAGACCATCAATTTCTCCATGGATAGAGAGATTGTTCTAATATTAGCAATAACAACTGTAAAAAAAACATACTACAGTAAGGACTGATATTGGTTATCATAGTAATTTAATTAAGCTGCAATTAAATTAAGGGTAATAGACTTAGAAATTATAATTAATGATAAATTATGTTGTGTCTAACATACTGAAAGTTTTTTTAATTACAGCATAAAAAAGTTCTAAACATTATACAAAACTTAAAAAACACAAACACACACATCTTCAACCAGCAAGCTCAAAATGCACTTTACTTTGTCATCAGCTCACACACATACACATACACCCCCACCACACACACACACACAAACACATACACAAACTGCCCTGTGACACACAAAAATATGCCCAACACAGACACTGTTTCTTGATAACTCTTTCTTGGCTTTTTATTGGCCACCCACATAAACAAACTGGAATGCCAGAACACATGCTCTGGTTTTCTACCACAACACACATACAGACACATGCTACAGATTCTGCTCCCTGCTCTCTTATTCCTCCAACTCCTATTTGCACACTCACTTAGATAAAGCTTGCAGACTTGGCTTATATAATAATTCTTCTTTACTATCTAAAAACTTAAAAAGAAAACTTTGTTTGGGGCTTAAAATGGAGTGATAAGGTAACCAGCAGTACACTGCTAACTATCATTAAGTCTGCAGGGGGTCAGAAGTCAGTATTATCAATATGCAATAAAAATTGGAACCTTGTTGCAGAAGGAAACTAAACATCACTGAGATTTTCATCCTTTTTTGAAATATATTTATGGAGTGTGGTGTCCAACTTTGGTTACCCACCTAAAAGTCACGCTGAGAGATGGAGTAAATGAGAGGAAAAATCAAATGCAGCTGTTTGAGGTTCAGGACCTCAGGTTGGGGGTCCTAGTCTGTCTCTCATGTCTGGCCACTTAGATGCTTTGAGGCCCTTCCCAACCCTTTAAATGGGTTATTATTGACATGCCAAGAGTCCACCTGTGTAACACCAAAACCACCATGGCAATTTCAATGTACAGGCAGTAGTCACTGTAAAAAACAAACAATATTTTCAAAATGAAAAGGTAGGCACACACATGCTGCTTAAATCTCATTTTGCTCTTGTGCAAATGGAAAAAAATATATAATCTCAACTGCTACCTAAGGGTGTATCCATTTTTGTGGTGGGATTGTGGGTTTCAGCAGGAGAAAAGAGGTATGTGGAAATATGTGTAATTGTGAACCCACCTCACCCTTTCAATTTTGTGACAGCAATAGAGAGACAACCAGTGTTTGATGGTGGAGGCCAACATCTGGCCCTCAGGAGGGACTAAAGTTAGTAGCGTGCTGAGGTCATTAGCATAAAAAAGCAGTTGTGTTCACAAAGGCATGACCTTACCAGCATCCTTTTATTGTGTAAGAGGATGCTGGGAAGGTCAAGAAGTAAGTTAAGAAAAGAGAAGAGGAATAATAATATGATAAATCTCGATTTGTGGGGGGTGGGGGATAATTTACTTATAATGCGTGTTAAAAGATTCGAATACAGAAGACAAGACATGGGATGAGGTTAAAAAAATACAACAACAGTGTCTTTACTGATAGAATCAGGTCATAGACTTGACAGAAGTCCAAAAGAGCAAACAAATCAAGAGACGAAGGCAGATTTTAAATCTAAAAATATCAGGCAAAGTCTAACCAGGAATAGCAACATGAAGAGAAAGGCTTCAAAGCAATATGCACTCTTGGTATCACGAAGTCAATCTAGCACCTGAAGAGGGCAGACAAAGAGGTATACCAGGGTTTGCTGGCTAATAAAGTAATCAGAGACAGGTGAATTAGGCCAGGTGCTGGTATTCAAGGTCCAGACAATCAAGGTGCTGAGAGTCACCAGTGAGAAGGAACTAAAACAACAGGAAATATGAGATTTCAAAATAAAACAGGAAAGCAATAAACTTCAACTAACTTACAGGAGGGTCTAAAAAGTAAAGCCTAACTTTGCCAGTGTGCCTGAATCACACTAGCCTGAGCATACCTGAATGTGCAGAAAGCTTTCCTGTCCGTGCTGGAATTTGTGTTTGACTGATCATCACATTGCTACATTGCTTTTTCCATGCTGAGACTAGCTAGTTTTCCCAGGGACCCACAATGACTGTTGTCTTCAGCCATCTCCTACTTGCTTGTCAGTTGTTCAGGTTAAGAAGGTACGACATGTACCGAAACCCCCCCTAAATGTTATTACAGTCTCTTAATATCTCAAGTGTCTTGAGACTCATGACATCTCCTCAAATGTCACTCTACTCTACTTACTACAGTGAATGACTAATACATGGAAAAAGCTGATGAAGCTTAAGAGTCAAACACCAAACCCTAAAAATGTGATGCTGGATCATGTTCCTGCTCATCCAAACAGTGTGCTACAAGACACTAACCCAAAGAAGTACCCTTTAAAATTTGTCACTATTTGGGTGCTCAATACAGGGGTCTAAGTAGGTTTGAGACTCCTTGATTGATGCCTAGAAACCCCTGAAAGCCATTCCTGCACAAATAAATTGGGGAGGTCTCTAAACAAACAGTAGATATTGACTCACCTATAGGCAAGATGGAGGCTACCACAACCCTATTGCCTATTTAAGCTGTGTAAGACCCTAGCATAATACTGGAGCACTGGAGAAAGAGGACACCCTAATTACTCCAGGTAGTAGAGGTTAAAGGTTAGCAAGAATGGGATAATCAAAGCCTCAGAGACAGGTCAAAGCCTTTCAGCATCTTTTTGTACAAACTGTAAAAACTGGGAATATTTCCCTCACTGATTCCAGGGTTAAGCTCATGACAGTAGTCATACTTTGATGAAATAGAAACCTGAGCCCCCTTCTTGTCTTGAAAATGCAAGAAAGGATATAACCTTAGGAATGATTTTGAGCTGGTGGACTCAACATCACACTTCGAACTAGAGTACAAGGAGGATAAAAGTAGCAAAGCTTGTTAGGGTTTAACCAGTTCCACTTACCCCGAGCTTCTGGCCACATCTGTCAAATCAAGTCCCATTACTGTGGAGGGCTCATGGCTCCAGAGAGGGTTACAGTACTGCCAACCAAATATTGTTCAGAGGCTAATGTTTGAAGAAGATGTGTGGGCTCTCTGAGGTTTTCTTGAACCTTCTTTTCACTGCTTAATCAATACCATTGTACATGTGCAAATGCTTAATGAACTGTGCTGTGGTCAGAATGATTTAAGTGCTGAGGTAACTCTAATATGATAATGTAGTTATTAGATGTGGCTTTCATTGGGTTTAGATCTTCTTATGGGTTGAGGTCATTGCTTTGAGACTACAGGCTCAATTGAGGAGACGACAATTAAGTAAGGTCTCCTACTCAATGTTTCCACAGGCCTGTCTCTATTAACTGCTGCTGGTAAGTGCCGTTTACAGAGCATCCTTATTAATTCATGTTTTGTGTTTAAAATTTGTTTTTGCTCCCTTGTCTTACATTAGTTATTAGACCAGAAGAGGTTGAAATCAGGAGGGGCTATGGCAAGTGTTGTTGATGTCTTTAAAACTGATGTCATTAGTTTTAAAGACCAGTAGAAATGATAACAGGACAACAATTCAACAAAAAAAGGTTCTTCACATTTCACAGGGTTGTGGAGCTGTCGGCAAAACAAACTCAACCACACTCCTACAATCCTGGGTATGTGCCCACAGCCTTTAACAATGTTAAAGCTGACAGAGACTCACAACCCCCCTGAGACCATTTGGTGTTCTCCCTAGGGGCCCCAGATCACAGGTTGGGGACTAAAGACACAAACAGGGTGATGGTGTATATTGTGACAAGATATTTGTAGATTTAACTATTGATACCATTTTTAATACACTAAATATATTACATTCCCAAATGTAAATATAATTTACCAAAGTGAGACCCTGCTTATTTTATGTTTTAAATACATACAAACAATATATTCAGCCCCAAATAAACAAACAAATGAAAAAAAGCTGCCAGAATTGTACATTTGTTCACCAGACCTTGAGTTTTCACTTCAACTACAGTATATTCATTTTTTACTGGTAATGTTTTATCCCCTGGGTTTTTAAAAGAATGCTGAATACAGTACATATTTCCATATTTGCTTTTCTATATTACTTTTAATGAATATGCTATTCTTCACTGTTTCCCTGAAATGTGCCCCTTTACAGAGATGGCAAGTATATATATATATATATATATATATATATATATATATATATATATATATATATATATATATATATATATATATATATATATATATATATATATATATATATATATATATATATATATATATATACACACACATATATATGTGTGTGTGTGTGTGTGTGTGTGTGTGTGTATATATATACATATATTGTGTATATATATATACACATACATATATATACATATATACACACACATATGTATATATATGTGTGTGTGTGTGTATATATATATACATATATTGTGTATATATATATACACATACATATATATACATATATACACACACATATGTATATATATGTGTGTGTGTGTGTATATATATATACATATATTGTGTATATATATATATATATACACACATACATATATATACATATATATACACACACACACACATATATATAAAATATATACATATTTTCCTGTATTATCTATAATGCAATGTTGATTAAGTTGAATATATGGTTTTCTGTGTTTTCTATATTACTAATAATGCTATTCTTCATTGTTTCCTTAGTAATGTGCATTTGATTCACGAATATAACTGTTTTTCAATGTGTGGATATCTAATTTTAAAATAAAGTTTGAGAAATAAGAGACAGAGGTGACTCTCGTGCTGTCAGTGCTCCTGCTCTCACGCGAAAAGGGGAGTTTCCATGACAACCGTTGCCACATGCAACACATACATACCGGCAGTTGACTCCACTCGGTTACTGAGATTGTAAAAGTTTAAGTTCGTCTCTTGTAGCCTTCAAAGAAGATTTTTGAAAGGACAATGGTAAATACAAGGCGCAATCGATTAAGAAACAAGGTACGTCAAAATGATTATGTTGAATTTGGATTAATGTACAATAGCGGAGAGCGTAGCACAGGCCATAAGCTCAGTCAAGCGTTTGGCAACTGAAGAACTTGGCTAAGAAAAAGTTTAAACCGTTAGAATGAATTTACAAATAAAATAATCTATTGTTTAGCTTAACCTGCGTCAAACTATCCGCGGTCAGGTGTAGCCTAAGCCTAAGATGCATTAAATGCTCATGTACAGTAGTGGATAAAGCACACAAAGTTTAGATAGGCTACTCTTGGCCAGTATTATATGAATTCAAGTCAAGTTGTCAAATCAAAAAATGACTTGAGCTAAGTACCTGCTTTTCAAAGTACTCATGTTTTCATAGTCCGCTGGCCTTGAGACAGTGATAATAATAATAATAATAATAATAATAATAATAATAGATTTTATTTATAACGCACTTTACATTTGAAAACAAATCTCAAAGTGCACAAGAACAAATCAATAAAAACAGTCAGCAGATAAAATCAAATGAAATCAGATAAAATCAAATAAAATCAGCCAGGTAAAGCTTTTCGAAAAAAGGAAGGTTTTTAGTCCTTTTTTAAAAGCATCCACCGTCTGTGGAGCCCTGAGGTGGTCGGGGAGGGCGTTCCATAGACGGGGGGCAGCAGCCTCGAAGGCTTAATAAAACATTAACATAATATTAAATAGACCTTTCAGGAAGTACAAAGCTCTTTGAGCAATGCAATTATGCAGGATATTCCTATTCCCAGTGCCTCTAAAAATTGCTTTTTACTTCTTTGCAAGTATTTTAGCAAAAAAATAAAAAATAAATTAAAAAAAATAAATAAATTATATAAAATTTTTAAAAAAATATATATATGTGTATATATACATATATATATACATACATATATATATATATATATATATATATATATATATATATATATATATACACACACACACATACACACACACACACACACACACACACACACACATATATATATATATATATATATATATATATATATATATATATATATATATATACATATATATATATATATGTGAAAAGGGCTTTCATGACAGTTTCTTCACTTTTTGAATGTGGATTTAGAAAATCATCTGCTGACTGTAGAGCAAAAGGAGCCAATAATCAGGATATTTATAAAAATGTAGGGGAGTCAGTTGATTGATATTTGTCATTCGATTGTGGTGGTTAATGGTGAAAACCTAGTACAAAAATCAAGACTTTAAAGTGAAAAGTAGATGTGATAGAGATGCTTTATTTACTGTTGACATTGCCATGCTAGACGGATCAGCCTGATTCAATGTCTGTGTTGGGCTGATCTGTCTCGTGCTTGGCCTGAAGTGGATCGGCCCAATCAACGTCCTTTAAAGCAGGAAGAAGCGAGGCGTGAGAGTGAGATGACAGCAGGAAGTGACTGTTTGTATAGAGATTAGCATAGATGCTAATAGCTTCAGACGCAGTTTTTTTCAGGTCTGGACTGCATTTCTTTATTAAATGAAAAAAAAAACAAGTAACATCAAAAACGCCCCATTAGAAAGTACATATTTGTTCAACTGAATTGTTTTGAAGAGAGTTTGTTTTACAAAATGGCCTAAGTTCTGTTCTTGACACCACGGTAGCACACGGCTACCGCATTATCTAATTTGCCCATAGAGAATATGATTGACAAACGATTGTCCAATCACCTGATGGATGTCTTTTTGAAGGTTCTGCCCATTCCCAAGCAGTTTTTATGGGCTCTTTCCCAGATGGACTAGTGAAATATACTGAACGATCCATCTGGTGTGCCACAATAGTCGGCCACTATGCCACTTTCATCTACTTTTTTATATTCCGTAGGGTGAGATGATCGCAAACTTTATTTTTCTTATCATGTCATACTGACCATTTTACCCTTCAGAAGATGGACTTGCAAAATATCCCTCGTTTTGGTGTTCTGGTGCCTCATCCTCCCAACAAACCTCCACAGCCCAAACTTCTGACTCTGAGGCGCAATCTTCCTCCAGTCAGAAAATATCGTCTTAGAGAACAGAGGGCCCTCTACTCTGAAGCCATCAGCACACTCATTTTTCAGGTAAAAGCCCAATGAACGCATGCATTTCTAGAAGACACTTAATTACTAAGCTCAGTCAAATTGTCTCATATCCATAGGCAGGTGCACAACACAGACAAACAACAAAATATGCTATACCTACTCATACTATTATTAACAGCTATCATTCATCCCTAGGGCTGAAAGGTTTTAGAAAAAGACATGTCCCTAACACAGTAAAGGATTTTAACTTCATCGGAGTGCCTCGGATTTTTATGTGTTTTCCAATGTACCGTCGCCCTTGGATCCTTGAAGGGCACCCGAACCCACCATTTCTTCCTACATCTTAACCCAATGTAGCACTCACCCCTGCATGTTCTTTTTGTGGTTTTAGAAAAAGATTTAATCACGATTTTTCTGGCAAATATTATGATTTCAATTCAATTGATTTTCTTCAAATCAAGCTTCAGTGCAATATTTACTATGTTTACAGTAACATTACAAACATGACAGAAAATTACATCATACCATCAAACATTAAAAGCTATTACACTAAGGCAAGGATGAAAGCTAAAGGTAAGAATTGTTTCTAATTTATTTATTAACAAGAAACTTGCATGTACACTTTCTAAAGTCCTTGACCAATGACAGTTATTACAAGTGAAGAACTAGAAGAACCACCTGTTTTAACTTCAAGTGCAAAAAATCCTTAATTGTGTTAAGTTGAAAAAATTCAATAAAATGCAAAAAAAAAATCCCTCCCAAAGAAACAATGTTAAATAAGTAATAATAAGAAAAACAAAATTCAACAATTCCAATAAAGGAAAAAAGTCAGCCATGATGAGCCAACATGTCAGCCTTTTACTGGTTTTGGACATAAGCGCTGACATGTGACAACATCACCACTAGCAAATAGTTGACACAACAGATCCTAGATCAGTCAGTAGAACTGCAAAAGAATTGCACCTTCAGCAATCACATGATTACGTTGTCTGAAATCGCGATTTCAATCAGAAAACGATAAATTGTTCAGCCCTATTCATCCCCATACTTTAGCATCAGGAATTTCCACTTGGGCTTTTGCCATGACTCTCTCACTTGCTTTTAAGTATTTTTTGACACAATTCACAATTATTTCTTGTCGGTATCTATCTTGTTATTGACCAGTTTAATGTACTGTGTTACTGATTAGTCTGATGGAGCTGAACCCGTGATCCAGAGGAAGATGAGAGATGAATCCATCCACAGGTTCACGGATCGCAAAAAAACATGTGAGACATTTGATAACAATGTTAAACATCAAGTCCTTGTTAATATGAATCATCTAGTGCACATCAATGGCTTTTGATTGAAAAAAATGTGTCAAAATGTTTTTTTTTCTGATGCACTGTTTTCCCTACCTTACTTTTTACTTCTGCTGGGATGAAGATGTGTCCAAGGTCCAGTTGCCCCACCAAACCCTTCCTGGGCAGATCCCTCGCAAGTTAAAGATAGAGAGGTATTCTTTGTGGTAACCAAGCTCTCTGTTCTGAGCATGTCCTGTAATACACGTATGTACACTGAATGCTCAAGACAGTTTTATCTTTGAAATTGTAGTTGGGCATATAACTCATTTACATGTTAAAAATATAATAACAGGTTGCCTTGTACATATTTGTGAATTTATTCACAGTTTTCTTAAAAAGTAAAGCAGTAAAGGTGTTCAGAGCATCATCTTAATTTTGAGTATAAATTGCTTTTATACAAAAGTTATAAAGGCAGCAAATGGTAGAAAAATAAAATCAGCATCAGTATTTTTTAATGTCTTCCAGCTCAACCAGTTACATAAAGTGAAATTCAACCATTGCTAAGCAAGACACACATTCTACTGCACGTTTGGTACTCGGTATCCAAGATAACCACGCATCAACTACTTTGTCGTATAAAAATGTACTTAGAAATTAAATGTATTGATTATTTGTTTTGTGGGTTCTCATTGGGCATTCCAGCTTCCTCCCACAGACCAAAATTATGCTAATTTGGTTGATTGGTGACTTCAAATTGCTCTTAGGTATGAGTGTGAGTGT
Organism: Cetoscarus ocellatus; assembly: GCA_037902135.1. Lineage (NCBI taxonomy): Eukaryota > Metazoa > Chordata > Actinopteri > Labriformes > Labridae > Cetoscarus > Cetoscarus ocellatus. Next base: position 1,834,603 of record JBAMNC010000573.1, read on the forward strand.
AATTGGTAGTCTGTCTCCCTGTGTGGCCCTGTGATCGACTTGTGACCGGTTCAGAGTGGTACAGATTTAGAGCTTCTGAAATCCAGAAAGCCAGAAATCAGAGAAAAATTGGTCTAATGGTCAAAATAGGACTTAACAAAAGAGCCAATGGGGATGTTACATACACTGAGAGCAGCTGTCTGTTACAAGGAATAGATAAAACTGCATATTATTTAATTGACCTCTACTTAACAGTTACAGATAGCCAGGAAATACAAGGGTCCCATGTGAGCAGGTACTCATCAAGCTTGTCCAGCAGAGAGTGTCTCTCTCAACAAGCTGCTGGTTGAGCCACTTGTAAGCCCACTCCTCCTAACAGCGAGTGTTTCCTCCTCCAGTGCCAAAGTGATATCTGTTAAGCCATTGTGGAAGCCAAAATAATCCAGTGTGAGAAATACATTATATGATAGAAACTGTAAAATCAGTCTTTTGTGTGGTTAGGCTAAATGAAACTGATGGATAAAGAAACACACCACTGAATGTGAGTCCAAGCTAAAAGTACTCAGACCTCCTGTCTTAAGCAGGTAACATAGTGAAAAGTCCAAGTGACACCCTTTGAACTGTTGTTTGAGCTTGTTCAGACAATTTACTTTTTTGCACAGACGTCGAAGGGAATATTTGACATTTGACTTGGAACAGCTCCTGGCAGATAAAGGCATACAATCCAGCCTCTTAATAACAGGTAGCAATGATCCTGTGACAGAGGTAGACAATACTGTGTCACTGCATCTCCCCATAGAGGTAAGTCTGTCATGGCCGCAATGTTTCTGTGGCATTTCCATATTACATCACATGTTTAGGGTACCCTCCTCTTATCTGTGTCACATCTCTTATTTAGATATTTGACAATGAGGACTATGACTGTCGAACTCCAGAGGGATGGCTCTCTCTTTGCAGCACTGAGGGCATACCTGGTGAAAAAAATGTCTTAGGGAAAGCCCTGCTGCCTACGGAGAACCATGACTCTTCTGGTAAGACATCACTATAAATATACGATAAATAAAGGCACTTCTGTTATCTGATTTTTGCACTCTTTCTCTGTTTTAAAGATGATCAAGATGGCGCCTCAGTGGACCACTGCTGGCATTTAGTCGAAGTTCTTGACTTTAGTAAGGAGAAATGCCAGTTCCTTGTACAGAAGGTTCATCAACACACTGAACAGACAGGTAATGACACAAGTTTTTTTTTTTTTTTTTTGCCATTTGAACACAGACATGCTTATTCATGTCTTGTTATTACTCTATTGTCCCCTCCACCCCGGGATTAATTGTTGTCCAAGTATTTATTTCTCTCTTTTCTCCCTGACATTATTGCTTGGGAGAAAATTACATTCTGACAGGCAGTAAATTCTGGATACCAAGGATTAGATTGTTATTCATTGCTGAGGACCCACGTGTCTTTGTTGAACGGATCCAGTTTGCTCTTCGTTGGAGAGAAGAAACAGAAGCTCTAAATCTGTACCATTTGTTTGTGGACTGCATGCCCATTTGTAGTGGAATGCCATCTCTACATCCTGACAGTTTAAAGCGTATCAAAGAGCAGATCCTTTCACCAAGGATCAGGAAAAAAACGTGAGTGTTAAAATTGTGTATCCACTATCTTAGTTAAATATCAAGGGAGTCTAAACTATGGCCTTTGCTTCAACTGCTGCCTGTGGTTAATTTTGTAATGGATTGTAGCAAATTCTTGTAATACAGTTAAATATGACTCACTAGAACAGAACACATAGCTTGTACTTGGCTGAAATGCACTTTAATGCCAACTCTAGACCAATATTCAGGGAAGTTGATGGTCAGTTTATTTAATACCAAAATCTTGATTGGTAACACACTAATACAAAGGGTTAATGATTTATGGCAGAATAGCAGCAAGAACAGTGCACATTTCTCTGCATTTTGCTCACTACTAGACTAATCCATCAATCAATCAATCAATCAAACTTTATTTGTATAGCTCTTTTCATACAAAATGTTGTAGCACAAAGTGCTTTACATAGAAATGTACATACAAAATAAATTATTTAAAATACAAAATAATCCATGTGCTAATGCCCTCTACCAGGGTTGCTTGTTCGAGCCCAGCTCTGGCTGTCACGTTGATGTGTCCTTGGGCCGGACACTTAACCCCAGCTGTGAGAGTGAATGGGTGTGAGTGGGTAGATGTGACCTGCAGTGTCAAAGCTCTTTGTGTGTTCAGAAGACTAGGAAAGCAACATATAAGTTCAAGTTCATGTAACATTTATGATTTACCATATTTCTACAAAGTTTGGCAGCTTTGCAGCCTTTTTTCTTGTCTTGTGTCTGAAAGTAGAGATGAGCTAACAACATCTGCCTCGTGTGCTGCATAGAACGTACTTCTTATCTTGACCAAGGTCAGATCCAGCACTTGCAAGTTCAAACTAGGCCCCCCTGAAATCTGATTGGTCACCTTCACATCCTTGATAATGAATGGCTATTGACCCTGTTCAGCCATTAATAAAAAGCTGTAATTAAAGCTGTTTTTGTCTAACATTTACTCAAACACTAAACATATCTAAAACTGTACTGGACTGGTTTTGCTGTCCAAATTATCCTAAAGTGAGGTGTATCAGAAAGGTCCATTACCCATTTAGTTTTCCGCCTTGGCCCTTGGGAAATATGTTTGGGAATTCCTGTTTTAAAATATACCCGCTTGAGTTAAAATGGTAATCTTTAACAATAATGGTAATGACATTTTATGTGTGCAGTTTGGAGAAGCATCTGTTGGACTTGGAGATGGAGGTCAAACTTGAATATGACCGTGCAATGAACCACATGAACTTATACAGGGTAGTGAAGAGCCAATCAGGAGATTTTCCACACATAACCCTGCCACAAAAGGATCCTGAGTCTGTACCACTAGAAGGTATGACTGTATGTCTTCTTTTCATCTGTTTCAGTAGATGTTTAAAAACACACTTCCACCAAATACTCATCTTTCATCCTCTTGAGGTTATACATTGTTTTGTTTTATGTACTTATACAGGATGTGTGCCAGTTCTCTATTACAACTCTAAGAAGATTCAAGATGCTTTCCTCTTTAATACCCTGCTGAGAAGGCGAGAAGTGGTCTGTGTGTTATCTGATGTATGTTTGGAGTGCAACAAAGTAGCTGCTAAGAAACTGTTCAACGTCACCTCCATAAAACCACTGAGACTCAACAAGTTTGAAGATATGCAGTTTCAAGGGCTCGCTCAGGTATTTTAATAGGAAGCTTAATTTGCTTTTATCAACACTTTGCCATTACCTTAAAGTTGCTTGTATGTTTTAGATGTAAGAATTTGTCCCCATACAGATTGCTCTATCCAGTATGGACTTCTCTGGCTACGTTTACATGCAGCCATTAACCTTTTCATAACCGGAATATAAGCAATAACCCAGTTGTGCACGGCCATGTAAACACCAAAAACCCTTTTGAAAAACTGGAATATGCTCATATTCCAGTTTTTAAAAACCCGAAAATCACCCCTGGGTTACTCCTTCTCTAACCCAATATTTGGTCATGTAAACGCCTATCAGGATATCCCCATCAAAAGGAACATTAATTTGTGTTCTGTGCATGTTCTTTTCGCAAGGAATCTTGCTCTTTTGAGTAAAGGAAGTATTTGTTGTAAAATGGCGCAGCTCCGGCACGATTTCCTAATTCTTCACGTTCTCGCCTTCCATTAATGAAGAAACTGACAAAGAATAGCATCAAGTACTGGTGGTGGGTCAGTATCAGCACCAAAGCGCAAGCGAAGCCATCTGTTAGCTGCTCCAGGCTGTTCATTATCCGCCATGCTGCTGCTGTTGTTCTTGTTGCTATTGGATACGGGAAGAAGAAGCGGAAATGACGCGCATTGCGTCATGACGTTCTCCGTGCGTCATGACGTTCTCTGTGCGTCGCTGTTTTGTTCGGGATACTATGCATAGAGGAATAACCCTGTTTGCCCACGCATGTAAACTGGGTTATTCCGAATGTTTCAGAAACCGGAATATTGACCTTAACCCAAATATTGACTGCATATAAACGTAGCCACTGATACTGTAGCTTCCAAATTAACCCTGTAGCTATTCCAAATCAAGGGCTCATTTGGTCAAGTCTGCCTATTTTCTGTTAATACTTTGCTGGTGGATGTAAGAAGGACAAACTTAACAAATTACATTTCTGCTGAAACTATATTGTCTGTCTCTTTCTATAGATAAACACATATCTAAAAGAGACATGGATAACCAGGTTAAAGGACAGCATGTGTTCCAACCTCGGGAGTATAGGCAAAGGGGCGTACAATATCAAAGAGTCCAACTGTGAGATATACAAGTTTTCCAAGCTGACCAGACTGATGACTCTGGTGCGCTTGAACATGCAGGACTCCCTGCGCTTCCTCATCCAGAATTCATTACCTAGTCTGGCTCAGCTCATTTTAGATGCCTGCCACAACGTGCTCACGTGTCCTCAGGAACTGAACTGGGGAGACAACCTTATCAGCAGCCCCTACAAGTAGGTTTTTACACACATAAATTAAGTAGATGTCATTCAGAAATACAGTTTTGATCTTATAAAGAAACAACTTTTGAACTACCTTGTACTCAGCTTGTTGACAATAATGCATTTTGATACTAAGTTTTATTTCTGCTAATGAACACAGAACAAATGAAGGCTAGGACAATACAGAGTTATACATTATTGAAAAAAAGTAAATATGAAAAAAATAGAATAGGTGAAAAAAATAGGGGTGAGACAAATTGAGTAGAGATACATTTTCACATATTAAAATAAATCATTATTCATCATAAATGTCTGTTGCAGCTCAATTTATTCAAGTGCTCATCTCCTTCATTCTTCTGACGCCATGGCCTTAAAACTATTTTTCCTCTGATTGTAAATATAATTGATCATATTTATGAAGAGTTTCATGGTGGAAGGATTCCTTATAAGGTAGAATTTGATGATCTCTTTTCCCTGCACCCATGAAAATCTTAAATTAGTATGTGTACCTTTGACTGACATTGGGCCCAATGTCCTGACTAAAGGCTGCTACATCTTATAGGTCAAGTCAAATACATTGACAAGACTAAAAAAAACATTAAAATAATCTGCAAAGATCATACCTCACCCCCTTCAGAAAGAAGTCTTAATTTTCACTACTGTGTTGGTAATTATGAGTCATTCCTTCAAACAAGGCCAAAGAAGAATCCTGTGTTCCTGCTGGACCTGGTGATGGATCAAACTGGGGTTCATTACAGCATACCTCCTGAAAATTTTGAGACATCCATCATTAAACTGTTTGATAAGGGTATAATGGCTACGCACGACATACCACAGCTTGAAAAGGTAATCTAATATCTGCTGTTTCCTAAGGTACAGATAATTCAATTAAGAATTTGAAAATTAAGGACACAAAACTTGTAATGATGAATTTCTCATCAACTGATTATTTTTAAAATATTAAATGCTCTTAATGTAAAACATGTGACACTAACATATAAACTCTTATGTCCATGCCAGTCTGTGATGAAGTATTTGATATTTGGTGATGATCCTCTGCTCGAGTCTGTGGGTTTGTGGGAACCAGAAGTGATTGGGCTCAGAGAGAAGATCCGCAATGCTCTCACACAAGCAGTCATACCTCTGAGGGCTTATGCTGCTGGATATGAGAAATACTTGGAGCTACACAACTTGGATATTGAAACACATCTCCAGTAAGTGTGCTTTGTATTACACATGCATAAGTGCATGGACATAATTCGTCTGATTCAATACTTCAGGCTCCTTTCTCATTTAATAGAATATTTTACTTAAACTCCTCCAGATCCAACATGAATGCAGACATAACACCCCAAATGGTGAAAAAAGAGGTGGAACAACACCTGAGAGACAAAGAAAAAATTGAACACTCCCTGCCATCTTCAATCATCATTGGTCCATTTCTTGTGGATGTTGAGGCTGTACGCCAGGCTCTCACTAACAAAAAAAAGTCATGGGCAAATGCATTGTTGGATGACCTTGCTGGGAAGTTACGCAGGCAGGTCGATGATGTAAGTTATTTCCTTAATTTCTGTTTAAATGAAAATATTTTCAGTAGTGGAGGATGCATTAAATATCACCCCTATTCACATAATGATGCATTAATTTTTCTCTGTCCTGCCATTCTTGGGCACATGGACACCAACTAAACCACATCAAATGATCCATTTACTGCAAATGATGCTAAACTGAATTGAATAATATATAAATTAATAAAGATGGGGATTGTTGTGTGAAGGGTTTATGTATTTGAGGTTTTTATTATTTTTCTAAAAGACACACATTGACTACATTTTCAATTGCCTTTTACCTGTCTTTTAACCTGCATTAAGATTTTTTTAAATCTCTGTGTGCAGGCTTGTGAAGAGTGTATAACAATTAGTCGAAAGCTGCGTGAAAAGCCCAACAGCATAGAAGAACTGACTGAAAAGAGGGAATGGATGAAAAAAATCCCTTATCAGCTCAAGAATTATAAAGTGTGCATTAAAGATACAATCTGACAATGTCCACTCTATTTTGTAAGCAAAAACCTTTGCTAATTAATCTGTTTTCTTTTTTTTACTACAGGAAGTCATAAGCAAAACCCTGGCAGACTATGATGTACTCGAAAAATGTTTCTACAGCCTGTCAAAAGATGATGTTAACAAAAAGTAAGTGGTACCTGATTAGGATTAAACAAATTTTTAAACAAATTTTGTTAACTTGCACATCAGTAAGGGTTAGCTGTAATCTGATTAGATGAAAGTGAATAGGATAAAGTATAGAGTTTGCAGCATTATTGCTCCAGGTATTTGTTTGTGCAGATGGACAGCTCTTGGATGGCCACAAAAGATAATCATCCAGACGGAAGCAGCAGTTGTTCAAAATGTAGAGGATGAGGAACGCTTCAATAAAATCCAGCTGGCCGACCAAGACAACTTTGAGGAGCGTCTAAATTCTCTAAAGGTGAACTGTACTTAATGAACTTACTTCATGTTAACCAGTGGAAAAAAGCACCTGCTTGAGGCAGATCTACCTGTGTTTTCAAAGCTGATATACCACACCCCTTTTCCACCTTGTAACACAGCCCCTGTGATTGCCTTAAATTCGGTTCATACATTCATTTTTGATGGCTGCTATGGTATGTTTGCAATCACAAATGTCCATAAAACCTTCTAGTTTTTGTATACAGACCACCCCTCAAAGTGCTGTATCTATGTCTGAGACGGTCTGTTGAACCTTCTTCCTCTTTAAGTCTCCTTTCTCCAGGTGGGCTTAGTATGCTCTGACTGGTTTACAGGTCAGCTCTGTGGTGATTGGTCAGTTCAGTGCTGCCTGGCACGTGTTGTTGACAGCTCTTCATTCATTCTATTGGTGCATTCCATGTACCTTGGAACTCGGACATAGGAACTTGGAATTATGTTAAATGCATTGTACTTACGAGCTGGTAAAGTCCATAGGAAAGTGGGGATACTTGATAAAGTTCCAACTTCTTGAATAGAAATTCCAGCCAAAGTGTGTGTGTGTGGGTGTGTGTGTGTGTGTGGAGGAGGGGGTTCCTCATGTATTTAATTTGCAACTCGGGCAGTCTGGCTCCTGAGATCAGATGGAACACACCATAAGGTCCCTGCTCTGCAATGGGCTTGGGCCACAGGCCAGTGGGCTTAAACCAATGAATAAACAATTGTAGGATGTCACAGTGGTAGGTCTATTTGGGGGATTTAGGAAAGCAGACGTTTAAGACAGCTGTTGGCACTGCAAAGAGGGGGAAGTCTCAATGCTGCAGACTTTTTGTCTTGCTCATAGAAGTGCTGTATCATGTGGAGCTCTGAACAGTCGATCCTACAATGCTCACTCCTGTTGTGTGTTTTGGCGATGGCAGTAGAATTATCAGTTAAGAGTTGTGTTAGGAGTCAGTGGTTTGGGCTCTGGTTCAACCAGATCTGAGGGTGGGGGTTGTTGCAAAAGAGATGATGCTTCACTTTATGAGTACTACTGAAGAGCCATTAGGCAAGTCACTTAACCCCCAACTATTTTGGAAGTGTTTCCTCAAGAGCAGCAGACCATTACTCTGATATTTTCCCAATAATGCATGTTTTAAACTATGTGTGTGTCAACAACGTTTTAAAAATCACAAAGCGTGTAAAGCATGGATTTCCCTTCTGAAGGACTCTAGCACACTTTTTTCCTCTACAAACACAATTAAGCTTCCTCTCACCCTGCCCCTCACTTTTATCATTATACCTAAGTACAGCTGTGTGACTTCATGACTGTGGATGGAGCTCTATGGGTGGAGATAGGTGAGGGGTAGGTATCAATATCACGACACAAGGATCTCAGATTCTGAACATACCATCAGATTTCCATGTCCCAGACAGTTGGCCATTGAGAAAGGACTAGACTTGCTTATTTCACATTTTGTGGGTTGGTAGATTGTCCAGATACGCCAATATATGTGCAAACACATTCAAAAGTGTGTTTTTTATGATATGTTTTGGTTAACAGAAGCTGGTTGCAGGGTTTGAAAGACACTTTGACATCAATCAATCCCATGAGTTGGCCGACGAGATGAGGCGTACAAACAAACAACTTCAGGAATGTCAGTTGTTGGCTCAAATCTACAACAGAAGAGAACGTTTGTTTGGTATTCCTGTCACCAATGTAAGTAAACAAAAACAAAGTTCCCTTTGTTCAAATTTAGTTTTCAACAAGCTGATCACTGAAATTCTTCTGTAAATACTCCTATCCTTGCTTTTGTGTTTTACAGTATGAACATCTGCAAAAGCTGGTAAAAGACTTTCAGCCTTTCAAAGAGCTGTGGACCACCACCTCTGACTGGCTGCATTGGCATAAGAGCTGGCTTAATGACCCCCTCTCTTCCATTGACCCAGAGCAGCTGGAGCGCAGTGTTATGGAAGCCAACAAAACCATGCACAAATGCATCAAACAATTTAAGGACATTCCTGGTAGGTCACTCATCTGCCATAATTCACACTTAAAGAAATAACGTAAATGTCTTTTAATGAAGTCACAGCTTTAAGTTTAGTCACTCGTTGGCCCCTCAGTAAAAACAAAAGAAAAGCGGAGGCGTAAAAAACTCACCTCTAGCTCCAAGGCTACTTTTAACAAGTTTTCTACCTAATTATGGGATATGTTTTCCATGAAACCAAAACAGTGGTGTAAAGTTGAGAAAATACAAATAAAACAAGTCTTGGGCTTAGTTTAGCAGTGTGTCTCTTCCGCAAGTTGGGAATGTCTAGTGTCTAGGGGAGTTGTTTTCAATTTTTTTGGCCCTCAAAGCACACCATATTTTCATCAATGCAACATGGCCTCTTTTTGACACATGTTGCTGTACCTTATCAATCTGTACATGTTTGCTCACAGAGTATCTCCTGATGCTTGGTACAATCCAATACAAGTTTAGGAAACATTTGATTTAAATGTATGAAATAATTTATTTGAAACTTTGTTAAATTTCATCAATTCATCAAGAGAGACAAAAGTGATCTTACCATTCAAATTGTAAAAACTGTAAAAAACCTGGGCCCTTCAAAGGTTTTTTTGACATTAGGTGGTAAAGATCACAGAATTTGCCACCAAACATACAGAAACATAATGGCAACTTCCAGTAGAAGTGATCAAGTCTTATTTTGCATCTTTAATCCAGTGATCAGTAATGGCAGTGGTAGAATATGACTTGTCTTGTTATGGTGGCTCTGCCATGGCAATTTCTAAATCCTTATGTCGTGTTACAATATGAATGTTTATGATTTATCTAGCTTTGAAAACTGGTGGAAAAATCTAAGGTACTGTAAGTCTGCAACTGTACAGATGTGTAAAAGGATTCATCATTCTCATATTAATTTTCACATTCTGGTGGAAATATTCTTCATATTGTGCACCTAATTGGTTTGTTAATTCTCGTGTTACATGATGGTAGACTGCCAGACGGTGGCAATCCTCATCTGCAGGAAGATTGAAGACTTCAGCCCTTGCATCCCTCTGATTCATGGCCTGAGGAACCCAGGGATGAGAAGCCGTCACTGGGAGATGCTTTCAGAGCAAATTCAAATCAAAGTCAGGCCCAATGCAAACCTGACCCTCTCACGCTGCATGGAGCTTGGCCTTCAGGACTATATGGATGACATAGCGTACGTTGGCGAGCTGGCAGGAAAAGAGCTCACCATTGAACAGGTAGGGTGGAACTCTGAAAACAGTGTTTTAAACTTTGTTAGATCATATTTAGCGGCACATGTCAGATCCTTTCAATGTGACTGCATAGCTGCATGACCACATTTTCTTGTCTTTTTGAGCAAACTGACTTTGAAAAGCATGGACACAGTTTTGGCAGGGACGTTAAACCTATAAGACAATACTCTACAATAATAATAGTTACCTTGAGATTTTACTTAAATACAACTCAACTCCCTTTTCAAGTCATTCTTCATTTAACTGTTTGATAAGGGTATGTGACTACACACAATCCTCCACAACTTGGAAACATGACCTTTAATCAGTACTTGGATAGCTGCAGATCAGCCGTAGGATCTGTGGTGGTCTTCTCCCAACAGGAGGATCAGAGCTTGAACCCTACATGTTGATGTGTTCTTTAACAAATCACTCAACTCTACGAGGTGTGTCAGAAAAGTTTCAGGACTGGTGTCACAAAAGATTTATTTATAACCCAAACTTAAAACAAAGAGTTTTCCCCTTCAAAGTAATCCCAGCATGTCTACAAAGAGATACTGCGGCGTTTGCTTCGTTCAGTGCACGAGAGGAAGTGAGAGTTGAGGCAGGACAAGTCGTGGCTGCTTCACCATGACAATGCGCCTGCTCACAATGCCCTGAGCATCCGACAGTTCCTGGCCGAGAAGAACATCGCCGTGCTGGAGCAACCTCCCTACTCACCTGACCTGGCTCCGTGTGATTTTTTCCTCTTCCCCAAGCTTAAGGGGGTCATCAAGGGGACCTGTTTTGAAAACGTGGACGACATCAAAAAGGCCATGACGATGGAGCTGCAGAGGAAGAATCCTTTCAGGAGTGCATGAAAGTGTGGCAGAGAAGGATGGGAAAGTGCATTAGACTCCAGGGGGATTACTTCAAAGGGGAAAACTTGTAGTTTGTAGTTTGGATTCTAAATAAATCTTTTGTGACACCAGTCTTGGAACTTTTCTGACACACCTCATAATTTGCTCTCACTTTGGTGTGACATGTTAATCTTTATGAATGTGTATGAAAAGGATGAGCAAGTTCTGATGGGCAATTTACATAGAAGTCTCCACCAACAGTGTGATATTGTGTGGTGTGAATGGGTGTAAATGGGTTGGATTGGCCTGCATTTAACAGCATTTTTTACAATTAGGCAAAGGTCCATTTAACATTCCCTGTCTTTTTTTTTTCTAATTAACATTGTCAGTGTGTGATGTCAGCTTTAAAAGATGTGGCTGCTTCTTTCTTACACCCTGTCATGCAGGCCCTGGAAAAGATGGAGCAAGAGTGGTCGAATATACTATTTGATGTGCGACCTTACAAGGAGACAAGCACCTACATATTGAAGAGCCCAGACGAGGCTTCCCAGTTGCTGGATGACCACATAGTCATGACCCAGAGCATGTCCTTCTCTCCCTTTAAAAAGACCTTTGAAGCCCAAATTGACACATGGGAGAGCAAACTTAGAATGACTCAGGTACATTACCTCCCTCTCCAAATTTTGTATCCTGCACTGTTTAAATGTAGTGTCTTATGTTGTGGTACTACCATCTTTTGGTGCTTATAGGATGTACTGGAAGAGTGGCTGACATGCCAACGCTCCTGGCTCTACTTGGAACCCATTTTTAGCTCTGATGATATTAACCAGCAGCTGCCTGTGGAGGGAAAAAGATATCGGCAAATGGAACTTACTTGGAGGAAAGTAATGAAAAGCGCCTTCGATAATCCAAAGGTCAGGCTTGCTGAAACACTTTACATACACCTCAGAAAACAAGGCTCAAGAACACCACTTCACAATCAGGCAAAAAGGGTTTTATGGTTACCAGGTAAGGTTCAGTACACAAATAGGCAGTCTGACTAGGCAGAGTTCGGTACACAAAAAGCAAACAGACCAAGCTAAGGTGTCCAAATTGTGAGGCAGAAAAAGGCACAATCCAAAAACAGGCAAGGTTCAAAACTATGAGGCAGGACTATGAAAAACAGTGCTGGGAGGAGACTGGGATGTACAACAAACTAGCACAGGACAAAGGGAGACATGAGGTTAAATACTCAAAGTGATTGAGATGATTAGACACAGCAGGGGAGGAACAATCAGGAGGCAGGTATGGCGAGACATGAACAGGAAGCAAAACCTACGAACAGAAACAAGAGTTAGGGATTTCAAAATAAACAGTAAACACAAGACTAAGCATGAAACATGGAAACAAAAAAGAGAACTGAATGAGCAGGGCTGTGATTATGACAGTATAAAGAATTCCAATGAATTGTCTCTGCAAAGAAATCTACAATGTAATTATGATTTATTTATTTAAAAAAGTTTTTCATTTGTGTGCCTTGGTCTTTCTCTAGGTGATTGAGCTGTGTCCAGATGCTGGCTTGCTAGAAAAATTAAAAAAATGCAACATACTTTTGGAAAAGGTACAGAAGGGTCTAAGTGAGTACTTGGAAACAAAAAGAAGATCCTTTCCCAGGTAAGAAACACAAAACTGGTTATAAAAGTCCCCTGCCTTTCAGTCTTTTATTTTACATCACTTTTCATTAGGGTTTATGCACACTTTTGCCACTTGACACAACATAATACTGTCAGCTCACCAACAATAATTGGCTTAAATAACATTCTTTGATTTATAAAAAATGTATTAGCTATGATACAAAGATAAAAAACCAAACAGTTGTATAAAGGCCATTTAACGCAACACATGGTTTCTCTATGAACACTGTTGAAATACAGTTAATGCTACATGATTGGCCAAGTAGAATGCTGTGATTGCTACCATTAATCACTGAAAGCTGCATCATTTAAAATATACAATCATCATTATCCTTTAAAAGCTCAGCTGTATAAAATGGTAAGGCATGGGAATTAGCATATTTACCCTTTGTAGTACCCTGGCTATAAAAAAGAAGTTTGGCCCTAATTAGCAAAAAAACAACTCCATCAGTATTACAAGACCTGTCTATGAATGACCAACAGTTGTTATATGAAGATTTGTGGATGTACAGTAATATAAAGTTAATTTGTTTGCAGATTTTACTTCTTGTCAGATGATGAGCTCCTTGAGATTCTGTCACAGACCAAAAATCCTACTGCTGTACAACCACATTTGCGGAAATGCTTTGAAAACATCGCAAAGGTATGTTTGAGCTTGTTGTTTCTTCACCTGTTTTAAACAACCTTTCTCAGATATTACGGAAACTATTATTTCTTGGTTCTCAGCTCCAGTTCCAGTCAGATCTGCAGATCACTCACATGTACTCTGGGGAAGGGGAGGAGGTAGAGCTGTTCCTACTGGTTTTGCCAACTGGGAGTGTGGAGGACTGGCTGAGGGAAGTTGAGAAATCTATGAGGGCCACATTAAGAGACAATATTGACCGCTCTCTCAAAGTCTACCCTAAGGTCTACAGCCTTCTCTTTTATAACTGTTATACTCTATCTATAGTCAGGAGAAGCATATTTAATGTGACGGGTTGATGTCTATTTTTGTGTTTCCTCTCTTGGCCCTACAGCAACCTCGAGCTGACTGGGTGTTATCATGGCCTGGCCAAGTAGTCATAGCTGGCTGTCAGGTCTTCTGGACCAGTGAGGTGTCTGAGGCCTTGAAGCAAGGAGACTTGGCCAGCCGTCTTTATCCACAACTACAGACTCAGGTAGGAGCCTGGTATCAGACTATTTTCAATACAAACAAAAAAACTTACATTCCTGTTGAGTTTTAGTAACATTTACTAAAAAACACTTTTAAGGTTCCCACACAACCTGAAAAACCTTAAAAACAGAATAGAGTTGATTGATCCTCCATTCATAAAAAAACCCACAAACAAGGAAAAATAAAAATTTCATGGGAAGTCTGAGACATTCTTCCAATGGTTCTCTAATTCCATATCATCATCTCCCAAAACTGATGTAATTGTTACCTGAAAGGACTAAATTATGTTTGAGATATTTTAAAATGATGATGGTAGTTTATTAGTCTAGATGCAGAATGAGAAAGCAAACTAGTTAAAATATTTTACGAAATTTTGCTATTTGCCCTGCACATATATATATATATATATATATATTTTAGAAAATAACATTTTCTGTAGTTAACAGAAAAATTAAAAATAAAAGTAGGCCTACAACCAGTGCTATTTAAAGTTTTTTTTTGTGAATTTGTCTTGAAAAAACTCCATGGCTTTGTCCGTAATTTGCCAGGACTTGCTATTTGACATGAGTTTATTTTCAACAAACATTGTGTTTTTACAAAGAAGGCTCACACGTCCATGCTTTGAAAACCCCTGCACTATGCTGATATTCCTTACATTGTCCCATTTTGTCTGAAGCTGGGGGACTTGGTGCAACTGGTGAGAGGAGGCCTGTCAAAGATGCAGCGAGCAGTGCTCTCTGCACTTATCGTCATTGAGGTGCATGCCAAGGATGTGGCAGCCAAACTGGTGGAGCAGGAGGCCTCAAGTGTCAATGACTTTGAGTGGATCAGCCAACTCAGGTTGATTTTTTTGGTCCTATAAAGTTTTGTCATTGCTTTTGTTCTTTTCTGGAATATGATATGTTGAGAATAAGTAAGCTACTGTTCTGATTGTAGATATTACTGGGCAAAAGACGACCTGTACATCCATGCAGTAAATGCAGAGTTTCTATATGGATATGAGTACCTCGGTAACTCTGGACGTCTGGTCATCACCCCACTCACTGACAGGTAGTTATTTATTCTAAGTTATCCACTCACTTTATGCTTTATGTCACGTAGCATTTTACAATAAATACAATGTTTCCTGCCTTCTTCAGATGCTACTTGACTCTAACAGGAGCTCTACACCTGAAGTTTGGAGGGGCTCCCGCAGGCCCAGCAGGTACAGGAAAGACAGAGACCACCAAAGACCTGGGAAAGGCTCTGGCTATTCAGACAGTTGTTTTTAACTGCTCTGATCAGCTGGATTTCATCGCGATGGGAAAGTTTCTTAAAGGGCTTGCCAGGCAAGTTTATAGAATTTTAGAGCAGCAATATCAAGTCCATTGAATTTTATATTTAAGCTGTTTAATTTTTCAAATTGTCAAAATTTCAAATTTGCAGCTCAGGAGCTTGGGCTTGCTTTGACGAGTTTAATCGTATTGATGTTGAGGTGCTGTCTGTAGTGGCACAGCAGATCACCACCATTCAAAAGGCTCAGCAGCAAAGGGTGAGAAGCTATTTTAACAATTAACATAATGGTACTGACTATCATTATTAACAGAGAACACTAACTGGTAAGTACAGTGCCTACTTGTTAAATTTCTGTTTTTGTGATTTTATTTGACTTTTTTCTACTATATTATGACAATATCTTTCCAATAGCATTTGTTGAAAAAGTGTCTAATCAGTTTTTGGTGGAAGCATAATGACTTAGAGGGATATTTTTTAATGATTTTTCTTATAATCACAAAATAGATAACCTCTTGCCTTGTGTAAAATGTAAAGCTAGTTATTAAGGTAAAAGATCTTTGTATTGTTTTAAGGTTAGGATGTTTTATTCCTTTAATCATTCAATTTCTGCCCAACTGCATCTTTGGAGTGATGGAGACTAAGTGGTAAGGTTGGTGGGCTTTCAACCTGCAGGTAGGGGATTCAATCATCAGCTTCTGATGTCACGCATTGATGTTTCCCTTTCATAGAAAAGTACTACACAAGCTCAAGGCCATTTAATTGATAGAACTCTTATATTCCATTTCACAGAGGGTGTGTGTGTTTTGTGTTTTCAGGCAGAGCGGTTTGTGTTCGAGGGGTCAGAGATCCCCCTTGTTCCTTCATGTGCTGTCTTTATCACAATGAATCCAGGATATGCTGGGCGCACTGAGCTTCCTGACAATCTTAAGGTTTGAAATGGTCAATTGAAACTAAAACAAAAAATATACCTAAGAATGAACAGATTCACCACTTTACTTTATTTCTTTTGCAGGCCCTTTTTCGTCCTGTGGCCATGATGGTCCCGAACTATGCTATGATTGCTGAAATATCCCTGTATTCATTTGGCTTCAGCGATGCCAAAGTTCTCTCAAAGAAGATCACCACAACATTCAAACTCTCATCTGAACAGCTCAGCTCTCAGGTGCAGAATAGATTTATAAAAGGGCATAAATAAAACCTAATAAAACTCACATATTTCTAAAGAAATGTGTTGTGGAAGTGTAGATCAGAGGACGTGGACACATGCGGTCAAGAAATCTAATTAAATTAATTACACATGGAGATGTTGACAGACATTTTGTTTTTTACACTTTGTAAAGCATTGGTCTCCAATATACTGGCATACATCATATAGTTGTAGATCTTGCATATTACCTCAAACACAATGATATGTTTCTATGTTTATAAGATGAACAAACATTTACAGAAGTCCTGAATTATTTTCTTGATTTTCTTAATAAGGATCATTACGATTTTGGCATGAGAGCTGTGAAAACTGTGATCTCAGCTGCTGGCAATCTGAAGAGAGAAAACCCTGACATGAATGAGGTTAAAAATACAAACATTTAAGAGGTCAAGACACAAACTTAGGTATTTTTAAAATTGTTTCTCTTCAGTAACTTCTTATGTTTTGCAATCTTATTTTCCTTCAGGAGCTGATCTGTCTGCGTGCCATTCAAGATGTCAATGTGCCAAAGTTTTTACAGGATGACCTGAAGCTCTTTAGTGGTATAGTGTCAGATCTTTTCCCAAAGATAAAGCAGGAACCAATTAACTATGGCATACTAGAAGACTCCATTCGTAACATCTGTACCAAAAAGAACCTCAAAGATGTGGATGGTAAGAAAGATGTGTAAAAAGAAGAAAAAATGAAGTTTGCTGCTTACATGCATAGCCATTGAGTAAGGACATGAAGGTAACTGTTCTGTGGTGATTGCAGGATACATTAGCAAATGCATCCAGCTGTATGAGACCACCGTGGTGAGGCATGGCTTGATGTTGGTGGGGCCCTCTGGATCAGGCAAAACCAAGGTGAGATTTTTTTGTGGTCACAAAGTAGTTCAAAGATTATTTCACGGCCCTCAAAAGACATAAATGGAGTTCCTTAACATGAAAGCTTAATCTTCTGTTTGTCAGTGTTATGAGATTCTAGGTGCTGCAATAACAGCTCTGAAGGGTCAGTCATCTGTGAGTGGAGATCTGTATGAGGCAGTTCATACCTATGTCCTCAATCCCAAGTCTATCACAATGGGACAGCTCTATGGCGAATATGACTTACTTACACATGAGTGGTAAGAGCCATTAACTGCAAACAATAGGAGAAAAAAATTAATAAATGAGCTTAACATAAATTGGCTGTTTTGACCATCCATGCAGGACGGATGGTATCCTCTCTTCTCTAATCCGTGGAGGAGCAGCATCCATGAACAAAGAGAAAAAGTGGTACATGTTTGACGGGCCTGTGGATGCTGTGTGGATTGAGAACATGAACACTGTGCTGGATGACAACAAAAAACTGTGCCTCAGCTCAGGAGAAATCATTAAACTCACAGATGTAAGCTTGATCAGTAAAAATATAGTTTCTTTTACTTTTGTACGTTATGTCCTGAGTTTTTTAAAGGTCCAATGTCTTGGCATGCCTGACTGTTTACATCACGTCTTGGGTGTCTATTATGCAAGGATTTGTTTTCAGTTGAATGAAAAAATGAAAAAAATAATCTCTTTTGAGGATCAGATGCAGCTCTTTTGCTCGACCTTTTGGAAACATTTAGATCTGAGGGTGCAGGGAGGCTATGGGAGGCTATGATAATTAGCTCTGTGCTGATAGGCAGCCAAAATGATGTCTGATGGGAAGGGGGAAGGAGGGGTGACAAGCCATGAAGTCGACTTTTTAAACAGTCATGGTATCTGCCTATGATGAGCATAACACACACATGCAGGTGGATGCTGTAGCTATTTCTTAATAAACCCAAGGAAGGAAAAAAATCAAGTGTTTTAATGGGAGTTTTCTTATAAGAGATATAGCACATCTCTCCATGAATTTAAAGTTTAGTAAAAGGTGTCATGTTCCTTTGATCCCCAAGCTTCTTCTAACGAGATTATGAGAAATCAGTTTTGCAAGACATGGACCTTTGTGTTATCCTTCCCCAGGTGATGACCATGATGTTTGAGGTGCAGGATTTGGCAGTGGCGTCTCCTGCCACAGTGTCTCGCTGTGGTATGGTCTACCTGGAGCCTGGTATTTTGGGTCTTGTCCCTTTCACAGAGTGTTGGCTGAAGAAGATCCCTGCGGCCCTGAAACCATACACAGAGCAGTTGAACTCCTTGTTTGCAAGGTTCCTGCAGGTCAGATGGAAAATTAGCAGGATATTTAAGATTTTTAGCCTTCTAAGATTAAGATAGATTTTAAGATATATTTTTTATGTCCTTTTTCTCAGGACTCCGTCAACTTTGTCCGAACATCAGTTAAGGAGGTCATTATATCTCTGGATAGCAACCTTGCCTGCAGTCTGCTTAAACTTATGGACTGCTTCTACAACCCCTTTAATGTGAAAGAGGCATGTGTATCATCTCTTTTTAAACAAAAACCTTCAAGAGAATGTCAACAAATAGATTTCTGTGCTATTATACTGGAATGAGAATAAAAACTGAAAGCTCTGTTGAGTAAATATTAAGAAGGAAAGACCTCTGTAGAACTTAAGGTTTGAGGTATCATATTCAAATACAGGCATTATTGGGAATTTTGTTGTTATAAAGCACATATTGACTGTTCTTGTCTTGAACTTATCCCTTATGTATATTTAACAAACCACCCAATGGAGTTAGCTACTGATGTGAGTCTCAAGTTGTAGCTCAACTTTCCCTTTTGTTTATGTGAGTTACCTTTTGCTTGTGATCCCCTTTAATCCCATATTGTCCTGCAGGGAGAAAATCCTCCTCCCAAAAAGAAACTGGACCATGTGAAGGAGCTGATTGAGCCCTGGTTCTTTTTCTCTCTGGTGTGGAGTGTTGGAGCAACAGGAGATGCAGCCAGCTGTAAACGCTTCAGTGCCTGGCTGAAGAACAAAATGGCAGAAGAAAAGGTTAGTATCAGGTTGCATTAGCACTTGAGCTTTAACTACCCGGGACCTAATTATTACCAGAATTATATTTTTAAATATAGGATGCATATGTCATGATATTGCTATGTACTAGGGGTCCAACAATGCTCAGTAAAATATTGAACTGTTCAGTATGATGTTCTCGGTTCAATATGCTTGTGTGAATTGGGGTATTTTTAGTTTTGAGGACAAACTAGTTTCATTTATTGTTTCCCTTTTCTCTATGTATTTGTGCTCTGTGATTCTGAGCACAGAGGCAAGTAAACTCCTGCTGTGAGTAGCAGTACGCTAAAGTTGAGCCAAGAAATCCCACCACTCCCCGCAGGGGAAAAGGCAGCAATATGCATCCACACTCCCAATATAAGGGACTCCTAATTCTTCTAATTTGTGGTCTGAGAGGACGAAAAGATAGTTCAGCAATTAAAACCAATAACATTTGAGCTTATTAATACAGTCATGGAGCCTTGTGGGCTTTTACAACATGTAGTTTTCAGATTTCGCTGTTACACAAACATCCTTCAGGCTTTGCTGGGGGAACATAAACTTCAAGCAAATGAGCACATTTGATGAAGCAGAACATATCTTAGCTTTTCATGATTCAAAATGACCATGAAACACGCATCCAACTTTGTAGAAAGTCTAGTCCCTGCCGAAGTGAAGGATAAGAGCTAGAAAACAAATGTAACAAGTCTTAATGGGCCTTAATGAGACAACATTTACTGTTATATAATGATATGTTCAGTGACAGCACAGACATTAGACAATTAGACAAAGAAGTAAAATATCATCATGATGTGTTTGCATATAACATCAAGAAAAGGAATGAATAGTTACGGTTGTCTGGATTTCAAACTTGTTTGTTACTTCAGCACCATAGAATAGATATAATAGATGTTCCCTAGGGATCAATATCACTTGAATGGTCATTTTTTTCAATGTGTTTATGTCTTCATTCTATATCATAAACTGCATCAAGGATGTTTAGAGAAAAGTCTTTTTTAAAATAAAATGCAGAAATTGTTGAAGAATGAAAAAGTAGCTATTTCTCCTCAATACCCTCTTACTGCTCTGTAGAAATGAGCCTTAAACACCTCAGAATAGAAAATAGTAATAAAAAAAAGACTCTAATGGCAAAACTGTCAAAACCAGACCAAACTAAAACTGTGAACAAGAAACATGGTACGTATCACACTATGGTGTATTGTTGCATCCCTTCATTTTACATTTATTAACACCAACATGCTTCTCTTTCAGATTCAGTTGTGTTTTCCAGAAGAGGGCCTTGTGTATGACTACAGGCTGGATGATGCAGGGATTAGTAATTTTGAGGATGACGATGAAGATGAGGAAAGAAAAGTGAGTATGTGATGCCAGATCATGCAGATTTTTTGTGCAACCAATGATAACAGATTAATCATTGCTTCGATTTCCCTTTTTACTTTAGGTCCAGTGGGTGAGCTGGATGGAATCAGCAAAGAGTGTTGTAATCACTCCAGAGACAAACTATGCAGACATCATTGTTCCAACTGCTGACACAGTGAGAATGTCCTTCCTTATGGATATTCTTTTGGCCAATAAGAAACCTGTGAGTACCTTTTATTCTAATTGTACTCAAACATCTGTTTCACAGAACTTGAGTTAAAAAATAAAGTTAGGATGGTAGAAACTGTAAAACAAAGGCCCTTATTCAAATCCAGTAATATGTACTTTACACTGAGATGCTTTCTCATTTGAGATTCTTGGGTTTTTGCTAGAGAGAGTTTTTCTCTCACTACCTGTAAACTAACTGCTGGACTGAGACTGAAACATTTTGTTTGCCTTCTCATCACCTGAATGGCTGAGGACCTTCACAGACCATTAAAGTACATTTATATTTATCTATGTGTGTGGTCCAGGTGCTCTGTATTGGGCCGACAGGCACAGGAAAGACCCTGACCATGTCTGACAAGCTACTGAAGAACATGCCGGCTGAATACATCACACACTTCCTCATGTTTTCGGCCCGCACCTCTGCCAACCAGACTCAGGATTATATCGACAGTAAACTAGACAAAAGGTTAGATTTAATTATTCAACATCCAACCAAACATCGTCTACATTTTAAAAGTTTGCATGTGTCAACTAACCATTTAATCTTCAATGTGCCTGTGTGCAAGGCGGAAAGGTGTGTTTGGACCTCCCCTGGGGAAGTACTTTATCTTTTTTATTGATGACCTAAACATGCCATTGTTGGAGACCTATGGTGCTCAACCTCCTATTGAACTGCTGAGGCAGTGGATGGACCACAGAGGCTGGTATGACAGGAAACAGATAGGTTAGTGGACTGGAAGATATTTTTCCTCCCTTAACTCTGACTTCTTTTGCCTTTATTTAGGGGCACTTGCATAAATGTCATAATTGCGATTGGTAAAAAGTATGAAACAGACATGTTTGATTTTTCAAATCATATAATTTGCATGTTTTGCTGTTGATTAAGGTGGAAAAATAAATTAATGTTAATGTGCAATCAACCCAATGCTGATATTTGTTGTGTTTTGTTTTGTTTTCACTAAAATTCACTGAATTGTGAGTTCTTGGCCCCTATCTGCAGCAATGTACAACCCAGTTATCTTGCCAGTTCTCTTCTTACAGCAGTAACTTAAGCAGTAACCATAATTATTATGGAATATGTGATTACTATTGACTTATTACATTCCCACTCATTAAATACCGAACAATCCCTTCATCAGGGTTAAATGCAGAGGTAGAGGAAATGAAGTGGAACTCCTAAAAGTGTAAATGCTGTAGCATTAACCTGTGAGTTTTTTTTTTTTTTATCTCTGTAATCGGTGCAGGACTAATATGAATCTGATATGAATCAGAATAATATGAGCAAATTTAAAATTCATTGTCACAAAGAAAATTTCTTTCCATTCATTTAATGACCAAACCAATGATCTGGTCAGAATTGCTTCACAATGCCAATCAGAGCTGAAGAATCCTGTGTATGGTTTGCAATACAAATACATTTTTTTGTGTGAGATGCAAAATATGATTCAATTTGACAACCAGTCATAATCAAAACCTTTAAATCATTTGAGAGCCCTACGTTTAACCTTTCTTGTTGACTTTGTATATCTTAATTATCCCAAACTTTTTAACTATATATGAAAGGTGGGCAACTGGCAGCCAGGGGGACACATGCAATGCACAGTTTTAAACCTATCAGTGTGCTGATGGTTGCAGCAGCCCATGTGGCAAATATGTTACATTTTATCATAAACTAGTATATTGGTTGCATTGGTACAGTGGACACTGACCATTTCAGATGGACAGAATAAGTATTAAAATTGGGTCTTAAACACCAAGTCTTGGGATAAATGTCATCTTTCTTCCTTGCTGACTTACAGCATTTTTTTCCTTAAGTTACAGGATGCATTCAATCAAAATTTCATCCAATCTTTTGTGAAATTTTCACCATAGGGCTGGAGGATCTCAAGATAAAGTAAGGGAATGTGGTCGAAGCTCTTATTTGTTGTTCTGCAGGTTCTCATCTTTATCACAAATCCAACGTAGTGAGGCGTTTTCAGTGCTCAGCATCTTGACCACTGTCAGCTGATCTTGTTACAGAGCACACAGAGCTCACAGTTGACAGCAGTACAACTTTATGAACAGCATCACTCTTAAAAATGCCACTTTTCCATCACTGACATATAAAAATCAGGAAGGGGTGGAACTGCTGATGTTTTCTTGGTGTCATGGTAAATATCACGCAGAAAGAAACATAAACTAACTTTTGTAACATACCTACATTGAATGTACTTTAGAAGCTTGTTTGAACTAAGGTTCCAAGGTCTGCTGATGCAAAAAAACCAAAAACAAACCCAAAAGACAAAGGTTCTGAGGTGAAATATTAGTCAGTTTGTGTTAATTGTGTTTGAGCTCATTAGTTCAGTATAACTACTTGCAGTTCTGTCTAAATTCATTAAGATTGATAAAATATCTTCTTAATAATTATGTATCGTTGTTGCTTTTGTTTAATCGTGAGAAATTCCGGTTTTCCAGTTTTTCTGTGAATTAAAACAATTTGGTCCTCTCTTAATGAGGTCAAAATTAATCCAGCCCTCTTGTTAACAGTAGTTAGCCACCCCTACTCTGGAGTGCATCTCCATGCCTTAGAAACATTTCTCATTACTTTTTTATGACAAAGAAATTAATTCTCTTATTTCACTTTTGATCGTGGATCTCATTAACCCCCACAGGGACATTCAGGCACATCGTGGACATTAACTTTGCTTGTGCAATGGGACCTCCAGGTGGAGGAAGAAACCCCATCACTGAGCGCTTTACACGCCACTTCAACTTCTTGTCTTTTACTGAAATGGAGGACTACAGCAAGAAAAGGATTTTTTCCACTATTTTGGGCAGCTGGATGAGTGAGTCATGTCTGCCATTCTGTTTGGATTTATACTTAGGATAGGGGTTGCAGGAAATAGAAAAACTCATTGTATGTAGCCTGTTAAAAATAAATTCACATTAATCTTTAACAGAAGGTATGTTCTTTTTCAGATGGAAATATGAGTAAAATGGAGTCAGGGACACAGGAAAAACAAGTAGACACAATGTGATTTGAAAAAAAAAAAAAGCTATTTAGTAATCGGTATGTGTTAGTGCAGGTCATCTCATAAAAACAGTTTAAAGATATATTAGAACATTTTATATTCATTTTGCTTCATTCATAGGGTTTATGTTTTGGTCATGATTTAGAAATGTTTTCAGTTCTAATGGTGTATAGATTTCAAATTCTGTCCTTCATACCACCAATTTCACCAGGACCTGTGCCGGCAATCCAGCCACTGAATGAGTCTCTCGTAGACGCAACAATCAGAGTCTACTCTACCATTACATCCCAGCTCCTCCCAACGCCAGCCAAGTCCCATTACACCTTCAACCTCAGAGACCTGTCCAAAGTTTTTCAGGGCATCCTGATGGCTGAAGCTGGAATGATTGAGGTAGTCATATCAGACTAAATGAAAGTAATCTGACGTAATCACAGCAATATTATGAGATAGATCACTACAATATCCTCTCAGGGTCAGGCATCTTGACAGGTACATGTTGTCTGTGCCAAAGTAGACAATTTAAAATCCCTTTTAAGACCTTTGATTGTCACTTTTGCAAAAAAAATATAAATGAGAGGAAACAATGAGAGGTGAAAAATAGGCATGTTTGAAAGTATTAATGAAAAAGTAATGTCCCTTTAATAATTTTAGGACAAAGTCCAGCTGCTGAAGCTGTGGTACCATGAAAGCTGCCGCATTTTCCAGGACCGCCTGGTATGCGTCGAGGACAGGGACTGGTTCAACAGACTTCTGAAGGACTGCATCCAGGAGTTTGACTGCAGCTTTGAAGAGGTTGTGCCCTGCCAACCTGTTTTATATGGAGACTTCATGAATCCTGTAGCTGACCCAAAAGTATACACTTGCATAGAAGACAAGGAAAAGGTGAGTTGTACAGATTTTACTCAATAATATATTAAAACTATTTAATTTCTGTATTTATTAATATACTGACAAACTGGTCTAGAAAGGTTATAGGTAGTTAAATCGTCTTTCCAGCACTTACTAGTCTTTTGGTTTCTACTAACGCCAACGGTGGAGCTGTAAAGTTTAACAAAATGATGCATATTTATGATGTTTGAATTAGCTGGTGAAAGAGATGGATGAATACATGGAAGACTACAATGAGAGCCATGCCACTAAGGTGAAGCTGGTGCTCTTCATGGATGCCATAGAGCATGTTTGCCGTATCAGCCGTATCCTGCGCCAGCCCCTGGGTAATGCTCTGCTGCTTGGAGTGGGTGGAAGCGGGCGCCAGTCCCTGACTAAGCTGGCCTCATATATGTGAGAATCACTCTCTACAGCTTCCATACCGACATACAACGTTCAAGTTCTCTGTCAAAACAAATACTTTTTAAGGTTTGCATGGCTGGTTTTGTTTTCTTTATGTTAATGCTACAGAAACTGCTTTTCCACAAGTGTACAGAAATTTTTGAGTTGATTTCTTACGAAAGAGGCAACTGTTTGATTCCATCAATTTCTGTTATCTATGAAAAATATTTAGAATGTGAGATTAAATGACATTGCTGTGTGTTATTTTTATTTAATTTTAGGTGTAAGTCAAGGATTTCTAGGGTATAAGAGTGTAAGAAATTAAATGGTTATTTTGTTAAAATACACAATTTTTTAAGGGATGTACATTGAGCATAAGTATCACTCCATTTTCAGGGCAGAATATGAGTGTTTCCAGATTGAGCTGGCCAAAAACTATGGCCACACAGAGTGGAGGGAGGATATTAAAAGCATCATGTTGAAGGCAGGCCTCCAGAACCAACAGATCACCTTCCTCTTTGTTGACACACAGGTAAACAAGAGTCTCTGAACATCTTTTTCACTATATACAGCCCAACAGTGTTAGTTTGTACTGCACAGGGAATAAATAGTATATACTTGGCAAACAGTAGTCCTTCAGTGTGGTTCTTTTTAATGCACTTATTTTATAGCAGTTTGTTTCAGTGTCTAAATCTTAGTGTAAAAAAAATATTGAATGAAATGAAGCTTGTAATTTATTTATTATAGAGGTGGGCACAATTAATCAAAAATAACTATTAACTGTATTTGTTAATATATCCACATAGATATGAGCTCCCACAAGAGTTAGTCTATTAATTTCTTTCATAATTTATTTAAATTAGTGGTACTTTAAAATCTGTTAAAAATCAGTCAGTTACCCTCAGGCCATTAGTGTATGTTCACAAAAATAATCTTCAAAATTATTACCAGTTACTGCAGTACATCATTTAAACCATACGATTCAATTTACGGTTTGAGTCCTTTCATTGTTAAATTATTTTGACAACAAAGGTCCTGCTGTATTTGAAGGGGCTCCCGTAATCCAAATCAAGGATCTAAAGGATCAAGGATTCAAAATATACATATATAAAGACTGAGAGATTGCCTCAAATCTAAAAATGAAAGAATTTCTTCAATGCATAGTCTTCACTCTTGCATTTCATTTCTTTGAAAATGATATCTAATGGAATTTAATGGAAATTTAAGCTTTAAATTACTGTTTGTCAGTTTAACAACCAGCTGAAAGACAAATCTGAAACACTTATTTATTGATTACTGATGTTTATAGATAATATTTAATTTAGGTTTTCTCACCTTTGAATATATGTCTGTTCTCTCCAGAACACAACAACAAAGAGGCTTTTTTAAATTAATTTGTTTGTATTAACCGTCCAGATTAAGAGTGAGTCATTCCTGGAGGATATCAACAACATTTTAAACTCTGGAGATGTTCCTAATCTGTATGCCTCTGACGAGCAAGAGCGTATTCTAGTAGCCATGAAGCAGGTGGTGCAAGACCTGGGCCAGCAGCTGACTAAAGCCAACCTTATGGCTGCCTACATCAGGAGGGTTCGCAACAACATACACACTGTACTCTGCATGAGGTTGGTAATTGCTCAAAATGTGTATCCTGATGAAATGCCATGGATCTTTGTTCTCCTTATAGCATTCCACCCTATTCTCTCACGTTTCCTTCTGGTGCCTCTCCTTTATTTTCTCTTCTCAGTCCTATTGGTGAAGTGTTTCGTGCCCGGTTAAGGCAGTTCCCCTCACTGGTGACATGTTGCACCATTGACTGGTTCAGCGCCTGGCCAGAAGAGGCTTTGCAGGCTGTTGCCACGTCGTTTCTAAATGAGCTGCCTGAACTTGAAGCAAGCCCAACTGTAATGAGAGGACTGGTGAGGCGACTGTGTGTGAAGATAACTGTGAGATTTATATTGTAGTTTTAAAAGTTATACTATTAAGGAAGATACACTACACTGAGGTATGAATATCCATATTTTAATTAATGATATAAGGAAAACAATCAATAAAACCTTGAAACAAAATCTGCCAACAAGATTAGAACTACATGGCTTATTGTCTTTGTGCGACAGTTTTGAGAGAGTTAGCATGCCGTGATTTAGTATAATGCCTCACCAAATAACAGAGAGAAGACTGTCAACATTTGAAGCAATTAAAACAGTAATTAAAAAATGCCATTCAAGCAACTTTAAAACTGAAGAATAGTTTTTAGACTTGTGTTAAATACAATCAAAGTACGGACTGGTTAACGGATGAGACAAAAGCAGAACATTGAGTAACTTCTAATCTTTCTGGTCTGAATTCTTCCCCAGACATTGATGTGTGTGGAGATCCACCAGACAGTAGCCACAAAGTGTGAACAGTACCTGTCTGAGCTTTCGCGACACAACTATGTCACACCCAAGAGCTATTTGGAACTGCTCAAACTCTTCTCAGATCTCATTGGTTGTAAGAAGCAAGAATTATGCAGTGCTCGTCAGCGTATGAAGACTGGTCTAGATAAGGTGAGGACACAAAAGTACAGAAAAAATAAACTCAACTGGAGATGAAACAGTGGCTCTGTCTTATCTGATCACCTGCTGCTCTATGTTGTAGCTTCTTAGCACAGCAGAGGATGCGATTAATTTGCAGGAGGAGCAGGAGGCTATGAGACCTCTTTTGAAGGAGGCTGCCGAGGAAACTGAAGCCGCTATGGAGATCCTCAAAGTAAGGAAACAAAAATAACTTTTCAGAACCAAAAGGTTTCCAGTTTCAAATACTTTTGTTTTTGAAATTGATTAAATAAACACTTTTTGCCAGAAAAATTATTTAAAAAATCAATGACACTGAGTATAAAAAACACATTCTTGTATATTTATAGAGTGGGCATTTAAATCTTGAAAAAATGTATTTTGGCATCATGGTTTCCTTGGAAAGTTACAGGGATGCAATGAAACAGGCCAATCAAAGTGGTATCCAGCAGAAGGGACTTGGCATTTAAGCTGGGGGGCGTCAATGCCTCAGCAAACTTGCAGATGCCTGTGTCTGGTCTTAACTATGCTTGAAAACTCATAACCACTGAAGAATTATTAAATTTTAACAGGTATGGATAGATGTTTTAGATAGATTAAGATGAGAAAGCCGTTTATTGATCACCAGAGGGGAAATTTGAGTTGCACAGCAGCACAGGGCAAAGAAGCATACAGGAGATAGCTATACAAAAATTAGAAAAGAGTAGATAAAGTTAAATAGTTCAAATATAAAAGTGAAAAGCACAGTTATTATACAAAGAAGTAAGGTCTATATACATGGGAGAATATGATATATCATGTGCAGTGGATTGTTAGTTAAGTGGCATTAGAGATATTCTGTTGAATTAATCTCCTGCCAGATGAAATAAAGTGACATCTTGTGCTGAAACATATAAGTAATTACACTGCAAAACTAACAATTTTTATTTCTGTTAGAAGGGCCATGACATTTTCATCTATTTCCATACCTACATGAATCCCAACAAAAGGAACACATAAGATTTACATCTTTAGAGTTCCAGAAGTGCTCCTCATTGTCTCTTTTTCCCATTTTCTCAGACTTTGCGCTTTTGCTTTCTTTCCCACAGTACTGATGTGCAATGATATCAGAAAAGGATCTTGAGCATACTGCTAAATGTTTTTCCATCATATGTTTATAATTGGCAGAAAGAAAAAGTTGTTGCAGAGGAGACCCATAAGTCAGTTCTAGCCGAGGAAGCCAGAGCTTCAGAAAAGGCCAGTTATGCAGCAGCCATTGAGGCAGAAGCTCAGAAAGACTTGGCTGAAGCTCTGCCAGCTCTTGATGCTGCTCTCATCAGCCTCATGTCACTCAACAAGCGTGACGTCACTGAGGTCAGGGATTTTTTAAAATTTGGCTTAAAATTCTTTTCGTTGTTCATTGTTTGTTGGTGTGAAAGATAAGTGTTTTTTTTTTTTTCCCTGTAGGTACGCACACTACAGAGACCTCCTCAGGGGGTGAAGCTGGTTATTGAGGCAGTATGCATTATGAAGGGCATCAAACCCATAAAGACTCCTGGAGAGAAGCTTGGTTCAAAGATTGATGACTACTGGGATGCTGGTAAGGGTCTGCTACAAGACCCTGGCAAGTTTCTGGAAAGCCTCTTCAACTATGATAGGGTGAGGCACATATCTGGTTTAATGGCTATCATGTTGTTTAATATGTATGGTCTCATCCCTTAGGAACAACTATTTTGTTTCTTTAAAAAACTGCAAGAAGTGGACAAACTTTTTATTCCATCTACTAATTTTGCAGAACAATATCCCTGATAGTGTGATAAAAGCAGTCCAGCCTTACATTGACAATGAGGACTTTCAGCCAGCTTCCATTGCCAAAGTGTCCAAAGCCTGTACTTCAATCTGCCAGTGGGTGCGAGCCATGCATAAGTATCACTTTGTGGACAAGGCTGTGGAACCAAAAAGGGTAAATACAAGCTTATACATCATACAGTGTCTTATTAATGGTAGCTTTTAAAAGATTTGTCAAAATGAGTGGGTCATCTTTTTAAGTAAGATCCATTTTTTACAGCAAGCTGCCAAGGAGGCCCGGGAAGAGTTGGATGCGGCCCAGTGCAGCGTGGATGAAGCTAAAGCAAAGCTAGCAGAAGTGGAGGGGGGCATTGCCACTTTGGAGGCAAAGCACCAGGACTATGTGGCTAAGAAAGCTAAGCTGGATAAGAAGTTTCAACTGTGTGAGGCCCGCCGTGTCCGAGCAGACAAGGTCAGGATTAGATTATTTAGTTAATATATGGGGGGATTGAAGCACAGGAGTTAAAACAAAATTGCACAGGTAAAAGACAAATGGTTTGGAACAGATGACAGAGAGGTAAAAATCTTGAGAAAAATAACAGAGCAACACCACAGAAAAGCAGTCTGCATAAATGTTTCATCCACAGTGTTAGAGGAGAACAGCTAACAAAGAAATAACATGTGTTGAAGCAAATGTAGAATTCATCAGTTACATTGGCAGACTACTTTTTATACATGTCAAATGTAGACAGCACAGTCAGTGTAGTGCAAAAATCATAGAGTTGTGTATTGGAAATACTTGTAGTTAACAGAATGTATTAACATTAATTTATTGTTATTTATCCAGCTTATCAGTGGGCTTGCAGATGAGGAGGTGCGATGGAAGGAAACAGTGCAGCATCTGGATAACATGATCAACAATGTGTCAGGCGATGTTCTCCTATCTGCAGGATATGTGACATACCTGGGACCCTTCACTGTAAGCTGGTTAAAACCCCTGAGAGGGCAAAATGTGCATTTTCCATTTTTTACTTTTTATCTCTGTTTAACTATTAATATTGGGAAGTGAAGAGAGAAAGTGGAAAGGGAATCTTGAACAGTCTATTATTTTTGTTATGCCAGATGACGACTTAAAACCAGATTTGAGAAAATTAAGAATGTGATGAATATTGTATAGCACTGCTGAAAATGTCTGAATTATATTGGTAAATGTCAGTAGTTTTTTTTTAATAACACACATTGTCTTGTACTAAACAGTTGAGCAGAAGAGGCAACTACTGACCCAAGGGCACCACAGAGGCCCTCCTCCTCAGAAAATGCAGTACATGAGTCAATGTGAAATATCTGTAACTGTTGACAAAAACAGAAAAATAACAAAAAAATCCAGTTTGAAATATAATAAAACACCACATATAAAAACCAAATGCCTCGGAACTTAAAAAAATTAAAAAATATATATGCAACAATCCTTTAGTTTAGGTGTATCTTTTGTTTTTTGTTTTTTTTTGCTAGAGATTGATGTAAGTAAACCATACGTAATTGAAAAACACTCGCTGATATTCTGTATTTAGCTCACTAAATTTGAGATTCAATTAATTACCCTGTAATAATTAACTTTGTTGAAAACTATCTACCTTGTTCCTTTGTTACATCTTATGTTTATTTAGGTTGTCTAATTGAAAGTTTTGTACAATTAAAAAAAACAGCCCTCTAGCAGAGAAAACAAAATTACTGAAGCTCTCTTTATAACCATGGTTGCACTCTGGTGCATTAGCAAAAGGATGTTTTTGTGTTTCTAGGGGGAGTACAGGTCAGCCATGGCAGAGGAGTGGCTCAATTCTTTTAAAGAGCTAAGTGTCCCTCACTCTGAAGAACCAAACCTGATAAGTACACTGGGAGATCAAGTCAAGATCCAGTCCTGGCAGGTCAGTATCAAGTTCTCAGCTGATTTTAAGGATCTACAAATCTATGCAACATATCTTCAGTGTTACGCAAGAATACCAAAATAGTTGAACGATCAGGATGATTGTTGTTTTCGGTTGATTCCAACCTTGCTCTTAATTTATTTTGGTTGACTTTATCAATGTAAATCTTTCTCAATGTGAAAAGATATCAGGTTTGCCCAAAGATAACCTCTCAGTGGAGAATGGTTTGATTGCCCAGTACTCCCTGCGGTGGGCTCTTTTCATTGATCCTCAGGGACAAGCCAACACATGGATCAAAACAATGGTGAGGACATTTCTTTGTGTGCTGACTAGAGCCTTACTGCAGAGGGTGCCATTACCACAAAGTACAGAAACCATATGTCAGGAGTGTCCAAACTTTTTTCCACTCAGGGCCACATGTAAAAAAATGTACAGATGACTGGGCCACATTTACACAAGTAATTTTAAAGTTTCAGATGAAGTAAATACAGTCAAATAAAGGTCGACATATGCCTGATAATTAGATATGATTTAAGAAAAAAATGTCTTGACAGCATTGTTAACAGCTGGCTGAGGCAAACAGCCAGTCATTGGTAAGGGTATTTGGGATGGTCTATCAAATTGCAATCTGCCTTGGTTGGCCTTAGTTACCATTGCTCAGTGCTCTGTGCAGCACAGATGTGGCACGCTAACGACTCATCATATCAGACATAAAACAAGAGCAAACTGCACTATATCTGCCAAACAGTACAAAGGTGTTGGTGCAGGATAACTGGCACAATTTGACTGGTGCATCAGACCATAAAATTTACATGAAAAAGGTAAACTTTCTGGAATGATGAGTGTGTTATTGTTACAGTAGAGTGATTAAAAATTTTAATTAAGTGTATAATATGGAGATATCATGCAGCAATAACAAAAGGAAATTAAGTAAGAGGGTAAAAGTAAAAATAAAACTATTAGTAGATAATTTCTAAATTTTTAAGATATGTGCTCATCCTTGCTTCTGTTCGCCACTTAGGAGCAACAAAATGGATTACAGGTAATGAAGCTAAGTGACCGGGACTTTCTTCGCAGTCTTGAGAACGCCATCCGCTTCGGTAAACCCTGCCTCCTAGAGAATGTAGGAGAGGAGTTAGATCCTGCCTTAGAGCCTGTTCTGTTGCAACAGGTAAGTGAATACACATATGCTGTTCTATGGTCACCAAACGCACTGTGTATTACCTTTATTCAAATATCTACCATACATTGATGCATTAAAACCTTACTTGTTTGGCCCCCAGACATTTAAACAGCAAAGTGGCACAGTGCTGAAGCTGGGTGACTCAGTCATCCCTTACCATGAAGACTTCAAGATGTACATCACAACAAAACTGCCAAACCCACACTACTCTCCAGAGCTCTCTACCAATGTCACCCTTATAAACTTCACCCTGTCACCAAGGTAAAAGCTTTTCAGATGGAAAGTTGCATTATTTTCTTAACATTGAAAGCATTTAAGCAGCTTCTGTATCAAATTGATTTATTATAACATTTGACCAAGCTCCCAATTGCATAAGGCTTTTTTATTAATGCTTGGTAGACTGTTGTCTGAAATACTCTATGCTCTTCATGGCAAAATTGATCTGAAATATGAATTTTAAGAGTGGATAAGGAAGTGTGCTTTTGTCTGCTTACCTGACAGAAAATCATTCTTTCTAAAAAGAAAAAGTGGATATATATTTTTTGTTAACTATAATTTCTGTGTCTTTTGACTGAAGATTGTCTAAATTATACATTTTGTTTGTTTAAAGTGGTTTGGAGGACCAACTGCTTGGCCAGGTTGTGGCTGAAGAACGTCCAGACCTAGAGGAGGCTAAGAACCAGCTGATCACCAGCAACGCCCAGATGAAACAAGAACTGAAAGAAATTGAAGATGAGATCCTGTTTCGTCTCAGCTCAACAGAGGGAAACCCCGTGGACAATGAGGAGCTAATACAAGTGCTGGAGGCCTCTAAGATTAAAGCAGGAGAGCTCAAGGTCAGTCAGTTTTTAAATCTGTTTATCTACAATTCTCTTCTGATGCATAGATGATATCTGTGCCATCGTACTGGTAACACTGATACAGAACATGACTTATGTGATCGGCTGACAGGCTAAAGTGATGGCAGCAGAGCAGACAGAACAGGACATTGATGCCACCCGTCTGGAGTATGTACCAGTGGCTGTGCGCACACAGATCCTATTCTTCTGTGTTTCTGACCTTTCCAATGTGGACCCCATGTACCAGTACTCGCTGGAGTGGTTCCTCAACATCTTCATGGCTAGCATTTCAAACTCTGAAAGAGCAGGTGGAAAGACACTTACTTTACACTTCAGAGTAACATCTCATTAAAATAAAGCATATGTAGATAGACAAAAAGATTGTATAAGTATTTTCCCACTGGCTTTGACTGACTTGTACATGTTTTTTCTGTACATTCCCAACAGACTCGTTGGAGCAAAGAATCACAAACATCAATGAATTTTTCACCTTCAGTCTGTACAGCAATGTGTGCCGCAGTTTATTTGAGAAGCATAAACTTATGTTTTCATTTCTCCTGTGTGCTCGCATCATGATGAATGATCACAAAATTAATATGGTGAGCCACAGGGGAGTTTGGTGTACCGCTCTTGTCTCTTTAATTTCCGGTAGAAACATGAAAACACAAAAGTCAGGTCAATGTAAGAATGTTTTATAATGTGATGCGATGTGATACAATCTGTTTTGTTGCCTGTGGCAGGTTGAATGGCGTTACCTGCTATCTGGAGGGATGCCTGCCCAAGAGCTTCCCAACCCTGCTGCAAGTTGGCTGTCAGATCGATCCTGGCAGGATATCCTGGGCCTCAGCGCTCTGGACAACTTCAGCAAACTGGCAGAAAGCTTCATTGAACATCTTCAGGGTTTTAAGAAAATTTTTGATAGCAACCATCCTCACAGGTGGGCACAGATAAGCACTGTGTGAACAAATACATTCTTGTTGTTATCTATCATGGTGTTCATGTATGTTTGGTTTTGACAAAGGGAGCCTCTGCCAGGTGAATGGAACACAGAGCTGGATTCTTTCCAGAAACTGTTGGTTCTGCGCTGTCTGAGGGCGGACTGTCTTGTTCAAGGCCTGCAGGACTTTGTATCAGCTCAGCTGGGGCAATGCTTCATAGAACCTCAGGTGGAGTCCTTAGCCACTCTTATCCTGTTAGGTTAGATTCGTGTGGATGATGAATCAATTTTTTTTTCTATATATGTGACACTGAGCATACAGGAATTTTGTGAAATGGATATGCAGAGTGAGCTGTGCAAACTTTGCTCAGCTGAAAATCTTTTTCTGGTTGTTTGCTCTGCATAATATAACAGCAGGGTTTTTGTTTTGTTGCGTCATCTTTTCTCTGTCCAACAGACATCAGACCTGTCTGTAGTCTTCGAGGAGTCTTCCCCCTCCACTCCTCTTATCTTCGTACTGTCCCCTGGCACTGACCCTGCATCCGACCTCTACAAGTTTGCTGATGTTATGCAGTTCTCAAAGAAAATGAGTGCCATCTCTCTGGGCCAGGGTCAGGTAAGGACCAGGGGGATGCACTGTAATTCTTTCTTTTTCTCTGACACTCTTCACTGTCTGACCCTGGAGGAAATCACTCTCACAAAACCAGGCCAGGCTCATCTATCCTGTGAAGAATGGCCACCTTGGTGCTAATTGTTTTCTCTATTTTTGAACACAAGCAGGGCAAATTATAATATGTCTTTGATAGATGGTTGAGTTTAGAACACCACATATAAGCTACAAGAAAGAGTCAGTACAACATAATGTGCAGTTTTAAGATAAATGCTGACTCATCCATCTAACTTGGAGCTCAGTGGCCGGTTAAATATTTTCACAGCAACACACTACCCCTCTGGCTGTTCCACGGGTGCTTGTGTGTGTTGATTGCATTTCTTCCAATAATATGAGTTTGAATTGCAGTTTCTCGCTGGACAGCTGCATCACCCTGTCCTCAGTGTCCTTAACATCAGGACAAGCTTCCTAAAGGGTTTTACTATTTGGGGAAGATGTGCTTTACCCTATCCTTGCTTCTGAAATTAAATTCTCTGAAATTATCCTGAATTTACTCCAGTGAGCTGCATATGTGAACACAAATAGTAGTGTTTCTCACCCAGATTTTACCATGAAATTTCCCTGCTGTTCCTCTCGTACTTTTTCCCTCTCTCACCTCTCTTTTTACAGACACAAAAACTGCAGGAAAGCTGCCAGCTGTGTCATTAAAATGTGTGGTGTTAGTTACCCAGGTACACTCTAGGACTGCATGTTTGAAAAGAGCTAGAAAGTAGGGAATGATAAACTGGAAAGGAGCCACAGGCAAGACTTGGATTGGGGCCGCCCACTGCTCAGACAACAGCCTCTGTACATGGGATGTGCAGACATTACCAAAAATCCTTTTTAGGGCCTCATCTTGAAGCAAGTGTCTTTTTTTGGTACATTTCTGTTAACGACGAGTGATTAATAGTATTTCAGTTTCAATTACACTTACTGCCTTCATGTTTTAAAATCAGTTGTAACTGTGTTTAATATCGTGATATCACTTTATATCAAAAAATTGGAAATCATGGTTTGTGCCATAACTAAGCAGCCCATATATGTGCTGTGGTCTAAACTTAAATTTTTCTTTTGCTGCTTGTGTGACTCAGGGTCCTTGGGCTGAGTCCATGATGCACATGGCCATGGAAAAAGGTCAGTGGGTCTTCTTCCAAAACTGCCACCTGGCTCCCAGCTGGATGCCTTCCTTGGAACGACTTATTGAAAACATCGACCCATCAGAGGTCAGATTATTACCATAAATTTCATGTACACTCAGGTCACCACTTTTTTCTAATATTATCAGTGGGCTACACATTACTTCATTACTACACATTACTCTCAACCCCAAAACAGGTGCACAAGGACTTCCGTCTGTGGCTCACAAGTCTTCCCAGCAACAAGTTTCCTGTTTCCATTCTCCAAAATGGGTCAAAAATGACCATTGAACCTCCCCGGGGAATCAAGGCCAATCTACAGAAAACCTACTTGAGGCTAACCAGTGATTTTATATCATCTTCCACTAAGGTCTGTACTCACAGCACTGTCTATCAACTTACAGCTCTTAATATTACAACAACTATGTTTGATTATCTCTTCTCTTCTCTTCTCTTCTCTTCTCTTCTCTTCTCTTCTCTTGTCTTCTCTTGTCTTCTCTTCTCTTGTCTTCTCTTCTCTTCTCTTCTCTTCTCTTCTCTTCTCTTCTCTTCTCTTCTCTTCTCTTCTCTTCTCTTCTCTTCTCAGGCGATACAGTTTAAGTCTTTGCTGCTCTCTCTGTGTCTCTTCCATGGAATTGCTCTTGAGCGAAGGAAGTTTGGACCACTAGGCTTTAACATTCCTTACGACTTCACAGACGGAGATCTGAATATCTGCATCAGCCAGCTCAAAATGTTCCTGGATGAGTACCAGGACATCCCATTTAAGGTGGGGGAGAAGACACTAATGCTTACATTTCAGTAAATCTACTCAACAATGGATCAAAAGCCGCATAATTTACTGTATAGATTTCCTCATGTCATTTGTCCCTTTTTATCTTAGAGAGTAGCATCTCCTTTCTGTTTCAAAATAGACTAAAATTTAAATTGTGATAGTCTATTTTTCTTCCTCAAAACAGAAATCAAACAATGAAAATAACATTTGGTTCTATTAAAGAATTGTATATTCTTTATAGAATATAGACATTCATCAATGAAAGATAACACCAAATACACATTTCTCTCAAAAACACTTAATCCAGCTGTTGTTACCTCGGCTAGGGAGTTCATGCTTCTGCTAGCATTTGTTTGTTTGTTACTTACTTTGTCAACAGAATAACTTGAACAATTACAAACTAGTTTTGATGAAATTTTCTGGGAATGCTGGTCATGGCATAAAGAAGCAGTGATTAGATTTTTGGTGGTGATTTGAATCATGATGTGGATCCAGGATATTTCTCAAAGATTTGTTAACAGTGCAAGATAGAGCAGTTTTCCAAATTTTTACAATATCACCCATGGCAGTGTTAGAAATGTCTTGGTGGAGGTTTGAGCTCACAGAGCACATCTAATTTAGTCATAAAATTGAAATCTTTAAGTATATTTGAAGATGTAAAATTTCCAGAGTAATGATGAAAAGCCAATGAAATCCAGCTTAAAGGGTCTGTTGATTCTGCTTAAAACTCTGCTGCATTCATGTATTGCTGCTCATTTGTATGTCTGATACATAGGCTGTAAATACCAGCAGAAATCTTCAAATCTGTCAAGCTGATAATTTGCTCTCTAATTTGTGATCTGCTTAACCGATATCTTCGTGGTGATATTGTTCATCCCTACATAACTTACTGTATCTAGTTTGTATCTATTTTTTTTTATCGCTTTGCGTGACTGTAGTACAAGTATCCATACACACTTGAGTGTTACACATCTGTTCATCTTCCATTTTTGTCCTCCTCCTGTCCAGGTACTGAAATACACTGCCGGCGAGATTAATTATGGCGGCCGTGTGACAGATGACTGGGACAGACGATGTTTGCTCAGTGTGTTGGAGGATTTCTACTGTCCTGCTGTGCTTGCTGAGAATCACATTTACTCTTCGTCTGGTGTCTACCGGCAGATAGACACAAATCTAGATGTCAAGGTCAGACAAAGGCATTGAAGCATAACACTGTGGTGAAAGTTTAACTTCGTCTTTATCAGTTGTAACATTCTCTAAAACCTTAATTATACAGCTTATTCTACATGGGTTTAAAATTTCATCTCTCATGGAGAAAATCAAAGCATTACAACTTCTGAACTGCTGAAACCTAACCTAGTTACAGTTAGAGTAAGTGCCATGTTGACATGGTTAATCTTATTTTAGGGTTACCTGGCATACATCCATGGTTTGCCCATCAATGACACACCTGAGATCTTTGGTCTTCATGACAATGCTAACATCAGTTTTGCCCAGAATGAGACGTTTGCCCTGCTTGGAGCTGTGGTTCATCTTCAGCCTCAAACTGCATCTGCTGGGGGGAAGACTGTGGAGGAGGTACAAAGATCTATTAATAAATTATTTTGAAGTACTACTCATGTAAAATTTGTTGATATGTTTCGTTTTTGATATTCCTTTTTCTAAACTGTAGATAGTGGAGGAGAGTGTGGCAGGCATTGCTGAAAAAATTCCTCAGCCTTTCAGCATCATGGAGGTGATGGAAAAGTACCCGGTCCTCTACGAGGAGTCCATGAACACAGTGCTTATCCAGGAGGTCATCAGGTAACACAACAGGCTGTACTGTTGGGCAATGTCAAAAATCTTATTGAAGGTCTTTTTGATGTTTAAACATGTGCCATTATACTTTGTTAATCTGTTTCTTTGATTGCAGCTAAAAAAAATCAGTCTTACAATCAGGTGGTGTTTTCTTTATCCAACACATTAGACATATTCCTCATATTGTATCAACATACTTGGATCTGCAGTTAACTGCCTCTCAAAGACCAGTGTGACCATTGGTTTCTGAGAGGGTGTCCTTACCTTCTACTTCTTCTTCTTCTTCTTTTTTTCTTTTAACCTTTATTTAACCAGATAAGTCCCACTGAGATCTCATTCACAAGGGCGACCTGAGGTCAGCAGCACATGCCATAATAAATACAAATGCAGGAAAAGTTTTAGTCAATAAATGACAAACAATATATATGGAAAGGATTCAACAATTTGGTTATTTCCATCTGTAAAGAAATTACTCCTCTGGCAGGAGGAGCAAGCCCAGTACAGAGTAGAGACTGTGGGATGTCTGAAGAGTCGTTGACAACATGGTGTTGATCATCGGCAAACTGACCAATCACCACATAGTTGACCGGTCAACAAATCAGAGATGACTTGGCCCAAGTGAGAAAGGGGGCCTTAAAGTGAGCTTCAGCGGAGTGTTTATGGCATTCAGTATGCAAAAACAAGAAGTTTTTTTTAAAAATGTTTGTGATTATGAAAATGCTGTAGCAGTCATTGCAATTGAAAAATATTAATCTGAGTTCAGACAAACTCTGGGCTCTTTAGGATCACAAAAACAGTCCCTCATGCTGCACTAAAAGCATCTTGTACATTATCAAGCTCACTCATTCCAACCGCATTATTTTTCCACATTCGAGGTGAAACAGTCATTAAGTGTGTAACCAGTAATGCAGTGTATCTAATTTTGGCCTGAGCTTAAGTTGCACCTTTACAGAGTCACAAAAGCCATAATTATTTGTCATTGTCACCAAACTGTAATAATGACAGTGTTTTAACATTTGGCTACATGTGCTGCTGCATCTTTATAGAACAACGTCTTTGTGATGGTACGATTGTGCTTTTGTGGAGAACTTTGTTCTAGTTTTTAAAGGATTAGACATTTTATCACTTGTTTAAATGTAGAACTAAATTGTGCAGGTCTTTCAGAAATATCTGAGTACTAGCCTTAAATTACACAGCTTGATTAGATCAATAAACAGATAGGAGGCCCATCTTAAAACTAGCCAAATGGCCATTCAAACAATAAGATGGCATTTCAATGTAGTACCTGATGAAGTGATGTTTTTTTTTTATCTGTCTCAGGTATAACAAGTTGCTGAAGGTCATCTCTCAGAGTCTCAGTAATATTGTGAAGGCTCTGAAGGGTTTGGTGGTGATGTCCTCAGAACTAGAGCTAATGGCCAACAGCCTGTTTAACAACCTGGTGCCTGACATGTGGCAGGCCAAGGTAAGACACACACCCAGTTATGGTTCCCTTGTGGATACAGGTGGTTACCTGTGAGTGCCAATTAGGTTATAATCACTAAGTGCACTGTTAAGTCCAGCTACGGTAATAGCTCCGTTAAGCAGTTTAAAAGGACTACTTCCCTTGGGCCAGTATATATGCACCAGGGGAGAATCATCTTATCGGAGCATGTCTCTCTGGCTATAGTGTTTGCAGTGTCCCCTTTTCAGCTAGTTATTGTTCTTCCTGTTGACCTTGATAACTGCTTAACAAGCGGCTAACCAGTTGTTTGTCAAACTGTGAAAATGTTAAAACTTTAGAGCAATGTACATTTCATACATAATTGACACTTTAGAACCAATGAGATGTATATTATCTCCCTAGCATACACTTCAGAAGGTCCACAACAAATCAACTTCTGCATTGCTTGTCACCATGCAGAGAGAGTCTGTTCCAGTCTGATCTGCTTGAGATGTGTACATCCAAAGGAAAATTAGTCTCCACACTCAGCTGTCACCCTGAACTTAAACAGCATAAATGAAAAACAATCTGCTTTAACCTAAATTTGAGAAATTAGATATTACTGTGATTTCAGGTGGATAAACATGAATGCATGCATTTAAGAAGTCTAGAGTTAGTCACACACATAAAGATATGAATTTTTCTAAATGCATATAATAATAATCATTATAACTCTATTTTTATAGAGCTTCTAAAAACAGGTTTATAGAAACACGGAGAAATAGAATCACAATCTAGGAGCAAAATAGGTAATCCAGCAACAAGAAACATAAATTTAGGCAAAGAGAAATACAGACCCATGCAAATCCAGACATAAATAACCCAAGCAAAAAAACAACCTGTTTATCTGCCATTAAAACCCCAGCAATACATGAACCTATCAACATACAATAAGGCCACAAGGCTTAAAGATAAAATGATAAAATTAAATAAGATAAAATAGAGTACAATTTAATGAAAAAGTAGGTGAGAAAAGCCATTAAAAGACATGAAAGCAATAATGAAAAATGAAAAGCTATAAGTTGACGGTAAAAGAGTCAGAAGAAACAGAACTGAAGCATATAGAAGAGATAAAGCAATAAAAGGGGAGTGAAACCTAAAAATAATCAGCAAGAGATAAAGAAGTATATTTTAAGGTAAACAGATACAACAATAAGTAAAGCAGAGCAGCATAAAACAAATCAAAATAGAACTAGAGAGGGGTAATTAACATGCATATAAATATACTGACTGTTAAGCAGTACAGAGCAAAAATATATAGAAGGCAATAAGATAAAAAGTTCAGTAGTCACAAATTTAAGAATTGGAAATCCTGCTTTAAAATGCATTTTCACACAGCCCCCCAAACACATACTGTCAAACTATGAACATCTGCTCTGTGCCTTGAATTAAACATTCAGTAATTACAATAAATTTGAAGTTTTATTTGTAACTGTATTATACATTTGGCTATATGCCCATCCTTCATGTGTACACATTAAACCGTTAATAGAACCTGATCAGGTATACAGTAAAAAGCAAGTTAATTCATAGTCAGGGAACTGGGAAAGAAAATCAAACAAAGTAAACTCTAATAAACAGACCTTGTCTTCATTTATACATATCATTTAGCACAACATATCCAATTTTTTAAAGTCCACCAGTATATAGCTCCATTGTGATGTTACATGACTGTTTACTTTGTGTATATTGAGTAAATATTTTTTGTTTTTTATGTTTTTTTTAACATCCATGTATTTTTTATACTTTCCAAGCATACTTTGCACTGTCTATGCTGATGTCATGTCTCTATCTGTTTTTGTCATGCGCCTGCTCCGTGGCCCTTTGAATTGCCCTTTGGGGATAAATAAAGTTGTTTTTAAACAACCTTTAACCAGCTTTGTGTCCCCTTACATCAGGCCTACCCATCTCTGAAACCTCTGGCCTCCTGGGTGTCAGACCTGCTTCAGAGGATCAGTTTCTTGCAGAGATGGATCTGTAACGGCATTCCACCTGTCTTCTGGATTAGCGGCCTCTTTTTCCCTCAGGCTTTCCTCACTGGAACCCTCCAGAATTATGCCCGCCGCTCCGGCATCTCAATCGACACAATTGGATTTGACTTTGAGGTTGGGGGAAGCCTGTTTGTCAGTCAGTTTGTGTCATTTCTCCTTTTTTTTTCCTTCACCTGCAAAAATACATTCTGTGTTTTTGTTAGATATAACCACTGTCCATATAAAGTCATGTCAGCTGAACATATTTTATGTTTATATATCTTAATATACCAGTTTCATATGTTTGTCTTCTTTGTGCCTCTGAATTGCCCCTCTGGAAAAATAAAGGTTTTTCAGTTGTACCATTTCATTAATGGTTCATGCTCACTGGCATCCTCACTCATGTCCTTTCATTATTATTTCCCCCTTACTTCTGATCCCCTCAGGTTATAGTGAAGTCAGTGTCAGAGATAACAGAGAAACCAAACACAGGCTGCTTCATTCACGGTCTATTCCTGGAGGGGGCTCGCTGGGATCACCAGGAAGGTCAGCTCACGGATTCCAGGCCTAAAGAACTCTACACAGAAATGGCCGTGATCTGGCTCATCCCCAAACCTAATCGCAAACCTCCGGCTACTGGGGTCTACGTCTGCCCCATCTACAAGACCCTCAAACGTGCTGGTGAGTGTGCTTTGTGTCAAAATTGAAATTGATGTCAGTTTTCTTTTTTATTTTGGGAAAAACACAAAATGAAACTTTTCTCCATCATTAACCCTGTTTTCTAGCGTGACTTGGAGTCAGGCTGCTAGCTCCTGTGTTTGTGTGTATCTCCTGCTGGTGGTTTTATTACTCACCCAAAATAGACTCCAGTTAGTGTCCTGTTTCACGAAGTGTCTAAATGTGCAGCTCTGTATTTTCCACCCACAGCACTAAGCCAACACCTTGTGCTGGCAAATGAAGCCTGCTAAGAAACACCTAACTCAGTGCATTGAAGGAAAAATACTAACTTTGTGAGATTTTTACCCCCCACTAAACTGCTGTGTTTGCTTTGTAGGGACTCTGTCTACAACTGGTCATTCAACCAACTATGTGATTGCAGTGGAGCTGCCCACAGATCACAGTCAGGGTCACTGGATAAAACAGGGAGTTGCTCTCATCTGTGCACTTGACTACTAAAAAGAAACATACACTTTTCTCCAAACAAATACTACTAATAATAGAAATGTCATTACTCTGTATCTTTAGTTCAAAACTTACAAGACCTGTTATTACACTTTGGCTGGTGAGTATACATATACAAATGTTGGAATAGTCTGTCCCAATAAAACCTTTGTACATCTTACTTTAAACTACAAATAATTAAATTGTATAAACATTTCTTTAATCAGCTCATATTGGCAGAGACGATAAAATGAATGGGATCTCTTTGTAACCACAGTCGTCCGTCCTTGATTTAAGCCTGCTCTTCTGTCTGAACACTGAGCTGAATTGACGCACTACTCCTTTAAGGCAGCCTCAGAGGGACTGTTGAGAAATATGACTTAACTGTAGTGGGTGGCGCTTAAACCAGCAGTGACAGTGACTGGCCATGTGAGCGCAGCCTGTGGACTCCCGATGAACGGGAAACTGAGATCACCAGGATCAACAGAGAATACCCACCACGACCCCTGACTGGACATATCTTTTCTTTTTAATTCTTATTTACCTAAGGATTTGGGTTTAGCTACCTTAAGAGACAGATTTGACAGAGTGACTGGACACTTCTTAACTAATGCAATACAATTTAAGTGACATAAGGATAAGAATTTCTTTATCCGTGTGAAAATGTTATTAAATATCTAGTCTTCGCCATAGATTGTTGTGTATCATTGTGTTGAGTCCTCAGAGCGCAGCGCTCTTCAGGACATCCAGACGCACCAGCGGTTTCTGTCTCGCTGCTTTACGCAATTACCGGAGGGCAGCCAGGAGTCATCGCATTACTTTGGTGAATTACTCACTTTCTCCGCTCCTGCTGGTGAAAACAAGCCGGTGTGACCATGTTACAAAACGAAAACGAAAAGGACCAGCCGCTGCAGGCTCCAAGGGCTGAACCTGAG
The DNA here is from genome assembly GCA_037902135.1 of Cetoscarus ocellatus. Classification (NCBI taxonomy): domain Eukaryota; kingdom Metazoa; phylum Chordata; class Actinopteri; order Labriformes; family Labridae; genus Cetoscarus; species Cetoscarus ocellatus. The sequence continues at coordinate 1,878,873 of JBAMNC010000573.1, forward strand.
CCGGACTCTCCGACCGAAGACCAGAAGAAACAGCAGCAGAAACAGGAGCCGTCTGCTCCCTCAGCCGCTGAGGGAGAGGACACGGTCAGCGGGTCCACACTCTTCCCCATCCCCGCTCACCCGAAACTGGAGATTAAACGCAACGCCGTGACGGACGATTATAAGATCTCCACTCAGGTGCTGGGCTTAGGGATCAATGGGAAAGTGCTTCAGTGCTTCAGCAAGAAGACTGGACAGAAGTGCGCACTCAAGGTAAGCTCCTGAAGTCATGCCAATTGTGAGTGTGTTATCATCAAGGCTGAGAAGTATCATTACATGTACCTGCTTTACTGTGATCCAGTGTCCTTGTTCTTTTATCTTTATGAGCCCTTTTTCCTCAATCAGCACTTTTACAAGAGCGATTCCTCTGATCCTCAGATTTTGTTTTCACCAAACCACAATGGTAACTTTGACACAGGTACGATTTTTAAATATCAATACTGAAATATTCTCAAAGCTAAACAACACAGATGTGATGCTCTAATGAAACAGAAACAGGATGTTACAAGGGTGGCTCCGCAGGGGTAGAGAGTCCAAAAATACTGTACACAAGTGAAAGTCCAGTAACTTAAATAAAACTGTATTCAAGCAGAGGCAAAGTTGAAGTGAGAAAATACTTAGTTTAAATGTAACTACAGTCAAGCAAAAAAGACAACAGCTGGAGTGGGAGGAGTCAACCAGTTTTTTTTTTTCAGTATTAAATAGTAGGGATGGGAATCACAGGTTAGGTGCCAATAGGATATGATAAGCCATAAATGGTTCACAGTATTTATAATAACATGATACACTGATACTGCTGTGATCCAAATGTTGCAATATTATTTTATACTATACTGTCCAATAAACAGGAAACTTGCATGGCTCTAATTAAGGTAAATTGAAATCTCTTTACTCAGCAATTTTTGTTGTAGTCATACAATTTGACAAAACTGATGTGAAACCACGTTCATGTTTTAATTTTTTAAAATAGAATTGACAGACTTGTACAACTGAAACAACAACAAACTGGTGTTAAAACACTTCTCACAATTATGACATAAATAAATACTTAAGTATTTGATAGATGTAATCAGATTGTTTATGCAGACCTGTAAAGAGAGAATCATATTTTTTAAGATTTATTGTCAGTACTAGGGGAAAGCAGCTGAGTAACTGTATTGCACATGCAAGTACCACAATTTGTCATGCTTTTGTCCAACTCCTTTTAGATAAGGTAGCAAGTAGTTAAGTATGATAACAACTGACCCAAACAGCATTATTTAACCAAAAATAGTAATTTTCTGTAATATATACATTTACATTAATATTTCAATAGAAACAATGAAATTGACCAAATAACTCACTTAAATGTAATTGTTAATGCATTCTTAAACATTTTTTTGTAAACTGTCTATTAAAGTTGTGATTCATCCTTATTGATTACTGAGGCAAAATTGTTTCAGCATCAGATATTGTTTCATTGATGTCCTAAAACTTAACACATTATCAGTACTAGAGTTAAAGTTTTGGTATTGCCACAACAATAATTAAAGTAAAACTTTGATTGGTTTAACTTTTCATTTCATATTTTTTACTCAGTATCAAAATGCTATAACAAATCTTATTAAGTACAGTGCTTCACATAGAAATCTCTGAAGTTAAAGTAAAAGTACTCATTTAAAAACTACTTAAAAAGTGTATGCACACTAAAGGGTTACTCAATGAAAGTGACTTGATTCATCATGTAATTGTTGACTTTCCACTAATTTATTGAAATCAAAAGTTTTTTGGAAAAAAATGTAATTAATACAGTTACAGTTAAGTTTTAATATTAAGTTACAGTGCAGAAAGAACAGTTTTTTCATGCAACACTATGACCCACAAGGTTCAAAACATTTTTATTGATAACCTCAACATTCAGATTTCTTATCCGTGGTTATGGGACATTTCTGTCAAATGTTATCACTAAGCACTTTACATTGAACAAATTTGACTCATCACATTAAGGGAAGTACATTTCATCAGGGAAAGGACTCAAAAAACAGTCCTAGATCAGAATCATTAACTACAGACTCAAGAAATGAATATCATTTGTATCAGTTCCTGCTTTGTTCTGCATCTCTTACATACAGTATAAGGAGGTCATGCTGTCATCAGGGGCAGTCAGCAGAAATGATCACAAAAAAGTTGCTGGCAGGAAATGAGTGGTCAAAATATTACATGAATGAAGCTGACTGCACGCCATCCAGAGTCTGTGAGTGTTGTTTCAAACAAGACTGTAAACAGCAGCGACTTTCAGAAGTATTCATCTGTGCAGCATGGCATTAGGAGTGTCATGTGTTTGATGTTGTTGACACTGTAATTTGTGAAGGAAAACTTTTTTCAACAATAAAAAACCCACAGTAATCGAGGGAATCATTAAAGAATCTTATCACCAAGCAGAATTTATAATTCCATTGGTACTGATAAAATCGTACAAATTCCCATCCCTAGTTTTTACACACTAGAGCAGATTAACAGATTATTATTTTTAATTTTACTCCTGTAACACATCATCAGAAAAACTGTACTTTAATTCTAACACAACCACCCCTGTTTGTTGTGATCATTAAAGAAAAAAGCATTAGCTTTCTATAGGAGCAATCCTGGTTCAGAACACTAGAAGTACAATTCGGTAAGTGAATGTGAACTCTGAAACACTACACATTAATCATTGCTTTGCTTTTAAAACAGATTAAGCAGCAGATTTAATGACTAATTTACCATCATAAAAAGTAGACCAGCTGTGTGTTTACAAACATGCTGGTCTAAGGGGAGCTTGATGGTGTTTTAATTAGTTCTAGTGGTTGTCTGTTATCTCAATCCAGACTGCCCAAGTGGGGAAGTCCTGACCTCCTCAGGTTGCCCAAGGTTATTCTTTTTTCTTAACCAGTCCTTTAAATCTAAATAAGACACAACACTAAATCATGCAGCTGCTGAAAGTGACGTGGATCTGTCAGAAAGTTAGATTAGCAATCACTGAAGACCATTTGAATGCCTCTTGGGCATCAGAAACTGATATGAGCCTAAATATATTAAGTTTGGCTTTACTGCTGCATTTAAGAATGGCCGTGATGTGACAAACTAGATGTAATTAAAGAACAGGTAAGATTAATCCTAAATGAGTACTGTTACTATTACTGTTTACAGTGGAGACATGAAATAAGATAAATAAACAAAAATATTATTAAATATTAATAGAAATAAGCAAATGTGATGAGATTTTGTATATTGTATTTCTGATACTCATCATGGTTATGCTTTAGTAATTAAAGGAATTTTGCTACAGTTTCTGATGAGGTCCCTGCAAGAGTCTAATGCTCAATAGTGGTCCTTGGAGTGGCTACATTTGGGAGGCCCATGTCTTTACCAGTCCACCAGTCAGAAACAAGGTGAAGACAGATGTTGATTTTTTTTATGGTAAATCAACAAATACATTGTTTGGTAAGATAATCTGTAGGTTAGATACATACAGAACAAAGTCATTGTCTGTCTGTTTTTCTATAATCAGTGCCATCGTAATGCACCTTGGTTTGGAGCCACGTTTGGTCTGTGTTCAGACCCTGGCTCTTGCATGTCTGTGCAGTATTCAAAAACTCTAACCTTTATTGAGGTCACTATTGTATAACAGACATATAGCACTCAGACCAATACTGAAGCATTTGGTATGATGTCAGTCATGTACTGGCCTCACACGCGCTCCATGTGTTTTTTGGAATTACTCTCTGGATCTGTTGTCAGTCGTGGGACGCACAGTCACACAGCCACATGCTCTTCCATGTCTCTGTGCCTCATAGAGGGACATGGAGTTTGACAGTCACCTAGGAAGAGTAGTGGAGGGAACATAAGCACGGGTCGTAGGGCTGTCACCTGTCAGCAGTGGTCCACGGGCTCAGAGAGATTTACAGGCTTACTGTAATGTATCTGCATCTGAGCTGCCTAACCAGGCAGCAGCAGTGTCGCTGATAGAGCTGCAGGCTCCCGGTCTCTGTGACAGAGACAGCAGTGGATGAGAAACAGAGATAAACTGCAGCAGAAAATAGGGAGTCACAAACAAAAGGCAAAAGACCAAATGGGGGGGGGGGTCAGGGATGCTAGATGGCACCACATCAGACTGAGAGAGAGAAGAACATAATGATTTCAGAGAAACAGCAGCAGAGACAATATGTTAAAAAACCTTGAAGCTACTTGCTGAACCAGAGAGGTTTTAATAACTCAGAAGAAAAGGCCAGACTCATCTTAAAGGTAGAGTATACTAGGGATCTGATTTGGTCCTGAGTTAGCATATCTCATTTTGGACTTTCATGTTTTAAAAAGTCATATGCACATTAAAAAAATATATAGTGACCACATTTTAAAGTAGGGCTAAATACAACAAACAAAAAGAACTTTCTTGTTATGTGTTTTCTTCCTGTGATGTTTGAAATAAGATTATTTCAAATAAACAAAGTGAGTATATTTAGCTTGAATATGGGAAAGCTCACATTCAGTCTTTCAATCCTAAAACGCTCTCTGTCCTGACTTAGAAAGATCGAAATATAGATGAAATCCAATTCTAATTAATCTCGTAAATTAATAATGACCAACACTGTGTTAGGGATTTGAAGCACAATAAAGGAGTTTATATTAATAAGCCTTTCTTAAGAATGTATTAGCTTTAGCTTTTGTAACAACTTTCTTCTGAATTCAAAATAGATCAAAAAGCACCTTTTTACCACTAAAACTGGATTTAGTTAATGAGTGTAGTTTGTGTAGATGTTTTGATCATCATTGATTGTGAACATGTATGAGCTGTAATTGAACTCAAATAAATTAAAAAGAGTTAAGGAATGATCAAAAAGAAGTGGTGTCATAGCATATCACCAGATTATGCTTGAAGTCTAGTTTGCATTGATTTGTTTCTGCAGAAGTGTTTCATGCCCGGAAGAGCATCACACCTCAAAAGACAACACATCAGACTCCAGCTGCTAGACATTATATAATGTTACAGAACTTGTCTTATTTAAAATGAGGAGCTCATGTTTTGTTCATGTTTTAATGCCCAAATATGTCTAGAATAGCGATGTTTGTCTGCACTGGTTCAACATCGGTAGCGGCCGATATTGGCCCTTTTCTCAACATCGGCCATCTACAAGTTAATGTAGGATCAGCAGATATTAGTTTCAGTTATTTAATTGTTGTGTCAGGAGAAAAATAATTGCATTGTGGGATAATAACACTTATCAAGGTAATTAGAGAAACATCAGTATTGGCATTGGTATTGGCTAAAATGAATGTTTTAAAGATTGGCTTCAGCCCTAGTTTCCCCAATCTGTGCACTAGTCTAAAAGCAAGAAATAAAAGTGAAGTTCAAGGATTTACTTCGAACTTTGCACTAATGTTCATTCTGCTCAAGGATACACATTAGAGGTCAAAGGTCAAAGTCAATATCTCTGGCATGGTACTCTGACTCAAGGATAAACTTACTAAATTTTGGAAGTTCAGGTCTCTGTGACCTGAGATCTTTACAAAATATTAACACTGTCAGGCACACACTTCATATGTCCAAAATTGCTGCTTTACAGGAAAAACACATAAAACTAGAAAAGCACTCGGAGAGCGCAGACCTCCGCCAAGATACAATTCTGGATCACCACGCACTTCATTATGCAGGCCGAGTCTCCGCTCATGCCTGTCCATGTGGAGAAGTCCTCCACTGGCATTGCAAGGGAAGCTGGGTAATGTAGTGACATAGGTTTGAAAAACGTTGACGCGAGTTTGCAAATAAACTACAATTCCCATAATGCAGCAGCCGATGGGAAATGAATGGGATTTGCCATTATAAACTTAAGTGTTTTTTTGTGACGTCCGTCTGGATTGGATCCAGATGAAATTGACCGTGATGATAGCGTTATATTATATATATTATTTTAAAGCAAAGTGATGTCAGAGATGTGATTTTTTTTTTTAAATACGGCCCAATGTTAAGCTCTGGGATTTTTTTTCAAATTTGGGGAATTTTTTGCATCCAGACAAACATGCAGATCACCACCAAAATGTAATGGGTTCTTCCTTGGACCAAACCAATGTAAATGTAAATCCATCCAGTAGTTTTTGTGTAATCTTGCTAACAGACAAACAAACAAACAGACAAACAGGCAGACCCTGGTGAAAACATAACCTTCTTGGCGGAGGAAACTATTGAATAAATGAATGTTGTGTTGAATTAATTACTAATGTTTTTTTGTAGTTTTATTTGGTTAAAATTTGGTTGAAAATAAAAGAAAAACACCACCGCCGTTTGTCTTGACCTGCTGTTGTTTTACTGTCAGGCAGCTGACTGCCTTCACAGTTACATAATCTCCAGGTGGTAATTCTGATTCCCTTAAAACATGTCTGAAAATCTCCTTATCTCTTTGAATTAGAGGTGTTCTACTTTCTGATTTGATGGTAGTGTGGTGCTGAGTGGGGACTATGTTTGTTTATATGCCACCATGGGCTGTATTTGCTGACTACATCCAGATGAAATCACATGGTGGTTTACAGACTTGAGCAGACTCGGCTGACAGCAGGTCAGGGTGCAGGTCAGGGTGACCCGAGCTTAGAAAGCAGCACAAACCCATCATATCTATAATCCACTCTCCAGTGGAGCTCTTACTCATACTTGTGTTGTTCTGGTCAAGTGGCAACATTTGAGTGTACCTGAAAGGGATTTTAATAGTCAGCTTTCTTGCAATTTAAACTCATTTACAATCCCCCCCCAGTGTGGTTTGTAATCTCAAGGCAAAGGGAAATAATGGAGAGTCATTGAAGTGTGGGGCCTGAGGAGAATTGACCTGCTCACTTGCTTTTTAATTAAGTGTTGCTCTGAGTGCTAAACGTAATGGATGGGGATGCTTTTAATCCACTTTTCAGCAGAGCTGGAGGGGAGCCATCCTTTTAATGTAATGCTGTTATACTCATCAGGATTCTTTTAACTTGCGTGACCCCTGGGAAGGGAGGGACCTTGGTGAGCCCTGAAGTGTGCTGCAGTCCATTTGACAGCTGTAATACCACAAGATGCACTTTTTGGCCAATGATTGTTAGATTTAAAAAGTCCATGTCATGTTTTCTTTGTTTTATATGCCCTTAAGTGTGTTCCACATGTCTCATCTGCATGATAGAGCACTTCTATGCACAAGACATAAAGTCTGCAGCATCATGACTTCTCCTTCTCCTTATGTTTGTGGCACCAAGAGCTGCATGAAACGGCTCATGCCCCCAGCCCCCTTGAATAGACTACAGCATTTGTGCGATGTCCTACGATTGTGTGTTGGCAGTTCAAGCCCATTGGCTCAGGGTAGCAAGCCCAGGGCAGAGCTGAGACGGTAGAATGAATGCTGTATGACCACAGGGTAGACTGGTCAGCTAATCAGAACAGACTGAGCCCACGTGGGGAAGGGGTCTTTCAAGTGACAGGAGCTTTTAACAGAGTGTTTCAGACAGGTGCAAATGCAGCTTGATCAGTAAATCAAAACTAAGGGTTATTTTGAACATAAGTGATTGTGCACATACTCTAGCAGTCATCAAAAATGAATATAAGAACCAGAGTTAAGATAAAATATGGGCTCTTTGCTTCAGCACTGGCCAGCATGTTTCAAAGATAGATGTACAAACGACAGGTCTGTGTATGTATGGCTAAGTCTACCTTTGAACATGTTTGTGTGTATATCTGTGGACTCAGCTGCTTGGCATGCTGGTAGCACATCTGTGTTTTCTGTTAGATTCGTTGTTAGATTTTTCATCATGTAGGTCTGCTAATGTTTTAAAATGTTACCCTGATTGTGTGCAGTCTCCCTGCAGGCATTTAGTGCTTATAAATGAGTTAATCTGTCGTTTTAGGCTTATACATCCCAGATGACTCTCAGGTTTCAACAGCTTGTTGTTCACTTTAAGCTCATTTTGTGCCAAGGGGACCAAAGCTCTATTATGTTGTCTTAATGAAAGCAATTTTATTGCCAGGGTTACTTCTTATATTGTGGGCAAACACAGGATGTTTGTGTGTTTACAAGCAGAGGTTTAGAGTTTAGTGAGTGTGTTAGGTAAGCTGACACACAAGAAAGACAGCTCAGTATATTATTAAGGATATAAGTCACCAGTCCTTCTGGACAATGGCCCGGACAGGACAGAAACTTTCAAAAACAAATCAGAAATGTAATTGGATAATTGTTCTGGCAACATTTACACTCACTACAGGCCAGTTTATCTCATCTAAAATAACTTCTCCATCAAGAAATGTTTCCTGTCGTTTTCTTTGTTCCTCATTTTATGAAAAAAAAAAAAAGTTTCCCAGTTCTAATAAAAGTGCTACTAAAGCAGATTGCATCAATGCTAATCTGAGTTCCTTCCTGGGACTCATTTGCTGTGTGTCTTCCCCTACTGACTCTTCCCCTTTCCAAGCCTGTCTCCCCAGAGCCAATAAAGGCCACAAATGACAAATGAAAAAAATTGGTCTCATGCCAATTTGTCAGGCATATGTGTCTGCAGTTTCAGCTGTTGCTGTGTCATTTTTTGCCATTAGACAGGTAGTTGGTCTTTTTTCAGAGGCCATTAATACCTGAACTGCCATGACTATAGGCAGCTTATAGCCCTGTTTAGAAAACTTGAATTTTAAAGTAGACTGTGCTTGGGGATTCTGCTTGTGAACATGGCAAAATGGCTCAGTGGCACCTTGTAAAACATTTTAATATCTCAGCCGTATGTGCCATGAATATTACTTATAAATTAGGTTGGCAAGCCAGACCATGCCAGAACTATCAAAAGCTGTCTGCCCTGACATTAGACAGAAAGTTCAGCTTTTTGAGCTTTTGATTGAAAAAACAATGTAAATTTGAGTTGTCAAATTTATGTTAATATATAATACTATAAGCAGAGGTAACAACTCATACTTCAAGAATAAAGACTGTGCTATGCTCGCTATTGGATTGGACTGCACTGTAGAGCTGTCGTGAAGACTGTCTCCTCTCGAAAGAGTTCCTGGTTTGAATCCCGGTTGGAACAGGCCTTTCTGTATGGAGTCGGCATGTCCTTCTTTGCATGCATGGGTTCTCGATAGGTATGCCAGCTTCCTCCCATTGGCAAGAAACATGCCAGTTAGATCCCTGGTTGTCTGTCTCTGTATGTCAGCCCAACATGTACCTGATGCCTCTTACCCAATCATCTCTGGGAAAGGCTCAAGTCCCTGGTGCCCCCACTTCACATAAGTGGTATAACCATGAATGAATGAATAAATACAGCTAAATAAAATGAGATAGAAAACACTGACAGAAGTTCTCCCTGGACTGCACAAAGTTTTGGTTAGAGGTGCTCTTTGTTTGGTATGCTTGAAGTCATGAAAAATAGAAAAACAAATTAGCTAATTTTGAACAGCTTCAGTGGCTCCTTAATCCAGTGATCCTGAATCACTAAACATTTTGTTCCAAGGTCAATGCTAAGCCCTAACAAAACAGGCATGTATAGTATTTGAAATGCAGTGCATTTGAATGTTTTTGTGTCAGATCAAATGATTTAGATGGGTTATATTGTGATTTTAGTGTTACCCAGAGGGATGAATTTGTCTTTTTTTGGCTGCAGCTTTATACCTTATTTAGTGTTAATACAAAAAGCAAATTTAATTTCCACCAGCATAGTTTTTACAGAAGACTGTTCAAGATGAGTTTGGTCCTGCTCCAAGTTTCTGCATGTTGGAATATTACTTTTTCTTTCTGCTGTAACTTCATGTGTTCATGGTGGATTAATGTTTGGTCCTTGTGAAATGATAAAGGTGTATATTTGCAAAATCTGATACATTAACCATACATTTCCTGACACAGGGATGACAGATACTACATACTTTATTATCAGGACCATGTATCATGATTTTCTTTCTAAAAAGTCAACATTTTGAAAAGAAAAATTATAACCCACATTTGTTTATTCATAGAAAATGTATTTTCAAATCAGAGCTGATTGTATAAAGCGTGGCACCTGCAACATGGATAAACGTCATTGTCTGTTCCAGTGACAGAAATAATGACTAGAATAGCACTCAGCGAGCGCAGACCTCCACCAAAGTGATCCAGATCAGTCCCAAAATTTAATCAGTTCTTCCATATCCCATTTCCAACAATTCCTGAAAATTTCATCCAAATCCGTTCAGAACTTTTCAAGTTATTTTGAACACAGACAAACAAACAGACAAACAGACTAACAGACAAACAGACAGATAAACGCCAGCAAAAACATAACCTCCTTGGCGGAGGTAACAATCAATAAAACAGAGAGATATGGAGTCAGATTGCTAAATGCCTGGATCAAAACCAAGCAAATGTCCTGAATTTCTTTAAATTATTGACCAATACAATATTAATTCTTTGCTATGAAGTATCAATATGGCATTGCACCTCAAAATATCCCCAAAAATTTGTATATTTGATACTTAATTACATTCTTCTAAAATGATATAACAAAGAGTCTGGTCTGGAGCTGCTCTTTTGTGAACTATCACGAGATAACATTTGCTAGGGGCTGGTGCTGTACAAATAAAGATTGATTCACTGATACGTTGAGGAGAGAAATTTTCATGCTGGATGTCTTAAACTATGAACCATCAGCATTTCAGCACCAAGTTTATTTAATCCATCTGACATGCATAAATTAAGCCTGACTGAGTGGCCTCTATTTATGTAAATTAGGTATTTTAAAATTTTTATTTAAAAGTGATTTAAAAAATATATATATATGTATACATACACACACACACATATATATGTATATAATTTTTTGTAGGATAAATGTAGTGCATCAGTTTATAACCCCTACATGCTAATACTGCACAAAAGGATTTCGACAATCATTACACAGTCTGTGGTTGACTTTATGAGCAGTACTTTATTGCCAAAGTCATAAAGATTGAGCAGCTTTTCACTAAGATACACAGCGGTAATTTGTCAATCACTAATGTTAAATGGAGAGCAAACAAACTGGAAAATAGTGTGTAAGAGAGTAAAGAAGAAGAAAGTGAGAGTGACTCTTTTCTTAAACTCAATGACCATTTAAAGATCAAATGTGTTTTTCTGTGTGTCATAGACTCCATAGACTGATCTGATTGGTTTAGAGGAGTTTGAGGTTGTGTTTGATTGGTTTATAGCCTCAGCATTAGCCTTCACCCCACATTAGACTGCATTTAGTCTCTTATGAGGGAACAGTTCATCATGAGATTAAGGTTCTCACTCTGCCTCTCTCCTCCTGGTCTCCCTTTTAGTGGTTTCTGTTTGTATTTAATCCTGCCGTCCTCTTTTATTGCAGGTGATTCTGGTCCAGTGCAGGAAATTAAGGAAACCAGCTTGCATGCTGTCAGCTCTAATTAAAGTCATAAAGATATGAATGAACAAACCTTTGCTGACCGAACATCTCAGCCAAAAATAGGCCACATGTAGTGGGGGACCAGACTGATCAGTTCCTGTAAGACCTCAAACTTCTACTTTTGACACTGTGCTGCTGTGACCGCCCAGCTCTAACTTCCTCTTTGACATTAGCAAGTTTACACACAGCTTTGTGTCTTTTTTCACAGTCCGAGTTCCCATGAAAGGTGACTGTATTTCATATCCGCCTTTAGAATTTAATCTGAAATTATGCACATCTTAAGTTCAAATTTTGAGTCACCTGTTAGAGGGTGCTCTTATATTTTGTGTACTTGTGTCTGTGCATCTGTCATATGTCAGTGAGTCAGCCCGTGTGTATTTTGTGCACCAGGGTGGGTGTGTGACCAGGCCGGCCTTGTGCAGAGTGGGAGACCACTCCGTCAGTGTCACATCCAAAAATACCCCATGACTGAAGATGTGTGCTATGCTTATGTCCCCCACCTGCTGCATGTGTGCGCCTGTTTGTGTGTGTGCATGTGTGTTTATGTGTGTGTATCCGCTAAACACATTTCCTGACTCGTGACCGTGACGTACCCAGAGGACAATATGTACACACATTTTAACTGTAGGGTGTTTAGCGTAAAGACAGTCAGTATTAAGCTTATTAAGGACACTTTCTGATTGTAGAATTAATGGCGGTAATTAGCTGATATTCTACTTTTCTTGATTAATCCATTTATTACTTGTAAACAGGCTTTATCTCACCAACTTCCTAAAATTATACTGAATATGTCTGGACAGTAATGAGTTTTTTTTAAGATGTATTGAAACATTTTCAAACATTAATACATAATGAAAATATTGTTAACATTGATATACCTTATGTTGATGGAAAAAAATTATGGCAAGCCTAACACTCAATAGAAAATTGTTTACAGTGAGAACCACAAACAATGATATGCTCACTGACCATAACATAATCTATTTTACTCTTGTAGCTCCAAGCCATCTTTGCTATTTTTGGTCCACCTGGATTTTTTACTAATAATACAAACACAATCAAGTTAGAAACATCTTTCTTTAGGACAACGGGCCATCATCAAAACATTGATATTGTAATATTGTCGGGTTGATGTCTGAAAAGTTTTAAACTATAGAGACATAACAAGTAAACAGTTTGAAAATTTGAACAGTGCTTTTCTATATGGTTCTGTCAAGCCTTCACTACCAGTAAAAAAAAAGAGCAACGACATGCGATCAAATTCAAAACCAACACTATTTTTTATATTTACACTAAATCCTCCAGACGTTTTTCTCACTTTACAGTCATTTGTGCCACTCTTGGAAGCAGTCTTCACCCGTAATTAGACAAAGCGCCACATCGCATTGCTCATACTTCCACTTCTATTCTGTTCAAATCTCAAAAATAACTGTTTTGTCTCTTGTTGACCTTAAGCTGCTCCTAATTAAATGTTTTCATCAATAAAAAAGAAAAGAAGAACTGGACTTATGTGATTGATCAGCAGACTGACCAGAAGCCGTCCCTTTCTTTAAGGGTCAACATGGAGGTCTTATAGTATCTCTGCTACTTTTTCACTATGAAAATGTGATAAATAATTGATTTAACTCAGATTTATTGCTGTGGATTTACAACTGTCATTATTATGCCATAATGAAAGGATAAGCACTCAGTGAAGAGACCCCTTAACCTCACAAGCATCTGCATACATCTCTGAGGAGTTACCTAATCAGCTGCATGGTCCTTCGTTACCACAGCATTACCACCTTCAACTGACCCAGGCGCCGTACATGCAAACTCCAGGTGGTGGCAATGCTGATGCTATCTATTCTACCACACTACCTATTACCGGCATTCCAACTCCACTACATAGACTGATGAGCAGCAAGAGCCAGAACATAACTACGGTCATATGGTGGAGACCTCCGGTCTTAGATGTTTCGTCCAATATTCCCCCACAACACCTCAAAGAGGCTGGCCAGTGAACTCTAGCATCCCAAAGCCTCCCCCCTCTGTGCTAACTCCTTTACTGCCCACCATGCTGGTACTAATTGTTATTTTATCTTATCTACCCTACTGCATGGCCATAATAGCCAAAGCAGCATGTCACCTTCAACAGACTCAGGCTCCATAAATACAAGCTCCATGTAGTGACATGCTGATACTACCTTCCCTAGTCTGCTATGAAAAACATTTAACTTCATGGCTATATATGGGATAAATTTGACCTCCATAATTCAGCCAAAGGTGCAACTTCCTAACCCAGTTGTCCCCATAAAGATCCATCCAACTCAAAAAGTTCTGAAATGGATTTTGATGAAACTTTCTGTGATTGTTGGTCATGGCACAAGGAAGAATTGATTCAATTTTGTCAGCGATCTGAATACAGGTACAGATACAGGATTTTTTTAAGGATTCGGTTACATTGTTTGATCAATTTCCACATTTTCACTATTAACTCAAAAGGCTATGAACAGATTGTGATGAAATTTTCATGGAATATTCAGGGCACAAGGAAGACGTGATTAGATTTGGTAGTGATCTGGATTGTTTAAGAATTCATTAACATTGCGATATAGGGCAGTTTTCCACATTTTCACTGAAGATTGGCTAATAAATGCCTTCATGGAGGTTTGAACTCTCAGAGCACTTCTAAGTTCAAAAGGTTACCAACATATTTTGTTTACATTTTCTTGGAATGTTGGTCATGGTACAAGAAATAAGTGACAAGACTTTGGTGGTGATCTGAATGCTGGTATAGGATTTTTTAAAAGAACTTGTTAAAAGTGTGAGATAGGCACATTTTGATGTTTTTGCTAATCACTCGCCTGATAATGCCAGAAATGGCTTGGCAGAGGTTTGTGCTCTCTTCACCTCTAGTTCTAGTATTATGACAGACATTTGTTGTTACTTTACAGAAAAACAACAATACAAAGTGCAAACTTATTAGACCATTTGTCATTAAAAACAAGAAAACCATCTAGCATCATGAAGTGTTTTAATGTGGACTCTTTCATTTTTAATGAGTTCTGGATGTTTTACTATTTTGAACAAGAACAAAGAATTTCAAGTGAATTCTCCTTTTTATACCTAAACTTTAACTGGCTCACTTGACTTCTCTGAGAAGACAGAAATTAATCAAGCACAACATTCAACCACTAAAACTAATGTTTCTGTGAGGAAATGCAAGAAAGTAATTATAATTTGACATCTTAATCAAGAAATAATAATGTGCTGTACTACTTTTTCTGCACTTTTATTATAGAACAGTACATTTGAAAATTAATAGATAATAATAAGGCATTAAAATTAGGCATTTAAAAAATATCATCTCGGCTAAAAATCTTCTTCATACTGGTGTATTAACAGTGACAGAAACATAAAAGTGATTTTTGTAATTTTTTGTAAATGTTTATTGAGTGCAACTATGGTGTAAACCTCACATTGGGTGGTGGTCTAATAAATTTGTGAAGTACTGCATGTACATTTTGTAACACCATTCTGGTTAAAAAAATCTGATATGATTTATGGCTCATATTTCCCAACCCTAGTATTAATTAAAAACATTGAAAGGCTAGAAAAAGGTGAAGTTACAGCTCAAAAGTCTGAGATGTAGAATCTAGAGATCAATAATCACTGCTTTAGTCTGTTTTTTTTTTACTTCACAGAAATGGGTTCAAATAAGCTCAGTTAAACAAGAATAAAATGTTTCTGTTTGAGTAAACAAACACTACTGAACGTAATTATGAAATGAACAGTATCCATGCTGTTCATCAGCCCCGTTGTCATAGTGTTGGTCATTTATTTCATTGTCTCTCTCTCTGTTTTACAGATTCTTTACGACAGTCCTAAAGCCAGGCGAGAAGTGGAGCTCCACTGGAGGGTATCAGGAGGACCATATATTGTTCGAATCCTCAGTCTGTATGAGAACATGCATCATGGGAAGAAGTGTTTGCTGATCATAATGGAGTGGTAGGGTTCATGTTTCACAGCTGTCCTCAGTAAATACACCTTTGGCCATCTGTGCGTCTTTTTAATCTTAAATTGTGTCATTATTTTAACACAAAGAGCAAACATATGAACAAATTGATCAGATTCCCCTCTAAATATCAGTGAGTCTTTGAAAAAATGCATTGTCTGAGGCTTAAAATATAGCCTTTTGATTGTTCCATTGTTTTTTAACAAAGAGTGATGAGCCTTCTTTTTTTAACAGGGTCAATAGCTGAAAATAGAGCATAGATTGGACAAGTCCTATAAGAAACAACTCTGTATAGGTGTTTTTATTCTGAAAATAGCGATATTAACATAGTTTTCGTGCCTTGTTTTGGCTAATGTCAACAGTTGACCAGAGAATGGGAAGTTACAGTTTCCTGGCTCAGTTTCAGTTGTAATAAATTCAAATTCAAGGCTCTGTGGTGAGAATAATTTTAACACCATGTGTTTCCTTTAAGCAGAGCAGACATATCCAAAAAACACAGCTGAAGCATAAACTGTTACAGAGTCCATATTTACTCAACATGTAACCCACGGTTTTTAAACCCATTTTGTCTCTATACATAGAAAAAGAAGAATGAGAAAAAGGGCTGGGACAATATACATTTGTCAAAATACAATAGTATCACTATTCTTGGATGCTGATTAGTCTATATTATGATTTTGATTGTAATTTACAATTTCTAAGAACAATGCACATGATGTCAGTCAGTTTGGGATTTTTCCTCATTTATTTGTTTTTTTTTAAGAGGCCAAATTTGCTAATAAACACTGAACAAAACCTCTGAAAAAGGACTGCAACCCACAAGTTTGGAAGCACTTGAATATGTCAACTATCTGGTTCAGAGAGAGCCTGATGTGGGATTACACAGAGTTAGAGCTTTATTAACCCAATATGCTCGGGGCTTTGACAAACAAGGAATGTAGCTTATCCTTAAGTAGCATCAAACTGCCTTTTGGTAGCACAAAATGAAATCATCATGACAGAGCACTTGGTGCCATTTTTCTGTACCACAACCCCTGTTTTGTGTTGTCTATTTTTATGTCTTAATTTTGCTTTTATTTTAAGAAATTAGTAAACTTTATTGATTTTACAAATGTGCTAAATAAAGTGGATTGGATTGGATTGGATGGTTGAGTCACTTGGCCTTGTTTCAGAGTTATGGCTTTATGGCCACAATTCCTCAATGAAGACCACTTCTGGCCAGACTCCTCTGGAAAGAGGGTTGGGGGGACTCTGATTCAACATGTTTTATGGCACTGATGCAAATCTAATTTTGGCAGGAAGTAAACAAGATGTGTCTTTCATCCAATGCACTAAGTTTCTTTATTCTGTGGTCCTCAACATTGTCATCCAAAGACACATCTTAAAAATCCCAGTTTGCTTTGATACCTTTTTCTTGGGAGACCTTGCTGATGTAGTATAGCTACCTTGTATTGTATCTTGTTGCCATGCTCAGTCTTACCATGGCATATGACCTTTGACATGAGATCCTCCTCCGCAACCTCACCTTGGTAGCAGAGTTTGGCTTGTCTCAGACAGTTTTAAGCTTCCTGTACAGCTGTGTCCTTTTCTGTAAATGACTGTGTTTCAACCTGCATATGAAGATGATGATCATTAGGACTTGTCTGGGATAATTGGAAGTTAGCAGTGCACTGGTTTCCTTGCCTAAAAGTCTCTGGGATTTTTCACTGTGTCCTGGGATTATTGCTGATAATAAGGTCTGTGGTGGAAAAAAAAAACACGCACACTGGAGTAAATTTATCCTTATAACATTGTTTCCCATTGTGTTGATTCAGCAAAAAGGCCAATTTGCCATCCTTAGCTAAAACCACTTTCATGAAAATTGTGTAAAATCATTTCCAGTACATCAAGCATGCTCATACTGAAGCGTTGTGTGCATGATTGTGTGTTTGTGCTGTTGTAAAAGGCTTAAGTTCAGTGGTGCTATGGGCAGAACATAAACACACTAAAGGTCAGACAAGAGCTGACTCTTCAAGGAGAACGAGAAGACGAAACAGAGGGACACATTTCCGCCTGGGCTGCATGTGTCATGACCAAGAGCCCAGTATAATAACCCTGAGTACTTTAGTGGCAGTGCTAACAGTTTAATTGTGTATGCAACAGGTAGTTAATCTTTGCTCTCTTTTATTGCCGTCTTTTTCACTTGAGTGGAAAAACAAGAATTGAGAGGAAGGGCAGGAAGCACAGAGGAAAGAATCATTCTTTTCTCAGTTTATGGGAGTTTCAACAGAGCTCGACTTCTCATCCTCCCTGCTATTGACACAGTCACTGAATATATACTACTGTATTTGTGACCTTGCGTTTGTGTGTATTCTTCCTGTTTGAGTGAGGCTGTAATGAGGAAGCAGCACAGCCCACAGCAGTCTCTTTATCACGAAATCACACAGTTTTCCTCCCTCTGTTATCGACTTATCTAAGCTCATGAACCACAAAAAGTACAGTCTTACTTAAAGAGAGCACACACATTCATACAGGGAGCAGAGGAGTAGTTCAGACAGCAGGAAGGGGCTGGTTAAATGTGGTTATGAGAGCAGTGAGTGGGATGTTTCTGTAATGTGAGGGCGGTGAGAGTGTCTGAACTCTAAGAGAGTTAGGTCAAGATCAGATACAAAACTTAAGACTTTATGTTATAAATAATAAGCTATTGTATAATTTGACAGAAAAACTACGGTGCTTGTGTCTTGACTTGACCCTGCATCAATTTACTGAAGAGGACCATCTGTCTTCATTTTTGGAAATTTAATTTCACCTTTTGTTTCTTCATGAGAAACTGGAAGCTTAAGGTCCTAGATGACTGTAAAAAAAAGTTCAACAGGCTTTCAGTACATTCATCTTGATGTTTTTAAGTTTTAATTTAAGGCCATTTTACGAGAAAAAAGACAACATTTTGTTTCTAATGTCTGTTTGTCTGAGCCAGTCTTGTGAACGAGATATCTTGAGAACACTGAGAGGGATTTTCTTCAAACTTTGCACAAATGTCCAAGGGTGAACTGAATTTCAGGTCAAAGCTCACTAGCTTGTGAATGCAGTATCTGAGGAATGCTTTGAGAGTTTTTTACCTCCACCAAGGAGGTTATGTTTTTGCTGGCGTTTATCTGTCTGTCTGTTTGTCTGTTTTTGTTCAAAATAACTTGAAAAGTTCTGAACGGATTTGGATGAAATTTTCAGGAATTGTCAGTAATGGGATATGGAAGAACTGATTAAATTTTGGGGGTGATCTGGATCACCGTCTGGATACCGGTGTTTTTTAAAGGATTCTTTAACATTGCCAGATAGGACCATTTTCGCCACAGTGGACCGAAGCTGCTGGGCGGAGGTCTGCGCTCTCTGAGTGCTTTTCTAGTTTTTTGTGTTTTGTTTTATACTTTGAGGAATACTTTTAACTTTGTGTCACTGTGACCTTATATCTTGTATCGAAGGCCTTATGTTAAATTTGGCACAAACCTAAACTTTGAATTGAGGGGGAACTGGTGAGATTATGGAGGTCAAAGGTCACTGTGGCCTTTCATATTGTTTCATTTTGGGAAGTTGAAATGACCTTGCACTATACTATATGGTTTACATTAGGGGTGTAAGAAGAAATATATACACCAATATATTGCTGTCTTTTTCTGACCAATACTGTTTCAGTATTTTATTGTACAGTATCAATATTTTATAAGTAAATAATCAACAGATATTCAGGACAGTTGTCTTGTATTGTCAGGCAGCCTCTGGCTGCAGTGAGCAGCAGGCATTCAGACTCTCAATCTCTTTGTTTCATTTATTGTTATTATTTCTGTAACTTGGAAGGACAGTGCAGTTTAGCCATGCTTTATATAAATAATGCTTTATATAAATAAAACTGGTTAGAGACTGTTCTTCTTGGCACTTATTAATTTGGGGTTCTTGAAATTAGAAAAAAAAGAACTTTTTTTGATACATCGTATTAACTCAGATATATATTGCCCTGCTGATAGAATTGTGATATATTATGACATATCATATTGTCAATCCAGTATTTCAGTACATAATTTATTAACAGATTCTTGCAAATGCACACCCAAAGGAGTAAAATATTTTGGAGGTGCTCTATAGGACTTTAATCAGATTTGTCATAAACCTTCACTTGGATTCAAGGGTGGGGTGCTTAGATTCTAGAGGCCAAAGCTCACAGTAACTTCTGTCAAGTGCTTTGTATTGTGAGGCTGCAGTGGCCGTACCATATACTGAATAAAATTTATTTAAATATATACCTTATGAAAGAGTAGTGTCTTGAATAAACAAAAGAACAAACAACTAATGAACACTATTCTCCTGAATTTGTGCCAAGCTTCATTTGACAAACAATCATGAATATGATTCTTTCCAAATTAAGACATTTAGTTCTGAAATTAAAAGTAATTTTGTTTAAATTATATCTATCTTAGGGTGTAATAAAGTATTTATTCAGCAGTATGTTGTGATATTTGGCAGTGCACTAC
Organism: Cetoscarus ocellatus; assembly: GCA_037902135.1. Classification (NCBI taxonomy): domain Eukaryota; kingdom Metazoa; phylum Chordata; class Actinopteri; order Labriformes; family Labridae; genus Cetoscarus; species Cetoscarus ocellatus. The sequence continues at coordinate 1,898,790 of JBAMNC010000573.1, forward strand.
TGTCACTTAGTTTATAGGGCAATATCAATGTTTAATAATTTATAAAATTTGAGCCACATGTTTTGTATCAAGGCTAAGCCTATGGCCATTAGTGGGCAGCAGACAATTAGCCATTTGATTGTCATACGTTTATTTAGTGTGATTATTTCTGTCAGTGTGACAGACAGTCATATTTATACAGTGCATGTTGCAGGGACCACATTTAAATAACACTGATTAGAAACTGTACTTTGTGTACATATGATATTGTGAGTTCTTAGTAATATAGATAAAGGAAATGCTTGACTCTCTTGTAAAAAACAATCATTAGATACAGTCGTGCTTATTGGATCACAAAACTTACAATATACCGAAGCAGTCTGCTGACGGACAGCAAGCTCACTAATACATAACATAAAAATGAGCCCTCTTTTATGGTGCTTACACTTTTAAAATAAAAGTATTTCTCATAAATAAAAAATAGGTTTGCAAAAACAAACTTAAAGCTGGTGTATTGGCAGTTAATAATTTGAGGTATTTTCAAGTCTGCTAAATGATCAATGAAAATATTTGAATATTATCTCTTGAATCAGATATTTTGTGATAATATTGTGCTACAGATGTTTAATTGAAAATAAATCACTTTTGAAATTCTTTCAAATATATTAATTTTTAGGTTTAGTGAATGTTTTCTGATACATTTTCTAATACATTAATTTAAGATTGTAATTATGCCACACACAGTTTCAATGCATTTAAGAGTCATTAGTGCTAATATATAATAATTGTTGTTAATAATTGTTTTTATGCATTGTTTTCCAGTATGGAAGGAGGAGAGCTGTTTAATAGGATCCAGGCCAGAGGAGACCAGGCCTTCACAGAGAAAGGTGAGGACTGATGGAGGAATGAACGGTACACAAACACATGACAGGAAGTCAGAGGGAAGGAATGAATCACTATTTTCAGGAAAGAGCATTAAAACACAGACATGTTAAAGATCCTGTGGGGGTTTTAGATAGTTAAAAAAAGCCTCAAATCAACTCTGATGCTTCTATATGAACTGCTAAAAAAAAGGAAGATTTGGAAAAAAGATCAGTCTGTAGAGCTTTTTTTTGTTACATTAATTTTTATTGAAGTTTCATGTTGTATCATAATGAGAACAGTTTAAATTTAAGTTATGTATTTTCCACATTAGAAATAGATGTATTGAACAAAAGACAAATAATAAAAAACAAAACAGTCATGGTTACCGACATCCATAGTCAAAGCAGTTACATATCAGTGATTCCTTAGGTATCTTTCACTGTGTCATAAATTGTCCATTTTTCCCCAATTATTCAAGAAGACATCCGCCTTTAGTCTAAACTGATAGGTCATTTTTTCCATAATATAGATCCCTCTTATGATTTCAAGCCACTGCTTTACAGTAGGGGGTTCAATCTTGCAACAGTTTCGTGTTATTGCCTGCTTGCATGTGATCAATAGTATTTTAGTTAAGTATCTATCCCTGTCTAAGACACAATCATTTATGTTTCCCAGGTGCATGACATTACATTCTTTAGGTATTATGTATCCCAAAATATTTTTAATCATGCTATGTACATTTTCCCAGAATCGGTTTAGTTTATTACATTCTCAGAAGATGTGTGTATGATGTTCTTCTTTGTTTCCACACAGCCTCCAGCATGATTGCTGTGATCCAGTCTGTTTACTCTTCACTTTAGGTGTGATATAATAACGAGTCAAGTTTTTCCACGCAAATTCTCTCCATGTCCTTGAATTTGTAGTTGTCTGTTGTGTTTCACACATGTTGTGCCTTTCTTCCAGTGTAATGTCAATATTCAGTTCCTTCTCCCATTTCTCCTTGTTGTATAAACTATAGAGCCTTTTTAATGTCTGTTGTCCAGGTGGAAGTCAGACAGGATGAACTCTGCTGTAATAGACAGAATTTCATTCACTACAGAAAAGGTTCAAAAAAGGTTTGGAGACAAGTGCATGAAAAGGGTTAAGCACTGTTTCAAGTTTTTTTTTTTTTTTTTAAATGTATGTATTTTAAATAAGATGTAAGTTGAGGTAATACCATATATTAATACAAGTTATTTAGGTTTAAGATAACAATATATTTTCTCTGACTAATCCTGGCTATTTGTAAATGCAGCTGCATTTATAAATGGCAAGAATTAAAACAAATATTTTAAAAAATATATTTTAAAAAGTTTTTTTTTTCAAAGATTATTAAAGAAAAGATAACAAATACTCCGTATAAATTAGATTTAGGCTAGAAAAAATGTTAAAGCTTAAAATTCACTGATCATTAAAACTAAATGCAAACTCCTGAACACTGTCCTAATGGTGCAAAAATGTCAGCAACATTGCACCAAGTGGTTCAAACTGGTAAGTAGCAAGAAAAGTTCACCTACTTTATACAATGCTGTCCTTATGCTTGTGTAACTTAGGCACTTTTTACTTTGTTAAGGTATGACTAGACATTATTAAGTTCTTGTTTCTGGAGAACATGACATAGTTAATGTAATATAAAGAATGAGCAGAAATGTCTGCGTTTTGGGGAGTCCAGACAGAATTTAAAGATTTCTCTGCGGTTTTCGTTGTTTGAAATAAACGTTCTTGTTCATTTTGTTACTCTGGGATCAAACAGGTCTAAATATTTAATGACTTTTACCAGAATCATATCAGATTTCAGAATTCGGGTAGGTACAGAGACAACCATTCTTTATTTCTTTACAGAAAGACATGTTGAGACATGTATCATGTATTGCTGTTTAGCCAAAGGAAATATTGAGGTATAATTTTTCTGGCCCATATCATTCAGACCTTCTTACTCAAGGGGGCACCAGTAGTGCCAAAAATAAATAAATAAAAAACCCCTACAGGAGCTCAAACCTTTAGCAGGACAGCACAGTGTGTTTACAGGTATTTACTGTGTTTCTTGTGTTTTAATGGTAACTCTTGTACTTTGATACTGTAACTGCTTCTGGTTTGAGAGAGTTTGTGTCCTCCTTTTTTTCCCCCAGAGGCTTCAGAGATCATGAGAGACATCGGCACAGCCATAGATTTTCTCCACAACGTGAACATCGCACACAGAGACATAAAGGTGAACAAAGAACTGGTCCATATCATCAAAAATATATTTTGTATCCAATCTTAGCTGTGAACTTAAATGAAATGCTCTGCTCCCTAACCAGCCGGAGAACCTGTTGTACACAAATAAAGAAAGAAACGGGGTCCTCAAGCTAACAGACTTTGGCTTTGCGAAGGAGACAACGCTACATAATCCTCTACAGACCCCCTGTTACACACCCTACTATGTGGGTAAGTCATATCTCATCATTACTCTTATTATCATGGGCTTGACACATCATATACTCAGTGTAAGTGTTTCTTCTATCACTGATCTATATCCATGATTATAACTCATGTCTCTGTGTGTGTGTGTTCTGATGATAAGCTCCTGAGGTTTTGGGTCCAGAGAAATATGACAAGTCTTGTGACATGTGGTCTCTGGGTGTCATCATGTACATCCTGTGAGTATTTGTGGGTGAGATGGGGGGGTGACAGCATTCATTACACTCTATATACTTCTGAACTGTGTGTCTGTAACTGTGTAATAAATAAAAACTGTGTCATATTTAGTACTGGTCTCAATCTGGATACAAAACTGCTTCAGTCACAATTTAGTCATTTTACCCCCTAAAGTTTTAAAGTTTTAAGCAACCTTTAGTCAACAAAAACTCAAATAACTTTAGACAAGATTTTATTAATAAAAAATCCTTATATTTTGGCAAATCCTTCAATCATTAAGGTCTCTCAATTTTAAATATTATAATTTGACAAAGAGTAAAATGAATAGAAATGTATTTTACTTAAGAGAAAAAATCGGTTATTTAAAATGCATGACAAATCTGTAATTATGGACATTTGTTTGTAGCAGTGTATTTTCACAGCAGGCAGGGGGGTCACTGTTTTATTGGTATTAAGACTCTTACTGATACTCATTATTGGTCCAAAACTTTACCAATAATATCAATACTTCCTATTATTCTGTGATAAATTCAACAACATGTTTTTAGAATAACTTCATATGTTTTATATTGTTAGCAAAACAATTTCTCCTTTAATGAACAGAGCCAAATCCTGAATATTTTTATTTTCTTGTATATGATAGATTTTTACCTTTTCCTAAATGTTTTTGTACCGAGTCAACAATAAACATATTGCAATGTTACTATATGTCAGCTTGTTTCAGTCTGATCTTTACGTAAATCAGTCGTTTCAAACATTTTCACCATGTTTTTTGTTGATCTGTAAATTAATACCTGTTTTTAAACAAAGGGTTCTGAGAGTCTACCTATGTCTCTGTAGGTTGTGCGGCTTCCCTCCATTTTACTCGAACACAGGCCAGGCCATCTCTCCGGGGATGAAGAGGAGGATCAGGATGGGCCAGTATGAATTTCCAAACCCAGAGTGGGCTGAGGTGTCACAGGAAGGTGAGAGTGCAACCTAGACAAAGAAAATGATGAATTCCTGTTTTCAGAGTAAAAATATTAACTTTCAGACAAGAACAACAACACAATCTGTGTTTTTTTTTTAATGATTCAAAAATTCACACTGGATGTGCCAGTAATACATGAGTCAGAGGTTAGAAAAGTAAAGTTTCCTGTAATCTAACCTAGATTTCAATGAAAATATTGACCAGTTTAACTCATTATAAGATGAGTCATTGTTCAGATCTTACTTGTTGCGTGAACAGCTAAGTCTACTTAATTTACTTTTCTTTTCAACACATTTTTTTAACAACAAGAAGAACAGAAGCTTCTTATCCTCCCTCCACAGGTTTAGTGAATGACTGGGTTAAAGAACTTCTCAAAAACAAATGTCCTCTACAGATGGGACTTCCTCTTTGTTAAGCACTTTGCTTCGAACATCCACAGTTTACATCTAGAGATATATATACTCTTTTAAACTTAACATGTCTTTTCTTAGTGCACTCTCTGCATACAAACAGTGCCTTTGTGGTCATAAGTGTAAACTATGAACAGCATTCCTTGTAAGTACAGTTCACTCTGGTTCATCGCCCACTGAAACAATTTCCTACTGTTTTCCTGCTGAGATTTTAAAGACCTAAAATAAATGATGACACCCAAACCGTACTGAAACATTTTACAGATGAATCAAAGACAACAGACATGATTTACTCCTTCACAAATGTAATACATGGATATATGTTTTTCTTCTTATATCTCTCTTTATTCTGTACTTATATTTGGTGGCTGTTGGGTACAAACCTCCCATCTCCATTTTTTACAATTTTTAATTTCTTTCATAGTGCCATTGGTCACCTTCCATGTTGGCAAGTTGGTTTTATAAACTTTTAACCAAATTGAAGTACAAAAATGCAGTTTGTAATCAGGATAATACAATATTCATTCAGTGGCAGAGCATTTTTTTTCATTTCCTGGAAAGTAGCAATTTTGCAGATAGGAGGTTTATGCCTGACAGGGAGGATTTTCTGAGTAAATAAGCCAGTCTGTCCCTAAGCTCAGTAAAAGCTTCATGAGACGTCATGAGATCTGCATGTTTGTTTGTTGTATTGCTACTTATAACTCTGTTTTGTTTGATTTTCCTTTCCAGCAAAAGATCTGATCCATCAGTTGCTGAAGACAGACCCTAACGAGAGGATGACCATCACTCAGTTTATGAACCACCCCTGGATTAATGTAAGCATTTGTGTGTCAGCTGTAGGACTGGGAAATGTGCAGTTTTTAAAATGTACATAAACATATTGTCAAACAAGATACAGGATCAGAGAATATCATTTATTTAAATGTAGTGTATTGAAATTAAAAAAGACAAAAGGTTGATTTATGGTGATAGTAACTAAAGCCAGGCGTTCACTTTGTGATTCCAAGACATTGGTTTTATTTATTGTTTATGACACATGACTAACATGCATGTTTTAGGTACTCCTACTGTAAGATCTGATGATTGTGAATGACCTGAGTGCTCACATTGTACCAGTAAAATCAGTAGGAAACTTTGACAAAAGTGGACAAAGTTTCATCTGTCATATCAGTGATCACTTTTGCATGACTCAAATACTCCTAAAACAAGCCTAAAACAAAAGAGATGCTGAGGCTCCTGAACACACACAAACTCACTGACAAACACTCGGCATCACCAGCCAACACTGAGCAGGTAAATCAGAAAAATACTCCAGCGTAGGGCTGCTTGATTATGGCAAAAACTATAATCACAATTATTTTAATAGATATTGAGATCATGACTATGAAAACACTTAATACCTACTGATTCTAAAACATGCACCACATGCCTTCATTGAATGTAATACTTTTGACACGATCATTTTTAATATCAAAGAATGGGCATTACATAGAAATATACTTGTAAAAATAAAAATACCTCAAAATAATGGTAATAATAATAATGAAAAAAGAAAACAAAGTTCAACAGGTCATGTGGTACAGTATCTTTTTATCTAGATTACTCAATTTTTATAACTGTGGAAGGCAGTAATTGTTATCTCGATTGAAATGTAATATTTGCCCAGCTGTACTCCAGCATCATCTGAAGTTTTCCTGCTTGTTCCTATGTGTTGTAATACAAAGAGAAGCCACATATCACATGGTCATCCTTGCTATCTGACATCGTAAATAAAAAGAAAGTAAAGTTGGAGGATCACTACACAGTTGTTTCCACTGTTAGTGTGAATGCAGTCGTATGATTGGAATATCAAACATGTCAGAAATCCTTACGACGGGTCAGGAGCCATCGGTCGAACTGTAGTCTGCCATCTTGTCTCTGTGGACACTGTACGACAAACGATGCACAGTTGGGCTGGAATCCACCCAAACTTTAAAGCAGCTGTGCAACTCCAAATTAAGGTTAAAGTCATATTGAAATTATACATTGTATGCCCAGCTTAACAGAAACATGCTAACTAAACCACAAAACATTCTACGTGAAAACGATGTTATGTCCAAATTAGAAATTATGATTTTAAATATCTTATTTTATTTCATTAAGAGCTGTTTTTATTAGTAGTAAAAATCAATCAAAATTAATACAAATTTGATACCAAGATGACAGAATAAAAGTCATAAACATCTCATTTGTTGTGACTTAATTATCTTCATTTGTAAAAAGTTTCAGGCAATCTCCTTCACACTGTCCAGTGCCCAAACGCTTTATGTTTGCAGCAAAGTTTCAGAGGTGTCCTTAGTTTTCCAGCAGTTTTACCCACTTCTCCAAATGTTGTAAAAAAGTATTTGTGCAATTTAGACAGTTCTCTCTCTGCTGGTTAATTTATGGTTAAGGATGATAAAATTTTGTTGTTTCTTACCAGAAATGATCATAATCGTGATGATTTTACTATTTTAAAACAGGTGAGATGTTAGGAGAAAAGATATTGGCAACCCTACCAAGGGAAAATGTTGCCAGTGTCCATGTCCAATTTAGACAATATGTGGGAGTTTGTCTGCAGTTTCTGATCACTGAATATGAAAATGTCCCCAATATCTGGTGTGTTGGACACACTGGTATATTTTTGTTGCAATGGTTTTCAACTGGTTTCTTGCAATATCATTTGATTTGTGACACAATCAAACAAAGTAAATAAATGATTTTTGTGATAAACAATGATTATTTCTTCTCACAAGTATTAATGCACACATGATGTGTTTTTCTTTCAGCAAAAGATACTTCCTGTGTCACTGTGTGTTTTGTGTTTGTTTATTCCTGCAGCAGTCCATGGTGGTCCCCTCGACCCCGCTCCACACGACCAGAGTCCTGACTGAGGACAGAGAGATGTGGGAGGACGTTAAGGTCAGATAAAGCAACACTGCCCCCCTGTGGTCTTACATTTACATTACAACCTGTAGCTGTTCAGCTGTCAAAGCTCCATGTGGGCCTCTTCACATCAGCAATAAAGCAATACACTTTATGAAAATGAGAAGAAGAACCTAATGTTTAAGTTAGTACAACATGCTGACTGACAGTGTATATGATGCTGAAAGCTTCTTACCTCAGTGTTTGTTAATTTCAGTTAATAAATTGAAGAGATACTTCTTTACACTGCCTAAGGGGGCAGCCACGTAACAGATCCTGCAGCTTATTTTGCAGTTTTCCGGGTCTGACTCCTCAATACTAGGATAGTTCCTTAATGGATAGGCTGTCTTTTAGTCACCCTCTTCTCACCTTCAAACTAACCAGAGGGCTTGTGACAGCTCCTCCTGCTCCTCACTTAAATTGAAGCAATAGCTTTTTTTGGTGGGATAGGTGAAGTGTAAGGCAAGTGGGCATTTGCTCCATTTGCTACACAAGACAAACCAAGCAGAAATCCCTGGTGTAGTAAAATGAAGCCAGTGAAGAGGGACAAGACACTTTTGTTCCTGAGTGTCCACTTACTGTAAGGTGATTTTTTGAAGCACTGATAGGCCCATACACACTCGATGTTAAAACATCATATTAACAGCAGAAATGAAGGTGATTATTGCCTGGTTTAAGAACAATAACAGGTTTGGTTGTAATCGTTCACGTTTTTATGTCCACCATTTATTTTTGTTGTTGTAACTTGTCCAAGTTGATTTTTATTAAGGATTTAATTTATGACTGACTAGAGGCATGGCTGATATTGGTACTGCTAAAGCCATCACAGTGTAGCTGTTTGTCGAAGACCTCGAAGTCCTCCTAAACTCAGCCTGTTTGTCATGGTAGTGTGAGGCAGCATTTTAACACAAGCAGCTCAAAAACCCTAAAGTAAACCAGCAGTTGATTTCCCTCAGGCTTTGTCCAACATTTATAAGATCTATTAACAACTGGAGCATAACTCAGCACACAGCACATGGCTATATAATTGTTGAATCCTGTTGTCTTGTTTTTAATGACAAAATAGTGATTAGTTTTAAAAGGTTGCTGCATTTCCCATAGGGCAGTTCATAGCCATCTTTTATTAGAGCATACTTGGTAAATGCACATATTAAAACATAACCCCTATGCTGGCAATTTTGAGGCTCCATGCCCAGACAGGCACACTCTGATTTACATGATTTATTATTTTGATTCGTGGGTATTGAACTCAAAAACAATCTAAAGAAACTATTTACAGTAGGGCTAGGTGATCATATCAATGTCATCTTTTAACTGTACTTTTTTCAGAAGATTATCAAATAAAAATCAATCTTAAAATACTTGTACCTGACTTGTAAGTTGTGGCAATATTTGAGGATACAATACTATATCATTTTTCTTAATGGTAGGCCCTTACCATTTTTGCACTGGCACATTTTAGGCTTGATTTGTTTTCTAATTAGGTTAACTAATGATCAGAGAGTTTCATGTCAATATTTTGTAGAAGTAATGCATCTTTCTGTGTCAATGAGGACAAGCATGCCTACGTCCAAACTACACAATGTACCTTTGATAACAAAATCCCAGCATGCACTTTGATTCCAAGAGAAAAGATCGAGTTTTGTGATCAAATTTGGTGAAATTACGGCAAGGATTGTTTTATGTAATTTTTCAATGTAGTATCTGTTTTTTTTTTTCTTGGAGACTGAAAAATATGTATAAGAATCGATAATGAAGTTTCAACTAGGAAAATCAGGGATTTTATTTTTAGGCTATATCACCCAGCCCTAGTTTTAAGTCTTTTTTTTATATGTAATTATTATTATCATTTTTAAGGATTTTATCTTACTCTTTAAATGTTTAGATAAACAGTATATAAGCACAGGTATTTTCCAGTTTTTCTCTTGTTTTTTTTAATCTATTGTCCAAAAATTGTCCAAAACTAGAAAATTAAAAATAAGATGATTAAAGTGATGGTGAAACAGTGGTGCAGCAGGTAGTACATGTGCCTCACAACAACATGGTTTTTGAGTTGTTCCAAAATACATGAGAGTCATCGTCCTCTTCACAATTTCTCCACAAGGTAGCAAGTACTTAAATGTCCAGATGAAGACTCTGCTGAGTCAATAGGCCTACATGTCGACACATCCCTGTTTAATACTGGAGTTTTATACTGCAACCAAGTGTTCTGTATTTACACTCTAGAAAATTAATTTTAAGGAAGAACTGACTTTTAATGAATAACCTGAGCCATCTTTAAATTATCTGCAGTCTGACTTCTGCCCCTTATTCTTCCAGAAAAAAAACAACACACAAATAAATTTTTACTTTATGATTTTTGGACCCAGTGCAGCACTTATGCGCTCTTCTCCAAAATTTCTCCGTCCAACATTTGTTTGACTGGATGTATTTATGAAAGGATTTATGGAGTAAGAAATGGATATACAGTAGTTGTTGGGTATCTCCGTTTGGCCAGCAGGGGGAGGCAGAGGTCACGGGCTTGTTTGTGTCCGTCAGTCATTCGTACGTTACAGTGTAACATTGACTTAAACTCAGAGGAGCTCAGTTTCTTTGTGATGCTCACGTCGACTCTTTTCTTTCATTAAGAGAAAGGAAAGTTTTAAAAGAAGCTGAGGGCTGTGTGCTCTCATGAAGGCAGTGAGAGGTTATTCTCCCACTGCTGTACAAAACATATAAAAGCTGCTATCACAGTTTTATCCAGAGGCCGCAAACCTGACCAAAAATAATAACTTGACTGGCACGTTCCATCACAACGCCTGAATGAAGTACGAAGTGATAAGGTGTGAAAAGCACATTTCTCAAAATGATACCAACACAATGAGCTATTGTTGTTTAGCTCTGCAAGGACAATGCCACATTGCATAAATTTCCGATTGCAACAAGCTCTGAAGAAAAAGTACATAACACTCTTTCTACACAGGCAGTATAGATTACAGCTGCAGCCTCAAGTCATGAAACAAGGAAGAAGAGTTTTAGGGTTTAAATTCACAGTGTTGTTGTTGTTGGGCCTCACTGCTCCAGATATTTTAAACATTTAAAGGCTCGCATGTATTTGAACCTTTCTTTTTCTTTGACTGGCTTGATTTGACCTTTCTCTTACTCAAGAAAACGTCCCTGGAAAAGTTTTCTTTCCTGAGTACACCTTTGTTTATTTTCTCAGCACTGCAAATACACAGAGTTAAATACTGTTTACAGTGTAAAAGCTGAACAAACTAGTGGGTTGAGCATTTTGGAATATCTTACATTCTGTAAGCGAGCATAGGATGATGATGATTTGAAGGGGAAATAGTCAAACTCCCTCATCTTTATACAAACAATGAAAACACCAGACGTTGCTCTGTCTTGAGTCAATGAAGTACTCAAACTGAAATTTAAAAACTTAATTCATCCGTAAGAGGCTATCAAAACATTTTAACCTGCACCTCATTCAAACAGCATTTATCATATTATTTTTCAATAACTCAGTTATCAGGTTATGGTTGTATTGGTGGTTTGGTGCCACAGGTCTTGGCTGAAAGCAGTCGGTTTAAAAATGTAAACGTAAATGTAAATGTTCTTTATTTATACAGCCCTTAACAACCCTTTTACCCATTTAGTGAACCAAAGTGCCTTACAATATATAGTAAATAAAAAGGAATAAATACAAACAATAAAAAGCAATAAAAACAATAAAAGCAATAAGGTAGAATAAAATACAATACAGTAAAATAAAGTAAAGGTGTCACCACGCTACTGGGTATTAAAAGCCATCCTAAATAAATATGTTTTCAGTCTAGATTTGAAAAGGCCCAACTCTCTTCTGGATGTCCAAAATATTCCATATAAGGAGGGAGAAAAGCTGTTAAAGATGGGCCCTCCTGGTTTGCACCGGAAGCTGGAATTTCTTTGTAGCACAAAAACAGCTCATTTACCATGTGTGAAAACCATCCATGAAACCAGATTGGTGGTGTTCTGTTTATGGAGCACGGTTTTTAATGTTTGCTTTCGCAATTTAAAGAGAGATTTTAAGTGGAGATCAATATTAATTCAGAGCGCTTCATAACCCTCTAAAACTTTTTACAGGAGTGTTAAAGGTCACATGTCCCGCAATGACCTTTAACTTGGTTCACAGAGACATGCTCTATGCCTCTTTAAAGGAAATTCACCTTAAAACGCTCTGTTTTTTTAATTCCTGGGGTTTATCAAGTAACAGCTCTACAGCCTCCACCTACATGTGTTTTCTGCTCATCACATGCTGACACCAGGACTGTTTTGAAAGTCCACTCTGCAGCCGTGACTCCTCCTCCCCCCTCCCATCAAACATAGTTTGAGCAGCTAATCAGCGCAGAGCTCATCATCAGAGCCTCCTGTAGCCCCCTGCTCTCTCAGATCAAAACATTTCCAAAGGGGAGCTAAAAAGAGCTGCACCTGATCCTCTACAGAGATTAAGGTTCTCATTTTTTATTCAACTTAAGTCAAATCCTTGCTTAATAGACACCCAAGACATGATGTAAACGGTCAAATGCACCAGGACATGAGACCTTTAAAAAACAGTTATTTTACATTCCCCTCCCTTCAACAGGTCTGTTTAAGGAAGAGGAAGAAGACGTAACAATGTAACTTAGTCTGATAGATCACTCTAACAGCAAGAAGGTTTCGGGTATGAGCCCAGATCTGGCTGTCACATGTCGATGTGTCCTTGGACAAGACCCTTAATCCCAAGTTGCTCCCACTGCTGAGTCAGTGGCGTGTAAACAGGAATGAAAGGGCAAGGATGTGTTAGGTAATACTGATTGACCTCATGTGGAAAATTTAACCATCAAGTACTGAATTTGAGAGTGAGTGGGTGTGAATGGGTAGAAGTGGTGTAAAAGCACTTCAAGTCGTCAGAAAAACTAGAAAAGCCCATGTACGCTCAAGTCCACGTTCATGTTCTCATTATAACGGTCTCCTGTACAGGCTACTGTCTCTGCTTTGTAGTGTAAAACTGTTCTACCCTGTAAACTAACACTGATCCTTTCTCCTGTCCATCACAGGAGGAGATGACCAGTGCTCTCGCAACCATGCGTGTGGACTACGATCAGGTGAAGATCAAAGACCTGGACACCTCCAGCAACCCCCTCCTCAACAAGAGACGCAAGAAGGCAGCTGCAGGGGGCAAGGGTGGATCCACTGTGTGTCAGAGTCAGTGAGACACAGCAGACTGATGATGACGGAGATCCAAACAGGACTGCCAAAGAAAAGCAGCTCAGAGGAAGGAGGAGACGTTTGTTTTGCTGGAGGGGACTCTCAGAGAGCAGCCTGGGACTCTTGACAGACTGAATGTTGAAAAATTATTAAAGTATCTTCAAAATAAAGGGACATCAGTCAGAGCAGATGTTTCTATGAGACATATCAACACGTGATGGCCCCAGTGTAGAAATCTGCTGATATTTTTGATTGTTTTGTTGTTTGTATGTGATGTTTAGATCTTGCCTGTTTGTCTGTTTGCAGACATGAAGTGTTTGTAGTGATGAGGGTTGTGTTTTTGAATGTCTGGTTGCCTTTTAGGGACTTCTGTGTAACTATGCACTAGTGCACAACAAACACACACACAGACAGACAAACCATCTGTGGTCAGACTGTGAAATCAAACACTCACCTTTACCTGCGTTGTCTTAATGTTAATCTCTGTTGCTGCCTTCTTTTTTAGGAATTAACATCTGACATTGACTGTCTTTTCTTTTAAATGTAGCCAACAAACAGTTCAACCCAAGGGAATGTTTTACACTGAAGCAACAATAAAACCATGTCAGACAGTCCACCAAGCATTTAAGTCTTCCTTTGTTGTTTTAATCCAATCGATATTAGATTTTATGTTTTTTAACTTCATTTCCATTTAAGAAGCATTTGACTTGACAATTATGACTCAGATGTTTTACCTAACAGCAGATTTAACAGCTTTAACTGTGAAAACACATTGTCTTAGACCATTTCTATCTCAATTGAACTGACCAGCAATTTTCACAGGTAAACTCATCAAGAATATTTTTTCGTTGGATCATGTCAATCATCAGTCTGTGATTTGTGCACGCTCCATGTACTGAGGATGTTGTCCAGGATGAGCTAAAATCTGGCCTGTGGTTCCTCAGTGTATCACTTCCTACTCTCTGCAGTTTTCAGTTGTATCCTATCCACTGCCTCTGCTGAGAAATAAAGACATAAAGGCCAAAAAAGAGATCATAAGAACAAATCAAACACTTGTTTACTTGTTAGAAGGAGTTGTACCTACATATAAATCATGAAGTTGAGCACTGGCAGACAGGAGTGAAAAGTAACTTCATACATTTTTGAGTATCTTTTCTGTGCACTTGTACTTTCTGAGAGTTCTTTAAAGTAGTACTTTCACCTGTGGTATTTCTGTGGGATGTGCAGTATTTAAATACATACATAGCATCTGAGCGCTGTGTAAAAATGATAAAAAACGAATTGAAGATATTGGATTTTTGCCAATATCCGGTATGTCAATATTTCCAAAGGCATTATTGCTTATACCGATCCCGATACCAATATGTTTCGACAAAAGCAGAGAGTCTTTACATTACAAAAAATGACTTGTTGCTTTCAATGTGAGTTTATTTGCTAAAGAAACAGAAGTAAAACTAGAAAAGCACTCCAAGAGCACAGACCTCTGCCAAGCAGCTCAGTTACGGCAGTGGCTTTTCCACAACTCCTGAAAAAGATACAATTCTGGATCACTATGCTCTCCGATTGAGCTGAGTCTCTGCTCATGTCTATCCATGTGGAGAAGTCCTCCGCTGGCATTGCAAGGGAAGCTGGGAAATGTAGTGACATAGGCTTGAAAAACATCTTGCTGACAGACAAACAAACAGACAGACAGACCCTGGCGAAAACACAACCTCCTTGGTGAAGGTAACAAAACAACATCTAACTCTTGAAAAATTAGCATCTTGCTTTTTAAATGTACTCATGCAGTGATGATGAGATGAAGCAATATGGTACGTTTGTGTATTTAGCAGATATATTGGCTGTAATATCGATCGAAAATTAAATATCAGCCGATATTGATATTGAGCTTTCAAGGGCAATATCTGCTGATACCAATGAGGTACTTATAATATCTTGCATTCCTACTTCCAAGTGTATTACTGCAATAGTTGGTATGAAAATGTTACTGACACTGAAACAATGCTGGTTTGATGACCAATACCAAGTATATCAGAAATAGGATGTCCACAAGGGTTGGTCATCTTTCTGAGAAAGGCTTATTTATCATAGGCCCTTATTTGGGCAAATGTGGGTTGTCACTTGGATCATATGTTATTTCTTTCTTCAAGAAGGTTCAGGTTTTGCCGGGTGTTTGTTTGTTTGTTTGTTTGTTTGTTTGTTTGTTTGTTTGTTTGTTTGTTTGTTTGTCTGATAGCAAGAAAACTCTAACGATTATGAAAGGATTTTGATTTTATTTTGTGTGAATGTTAGTCATGGTGCAAGGGTGAAGTGTTTAAATTTGGGTGATGATTCAAATCTGGATATATTTCAAGGAATTTCTGACAGGATTTGTTAACATTGTGCGAATGGACACTTTTTTCATTTTTGATAATAACTCAGCACCTCTAGTTTACTTTACTATATACCAAAACAGACAAGTTGTTGACTCACCACTTTCCAAATGGTATACTGTATATAATGTACTCAATATATTAAGTAAATTAAGCACAATTAAAATGACATACTTTTTTACTCCCAATTGAGTAATTCATATTTTGCTACTTTTACTTGCACTTGAGATTTTTTTTTTTTTTTTTTAAATCAAACTAATTAATGTACTTTTTCTTAAATGTAGTATTTTTGTACTTTTCTATCCCCACTGGTGCCTTAGTGGCTGCTGTCGATAGCAGGCCCTGGTTGGATGTGACTTGTGGCCACTTTCACCCCCTCTCCTAAGTTATTTACAAATGTTACACTATATTCTTCATCCTCTCTAACAATAATGACATGAGAGGCCCTTAAAAAAGCTTTCGAATCATATACAGCGGTCCCACATATTTTTATAAAAAAATCTATTGCCCATTAGGTTTAATGATTCAAGCCTGCTCAATTTGAGAACATGTCCTCTAAAATGTTTCAAATTTTATTCACCAGTCATAAATCACAACAAAGCCAAGTTCAAAGTTCAGTTACAAAAACCCTTTATACACCCACACTGGCAACAGCCAAGATCAGAGGTGTTATGTTTTTAGGTTGTCTCTTGTGAAAGCAATACACCCCAATGCCAAGGTCAGACTCATCCATTATGGGATTAGGCGACCACAGGGCCATCCTGCTGTGACATATCCAACAAGCAAGGCAGACCAACTGACCGATTTGAGGATGGAGGAGGGGCGACACTGATGACAGAAAACAAACACACTGTGTTCTAGTACTATAGTACCTTAATTTGTTTTTCCAAACATTTTGATAAATGTTCGATGCCTTATGACAAATGCAGTCACTCATCAAAGTGCTAAGGTTCCACTGCTGTTTCTCTCCATTGTTTCTCTTTTTACAGTCTGGTGGCACATCCTGAAGTCAGTGATGTTGTTTTCAGGGCTTTACTTAGCTGTCTCTCCATCATCAAGAGCTGATGGAGCTCTCAAGGCATCAAATTCGTCCAGATTACAGCGATTGTGATTGTAACACATGCAGTGCTCCCAGTGCTCTCATTGGTGAGTGTCTCTGACATGAGGTGTGGTTGTAAGAGGCAGGACAAAATTAAATCTGCTAGACTTTCTGTTGTGGAGTCGTGAGGCATCCCAGACTAGTCTTTTGTTGTCGGTCACTATAACACACTACTCAAGATGAAAACACTGAATTTTATGGCTGATGGATCCCTGAAACCCTACCGCTGTCAGGTCGGGCCAGAGTGGTGCATAAATCAGGTAGTTTGACCTCAGTATAAGTGATTTTCTTTCAACTTTGTACAAATATCTTTGCCGACTCAAGGGTAAACAAATTTAACTTGGAGGTCATAGGTCAAAGATCAAGCTCATGAGGCCCCATGTCCTTCTCTTGCTTGCAAATAAATATGTCAAAAACTCTTGAAGGATCCTCTGTGAAACATTGCATTTATTATCTTAAAAACATTTGGAGGGCTTACTTTTAAAATGTTCTCTAATTTAGTTTCAGATTGGATAAACTGATTATATTTTGGTCTTCAAAGATCTATGAGCCTCATGTTCATCCCTTTCCTGTAACACTTCTACCAATAACACTCCTACAGAACTGCCCCGGCCCCTCTTCTTTACCCACTGCTGTATTTTCACTGCCTGACATTTAGGAGTTGAACATTTTCAGTCAGTGCTTTTTCCACAACTTTTAATGTGTCTCTGTCTCTGTTGAGTCTTCTGCAGAGAGCTCGACCTGTGCTTCCTGTCAGCACGAGGACAGGGCTTCACAAAAGCAGCAGTGGTGTAACTGTTGGTTTCGCGACATGGAGGAGTTGTGATACTTCTTTCAAAAGAGTCTAATGATCGTATGTTTATAGGGGCTGGCTGAAATTTTACTATAAATACGGGCAGCAGTTTCACTTCATGAAACAATGTGAGCAGAACAGCGTCTTTCATCCACCTCTGCACCGTCTGTGTGGTTATTTGCATGATGTTGAATAAAAGTTTGCAAAGTAAAACACGAGCCAGATGCCACTTCTGTGGACCGTTGTGTTTTTGTTAGTGTGCCTGTCAGCTCTTTGTAGGTCTGCTCTAAATAGCAGCAGTGAAGTAGCTATTTGGGACGCAGCCATCTGACTTTAGTGTTCATCTGGAAAAGGTCAGTATTATTATGTTTAGATTATGTGGCACGCACCTTTCCCCCACTTTTATCACATGGTCCCCTGCTGTATTTAGGGAAGAGGTTAGAGGAAGCGTATCATCAGAAGTGCATGGATTCCTTGCTGTAAATATGGGATGTCGGCCATGATAAGAGTGGCCCAAATAACTTCTCAGCTGTTGTTTGGAGCTCCAAATAAAAACTCTGAGTAAGAGTCTTTGAGAGTGGAATTTTACAATGCACTGCAAAAACATGTTCCTCATAAGGAAGCAGCAGTAAGTATTTTTCCTTTGTTCAGTCAGCCGTAAAGCAGACAAGTGTGGTAAGGATTACAACATGAATTTGTAACAACACCGAGATGTTGACAGAGAGAAGTGATTTCACGCACTTCCTGCTGGTGTTACTCCAAAAACTCAGTGATCATGCTCCCTCAGGAAGCTGACAAACACAACAGTCCCTCATGCTGACATTAAGAGATCATCTGAATCCAACAGCAGCAGCCAACAGCAGAAGGTTAAAGATCAGAATTAAAGTTCAGTGATCGGTCAGTTATTTCCAAAGTATTCAAGAGAGACACAGTGGGGTGGTTGTACAGCTTGTTTTATCAGGCTTTGCCAGCAGCTCTGTGATTATTTTGCACACAGCATGTACAGACTGTCATACTCTAAGTGGGAGGCCCAGTTATATTCTGGCCTCTTTTCACACATAATCAGAAAAAAAAACCTTTAGACAGCACAAACCTTCGCCAAGGCTTTTCCAACATTGCCAGGTGAGTTACCGTAAATAATGTGGGAAAACTGCCCTAACTGGCACGGTTAACAAGTCCTTGAAAAAATTCCTGGATTCACATTGGGAATCAGTTATCCCTTGTGCCATGACCAACATTCCTTGTGAAGTTCATCAAAGTCTGTTCATAGCTTTTTGAGTAATACTGTTAAAACAGCAAACTAATGACCACATAAAAACAGTACCTCCTTGGCTGAGGTAAAAAGTTTCCCCCATAATAGGACATACTGACATTCTTCATAGAAAGTGTTGGGGAATGGACAGGACCTTTCAGTTGTGCATCCAGCACGTGACTGGACAATCGTTCAATCACTCACATTCAATATGGGCCAATCAGATAATGTTGTAGGCGGGTGCTACAGCCAAGGTGAAAAGGACAGACTGTCAGCCAATACATAAACAAACTCTCAGCAGAACGTGTCAGAAGTGGAGCAAAAGTTTGTAGTGTTGTTATTTGCACTTCATTCAATATAGAAATGTGGTACAGATCTGATTAAATGGCTACTAAAGCTTTTAGCATCTATGCTAATTTTTGTATGAGCACTTCCTGCTGTCAACTCACTCGTAGCCCCCACCTCGTCCTGCTGTAAAGGACCCTGATTGGGCTGTGCCTCTACGGGCCGCTCACGATTGTTGCAGATTGGAGCTTGGCAAAATGGATCCGTCTAATTAAAAGACATTAAATCAGGCTGGTCCATCTGCACTGCAAGGTTATGTTGTTATACAAAACACAGCAAATTAGATTTTAGCAAAATGGATTCACATGTAGGCCAAGAGTGATGTTCATTGTACTCTAAATAGTGTCAAACAGCGACATGGCTCCTCTTCCCACACCTTTTCCAATTGTTTCTCCTTAAATTTAACAAGGTCTTTGTGAAGATAGAAGTAAAACTGAGTCGAGTACAACCAGAGAGATGTGGGCTAAGGTCAACAAATCTAAATATGCAGGGTTCCCTTGAAAATGCCCACATGACCATAGTGTGTTTATACGATAGAGGATTAGGACCACATTGGAAAAAAAAAAAAAAGTATGTTAAAAAAAAAAGTAAAGTTACGAGAATAAAGTAAAGTTACAAGAATAATCTAATAAAGTTACAAGAATAAAGTCGAAAAGTTAGGAGAATAATCTCACAAAGTTACGAGAATAAAGTCGTAAAGTTAGGAGAATAATCTGATAAAGCTACGGGAATAAAGTTGAAAAGTTAAGAGAACAAAGTCGAAAAGTTACGAGAGTAAAACTGATAAATCTATATAAATTAAGATAGAAAACAAACTTTATTCTGTAAGGTTGTACCAGCAGAGCAGCCATCTGTCTATGCAGAGAGGATGAAAGTGCGTCTTCTTGATTAAGGTACGCTTATATTGATCCAAAGTTTTGAAAATAGCCTTCTTAATGTCTTTATTCTCGTAAACTTATGGCTTTATTCTCATAACTTTGTGAGATTGTTCTTGTAACTTTTTTACTTTAATCTCGTAACTTTTTGACTTTATTGTTGTAGCTTTATGAGATTATTCTCGTAACTTTTCGACTTTATTCTCGTAACTTTACTATTTTTTTTTTTAACATGGCCCTAATCTTCCGTCTTATGGCTAACATGTCTCCTCCACATAATCAAGCACTTCCATTAACAGAATAAAAAGTCTGTAGCGTCTGAATGTCTTTGACTCCTCCTGTTTGATGTGCCAATAGCTGCCTGAATCTGCTCGACCTACCAAACTGACATATGACCATTGTTTTGCAGGAAGCCCAGTGCAGAGCATGCACTGAATGAATGTAGTCATGAAACAAGGCACAGAGCAGCGCTGAACAGATCAATTATCACTTAATATGTCTCCTCTACATGATAGAGCACTTCAACAAACAAAACAAAAAGTCTTCTCTAGGTCTTCGCTAGGATGATTGCAGAGATGTTGACAACATGGTGCAGAGGAGTACTGAACTGACCAATCACCACAGAGTAGACTTATCAACCAATCAGAGCAGACCTGGCCCTCATGGTCACAGGAGCCTTAAAGGGGCAAGAGCTCTAACAGAGTGTCTCAGGCAGGAAGAAGAGCACTATCAGGAGTACCAGTACGCGAACTATAGGTTTTTGAACATTTGTCATTTTGAACATTCCCTAGCAGTAATCAGAGATGAATTTGAATGCTCATTTTGTCTTAACTTAGACAAAATGTCAATACAAGTCCTAGTATGTGCAGTTGGTCATTGTTGATTCATGGATCCCTCCTCTTTAACTAAAACACAAAGACACTAAGTCCTGATAAAAGACATTGTCCCTTACAGCTCTGTCATCAAAGTGGTCCGTGCATTAAAAGCCTTGTGAGGAGATGGGATAAACCACAAATACTGACTTTAAATGATTAATGAACACATTGTTATTTCTTTTATCTTTAACTATTTAGCTGTTATTTAACTGGAAACCCCTGTCAAGATAAAATACTCCTCTTCTTTAAGAGAGTCCAGGCCACTGTAACAACCCATGGTGCTGCCATACTCTACAATGCAACATGAGAATAATTCATGCTATAATCAAGGATTAATTATGTATTGAGTCAATTATCAAAATGCTGATAAAATTAAAGTTAAAAGTGACTTTATCAAATTTTAAAGAGTTATTAATTGATAAATAATTAATCTCTAATGGTCAACTAAGTTTGTTCATTTTTTAGTTCAGCAGATAGTTACTCATTTGTTTAAAAAAGTAACTGTGCCAAGGAGGAGAAAGATAACTAACGATGACTTACTAAGGCGTAACCTTGTAATTGTTCCACTACCTCACAGTCACACAATAAAAGTTAGTATTATGCTTGAAGCAATACAGGACTCTCTCCGCTGTGTTTCTGCAGCGCTGTGATAAAGCACTTGGAGACAGGTCGGACCTGTATATTATACACTGATTGTGCACTCTGTGCTGCCAAAGGTGAGGGTGTGACGTACACAGGAGGAGCGTAGGATGGGTGGAGAGGGGGTGGAGGATATTTAACCCTGTCCTTTGAGGAGGAATGTGTTAAAGGTCTGTTGAGAGCCATCTGACCTTCGTACGAATCTTTGTGAGCACTTATAGTCCCCCATGTTTAATGGCCTGCACAGTGTGTTGATAAAAACAAATCGCTGATATCTTCTTTCATCTGTCCTCCATGTGACCTTATGTTTGGTTGTCTCATTTAAACACGTGTTTTCAAATAGACCTTTAAATTTGTTGTCAAATTGTGGTCATTATATCTGCCTAGTGGCATTTTCACTGACACTAATAAAGCTGCATTAGAGGAAAAAGTGAAAATATAAATGCTCCCAGAACACAAACCTCCATCAAGGCATTTCCAACATTATCAGGGCGGTTATTGTCAAAAATGTGGAAAACTACCCTGTCTCACACTGTTACCAAATCCTTGAAAAAAACTCTTGGATCCACATCCAGATTCAGATCACCACCAAAATCTTATCACTTGTCCCTTGTGCCTTTATCAACATTTCCTGAAAATGAAATCCCAATCCACTGAGAACTTCTTGAGTTACCGGTATTATTGAAAATGTGGAAAACTGCCCTATTTCGCCATGCTAACAATTCCTTTAAAAAAATGTCTTGACCCACATGTCTATTCAGATCACCACCAGAATCTAATCGATTGGTCCATGGCCAATTTCTGACCTATTCTAAAATTTTCATCTGATTCTGTTAAAAACGTTTAAGTTATAATGTTCACAAATTAACAATAAAACAAAGAAACTAACAAAAACATGATCTCATCGGCTGAGGTAAAAACCGTTCAAACAAAAAGAGCTAGCATCTGAGCAGCATTGTAGTTTTCAATTTACTGTTTTGAAATAATAAGTTTGGACGACTGATCTATATTAATTGAAGCAAAAACTTACCTAATCAAACTAACTTTTCTCAGGTCCAAACTGGTATACAAACCAGAGATCTTTGCCTGTTTGCTTGCGATTTAATAATTAATTTAATAACTGTAGCCACACTACCTTATTACATCTGTAACCTTGTTCAGGCAGGCAACTCACGGCACATTGACTGCATGTCTGACATGAATCATTGCTCAATCGCTTAACAAACACCCTAGAAGTTAGTTCTCTATTTATACTGCAAGATTGCAGTTTTAATTTCTCTGCTTTGCCCCTGCCAGCTCTGCCTGGCATCAGCACTGCTCTTTTGCTTCAGGCCTTTACTAACCAACATTATCATGTAGGCTCCAACAGCAGGTTGAAAGTTGATTTGTCATCACTCATAAACTCTGAACGTATAATAAAAGTGCAAGAAATTATGATGTCAGAGCCCCATTGCCAAACCCAAACTATGTGCCACTAATGCAAAAATGTCTTAAGAAAATACTATGTGAGTTGGCTGACTTAGCTAGATCAACTTAGTCAAAGGGAAAGGGCTCTCACTTATGATAATTTTGATTCAATCAATGTGTGCCTGCCAGGAAAACTGGTGAAGAGATGACGTGAGACAAAATATTGAGTCATCACAACATGTGCACTGACTTCCAGCTAAACTGAGTAGAATTAGAGGTAACTATGACAAAATGTTTTCACAGTGAGTGAGTTCTCTAAACAGGAAAATCACAGGACTTTGTGGTGCACTGGCTTTAGAGCAAGACAAATGGAAACTTATTAAAGATCTTTAATAACACTCAAAATCTTTCATTTATAAATACATTCTAAAACTGTCCAACTCAATAGACCAGATAGACAGACGGACAGACAGACAGATAGACGGATAGATAGATAGATAGATGGATAGATAGATAAGAAAATTCCTGGATGCTTTCCTGAGATATCATATTAACAAAAACAACACAGACAGATAGGCAACTCAAAAACAGGATGCCTTGGGCTTTGACTCTTGTAGGCATAAAGGCATGACAGCAAAACAACAATTGGCGAGATATGAACGAGTGTTGAGAGGAACAAATGCAAAAAGTATAAGATTTTTTAAAAGATTTTCTTCTTCTGAATCCTTCCAGTATGTAACTGAATGCAAAGGTGGAAAATGGAGTTCAAAGGAGGCTGAATGTTAATATTTAAAATAAAATATCTCTCATGTATTCTGTTGAGGGGGTAAAGTCTCTATAAATGGACTTAAATTTCACACCAAAAGAAAAAAGTCTTTTTCCCTTTCAGACAGATGTTCACGTGTTTTGTCAACATCTAGCCTGTGCAGTTTCTTCACTGTGATTTGTTTAGCCATTGCTACAGGATTTTCTTAAAATGCATCTTAATCACACCTTGATTTCTCAAAGATGGCATTACTCATAGATACCTGCAGTGCTTCAGGTGTGTCGTTGTGATCAGGTACACAATTATGCAATCTGTCTGTATTTTGAATGACCTGCTTTAGATCAGTCACGTCAACATCTAGACTGGTCGGTGCCTCTTGTGTTAAAATAAATGATGTCATAAAGTTGTTGAACAGCCAAAGGAGGAAAAAGCCATTGCAAAGAGAACGCTTTTCAGACACTAAAAGAAGAACAGGTTAAACAAGTGTGTTGCTCCAGGAAAAGTTCCTGTTATATTCCATCATGGACCTCAGCTTTGTGTTGCATTTCGCACTCACAGGACATGTTGCAACTTTACCAATTTGTGCGTGATCTACATTTCTTTTGACATACACAGGTGTGGACCGTTAAATGCAAAAAAACTCATTAAATAATTCTAAGATTTGAAGGTAGGCTAAATATTTGTAAAATGGAACAGTGTAGCTTCCAGCTTAAATATCAAAGAGGGAAAACTAAAAACTTTTGCTATTCACCAAAACCATTTACAGCCATCCATCTTCTACCACTTATCCTGGGCCAGGTTACGGGGCAGCAGGCCAAGCAGGTCAGCCAGACTTCCCTCTCCCCTGTCACATTTTTAAGTTCCTCCTGGGGGATTTCAAGGCATTCACAGGTCAGATGGGATATATAATCTTTCCAGTGAGTTCTGGGTCTACCTTAGGGTCGTCTTACAGTTGCCCAGAAAACCTCAACTGGAAGGCAACCAGTAGCAATCCAATTAGATGCCTGACTGAACCACCTTCACTGACTCCTTTCAATGTGAAGGAGCGACGGCTCTAAATAGCCGAGTTCCCTCATGATGTCCCTCCTCACCTTATCTTTCAAGCTGAGCCCAGCCACCCTCCTGAGGAATCTCATTTCAACCTCTTGTACCCGGGATCTCATTCTTTCTGTCATTACCCAGAGTTCATAGGTGAGGGTTGGAACAAAGATGGGGCCAGGCCTCACTCTCCACCTGGATGGAGCAATCCACCTTTTTTGGGAAAAGAACGAAGACTTCAGAATTGAAGGTGCTGACCCTCATCCCAGCTGCTTGGCACTCAGCTGCAAGACACCCCAGTGCCTGCCACAGGTCCCCAGCTGAAAAAGCTATAAGAAGAGCAACCCTGGCGGAGATCACACGGCAATCTATATGCTTTACATGAACATCCCATGTCAGACACCCCCCCCCCCCCCCCCCCCCCCCCCCCCCCCCCCCCAATTCATATCAGAGGCAATATGTCACAGGGGCCACTGAAACAGCAGCATGAATGGGCTTGTCGCTGCAGAGGCAGTGATTCGAAGCGGCCATTGTGGAAGAGTGAAAACCTTGAATAACTGTCTAACTTTTACCTGGGAGAAAGTTAAGTCTCTGTCTTTGCACATGTCTTTACTCAAAGGAGAGATCTGCTGCTCAGCAGAGTGAGAGGGCCTTCACCAAACCTGGGACAAATAAAATCACCTGATGTGGCTGGTTAAAACTACACATGACAGCAGCACATTTGTAATGTCTCATTTCAAAAGGTGCCAAATAGCACTGAAATACCAAAAAGTATGAGCTAGGAAAGGCTATCACATCTAAGACGCAAGTCTAGCCTCCAATGCCCACCCTTAACAACTCGACTGCTTGAGCAAGTTAGCTCTAAGAACCATGGGTATGATTAACACTCAGATATATACCTATCCTGTTTTGCTTTTTGGGAGTTTTCTTGTGACGTCCTCCTTGTCACCCAGCCCCCACTACACTGATCTAAGCTAATGGTAATATGCTACACTAAAATGCAAGATTTCAATAGTAATGCATACTAAAATATAACTTCAAACCTGAGTATTCTTTTCTCAGATTTTATAGGCAGAACAACTTCAAAATGCGTACTTGTGTACTTTCAAGTACCACTGTGGATTATTCAAGTTAGGGATGGGAGTACAGAGGGTATGCACTTGATACCACAGTCAGCACAAGTGAAAGAAATGTCACTCACTAAGTGGCAACAAACACAGACTGACATCAGTAATTAGAGGGAAGTTAAAAGTCAAACACTTCAAGTTTTTGCTCATAAAATCAAACATTTATAGCTTAAATGATGAGGGACTGTGGACAATATATTTTGTTATCATTCTTGTAGCCAACATTATACCAGGAGAAGTCTGACAAAAGGTAGTTTGGCAAAAAACAATCTTTAAAAAGTTAAGTCCACAGATTAAACCCAAATTGATCAAATAAATACATTGACATGACATCCATTCGGCCATTTATTGAAGCAGATCTTCATGAAATGAAAAGAATAAGAGCCACATGTCACATTAAAAATAAACAGAGGAAGCGATAGTTAAACGGATGCTAAAACTGCACTCCAAGATACCGCCTGGGTACATCCATCTCACTTTGGATAAACACAAAATCACACAGATACACAGTTAGAGTCACTACAGGACTTCATTCAATGGCTCAGGATAATTAATGCTGCATTTTAAACAAAACTTTATGGCTCCAGAAGTTTAGGTCACTCATCTTTAACTGTAAATTGCACTATAATCTACATTTTCTTTAATAAACAGAATCAAAAATAATTAGGCCTGCTGAAAATGACAAAACGCAGCACTTTCAAGTCAGTGCATACCCTCTTTATATTGAGTACTGAAGTATTAATTCTTCCACAAATACCCCTTTGTGTTAATTATTCCCCTACAATATCAATATTAAATGAGTACTCTAACAAGATGTTTATCTGTGAAGTTCTGTGGACTGTTTTCAGTCTTTCTCTCTTTCTCTGCACCAAGGCAGTGACACTTTCCATGTTATGTGCCTGCGAAGACAAGTCAGTAGTATCGCACATCTCTCAGCTGCTCCTGCAAACTAACACACAGACACATAACACAGCTTTGTGGCAAACTTATGTAGGAATGACACAAAGAAAACACAAACTTACACACTGATACTCTCAAAAAAATATTTTAGAGACACTCTTTATGACATAAAATGTATATGTTTAGTTTAAAAAGATTCATAAATCAGTGCAACATAGGCCTACATTTGTACTGTTGTTTTTATCTGTATTTGTATTTATGGAATAGCTATCAAGTCATCTAAGAACAAATGTCACTTAAGTCTTGTGGAATATCTGATAAATTTGTTTTCTTTGGAAAAAGACTTACAACTATAACTCTGTAAGATCAGATCATGTACAGTCTAGACTACACATTTCCTTTAAGCACTACTGGTCGCTGAAAAACCATCAGATTCATAAACAGTATGCGTGCATTGTAGGAGATGATTGGCATCAGTATTGAAAAAAATACAGCAGAAGATATGCCTGGTATTGCCCAACATTACAGTAACTCCAGTCAATGAACATGATGCCTCACCCACTTGTAAAACACCAAAGGCTTGTGAATCATTGTTCCTCTTAAATTCAATGTCAGCATTGGTTTAAAGTTATTTTAAACACTTTTTGAAAAAACACTTCATCTTAAAAACTGTTCTGATATGGCTGGTGTCCCACTGTACCAATGATCACCCTATTTAGCCTCTGGGTGGCCCATGGTTCCAATTGTTTGCTTAAGTTTAGCTGCGTGATCATATGTTGTAATAGACCCAAAATTAAACAGTCAGAGTCCTGAAACAAACAACTGAGACCCCTCCAATCAGAGAAGCTGTGGTGGGGAGGGTAGAGGGGGCTCTCCCTGTTATCTTTG
Source organism: Cetoscarus ocellatus (assembly GCA_037902135.1). Taxonomy (NCBI): domain Eukaryota; kingdom Metazoa; phylum Chordata; class Actinopteri; order Labriformes; family Labridae; genus Cetoscarus; species Cetoscarus ocellatus. The sequence goes on from JBAMNC010000573.1 coordinate 1,926,216, forward strand.
GGAGAGGGTGGAGGAGGGACCTTGGGGCAGGTAGGCTGTACCTTCCTCCATCCACTTTTGGAGCCAGTCCTCCAGCACACACAAACGCACACGTTCATACGGAGTGGGTGTGTGTACAGTGTGCATCAGTGTGAGCAGGCTGCTGTAGGACGCACGTACGCACCGCAGGCTGCTCCGCGCTTCACCACAGACGCCCATGATGAGAGGCTGCTCCAGCCGGTCCAGGCTCCCCCACAACCAGGGCAAAGCAGGTAAGACAGCTCAGATACTCCCTGCAGCCAACTTTAGAGCATTTCGATGCGGGAGAAGGAGAGAAAACGAGAGAAGTAAGAGAGAGAGAGGCAGGTTGAGCAGCCCTTTAAGACGTAAACACGAGTCGACGCGCTGCCTGCCTGTCGCTGTGTTGCTAAGACCTTTCCCCTACATTTCAACTACAGGCGGGTTTGATTGTTTTATATCAATTAATCTGCTTTATCGGTAAGAGCGACGCTGCTGCTGTCATACAGATGATGGAGAGACAGGCTGATGTGTTACAGGATGCTGACATTTATAACATAACCTAAAGCTTGTTGCAGACAGTCTCCATGGTTAATTCATTGGCAGATTCATTTCCCACACTGTGAGAGGGATGGGAAGCTGTTACTGATGTATGGCTCATGTTAATTTTGTGTGATTATGGTTTTTGTAGCTCATGCAGAGCTGCTTTGGTGCGTTTCTCTTGCATTAAGTCTTAATGTTGGTCCCTGAGCTGAAACATTGTGGCTGCAGGCTGTTTATAGCTGACTGTGTGTACATACTGTACTCAGCTGTGGATTGTCAACTGTAGTGCAGGCTACATGCTGCTAGCAGCAATCAGAGCCACACGGCTGCGCTGAGAGGAGGAGGAGCGCTCATGTGTTTCCTGTTCATGTCCTTCAGTGTACTACAGTGTGAGGAACCTTATTTACCCTCAGAGGGAACCACAGGCGACTGTGAGCCCCGTGATGGATGTGCAGAAACCCCCAAAGCCTACAGCTCAGCACCCATAAAAGACTTTTAACATGGCAGTGGTCATTTTGGCAGATATTTAGTTTCAGTTTGTACAAAAATGTTTATCAGTTTTAGACAATTTTAGTTTTTTTTTGTTTGGTGGCCCTGAAGTGCAGAACTAAACAGCAAATAATAATAAAAAAAAACACTATATCAGATCATAAAACTGAATATTTAATTGGAAAAAATGCCAAACAGCAAATTGAGAAATGCGACAACAAAATGAAAACAGAGCAACAAATAAAAAATAAAAACCACAAAAAGATTAAAAAAAAAAAACACATCAGACAACAAAGCAATAACTAATCAAAATGCAGCCACAAATAAATGATTAAATGTAACATATTACACCAGCAACAACAACAAATAATAAAACACATAGATGAATAAATTGACACAACATTTATTTGTTATTTATTTTTTTGGTCATTGTTGTTTGTTTTGATGTTTATATCTTTATGGTTGGTTGGTTAGTTGTGCAGCATTATTTGCCTTGCTTTTTTGATTTCTTTGTGCATTTCTTTTTGTGCTGTGCTATTTTGTATGTGGCATTTTATTTTGTTTGTTTTTTAAGATTTTTGTTGTCTTGTATTTGATGTTGTGAGTCCTTTCTTGTCACTTTTTTGGTGTTTATTTGTATTGAATCTTTTTGTTTTTTTTATAGATTGAAAAATACAAGCAGTCAGATAAATATGAACTCCTTTTATTAATTAAAAAAGGCTTTTAATATCACCATTTGCCTGAGAGTAAATTCTAGGGAAAAATTCCTGCTAAGAGGAATGGGTGGGATATTATATATATCAGGGAAGCCTTCCTGAAAGGTTATCAAAAAATTATAAATGTCATGGTTTGATGTGTAAAAAGAGTTTGAATGGGCTCAATTGTAGAATGATCTTTTCAGTATTTTACTCATACTAATGCACTAAAAATACTTTGATGAATTAAAATAAACTGATGAAAACACTGACAAATCTTTAATGAATGACTTGTACCCTTATTTATACTCCTGAGTACCCTTATTTATACTCCTTTATACAAACAAAGTCATATTCAGTGCTTCAATTTCTCCTGTTTGAAGAAAAGATGCGTCTTAAGGAAAACTTGCATACCTAGTATGTGTTGGCTGGAGAGATAATGTAAGACTGCAGAACTAAAAATAACCACAAAAACCAGCTAGTTTGAGTAGTTTTGCAAAAACAACATATTCTATACTTTATTTTCTCACAAAAGAGGGCCATCTTGTGATTGAGGAACTCAAATTACTGTTATGTTTGTGCATATTTAATAATATAAAATATCTTGTGTTGGTAAAATGTGTTTTCCATTAAAATTATATCTAGAATGAGGATTCAGCTTTTTTATTATGTCTACCTACCACAATTTATTTACAAGCTGAGCTCATCTGAATATGAACCTCTATTGTTAGAAAGTATCGGACAATACAGTGCTGCAGTGTGTGACTGGCTGCTGCTGTATTTACACAGGCTGTTCATGCTTTCATTCAGATTAGATAAGTTTCCGAAAATAGCCCTCAAAATCACACCAGTGGCTCAAACATTTTTACTGTATGCTGCCTAATTAGCATGCCTTTTCCTTCTAAACTATGTGTTTATTTGGTTCAGTTGAAAAATGTAGAAATACAGCCTGAAGAGGGAGTGTGCCATATCTATATGGACCTGATTAACCTGACATGTATTACAGTCTGCTGGCAGTCAGGGAATTTGAACGAAGGAGAGAGCTATTTAATTAGAAAACCTACATCTCACCATATTCAGGTCACAGGCCTTTTAATCCACCTGCAAAGACTCAGTCTGAAGCTTCATATAGTTAACATGTCAGATACATGCAGGTGACATGAGTGGCACAAATAACAGATGGGCATTTTTATTCTGAAAGTGTATTCAGACTTGTAGGTTTACAAAGATAGGCAATAGCCTATCTTTATTAGACAAAGATAGGCTATTGCCATGGGGCCATGTGCACCAAGGCATAGAGTGCACCTAATGAGATATCTGTTTCAAAAATGATATCAGTGATTAAAATTAGTATTTAAAGCATAAATAAGACACCACAATTGTATAAAATTGCATCAAAATAGAGTTTGATTAGTCAAATACTCCTCTAGGGTCCATGGCCAAAAAGAAGACCAAGACTGCTCTAAAACCAGTTTAATGATGATTGTCACCAAAAATAAGACAATTAAGTTCCTAGAACTTCATCAGACATTAAAAATTAGGGCAGAAAAAAAACTACATATATACAGTCCAGTAGTGATATTGTGCATTATCTGACAGTGTTTCCCAGTTAATGATTCTGCGCCTGACTTCATTTTTCAGATTTATTTTTGTGTGTGTTAGCTCTTCTCACTGTATTCATCAAAAGTACATTCTAGACGTTCAATTTATTCAAACAACATCACACTTGTTTCAACCTTTACTTGATATTTGGTTATCATAATGGATAAGCTGTGTTGGTGAAGACTGGTTGTTGATGAGGCGTGTTGCAACCATCCTCCTTGTGCAGGATTACAAGATGATATATTTATCACAAACTGGTGTAGAAAATATCAAAACAATGGCATAAAAGGCTTTATTTTAACATGGGATATCACACCTCAAATGGCACATTGACAGGAGGGATTTACAGGCGGATGTCTCTCCAACTAGACTGTGATTATATTTTTATTAAAGAGAAAAATGACAAATATACTTTGTTGATTGTATATATTCCTTTGTGGCCTGTAGAAGGACTGTCCATGAGCAGGAAACACTGCATGTAGCGGCTTCAAAACCAAAAAGCTGCTGATAGGCTGAGGGAGGGCCTAGTGTGTTATCTGACACGCTGGAGCAAAAACCACTGATCCCAAAAAATGTTCATATTGATCCTTATTAAAGAAAAATCAATAAGCAGAGGAAACTAGCACTGACTCGCATATTGATTACATTAGAGCATTAAGAAAAAAATAGCGTAAATTCAGTGATAATGAAGCCATTATGAAGCGGTCAACAAAAAATATGGCCACCCAGCTCACCTCTCTATTCCACTGACCACACAGGTGGACAGGTGAGATAAATCATGATCACACACCCATCCCCCTGTGACACGCCATCTCCAACTTAATATTATCCCAAAATAATCAATTATAATAATCCCCAAAATATAAACACATACCTTAATCCTTAAACTGAATCCTTAAATGTAAAAATATTCTCAATAAGTTAATTTGTGGCTCCTACACTGCATAATAATAATATACAATGGTTATATCTACAACGGCAGACAGTATGAAGGATTCTCAGAGCCCTTACTGAATTTGATCCCCTGGAAAAGCCCCTTTTTGTCTTCAAATCAAGTAAATTATTGCAAACTAGCTCCTTATACAAATATAGAATCCATGATGTAGTGGATTGCTAGATAGCAAAATGTCACTAAATGTTAAGAAAACCACAGTTAAGGCAGAAGAACTGATGCTGCACCCAAATGAAGCATTTATTGTTATAATGTTATACCCTGTCTGTAAAAAAATGGACAAAGAGTTTTATTGGGCCTTATATAAGAGGTGATGATGAGTAAGCTCACGTTTGTGTACGGCCAATAGGTGTGTGCTTCTGTGCCCTTTGTTGACTTCAAACAAATGCTTCCAAATCACCGTCTTCACTGGCTATAGGCTACATACTGCTCCTTACCAGGATCCTCCATATGACAAACACTGTCCCTGCAGACTTATGTTATGCACACCTAACACCTCCTCCTTATACGGTTTAACTGGAGTTCAGTTTTTGAGGTTGGGTTAGAGATAAACACATTTATCATTGTGACCTTTGCAGACAAATATATAGATGTATGCATACTTTCATAGTAATCTTTGGAGCTTCTATGATGATATGATTATGGTGGAGAACATTAATAGAAGAGCTCTGTGTTTAATGGAAATCTACAGAATATTTAAAAGACATTTATACAACTTATCTGATGCAGTCCACATACTGTAGGAAAATATTTAGAGGAACTACAGAATCAGTTGCAGGAGGGTTGAGTCAGATGATATTACAGGTAGACTGAGTGACTCAGAGATAGAGACAGAGTAGGCTGCCATCTCATGGACGAAGCCTGTTCTTGCAAAATGTGTTCACTTTCCTTGGAGTTCATGAGTCACAGTGTGGGATTTTTATTGGCACACAAAGGGCTTACTGTTGGTTTTTTTTATATTTTTGATATCAATAGAAAAAGAGGCATGCTATCTGTACACTTGCATCAGATTAGATTGCAAAATGTCCCCACGGTCCCGTTTTATTGAAGATTATTGACATGACACAATCAAAAGAATATCATTGTTTATAGTAACATACCTATAGTGTTTCAGTAAGTATCAGAGTCTGTCAGTAAGCCAGACTGCACAACACCAGGATCACAGTCATGAAACAGCTACATAGACTTCAAGCACCTTTTATTTACAGTCATGTTGTCACACTTGTGATTGTCCTGCTCTAACTTTTGAACATGTATTTTAGATAAAAAGCAAATGTGACTGTAAATACTGAGAAGATTTTTTGCTAAAAAAACATCGTACCCTCATTTTAGAGGTTAAATTAAATGTCTATGTCCATTTGTACGGACAGCAAGTACTTTTGTTCAATGTTTTATTTTCCCAGAAACAGAGCTGCATGGAGGTGTTTTTTTATGGAAAGGCAAATAAACAAAATGTATTTCAATCTTCAGAAGCACAGCAGTGCTATGTCACTTTATGGTGCATGAATACTTTATATAAGGGAGTCTGTCAGTATGCAAGTGTTTTTTTCCCTCATCTGGAAACAGCCTCTTTTTTATTAGAATGTTCTGAGGGAGAAAATCTACAAAAGGAACTGCTTCCCCTTTATTATAGATTTGCACACTGGTCTTATCCCATATAAATGATTTATGCTGCTCTTCACTGACCCTAACTTTCATTACATATTTCTAAAACTCTGAAAAGTGTTGAAGGCAAACATTTTGTAAGTAATACTGTGAAACAGTCAAACTTAACAAAGGGTTAAACTGTCAGCAGCAGTGAAAACAAACCTCCGTGATAGATAAAGCAGCACATAATGCAGTCTGTAAGGCATGTGTAAGACATTGTGAAAATGTTAAATCACACACGTGTTTCAAGGAATTCAAGCTGATTAGACCTGAGGCTGAAGACAGACAAAACTTCCTAACATTCAGTGCATCTGTCTGAATGATTGTCTCCTCCTTAGTCCCTTGTTTCTTATTTTTCAGCTGCACTGTTTTCACTGGAACAGGAGATTAAGGGATGATAGTTTTGATTTGCAGCCCTTTGTCAGGGTCTGTTATGTAGTTAGCTGACAGACATAATAATATGTTTTGCAGCTGCAAACAGCAGTTGATGGTGGGTTTACTAAAGCAAACGTGATGGCATATCTGACTCATTCTTTTTCCTTTGCTCTGCTAAGAAAGCTTTCAGCTGTGAATCCACCCTTCATCAGGCACCATTGACTTTCAGTCAAACAAGTCCATTTTATTATTGTTTTGATATTTGTGTGAGGGGTGCATGTATTATACAGATATTGCCCTTAGTTTTTAAAATACGTTACTGATAAAAAATACTTTTTAAAAAAATCTCTGAAATATTTTCCAACATATCTCTTTCCTCCAAAACAGCTTGCTGTCCAGATAAAACAGGATGGGCTGTGACACCTCTGGATTAAACAATCATGTTATTTACCATTAAGCACCAGTCCTCACTGTGTTATGTGGCTCCGGCAAAGCAGTGTTGAGGAGTGCCTAGAGAGCATATTCCTCAGTCAAGGCATTTATTAGTAGTTATTGTGAAAATGTTGAAAACTGCTCTATCTTTCAATGGTATGCAATTTCAAATGCTTTGAAAATTTCCTGGATCTGTATCCGTATTCAGGTCACCACCAAAATCTAATGATTTCTACCTTGAGCTTTTTACCAGCATTTCCAGAAAATTTCATTGAAATCCATCGTTAACTTTTTGAGTTATCTTGCACAAAAATCAGACAGACAAATTGACTAGGCTCGCAAAAACATAGCATTCTTGGTGGAGGTAATTAAATTACAACAAAAATGCACAAATCCACTTTCTCTCAACATTTGATTCTTTGCAAACCACATAAATGGTGCGCTTCCACAAAGTGGTCAGTTTGTACTCTGATCTTGCACTTCCACACCCAGCAGCAACTTTCCTTGGTATTGTGACCCCACCCTTGGTAAACACACCCTATAACCTTAAAGGTCCCTGCAGTCAGCTTCAGTGGGGACTCTCACTACAAACTACAGCTTTTGGCACTGCTGAATCAGCCTCCTTTTTAAACTCCGGAGGTTGCTGCTCGGTATAATGTAGCAGCACGATGTTAGCAACAAAAATATTTGATTGGGTGGCCCATGGTCATTTTTTTGTGTGGTAATTAATCAGCTTGGTGTTGGGATTGTGTTTGATTAAAGTAAAATACTTAACACAGCTTGTAGTTGAGTTTCTTATGTTTGATTTGATATGCATTATTTATGTTGGGTCAAAGTTCAAAAAGTTCTCCATCCTAAGTTCAAGCAGTCTTCACCAGACTTTTAACTTAAATACTCACATTTCCAGTCAAAGAAAGACAAAAAACCCACACATTTTCTTATTGATACTTCAGTAAAATGTAGCCTGTTTTGAAACATGAACCTCTTTTTTCCTAATATGCAACTGGCCTTCTTTCCACAATATTCTCATTTTACAAGGTTAGTCTGTCCTTAACCATTGAGGCCTCGGTGTTGGACAATGTTTTGCCTTTTGAGGACCAGAACAAAAGTAGGGATGGCAGTAAATAAAGGAAAATAAAAGGGGAGAACCAGTTAGAGGCTAGGGCTCTAACAATAAGCTGTTTGAAGCCAAGCAAAGGAGGTAAATAGGAGGCACTAGGGATTTCGATCCAGCACATGGATTTGATTTATACTAATCACTCACTTCACTGGGACTTTCAGGGGCCCAGACATTTCTTTGTGTGGCCCTGCTCCAAGGACAGATGAGGACAGATACAAACATTATGCATGCCGCCGTTGTATTAAGTTCTCCTGCCATGTTTCACGAGTCTTAGTTTTGATGCAGTTGAGCCACAGGTAATCAACTTTTTTTGTGGATTTCAATTGGTTGACGTTTAAGCATGTAGGGGCTTTTTCAGGGTCATGAGGTCCTTCTCTCTAAGGGAATTTCTTTAAATTATCAGCTTCTATTTTGATGCTGTTTCAATCCATGAGCACCTGTCTATAAATACTTTATATGCTCGCCCATAAAAGAGTTCCCCCCGCAGTAATTCTCAAATGGCAGCTCAGTTTGTGTTACTTACGGTTAAGCAGGAATGTGCTGCGACCATGCTACGGTCATTACGGTAGACGTAGAAGTGTGGCCAGACGTTATCACGTGACCTCGGCTCAGGCAGATAGACCGGGGAGCGGGACTGCTGCTGCCTCCATCCCCGCACAGCCGAGAGCAGCGCGGATGAAACACCGGTCACCTTCAGAGCAGCATCACGGGAAAAAGCCCCGTGTTCCCGCCGCGGCTGCCTCCAACATCCCGCGAGTCGGAATGGAGGACAAAACTCCGACGAACCCGCGGGAACTCACCCAAAATCCGCTGAAGAAGATCTGGATGCCGTGTAAAAATGGCCTTCCTGAGAAACACATCTCTCAAAGAAAGGGTGCGTATGGCAACGTGGCGACAAGTGTTAGCTTCTTTATGTAAAGCTGTTTCCCTCGTCGTTTGATGTGTACCAATAGATAACCTCTCATTCGATGTATGAGAGGCGTGTTGTCCCCGTTTTTGAACACGTCCTCCCTCTGTGGCAAACTGAATAATTAACGATAATCCGTCCCCGGTGTTTAACGTTTTTCTCAACCTGCTTTCATGTCGCCGCTAACGTTGCCACGGTAATGAGCGCGTGCAGCCCGGTTCGCAGGGTTCGGCGGTCTTGCTGCTGCAGCCATCTGGTTCACTGTGTGTGTTATGTAAGGACTGCGTGAATGCACTCGCAGATGAAGGCTGCTCGCATCCAGGAGAAAAGACTGGCACTGGGGATGTCCACCGCTTTGTCACCGTGTGCCAAGTCAAGCACCAACTGTTGGTAAACACGAATTGTATCTCTGCAGTCATGTGAGTGATTCGCACTGTGGGTGAGCTTTTGCATTTAATGTGTGTTCACAGTGGTCACTCCAGTGTGCTGACACGGTCTCCTCACTGTGGCCTCATTGAGAAAGGATTTATGTAATATAACCTGACCTGAAAAAAATATGGCCACATGTTGAGCTTGTGCCACTGTTGGCAGAATATACACCGTTTTGACTTCAACAAGAAATTCAGCGTCCTGTGGTTACACAAATCGAATATTTAAAATTAATTAGCAAGGATTGTTATGCAGTGTAGTGCTCGTTTTATTCATAGGTTTTGTTATGTGTGGTAAATGAAGCACAGCCTTCATGTCTTTTCAGTACAACACGGAAACAGCTCTCAATTTGTTTAAGTGAGGAGCAGAGGGAGTCATGGCATGCAGAGGGCTAGTCTATAAAGCAAGAGCCAGATAACCCTGAAATTCCACATAGTGGCTTGTGCTCCCAGGCACCAGCTCACAAGATAACAGGAAGAGCGACGTTTAAGCAACAGACTATATTTCCTGCCTGACGTTAATTTGCTGTAGGTATCCATACTGTTTAAACTATTTGTGTTGTATTTTGAAATGACCTGGAAACTTAAGGACTACTTGTTTTCCTGTGATCAGTCGGTCGATATGCATGCGAAAGATTGACACAAGTTGAAGCGACGCTTGCTGAAATAGACCTGGCACACATTTCCATTGGACCAGCACAGAGCTGTGCTGCTGCCACGCTCCACAGACGAACGAAAGGGCAGGCTGTGGAAGTGAACTGGGCAAAGAGACTGGGGGTGATTTGTTGCAGAATGCTCAGCGCGTACAGAACACTACTATGCTGCTACGTAATGTATCAGTATGGGCAATAATAAGCTTAGAAAGATCTGCCCCATACCTATGAACAATGTTTACTTTTGCTGCAGCCCATGTGATAATGCTCATGTTTCCTGAAATGTCCGTTTCTGATGCAGGAAGACAGTATTGGACAGATCACTGTGTAAATAAGGCAGAAAAGGCTCAGCATGGTATCAGCTGAACTCCACTTAACTCTTCCAGGCTTTGGTTTTCCATTAAGGGTCGTCCCTGGTACTTGGCACAGTTTTCTATATCATCTTTAGCTGGGTTTCAAACGAGCTGAGCCAAAACAGCGACGTTGACACTGCTGACCTCTGGTCAGAGTATCACCACAACCAGATGAGGGTATATAACTCAGGATTGAAATAACTCCTGTGGTCAGCTCTGCAGTGCTGTATGACTTCCCAAACTTTCTTCTGCTGTATAAAGTTTGTTCCTCAGCTGCTTGCAGCCATCTCTGGAACAAAACTTGCTCCCTATTGTGTCAAAAACCAGGCAGGCGGCTGCTCTGCTGCTTCTATTTCTTCCTTTGCTGTTTTAAGGGTTCCACAGTAGTTATGAGCAGCCATGCTATGATGACCCCACCTAAGAGATACTATTGAAGTTTGTACTGTAATGGAAAACAAAGCAGGTATTGTCCAAAGTGTGTAGAGTGGTGCCAAGTTGAGCAGATACTTCGTATAAATGCAGCATTTGTGCATGAAACAAGTCCAATTACCACGATCTGTTGTACTTCAGCTGGTTTGGTAGGTATTAGGCATGTTGGGCCGTATCAATCTAATGCTGATATCTAGCACATTCACCTGCTGGTCCAGGTAGGTGTTTTAAGGGGATCAAGGTGATCTGTTGGCTGCACTCTGATCTGTTTTGTGGTTAAAAAAGAGAAAACATGTTGGCCCTGGGGAAGGGACACATTTAAGAAAGATTGGTTTTAATAGTGGGCTGAATATTTATTTTGAACTTTGGTTTTGGCCTTGATTTTAACAGCTGGTACCTTTCCAAGGCTGCATGTGAAATCAGGCATCTCTTCATGAGCCTTGCAGGTAAAGAACTCCAGACTGAAGCTATATTTCTCCCCTTTTTCTTTTATTGCAGTATGCATGACCAACTGTCCCACCCTGATTGTAACAGTGGGCCTTCCTGCCAGAGGGAAGACCTACATCTCCAAGAAGCTGACCCGCTATCTAAACTGGATTGGAGTGCCCACCAGAGGTAGGATTTTTCAGGGCTCAAAAACAGCAGCCAGAGAGGATAAATTTTCTGTTTGGGATGTTACTTGATAGTTCATTTTTTGTTTTGGATGATTCTAAATGCTGATGCCTTTGTCTTTCACACAGAGTTCAATGTAGGGCAGTACAGGAGAGAGTGCGTAAAGATCTACAAGTCCTTTGAGTTCTTCCGTCCAGACAATGAGGAGGGTTTGAAGATCAGAAGGTAAGCTGACCTTGGATTGTCATTAAGATGAATGTTTGCTGCTTCCACTCTCAAATCCCTGGGCTCTTTTTATATTTCTCGTCTTTAAGGAGTAACTGGAGATTTTAATAACTGTCATCATTGTATTTTGTATGATTAGGGTTAGTTAGTTTTCTGTTTTAATCCCTAAATCCCTCTTTAGATTTTTACCATCTTACATGACTAATGCTGGACTGGACCACTGAATCCTACCAAACTCGCTGTACTGACTGTCTAATGCTTTTAGTCCTACATGCTTACTCTGAGCTTGGAAAATCCACATCTAGCTTTAAAGTTAAAAAATGATGAGTAACTAACAACACAGTCTTAATAGTGATCCGTCTGTTTCTCTTAGTGCCATTAAAGACAACACAGTCAAACCATTTCCCCACTTTTAATGGTCCTCAGTGGCTCAGATTCTATCTCCAGTCAACTTGAAGACAGATGAATATTTCAGATGACAAGGGAATTATTTTTAAGAACCTAAACAAAAGTCCAGTTAACTCTTTGGATAAAGTTTTGGATGACAGAGTCATGCAGACTTGTTTTTTATTGTATCTCAACATCATTATAAATGAAGGACAAAGATCATGCATCTTTTAAAAAGTTTCAAATTTTGTTTTTAAAAATTAAGGCCTATAAAAGTTTAGTTTAGTTTAGTTGTGAGAGGTCCTATAATTGGATCACTTTTAGACAAGTGCTGCCTGAACCACTTTGACTTTTTGTAAAATTTTGTTTTGCCTTAAAGACCTGAGACGATGTCCACCTTTTGTGATAGGATATTGATGTTTTTGATTTGACTGATAGGCGATCTTAAAATATTGATGAATTTTAGTATAGAGGAAATGACTAGCATCTCGAGCCATTGGTTTAGGCTCTTAAAAATGATTTTAATCGCATGCCTGAGAAATAGATATGTAGGTAAACTTTAAAATTCTGAGCAGTTCTTCAGAAAACACTCAGGTTTCAGAGGGTGTTTTTAGGCTCTCATTGGTCTAAATGGCATGGAAAACTTAATTTTGGAGTATTTGTAAGATCTGCTTCAAAAACATATAAATTGTCCACATGCATGCACACTCTCTCATGTCTGCTTCTCTATCTGCCTCTTGCTCTTTGATATCTTTTTGAAAATCAATCTTTTGCACCCAGGTTTACATTTACATTTTAGTTAAATAACAATTTCAGTTTTACTTGCTGAGATATAAATATTTTATAGAAAATTTGAATATACCACACCTGAGATGTTAGCTGTCTGTTCTACAAAGCTAAATAAAAGTCTTTAATTTGGCTGTGTGAATTATGAAGGAACCAAGGAGGGAAACCTCAGTGATGTTTGTTACTTGAATAAAAGTTAAATAAATAAAAATGTCTGTTCAATGTCAACAGACAGTGCGCCTCTGCAGCCTTGAATGATGTACGACAATACCTCACAGAGGAAGGAGGTCAAGTTGCTGTAAGTGAAATGCTTTCCTTGGTTTAGAGGTTGATGGAAGCTCAACAGCAGTGACAGCTTGGAAAATCATTTCCATGTTCATCTGTTCTAAACAGGTTTTTGATGCAACGAACACAACCAGGGAAAGGAGGGAAACCATTATCGAATTTGCTGAGCAGAACGGCTTTAAGGTAACTTGTTGGTTGACGAAAGGGGTGCTAACTGTATCAGCTGACATTCACATTAGGCTAATGTCCCCTCTCGTGTTCTTCCATCAGGTGTTCTTTGTTGAGTCTGTGTGTGAAGACCCAGACGTCATACAGGAGAACATTGTGGTGAGTGTTTGGGGTTTCTGATTTTTATACTCCATCCAAAGTTACTTGTTTTCTGTTTTCTTCACTCTTCTCCTGTTTCTTTGTTTAGCAAGTGAAGCTGGGGAGCCCAGACTACACTAACTGTAACACAGAAGAAGCAGTGGAAGACTTTATGAAGAGGATCAAGTGTTACGAAAACTCATATGAGACACTGGATGAAGTCTTGGACAGGTAAGGTGAAGCTATTGTGGAGTGTTTATTCAGACATCATGGTCAAAAATCTTGAACAAGTTTAACAAATGAACATCAGCAAGTACACTGATCCATGCCAAAAGTGTTTTTTTCTGCTGGTGCAGAACTTAGATAAGTTTCACTTTTTGTCCTAAACCCACTTCTTCACATTCTCGGCTGAGTGGAGTGCAGTGTTGAGCAGAGAGACTCATGTGTCTGATCTCTCCTCAGGGATCTCTCCTACATCAAAATCATTGATGTGGGGCAGAGGTACTTGGTCAACAGGGTGTTGGACCACATTCAGAGCCGGATTGTGTACTACCTCATGAATATTCATATCACACCGCGCTCCATCTACCTTTGTCGCCACGGAGAGAGCGAGCTCAATGTCAAGGGTCGAATTGGAGGAGACTCGGGCCTCACAGTGAGAGGAAAAGAGGTATACCAAAAGTTTTTATAACGGAGACAGAGGTCTGTTTGATTTATGCTGTTTATCATCCAGGGAGATATGGAGGAAAACACAATGTTAGATTTTTACTTCTGCTAAAGTTTACATTCAGTGATGAGGTCAACCATTATGGTACATTCTTCCAATATTTCTGCCAATATATAGATGATATGCGGCCAGTATGTACATTTACAATATCAGCTGTATATCTCTGCAAATTTCTGCAAAATGTTCATTTCTGCCGATATCTGTAATCAACTTTTTAGGTAATTATCTGCCAATACCGATATTGTGCCAACAATATCCTGCATCAATGATTTTCTTTCTGTAAGGAATACCAGTACCAACTGCAAAATATAAACTGTAATATGATTATGTTAAAACAATGTAGATAACTGTCTGATATCACAGAAAAGAACAGAATTCCAAGATACCAGATATGGGGCAATATCCTGTTTTAGTGCTTATGAAACTTGAAACTCCAACACACTTTGTAAATTGTACAAAAACATTGCCATCCCGAAGATGATAAAATTTGTGTTTGCCTACATACAATGTGTTCTAGTAGGAAAACAGTCCTTTATTTAATGATCAGTGGTAATAAAAGTGAGTAAACTTGATGGTCCTGATTTTATATAAAAATTAAGCAGGATTCTTTCAGATCCCATTAAAGACTTGAAATGTCTCAGATGCCATCAGAGTTTTGTATGTGTACCTGTGAGGGGACATGAATTTTGGAGGGTACGATGACTACGACTGATCTTGTCAAATCACTTGAGGTATTTGAAAAGCTGCTTCAGATGACAAGGGGACAACTGTAGAAAAAAACCCTGTTATCTGTACACTAGCAAAGAAATGTGTATGGTTGCAAGTACTCTCTCCTATCTGGGTTGCTTTTCTCTCTTGACGGAGCAATGAGACGTTGTATGCTATCAGTAGATTAATGTTTTTCTCTCTGGCTTGTTTATAGTCAATGGATTTCTGTGAAACTGCCCCCAGTCTGGTCTGTCAGTCAGTTACCACAGCCTGTGCCTTGATCCGTCTGTGGCAAGTGCCAGCTGCACAGCTCCATGCTGTTTTGCTAGAAATCCACAGTGACTCTATTTCTATTTTTCAGTTTGAGCAGCTTCAACTCCGTGTCAATCCCTGCCATGCAGATTGACCTGACACAGAAAAACAAGTGCTCAGAGTTTTCGGGTCATTTCAAAATACAGTGGAATTAGTAGAGAAGATATGGATGCAGACAGTAAATCAACGTCAGGCAGGAAATATAACATGTTTACATGTTGCTTTTCCTGTTATTTTGTAAACTCATAATTGCCTTGTGAAGTTGTAGTTCTCTCATGGTCTTTTTGATCCTGTGTTTCAAGCATTCAGGGATGTGCGCCGCTGGGCCAAGCAAAGCCACAGTGTGGACATGACACTATGCAGGCAGACTTTGTGAGTTAGGACATTAGGGTTAAGAAAAGAGTAATCTGCCGATCAGGGTTAGAAAAATATTAATCTATCATATTAATCTGTCTTTAACAATTCAACAGTTTAGCACAGAAAAGTTTCATATTACCATTGTAGTGTGCCTTTGGTGTACTTGGGCTTTCAATAGTATGAAATTTGATTTTTAAACATGTTAAAGAACTCTGCCAACATAAAAAAAATGTTGCCAACATATTTATGGAATTTAGTTGGTCTGCAAGAATTTACTAGCAAGTTTTTGATGTTTAAAACCAATAAATGACCTAGTGTTGAGTGTCATGTACTTCTGTGTATTGTTGCTGTGTGGTCAGACAAGTATTTAGTAATTACTCATTTAGACTCAACTCAGGAAAAAATAAATTTGTGTTCAATACAAATATCGCTATTGGTGCTACTTTCAATATTTCATCATTTCACCAGACCTGCCATCTATATTTTTTTTAAGCAACCTCAATATAACTTATACTGATATGAATAATATTGGCTTACCTCATGTCTTGTTTGTAACTATAATGTGTTTAAAACCTGATTCATATCCCAGCCCTGCTTTATCTGTAAAACACTTTTTCATCAGGTTTGATATCACAGTGTTTTTTTTTCTCCACGCAGTTTGCTAAGAAGCTGAACCAGTTCATCCAGTCACAGGGTATCAGTGACCTGAAGGTGTGGACGAGCCAGATGAAGAGAACCATCCAGACAGCAGAGGCTCTCAACGTGCCCTATGAACAGTGGAAGGTCCTGAACGAGATTGATGCAGTGAGTGACATGTTTTAGAAACTCTGCAGCACTGTGCACTCAAATGTATTATCAGAGTATAATCCAAGTATGGTGTCACATTCAGGGTGTGTGTGAAGAGATGATGTACGAGGAGATCCAGGACCACTATCCTCTGGAGTTTGCTCTGAGGGATCAGGACAAATATCGCTATCGGTACCCAAAAGGAGAGGTCAGTCAGTTTGGTTATGTAAATAATGAAGTGAGTCTCTTTTTTGTTGTTGTTGCATTATTTTGTTCAGTGTTTCTGTTTGTCTTTTTCAATGTTCCTGTTTATTTTTGGCCCCTCTTTGTGATTTGTAAGGATAAACATTGTCTCATTAAAATGCAACCACAAACACTTTAAACTTCTTCCAGGTGGCAGCTGCCCAATAACTCTTCAGTAATGAGTCTCAAAATGTACGAGCAGCCTCTAGTGACAGACTTGGCCAACACAGTAAACAAGGATTAATGCGTGTACTAGAGGGTGCTGTCAGTTTGTTTACGGTGTCTAAATGCCCTCTGGTGTGTTCTCACCTACAGTCCATCCCATTACCCCTCCATTAAACTAACACAGGAAGATGGATATGGGCATTAGCTGGCTGCACAGGCAGACAGTGCTGCTAATGTTGGTCTTTAGGGGGTGATGGCGGAGCTAATGTTAGTTTAAACAGCCGCAATGGATTTTTTCACACTAAATGTCAATGTCTTTACCTGGGTGTGATTGAATAACAATTTAAAAATGGTTCTTATTCTTCTTTTATTTTAACTTTGAATTAAAAGGTGATCTTTTTAAAGAGTAAAATTAATTTCCCATTTTCACAAAAGATCATCCATCCTCTTAACAGAAGCTTTTTTTAATTATTAAACATTTTACGGTCCATCTCATTTTCCTTTCTTTCTTTTCTGACTCAGTCCTATGAAGATCTGGTGCAGCGATTAGAGCCCGTCATCATGGAGCTGGAGCGACAGGAAAATGTGCTGGTCATCTGTCACCAGGCCGTCATGCGCTGCCTGTTAGCTTATTTCTTGGACAAGACAGCAGGTAAGAACCTCATGATTAAGTAATGCTTATGCAGGCTCACACTAAGAGGCAAAACTTGGGCCTTCTGAAGAACTTATTCACCTTAAGAGTGAAAAACTTAAAAGATCACAGGGATAAACTAATTTGATCTCAGATAAAGTTAGTTTAGTGAGTAAAGTACTTGTATAGTAGCTTTTAATACTTCACAAAAAGCAGTTCAGTAAGAGCATGAAAATGTAAGTAGCCTGTAATCCCATAAAACCAATCAGAGGTTTGTCTGCAGACACATTATGTAGGAACGTAGTTGATTTAAACAAGAAAAGAGTGAGAGCTGTGTGTGACTAATATGGGTTAAGACAGAAAGTTTTTCACCACTTCAAGCTTTTGGCTTTTTGAGTGAGGGGCTCAAAGAAGCAGTTTGGTTCCTTGCACTAACCTTACCCCTTTAGCACCACGAGAGTATAGAGCACTTCATCTTCATGCTGTTGTTTTGATGCTCACTAGTCATTCACTCCAGGGCACAGCTAACTGAGGCTGTTTTTGCTTATTATCAGGTGACTTTGCCCTGCCTACCAGCCATGGTGGTGAGTGGGTTAAAAGAAGTAACAGAGAGGTTACATAAAAAAACTACTTTGAACAATAGACTTCTTTCTCCTGGTGTGGAGCAGCAGCCAGGCTCACTGCCTACTTCTCATGTCAGGGTCCAGGCTATGTTCTGAAATGTTTTGTCTTTGTGTCACACAGCAGAAACTATCATCTTTCCTCTGCTGCAGATGTGTGTTTAACTGATTGCACTCTCATCTTCAGTTCAGGATAAAATAAGCAAATTGTGGCAGTAAATATTGAATACACACATTATTTTACATGTTACTGCACTGCTAAGCTAAAGCTACACTTTAGCCAGTATGCTGTAGGTCCATGTAGCCCTGAACAAATGCAAAAGTCTATGTTCTCAGTCTAATATGTCAATGTAACAACTCATCCAGACAATACAGCCTACAAACTCTGATTGGTTTGCTGCACAGCACTGAGCGACTGCCAGTCTCTAAGTACATCTTGGCTTTTATATTGTTTGCTAAAATGTGATCAAATGGCTGCAGGAGAGGAACCAATATGTCAACTTGACTTGTCGATAAATCTTAAGTGTATTTTCTCTAGGGCCTGACCGATATATCGGCTGGCCGATTAAATCGGCCGATTTTAGCCCTTTTCAAAGGATTCAACATCGGCCAGAGTTTTGCCGATATAACGCCGATATATTCTTAATTTCTCATAAAACAGTAAACACTGTTCAGCGTCCAAGCTGCTCAGAATGATGACATTGCGAAAGATGGCGGCGCATTGTTAAAGCGGCTCTGAGCTCTGCTGTGTGTATGGATGATGGAGTGTATGGGGCAAAACTCACCTACAGTCACACAGAGTTGCTGAATGTTGTTTTTGCCTGCAAGTCCGACATAACGACCGACTTTCAGCGCTTGCACAGTATACTGCTGGACATAGTGAGAGCACCGGGCTCTCTGCCCAGCTACAGAAGCAGCCGCCAGACTGACACTGATGAGCTGACCAATACCAGATCTGTCATTTACAAAACAGACAAATTTTGTACCTTCTGATGGCAGGGAATCAGTTTATTTGTGACTGTTCTGTGATGATTATTATGGAAACCTGGCTTCATCTGCTTGTCCCCGATGCTGCAGTTGAGCTAACTAGCTAGCTAACTAAGCTAGCATTAGCATTGCTCCCTCGGAGCTGTTTGACGTCATCGGGGGGAGCCTTCGTCATAGCTGGGAACTTTAATGAGGCCTGTTTTAAGAAGTTTGTGCAATATGTGCAGTGTCCCACAAAATATTCTGATTTCCTCACACATATTACCTCATGTTTACAATAAAAAAGTGTCAAAGCTCTTTTGTCATAAAAAAATGCTCTTATAAAGATTTACCAAAATCTGTTGTGTGCTTAAAATGGACAGACCGCTCAAAAATGGTTTGAAGACTTCAAAAAAGTTAAAAAAATAAAATAAATAAAATGGTCGAACGATAGTTGAAAATATTTTAGGTTTGTGTATAAATGGGTTTCAAAAGCTGTTCCCTGAATCTAAGGCCTTCATTGTATACAACGCTGTAGCGGTGTAAGCCTTTAGAAATGAAACGGCCGATGGATTTAGTGCTGATTAAGACAGGAAGTTAAGGAAAACTTTGCAGCATGCAATGATCAGCAGTCATTAATGTTACTGCTTCTTTATACTCCAGGTAATGGTGTGCAAGATAAGCACTAACATTTCATTTTGCTAAGTCTGCACATTGAATACGTCATGTCAAGCTCTGTCTTACCCAGGACATCATAGAATACAATATGCACCTACTAATTTGCTTTTAATGAGGACTGGATTTTTCTTTGCTGCTACATAAAGAAACATCACTGATGCAGCAACCTAACGGGTGAACTTCAGCAGTGTGACTGCCTAGTACCAGCATGCAGCTCGCTACAACTGTGTACTGTACAGTCAAACAGTACATGCAGTGCATTTGAGGGCATTTGAAACAGACGACAAATGTTGTGTAAATATATTTTATTAGAATTTCCTAAGGATTCATAATGAGAGTAACTGTGATTCTGACATGACTCAGTTTTCCCCAACACCTTTAATCTCTATGTCAAAACTGTATTATTCAACTTCATTAATAATGATAAATATCTGTATTTCTGCCTGTGTGGATTTTTTTGTAATAAAATACTGTTTGCTAGATCAGCATGCTGTGGTTGAGACACATCAGCGGTGAAAGGGACACTGCTTAAATATCACTGAGAAAGTTTAAATTCCTTTGTGTTATTAAAGGTACTTCCTTTTTACACAGCGATACATTATGTTATACAATTTCAAGGATGACTCCTCCACTCATCAGAAAATTACTCTCCAAACAAAGTAAGCTGGAATTCCTAAGTTCATCAAGTCCATAAACTATTGTTGTTCTGTTTGCCCTCACACAGAAGAGCTGCCCTACCTGAAGTGCCCTCTGCACACTGTGCTGAAGCTGACGCCAGTGGCCTACGGTAAGTCTGGTCTCCTGTCAGCATGAACATAAGTTAAAATAATACACTTCTTCTGAATATAAATATCAGTTTCCTTTTTGCCAACTGGACTCAAGAAATAAAACTTGTGTTTGCATGCTCAGGTTGTAAGGTGGAGTCCATCTGTTTAAATGTGGAGGCTGTAAACACACACCGGGAAAGACCGGAGGTAGGTATAACAACATGCAAACACAAACACATCCTGCAATATACACACAACCAGTCTGACCCACTGTTTGTAATGTAAGCTTGATTACATACATGTACATGTGTCATTAAACAGCACGTGATATTTCACTGTAGAACCACTGTAGAATATTTCACCGCCGTACAGATTTAGCAGCAGTTCACACTGATGACTGTTATTAATCATCCTCATAATCGGTGATAAAAAAGCAGCCAGCTTGGAGCATGTTTCTGTGATGGATTATGAAGAGATTACATGGCATCAGAGCATTAAATAAACCAGAGCTTAACTACACTGTTTAGATAAAGCATGGCTCAGAGTAAAGTATGATCCTGATTCTCTGTGCCAGTGTCTGCTCTGCCAAAAATGAGACTGTTCATTCACGGTTTGCTTTTGAGTAATAAAATACACAGAGGGAAACTGCCACAAGGGAGGCACCAGGAAACCAGGATGTGTGGACTGTAAAATTAGTGTCATAGACATCTTGATGTTAGGAACTCTTGTCATTTTCCTTTTTTATCAGAGTAACATTGCAACCAATTGAAAGCATTGAAAACAAACTTTAGAGTGAAACTTGATTTACCTCCTTCTCTTGTCCAGTTTAAAGTCTGTGAATCCATGTGAACATTGCCACAGTGTAAGCCATGCTGTGACAGGTTTTGTTCAGCTTAAGCCAACTATAAAAAGCACACAACAGTCCTAATTTCAACATTGACACAACAAAACACAGAACTTCAGTCACATCAGATTATTATTTATGTGAAGTCTGGAAACGTTGGACATGTATTTGTTACCATACAGAATCTTTGGTCTCATTTTTTACCTTGCATTAACATCCAAACTAGGAGATCAGATACCAATTGTCAATTTTTAGTGCTAGGTGTGAATGTAGGTGTAATATATATATATATATATATATATATATATATATATATATATATAAAATATAATTTGATAACTTTCAGCTCAGAGTGCAGCAGTTTGGGATGTCTTTCTTCAGATTGGTTTAGTAGTGCACAGATATAAATATGCAGAGATCATGAAAGGGCTGTCAAAGAAGCTCTGTGAGTCTTGTAGCTCATAGCGAAGCAACTTGCATTTCTTACCCACGATTCCCACGTAGTCAGCCTGCGTCATACTGTCTTTGCTGCAGCTTTGCTCTGACCGTTGGTGCATGTCCTCATCCACAGGTAGCATTTGTAATGCACTGTGCAGTGGAGCTAAGATCATGGACACGAGATAACAGGCAGAGCAACCTGTGAACAGGTCATATTACCTGTGTGATGTTAAGCTGTCTGCATCGATCTGTTTTCACTCTTGTAACTAGCCAGAAACTCAGAGCGCTTGTTTTCCTGTTTTGGGCTGATCTGCTTGGCAGAGATTAGCGTGGGGTTGAGGAGGCAAACACTTAAAATAGACTTCTGACTGTATTTCAGTGAACTAGCTTGGAGCTTCGCTGCTGGCACACACCGGTGACAAATTGATTTGAGGCTGTGGAAACCAACTTATTGGAGGTGATTTGCTGGAAGCAGACAATGGTCTGAAACTCTATGCAGGTGGACTACATGGAAATTGGGGGTTGAAGTGGGCGTGAATAAGACACCAGTTAAAAAGCACCCAGCCTGGTCACATGTTGCTTTTAACTGTTAGCATTTCAATCTAACCAGCAATTCACAACGCGTATTTGTTAAATTGTACATCACTGTGACATCCAAAAGAAAATGTGAGAAAAGCTGTTAAAGATGTTTCTCTAGCCTCTTAGCAGGTGGCCTATGTGTCTCTGTTTTATATTGTTTTGGAAATATACAGGAACACCTAGCCAAGAGGCTAGCGGTACATGTTTTAACAGCTTTTCTCCCTCAATTTGTCACCATTGTGAATCTAAACGTAAAGGCAAATACTATTTATGAAGTAAGCATGTGGGTTAACAGAGTTCTGATCACAGGTCATCTCTGGAGACATGTTAATGTAAAATCTGTTCTACAGTCAGTTCGGTGTCTGATTACTCAGCATGGATGTTAATGCCACAGTGAGCAGAGCCTCTGTGCACTATAATGTACTTTATGGAGGATTACTCAGTTGAAGCAGTGGATGACTTTGAGAAATGCTTGAACACTGTGGTTCAGTTCTGATCCTTACCTGCAGTGGGATCACATGACTGCACAGAGTTCAACAATGTGAATGAACAAACCTCCCGAGTTGTCCTATGTGTGGATTTCATGTCCTCCATGTGTTTTGATCCCCTCCCCCTCTCTGTGCTCTCTCCATCAAACAGAATGTAGACGTGTCGCGGATGTCTGAGGAAGCTTTGCTAACGGTGCCAGCTCACCAATGAAGCAGTGCCCCTCTCCCCAATCCCAATCCCACCCCCACCCTCCCTCCACCTCCCCTCTTTACGCACAATGTACCACTGTCCCAAACTCGGCAAGCTCCCTCTTCATTGAATCACTCCTCGCTCTCCATCGCTCTCGTCTGCTGTTTGTCCTTATATTCTGTTTTCAGAAGTGGTGATGGTGATTACCGACTGGAATCCAGTTAAGAGTTTTTGATTATGAGTCCTCATGACACGAGTCTCGTGTTGAACATGTTCTCCCATTTTTGGAGACAGCGAAGAGCCGATTTTTTTGTTTTTAACTGAAGTGTCATTAAAACTGTGACGTAATGAAACTGCAGCTCTTTATTTGTTGGATCAGTGACTAAGAGTAGTTTATTTTCTTATTCAGTCTGTTCAACTAATTTAACTGTTTTAACTTTAATCAGTGTCTTAATGGGTTTATTTTTCTGTAGGAAGAGGTCAGAACACTATAAGCTCAGATTTACAGTAATGCAGACTAGAATATTTTGTATTTTGCACATGAAATCCACTTTTTGTCAGTAAGAAATGTCTACTTGTTCAGTCTGTCTGACTTTAAAAATGTCGATCACTGTCTACTAATACTGAAGAAGAGGCATAGTCTCTTTTAGTCCTTTTTTTCAACAATGTGATGGCTATAGTTTATTTATTTCACTGTTCAGAATCAAGTGAAGGATTTTTCTGTTCAATGTTCCTCAATAAACACTCATCCAATTCACATGCCCTTAAAAATCTTTTTGTGCTTCATTTTAGTAAGTTTGACATGAACGCTGGGATTATATGATTTATCTTAAAGGAAGTTTGAAAGCTCTTGATGAGCTGGATATAAACTGAGCTGGTTATTTCTCACTCATATTACTCTGAGTATTTCCTTCCTATCTGTCCCATCAGCAGATCATATTCAGGGCTCTTCCTGCTCACTGTGCCATGCAGACTGGAGACTGAGGGGATTTCTCCTTTCATTCATATGCAGAGGCTTTGCTGGTGCATCAGAGAGAGCTGCCATTCATCAGGCTGAACAAAACTCTTACTGTGTGACAAACACACATTTCCTCTGGCTGGAATAAGAGTTACAGCAAACTGCAGGCCTGTTAATCACAGCTTAGAATAATGTTTTCCTCTAAAGGCTTAGTCTGGAAAACATGACTCAGTGTGGGACCACAAGGTTATCAAGGATCAGTTTTTATTGGGATAGAGGTAAATGCATCATGACAACATGCTTACATCAAGATCATTACTGGTCGACAAAGTGTTCAGTACTCAAAGCAGTGAGTTTGGACCTATGGGTGGGCTACAGAGATGTGCCTGGGAAAAATACGAGTCTGATATACTGAAGCCTCAAGCCAACATACAATCAACATGCCCCACCCCCAAGATACATTTTTGTTGATTTTTTCAGGACCTTTACCACTTTAAATCTCTCAAATTGATGACCTCATGTAAACTATATGAGTGATATAACTTTACTTCAACATTATTGACTGTTTAAGCATTTGCACTCCTCTCTGTCCTGGTTCTGTCTGTGCAGGCTCATAAACTATTAATAAAAAGTCAGGACATCAGTGTTTGGTAGATTATATCTTTGTTGTATCAGTGCTTCTTGGCCTTCAGTTTGGAGATGTTACTGGGGCTCACTCCATTTAATACTGCAGCTTGGTATTGCAGAACACCACCTTGAAGTTGCTCCATCCCACCGGTCCTATCCAGATCAGTCAAACCTGATGTGCTAATTCTTGGAGCAGACCCCAACTGGCCACTGTAGCAGAGCCCCTGCTCACAGGATTGGCACCTGGGAGTACCAGAAGCTCGAAACAAGAGTCAGTAGCAGAATAAGCTGTTTGGCATTGATGAAAAGGATTTGGTACATTTATCATGGACACAACCCACAAACTCAGCTCTGCTATTCCTTACAAATGTGGCACCATTTAAACGACAGTCTCACCAACGGTGTAAGATTTACTGCAAAGAAGCATTTTTACAACAAAGAAGTGATCTAACCAAACACTGATTACCTTACTATTAGTGCTACGTTTACGCTAAGTTCTCAACTCTTGCTGATTAATGCTGGCTTCTAAATATTTGCTTTTTAATTCTTCATAGTAAATGTTGGTATAGAGAGAGCGAAGAAAACCTGAGCCAAATTGATTGTGTTCACATACCTGACCAGGACAATCAGCAGATCGTTTTTCTGTCTTCATCGTGGGCAACAAAGCAGTTTTTTTCAGCATTTGTCAGTTTTCCAGACCAAAAAGCTTCTGTGTTTATGCACGCTTGCCCTCTTTTTTAGTTCAGTCCCCTTTTTTTCTAATCTAAGGTCCAAGCTGCAACTTCTCTTTAGGTTTAAGTTTTTGCAATTGAAGTTGCAGTTTTGGGTTGTGACTGGTCCTCAGGAGGGATTATTTGATGATCGCTGAACCAGAGCGGTGTGGATTGTTGCTCATCTGAGTCAAACCGTGTTTCTTTTGTTAAGCTGTTTTCCTTTTGCTGCGAGGAAGAGACTTATTCAAGCAGCATCTGTCTGTGATTGATTTTGCTGTTATTCTTTACATCCACGCTTCTGCATCTTTGTTGCAATGTCGGACTCGTGCTGCTTTGCATTTTGTCTCTGGTCTGGTTTCAGAACAGATTGCTGGTCCTCTTTATCAAACTAGGATGGAACTTTGGTACATCTTTCTCTGTAGGGCAGGGGGTGTCCAAACTGTGACCTGGGTGCCAAATGCGGCCCAGAGCTCATTTACAATTGGCCCTCAGCAATTCCAAAAGCTGCACTGAATTATGGCTGACACTAGAACATGGAGATTGCCTTTCACCAATGAATAAAAAGAAATGGATGATGGCAGCAAGTAGCACCAATCACACTCATTTTCTGATCTATCTGCTAACATCAAGGTTTAAAAAGCATGCGGATCATTTTTGATCATCTGAAAGCACCAACACTGCTTTGAGCAGTTTTTTCTTGTTTTATGTCTGAGTGTGAAGGGGGAATCTGTCCTCTAAGCTGCATCACTGTCATCCTGACCAGGGGCCAATCATGTAGCTGCAGCTGTAGTTAAAGACCATCAGTGGCTGCAGCCTTCAGTCTCATGGATGCATCATGTATGTTCTACGAGTTGCTCTGTCTTTGGAAAAAGAGCTTTTAGTGCTTTTGCCTCAGCATCTTCATCTAACTTGCAGAGTCTCCTTTGACTAAAACGTTGTAGAAGTGGATTTTTGAAACAGAATTAAGAACATCTGACTGGTGTGTGAACTTGTTTTACACCTGAATGCTGATTTGATGTTTAATGAAATCTGTTGTTACCTCAGCCAAGGAGGTTGTGTTTTTCCAGTGTTTGAAAACTGGATAACTCAAAACATTATGAAGAGAATTGAATGAATTTTTCAGGATAGGTCAGAAATGGATCAGGGACTAATCAGTTTGATTTCTGTGGTGAACCAGATCCAGAAGCAGATCAGTTTTTTTTTTTTGAAGGATTGATTAACATTGTGAGATAGGGCAGTTCTCCACACTTTTTCTAATAACTGAAGTTCTCAACGTGTGGCATAAGAGAACATTCGTTGGATTTTGGTGTTGATCTGAATCCAGATGCAGATCCAGGAACTTTTTGACGTATTTCTTAACATTACAGGATTGGGCTGTTTTCCACATTTTTAAAATGACAATGTGCAACTAAGAGGTCCAAACCCATGTGTCCTCTTCCTCCCATTAAAAGCACTTAAGCCCCTGACTCTGTTTTTGTCTTGCAGAATGTGAACATCCACCGTACGACTGAAGATGCCCTGCAGACTGTCCCTCCTCACCTCTGACAGCCTCCTGCAGCTCATCCTTATTCCCTCCCTCCTTTGGACGGACTCTCGTGTTTATTCACTTTTCCAGTCCTCACAAACTTATAGTGGTGACCGTCTGGATGATGTGCCTCCAACACATCTGCCACACTTTCCACACTTTTTAGTGTCCGTCTTTTTAAGGACTGAAGGCGCTCAGACTGAACTGGTTTATCAAGGCCTCGGTGTTGAGGCCTCTGTGCGCAGCAGGTCCACTTTATTTATCACACAGCTGTCTTGCACTGAAGGGGTTCTTTCACGTGGTTCCCGTATTCCTGTATCACTGTGGTGTGTTCATCTGGGCTGCCAGCACTGAAGCTTACTGTAATATTTTAAAGTGTTAACCATGTGGTGCCATCAAATGATGAAGTGACTCTGTTACGTGACGTGTTGTTGTATTGTGCAGTCATTGTTAACGTGAAGGTGTCTTCAGTGATCATGTGCAATATGAAGTTTATACCCTGAGGAAAAGTACGATTATTCCTATTTAAATGATGACTGTATTTAAGAGTTAATTAACAAACAAGCTAATTATACGTTTTCTAATATAAAAGGGATAAAGTCACTTTAGATTTATACTTGTGGGATGAATAACATCCTTAGTTTTATCAGAGAACCTTTAGTAGGAATGAAACACCATGAAGCAGGGATGCATGATATTGGGTTTTTGCCGATATCTGATATGCTGATATTTACAGACTCATTATCGAAGATATCGATACCAATATTTTTGGTAAAGAGCACAAACCTCTCACTTTGCTGCAATTGGTCTGTTTCTTTCTTGTTGGCAGTTATTTTGTATAAGACGGGTGTGTTGCAAGAAAAAACATTTTATTCTATAATAAATTATGCTTTTGTTTCATAAGTATTGATATTCAGTGATGATGAGGTAAATCCTTATGGTACATTTGTACGTTCTGCCAACATTACAGCAAATATGAAACATAAAAGACCAACATGTGTGTCCAACACATTGTTTTTGAAAATCTGCAAAAATGTATCTGTCAATACCAATAATCAGCATCTAAGCTCAGAGTTGAAATGCAATTCCTGACTCTACTTAAATAAAGAAGTTATTTTTATAAACCAACCTGCCTCCACCTCTCCGACTTAAAAACTATTTCTTGGCACTTGGTATTTTTATGGAGGTAACTTTACAACTACTGTCTTTAGTCATATTCATTCATAGCTTATAAAACATTATGACAAGAATTCAAATCATCAAGAAATCAATCATAAATTTATAAAAAAAAGTCTTAATTTTGGTGTAAAGAAGTTGAAAATCTGAAAAAAATAACATGTTGAGGAATTAAAAATTCAGGAAGAAGTTTTAATGTTGATTAAAAATAGGCTAAAATGTTTAGTTAAAAAAAAAGTACATAAACAGAAAAAAAGTTGAAATGATGAGAATAAATAATCTATAATAATTTGTGATAATACTGACATCATGCTCCAAACCCTGATTCACATCTGCGGCAGTGATACTTCAGTGAACAGTAACACTTCCTGCTTCTCACCGATGAAATAACAGTTAACTGTAAAAATGCTGATGAAAATAAACTTCCTGAAAATAAAACCAGATTTATTTATAGGAGCAGCAGCTACAGCAGCAGAGTTATTCAGTGAAGTGTTGAAATGAGAAGACAGAGGCTATAAAACAACAGAGTTTTATTATCTTTTCTTCTCTTCTACACAGATTTGGTGTCTTCTTTACAGACAGCTCTCGTCTTTGTGTCTTTAATAAAACCTCAAACTGACTACTTTCCTCAAATATGAGTCTGAACTGAGACATTTTTTGGAGACAAATTTGAAACGACGTCGACAGAACACACAGACTGACATACAGAAAAATACATACACCTGGCCGTTCTGTTTGCATCCACCTGATCTCAGCGCCCCTGTAGTCATGGCTATCAACATGATTAATACTTTAAGGACCCGCCTTTGTTTGGGGATTTGTTCTAAGTGGCTGGAAATGAAACTGGTAAATATTTCATTATATACAGTCATTGATATTCATGAGTACAGGGAAAAACTGGAGACTGGTGCAGGTGCTATCATCAGATTGGTCATATTCCTCTCTCTTCTTCTCTCTGATTGGCTGGTTACTCCTCTTTTCTTCCTCTCCTGTGCTGATTGGCCTCTGAGCTGTTTCCCCACTTCTGCGGGAACATGGACAATAACGTCCTCAGAACTGTGGAGAGAGGAAGTCAAATGATCAGACCAGCATTAATCAGTCAAACTTTATTCATATAGTGCTTTGTGGCACACTGGGATTTTCTTATATCAACGATAAAACTAAACAATAGAAACCCCAGAACCACCACCATCATCATCATCATTAATAAACAATCAACGCTCCAGATCTGAAAATATGTCTCACATAAAGGTGTCAGTACGATGGCGCTGAAAAGCTGAGAGAATGAATATTAAACATGTAAAGGAAACACAGCAGCACTGATAAAATGCTAAATGAAAGATTCACAATGAGAAAACAAGTCAGTGTTAATACTGACCTATTAAAAAAAGTGTTGAATAAAAAGTTCTGAAAGTTCACCAATTTGTTAATATCAAATATTAAAAGACTAAATGATCTATGAGTGATTCAGGTTAACTAAGATACCAGACACTCACCAAAACCAAACAGTGAGTAAATATACTAAAAGTATATTTTGAAAAATATTAATAAGTAAAAATATAAAAATAGAAACTATAAAAAAATAGATATAAATCAGATTTAAGACATACTTGAGTAAAATACGTTGAAATAAAATAATAAAACACCCAAAAATTTTACTGTGACATATGCTCAATTATAATAATAAAAACTAGAAAACACTTCTGAAAAATATGCTTGATTGATAAAATTTTAAAAAGAACTTAAAAATAACTGGTAAAATGTGCTTAAATTAAATTAAAAGGGTTAAAAAATAATTAAAATATACTAAGACAAGATAAAACACAAAAACATTTAGAGGAATTCTGCTCGGAATAGGGCTCTTAGACGATGAGGAAAAAAAACTTAAAGTCACATTAACCAAGTTACTTGATCTAAGCTAAAAAATAATAACTGAACTTAAACACAATACTTTAATGTTTAAAGATAACTTATTTTTATCTTATCACTATTTTACCCTAACTTCTCATTTTCTTGTGGTTTTTTTTTTTTTTTCCAAATAGGGAAAGTTCCTCCCT
This sequence comes from Cetoscarus ocellatus, assembly GCA_037902135.1. Lineage (NCBI taxonomy): Eukaryota > Metazoa > Chordata > Actinopteri > Labriformes > Labridae > Cetoscarus > Cetoscarus ocellatus. The sequence continues at coordinate 1,955,994 of JBAMNC010000573.1, forward strand.
ACCTGCCTACCTATTGGTTACTTTTCTTACTGGTGAGAGCATCCTATAATATTAAAACCAATTAAAGTACCAGAAAAAAAACAATAATTTGAAAGGTCCCATGTCCTGTTGTGTTTGACTGTTTACGTCTTGTCTGGGGTGTTTATTACACATGGACTTGATTGAAGTTTAAAGAGTAAATGAAAAATTTCATCTCTGAAGGACCAGCTGCGGCTCTTTCTCCCTCTCTTTTAGAAAAACCTGAATCTGAGGGGGAGGCTACGATAATGCCCTGATGAGAGAGGGGGGAGGAGGGGTTAGCGGCTGCTGTGCAGACTTTCAGAACACTCACGGTGTCTGCCTGTGATGAGGAGAAAACACACATGTAGGCAGAGCCTGTATAGCTATGACATCATCAACCACAGGAAGCAGAACCAGAGCGTTTAAAGGGGAATTTCTTTAAACAGATGAACTGAGAGTTTTTCTCTGCATTTCATTTTGCAACATAAAATGCAACTGATATCCCCCTGCTTTGAATGCAAAAGCATTATTGTGTGTTCAAAGGACTACAAAATGGTCAGGGACACTGATGTTTTCATTTCTGATTTTGATAACAGTAAAATATACACTACAGCCACGACCATGAGCATCATCTCAATCAAGTCATTAAATAAAGAGAAAATTCTCAAACAAGAGGTTACAATGTGGCGTTACAGCTGACTGTAAGTCAAAGCCATGTTGTAGTTCCTTGTACTCTTGCTGATTACATTTTTCCCACCACAGACCTTATTATCAGCCAAGAACACAATGAAAAAACTCACAGGCTTTTAGTCCAGGGAACCTGCACGATGCTAACTTGCAAGTTGACCGACAGAAATAGGTTGTCTTAGCACTGCTTTATTTTTTAGATAAGAGGTTTTGGCCGGATGTAGACAATAAGTTTACCTATAATACTAAAACACTAAAAGATGAAACAAAAAAATACTAAATCAATATGAAAAAAAAATCTGAAACACTAAAAGACATAATAATATATGCTTAAAATATGAAACTAAAACACATAACACAAATGAGATAAATGTGATAATTTATGAAAAAACTACAGGACAAAAAAAATCAGGTAAAAAAAACCAAACATAAATATTATCAATAAAACAAGCTGAAAATAAACATCTTAAGAGTGAGCGGGTAAATAAATAAAACTACAAAAGAAAGAATCAAAACGAGTGAACAGACTTGAACGGTGACTCTTACGTTTACTCTTAATAACACACAGAGATTTATGAACACATTTAAGAGATGAAACCAGAGGACTGAGAACTTTCTTACATTTTTCAGGAATTCCTCTGCGACGATACGAGCCCTGGCGTTAACAGAAAGTTTCATCTCACTGATCTCTTTGTCGATCTCCTCCATAAAGTGGATTACAAAGTCCACCAGCTTGTGTTTGTACATCTGCTCCGTGTGGAAGTTGGTGATCAAGAAGCTAATGTCGTATCCCTGAAATCAACCAGGTAGTCATGAGTGAAGACAAAACTCCAACTGACTTTAGAGAGAGAGGAGCTCAATCAGATACACCTGGCACATCTGAATGGAGCTTTTACATTAAATTAAACCAGCGGGGTGGTTTTCTGAGGTAATTCAGACAAAAAGTAACATAAACAAACACGTACAGCAAATATATATACTGGACATATGAGCAGAAATTTTCATAATCTGTAAACAATATAATTCATTTATAACTGTTCTCTACAGATACCAATCATGTGAATACTCTGATATCATGTTTCTCTACTTTTCTGTGACTTGGTTTTCTATTCCATTATCAGATCATCCCTTCATTACTCACCTCTACAGGTTTCCTACGCAGAATAAAGAAGTTCTCTGCTCTCATCATCATGAAGCGCATAAACTTGTGACAAAGGATCTTCTCGATCTCATCAGCCTGCACAGATTCAGTTAAGTATATTAGACAGTTAGATGAAAAAGAAAATAGCTCGAAAAAAAGTAGGAGTCCAATCCCTGCTGTATTACATCACCTGTTTGACAGCAATGCTGACTCTGACAGAGTTGATGGATCCCTCGATGAGAACTTTCTCTTTATCATTACGGCTGATGACCACAGGCTGAAGCAGCAGCTCCTTACTGCTCCTGTTCACACAACAAAAACATCCATCTTTGTAAAATCAGGCATGATCATTTTTAACTTTCGCCATGTTGTAGCTTCACAATAGTCTGATAATAGCTGTTTAATTTTGCCAATTATATTCAAGCCTAAATCAGAAACATTAGGGTCATTTGTGGAGATTATTATGATGAACCAAACATTAAGGTTCAAGTGTTTTTTTCCGCACAGAGCTTATTATTAGCAATGATCCCAGAACATACTGAAAACTCCCATGACCTTACAGTAGAGAGAACCAGCGCGATGCCGACTTCCCGATTGGCCCATAAAATATGTCGTCAATGCATGCTTTATAAATATAACAGCTAGATGAGTAAACAAGTAAAATGGCTGAAACTACATAACAAACAAATGTTCCAAATTTCAATAAATTAATAAAAATGAAAATACTGACATAATGCTGTGAAATATCGCTACAGTACTGCACTGAAAAGTATGGCATATACTGGCGTATGAATACTTTCTCACAGCCCCATTTGTTTCTATAGTGAACAATACTGGACGGATTTTTTAAATGTAGATACTCAGCGACTCAAGTTGAGGAATAACTTGAATACATTTGCACATTCTTCCAATGTCACGCCCGATATGTACAACTGATGTGTATGACTGTTACACTAGCTGTAAATATTGCCAGAAATTTGAATACTAGATGATTGTGAAAATCAACTTTTGCTGAAGATATTGTGCATCACTACTGAAATTTTTTTAAGAATCTGTAAGAACCCAGGTACATGATGTCAGGAAGGTTATGCTTGTGCAGAAGTATGTTAGTTTGTGAACAGGATAACTCAAAAACTTATGAAAAGGGAATGTTGATCATGGCGCAAGGAAGAAGTCCAGATGCAGATCCAGGACCTGTTTTTAAGTTTTTGTTAACATTACAGGATAGGACAGTTTTCTGCATTTGACAATAACTTGGTAACAATGTTGGAAATGCTGTGGTGGAGGTTTGAGCTCCTGATGCACTTCTAGTTTTATTTTAAAAGGTCCCATGTCCTGGTGTTTTTGACTGTTAACATCATGTCAGGTTCAGGTTCAGGTTCAGGTTACTTTATTTGTACCCGTAGGTAGATTTATTTTGCAGTCCGTGAGATTACACCACGCATACATAGACGCCAAAGACAAAGGTAAAAACAAAATTTAAAATTAAACATTAGACATTAAACATTAAGCATTAAACATTAAAGTGCTCCAGGTTTTATCATCACAGCAGGCATAAAAGACATGAAAAGCATAAAAGGGGGGTACACGTACACGTGTTGGTTGCAGAGGCACCCTCCATTAAGATCAAAATTTCTGGTCTTTGGTGTCTGTGAAGCAAGGATTTTATTTAATGTGAAAAATTTTGTGTCTATAGAGCATCGAATGCTGCTCTTTTTTCCTGCTATTTGGAAACACTTGGATTGAGGGGTGGGGGTGGGGGGGGGGGGGGACTACAGGAGGCTATGATATGAGCTCTGTGCTGACTGGCCGCTCAAATAATGTCTGACAGAGGGGGGAGGAGGGGTCTTTTAACACAGTCATGATGTCTGCCTGTGATGAGCAGAAAACAAATGAAGGTGGATGTTGTATAGCTGTTACATAATAAACTGCAAGAAGTAAAAAATTTGTTTTTTTAAGGGGCATTTTCTTTAAAGGGCCGTATCACATATCTGTGTGAAATTAGTTTAGTTAAATGTGTTGTGTTCTTCTGCTCCTAAGACATTAAAAGCAAAGGAAATTGATTTTGCAGGAAATGAGACCTTTAATTGGTTTGTAGATGAACAATGCACAGTCAGCTATCATTGTTTTTAAAGCCTTTTTTTAACTTAAGTTTCATGTTACTCAACTTTCTTTTTGTTTCTGTTATTTTGGTACTATTCATTATGATAATAACCTTGTCTCTTGCATGGCCTCACATAAAACCATACATTTTAAATGAGAACCCTCAGTGTATTAGGACTACACCTGCAAGTTCCTACAAGTGAATACTCCGGCCTTGCCCATGCCTGTGTTATTTTTTTTCTGTTAACATTTTCCTCTGCAGGTTTGCACAGGTCCACACCTGTGTGACAGCTGCAGAGGACCTGCCAACAGCCAGAGGGCTTAAATACTGAAGCTAGCAAAGCAGCGGGACAAGTACAGAGCCTGCTGTCTCCAAACACACCACCTACCTGACCTCCACCTCTGGCTTGTTGTGTCGCTCCACCACCTGAGAGGAGAAGTTCTCCAGACACAGGGCAGCCTGCAGGGTGGCCCTCACTGCGTTCAAGTAGGGGCGCAGAGTCGCTGTCTGGAGAGTAATAAACAAAATCAATGTACTATATACTTTTCATAAAAGTCCGAACCCATGAGCAAACTGAGCCTCCCAATCCACAGAGGCTGACTCCACCAGCAGGGTCAGACTGTGAGGTCAGACCTGATCAGGAACCAGAATGAGCTGCTGACACACTGGCTACCTCTAATACAGGGCAGTGTGCCTTTACATCTGCATTTAGGGCAGAAAATCCCCCATCTATGATATACATCACATGCAGTACCAAGTTAATTAGCTGAATATCTTAATTAAATGTTAATGGATGGAGCGCCTTCAGCTGACCGAGATTGTAGCTCATTCAGATGATTCACATCCATTAACATCACCCTGTCTATGCAAAGACTACACCGAGGTGTTTCATCGTTGATTACATTAACTATTAGACAGATAGTAGTCATGATAATACGGAAAAGAGGTCGAGAAAAAAACAGACAGCTCAGCTCACTTTAGTTTCTGCAAACCGTGTCAAGGATGCCCGTCCTCTAATTTCACCGCAACCAACCACAAACCGGCTCTTTCAGGACCACCGAACCCTCTAGCTGCTCTTGCCTCAAATTCAACCGTGGTTAGTAGGTGAAAAAAATAAAAAATAATCATAAAATACAGCATTCGGCGTAAGAGACTTACCATTTTTATGCCGTAAAAGACGGAAGTTCCGCTGCCACGCCTGGGACTCCTCTTCCGTAAATCCTACATCGCCGAGTACAGACGGGATGCGCTCGTTTAATGAACTCGTCGCTTAGAGAGGCAAATTCCCCCGCATAGCATTGTAATTCTGCCGTTTGCACTGGTAGACCCGCCCGGTTGGTTGCGGAAGTCCATAAAACAAGCGTATACAAGGTTGCGTCCATTCAGCTCGTTGAATAGGAGATTTATCGCTTCAGGGCCGGTTTGTTTTGGACTTATTCAATCTTTGGTTGCGTTTTTAACATTCTTGTACCTAAATGCTACTTTGACATAAAGACTTTGCGATAATTAGAGTATGGTTCTTTTAAAATACTCTGGCGCAAAATGGTTTGTTCCGGTCGTACCATTCTAGTTTCAATGGGAAACGTAACTCTTTAGTTCCTCCACTTATAACCTTAGAGGGGAGGATTTATTGCGTCATCTGTGTAAGTAATATTCAAATATTTTAATAATAAAATAAATTCAAGTGTTTTCTGTCTGAAATAGGCCGTATTTATTTGGCTTTCTTCAACACCCCTCTCACGTCAGAGTGGTTTTTCCCAACATGGACTCAATTCACTGACGGTAAATATCGTCGCTCTCAACATCATCAAATATTTAATTTGACTTAGTAAATGGCTGTTCGGCTATAAACGTTAAATTGATCTTCATGTAAGACGCTGTTGTAAGTTTGTGTAATGTTTATGAGCGATATCAAAAATGTCACATAATATGAGCTGTTGGGGCCGAACGATCTTCTAAAAGCGGTGCGTTCGTTCATAAGTATGTTTAATTTGTAGGCTATTTTAGTAGAGAAACGCCATCATATACTATTTTTACACCACTGATTGTAAAGCTTAATTTTCCTTTTCATCCACTCTGTCCGTTATCTTTGAGTAGACTCTGCAAGCATCTGCAACCCAGCATCATGAGTGAGCTGAAGGACTGTCCTCCTCTGAAATACTACGACTTCAAACCTGTGGAGCATGTGAAGGTGTGTCCCCGGTACACCGCCGTCCTGGGCCGCTCAGAGGACGATGGCATCGGCATCGAGGAGCTGGACACTCTGCAGCTGGAGCTGGAGACACTTCTGTCCTCAGCCAGCCGCCGTCTGCGAGCCCTGGAGGAGCAGAGACAGGTAGGACAGAGCTGGGACAAGGGATGGTGACTGATTAGAGAAGCTAAATGCTTCAGCAAGTTGCTGGTGTTTCCACCTTTGCTTGGAAACCACCTCAGTCAACCCATATGCACCACCAACTACACAGACAGAGATCCCTGATTAGAAAGTAGATCTCCAAAGTTAGGTATCAGGTTTGTCCAGTTTGAGATTGTGTCCACTTGCACCATTGATTCCAAGTAAGAAATGTCTAAAAAGCTTTGAAGCCACTGAGTACTTGAGATGTCATGAAGAGTTGCTGTCATCTTCTCCACTACTGTAAGACCTGCCAGAAAGATTTTGCATGTGTTTTCCATATAAGAGAGAGATAGGAAAAAGTCATCATTTAAAAGATGGGTCCATTAGAAACTACTCTCCTGTTGGTAAGGAAACAGTGCCAATAACTTTTCTCTACAAGTCAGAAACTCCTTGGCATTCCCATACAACATGTAAATACACCTATGCTTCCTGGAGAGCAAAATTATCAATAACAGTCTGGTACCAATCATATTTTGTGTCTTATTCTAGGCATCATGTATGCTCTATCAAAAGATCTCAGATGTATGTATTGATGATTTTGATTCTCCTGATGTAGGGATACATTGACATGATTTCATCTTTGACTTTGTTTCGTTCTGCTGACTGCCTCTGATGAGAGCATGACCTCTTTGATTTGTAAGGCATGCAGTAAATTATTGTGGTTTTCTATTGTGGTATCTGCTCAGCTCGGCTTGACTCAGCACTGCCTTGATACTACCTACTTCTTTTTTCTGTAGCAGTGTAGACTTTGTCAGTACATCTTAAGGTGGGTATGGTCATTATAGAATAGCTGTGAAACTACCGTGGCATCCTCACAACAGCAAAGCAGGAAACAGAGGAAATAGCGCTGCCAGGAGATGAGTTTTGTTCAAAAGATAGTTTCAAGCAGCAAAACAACAAACTAACTTAAGCAGTGGAAAGTTTGAGAAATCATACAGCATTATGGAACGGACAACGGGAGGCTTTTCATTTCTGCGTCAGATACCCCCAACCAGCCCCTGGACTCGGGGCGATTCTCTCACCATTCATAGGTCAGCAGTGTCTCCATGTCACATTTAGTTTCAGCTCAGCCCTCTTAGAGCCCCACTGGAGGTGATAAGAAAATCTGTGCCAGGTACAGTGTGTGATACCAAATGGAAAACCAAAACAACCCAGCAAAGTCGAGCCTAGTCGAGCAGACACCATGCAGTGGAAAAGCCCCAAAAGTGGAAGAAACTGATAAGACAAAAATGATTGAATCCTTGAGCAAGTTGTTTTTGACTTTCACATGGAATTGTCAGTTGGTTTCCATCCCTAGCTGGGACCCCCTGATGCTTTCTTGAATTCACACATGCATGGAGTATGATGACAACTGCATCCCAAGCCTGTTATTGCCACTGTAAACACTGAAGGAACACACTCTCAACAGTTTCCTTCTTGCTTTCTTTTCTGCTTCTTTTGTGCTGCCTCTTAGATCCTCACCGACTGGCAGGACAAAAAAGGAGATAAACGCTTCCTGAAGCTGGGGAAAGACCCAGACCCTGCTGCAACGTCCCGCCACAAACCAAAGAAGCAGAAGTTAGATGGTAAAGGCAGTCATGCGCCGGGTCCAGGTCCAGGCAGGCCCAAATCCAAAAATCTGCAGCCTAAGGTTCCAGAATATGAGTTTACAGAAGATCCACAGGACATTCCTCGCACTCCTAAAAATGATGCGCCAAACAGGTCAGTAAAAGCAAATGGCTATTATATCAAGGATGCATAAAAAGACAAATTGCCAAAATGTCCAAACTCATTTTGCCAATATAGATACAGTACTATAATTTATTTGTGACTCCTATTTTACAAATAAACAAAAATGAGAGCTGCTCTCCAAATGGAGCCACTAATGCCCCTGATTTTCATCTACACTTTCTGTTGTTTCTGCTGTTTCGGAGGTTTCTTAATTTTGAAAAGCAGTTATATCCACTAGATTCCATGTCTGTCATCAGGCAGATCCATCTCGCAAGAGTCAAGCTGAAACATTGTTTTTCCACTTAGAACATAATGGGCCTTATCAGCATCCTTATAATGACAAAAAGGCAGAAGCTAAGTGTTTTGATGAACATGAAAAGTGACTGAAAGCCACACACTGGCCTGTAATGAATGCGACATATATATGTATGTGTATATATGTATATATATATGTATATGTATATGTATATATATGTATATATATGTATATATCATATTATATTTTATATATATATATATATATATATTTTTTTTTTTTTTAATCACCTTCCAGTTTTTCTTAAAAAGTTCTGCCCTCCAGATCACTTTCTGTCAGGTGTTGCCCAGAAGGATGTAAACTATATCCCATGGATGTGTAAAATAGTCCAAGTGGTGAGTCTGGTTAGGAGTTACAAGCAGCATTGTAACAACCTGTTGACAGACAGCAGCCCATTCACACTGCCATTTTAAGCCCCAATATTCATGTCCCTGTGAGGTTTCACTGCCTCTCTGAACATCACAGAGACTAATACTACCTCCAGAGGTAGTATCAAAAGCGCAATATTATTATTATTATCCTCTTGGATAATCCTAAAACAGTACTTGGGAAAAGAAAACGCACACACACACAAACCTCACAAAAAAACTATTCATTTCAAATGAGTAATTTTACAGACCTAAACTGAACTTTCTACTTTGAGCAGATAGAGCATGTCAGTTTTACATTAAACTCCACAGCATTGCAGACATAATTGTACATTTGTATTTTTGCAGATATGTATGGACAATTTATAGTCTGTAGATATTGGCATGAAGTTTCAGGTTTACTAACAAGAGTAATTGACTTTTGTAGCGAGTAATTGCAGATATTATCATTATCCTGAATATCAGTCTCATCCTGTACATTCACAAAATATGATTCATTTCTCAGTCTGTTTGTGTCACTGCTCCAATAATTCTTTGCTGTTTTTTTTTTTTAAGATTTAAAATCATGTTTATTCTTCCAGATTCTGGGCATCGGTGGAGCCATATTGTGCTGATATCACAAATGAAGAAGTTAGATTGTTAGAGGAGCTTCTGAAACCTCCAGAGGATGAAGCAGAGTATTACAAAGTATGATTTTGCCAATTTGTTAAATATTACCTACACATTCAATCGAAGCATGGTTGCCTTTTATTGTTTGCATGAAAGATAAAATAAAAGGTGTTAAGCTTTGGCACTGTCCTTATGGACCATAGATACCAGCACTGGGTAAACATTACTCTCAGCGGTGGGCTCAGGAGGATCTGCTGGAGGAGCAGAGGGAAGGAGCCCGAGCCAATGACAAGAAGAAGAGCCTGATGGGAGGGCCGCTGTCTGAGCTGGATGCAAAAGGTAGAGGAGCAAGTTTATAGTTTGGCCGGACTGCACATGCTGCATAAACATCTTTTAATCATGTTTCATACTCTTCTCCTTGTTGACTGATTTAGATGTAGATTCCCTTTTGAAAAAGTCAGAGTCTCAACACGAGTCTCCAGAAGACGGATGTCCCTTCGGACCCCTCACACAACGTCTGCTCCAGGCCCTTGTTGAGGTCAGTATGTTGTTTAACAAACAGTCTGATATACGAGTTAGAACAGTGCAGAACTGTTAATTGAGGTTTAGCATGGGATTCCTGAAAATACCATATTTGTCTCTTTTTGAGATCTTTTCTTCTTTTTTTGTACTTTGAAGGAGAACATTATATCCCCCATGGAGGATTCTCCTATCCCTGACATCTCCGGGAAGGATGCTAACGATGGTGCTGGTACTTCTCCCCGAAGCCAAGGAAAAGCTTTCAGGTATTTGTTAAACACCTTTGGATAAGTAAGATATCTAAAGATCATGTGTTTTTGCCAAAATTTGAATGGATAAAGTAATTTTTAATCTTGTGTTAAATTTCAAAATATTAGTGCTAGGGCTGGGCGATAAATCTGTTTAATCAGTGAATTTGAAACTTTAGTTGCAGGAGATCTAAAAAGTAAAAGTTGAGATCTTTTTTCCCTTGACTTACTCTGTCACTCATTTCCTTCCCCATTGTTGCTTCCATCACTGACACATATCTACATATAATATGTTGTAATTTTAAATCATTATATTGTGTGCTCATCAGTTATCTACATAATTATAGGGTTTATTTCAGGTATAAAGTTGCTGCTGTCTTTTACTGTAAAAGCCAAATTACTCAGATATTGTCTGTTTTCTTTTCCTCCCTGCAGTGTCCCTCACACTCGCTCTTTGGAGGCGAGGATCAAAGAGGAGCTAGTGGCTCAGGGTCTACTGGACTCAGAGGAACGACCCGGACCAGGGGGAGACTCTGAGGACGAGGTGCTGGCAGAGCTGCAGAAGAGACAAGCTGAGCTCAAAGCTCTAAGTGCTCACAACAGAGCCCGGAAACAGGAGTTGCTTCGGTGAGGGAGCACAGAAACTGTATTGTAATTTACACTGATGGGCCTTTTTAGGGGGCATACATGTTCAACTGCTCATTAACACAAACTTCAGTCTGCTGCATGTTAGCAGCCACTGCGTTTAGACATGATCTGCATCTGAAATCAGATTGCCACCAAAGTCTAATTGATTGGTCCTTGGCCCTTTTCTGGTCTGTCCTGAAAATGTTATCAAATTCTGTTCACAACGTTAGGAGTTATCCTGTGAACAAACTAACAAACAAATGCCAGCAGAAACATAACCTCCTTGGCGGAGGTAAAGATGAAGTGGTCTTCTTTGGCTCAGTGTAGTATGAAAAGTTTTGGTACGGTGAAATCCGATATTGCTAATGTTTCCACTAATTGTGTCCATACTTAGTAGGCTGCAGTTTGTCTTCCTCCACCCTTTTAGGTTTATAGGCAGACGTTGTTGCCTTATCAGGGGTGAAAAAAGGTAGGGTGGTACAGATCAGTTATTTTGGATTCTTTCTCAACTTTTGATTTTAAAATGCATATAATTGCATACTAAACCAAACTTAAAGATGCACCATAAGTTAGTCAAATCACCCTTCTAGCCATTCTGATGCTCAGTTTCAGCATATCACCCAAATGCAAGGGTTTCTGCCTTGTGATTGGCTGATGTTTGCATTAATGAGTGATCAGTAAGTGTCTAAAGTAAACTGCTTAGGATGCAGTCAGACACTTCATTATGTTGATATTAACGTTGCTGTTGCCTCACAGGTTGGCCAAAGAGGAGATGCGCAAGCAGGAGCTGAGACAGAGAGTCAGGGTGTCCGACAATGAGGTCATGGAGGGATTTCGGCGAATCATGGCGGCCCGGCAGAAGAAACGCACACCAACAAAGAAGGAGAAGGATCAGGCCTGGAAAGCTCTGAAGGAGAGGGAGAGCATCCTCAAGTTGCTCGATGGATAGGAAATAAGTTTTTGTCTAATATGTTTCCAGAAGAAACACTAGAAGAGAGACTCATTAAGTTGGGCTGGGACAGCTGTGGCAGCTGTTACAGGAACAGCTGGATTTGTGTAGATGTTGAAAAGCGTTTAATGCAGCTCTGCATGACTGGAGCAGGGACTTTACTGTCGTAGTTTTTATGTTGTGTACAGCAGTGTGCTCATTAGATCATTAATATTCAGGGTATGTCCGACTCTTCTATTGTGGATTTTTTTGTTAATTTTTATTTTTTATTAACCTGTTTTGTATTTGTTTTACATTGTGATGTAAAAAAGTACATGTGACTTAATAAATCAGTGCCACTACAGAGAAAAGTTTACCTTCTGTATCTGATGCAAATGTGATGGAAATACATCTGTGAAGTGAGAGCCGTGGTCGGCAAATTCAAGATTCAAAGATGTTTTTGTTGACCTCTTTCCTCAGTGCATTGACATATAGTGCTATTTGACTTTATTTTGTTTCATTTAATACCAAGCTCTTAACAATGTAAACATTTTTACTAGTTGCATAAATCATGCCATGGCAGCTGTATGTCTAATACTTACTAATAAGATAAAAATAGGATTCACCACTTCAGACACTCTACATCCTGGTTCACTATTACAGAAACATTAATGATCTGGGAAATTACCAGTGCTGTTAATTCAGAGCAGCTGTGTTATAAACCTTAAATAGGTGGTGGTCTATTGAATTTCTTAAGCACTGTACTTCTGATTAACAGTATGTGCATCCAATAGATCCCTTCAAATATTTAACCTCACATCTAAACAAACATGGAGACCAGTGTCTTACATTTTTAGAAAGTCTGGCTGCCTGTGCTGGCTGACAATTTTTTGTAAATTAAGTATTTCAAAAACGACTCTCAAAGGTTTTCTTTACATTCTGCACAAATGTCCACTTCATACAATTCTCAGCAGTATATTTAAATCAACAAAAGGATGATGACTCTTATTTAGGGATGGGCCACCTTAGCTACCAAACAGCTCACACAGCGTCTGTTTTCACTGCTGGGTAAACAATCATTCAGACTGAGACACCTTTATCTTGTGATTACAGTAAGGAGTGATTTAACACAACAGTACTTTCTTACCCACAGCTCGTTTGAAAATTTACTGTATATTAACTTGGCTAATAGACTTAGTTTGTTTCCCTGCCTAGTTTAAATATAATTTTATAACCAAGCAGTATTGTTTCCTTTTGTCTTGAGGTCACAATGTCAGATGTCTCTGTTGGGGGTCAGTTTCTATGAATAAATTTAAAAAAAATCAGTTTGTGATCTCATATGTTTAAAGGGTGTCTTTAGTCACCACTAGATGGCAGTCATCTCCCTTTGAATGACTTGCAGGACTCTGGCTGCAGGGGCATGTGGTTGAAATTGACCCAACATGGTCAGCATGGTCCTGTCTCCTCTGAGGGAATCCTCCTCTCTGATCTTTATCCCTTCATTAAGAAGACAGTGTGAGCTGTTCCCAGGGGTCATTCAGTTCATATTGTAACAGTCACACTAAGATTGACATAGACGAATCACAATGACATATCTGGATTTAGACACAAATATTAAGCAATGAGCATAAATAGGGCATTTGCATTTTTTATCTATGGTATTTGTCCTGGTCTCCATGGTATTATACACTGCCAAAATACATCAGTTGTAACCATATCGCCTATGTTGGACATTAACCCGTGACTTTATATTTTTTTAAACATTCCTTTTAAAAAAAACAGTGCAAATTGGTAATCTTACATGTTGGTAAGTAGGTTTGATCAACTTAACCAAATCAATACAAAAAACAATTGTAATTAAGACAATGCAGTATTCATTCAGCAGCAGAACATTTTTTTTTGTTTTTTTTTGCTGGTTCGATTCCCGTGTCAGTCAGGGCCTTTCTGTGTGGAGTTTGCATGTTCTCCCTGAGCATGCGTGGGTTCTCTCTGGGCACTAAGGCTTTCTCCAGCAGACCGTAGACATGCTCATTAGGTCAATTGCTCACTCCAATTTGCCCTTGGGTATGGATTTGAGAGTGAATGCTTGTCTGTCTCTCTATGTTTGGTCCTGTGATTGGCTGGTGACCGGCTCAGGGTGTACCCTACCTCAAGTATAATGTCAGCTAAGATTGGCTCCAGCCCCCTGCGACAATGAAAGGGATAGGAGGCGCAGATAATGGATGAATGATGTCCAAAGGCTATATATATGGTGACTGATGAACTCTGTGGCACCGAGAAAGCCTGCAGTCATCCTACTGTTGCTGTTGTTTTATAGATTTGCTGTTTTTGTTCTATTTTTTTTCCTACTTGGTAGTCACCGTGGATCACTTTGGTAAATTTTATTATTTCTGGAAATGTGCTTTATAAATAAATTGGATTGGATTGTACATCAAAATAAAGGGAAATTGACATGAGCCTCCTATTTTACTTTGGCACAGTAAAAATAATAATTAGACCAAGATAAATATATCTCATTATGATGTGTAAAAATCAAACAAGGGGACAAAAAATAAAGAAATAAAAATTTGTGAAGCAGATCTTGTAGGTAGAGTCAAGACACAAGCCTTCTTCTGCTATTCTAGTTCTGTTAAATATGTTTGGTGCACCAGCTAACAGAAAATTATCAGTAGTGGTATTGATAGTTTAAAAATGAGTCAAAGGAGGGTCCCAATGTTGATGAAAATTAATCGCCTCAGTCCCCACTTGCAGCACAGATCACACAGCTCACTCACTAAGAAACTCTAACAGATTAACTTGTTTCCAAATGCAAATATTTTTAGAACAGAGACAGAGCAATTACTGTAGATTGTGTCTCTTTCTCAGTATCTGTTGTTGACATTACTCATGTGAAGAATAATGCAGAGTATCACTGCCTGAAGGTGAATTGACTCAGTTTGCTAAATTACAAGTACCTTTTTTTTCCCCTGACAGACAGAGAGCTGATTGAGGCCCAGTCATCATTTTAAAGCCTCCTCAGTCACATCTGCTGTCCTCCACGCAGATCCACAATACCATCAGCCCACGTGTGAAAGCTTTTAATAACATGCAGCCCAACTGAATGGTCCTTCCAGGTGAATGAGAGTCTGAATAGAAAGCTGTGGCGGCCCCTCGAGGCTGGGCGTATCATTCACACACACACACACCGCTTTTGTTGCATTTGTTGTCATTAGACCTTAACTGAAGGGCAGGTGGGTTTGTTGACTCAATGCTCATACAGGCTCAATAATGCCCGGCTGCTGTTTGCACATCCCACATTGAGCTGTTTTGAAAAAACTAACCAGACTCCTTTTATAAAAACATACAGGTGGTGTGTCCCTGAAGGATCTATGAGGCTCCAGACTCAGCTTCAGCTTCACTCAGGGCCAGTTCTAGTTTTTGGAAGTCCGAATACCAATGTGAGGCCCATTTAGATCAAAATAATTCAAGAGTGTCAAAAGGGCTTTTGAGTTATGTTTTTTTTTTATAAGAGAGCTAGAGAGAGACTATCTACACTGCACAAATTCTATATGGTGGCAATTTTTTAACTGGTGGGATGAAACTGGCAAAGGAAGCTCTCTGCCAGTTTCATCAAAATTTTCATTCATTATCAACTTACTTTATAAGGGTTGCTTTCCAATTCAATGTTGTTTTATAAAGTAAATGTTAATTTTCTTGATGACTTTGCTTTTGTCACAAATGCAATTCCACCTACACTCACCAGATTCTTCATCAGGTTCACCAGTATCGAGATGACCCTAAATTATTATGACATTGTAAGGCACAAACCTCTTCTCACCATTTTTTTATGATTTTCTTTTTTTTTTTTTTTTTTTTTATCACACATTGCTTTTGTCACCTTCCATGTTATTGAGTGGGTTTAAAGACTTTTCACCAAATTAAAGCACAAAAAAATGTAATCATAGCAATACAATATTCATTCACTGATTTGTAGGACTTTATTTTTTTAAATTTCCTAAAAAGTAGCAATTTTGGTGCCTGACAGCAACTATTTGTGGCATAGATTCAACAAGGCGCTGGAAACATTCCTCAGTGATTTTGGTCCGTACTGATATAACAGCATCATTTACCTTCTGCAGATTTGTTGGCTGCGCATCCAGGCATTTGGATTGAGATCTGGTGACTGTGGAGGCCACTGGACTACAGTGACCTTATTTTCATGTTCAAGAAACCATTTTGATAAGATCTGATCTTTGTGACATGATGGGCATGATGGGAAGATAAGTCCACTGTGGTCAATGTGCTCAACATGTGCCAATAAAATATCCCTCACACTGCCACACCACCACCACAGCCTGACACAAAGCAGGACAGATCCATGCTTTTTTATTGTTTAGACCTATTTCTAACCCTACCATCTGAATGCTGTAGCAGAAATCAAGACTAAACAGCCCAGGCAACATTTTTTAATCTTGTATTGTCTAATATTGGTGCACCTGTGTAAAGTGTAGCTTTAGTGTTCTTAGCTGACAGGAGTGGAGTGTGGTCTTCTGCTGCTGTGGCCCATCTGCTTCATAACCTGACATGATGTGTTTAGAAAAAATCTTCGGCATACCTTGGTTATTTGTGCCACTATTGCCTTTCTTTTATCATGAACAACTCAGGACATTCTCCTTGGACCCCTGGCATCAACGAGGCCTTTGCCCCCAAAGAACTGCTGCTCGCTGGATATTTGATCTTTTTTGGACCATTCTCTGCCTGCCTGGCATCAACAAACAAGCCACATTTAAAGTCACTTACATAACCTTTCTTCTCCATTCTGATGCTCAGTTTTAAATTGGTTGTCTTGGTCTCTCCTACATGCATTGAGTTGCTGCCATGTGATTGGCTGATCAGCTGTTTGTGTAAATAAGCAGTTGAATAGGTGAAATTTATAGAGCAGCCAGAGTATGTCCACTGTTTGGAAAGGTGGGTGAAATGGTTAAAGAGGACAGAAAGTTTTCCAACTTCTCTGCATCATTTGAAAAGTGCTTTTTTTTTTTTTTAACAAAAGTACCTGATCCTGTTTAAATTTCACGCAACATTCGGCAGCACTGACTTGCAGCAAATAATAATAAGCAAAATAATTAAAAAAAAAAGATTGATGAAACATGATCCCCCCCAAAAAACTTAGGATTGAAAGCAAACCTCTGACTTTGTCTTAATTTCACAAATACTGTAAGTTGGCACAAGACTACAAAAACAAACAGTACATCTGACACTGTTTAAACAGGACAAATACGCTGATACTGGACAAGTGTATAACACCAGAGAGAAGGGACAACACGAGTTGTCAACCAATATGTGATTTTAGACCGAATGTGAATTATATGCCTTTAAAATATAATGAGTTTTTTTTCATTCTTCATACTTGATGCTCACCTTTAATATATGTTGAGGCCTCTTGATGCTTGAGGTCCAAAGTAATTTCCTCATGGTTAATGTCTCTCCTTGGTCCTCTCTCTCTCTCTCTCTCTCTCTCTCTCGATCCCTCTCTCCATGTGAAATTCAGCTAAGTGGTGAGCTTCTTCACTCCTCTCTGTTATAGCCTGTAAACCTTTGTGGCTGTTTAAAAAGATCGCTCTCATCTGGACGGTTTAGGTAAATAACTGGAAGTTCAGCAGGAACAAAGATATACAGAGGCTGCATGTCTGGAATCTTGTTCAACATCTCATCAGTGTAAAACCATAAAGACAAACTATGTAATTACACGGCATGCATGGTTTTTGATTATCAGATATACGGATATTCCCAAATTATTTTCAGTTAATGCCTCTACTGACACACTTAAACACATCTTTTTTTTATTGGAAAGAACACCAAGTTTGTTATACAGACATGAAACAAGGCAAACAATATTTCCTTCTGCCACAAATGATAAATGAATAGAAATTGTAAAAAAAATTACATGTTTTGCATATTATTTTTAACTGTGATGTGAAATTAAGCTTCATAAGACTTTTTTAGAGCTTCAGACAGCACTGTAACAACCTGCTGTCAGACAATCAGAAAATTAAAAAAAAAATACGCATAAAATGGGATTTTTTCATTTATTTATTTAAAGAAAGCTAAAGAAAATAACTACATAAAAGTCAACCATCTCTTAAATCACAGCTAACTCTGCAAGAATGAACAGGCTTACTCAGAGGGTCTCCTGAGTTTCCTCTCTGCCAGTTGCCCTTTTTCAGTGCAGAAATACATTTCATGATTTTGTTTTCCTTATTATTTTCCCATGAATTAATTCTCTGGTACAGTGGCACACAGCAAGAAGTCCAGACCAGTCCAGGGTGTACACCACCTCTTGCTCAATGTCAGCTGGGCTCCAGCCCCCCGTCACCCCAAAAGGGATCAGTGGTTCAGATAATGGATGGATGGATGATTCTCTGGGCTCTTCTTTGATTTTCTCAAAGTAGAACTGCTGCTTTGCATTGAAAGACATCAGTTGAGGTGTTTCGGGCATCTAGTCGGGATTTCTGTTGGTCACCTTCCTGTGGAGGTTCATGCACAATACATGAGTTGACCTGCTTGGCCTGCTGCCTCCACAACCTGGCCCTGGATAAGTGAAAGAAGATGGATGGAGGACTCTCAGGGGTGTCCAGCCTGCAAACTGCTCTCTAATTTGTGAGGCAGTGTACATGGTATTAGCTAACACTGATGGACAGTCAACATTGCAACCTCAACCATCAGTGTGTATGTGGCTTAAAAAGCACTGTCAGTAGCTAGATGACTAGAAGAGCACTATTCATGCTTAAGTCCATTCATCATCTGAAAACTTATCTGAACATTCTGATGATATTTACAAAAGACTGTAAGAAATTCTATTTCTGCTGATGCTCATAATTTCTTATCTTCTTCGGCTCTTAACTTCAAATACCAATATTATGCTGATGATGCTGTGCATCCCAAGTAAATAGTTCTGTCATGTGAGCAGGCTGTGTATTCACATGAGCAGACACACTCATCCATGCTACTATCACTCCTCATCTCCTTGTTGGGAGTTTCTCTCCATTGGCTCTTTGTTATACCAGTTTGTATGTTTCTTTCTTTCGGGCTCTCTCCTCCTACTCCACCTCCGTCCCTGCGTTCCTGAGCTGGCACTTAGCATGGACTGAGTGAGGCAAACACACACACACACACACACACTCTAGGGCAGAGGGATTCAGCATATCTGTGTAGATCTTTGGTCAGCTCCATGCTTTATTGAAATCATGTGTGTGACAGAGATACAGACAGAGGTTGTGACAGCTGTTGAGGCTGGCTGCTCCTCTGAGAAGACCCTCTGTCCGTCCAGGCCACGCCTCGACCCTGTTCACGCACAGAGAACTATTGTCTTCATCTCTGCTTCCACCATTATGATGTCATGGTTTGTCCTTCCCCAAAGAGCTGCTGTGACTGTTGTGGTAAAACTCGACAGACCTTTTAGCCTCGTTTTTGTGGCACCAACACAAAGTATGACATGCATAAAAACACTCCACCTTTTCGGCCCTCCTGTGCCTCGGCCTGGTTTGAATCTCATTTGTTTCTCATTTGCATGGCAGTTGATGCTCTTCTTGTGCTGCTCCAGAAATTGGCAGCTCATATGCAAATATCCTGCCTCATTCAGCCCCACCTGCCCAGGCTTTGCTCAGATGAGAGGTGAGGATAAAGATTCTTGGATCCCCTTTTAAACCTCACATGTCTCCAGGGCGTTTTGTTTTGTTTAGTATTAGAGGAAAAAAATCCTGTCAGGCAAGTGTGGTCTGTATATTGTTAGAGTATTGTTAGTTTTATTCCAGGGCCCCCAGCAAGGTTGTATCAGCTTTGAATTTATCATCAGTTTTTTCAGCTATTTATTTTTTGACTCTGTTCAGTTTAGTTTTTCGCAGTGTTGATGCTGATTTTGGTCTCCAGATGAATAGTTTGAATTTAGTTGATTCACATTTAAGCTTTAGTTTTTAGTCTCTGTATTTTAAATGAGTCAGAGGAAGCTCTCAAGAGACTTCTTCAAGGATAATCCATTAAATCAGAATCAGAATCAGAATCAGAAATACTTTATTAATCCCAACTGGGAAATTCGGTTGTTTCAATTGCTCTTATACACAGTATAGCAGTCAGAAATATCAGATGAAGACATTAGAATAGATAGTAGCATTAATTTCACTAAAATAAAGTAAAAGATAAACATTAAAATGAGATAAAATAAATACAACTAAAATAAAACAAATGAAAGACCATGAAGAATTAAGTAAGCAGGTTGCAACATGCAGAGCCGTTAAGCAATGTCAACTTCCTTATGAAGGAAAACAAGTAAAATTAACTAAATAGTAAATGCGGCACCAAGTGTGGTGGAGGTATACACAGTATTAACAATTAAGAATATATAATATGAAGTAAATGTAGTTTCAGAAAGGAAAATAAACAATATTGGGAGGACAGCAGATTTGAAATTCATCTCCACAAAGAGTCTGGTTCACTTTTGTTTAGTCTGGTAGACGACTATAACCAGATATGCCAGAGATATTTAAGAAAAAAAAATTCCAATGGAGTTCTATAAAACGTAGATAAAAACAGAATACAATGGTTTGCAAATCTTTTTCTACAGGTACTCAATTGGATACACTACAAAGAAAATATATTTAATGTTCAAACTCATAAAGACATTGTTTAATTACCAACATTCTCTCATTTTGAATTTAATGCCAGCAACATGTTCCAACTAGAAAGCACTTGGAGAGCATAAGCCTCCTCAAAAGTAGCTCACATATTGCTGTTTCATCTATAACCAATAGTTCCATAATAAAGTTAGCATCACAATATGATTCCTTGACTCTGAAAACCCACACCTTGCACTCACTCAGAATCATGTTGTTATCGTAGACAGTCATTGAGCAAAAATGATAATTCATTGATTGCGGTTGTCTGGATCGCCACCAAAATCTAATCATTTTTAAGTTGGGCCATTACTAACATCTCCTGAAAATTTCAGCAAAATAATAATAATTGTGATTTGGCACCTTTGTGAAAACCTGTCATTGACACAACCACATTTGATAATCCTACCATACTCACATGTACCTTCTGTTTTGTTGTTGGTTAAAGTAATCAAACTTAACCTTATAAAATGGTAACAATGGCTGAAATTTTCACCCTTATATTAGCATTTTTTTCATTTTAGCACGATGCCATGCTATGTTCAGTAGGCTCAAAGTACTACTAGTGATATGAACTACAGTCTCACTTTATATAAACCTTTCCCACTGTCATCTAAAAACAGTGGGATTCTGTAACCTGAGCTATTGTCAACACAGTGTTTTGAGGGTGTGAGCAAAAATAAAACTAAAAGTTGACTTAGGATTGGGGGGCTTTAAGGCAAGCACAAGATTAATGCTATTCATTCAAATCCCTACAAGACAAGCTCCTATAATGACTCGTTACTGCTGTGACGGGGAGGTCTCAGCCCATGTTTGCTTAAGGTTTTATGAGTCTTTTTTTAAAGGCTTAAGTCATGCCAAGACCACAAACAGTCCCCATATGAGTGCCAAAGCTGTTTTTTTCACCTCTGCCTCAGAAGCAAAACTCTCCTGAGAACAGGCATGGTGCCATTAGTGTTTGGCTACTTTATTCGAATCACCAGGCAATAAGTGAGATAAGAAAGAGAGTGGTGGGAGGATGAGTGTGCCATGTTGATGTGCTGTTTGTCACTGGCAGTAATTATGGACAGAAGAGGTCAAAGCTCCAGAGAAATATGCTTCCTTTTAGAGATAAGGACAGATAGCAGAGGTATGTAGAGGAGCATATAAGAGGACGACATATTCAAAAACACTATCAACTCAACGTCAGCCAGCGTAGTCTGTCCCCCAGCCCTGGGAGGAGAGCTCAAAAGAGAAAGCTTACATTGTTGAGGCCTACAACGCATCAGCATTCACAGTTGTAAATCTAATAAGTTCAGTGAAGTGTTAAAACAAGGGACTGTGAAAAACCTGGAGCATCATCTGAACATATTTAAAGGTTAAAAATACTATCGGCTGATTATCATTCAACCAACTCCTAAATTCAAGATGCTTAAAATGACCATGACCAGGTAATGAGCATTCAGTATAACAGACAGGTTAGGAGCTAATGCAAACTTTTATGTTGCAGGTAATGCAATTTAATTAAAAGTAAGTTCAAACCAGTAAGCAAATATGGGCATTTAACATGATATACAGTATGCTGTCTCTTCAGATTTTTCCTGTCCATCTTCATTTTAGTTATTGTTCCATCATGACACAGTAAATGTTATCAATATGTCAGATCCTTTGTGAATCTGGTATTTGTAAGCATGTAGACTGCTCAACTTGATGCACAAGATAACTTACGATTATACTGTACTAACACACTGTACAATATGATACAATTTTACTGCTTTATGAAACAACACGTAATGCAATACAAAATAATACAGTTTTATAATACAATGCAATATAATGTGATAACATTAACTGTGACACAATAGTATACAAAAATATTAACAGTATACACTGTAAAGTGGCACAGGGATGACATAAAGTACTTTTGTAGGCCAACCAGGAAGTGAGCATCTTACAGGACTTATTTACTTTAAAGGAAATGCAAACCCCAATTCCAATGAAGTTGGGACGTTGTGTAAAATCTATTTAAAAGCAGAATACAATGATTTGCAAATCCTTTTTGACCTCTATTCCATTGAGTACTTGTTAAGGCAAACTGTTCACTGTTTTAACTGACAAACTCGGTTGCAAAGCTAGGACAGTGGCAACAAAAACTTGGAAAATTGAGGAATGCTAAAAAAAATCCTGTTTGGAACATTCCACAGGTGAACAGGTTATTTGGAAACAGGTGAGAGTCATGATTGGGTATGAAATCCCCAAAAGGCTCAGTCTTTCAAAGTAGAGGATGGGACAAGGTTCGCCACTTTGTAATTAACTACATAAGCAAATAGTCCTACCATTTAAAAAAAAATGTCTCAATGTAAAATTGTAAATTGGGATTTCATCATCTATAGTCCATTATATCATAAAATGATTTAGAGAGTCTAGTGAAATCTCTGCATGTAAATAGCAAGGAAAAAAAAACAACATTTAATGCCTGTGACCTCAATCCCTCAGGCAGCACTGCATTAAATACTAACATCATTCTGTAAAGGATATTACCACATGGGCTCAGGAACACTCACACAGTTCATAGCTAAATCTACAAGGGCAAGTTAAAACTCTGCCATTCGAAGCGAAAACCCAAATATCAACAACCCCCGGAAATGGTGACTCTCTGGGCCCAAGCTAATCAGAGATGCAAAGTGGCAAAGTGTGCTGTGGTCTGACGAGTCGATATTTCAAATTGTTTTTGGAAATCATAGACATTGTGCCCTATGGGTTAAAAAGGAGAAGGACCAGGGCAAAGTTCTAAAGACAGCATCTGTGATGATATCGGGGTGTTTTGGGGCCCATGGCATGGGTAACTTGCATATCTGTAAAGTCACCATTGATGCTGAAAGGTACATACAGGCTCTTTTGGTACTTTTCTGACTGCATTGTGCCAGGTGTAAAGTTTGGTGGAGGTCCATAAAGATACGGATGAGTAAGTTTGGTGTGAAAAAACTTGACTGGCCAGCACAGAGTCCTGACCTCAACCTGATAGAACGCCTTTGGAATGAATTAGAGCGGATTGCGGATATTGTCTCTTTTGGAAATTAGCCATGGAAAAAACAATCTGAAAAAAAATAAAACAAACAATAATCCACATGCAAACAAACAAGTCCAACAAAATAAACCAGCCAGCTAACTGTACACTGTGCATTACAAATGATGCTCAAGTTTTGCATTCAATAATAAATAACTGAAAAAGATATCTCCATCACTATCATTTAAGCCCCCCAGCCATGTCATTATGGTTTATTAAGGGCTAACTGAAGCAATGTATATACAAAGATATGTCTAGTGGTTTTGGGTTACCAGGGGTGTCTGTTCTACTTTAAGTATGGCTACGTGCTTAACTATGCACTGTTCTGGAGCTATGAGCAGAGAGAGGACATTGCTAAAACTGTAGATATTTGTCGCTGAGGATAGAAGGAGACACAATGAGAAATACATCTCTTACCACCCACCACTTCTCTGTCATCCCCCCTCTATCCTCTCCCCATCTCTGTGTCGTTTCCTCTGCTCTGTTATTATCATCCAGATCATTATCAGGCTCACTCTCCCCTCACTGCGATGGAGAGGAGGGCCTGCCGCCCACATGGCTTCTTTGGTGAGAGATTTTTAACAGAGGCAGCCCAGGAGCAAAGGGGGTGGGGGAGAAAAGCGAAGACAAGAGGCCCAATAAAGTCCATCTAAATATAGAGACACAGAGGCCTTTTCCCCTTGTCCTTATAAAGAGCTGCTGGTGAATCCAGGACTATCCTCCTCCGTGCACAGAGAGCTGATCTCTCCCTCTAGGATCAGGAACCGAACTGTTGGTGCGTGGAGACACACAAATACAGCACTTTATGAGACAGAGAGGAAAGGCAGCTTACAGAGTTTTTTTTCTTTGCATGAGAGGAGAAATCATGTTTGGAGGAACATACTAAATTAGGAGAGGTTTGAGGAGACTTAGCAAAGAAATGATGAAGACAAGAACAATGGGGGGTGGGGGGTTGGGGGTTGGACAGAAGGCCCAAAATATCTTAACAGATGATATTTAACCCCTTGGTCCTTTTTGGAGCAGTGTGCATTTTTTTTTAGGTGATTTTTCCATTGAAAACCAGAAAATGGGGCCCTGTGTAAACAAAATAATCACACTGAGGGCATTAGGGTAAAACATGGCCCATTTGATCCCATTACAACAGTGATTTCTAATCAAATGGCTTCTACTGTGTGAAAACAAGTAATTCCTGATACTATTAATTTTCAGCCAGGCTTCAAACTTATGTTTTTTTTCTTTTTCCAGTAGATGGCGCCTTTCTCTCATTTTAACCCCAGTGAAAAAGCATGCTGTTCTCAAATGACTAATGGAGTAAAGATCTTCCTCACACTTTGTATACAAAAAATAGTCATTCCTTCATACATTATATTGCCAAAAGTATTCACTCACCAACCAAATCATTGAACTCAAGTGTTCAATTCACTTCCATGGTCACAGGTGCATAAAATCAAGCACCTACAAACATTTTTGAAAGAATGGGTCGCTCTCAGGAGCTGAGTGAAATCAAGTGTGGTACCAGGATAGGAGGCCACCTGTGCAACAAGTCCAGTCGTCAAATTTCCTCACTATTAAATATTCCACAGTCAACTGTTAGTGGCATTATAACAAAGTGGAAGAGACTGGGAACCACAGCAACTCAGCCATGAAGTGGTAAGCCACATAAAATCACAGAGCTGGGTCAGCAGATGTTGAGGTGCGTAGTGCACAGAGGTTGCCAACATTCTGCAGTCAGTAGCTACAGACCTCCAAACTTCATGAGGCCTTCAGATGAGCTCAAGAACAGTGCATAGAGAGCTTCAAGGACTGGGTTTCCATTGCCAAGCAGCTGCATCCAAGCCTTACATCACCAAGTGCAATGCAAAGTGTCGGATGCAGTGGTGTGAAGAATGCCGCCACTGGACTCTAGAGCAGTGGAGACGTGTTCTCTGGAGTGACTGATCACACTTCTCTGTCTGGCAATCCCATGGACGAGTCTGGGTTTGGCAGTACTTTGGTACTTTTCTGACTGCATTGTGCCAAGTGTAAAGTTTGGTGGAGGTCCATAAAGACATGGATAAGCAAGTCTGGTTTGAAAAAACTTGAGTAGCCTGCACAGTTTCCTGACCTCAACCTGATAGAACACCTTTGGGCCAGGCCTTCTTGTCCAACATCGGTGTCTGACCTCAGAAATGTGCTTCAGGAAGTATGGTCAAAAATTCCCATGAACACTCCTAAAACTTGTGAAAAGCCTTCCTTGCACAGGGTGGGCCAACATCATATTAAACCCTATGGATTTAGAAAGGGATGTCAATCAAGTTCACGTGTGGGAAGACAGACAAGTGAAGACTTTTGACAATATTGTGTGTATCTTTCAGGGGCATGATGTACAAAAACGAGAGCGTAAGGGGCTAAATTTCTGGAAAAATGTTTTATTTCGTTCATAAATGTGACTGAAGTTGGTTAAAATACCTGATGTAATGAAAGCAAAGTTGATCATCTGCGTCCTAAGCTGATTGTTAAAAACAGAGCTATAGCCTGAAAAGTTTCTCAGTTCTTGAGGGTCAAACTGGACCAGCAACAAAAAGATGACCTCCTGCAGGACTTTCCAGCTCATGACAAATTTATGAATAGAGCAGCTGCATCACTGAAGTAAGTGACTTATGTGATTTTATTCATACACACTGCTGCTGTCTATCTGAGCTGCTCACATTAGTGACAGTTTCCTGTTACTGTGGTTGGTCTGTGAAAAGGTTGTTCTCCATGATTGAGTAAAATCAGTCGTTTTACAGGTCAGGGTTCTCCACATGCACACAGGAGGCACAGATATGATGTGTGTTACGCTCTGTGTGAAGCGAACAGGAGGTCATTTTCACAGCTGTCGCCATGATCCAGCGCTGACAGCACAAGTTCAGAAGTCAAACGGAAAAAGGTTGAGTGTGTGTTTTTAAAATCCTGGTTTACACCTGTTGCTTATCAACCCCTGTGGTGTGTGTATGTGTTTGTGACCACATGCATACACACTGAATCATTTGTGGACACAAACCTGAACAAGCACACAGGTTTAATGATAGAACTCATGGTTTACACTGATCTGAAGGAGAGAACAGAAAACCTGACTCATAACACATAGATACAAAGTCACACTAGGGCTGGAAAATAAGTCAGAAAGCTATCTATCTATCTATCTATCTATCTATCTATCTATCTATCTATCTATCTATCTATCCATAGATAGATACAAGTCACAAAAAATACAACAAATAAAAAAACACAAAAATCTTATTCATAGACACAACAAGAAATCAAAAACAAACAAAAAAATCACAATCATCACAACATACAGTATCAGCAAAACACAGCAACAACACAAAAATCACAATCACCAATAATCCCCCCCCCAAAAAAACTATAAAAAACAACAATTACGAAAACACTCCATTAATTACATAAAATTGAACCAACATGTCAGAACTGATTAAACATAAAAAAACCATTTAAAATCAAGAAAACACACAGATAAGAGCTCAACAACAACAACAAAACAACAGATTAAATAATAAAACCACAAATCAGGAGAACAATTGCATAACACTAAACACAACATAAAATCAAGTAAACACAACAAAAATTAAGAAAAAAGAAAATCATATATACAAAGCAAACAAGAAATCAAAAACAACTCATAAAATCCCAACAGCATCACAGCTAAACACACCAACAATACAAATCAAACATAGAAAAACAACAAAACTTAAAAAAAAAAGAAAAAAAAGAAAAAAAGGCACCAACAAGTGAGAACTGATGAAAGATAAAAAACTTTTATAATCAAGAAAACACACAAATAGGAACACAACAATAAAAAACAAACAGATAAGAAAATCAACAAAGCAAGAGTACATTTGCAAATCACTAAACACAATGACAAATTAAAGAAACACAACAACAAAAGAAAGAAGCAGAACAAAAGTATTGATTAAATGGTTAAAACACAATTACAAATCAGCAAACACAAAATCAAATTTACAAACATAACAACAAATTAAAAATATCAACAAAATGACAATCACAACAGCATATTGACAAAACACACCAACAATTTAAAAACAAACAAAACTCAAAAAACACCTCAAAAAGAAAAACAAACATAATGACAAATTAAAATTACACAAATTTAACCACCCCCCAAACAACAAGTCAGAACACACAAAGAAATGCAGCATCTTATCAAAATCTACACCTGATTAAAAATGCAACAAATAAGAATTGAGAAAACACAAATAGAAATGCCTATAAAAAGAATCACAAAAACAATGAGCAAGAAAAAAAATGCAATGTCAACAGCGAAAAAATGCAGAAACAGAAAAATAGTTTTCATTAAATTTAGCAAACACAATGGCTGGTAAAATGTAACAACAAATTTAAACAAAACAACAAAATAAATACAACCGGACATTTAAAATGCAAACAAAAACAACAAAACACGCAATAAATTAAAAATAAAGACATAGATAATCAAAAAAAATATTTGCCAGACTTTCTTTTAGCTGTTGTTGCGTTTATTTATTTATTTTTTTTTTTGTTGTTCTTGTGTTTGTCATGGTTGCTTTGTATCATTTAACGTTGTTGTGTGTATTTATATGTCATCTTACTCTATTATTATTTGTTATTATCATTATTTGTCAACTGATGCATGTGTTACTTTCTTATTTGTTGTTGTGTTTTCTGTCATGTTTCTTATTTTCCATTGTGTTTTTTAACATTGTGTTGTATCAGTTTGTGAGTATGTTATTTATCTTTTTCTGAACCTGTTCCAATTTTTAGGCAGGTGCTTGTGGTTGTACTTTTGTGTTTTCATTTGTGTTTTGCACTTTGAGGCCACCTTATCATTTCCTAAAAACTCAATGTATTTCCCAGCTCTACCTCACACAGTGAGCATCAGCACTTGTTACATAAGCGCAACACACACAGACAGCTCCATCGCACAGTCTGACAGAGTCAACGTCAAACTGCGCATGAGAGAGAAAATGGGAGATAATTTGTGCATGGCTACGGTTGTTCTGTGTAAAGCTGAGGTGGATTGATCAGCCAGTGTGTGCGTTTGTGTTTGCCTGTGTCAGTTTGTGGTCATGAAAGCCCCGCTGAGAGAGGAAGCTCAGCTGTCAGGCGTGGGCCTCTCTCTCTCTCTCTCATTCTTTCTTTGCTGATCCTGCTGCAGCAAACCTTACTCGCCCTCCCTCTGTCATTTTTACCCCCTGTAACTCTTTTCTGCCCCCCAACAGCAGCTGGCTGCGTTTGAGGTCGAGGTGGAGGAGCTCGTTTGTACAAGCATGTTGGCCAGAGATAAGAAAATGTGGCCCAGGACCAGAAAACCTCCCACAAGCATATACAACACATACACAAATATATAAACACACAAACACACAGTCAAGAAATGTCTAGAATAATGAGGTCAAAGGTCAAGGTATTTATTGTCTGGTATGTGGCATCGATATTCTAAACTTTGACCTCCCCTCACCTTTGGTTTTAACACTTCTAAACCATCGTCCCCCTCTTGCCTCCTTGCCATGTACATAGTGCTCTATCTCAGTGGTCATCAACTGGTGGGTGGAGACCCAAAAGTGGGTCATTTAGTTTGTTGATTTACCTCAGAACTCGAACATGGGACTTATGCCACATCCCAGTTAAGCACATTCCAGTTACAAGCTGGTAAACTCTGGGTACCTGAATATTGTCCGACTTCTGAGTAGGAAATTACAATTAAACGGGGGCGTTCCCGTTGATCTATCTAATTTACTAACTCTGAGAGTCCAACTTCAGGGACCAGCTAGACCAGCAAATTGGGCTGGTTTCAGAAGAACACTAATGTAGGCCTAAAAGTAGAAACAAATGTGGCAACAAATCTATAATATGCATAAACCATATGTCTCTTCTGACAATTAAAATACATCTATAGACAAGACAAGACAAAGGGTCTGCAGCATTAGGACTTCTCCCCTCCCCTGTTTACAGTGACAGTAGCTGCCCGGAATGGCTTTCACATTGACTTAAACTCGCCTTGGTCCCACCAGCCCAACAGTACATTTTTTGTGTATTCTCAAAAAAGAATCCAGCGTGAGCAGGTGGGACAGAAAAAAGCATTTAGATCAGGAGACCATGATGAGATGAAGTGCCTGGGGTGGAGTAGGGTTTCCAAGATCAAACAGCAATGAAAGGTTGATCATGGGAGATGTTGAACTACAACAGCAGCAGGATGATTACTCAAACAAGGTTGTGGCAGATTCTGGTTAGTTCATTGCTTAAGTGCTCCTAATCACCTGATTACCAATGCAGGAGCCCGGGAGAGTGAGAGAAATGAATGAAAGGTGACTTAGATGATGAATTATACAGTTTTTCGGCTTGAACCTTTGCAATATGCATCATTAATATCCTTCAGCTAGTGTGTGACCATTTGTGTACAATTGGTGCAATAGTGTGACTATAGCACTGATGTGAAGGCAAATAAATTCTCATTATAGTATTTTTATTGTAAAGTCCATTCCTCTGTGTCATGTCATTTTAAGCTATGTCCTTACTCCTGAGACCCTCTTACATGGATGGTCCCTAAAAACCAACCCAGAAGGACTTTGGGGGCAGTTTGTCTGATAATGCTCATCAGAGCCTTTGTGAAAACAGCTCTGGATACACAAAACCTCACTGCCTGCCTTAGATTGCAACCTGTCCCAGCTGTTTTTGTGTCTGTCTCCCTCTCTAGCTAATTACACCCTCTTCACCCCATTAACTTTGATAAACTCTGCCAAAAGTAGCAGAGCTGCATGGGGCTATCTAATGGGGGTGTGAGACTGACATTTAGGGCCATCAGAGCGGCTGATAGGATAAAGACCTGCTGGTAGATAAGCAGTTGTTTAAGCCAAACCTTCAAAACTCACACTGATCCAGAAATATTCAGTCAGTATAAGAAAAATCTACCAGTTTTGACTGTCGTGTTTGTGATGACTTTTCCAGATTTGTTTTAAAATATCAAACCCCTGCCCTACAAAATAAGGTGTTATTTGTCATGTTCTTAATCAGGAGTGGGCAAATGGCGGCCCTTCTTCCCTTTTACTGCAGCCCACCTGTCTGTTTATAGTTTAAAAATGTAAACAAATGAAGATAACCTAACAAAATCTGCCATTACGGCATTAAAAATAGCAATATTTACCAGATACAGAGCCATAATATGCTGTGATGGTTCTGTGAAAGTCCCTTCTTTGCATATTTCAAAATAGAAATAAAGATTTAAGTAAATGGAATCTGATAACAAGTAAATGCTCTGTTATTTGCATTAAGACGTAACTAAAACTGGCCGGAATTCTGTGTTAAGATCATTAGCTCAACTACTGCTACTTGCATTTGTGTTCAAATCTCTCTAAATGTTGAAGAAGTGACCTTTTACAACAGCTATATATATTTTTCCCACTCTGGACGCCTTTAAATTGCAGAAAGTTGGCCCTCTGTCGATGAAGGTGATTTCAATGTGGCCCTCTTGGTAACCAAAGTCACATATTCCTGGTCTTAGAAATATGAACAGTTTACAGAAGTTTCTTTTCTTAACAAAAACTTTAAACATTAATGAACGTATTTTAAAATTAAATTAAGCCAGGATCAGTTTTACCCTAACTAAACATAGAAAAAGGTGTAAACTTTTGAAGCAGCTGAAGGGACAAGGCAATGAATGGCATTGTGCTTTGATGTCGGTCTGTCTGTCAGTCCATTTTATACTTGTCAGTCTTTCTAGGCCATTATGAATGCAAAATCTCAAGAAGGGTTTGAGGAATATTTTTCAAACTTTGAAAAATATCTAATATGGCTCCAGGGTGAATTGATCCCATTTTTAAGACAACAGGTCAAAAGGTCATGTCCTCATGTTCGTT
This sequence comes from Cetoscarus ocellatus, assembly GCA_037902135.1. Taxonomy (NCBI): domain Eukaryota; kingdom Metazoa; phylum Chordata; class Actinopteri; order Labriformes; family Labridae; genus Cetoscarus; species Cetoscarus ocellatus. The sequence goes on from JBAMNC010000573.1 coordinate 1,987,226, forward strand.
TTTCCTTTTTTTAAATCAATGTGTCAAGAACACTTGAAAAAATTTTGTCAAAAAAATTGCATGTGGATGAATTGTTTAGATATTAGAGGTCACTGGAAAAAGGTCAAGGCCCCACCTTTGCCGGGGACAGAATATTCCAGGACAGCTTTGAGGGATTTCCTTCAAACTCTTCTAATTCTGCACATATTTCCACTTTGACCCATAGACGAACTGCCACGATTATGGGGGTTGGAAATCAAAGGTTCAGGTCTTATGTCCTGTGTCCATCCTTTGATTTTGAACACAATAAGCCCAAAGTTCTTTGAGAGATTTTCCTTCAGCTTTGCACAAATGTCCACTCTGACTCAAGGATCAACTGCTTACATTCTGGAGGTCCAAAGTCATGGCCAAAGGCCGATGTCCCCCATGTTCATCCACTGCAATTATGCAATACCTCAAAAAAAGCTTCAAGAAATTCTCTTCAACTTTGAGCTCCTGACTGCTCAGAATACAGAATAAACTGATGCAATCTGGAGGTCAAAGTTTTAAGTCCAAGGTTGTTGGGCCCATGTTAATATCATTGTATCAATTTTTTTGAGGATTATTAACAAAATTCTCACAGATGTCTACTTTAACCCAAGGATGAGCTCTTTGACTTTTGAAGGTCACAAGTGAAAGGTCACTTTAAGTTTTTTTTCCTTTTTCAAACTATGCACAAATGTCCACTCTTACCCCAGGATGAACTAATGATATTTTGAAGGTCATACATCAAAGGTCAAGACCACTGTATATCATGGTCATTGTTTGATTGTGGATGCATTATCTCAAAGAGAATATTAGGTATTCAGTTTTAACCTTCCACAGATGTTTACTCTAATTCAAGGATGAACTAATTACAGGTCATGGGTCAAATTCAGTGTGATCTTGTCACAAAACATGCACCTTTACCAATTTCTGCTGATTATTTTACTACATTTACCACATCACAGCACTTCACTCCTGCTGTACACTTTTTGACAATTTATATGGAATAAGAAATGACACCAGTAGTCATGTGAATACAATCAGGGCTTTTGCACTTGTAGTCTTATTTGATCTAGAATTATCGGCATGCCATGAAGACAAATATTAGCCAACATCAACTCGCTGAATTTGAGATTACACTTGTCTCAGGCTCTAACACTCGAACTGTGTTTTTTTTACACTTTGCTTTAGGCCATAATCTGTGCTGTAGTGACTGATGTCCAGTAAAGATAAGCTGGAGATCAAGAGTAAAATCATAAATCATAGATCTGTTTATAAACAGTCTGACTGTCAGACTTGGCCATACTTCTTCTGCCACCACAAACAGATATTTCTTTGGGACAAACTGACATTTTTTTTTCCCTCAAGGAAGGTATGTTGTTTCAGGACTGTGTTATGTGTCCAGTCTTTCTGGCTCATCCACATGAATTCTTCAGTGTGGATTTGAATGATGAAGTTGCTCAGCTTGTTAGCAAACATAAACCTCTGCCAAGTTTTGAGTCTCTGTTAAACAAAGAAGATGCTGTTGAAGGCTGCTCTGCCCTTCAACAATCACCTCATCCTGCCCCTATTGTATATGGGAAACTTTTAAACTTGTTATCAACGTGAACCATTCCTGCTGCTAAAGTTTCTTTCCTTGTCTGTAACAGCACCATAGACTGGGTTCATGTTTTATCTCTGCCACACACATCCTAATATAAATAAGTCATTCATTGGTGCGACTGTCAGTTTGTTGGACATTACTCTCTCTCTCTTCTCTCTCCCTTCCTTTGCAGCTTGAAACAAAACACAGAAATCACTTAAAAGAAAAAATGATGGACAACATAGAGGAAACAGTGACAGTTTAAATTGCCTATGTTAGACTTTTTTTTAGTTTTATTTGCCCTTTACATGTCTCCTCCACCTGATACTGTAATTCTAGGCATAGAAGTACATCTCGTTCCCCATACACCTGAATATACCTGTCAGTGTAATGTCCTACCATTGTTTCATCAACACTCTAAGTTTGCTGGCCTAACCTGGTGAGTCAATTGACCGATTATGGGTGGAGTCTTAATTCATTATGATGAAATTATTATCTTCATTTTGTTACTTCAACATTGAAGATAATAAAAAAAAATTCCTACACTCAATGGTAAGAGAAAACATTTCAATAATGACAATATTTGATGTTAAAGAAAAGTTCAGTGGAAAAAATAACAGCCTTTTGTGAACGTGAATAACCAATGTTAGATGATATCACTAAGATTGTGTACCAGTAACATTTAAGTATTTCAATGAATACATAAAGGTTTTGAGCTTTCTTCATATACAACACCATACCGTCTTTTTTCTTTCAGAAAATTTCTCTTTCAGATTTCAAGAATAATCCAATTAATAACTTTTGGTTTAAAGTTAGTCAAAGTTGAGTTGTTTTCAGTCATTTTAAAATGGGAGAGGGGCTGGCATCAACAGATTTTGTCTAACCTTGAAACAGTTACTAGGGAGGGTAGGGCTTGATAAAGGATCACTTCCTGTAAATGGTGGGGCTTGACAAAGGGTCAGTTGCAGACCAAAGACTGTAGAATAAATGCAAAGTCTTTGAAAACATGGTGCTTAGCAGAGCTGAATCTACCAATCACCACAGAGAATGTCAGCCAATCAGAGTAGACTGGGCATATGTGGGAAAAGGGGCCTTAAAGTGGCAGGAGCTTTAACAGAACATCTCAGACAGATTAAGAATACAGCTGGTTCGAGGTACTGAATATGTGAAAGATTTTTGAACATGAGTGACTGTGAACATATTCTTTCAGTCATTGAAAGTCAAGTCAAGGTAATATATGATCCTGTGTAAAGACAAATATTAGCTATTGCAAAAACAAAAAGTTTTCATCCCTCAAACTCATTGCAAATTCTATCAAACTACATTGGTAAGAATTTCTGTTCCACTGGCTTGCTGGCTTTAACTCTTCTAAACTCTTAGCTCATGAAAAAAATGCATGGTTTAGTATGTTTGGGAGGACACACATGAAGGTAAGCCATTCAGCAGCTTTGTTGGGGAACTTTTTTACAGGCCTGTGGCAGCCACACTACAGTACTATAACATAGGCTGTACAAAGCGTGGATTGGAGCCTGGAATGCATCAAACTTTTACTCCAGCTAAAACCTATGACTGATCACAAAACAATATTTACTGCTTAATGTGTTCAGATGATGTGCTGTTTTGAAGCTTTTCTGCACATTACTCTCAAGCCTCTGACTGTCTGTCTCTGCCTCTCGTCAAAACACAACCCTCTCTGGAGCAGACCGTGTTATCTGAATGGGTTATTGGAATGAGAGTACCCACGGGAAAGAGCATGTGATGGGTGTCTGGGGTCTGCTGGAGTCTGGGTAAATATAGCCTGTATCTGAGGCCTATCTGATGCTACAATACCAACACTCTCTGGACACAGATAGAGCCACGTGGGCCTGGAAGCTGACACAGGACAGTGACAGGGTCAGCAAGGTGTGAGAAGATTGGTTTGGGCTAAATGTAGCACATTATTTCTACCCTAATCTTACTAAATAGATTCTATAGAATTAACTTGTACACAAGGGATTTGGTTTTCAGCGTGTGAGGTGTTCTGGTTTGTGTTTGTTGATTATTTGTAGGCTGAGCTATATTGACCAGTTATATATCAGCAGGAGTATCTTTGTCTGTGATAATGACATGCCATCTCCATCAACTGAATTCTTACATTTTTTTTTTTTTTTTTTACAGATATTCACATAGATGTTCTGCTTACAGTACATCATTAAATAAGTAATAAAGCTGGCCTTGCCTGACACTGTGGGGAAAAAGACATTCAGCATGACTAACTGAAATACAACAGACAGATTAGAGCTGACCTTAGCTGAAAAATAAAACATTTTTTTCTCTTTTTAAGGACAGACATGATAGAGCATGACCTGCTTTTTGCAAATCTGCATCCTGATGGTGATATTTCAACAAACTTTATTTGCCTTGATTGTTTCTAAATCACTAATTATATTAATCTGACACACCAGATGGATGATTTAATAGATTTCACAAGTCCATCTGGGAAGGAGCTCATAGAAAGTGTTTGGGAATGAGCAGCACCTTTCAAAAACGTGTGATTGGACAATCGTGTTGTCAATCACAGTCATTATGGGCAATACTGCCATGGTGGACAGAACAGAACAGAGCCACTTTGCAAAACTAACTCTCAGCAAACACGCCGAAAGTGGAGCAAAAAAATATCCTTTCAATAGAGGAGTGCTCTCAGTGTTGTAATTTGTTTTCATTTAATAAAGAAATGTTGTCCAGATCTGATAAAACTCCAAGACAGATCTGCCTGATCACAGACATTAGATCAGACTACTCCACCTGCACTGCAAGGTTAAAAATGTATATTTGGGCAACTACTGCTGGGGTGAGCATGAATAAAACTGCTATCAAAGACATAAAGAAGCATGTAAGAGTGGTAAAGTAGACTACCTGCTTTATAAGATAACCTTGTAAAATTAAATTTAGACTAAAAAGATGATGGTGTGTTACTCTATCATGTTGGAGACAGAAATTATGGGATTTATGCTGAAGAAATCACACCACACGAAACTGAAAAGCAGTCTTTGTGGCCAGTCAAAAGAGATGCATCTCCAGAAAAGTGTTGCTAGCAAAGACAATTTTTCTGCCACTGGGTGACCAGCATCTTTTGAGTGTGCATCAAAGTTGAAAAATTATGTAGAGTCGCAGTGCTGGTTTATGTCTCAATTAAACAGAGCAGACATAAATAAAAATAACAAGTAAAGAGACAGATATGGGATATTATTCATGCCCTTGGGAAGCCAGCTGTAGTTAGTCTTGGCAATATCATGAATCATTTGATGGAGAGTAAAAGGCAGAGTTAGTTTCAATCAGGGTGCAAGTGTGAGCATGGCAAGGCAGAAAGCAGAACATTTGTTCAACCAGTTTTCTGCTGATTTTATTGTGCTGCATGTATGTGGATGCAGATCCTCTCCACATGTGCTCTCTGAAGGGTTTTTGGTGCAGCTGAGCCTTGAGCGACACGTCTCTGTGTGATCGCTTAATCTTAACCTTAGGCTTCAGGCTTGCAGATCCAAACCATGTCTGTCCATAGAAATAAAGTATAAAGTTTAATGAAACTAAAGAATATTAAACAGCCTGAGTGATGTCAGCTGTATAGCTACTCAGGCTTTTAAAGCCATTTTGTGGTGGCTACCATATTAGTAAAGCTGTCTCAAATGAACTGTAGACCAACCTAGTCATGGTCAAAGAAGTAAGATAGAGATTGGTGTTGGACTTTAGGTCGTGACATACAACAAAGCTGCATGGGCCTGGAGCCTGATTAGCCACTACCCTGATTATGCATAAATAAAATCCTTGATAAAATAAAAATGTCAAGTTATTGATGTTTTTTCAACAGGTTTCAAACATGATTACACTGAACCTGACATGTTAACATAGTGTGTCCTTTTCACATGCCACCCTAAAATATCAAGGTAACCGACACCCCAAAAATTTCCTGACTTGCTTGTTGACACTAAACTCTCACAGCAGAAAGTTTTCATGCAGTTTGCCTGTGAGGCAATGGAGAGGTGAGAGAGGAGAAAACATGGGGGTTGGGTGGAAAATTTCAGGGCAAAGCCTTGTATGCACTATTGAGCCCATATCCTTTATTTAGGTTATTGTAGTTGATTTTGATGACTGCCAGAGTATGTTCAGAAAACCCTCTATTTGCCACAAACTGAGTACTCCTGATCCAGCTGTGTTCTCACTCTGTCTGAGATGCACTGTTGGAGCTCGTGCCACTTTTGCCCCCCCTTTCCCACGTGAGCACACTCTGTGATTGGTTGACCACTCTACTTTGTGGTTATTGATCAGTTAAGCAGCACTGCTTGGCACCATGTTGTCAATGACTTTGCATTCATTATGCAGTCTGTGCCCTGCATTGGACTTGCCAACCCGAGCCAATGGGCTAAAACTGCTGATAAAACAATGCTAGAGCAGCACAGTGGGGGGGCATGGGAACTTGCTGTTTCAGGCAGCAACCAGCGCAGTAAACAGGAGGAGAGGGAGAAGGCTGGATGCCACAGACGTTCTGTCTTGTACAAAGCACTCAATTACACAGAGGCGACTTGTAAAATACTAAAGGGCATATCAAACTAAAAAAATACAATATGGGTTCTAGTTTTTGGGCATTTTCTTATACCAATTGCTGGTTCTGCTGGGATGCCATCATTTAGACTGATTTGGTCATGTAGACTTAATACATTCTAACAGGCATTAAACACCGCCACATCCACTGATGTTATATATGCAGCAGCCTGCCAGCCTGTCCACCAAGACATTCTCCAGCAAACAGAAAACCTCCTCAGGGGACCAATGGCCATCACACCCATTAAGAGGTCCATTTCCCTTATTATCTTCTGCTTTTTCCTCACTCTCACTCTTTTACATCATTGTGGCTTGCCTTCTCAGTCATTGATAAGACTGAAAGAAAGACAAAAATTGAAAATGTCATAAGCATGAAAAACAACAATGAAAGAGACACAGTCCAAAATGTTGTGACTCTTCTGCCTTCCAGTTTTTCTATCAGTCTTTACATAAGAAGGTCATTGTCCTCTTCATGTCTCTCCCGCTGTTAAGGCACACTCAAGGCTTGGTGAGCAACACTGCAACCTGCAGGAGAATAATGATTCAGAAATGATGTAAAGGCTGTGAATTCTGATTGCAGGTTGTTGCTGGATTCACAGTGTTAATGAATGCTGCGCACACACACAGTCAGCGTGGTATCTGAATGCCTGAATGTTTATCTGAATTAATGTGTTGTAGAAACTAGCTCAAAGTCTGGACGGAAAACTTAATGTCTAAATGAACACATGCAGCTGAACAAACTAAATCCAGAAAACATTTTTCTTCCTGATTTTTGTTCATGTGTAAAAGGGATACACAAACATTTTTTTTTTCCTGTCTTGCCTCACTCCCGAGTCCATGACAGTAGATAGACACCATTCCTTTGAGTTAGCGGTGCGAGTTCGCACACTGCTAATTGGTTTAGCTCAAACACTGGGAGTCAATGGGTATAACTAGCCTGCCTCTGCCTACAGTCATCAGATGAACTCTTCAGCAACTCTAAATAATCCTGTGTGCGTTTTGTTATGTTATTTATTTTTAGACAAAGATTATCACTTTATGTACCAAACTAAACAGCAGGGCACATGCTCAAACCAACTGGGATGTGCTTGTGAGTAGGTCAACAAAACAAAAAATGCACCCTGCAGTTTAGTTTTGTATGTATTCATTTCGAAAATTGCATAAAGTGCTCATCTTAGTTACTGCACGCACAGTCAAAAGAATGGTGTCTGCTTGTTGAGGACTCAGGAGAGAGGAGAGACATGGAAACAAAAAATGTTGGCATTTCCCTTTAATGTGGTTTATTTCATATGGTTCTTTTGCAGCCGGCCTTGAGTGGACACTTAAAGAACTACAGGTCATGCACTGTCAACATTGCTTCAGTTCTCAGACAGGAGGTTGGTGCTTGGTCATGAGTTTATGTTCAGCTCTGATCCTACAACATTACAAAAGAGGGAGCTGATACATTAAATATAATATCATTCTCTGTCAGGTATTAACAAACATAATTATGTCAAAGAGAATCTGATAATGACGAATTGTCCAATGTTATCTCTAGGTTGAAGAGTGAGACAGACAACTTTAAATTTCTAAATTAAAGGACTAAAAGTAGTCATGAGGCTAAGTAAGGACATCTTAGGGAAATGATTCTGAGGCCCTGAAAACAAGACGTGTCTTTGCTCGGATGTGATTAGAGTTGAGCTGAGGTCTGATAAGGTGGGCCTGTTTTTATGACAGTTCTGAGGAATCCCTTGACGTCACGATTTGCACTACAGAGCGAGAAGCGTGCGGAGAGTGAGATTTGACTGAACTCACTTTGTATGTGCATGTGAAAAAGAGAGACCGAGAGAGAGAGAGAGAGAGAGAGAGAGAGAGGGGCCTAATGGTGACTCAGCATAACAAGGTCTGCTGGGCCTGTGTGACCTCGTTCATCAAGCTGACACCCAGCTCTGTTTTTGCTCCTCTCTGCTGTGACTCACAAGAAGAAGACAGAGAAAAGGAGGAAAAGATATGACAAAGAGGAGCCAGACAAGGAGAGAAAAGAGAAACCGAGAGATGTGTGGGTAGAAGCAGAGCCATGAACCCTGGAATGGCTGCAGAAGAATGGATATTGGGAGAAAGAACATGAGGAAAGAGGTTGAGTGAATGAATGTGTAATCACAAACAGAGAGGAGAGGTGAGATGGTGAAGTATAAACACTGACAGAGTGACGAGAGGAGAGGGGGACCAGAGCCGCTGCGCTTCGGTAACAACATGTAAACACAGCAACAGCAAGGACATCAGCTCTGTTTAACACGGGGCTGTGTAAAAGCCTGAGACATGATTCAGCTGTTAAAAGTGCAGCAGGACTCTGGTGTTGTCATCCTTAACAGCATGTCCGAATGCACAAATATGGCTCACGTCAGGCTTTTAGCACAAACTTTTCCCTTCCTTTAGAGTCCTGTTTTGTTCTAAGATTTAATAGGGAAACACCTTGTTGTCAATGTTAGAAAACAAAAGGCTGAAGTATTTATACTCTAATAAACCTTCAATTAATTTGTTTACACGGCGGTTATTGACTGGCCCGGCATCAGGACCAACCATTTAATAAGAAACCTCAACCCAAACGTCCAAAACATGTCAACCACTCATGTCATGAAAAATGTTACTTATGGGACCTTAAACAGAACAAAACATACGACAAACTAAAGAAGCAGGGCAAAACAAACACTTTTCAGACTTCAAGACACTAACACATCACAATAAAACCTGCTTGGTTGTACTAAAAAATGAGATAAAAGAGTCAAGATCATGATAAAAACAACTCAGATGTGAACAGAATTAATGAGAGAGAGGATGTATATAAAATACATATACTCACCGGCCATTGGGAATGGGAATTTAAAAGATTTTATTGATATCAGTGCTATAAGCAATTCAGCTATTGATCTGACTTTAGCAATTCCCTTATCAGAATGCCCTTTATTGTCATCATACAAAATGTACAACCAGATTATCAATTCCTGTGTGGGCAAAAACGGTCCCAACAGTAGCAACAGTGCCAAACACGTCACTCCTTGTATTCAATGCCATGCTGCTGTCAGGATATGTAACAAAAAATCAAGACAGACCCAAATGCAGATCACAAGAAAAGGCTTTATTATAAACTAACAAAAGGGATACAAAAAAACAAAATTAATCCTTAACAGAAAATGTCCAAAATACAGAATGAAAATCTCTTACGAAGTATCAAATTAAAACTGGTGAAGAAAGAAAGAAAACACTAGGAATTGAACTCAAAGTACAAATCAAAATCACAACAAAAGGTTCATGTGAAAAGACAAACCACAAACACTGGGAACACTGGTGATGCTGGAAATGCAAGAGACTGGAGGATAAATGACCCAACAATGACAAAGGGAAACAGACTAAATACACTGGGGGATGATCAAGCACAGGTGACACATTCATGCAGGTGGAGGGAATCATGGTCAGATGCACACAGAAGGGAGGGCAGGAAACACCACATGGAACACGGGGATTTCAAAATAAAACAGGAAACACCAGAGACAAGGGGAACAGGAGGTCTAAACCAAAGAACGCCAGGAAAAACATACAATATTAAACCAAAGTAGCCAATTCAAAACAGCTGCATATGCAAAAGCCTCTGCAAATTGCTGGTGTTTCTACCCACTAAAGGTTGTTCATTCCATTTCATTTTGACAAAAATTAGCCACAATTTTGACCACTTTTTCCCTCTATTGGACCCCTTATGCCTTCAGAGTTGCAGTCATTACCTCAGCCAAGGAGGTTATGTTTTTTCCAGCATATGTTTGTTTGTTTTTTGTTTGTTTGTTAGCAAAATTATGCAAAAAATACCAAATGGATTTTGCTGAAATTTTCAGGAGGTGTTGGTTATGGCCCAACTTAAAAATTATGTTGGTGGTGATCCAGATAACGGTCATTAGTGAATGATTGTTTTTGGTCAATAACTGTCTCACTAATAATGATATCAACATGATTCCAAGTTCTATGTGTGGGTTTCAGGGTCAAGAAATCATATTATGATGGTGACTTTATCAAGGAACTATCGCTTACAGATGTAACAGCAATATGTGAGCTACCTTGGCGGAGGTTTGTGCTCTCCGAGTGCTTTCTAGTTCTTCATGATTCAGATTCAATAAGGGTTCTGAAAACATTCCTTAGAGATTTTGGCCAACATTGATGAGATAGTATCGCATGATGCAATTCTTCTGTTTCACCACATCCCAGACGCGCCCCACTGGATTGAGATCTGATGACTCTGGAGGCCACTGGAGTACAATGAACTCACTGTCATGTTTAAGAAACCAGCTTGAGCTGATTTAAGTAAGTAAAAATTTATTTCTATGGCACTTTTCTCAGATTAAAAAAAAATCACAAAGTGCTTTACAATTAAAATAAATAAAACAGAGTAAATCGCTTCAGGTGTGAGCTTTGATATATTGTGCGCTACTAAAAGTGACCATCAGAAGATGAGCGGTCAAAAGGCCTACCCACAGAAATGGCTGGGCCCTTGAAAGGCCCCTGCTTTGGCTCTAGCACTTCTATACACAAGGTCGTTACAAACCCAAATGTTAAGGTCTACCCAGCTGTATCCTATTTACCGGGGCTCTTTGAGTTTTCATCACTCAAGGGGGCCACGCAATGGTAACAGTGGTGGTGAGTGTCTTTTCGGTATAACTGTTTATTTATTGTATTAACACGCACCTGTCTATTAGTTCTTATATAATATATACATGGTTTGTGAGACTGGTCCCCCAAAGGAAAAAATGAATTGTCTGATTCTGAATCTCTGGACTCCACAAGAACATGATTACTACAAAAATAAAGGCTCATACATTTTAAAAGGCATAGGTTTTCAAACAGTCAACAATAAATAAATGTGTACATTTGTTGCTATTATAAGAAATGGTAGGTATTTCGGTTGCAAATGACCATAATTATTGCTTGAATTTAGCAGACCATTTTTTTGCTTACCATTCTTTGGCCCCTCCAGGACTCGGGGCCCCAGAAAGTTTTACTTTATCCCCCTTATGGACAGTCCTGGTGGTCATAACAGGATGGAATGGGTCCAGATACACTGAGGTGAGTTAGTATGTTAGCACTTGTGGTTTCGATGGCTAAAAGTATGTGGGATTTTAGAATAGCTTTTCAGATAAATGTCTGAAATAAGGTCTGTGGTTAGCAAATGTGTTCGAAATTTGAATATTTCATTTTGCAACAAAACAAATGTACAAATATTTCCCTGCTTTTGAATTTCAAATCATTATTCTGTTTTTTTAAGGATGATTGCTAACAAACTGCTAACAATGACAACAAAAAATGGCCAAGACCCTAATGCAGTCATTTCTGGTGTTTATCAACAGACATACACCTTTGCCACAGCCATGGTCAACTTGATCAGGTTGTTAGATTAAGGGGAAATTCTCAAACAAGATGTAACAATGTGGTAGCTGTTTTTCAGTCAACCCATCATGTTGTAGTACCATAATACCTTGAAACTAGCCTTTTACTTTCACCATTTAAGTTTAAGCCTAGAAGCAAGTGAAAGTTAGGGTTGTTTGTGTGAGTTCCATGAATCTTTTGTTGGCCATAGACCTTATTAGTAGCAATGACCCCAGAACACAGTGAAAAATTCCAGAGGCTACTTGTTGAGGGAACCAGTGTGATGAAAACTTTGTGGTTGGACTACAAAAACACGTCTTCCCGGCACCACTTCATACTCAGGTAGGCTTTGATGTTTAAATGATGCTCCATTGGTACTAAAGGGCCCAAAGTGTCCCAAAAAAATTCCAAAACTGAAGAAATCATAAAGGGGAAGAAAGGTGATTTAAGTGGCTTTAAAATGGCATGGTTGTTTGTGCTCGACAGACTGACCTGGGAATTTCAGAAACAGCTGATCCACTGGGATTTCCACACACAACCATCTCCAGTGTTTATAGCGAATGGTCAAAAATAGAGAAAATAAACAATGAGCTGCAGTTCTCTGGGTGAAAGAGCCATGTTGATGCCAGAAGTCTGAGGAAAATGGCCAGAGAGTTTTAAGTCCATAGACGTACAACAGTAACTCAAATAATGACTCGTTACAACAAAGGTTTGCAGGAACACAACACACACGAAGGAGATGGGCCACAGCAGTAGAGGTCCACACCAGGTGCCATTCCTGTCAGCTAAGAATGTAGACCAGAGGTTGCAATTTGCTGGGGCTCACCAAAATTAGGCAGTAGAAGATTTTAAAACTGTTGCCTTGTCTCATGAGTCTGAACTTCTGCTTCCACTTTCAGATGGTAGGGTCAGAGTTTGGTGTAAACATGAACGTATGGATCCATTCTGCCTTTTATCAACAGTCCAGGCTGCTTCTGGTGGTCTTATGGTGTGGGGAATATTCTCTTGGCATACTTTAGGCCCGTAAGTACTAACTGATGCTTGTTTAAACACAACAGCCTACTTGGCCATGTGGTTCTTGAACACAGTGATGACCTCTACAGTCAACAGATCACAACCCAATAGAGCACCTTTGGGCTGTGGTGGTATGGGAGATTCACATCATGGATGTGCAGCCGACAAATCAGTGGCACTGAATGATGGGATCATGTCAGTATGGACCAAATTCTCTGGAGAGTGTTTCCATCTCCTTGTTTAATCTGGGTCACAGAGAAAACAGAAGGCAAAAGGGGGTCCACCCCGGCACTAGAGAGGAGTCTCTAATAGAGTGGTGGTAATGTAAGGGCTGATAAGAACTGTTAAACATCAGTGTTGACTTTGTCTGCTGTGATTAACTAAAGCATTACTGTGTCTCAGCATGATTCATGCTGCAGGCTGGATTTGTTTTTGTCTCTTTCATGTCCCTAAACTTACTCACAGCATGTTTCTCAACTGAGGGAGTACACCTTTAAAGTTTCTGGGTAAAAGTCTGGCTATCAGGCTCAGAATCAAACAATAATAGGACATGATTATCAGTTTTAAACGGCAGAGGGGTTTGGTGTAACAGTGCTTAAGCTCAGTTTCTTGAGAGAGAGGAGTCTAATTGGATTTTGATCACTAGAATAACAACATCTGTAGAACTCAACTCCCCTTAAAGATTATTACTGAGAGGATAAATGATATCCTGGGTGAGGACAAAAAGGTAATGGATCTGTTTTTGTCTCCCATGGCCTTGCCTGCTTTTTGTCTCAGGGCCTTAAGGAGGTTAAGAAGTGACACATCTTGAAAAGGAGCTGAGGTAAGCACAAACATGTAGAGGCGCTGCTGGGAAGCAGAACTAGCTGAGCTTGTTTAGCAGAGTGAGAAAAAACTGTTACTCACTCCTCTGGTTCAAAAGCCTCAACTGCACTTTCTGACAAACTCCATGTTTATTTTTTTCTCCAACAAAACTTGAAAAAGAACGATAGGGAACACACTGCACCCCTGGCAGGTGGTGGTGTTGTTGTGGCTTGATAAAGTCTGGGCCCCCTCCTGTGCAGGATCCAACAGCACAGATAAGAGCATGTACACATATGTAACTGAACTTTGTGACCTCACAGTATCATTACAGCAGGATCTGTCATTTAGACATACTCGAATCAGAACATGTTTCCATGCACAGTTTAAACTAAATTTAAAACATGATCAGGATATTGAACTATTGTCTCCCAGTTTAAAGACATTGTGGGAAAACATATTCGATTGGGGAGGTGAATACAGAAGGTATGGTGTTTTGCCCCATTTCAGTGAGTAACTTTGGACCCTCTTGTTGACCTTACCAAAACACAGGCAGCTGTTTCTGTCTTTAATGGATGAAGTTTGAACTCTTTTCATATTGTACAAATTCTATGGCGGTTGTTCTCAACTAGTCTAGCCTCAGGAACCACCATCAATGGAAAACATGACCTACATTCAGATTCAGATTCATGAAAGTGTTGCAGCTTAATCTTAAAATGAGCAAACTGAATCAGTGGACACAGAGACAGGACTTAAAAATGTTTAAAAGCAGGTCAGCACAGAATCTCTGAAAAGTACTGCACACATTATTGTTCCATTGCAGTATATAACTTTTTAAATTCTACTTAAAGATTTTAAAACTAACACATTGTCTTTGGGAAACCAGCTTTGTTTTCCCAAAATAGTGAAATAAATAGGCCAAGATACGGCAAAATGGACAGAAATAATATAAACGTATATACAGTATGTCCTTATGGAGCTTTTATATATCATAGACCTTTTTTCCTTATGTCTTTCCCCCAGACATTTACATCTCAACCAACTTTTGGGCCATTACCCGCCAGTATGACACCACTCTTCTATAGTGTACATCAGGCACAAATTCAGGGCACTATCTCTTGGGCTTATGGTGAAATCCAAAGCCAGACAACAAAGCAATTATCCTTAGCAATACATCTGTTAAGAAGATGTCGACTTTAGAGGCCACTGCTACACTCAGATTTACATGCACAATGAGATCTTATTGGCCACCCCACCTCAGGGGCTAATCAGTATTCTCAACTGTGATTGGCTATTTCCCTACTTAAAGGTGGGATTCATGTTAAAGTCAAGGTCGGCAGTGGTTCAACAAGCTGCTGAGAGCTTCTTTGTTACCTCCGCCAAAAAGGTTATGTTTTCGCTGGCGTATGTTTGTTTGTCTGTTAGAGAGATTACACTAAAACTACTGGACGGATTTTGCTGAAATTTTTAAATGTTGGTCAACTTAAAAATGATTCGATTTTGGTGGTGATTCAGATTACCGCCATTAGCCAATGATCGTTTTTGATCAATAACTGGCAAACTAATAATATCAACATGAATCCTAGGTGTGGGTTTCCAGGGTCATGAATCATATTATTATGGGAACTTTATCAGGGACTTATTGCTTATAGATGTAACAGCAATATGTGAGCTACCTTGGTGGAGGTTTGCACTCTCCAAGTGCTTTCTAGTCTTTTAATGTGACAGATACCGATCAGGCCTAACATTATTACCAATACTGGTGAAGTGAATATCACTGATTATGTCTTCATCATGGCTCCTGCTAGTGGGTGGGACATATTAAGCAGCAAGTGAACATTTTATCCTTAAAGTTGATTTATTAGAAGCAGGAAAAATGGGCAAGCATCAGGATTTGAGCAAGTTTGACAAGGGCCAAAGTGAGAAAGCTAGATGACTGGGTCAGAGCATCTCCACAACTGCAGCTCTGTAGGAGTGCTCCAGGTCTGCAGTGGTCAGTATCTGTCAATAGTGGTCCAATGAAGGAACAGTGCTGAACCAGCAACAGGGTCATGGGGAGCCAAGACGCATGCGAGATACAAACACAAATAATATACATGGTGGCATTTTCAGCTCTGTGGATAACACTGGGCAAAGGTGTCATCTTCTCTGCACTTTCTTTCAAATCAACACAAAGTGGAGACATCTTAAATTACAAAGTCTTTATTTTTGTTTTTAATGTATGGCTTCTTTGAAGGGACTGTAAAAGACATGTTTATTGAAAAAATTCTAGAGAATTTCTGATCCAACCTGTCACGGATCTATAAACAAGCATCTACTGCAGTTGCCTCCCATCATATCCACCAACATGGCAACAACACAAATGCGACACCTGTAGATCTGCAGGAGTGCCTCTGCAGGTTAAATGACATCAGTTGCACGACTAAAGTCATAGTTACAAAAAAAGCTATTTTAACTTAGTACCTTATATAAATACCTACATATAAATATTGTAAATGTACTTGATGACATAAAACATTTGCTGTACATAAATGTCCTTTCAGGCGCAACAGTTTGTGAAAATCTCAGTGAAAAAAGGAGGAAATAAAATACACTGGTGTTTGAGCTCAGTGTCGCTACCTTTCAGCATGTTCACGCAGCGCTGCCAGTCCCCACCGCCCACATACTGCATGTGATTATCTACATCCATTTGAAATTATCAAGACTCAAGTGAGCCTGAGACAAGTCACTGACAGCTGAAGGTCAGTCACATAGGGCTCTCTGTACTTGGTCCTGTGGTGGGGAGAGCGCTTAAAAATCAGGATATTCAAAAGAAGTTTCTTTTTCATTAAGGCCTCTTTAATTAAAAAGAATTTCTAAAAAAAAAAAAAAAAAAAGTATAGTCCTGATACCACAGTCTCATGTCCTTGAGGTGAACTCTTTCGTGGTCGTCCTGTGTTGACCTGAACGTTGGAGGTATGACGATGCTTTACCACCGAAGGCAGCAGGATGGGGGCACCCCCTTTACCATGCACCCCCTCATCTCTGACTGCCTCACAGTGTCCTAAAGCAGCAAAGCCCTTCACCTCTAACTCTAGAGGCAGGGGGCAAGATGTGTAACAGGTCCACACACCTGACCGATATGTGCCTCGGACACAAACATGTCCTCCTGATTGAGCCAACAACACGGTGACATTGATAATAATAGCATACAAACAAACATTGACATTAATACAATAATAAAGGACAATAGGAGTAACAAAAATAACAATAATAAAAAAAGAAGTGTCAGCTCTGGAAGCCCTTGGAAGTGACCACATCCTTTTTGTTGGTCAACTTCCCCACCTGCACCTTAGCAGTTCTCCTATCCCACCCACCCCTTTATTTTTTACCCTTTAACTAATGAGCAAACAGCTCATCCAGATCTTATAGTGCAATAGTCCCACCCTACTTCCTGAAAGCCCCTGCTGAGCACAGCTGGGAGACCCTGTAGGGTGTTTGCTATCCTCCATCCAAAGGTCTACAACCATCTCCTCTTCCTCCTCCTGCACCACTTCTTCTCCGCTTCCTTGGCTCACTGCATGCGGTCCGGTTGGATGTGCTGCTGCGGGGCGTAGTGCAGGAAAGCCTGGCCTGCTCCAGCTGCAGTGGAGAGGCTGGGGTGGACAGCAGCCTGAGCTGTGGCGGCGGTGGCTTGTCCAGCGGTAGCTGTGGGGCTGGTGGCGTAGCTGTAGCCAAGGAAGCCGGCTGGGGATGCTGCATATGGGTACTGCTGCTCAAAGGCTGCCTGGGCGTATTGAGCGTAGGCCGTGCTGTAGTCCAGGTAAGGGCTGCTGCTGACAGAGGAGGACACCTGAGTGGGCAGCACCAGGCTGGGCTGCACAAAGGCTTGTGGGTAGATGTACGGCTGAGCCATCCTGCGCACAGAGACAAAGACCAGACAGGCGTTATTACAAATGAAGAGTCTGGCTTCTATCATATTGTTTATATTACTTGAAGAGTGCCAGACTGTTGCAGAGTAAAGTGTTTTCAACTTTAGAGAGCTCTTAAATAGATATAAGGGCTGAGCAATTAATGGCTTTCAGCTCACACAACAATTTTGTCTACCCACAATCATGAAAAAAACAGAATAAATGTTAACTGTGGCATCATTGTGTCCATATTTGTCTTTTTCATTTGCTGCTTTTATTCAAAGTCTATAAAATGCAAGTGTGTTCAGAAGGTGTAGTAAAGTTTGATTAATATATATGCGGCAAATATTGTAAAAAACAATTGATAAATTGTGATTAAAAAATGTGTGATCTGTGTCCCCTTAACATTAAAAAAAATACTGTGCTGCAAAAAATCATGATATTGGGCAACAAAACACTGTATCAATATTTTGAAGGCCAATATTAATAAAGGAGTTAGTTAACAATTCATTCAAATTTGGAATTTTGTTTTTATCGCAACTTTTCCTCCAGCCAGTAGTTGGTAGCAAGCATTCAGGAATTTTACTCTCCAGCTCTCCTTTCCTTTACTGTCATTATTTCTGTCACTGCGAGAGACAGTAGAGATTATCCATGTCCCAGGGACCAGGACCTCTATGAATAACATTGGTTAGAAACTGCATTTTTCCACATATAATACTGTAGGTTTTATACATGTATTTTTTTTAAATGAACCCTTTAACAAAAAAAAAAAATTAAAATCACAATATATCACCATGCTTATAGTAATATGATATGTTGGGAATGACTGCATTGTCAACCCCTAGATTCTTGCCAATACACACTTGGCACTTAAAGCAAATTCCAATTTTTATATTTCTTGTAATCCAAATGTCAAAAACACTGATTAGATTTGTCTGGGGTTAAAATTGATCAAAATATGTTCTTGATGACACTTCACATAATCAAAAATCATCTTAACTGTGGCAACAATGAATGATACAGTCACCAGTCAGCACAGTCGCCTGTTAAACCATGACACTGGCACAAAGCAGAGTAATCGTTTGTTAAATGAGACTTCACGATCATGAGGCTGCTTGTATGAACTGACTTTGAGATAGCTACAAATGGTTGAGAACATGAGCCACACGTGTATTTGTGAAGTCGTAATTATGATTTTATTTTCCTCCATACAAAAGCAGGCCCACTGGAAAATAACGATCTGAAGGTGAAGAAGAGAAGATGACTCAACGCCGCGTTTGTTTCAGTTAGTAAACCTACAAAACCTGTTAGGTCGGCCCTCCTGAAGTAGACAGGAGGAGGGAGGTGAGTGTTGGGGGGGTTATGAGATAGAGTCAGCCGTTACTGGCAGGTTTTCAAGCTCAGGCATCAGCAGAGTGTTTTAACAGCTGCTGCTCTTCACTCACAACACTCTCAAACACACACACAACACAGAAAAGGGAAGTGCATAGAGGTTGTGCGGAAGTTTCAGTCTGCTACTTCTCAGTTGGTGTGTAAATTGCACACAGACTATCTCAGGTGATGATGCTAGCTGGGGGAGTTAATGGTGGCGGGGGAGCTCATCAGGGTAGAGTGCCGGGCTCTGGCAGGACTCAGGGGGCCGACAGTCAGAGGCAGCTGATTAGAGCTTGTTGGGGTCTGGGGACTGTACTGTCTCTCCTCTTCTTTCGGCCTCTGCTTTGCCACCTTATCCATGGAGGAAAGTAACAGGGAGAGAGGGTTAGGAGTCTATTTTCAGTCTCAACTGGAAGTGTCTCTCTGGGGTTTGTTGTCTACAGAGAGGAATGGTTGTGGCAAAGAGGAAAAGACCCTTGTGCTCTATTTAAAGCATTAATGTATAGCACACTTTTATGCCCACCCGTTTGATGGAATCTTTATTTCTGTGCAAGCCTCAGACAAAATTAGAGTTAGATGACTTTCTTATACCTGGTAATGCTATGAAACATGAGTACAATGATTATAATCTATAAATAATATCTGTATGGATGCACCTCTGCATTGGATTGCTGCTTTTTCAATGGCCTCTTGCTTCGTCACTCTCCTTTTCTCCTTTTAGCTTCATCTGTCACTGACCACGTCAGTCTCTTGGCTTCAGCTACTGAATAAAACTGTACTAAAGGAGGGGTACCTGGATTCTTTTGAGCTAAAGGCTGGTTTGTGAGCTACAGCCATAAAGCTATAAGCAGTTGTAAAGACAAACACCAACCCTGCCAGTTATGTAGTGCAAAAAAGATGGTTATGAGGGATCTCTGACGATATGATGGAGGCCATTATCTCTAAAAATGATTGTACCCTAAGATCAGTATTCTCACTTTTTCTGTCCTGTCCCCCTTTGAAGAACAATGCTACCTTCCACTTTGCTCACCCTCTTAAAATCACTTTAAGTTAGCGAAGTTAACTGCTAACAGTTTTATATCTGTTTTATAATGCTGAATAAAATAAACAAATTTGATCTCTAAACTGTAACTATGGAAGTTTTTAGACAAAAATTAACATTTCTTTTCCTTGAAATTATATTTGAGCACATCATGATGAAATTTTGTTAATTCATCTAACCATCAATTCTCTAAACTGAATTTAACACACCATAATGTTTCTGATGGTCATCCTGACAACTGAAAAGAACTGAAAAATGGATAACAACTTTTTACCTAACGGGACCTTTCAAAATTTGGATGAGCTTTTTATTACCATTTTGAGCAGATGAGCAGGATTTTTCTTGTCACAGGGGCCAGTATGTTATGAGTCTGTTGTGGAGTTACTAGAGTTCTGCATCCAGAGCCATGGTGAAAAGGTACAACATGTAATGTTTGATAAGATGCACAACACTGAAGTGCCTGGGATTAATGTTCCTTCTGCAAGACCTGATGAATGTGTGCACCACTGGATAAATGATGCAACACTTAGCTACAGAACCCACAGGACTCAATAGTCGTATTGATGAGCTTAAACATTACTGATCTTCAGGTAGGGTAAATGCTGGACTATCTTCACCCCTTCTCATACTTCAGATTAGTACTTGATCATAGTTTAGAATTTTGGCTTATCTTCTGGAATGGCCAACAGGATTTTAAGGGGGATACAGGGAACCGATTTGCCATGGGCAGACCCCACTGTTTTATTAGCACTGTTAGAACTCCTTTGATATGATATTGTAAATTGGCAAAGTACTGGTGCTCATATCGTTGCTCTATGGCCCTTTAATACAATTAATTAACATCTGCTCAAACCATACACATACCAAGAGATGATATGTAATGCTCTGTAGTGCAGTTTTTAGTGTGTAATGAAAACTGGCTGTTCTTTCAGTCTTGATTTGTGTAAATATTTCAATCTAACCAGAATCAAACAAGGTTCAATTCAAATTTGTACATCACTGTTGTGTTTTACAGCTTGTTTTTAGACAAGCTGTTTAAAAGCACTGCTAGCCCTCTCGACTACAGGCAGTTTACTCCCATTTATGTCACTCTACTGTACAAAGCATACAGGGGCTCGACAAGTGCAGGCTGGATGGATGTCAATAAACCACACCAAATTTAAGAGCCAAAAAAATGCAGGCCAGTGAGGTCAGACAGCAAGTCGTCACTAAAAAGCTCAAAACTAGTAATGTAAAGTAGGATTGGACGCCAAAAACTTGGTATCTAAATGCATCGAACAGATATTAATTTGTTAAAGCATTGTATAAACAGGGCCAGAGGGTGATGTCTTCCTTTGCTCTTGTTCCTGTGCTTTTTTGTCAAATGTTAAAAGAAAACTCCTCACACAAAGGCAATAAAGACAAAAAAGGCACTTTGAGGTAAGATCTTCAGCTGCATCTCAGTACTATTTGCAAATCCTGTTCTTGTGGATTGTTTCAAAATCTAAATTTAAGCATTTTCTTCCACTTCAGTTTCAATCCTGGGGAAGAAGACGATCAGTAATGAGAGGCAGCCATGAGGTCAACACAGCAAAAGATGGAAGCATGCATGGATAAGGATATCATCACGCTCTCAAACACACACACCCCTCCAACCCCCAACCCCCACCCCACCCTCACCCCTCCAACCACCCACCCCCACACACACCAGTTACCACTGCAAATCCCAAACCATGCCATAATAGGGGAAGAGTCACACCGCAATCAGCATAACCTCTTCAGTTCATATCACACAGAAGAGTAAAGATAAAAAAAAGACACTTCAATCCATCACAGCACACCGCACTGCACTCTCAAGCCATCACTGGCACCTTGAAGAGGGGCTGGCTGAGTGAGGGAGGAAGGGAGGTGGGCAGATATGTCTGTCAGACCCCTCATCAGGACTACTCGTATACTGTTGGCATCTTCTGATCCTCTTGTGGTACCACGATCAGCTGGCAGCACAGAGCAACCATAACAGAAGGTTGAACAGGAGTAAGTGATTATTTTCAACAATAACAATTATAAGATCTTGTTATATTATTATGTCAATAACACCTGAAGGTACAGAGATGATTTATCTGTCAACATAAAGATTATGAGCTTTGCTCTACATCAGTCAAAGGAAGGACAGAAGACAAATATTCTTCTTCAGCACATTATTACAAAAAGGCTTTTGATTATGTGATTATTTTGGCCAAGGACACAAAGCATTTTTAATTTCTCCATCTCTATAATTTCTCTTCAGAACTATCTTAACAATTAAATCAAAGTTAGAGCTCATGGCTGGGACAACTGAGTGTCTAGCATTATTTTAAAAATGTGAATAATGATGATGTTTAATGTCCCTGATGAACTCTGTCATCCTAGTTAGCATTTTTTCACCTACCATCCTTTGTAAGATAACACTTATGCTTTCACAAGTGGGGCAATTCCACATGTTTTTTCTTTTATTAAAAATATAAATCCTAATATGATTGTATTCACCACAGATCTTCTGTTGGGCACTTTAACAAAGAATCATTAAAAACTCTTATAGATTTTCAGATATTGTGCTGACTTACATCCATGTTTTAGGACTTGAAACTGCACCACTGTATAGGACAATTTACAATCTAGACTGTATTTACCAGAGGTTTATATGTACTTATAAATTCATGACTATAAACTGCTGAAATCTGGGTGTCGAAGACTTCTGTTGTTGCAGAAGTATCAAACATGTAGATTTTACAAGTATCATATAAAATACTATATTTCTGTAACAGTGAAAACCAATTCTTATTGTTTACAGGGAAAAAAGATTGAGTTAGAAACATTTTCTTCTTCTTTTTTATATATTTTCTTTTTCAACAGTATGTGTATTTTTATAGTGTTTCAAAGTCAAATGGTACAGTAACGTTCAATCAATAGAATGGCATCTATCCCATTTCCACAGAGTGCCATAGTTGCTTACTTTCAGCACTGTCTAACTTTTATGGCATTGGTTTATGCTCCAGTCTCCATTAAAAAGGAGCCAGTTACTCTGTGTTGTATGGCTAAAACTAATAGAAAGAGGAGAATGGTAATGAATAAGGCTGAGCTGCAAAAACAGGAGTAACAATGAAAAGAGCAGGAAATAAAACAGGTGTGATACTAGAAGTGTGCATCACCAGATTTGTCCCAGTAAATGTGATATTGATTCTTTGGACAATAATACAATAGTTCCTGATAAAACAAAGCCTGCCACCCTATGACATCAATACAACATAATTAGAAGCCTGGGATCAATATTGAACGATATTATGTACAAATCCATTACTACATATATACTAGTCAAAGATATATATTAATTAGTAAACAGAAAAACATTGTCAAAATTATGACAAAAACTAGAATTTTACTGTTCAGTGC
This sequence comes from Cetoscarus ocellatus, assembly GCA_037902135.1. Lineage (NCBI taxonomy): Eukaryota > Metazoa > Chordata > Actinopteri > Labriformes > Labridae > Cetoscarus > Cetoscarus ocellatus. The sequence goes on from JBAMNC010000573.1 coordinate 2,010,300, forward strand.
CAAGGCACTGTTTTCCATTTTCTAAGCACTGTTTTTAAGGCTTTGTTTTAGGTGATTTAAAATTAATGACCCTGATAACACTTTGTTATAAATATAATTATACAGATCTGTGTTGGAATATAATAACGGTCAAACATTAAATATTTGTTTCAAATAGTCATGTCTTTTTCTGTTCTTTCATACAGTGTTCTGCTTTCTTAAAAATCATAATTTGTCTTTAGTTGTTCTTTCAAAAAGTTTTAAAAATCAAAATTTTCACATTTTATCAATCTGGCTGGAAAACTTATCAGTCAGTCAAAAATATCCTTACACCAATGCTTCATTGCACCGCTAAATGAAACTATTCTTCCTGTTTAAAGTTATTGTACTGTATGATCCATGAACTGTGAAACTACAATATTATAGTGAACAAATCATATATTGTTCATTTAGGCTAAATAAACGTTAGGATATGATTTTTGGTCTGCATGACCCTACACTACTGTTCTTATACAGAGATATCCAACAATAATACCTGACATAATCACCACAGCCCTGGCTGCATTGACAGGCAATCAGTCAGTCTTAATGCTGGTGGCCTTGTTTGTTTTAATGGCTCATAAAAACTGCACCATATTAATTTCAGTCATCTAACTTTTACAGGCTTTACGTATTAAACTTGCGTCACGGTACAGAGGATCTAAAACAAGCCTTTTTTACCAGAAGGATAACATTTGTAGTCACAGTGAGATACAGAGGCTCACTGAGGCATCCAGCTACTGAAAGAAAAAAAAGTGATAGCCATAAAACCAGACAACAGCAGCATGTAACGAGTGAGCATTAGCAAATGAATATAACCCCCACCCATGGGCGCAATCTACACTCTACCCTCGCATTGCTATTGAGCTTCTCACAAAGATGCATTCAGTTTCACACACAGCTCTCAAACATGAGCATACATTAATGCTGAAGGGCATATGTGCTCTCACTCGCATCACATATAATCAGCCTGCTTTCTCCTTCGCCTTGGCAGCCAGTGTCCCCACGAGCAGAGTACTGTAATCTCTGCTTAAAATCTACTGACCTCAGGAAGGTAAACTGGAGTAGAAAATGTAAAATAATAAATGCCTAAAGGAATAAGAAAGGAGAGACAAAGCTGCGCTGTGTTTTATCTTTGGTATGAGAGGAGATGGAGTTTTTGCTCCTATTTGATAAAAAAGGAACACCACAGGAAGTTAGAGCTCCTGGGGGCCGCAGAGATGCCAAGTGGATTGTGGGACAGTGGCAGGGGGAATGTGGATGACGGCCAGAAGATCATAGGTCAGCTGGTTTTGTGCTGACAGCCCGTCTGTGTGTGTCTGACATAGTGCCACTCTGCGGATGGCAGCCCAGACGAGAGGGGCGCACTCACCAGAGAGACATTTGATGCACGCAAACACAACAAAAACAGAGCCAAGTAATCAACGACATGAAGGCCACTTAATGAGCTCAAGTGAAAAGCCAGGGCGATATCACACCGAGCAGCAAAATATTTCTACATGATGACACGAATGACCTTCAGCGCATGACTCACAGCAACACAAAGTGTGAAAACAGATGGGTCCGGACTGGGTGGGGGGAATTAAACAACTGCTAACAATAAGTTGTGAAAGGGCTTCATATTCCTGCCTTTCTTCTTTGTTTGAGGGGATTGTGAAAAGTCTTTGATAGCAGGAGGGGAAGGGTGTTTTGTTTGGCACCTGTAGAGGTGTGTTTCCTTGGGAGCACACAGCCTCATTAAGCATTAGTCCTCCAGATACCCTCCCCCCTCAATCTCCTCTTTAACCCCCATGCCTCCCCCCTCCTGGTCTCACAGAGGTGTCAGTTTTCAGCGTCTCTATCTGACATGCCGTAGTGACACCACTTTAATGGGAGACATTTCAGAGGAAAGCAGTGATAAAAGCAATAAAAGCAAAACATATGAGGTGGGAAAGCACTGGGACGAGGATGGATCAGAGGGGGTGATGCATGAGAGGAGACAAATCTGCAAGCTCACTGAAAACTCCCCCTCCCCATCAAAACACTGTCCCGGCCTCAGTGACCCCCTCTGGCCCTCACAGCATCTGCTGACCACAGCTTTACACACAGACAGAGCAGTAAGCACCACAGCAACATGCTACACCCCAGCACCGCACAAAATCCTGCTTCAGACCCCGTCCTCACACCATATGTTGTGGAGGGTTCTGAGGGGAGTGGAGGGGCTGAAAGAAAAGCCACTTGTGCGCTCGGCATCTTAGGGAGGCCTGCGTCTGTCACCCAGCGTGGTGAGGAAACTCTGAGGCAGGCGGACAGGTGCTCTGTGCGCCTGTCTACGTCTCTGGGGTGGTGGTCACGGGAGATTAAGGGGGTGTATAAAGCTGTAATATGAGCCAGCACCTGTCAGGCAAAAGCCTCAAAGCAGCACTGTGCTCCACATTTTGGACCCTCAGGCCCTCTGTGCCATCCATGCTCAGTGTGGTAGAGGAAGCACAGAGCAGGAAGGGACTTTCCAGTGTCCTGTTAAGGTCCTGGAACATGATGGGACTTGTTCTGAGTGGACCGATGATATGGGGGGGAGGGGGGGGGGAGCTTATTATCTTGAAGCATCCAAAAACCACCAAATGTTTCTTTTCTTACCCACGTCCCTGTGGACAGTGCTGGGATTTCCATGAAGCTCGCTCACATGACCTGAAGTCATAAACAGCCTGGAGCTACGACTAGGAAGTAATTCATTAAACAATAATGTGACTGTTATGTTAGGATCAATAATTTTTAAGTTAGTTCAAAGGTGGGCAACTGGCAGCTCAGTCACAGATGTGGCCCCTCCTCTCAGCCCAAAATCTAACTCAGGTCTTGAACTCAGGTTGCTGGCTGTTTCGTGATAAAACACTTGAATTAGATAATGACTCTCTGGGGTCTTATACCTCACATTCAAATTTTAGAGCACAAAAAAGCCAAACACAAAACTGCACTGCGACAGATGAAGAAAGACAAATGATCTTGGTCAAACACCCCTGTAAAGTAAAAAAATAAGATGTTTCAAGACTTTTGGACTTTAAATATTCAAAATCTTATTCAAGACTTTTAAGTCTTTTTAGGGATCGCTGGGATAATAGCAAACAAAATAACACTGCTGTGAAGAGTTTCAAACTGTTTGTCAGTAAAAAAAAAATCATGCAGAGATCCAGATATAATGACATTTTCCATTTGACCTTTTATCAGTAGAATAATTGTGTTTTCTAAGAAATAAATAAATTTGATTAGCCTTAATAGCTTGATTGAATCTCTTATGTAGCATTGCAACTGGGAAAATAACTCAAAGTAAAATAAACTTCAGTTACTTCTCTGCTCACAGAGCAGTTTTGATTTCCTTTTTCTCTGTTATGCTCATTTTATCCGCTCTTGGGGAAAAGTCCTGAATCCAGGCTTTAAGTAAGTATCTGTTTTAACGGATGATTTATTGGTGATCTTGCCTGATTTGCTTTATATGAATTTGTGTGTTTGTTTTGAAACTATTTTACTGCAACACTTGGTCAGGTCTCCCTTAAAAAAAGGATCTCAGTAGAACTAACCTGTCTGAATAAAGATTAAACAAAATGATCTATGATTGTTTGCAAAATAATAATAATATATATATATATTTTTTATAAGCGCCTTTCTTGACACTCAAGGAAGCTGTACAACATAGGTCTACTGACAAGCCATTTACTAAGACCGTTTGACTGTTTTCTAAAACCTGTATTGATTTGATCATAGTGGCCCACTTGATCAACAAAGCTGCACATCTTTGCATAAATGGACACATGGATAAAATGGGAGGTTCTTTTTCTTTTCTTTTTCATTCTTATTCTTTTCTGTTGGTTGAGTGTCCCTGCTTTATCATTAAGCTAATATCATGTATCACTCTGTGTCACATGGTTTGTCAAATATTGCAAAACCATATTCCTTAACAAAAAGATACTTTGTCATTCAACAGATTTTGAACTTAAATGTATTTTTACAAGTATGTAGAGCTGCTGATTACAGTTTTCTAGAAAACAAGTTAGTATCACTTGTTCTGATTTGCAAGATTCCAGGGAATAGTTTTAACAAGAATCTGAACATCAAAATAGTAATTTAGGTTTTCAACCTTCAACTGAACAAATAATGAACCACTTCTTTAAATACGGGTCCTGTATTAGCAAATATGTGCTGCTGTGTTGAGCCTATACCTTTAAAAAGACTGGGTTATATACATAAAAACTAAAGAAAATATCACTATAGAAACAAGACACAGGCAGGGAGGCTGCTTTTTTTTATCTAAAGAGACTGGCATAAAATATTATCTCTTTTGGTGTCCATGTTGACACGCTCCAGCTGGCTGTTTTAACACTGGTGTGACATGAATTTGGATTATGATGATTTGAATTTGTTTAAATGATATCTTTGCTGGGAAAAAACAAAGTGCATAGTACATTGCCTCTCAGCTTAAATTTATTGAGATGATTTTTGGTCCATGAGGCTCAGTTCCATCAAACAGCACTTGGCCTCAAAACTTGCACACATAAACAATTTGTGCTTAGCACGAGCTCCACTAGTATAAAAATCTAGCTGACAGATCTAAAGGTTTTGGTGTATTAAGTCTGGGAAGGAATGATCAGTGGGAGCTACAGGGGTCGAGGAGAGTCATTATTGCAGTGAAACGCTCATTAGCTGCTCGGCAGACCGTGGCTCCTCGACGCTGTCCAGGCTGTTTCTACAACACAGCCACTTCTAGGAAGCTTTCCCAGTGACAGAGCCCAATGAGGCAGGTAAACATGAGGACAGGCTCCTGACAGAGGCCAAAAAGTGAGTCACACAATCACCTCTGGAATGCTCTTCTATTACCACAGATATGTGAACCATCTCCCAGCCCTACAGAACTCAAATATGCTAATGATCTACCTCTGGAGTTGCATGTGGACATGGAAACTGACATGTACTTTCCAGAGGCCTTGTTTGTCAAAGAAATAGTGGCATCCCACAGAGAGAGGAATACAAGGGAATACAACAAGCGCCCACTCCCGCTCACTTACCCATACTGCCTCTGGATGAGTGCTGGGTGAATGGGCTGCACTCCGATGGATATGCCTGCAAGATAGGAGGCCGGCTGTCAGACACACACATTAGCATTTACAGAGGAGGACCAGAGAACAATACACAGAGAGCACCAAGAGACAGAGGCAGGGTCTGTTTCAAACCTACCATGGATGGAACAACACTTACAAATATGCAAAGAGAAACCAGAAAATGTGTATTTTCTCAAGAGACAGATCGTGTTTTTGTTTGTAGAATAAATTCTCCAAAATGTGCCGAGTATGGACGGTCACACTGAGCAAAACTAACAGTAAAACATGCTGTATGGTGGTAAACTGTCCTCTCTTCCCAACAGGTGACAGATCAGCTGAACGTGTTTTTAATATGAAGCTTTTCTGAGCTAATCTTTTCAGAAAACAAATGAGGAAACAGGTCAAAGTCCTTATCAAGTATGTTTTCAAGCACAGTTAAGTCAAGCTATGGTTATAGCTTGAGTATTTAACTGGACAGCTGCCCTTGTTCAAGTATGCTAGAGCCAGGAGAATATCGATCTGTCCACCTCTACAGCAAATATGTGGCCGTACTGTTCCTTACTGTTTTGACTAGTTTCTAAAGACCATTTCCTAGTTAATCCTACAAATTATTTATAAGCCAATAAACTGGCCAGTTGTTATCTGGTACAATGAGTTTTAACAAGGTCTGAGAGTCTGGAGGTTTTTGAAAAGAAGATATAGTTTCAATCAAGATATGAGTTTGGGCAGTATTTTTTTTCCATCAATATAGTTTTTTTTTTTTGCTGCAAAAACCAAAATCTGTGGCAAACAAGCAACGCAAAATGCAATATGGTGATCATGTAAAATGGTGACTTGCAGCCCAAAACCTCAGGCTTTTGTAGCCCTCAGCATCAAAACAGTCCTACTTTAGGCTCCATTAACCTGTGTTTTTTAATTATTCATCTAGCTAAACATATCAAGGTATATGTGGAATATCACCACTAAGCTAAAACATATTATGATATAAATTATTTCCATATCACCCAGCCGTAGGTGAAACATCCCAACTTCATAGCTCGGTTTAATTTGTATAAACTCTACCTGGTTCACATTTGGCACAATTTCAATTTACACTGTGTCTACTGTTCTGGTGAAATCCATGGCAGTGTTTCTCACAGATATTTTCCAGTTGAGGTGGAAACTAAGATTTAAACAGTTTTCATCCGTAAACTGTTCATCAGCTGATGAGGAATCTCAATGTTGATGACATCATGCATCAAAAAAATTAACACCAAAGTTTCAGTAAAAATGCTGCCAGATGCACTTACTAAGCAATGTGACAAATTTACGTTCATCAATGGATGTCTACAAAGAGTATCTCAGTATGTGTGGCACAGTGTGTGTGTGAGCTGAAGTGACACAGTAAACAAAAGAGGGAGTTGCAGAGCTGTTTGTCTGAGTCTGTTTATTAAGTAACCGTACATTTGATTATTTATTTTGACAACAGTGTATTTAAGTGAAGGGTGTGTGTCGTTACACAATTTGGCACCGCACAGGGAGACAACAGTGCTACTTGTTCAATGCAATGCATTTACGTTTGTGGACTGATAAAACGCAGCACAAGAGCAGAGTAGCATGCTCAGGGTGCTTAGCCAAGCTTGGGGCTAACTGAAACATACACATGCTAGTATCAATGAATCTCCAACTGCCTTATTAAGATGTGTTAGTCTGGTTTCGAGATGAACAACTTAGTTCAGTTGTGAATGTCATATGACGATTTTCACTGTCCAGCTTTGGTGGGACCAACACCATAATTTTACTTTTTAAAACTAATTAAATGCAATGACTGGTGTCCTTCATGATCTTTAATCCTGAATTTAAAAACTTGAATCTCAAAGTATTTGTTTTTTTTTTAATACTTTTTTGGTTCGAGTTAATTTTGTTTTCAATGACCATGAAAAAAAAGCTTTGATATTAAGTTGTATGTTATTCACGTTCTTATCGTTACCAGCTGGCTTGGATAGTGACATTTTTCTTTGGCTTTTACAGCGGTTTTTCCCTGCAGGAAATTTGGTAATTGAGATGGTAGAGGTGGGTTGGAGGGGTTGGAAGCCCCCATTTGCCAAAATCAAGGCAACAACAAATGAACACCTCTCTCACAGTGGGGCCGTAATAAGAAGTTCTTCTGACAGAAAATCCTATTTTAAACTACATTATAAGTGTAAAAGATTTTTTTCCTCTGATGGTGGTTAAGATGGAGGGGGCATCAGGTCAAGATAGCCACCTTTACTATAAAGTGCTTTGGGAAACACTGCAATGAATTCAATAACATTGTACACACAGTATACATTACCTGTCTGTATGCTGCGTGGTTTAGCTCCCAGGTATGCTAAGTTCACGTTGGCCTTCCTGCCATCAATTATGGGGTTGGGGTCCTTGCAGGCTCTCTCGGCTGCTCCTCTGTCTGTCATCGTTACCTGGTGACAAAAATCAGAGTTGTCAGCAAAGTCTCACAGAAAATATTCATAAAAAGTCATGTGGCATGGCATCCCCATCTGGTTTCAAATGATCTATTCAGACAAAAAGAACTCAAAACATTTGAAATGCATAAAAAAGAGACGTGGTCTTGCCATAAAATCCCTCCTACAGGCATTCCTCTGTTAAGATTCTGTATCTCTGAATAAGAAGGGAAACCACAAACAAAGCACAATGATAAGCTTTGAAAACTGCCCACAGCAGCCGGCCACTTGACTGCCACTCTGCTCAGCTCAGTGCTGAAATATGGATCTGGGAAGAGCAACAAGGAGCTTATCCAATTAGGGACAAAATATTAAGGAGATTGGTATTAGCCCCCCTCCTCTCTCCCTCCTGGCATTAGACGAGCCCTTCTGTTTTGATTGCCACATTCTGCCAACTCAGAGAGTTCAGCCACCTCGGTGTGAGGACCAGGCAGTGAAATGTAGGCCATGGCTTGCATTGTTTAAGAGGAGGTTTTTAAAAGCACTGTGCCTCTTCATAGTGGAAGGATCCGGAACAAAGCCCACTCCAGGGCCTGTGTTGCGAACACACAGGAAGGAACGAGACCGTGTTTACACTGGAAAGAGCCTTGCTGCGGGGGTCTCTACTAATCCACCTCTGAAGTGTGTTTAGAAAAAAAAAAAAGGTGCGCTCAGCTTTTGGGGAGCCTCCCTCCCCTCCTGCAGCCAGCTACCTACCACTCCTACTGGAGCACTTAGAAAGCAGAATAATCAGGTTGCTTCATACCACACACGGAAAAAAAGTTTTTTTTTTCTCCACGGGCAGGCACACACATTGGCCTGAGCCTGTTTAACCTGAAACACAAGACTCAATAAGCAGCCGTTTGATTCCAGCTCGACTCACAGGACCACTTTGCTCAGAGTTAAGGAGCTGATGTGTAAACACAGGGGGCAATTGTCTTCAAATTCTGGCTGTGGAAGTAAACAGGCATACATAACAGTTTTCCATTCCTTCTTTGGCCTGACAGTACATTCATGCTGACATGTCTTCCCATGGTTCTGGTAAATATTTGCATTTCTTGTGCTGCTTCTGTTCTTTGTGTCAGAGAGATAATGATCTTTTAGGAGTCTTCAGCAGGAAAAAATACCTTTGAATGTAGGTTTTAATGAGATGAATTGATAGTTACATTAAAGCTGCTGTGAAGTTGGGATTTATGTACCAGTAAATGGCACATTTCCCACTTATTTCCTTTGACGAGTTAGTTTTGGTCATGCTTTATGAGCTTCAAAGCCTTTTGCACAGCTTGGCCTGTCCAAACTCTCAAAATGACCGAACAAAAAGGGGAAATGAACACAAAGTTGAAGTACAAGAGAGCTTGTTGGTTGATGCTGGAATTCCTCTCTAAGCAGCCAAGATGTGATGCAAATCATGTGCTGCAGCCGAATGCTTCGGTCCTTGACAATGGAGTGCAGAGTGTGCAAGGTCAACCTCCCCACTGCTAAAAAATAACCATATAAAGCAAGCATGAAGGGCAGACTCTCTCTCCCTCTCTCATACACATATAAACACACATCTAAAGCCATAAGCTGGGGCTGCTCAGGGGTGAGCTAAAAGGGGGAGGCAGAGGGGGGCTTCACAGGGGGGCGCTGGACATCATGGACATATGCTGAAATATAATCTTCTTAGTTACCCATCAACTTGTGTGATCCTTCATCCTCATTAGATTAAAATAACAGTCAACCAGGCGAAAAAGGGGAGCTGCTGTGCAATTATGCATGCCAGCTTCAATGGTGGGAATTACCTTTGACACATATTAGACAGCATACTTGACAATCATGCATGTTTAAGGAGAGGACAGAGGGGTAGACACTTAAAAGGAAATGAAAACAAATAAGGACAAAGACAAGGAAAAAAAAAACCAAAATGGCAGAATTATGGTATAAAGTATCCCACACAGAAGTTGTGAATGACTAATGCATTGTTATACTCACAAAGCCGTATCCTCTGGATTTCCCGGTCTGTCTGTCTGTTATCACCACCGCCTCGTCAATGTCCCCGAAGGCCTCGAAGTATTTTCTCAGTGATGCATCGTTCGTGTGGTAGGGCAGCCCGCCTACAAAGATTTTGGTAAAAGTTGTGTCTTTCTGCAGCGAGGTGGGATGCATGACTTCCAGTGCTCCGTTCATGAACTGATGCAGAAGCATTGGGCAGCCGGAGCGTAGACCACAGGCAACCTGAAATGTTTTCTACGCGTCTAAAAACGTCACAACATCAGTAAAACTTGACTAAATACATCTGAATATAACTTCGCAGTTTCCCTTTCGGTTTATTCTCCGCGTAAGGTCGAAGCAACCAGCTGACAACAGAGGCTTACGTCGGGGAAACTCGTCCACACTGGTTGCTTCTTTGACGCCGATAGAAAATGTGCCGGGAGGTTTTATATGGCACAGCGAATGCCACGCCCACGCCGAACTCCTGACCAATCAGCTCGCCCGCCGAGTGCCAACTTGCGCAGTGGCTCCTCCCATCAGGCCGCCTCCCCCCGGCGCCGCGCTGCACCTGCTTTTGTCCTTTACAGCACAAAGAAAAACTACTGTACGACAGAAAGCGCGGCTCCGACCGCCACATGGTGCAGCCCTAACGAGGAAGTAATAGTCCAGGCTTTGTCCATAAATCACCTTTCAAACGTTGATTTTTTGTGAAACTTTGAGTGTGCTAGTCTTCGTAGGGCCGGACTTCATAGTCTTCACAGTCCCCGTAAAGTTAAAGAAGACATTTGGACAAGGTCTCCCTCATCGGCTGACACTGAATGATAACGTGATTGATGAGTCTAAACCCAAACTTACTTAAACCCAGTTAACTCCTGAGCCTCAGTGTGTCCTTTCTTAATGCCAAATTTGTGACTCCGACCTTTCATTTTCCTTTACTTATAAAGGTGGGCCCAAAAGTGGGCTGTGAAGCTGCTTTCAGTGGGTCAACTGCAACAAAAGAAGTAAATAAATGTTTATTTTTTTTTGGCATTAAGTTGTAGTTTTTTTCCCATCCAACCAAACATGGCTTGGTTGGACAGGGCAGCACAATTTTGGTTGATTGGATAGAACTTAGAATTAAAAAGGCTTTTAATGTGATGAATATTTTCAACCTTGCAGTGAAAAATTGTAGTCAGGGGTGTTTTTGATGTTTGATGCTCCTCCAAATGTTCATGGAAAACCTGTTGCTTTATGGCAGAATTTTGCCTTCGGCTAGCTGGCAAAAACTGCCTCAAGAACTCTTGTTGACAATTTTAAGTCACTTAACCTCATCCTTAAAGTTTTCAATGGAATATTCATTACTAGTAGCTGATTATTTAAACTCAGCTGCAGCACATACATTAAAATGTGTCTACAACAGACTTTTTATCAGTCATTCATTTTACCTTTCCAGAAAAAAAGGTGTTTTTGGACAAGACTTTGAAAACGTTTGAGACATACTCCACTATTATATCTTAAATTCCACTTTTCCCTGAATTACAAAGGTAATATCTTTACGGTTACAGAAATGCATCATGTGTTGGGCATCTTCTTTAAATTCAGAGCAAGACAGCTCCTAGAAGAAAGACATGCACCCCAGTATACCCGAGTTCACTCCACTGTTTTTCCTTAAGAACTTTTCTTCATTGTGAGGGGTATCAAAGCTGCATTTTCCGATAAAATCTGTTAAATTTTTCACAGTGTTCCTGCACACGTTTAAAGATCAAATTTAAGACTTCTTAAAGCTCTTTGTAAGACACATATTGAGAAAAAAAATTGTATATTTGGACCACAGAAAAAAATGGCAATAAGCAATGGTGAGGTATGTTTGTGATTTTCTTTCCAATGCAGATTTTAAAGTTATTTTACTAAATATTAATATGCTTGTGTGCTAAATGTAAATTTAGCATTTAATAATAAAGTAGCATTGCCCTCCAAAGACAGAACAAGTGGCAGAGACATCTGAAGAGCATGTGCATGAGCATGGAAGAAGGAATTTTTTCATCTTTACAGTAAATGCATCAAAACACTGCCCATTTTTCTTTTGTTTTTAGTTTCATGTGGCATCCTCTAAAAAAGCCCAACATAGCTCTTTAGATATATTTTTAGATCAACAATATGAAAATATAGTGTTTTTTTTAGGAACCTAAGGTCAGGAGGTCCTTTTTAGTGAATTTCTTGAATGATCAAACTCAATTTTTATGCCATTTTATGCACTCTGAGCATCTCATCTACACTCAAAATACTCTTTATCTTATCGTGATACCTTTTGATGTATATTCCACATCCAATGCACGACTCTGCTTACGCCCTGCGGCCCCTTGATGTATAAGGCCTCAAGCAATTGCCCGTCATTGTAACATGTCTCAACATGCCACACAAAAGCCTTGATGTAGAAAAAGGCAGATTTGAGTGCCCAAAGCAACAGGTCAGTCCTAAAAGTTATATTTATTTATTGTTCATCTGCTAACATAAATATAAGTCTGCTGTCATCTATAAGGGCTGGAGACATTTTTTTGAATAATCTGTTAAGACAAGAATTACTTTAGAATACTGGAGAGTTTGACAAAGCAGCACCGTGGACCTACAGGACTGGTACTCGTGTTTGTGTCACCCTAAGCAGAGAGGAGCCGGTGAGCTCTGGCAGCGTGGCGACCTTCCTGCCCCCGGTGCCTTGGAGCTCCAATGTTAAGTATCAAAAGTCAGGCTAACAGTGAGGTGACACTCTAATGACCTCAATAAAGAGGCTTTAATTCACACCTTGTCTTCTATGAACTGGTTCACCTTTAACACATGGCCTTTGTAGCTGTCCATGTCAGCTCATTCATTTCCTCTTGATAACCCCCCTTCCCCTTTTCCAGCTGTGTGTCCCCTGTCAAAGGCTCTTGATGAAGACCCTCACTGTCCCACTTTGATCTCAATTTGCTCTCCTCAGCTGCTTTAACATGAACCGACAGGTTGTTGCTTGAGTAGAAACAAACTGAAGGAGAAAATACTCCACCTAATGGTTGACTTGCAGTAAAACACGCAGAGGAAGTAATTGTGATACAGAAGTTGACTGAAATTTATAGTTTTGAGCTTGTGATGATTTAAATGCCAGAGATTTATATAATGAGTTTTACAGCTGATATCGAGTGCTCAAGTTCATTGTTTCATGCACAGTATGGTCCAATATATCCTTAACAATTATACAGCAAACACAATAGAGTATCTATTACCTTTCACCCCTTTTGCTGGAGCCTGACAGTATGCACTTGTTATTTATTTTACATCCCATTTTTATTTATTGAACTAAACCACGAGGTCAATATAAATTCAGAAGTCTTTGGAAAGCTGTAAAAAAGAGAGAAACTAGACACATAAAAAAACAAAGAAACATCAAGATGAGTGAAAAAAATAAAACCCTGCCCTTCTATGATGACCTCTACAACCAATTATCACGTAGCTGTCATCAACGCCAGGGTTGGTGGGCCCCTCTGATTGGTCCATGCACAGTACGCAGCAGCGCGGCATTGGTCCAGGTGTTTGCCGAAAGGAAGGAGTCTGTCTCGAGCGTATACACACACTAAAGCAGCAGGTCTTCCGCATTTCCCCCAAAGAGATGCGACTTGGCACGACGAATCTACAGACAGGAGGAAGCAGTCAGTCACAGAAAACATTTTTTTCAAATTCTGTTAAGTTTATTGCTCAAAAGAAGTTAAGTGTCGATCATTCTGCATGAAATAAACTGTACATGATCACTCTAAAGCAGGCAAAAATCACTTCAAGTCGATCATGGTTGAATTACTATTGATTACTGCTTACATCAATCAACAGATCTTAAATCTCTTCATGTTATTTTCACAAATTCAGATGAAACAGTTCTTAAATACATTCTCATGTCATCAATCACACTCCAAAGCTTTACAACATCAGCTGAAAGCTGTAAGAAAAGTTAGCAGGCCTTTTCCTAAAATTCCAAATTCTACATTGCAAAGGAAGCTTGTTTACACTAATGATGCTCAAAGAGCGCTCTGATGCCAATCTGATACCTGGGTTTTGTGTTCTGCTCAGGATGCAGCAAATCTTATCACGCTGAACTGCAGCATCCACGGTTTAATAAACCTGCAGATTTTTTTCCATAAAAGTAGCCTTCCTGCTATGTATTCTTCTTCATACTGGCTCTGCTTTGTTTGTGCCTGCAAGTCAATGCACTGGTTAAATAAAAAAAACTGCCGTGGGGTAGCATAAATATCCACAATACACCAAAGTTAGAGCAAGTTATCACTCAATACTCTAACACAGCTTGCAGTCAGAAGAAGCAACATGTGGAAGTACTGTACTGGAGACAGTCTTACATTTACAAATCCTAAATGTCAATCATGTTTGATAATATGGCTATTGATTCTCATGGGTCCTGTGACAGCATCTTTTTATCTTACCACTGGTGCAAAAACATCCATCAGTTCTTACAGGGGGAGCACAAGCTCTTCATCAGCAATGTGCACTGAATTAAAAAACATCTATCAACCATTGGCTTAAAAAGAAAATCTCTGTCAACCCTGCAGCAAAGCCATTATGCTGTCTTTTGCTGCAGGAAAAAAATTCTCACCAGCTGAAAATCTTCTAGAAAAGCAGACCCAAACTTTGTCCTCAGCCCCGTAGATTAAAAATATCAATGAATTGTTAAAACTTCTGTTGAAATCAGTAGAATGAATGTTAATAATTTAACTGAATGTGCAGACATAAGATTGTATTAATATGTGTCCGGCAATGGCTTAAAAAAAAAACAGTGTTGGGTAAAAAAAAAATGTGATGATGTTCTCAGATGTTACTTTAAGAGGAAGAAAACTCTTTTTTTAATTAAAATAACGAAGATGACGACAATTATGGAAGAACAACTCTCTTTAAATAAACTAAGTTGTTACCAAATCAGTCCAACAATTTGCATGGCACTTGCAACACCATCGCTCAACCTCTGCCATCTCTCTGATCCTGAGCAGTCAGCCAAAACCTTGCACTCTTTTGTGGTCTATGGATTCTTTTGTCGCACTTAAGTGAAATAATTTAATTTACAAAATGGCAGACGAGATTGAGTAGCTGGTAAGTGATCTGCAGCAGAATTCAGTTTCAGCCAGTAACACTGCAGTGTTCTAGCTTCATAGCACCTGGTAACCTGTAAGAGGGTTTTTAATTTGTTAATTTATTTTACAAAAAGGAACGCTCAAGATAAATGTTCCAGTACATCATTTATGTGGCGACAAATCTGAAGTTACTAGCATCATTGTGATGCAGCTGAGCTGACATTAACTGCTTTGCTTTGCTTCTTCCTCTTCTCCTCCTTTGTTTAAATTTGTTGCTAAACTGCCAACCTTTTAAACATCAGCTTTGCCAATATTCTGTGATTTTGTGGAAGTCGCTGCCGTTCTCATTGACATCCTCAATGCTATGTTTGCTGCAAAAACACTGGCATTCTGAACATCACTGATAACAGTGTGACAGCTTTAGGATCAGGCTGTAAACCCATGCTTAGCTTAAAGGGTGTATGTGGCCGTTACTGTGCAACACATGCCAGCACTGTGTTTTGCTCTTCCCTAAAGTCAAACTGTAACACAGAGCGGCTGACGGAAATGCAGAGTTAAAACACTTTTATTCTTTCTGGGTATAAATCAAATATGGAAAATGGTCTCAAGTTTTTTGTTAATAAACCAAAGGTTCTGCAGCAGTCACTTCAAAGTAAGAGAGAAGGAAGGAGAGAAAGTGTGGGTCATTGCAAAAAAAGAGGAAAAAAACTTCATTTCTTTATGTGATATAATGACAATAAGTGTGTCAATGAAGTATGTGAACAACACTGCAAATATAAGTCACCTCTTGCACTCCTGCACATATATTTGTGTCCCATTAATTTTTGAACCAGCTGATCAAATCATCAACCAACTGAATGAAAAGCTTGTTGAGTTTTAAATGTGTGGGAAGAATCAATGTTGAATTCAACAATTTAATTAAGTCGAACTATGTGGAAATAATCCTTAGTGTGTGTGTCATCTTTGATGAAAGATTGAAGCATAGAATACTCAACAAGTAAATTAAGAAGTTTGCCTTTTACAGAGCCAGTAGAGGCACACCCTCTTTTTCCGGGTGCATGCTGCACACTCTTACATGAGTAATGAATACAGCACCATGGTTGTTGTATTGTTTACCACAGGATTATTTGGGAAAGGACTTACCGTATTAAAAATTGAAACGCTCTTGCAATAAATACGCAAAAGCACAGAACTAAGCTGTACAGATCAGCCTTAAGGATCGCCTCATTGTCACTGATTTAGCTCTAAGAGTCCAAACTGACCTAAAATCTGATATCCAGATTGAATCAGAGCATCTCTTTTTTACATGTTTGCAGAAGAAACCACACAAACCTTTGAAATGATACGCAAGTTAGTACAGAACCATTCCCTTACAAAGCTGCTACTCATAGCTGGAAACAGCAGCACTGAAATCTGAATCAATCTGTTATGGCTCCCCCATCCATGTACACCAGGGTTCATGGGGTCACAAGAGCATTGAGGAAGTAGGGCAGCCCCCATCCGGTGACCGTGGTCTCCAGGTTTACAGACAGTGGCTGCCCCTCTCTCACCATTTCTTGTTCCGAGGCTTCAGCTCCTCTGCAGCGTTCCTCAGGAAGATGTAATTCTTTTTCTGGGGGTTGTAGTACTCGTGGCCCTGGGGACAGCACAATAAAACAAAATCATGAGTAAAACTCAGCCTTAGGCACATGAAAACAGCTGGTACAAAGCTCGACTAATCCTACCTTTGACCAGTCATAACTAGAAGCATAAGCGAAAATGTTGCCGTTGTGGTTAAAGCAGCATGCTGTGATGGGCTGGTCCAGCTGCTCTGAGGTCTTCAACTTGGTGCGGGCGTCTTTGTCCCAGAAGCTGAAGCGCCCGTCTGAGCCCACAGTGGCCAGGGTGCCATGAACAGGATGGAAGGAAATGGCATTCACCTGGTAAAAGAAATAAAAAGTACTTTTTAGTCAATTAAAGGGAAACAAGAATAGAATGGTAATAGTTTTTGAGTGATGTAAACATGATGGACGAGTCTAAAACACAACGACAAAACATGGAACTGAAAGTTGATGTTGATATAACTGCCCTTTGACAAAATGATTTGCTTTATATAATTCAGCATATATTTAACAGGTTCATAATGTTACATACAGACACAAAATTACATTTAAGACCTCAACAATGTTAATGTGATTAATCTGAAGTCACATCAATACAATGCTGGATGCTGGATGTTGTACTTAAAAGAATCATTTTTAACAGACATGCTTCGCTGGATCTTTAACTAATTAAAGTGACTGAATTACAGAATTACATTATTATTATGTTACATTTGACATTTTAAAGGAGACAATGTTACAGGATCCACATTTTTTCCCTATCACCATGATAACAACTCACAGCAGCTCATTTCATTATGTAGTATAATCCGCTAACTTCCTGGTATAACATGCTTATATCATATTTTTGAAACAGGGTTCGTACACTTTTTCCATGGTCAAATTCAAGCACTTTTCAAGGACTTTCAAGGTCAATTTTCAAACTTTTCAAGTACTGTAAGCAGTTGCAAATTGCATAATGTGATAGAATTCATGCACACACAAAATGGCGATTTCACTGTTTCACTATTATTATTTATTATTATTTAGATTCTTAAGCATTTTATTTCACGGGCTGCAATATAAGCAACTGCTCCCAAACGCAGCATCACCGCTGCCTCCTCCCTCAACCAATGGTAAAGTGTCTTTACAACAAGTGAGCCTGCTCCTGCTGCTGCCTACTGCAGATGAGTGAGGAAAGAGTGAGTGAGAGTTACGGCAGAGGAAGGTCTGCGGTAAGAAGAATGAAACGGATTTTAGCACAGACGACCGTGTTTTTTTGGTGACCAATGTAGAAATAAAGTCCCATCTCTCCACCTGCAAAAACAAACCCAAGCACGAAAGCTAATTCAATTTTTCTTCCTTATGGGGAAAGAGTGGCTTCGAGGTCCTGCTAAGCTCGTATTTCTGCATCAAGCACAAACGCAGTATTTAACAATCTTAACAAATGGTCAAATTAAATGTAATACACCGTAAGAAGCACAAAAAACACAGCCCAAAACACCTACCCTCACTCACCACCACCTATTATGCACATTGGATCAAAGCAGAGTCCCCATGCTACGTCATATGATGAGATGTTGAAACGTGTTGAACGTTTTTAACAGCTATACTGAAAACAGACACTTCATCCTCTGAATTTGAGCCCTTTTGTGTTGTATAACACATAAAATCAATGACTGACTTAAACTACAGCCATTATCAGACAATGCTAAGTGTTCATTTACAAAAAATAACCTGCAAAACGCTCTTTAAAGTTAATCAATGCAATAAACATTTTGTGAGTAAAATCGTGTCAGAGAATTATGATCTCAGTTCCAAGCAAAATAATTGTGATTCACATTTTTGCCAGAATAGTGCAGCCCTAGTATGTGTCATCCCACACACTGTATTAAGACATCATACAGTAAGAGAGGCATGATGATTTGCACTGGTTTGGCCAAATTATATCAGGTGTAGTCATGTAAGTTTTAAACCTTAACAGGGCACATCAGCCTAATGCTTTTCTAAGCATTCGTTTTTTCACATCTTTTCTTCTTGAAATTGTTATTGATACTGTTATTAATAACCACCAGCCGTACCGCTGTCAACCGCGGGGTGTTTGTAGCTAGGGGCAGGTTATCACATGACCGCGGTCCGTCTGTAGGGTCTCGTGCCTTTGTATCCAGCGGGAGAGCCTCCCAATCCGCGGCCGTCGGCCCAGCATGACTCGGTATTTTTAGACAAGACTTGTCACCGACCGACCGACCGCGGCCATGTGATAATCTGCCTCGAACAACAAACACCCCACGGGTGACAGCGGTACGGCTGGTGGGAATCATCACACCATCTACATGTTACATGGAACAGTGCCTTCTACATCACACATGCATGCCTAGCATACAAAAAGGTGGTTAGCATAAACAAACAGTAGGCTAATTCACCTGTAGGGCTAACAGGGTACCTTTCATATGGCTGGAGAGTGCCGACTCTCCCATGGCGAAAAGGCTGATCTCCTTTTTTTCAGACTTTGCAGCAGGCTACTTGTGGATTTGCGCCATGTCTTATCCATGGTTTATATTTTTCAATATCCAGCCAACAGTCATTGAACCGACAGCCTCCCGGCATGTTGGGCTGCGCACTGTCCTCTAGGGGGGAAGTCACGTCGCACATGACAACTGACCAGCATGTCACACACAAGCCCTTCAGGGAGAACGTTTTTTTCCCCCCATTTCACTATTTTTATTCTCTCCTTTAGATCGATCTGTTGAGCCAGATTGCTGTTAATTGTAAAATTTATATGATTACGATTTCAAGCATTTACAAGCACTTAGATCGAAATTCAAGCACTTTCCAAACCTTGAAAACACAACATTAAAATACAAGCATTTTCAAGGATTTCAAGGACCCGTACGAACCCTGTTGAAAGCACAATAGGTCAGAAGAACTTACAGCATAGATGTCCTGTGGGGTGGTTGTGTTTGTCCCATTGGACCTGTGGCACTTAAAGGTGAAGTTGTCTTTGGCTCTGAAAGTGATCAAGGAATGTGTTTGAAACATATTTTGACCCAGGCCTTTGACATCATAGAAATGTTGGTTCAAATAAAATAACCAGAGCTGGGCACAACTGAACAAAAGTTAAACTAAGGCAACTTTTTATTCTTCAACAAAGAAGTTAACATCCACAGTAGTTAGTCAATAATTTTGATTAATATTAATGTAAGCTGAAAAAAATGACATCAATGGGTAATAAAATTCACTTTTTGCTGAGTATATGCAAAAGACTACGGTGAGCTGGAACTAACACATCAGGACCACAAAGTCTTTCTGGAGCTGGTGACCTCTTCTTGTGTTTCTTTTCAATAAATAAAAAACTTCCAAAAGAAATGTTGCCTGAGCCCATAAAAGCAAATCTGAGCTTTGTTTATATGTCATTTTGTTGGCATACTACTTTAATAGATACTTAAGTCATTCTTCAGTGTCAAACCCAGTTGAGATCCATTGACCATGATGCTCAGTATTATTTATCATTTATCATCTAAAATTTCAACAATTTGTTCCAAAAATGTAAAATTCAGTCCCTAAATAATTGAAAAACAAAAGGTCTTATATTTATATTCATATACTTTACCTTTAGCCAAGATTGTGCAACATTTACCATTTAAATAGAGCAGAGTGAATTTATGTAAGGAAACTGAACAGCCTAAGGTTCAGTTTATGATTTTCAAATTGAAAACTATGTAAATCATAAAAAGTGACACAGATAATCAATGATGGCAGATACCTGCCAGGTTCTGCAAGTAACTATATTCAGCTTTTCTTCCCGTGCACAAGAACATAGAAGACATTTTGAGCACTCACGGGTTTGGAGGGTTGATGTAGTGGATGGCCACTCTGCCCTCAATGCTTCCCAGGGCAAAGCCTGTGGGCTTGTTCTGCTTGTCCTTAAATATGGCGACACAGCGGTGCTGCAGGACCAGAGCAGAAAAATATAATGAGCATGAAAAAACACCATGGTTGATTTCAACTTATATCCAGCTGAATGAAATTAAAGCAATAAAAGAAAATAATCACCTGATGTTTGAGCGGAGAGTCTATTCTGCGAAACTCTGAGGGCTGGTTCTCCAACTGGTACACTATCAGGCCTCGCTCTGCTGTGGCAACCACAGCCATCGGGTACACCTATGCATCACAATCAATGAAGTTAAAAAAGCAACAAAAGAAACTCAACATGGTTATTCACTTTGCATGCATCTCAAATTGATGTCATCTGACTCACAACATCTGCACAGTAGCATCTCTCTGGCATCTGCAGAGACATCATGGGGTTGGGAGAGCGGGTGTCCCAGAACTGAAGAGGAGGATGGAGAAGCTGTCATGTTTCACAGTGCAACAAGCTCTTTTAGATTATTACTACTAAACTTCAGTGACCATATGACCACCGAATAAACAAAATAAATCAAAATACAGGTAACTAGAATAGTGTTTTCCAACGTGCTGGTTTGGAAGTGTAGTTACCTCCATGCATCAGGTCTTTTGTCCCAATCATACAAGCAACAGCACTGAAAAAAACAGGCTTCCCCTGGAAAAAATCCTCAAACCTAACACAGTACGCCAAACTTCAATGTTAGCTAATGGCAGCATTGAATAACCATGTGTGTGCAAACGCAGCCACTTGACTACATGACAGCCTTACGACATGCTCGAGCTACCTACTACTCCTCACTAATTGAAGGAAATAAAAACAACCCTTGGTACCTTTTCAGCACTGTAGCCAGGCTGACACAGAGTCAGAGCTCTATTGAGCATGTGATTCCTCTAGCTCTCAGCTGTGAGGACTTTATGAGCTTTTTTAATGATAAAATTCTTAAAATTAGAGATAAAATTAGCAACTCCCTGTTTTCCCCCGAACCTGCCGTACCATTAAATGTAGTCAGACTTGAGTTAGATTGCTTTTCTTCAATTAGCCTTCAGGAAGTTAATTCTCTTGTCTCCTCCTCCAAACCATCAACCTGCCTTTTAGACCCGATCCCTACTAAGGTGTTCAAGGAGGTCTTTCCCCTAGTTTGTCCATCTTTGCTGGAGACAATAAATATATCTCTATCAACAGGCTACATGCCACCATCTTTTAAAGTAGCTGTAATCAAACCTCTCCTAAAAAAACTTAACCTCAATTCGGGAACATTAGCTAATTACAGGCCTATATCAAACCCTCCATTTACTTCAAAAATCCTGGAGAAAGTAGTGGCTAATCAGCTATGTGACTTCCTTCAAGACAACAGCCTGTTTGAGGACTTACAGTCTCTGTGCTGTGATGAGCTCAGGATTTAGTGCTCATTACAGCACAGAGACTGCTCTGGTTAAAGTAACTAACGATCTACTCTCAGCTTCAGATGAGGGACTTCTCTCGGTACTTGTTTTGTTAGATCTTAGTGCAGCTTTTGACACCATTGATCATGATGTTCTTATACAGAAATTAGAGGTATTACTCGGTATTACAGAGACTGCCCTGAATTGGTTTCAGTCCTACTTATCTGATAGATACCAGTTTGTACACATGAACAACAAGTCCTCTGTGTACACTAAAGGAAGTTACAGAGTTCCTCAAGGCTCTGTACTAGGTCAAATTCTCTTCTCTATACATATGTTTCCCCTCGGTGATATCATGAGGAAATGCTCCGTTAATTTTCAATGTTACGCTGATGATACTCAGCTGTATTTATCAATGAAGCCAGGTGAGACAATTCAATTATCGAAACTAGACGCATGTCTAAAGGACATTAGGGCCTGGATGGCCAAACATTTTCTTCTTCTTAACTCAGACAAGATAGAGATCATTGTGCTGGGCCCTCGACACCTTAGAGAAACCTTTTCTAATTATTTAACTGCCATAGATGGCATTAGCCTGACGCCAAGCACAACTGTTAGAAATCTTGGGGTTCTATTTGATCAGGATGTATCCTTTAACGCTCACATAAAGCAAATTTCAGGAACAGCCTTTTTTCATCTTCGTAACATTGCTAAAATCAGGCTTATCCTGTCCCAGAACGATGCCGAAAAGCTAGTCCATGCTTTTGTTACCTCTAGACTGGACTATAGTAATTCTCTTCTTTTAGGCTGTCCCAGTAAGCCGCTTAAGACGCTTCAGCTGGTTCAAAATGCTGCAGCACGTGTGCTGACTAGAACTAGGAGAAGAGAGCACATGACTCCTGTATTAGCTTCTCTGCATTGGTTTCCCATAAAATCTACAACAGAATTCAAGATTCTTCTCACCTATAAAGCTCTCAGTGGACAGGCACCAATTTATCTCAAAGAGCTTGTAGTGCCGTACAACCCCTCTAGAACATTACGCTCCCAAAATGCTGGCCTGCTCGTGGTTCCATCAGTTTTAGAAGAAGTATGGGAGGTAGAGCCTTCAGTTATCAGGCTCCTCTTCTCTGGAACCATTTACCGACCACGGTTCGGGAGGCAGACACCCTCTCTACCTTTAAGGTAAGACTTTAAACATTCCTCTTTGATAAAGCTTTCAGTTAGGAACCAGCTCATAGTCCATAGTTTAGACACATAGTTAAGATGCAATAGGCTTAGACTGCCAAGGGGGATCTAGCACATTGGGCTCTATCCCTCTCTCTCTCACACTCTCTCTCCATATCTGCCTCTGCCCCTTTCTGTTTGCTCCTGTACACGTCTCTGGCTCTTGTCTTGTAGGTGGCCTGGGGTCCTTGGTGGAGACTGCCTGCTGC
Organism: Cetoscarus ocellatus; assembly: GCA_037902135.1. Classification (NCBI taxonomy): domain Eukaryota; kingdom Metazoa; phylum Chordata; class Actinopteri; order Labriformes; family Labridae; genus Cetoscarus; species Cetoscarus ocellatus. The sequence goes on from JBAMNC010000573.1 coordinate 2,033,197, forward strand.
TGTGGAGTCACGAAGCCTCAATAACTACTATTACAGACATAATACATATTTGGCCATTTCATTCCAGTTCATAATCATTATAGCTGTTAACATAGATATTAGCATGATCTTTCTATCCATGGTTGATACATCTATAGTAACTATCTCTAGCTCCACATGGACATGAGATCCCTCTTGAAAATGAGGTGTCACATCTCAAGAGGTCTACCATTAATACATTTATACTTAACGGAGACAAATATGGTAGGGATGCACTTGTGGTCTTGGCACCTATGAGTTCGTCACTACTATAAATTCTTATTTTCAGTAAGACTTTCAATGATTATACTTCTATAAAATTATCACCACAACTATACAGACATGTGGACCCTCCTGAAAACAAGATGTAGCATCTCAAGAGGCTAACCTCTAATAATTTGTTTTCAGCAGAAACAGATTTGACGACGACAGGTCTATGATTGGTCCAGTGATCTGTCACTAACTTTAGTTCTTACTTTAGTCCACTTGTCTCCACTCACCTCCCTCCCTTTGCCCACACACCCAACACAGCATCGTGTGAATTTGCTGATCATCATTAGACTGGGGTCCACATTCAAGATTTCCTGCTGCTTAACAGAAGGTTTTTTTCTTGCCATCACGATGGAGGGATTCATGATTGGCTATATGGATTAATGTTGGGTGTTGGATGTATATATTTGTATATATATGTATATGTGTATTTTATATATATGTATATATGTATCTATGCATATATGTGTATCCATAATATGAAGAGCTTTGTGCTCTATTGTAAAGTGTCTTGAGATAACACTTGTTATGAATTGGCGCTACACAAATAAAGATTGATTGATTGATTGATTGACTAACTGCGCTGGACCACTGATCAGGTAACCACTGCTACTAAGAAAAATAAAACACAGTAATAATATCTATAACCTCCTTACACATTTTCCAGAGCTGTTAAACTCCATCCATGAGATTCATTATTAGGTTTGCTGTGCTGTGGCTTCTTAAAAACTTTAAAGTTACTGAATATCACATAACAGCTTTTTATTGGCAGATAATATTGCTCAGTTTTATTTATTTCTCTTTTAAATGTATTTGAAACAAAAGGTTATTTTCAGTAGTCTAGCACAGTCAGGTGTGTTTGAATAACTGATGTACCTTCAGAGTTTTGTCCCAGCTGCCAGTCATGACACAGCTGTAGTTTGGAGCTTTTATCCAGTGGATTGATTTGATTGGACCTTCATGCTGTGAGAAATAATTGGAAAAATGAAAACTTTGCCACTTTGATATTATGCCCACACATTGTATTTTGTGACTTTTATCTAACCTGTGCAATCTGCATGGCTTGATTGCTGTTGAGATCCCACATCTTGGCTGTTTTGTCACAGGAAGCAGTGAAGACTTTACTCCCATCCTGGATAATGAGAGCAGAACATCATAAGTGCTTCTGTTGCCCAGTGGGCAGTCTTCAAAACAGGGCTGTAATTGCTTTTCATCATGAGACCTACATCACTCCAGCATGCATCCAGCACTGGACCCGTGTGCATCTGTTGGGCTTTGGGGACAGTCTGTCCATTGTCTTGCACCTCCCAGCATCGCACCTGATGTGAAATGACACAACATAATAAAACTGTGATGCTACTGAGAAATTAAACTTTAAGAAGAAAAGTTATTGCTTGAATCAAGTGCATACCCAATCTTGCTTTCAGGTGGAACTTCAGTTTTGCAAATAAGAGTATCACCACACAGGGAGAGAGTACCAACTATGTTTACTGGCATTACTGTAATCGAGTAGCACTTGGGGTTTCTCCTGGCTTAAATAAGGTGTTCCTCTAATGTTCACATGGATGTGTTGTGTGCACACAGACTCAAAAAAAAAAACATGAGGAATACCGACACTTATGTTATTGAAGAAAGGACAAATCTCACATAAAGTCTGTTCAATCAAACTTACAAATTATCCTTCTCAAAATTAAGTATATTATAAAACAAAGCTTAAGTGTTTATTCACACAGTTTTATAGGAAGTAGTTAAGCAAGTTAGATTTGAGGGGGAAAAGCCTGCCTAATAACATTTTGAGGATAACATGCTTTATATTTGCGTCCCAGGATATTTTGTGCAAAAACAACTGTCAAAATACTTAGTTATTTTTATGAGAGACCTAACTGTTTAAAGAAAAAATGCCAGGTATTTCTTTCATGAACATTAGATTTTACATTCTTGCAGCTTTACAGTGTTTTAGTCCAGATGTAGTCTGACGATGTCCATCAATGATGAAATGAAATTACACGTTTGTCTCTGATGAGGTCCAGTAGCTGTGGTTGCGACCACCAAATGTTGCATGTAGAAAAAACAGTACGTCTAATTCCAGAACGCCTTTAGCTTTAAATCATTACTTTTTCTTAACTTAATTTTTAGACCAGCAGTTTGACCTTACTCATGTAAATTCAATCAGAATGACTTTACTTTTATTAGATTGCCATACAGATGCATAACTTCCACCCATGTTTCCATATTCTTACAATAAAGTGATTAACTCACGTCATTTGCCCAGGACCCTCCGATGAGGAAGTTTCCAGGCATGGTGGGAGGACTGAAAGCCAAACAGCTGATGCTGTCATCTGGAGGGGAAGTTACTTCAACATCCTGAAGGACAAATCAGGACCACAAAAAGTCAAGGATAAATGATAAGCTGTCAAATTTAGGGTTAAAGGGCAGCTTAACTTGGTCAAATCTTTTATAACAATTTGAATAACTTGTTACTGTTCTCTGATAGTTTACCTTCATGGGGTTGTGGCTGTCTGTTGCTGTGTTCCCAAAGACACCTGTCCCTCCTGTCCCAAACCCAGTGTTTGTGCCAAATAAACTCATAGTGCATTAATTTTATTCCCAGTGGAGACCTAAAAGGGATACCAGGGGCAAAGATAAACATTCACAACAAAAAGGCACACAATAGTTTGACATTTCTAGTAATATCAAGACTGTTGAATGTTAGAGTTATTCCTATTCTGTTTTTGTCAATATCAACCTTATGTACCTGTACTCATAAGCACGGCAGATATCGTATTCTAAATAATTTTAAAAGTCACAGAAGCACCAAGAAAAGACTCCAAAGCACTCTCTTTATACTCGTCATACAAAAACCATGACTTCCTGATGAAGGCTTGATGCTGAAACGTGTCCAAGTTTGTTTTTAAGGTCTACATGACCATACCGTTCAAATAAAGGCATTTTAATAGAGAGTACCTTGAAGTCTTTTCTTTTGCCTCTATGACTTTGTGAATCCCATTCCAAAGAGCACCTCAAACCCTCTGTTGAGTCCAGGTAGCACTCCTATCCTTTTTCCTCTTCATTTTAATAGGTCCCATGTCCTGGTGTGTTTGACTGTTTACATCCTGTCTTTGGTGTCCATTATGAGAGGATTGATTGGATTTGAATTTTAAAAAAATGTTTTTGCTTTACAGGATGATATGCAGCTCCTTTTCCCTCTCCTTTGGAAACGATCAGATCTGATGGGCAGGGTGGCTACAAAAAAGAGCTCTGCGCTGATTGGCTGCCCAAATGATATCTGATGGGAGGGAGGATGAGGGGTTACAGGTCGGAGAGTGGGCTTTTAAAAACAGTCGTGATGTCTGCCTGTAACAAGCAGAAAACACACATGTAGGTGGAGGCTGTGTAGCTACTACATAATAGTCTCCAGGAAGTAAAAAAGAACAGAGTGTTTAAAAATGCATTTCCTTTACAAAAAAAAAAAAAAAAAGAAAATCAGCACACTTCTAAGTGAACTGAGAGTTCAGTAAAAAGTGTCATGTTCTTCTGCTCCCCAAGCCCCTTCTAACAACACAGCAAAGAAAAATGATTCAGCAGGACATGGGACCTTTACAGCATGTTGTTGGCCTCAATTTTTGAGCAGGTGTGACAGACTGGAGACATGTCTGCAGTTTGGCATTGTTCATATAGTAAACTAGGATGATATAAATAAAGCAGACTACAAACTATGCAGGATAGATAAGGCACAGCTGAGGAAAATTTAACCTACGCTGTATTTATCTTAAGATTTCTTATTTATCTCACTGTGCCCTCTGCCTGCCTCAGCACCATGGGGCCTTCAGTCGCTCTGGAACTCTCTCCCAAATCTGAACTCTCTGCCCCTCTTCAAGTCCAGACTCAAACCCACCTGATCAGGACTGCATACTCCATTCAACAACAACCAGGCACATCCCCACATCCTCTTGTCTGTTGTGTTTTGCTGATTTTATTGTTCTATTGTTGATTTTATTGATGTTGTTATTTTTGGTTACATATTGTACAACGTCACTGAATGTCTTGAAAGGCACTTTTAAACAACATGTGTTATCATTATTATTTATATTTTAGTTTGAACATTTGTACTTGACATCAGTAAGAATCCAAAAGCCAGCACTCGTCCATGGTTTAAAACAGTGATTTTAAAATATTCCAATAAAAGCCAAATCACAAAATAGGATAATGTCATAACTAGTCTAGATAAGAGTGAGGTGTTCAATCAAACAGAGTGTGCCGGTGTAGCTAGAAAACAGTCATTTTCACAAAATGGATAGAAAGCAAACTTGTCACAGGAAAATTGAGCCATTTTGACATTTGACAGGACAACTGTGGAGCTAATGATAAAGCTAACCAACTACGCAGATTAGCCGCTAACATCTTAGCTAGCTGTTTCTCAGAAATACGTGTACAGTTTTGCCTTCAGTGTCCAAACGCGTTTGTGTTTATTAATTATGATTTTATGTAATGATTGTGTGAAGATGAGACTGACTCAGTAACTTCTTTATATTAATATGATGAGCGGGCGGTTGGACCTCCGTCTGTGTGAACCGGCAGCTACCGTTATAGCTAACGTTAGAAAACGTTGTATCGTAACGTCTCCAAACGGCACATTCAGACACCGAATACTGTCACAAACAGTCTCTTAACTTGGTGAATATACATACCACTGCGTGTTGAACCGTGGCTGAGACCTAGTAAAGAGGTAAATGCAGCTATATTTTGGCGCAGCAGTAATGTGGCGCTTGTTGCCTCGGATGTGTCGCAGTTTGGTGACGTCACATCCAGAGTAAGATCGTGCATGCGGACCTTGAAAAGCTGGGGGGCGCTGTTTGACTGCAGGTGAGTCCAGCTGTATCAGGCGGGAGATCAGGGGTGGGCAACTTCTATGACCAAGAGGACCTCATACAATATTTTTCAGTGCCCGAGGGCTGCTCTGTTACATATTGTTGGGAGCTCTAAGTGAGGAAAAAAAAATAAAACAGCAAATATTAAGCTTCAAAAAAATCATTATACCAACATAACTATATTAAACCGAACACAATTAAGCGTCCATGATTTGATGACACACAACTAAAAACAATTTAAGCTCATTTTTAATGCAATAAAATACAGAGTGATTACAAGTTTTTAAAGCACAAATATATTACCTCTATCATTATTTTCAAATACATTTTAGAAACACTGTAAATTATTTTAATCCTCACAAAAGACATTTAGGGACACAATCATAGCAAAGTAAGTTATTTAATGACTTGCAAAAAAAACAAAAAAACATGTCCCAGCGATCTATGTTGCCTCCTTAGGATATACCCTATCCTAATTTGAGCATTAGGTAGTACTGTTAACTCATGATGAATCATATTTAACAGTTGTTACTTTTGTTCATTTTCCTCTTTTTTTGGGAAATGATTGACGGGCCACGTTGGGTGAGATGGAGGTCCACATGTAGCCCCTGGGCTGCCAGTTGCCAACCCCTGCAGTAGATGGATCGACTTGTTTTATGTCATACTTTATGAGCCTCTCAGTTAAGTCCTGTCTGTGGCCCATATTTCATCCTGGAGAACAGAATCGGGGCTTTATCAGCATGTTTCTCCTTAAGTGAGAGGTGAATATTACACATTCTTACCTTTTACAAATCTGATATTGACAACAACAACAAAAAAAAGTGCATGTTTAGTCAATATAGTTTTACCTCCTCTTTGAGGATTTCTAGATGATCCTTAAGGTAACTGCAGATCATAGAATTAATTTATTCAGTGTTTGGTGAATATCAACTTTGCCCAAAAGTAACTGATCATCAAAACTGAATAATTTTTACAAGCCTTATAGATAAAAAAAGAAAAACTTCATTTGTAAAAGGTCTTATGTGGATTTCTCTGTAATTTGGATTCAACCACTGATGAAAGGTAATCACGCCAATATAGATTTCTCTTGAATATCCAGATATATAATAGGTGAAAACTCACAACAGTACCTCAGAGCTAACCTGTCAGTGCAGATAGGTGAGCCTGATATAAAGTCAGGCAGATCCATCTTGCCATGCTCCACTCTAAAGTGACTGTGAACTGTCCAAAGTGGCAACATACTTAATATGTTTAGCTCATACAATATCATGCAGTAAGCAGATCCCTGGAGCTCCTTTCATTTCCATATTGATTTGGGTTGCATGGGTACATCTTTTCAATATTAAACTAATATAAACAGCTTTGTGAAAGTTGTCCCTGTAAACATCTTTGTGGGCAGTATAGACTCTCCAGGGACATTGTATAAAGATAAGAGCAATCAAAAGAGTACAACATATTTTGAAGCATCTCTTCAGTTAATAAAGCTGGAAAACTGCAAAACATCCTCAAAAATTTAAAGCCAAATACCCAACAACAGATGCTTTCCTCTCTAAGGTGAACATTATGACTGACACTCACCACATCCAAAAAATTTGCTGTGCCTCTAGGCCAGGTGTAACTTATGAAAGTAAAAAGCTAGTTTGTCACTGTTTGTGCCATATTGGTTCTTCGACCACAAGTCGTGCGTATAGTTTTTTGTTGCATATTATTTTATCACTCTCTTTAAATAGCTTAAAATAAAAATTAAAATTAAAATAGCGTTAAATAGCTAGATTATCACAGTCCATCTAGATACTATCTGAGGCTCTATAGGCACTTTATTCATTCAAAATGCACATCTTAATCATTTAAAGTAATTTTAGACGCATACCTCATATCTGATGTATACCTAAATGACTGTCTTTAGGCCTCTTTGATCTCAGGGCTCTAGAAAACTGTCCACCTTTGTATAACAGGATATCAACAGAGTATTTTTTCAATCTTGATTTTTGGGGCGGTCAGATTGTTTAACTCAAAGTGCAATTTTAACTCAAGTTAAACTCATCAAGAATTATTTTTACAGGACTGAATCCCAAAATCACACTAATAGATTAGGATAAGGTTGAGTTTTGATTGCTACTAACATCACTGTAGCAGGAAGATGTTGATTTTTTCCTTGTCATTTTACGACATAGTTCAAACCCTTTAGCTCTCAGTAACAGTGAGATATTAACTGGAGGAGCTGTTTGCACGCAGTCACTCTGCTCAAGGGTCCTAACAGACTCTACAGTCTTAAACAGTTAGTGTTAGAGCATTGAGGAGGTTTACAAATGTTTGTAGAGGAAAGTCTCTTGTGACGCTTACATGACTTTGCAGTAGTGAGCAATATTGAGTGACCTCTGCTGGGAAGAAACCTCTCTATCATTGTGAAAGTTAGTCATGGAAATGAGGTTGTGTGGTTGTAACTCAGTTGCAGATGTCCCCATGGTTTCCTAAAAGACAGAACTTAAGATAAAAAGATGATTTCAGAGCATGATTATGCACATTTTTTTGTTGTGTGGGACACTTTAGTCTTATATTCTGTCTTTGTGTAAAGGGAACTTCTTTCAACAGTTTTACCTAAAATTCTATCTTGTACATATATGTTTAAATCATTTCATAATTTGGTTATTTTACATATTAAAAGAAAAGTCTATCATCCTTTACAGTAATCTGGTTGAACTGTTCTTGTGTTACTGTAGATGTGAATAGTTGGACATGGGTTCAAAGGTTAATTTTCCTGCAATAGTTTATTCAAGGACTGGAAAAACTGTCTCATTACGATTTAATTTCTTTTTTTTTTCTTTTTTTTTTGATAGCTTTGGACCTGGAAAGCTTCACATTTGGGAACGGAAAGGTACATTTTCTTTTTTTTTACATGTTTGAAAGGGGTTAAAGTCTTATTGTGGTATTAAACCTTAGTGTCATTTTACTATTCAATAAATACTCGTACATTGAATTAGTAAATGTTGCAAGAACATTTTAATCTCTCTACCTCTAGTACATTTGGGAATTCAGGTTTAATTTTCATTTTTTATTCATTTTAATAGTTGTTACTTTTAACACTTAAACTGTAAGGCTTGTTTTTATTGTTATATGAAGAAATATCCCTCCTCAGTGTTCTGCTATAATTGATTGTTATTCTTAATCTGAATGTGTGTGTGTTTTTTTAAAATTATTTCTTCTTTGTACACCTCGGCACCATTGAAAATGAGGGTCATCCATTAATGTGACCTCCAAGGACTTCAATAACTGATGATGATGAATTAGGATATCATCACTGTTGGGCAAAAACCTCTTATCTCCAAAATTATAACTTTTCAGGAAATGGGAAAAACACTTAAAAACTCAATAAATACTTAATTGTCACAATGAGAAGATGTGTTTCTTACTTTTAACTGATGTAAAAATCATAATAACCCAATCACCAACATGGAAGGTGACCAATAGCACTGTTTAATGGGGACAAAATGAAAATCCCTAAAAGTTGGGATAAGAGGTTTTGGCCTATTTAAAACTGTGTTCTTGATTCTGGCTAAACACAAACATTTACTGAGCATTAGACCGTGCATTGACTTAATTTTCTTTCAAACTGGAGTCAATATAAACCACAAATATATCAGCAATATTATCTAACCTTGTTCTTTGTAAATAAATCTTTAAACCTGAGTGGGTTGTCCAGCCCTATATAGAAGTGTCTACATCAGTGATGGGTTCTTTGTCTTTTGCACCACCCCCACCCTCATTGACTCTTCAATTAAGTACTCATGCAGGAGTGCTTTACATTTTGATGGGGGCTATTGGCATGTCCCGTCATGATCACTCAAACCCCTCCACAATTTGGGCGGGCCCGAGTTTATTGTTTGAGTTCAAAGGTGTCTGCCTGGAAGAGGGGATTAGGGGATTTTCCCTCTTTACCTTTAGACTCACCTTTTAGCACTGTTGGAGGGTCTGTGCGAAGCTGGGACAACACTTTCAAACTACTGGGGTGTTCAAAGGAAAAACTGATGGGATTTTAGGAGAAGTAGGCATACACGAGTTTAGGATTGGATTAGCAGCACTTGGATACGCATGAATAACTGCCTTACGTCAAGGAAAATAAAATGATGGGACTCGCGCCAAGTTGACTAAAAGAGCTTAGTATCAACACATATAGGGTAAGGTAACAGAAAAGGATCTTTCGTTCTTGTATAGCCTGCCACCGAGTGGCGCGCACAGTAATCAGCCCCACACCCCCATTAAACCCCCCCCCCCAATCTTTCCCAATCTCTCCAGTCTTGGTTTATCCCATCGTGATCCCCTCCTGCCCCTCCCCTGACACAGCGCCTCAATAAAATCCATGCCACTGTTGCCATCCCGAGAAGCGCACGGGCACTGCACAAGAACATTACGCACGAAATACTGACTCGTGAATGAGCGATGTACTGGACTGATAAAGGAGTGAAATTGGGCTACGTGTGCGAAACTTGACAACGACTGAGGAAAGAAGTCCCTCTGCCAGAGCAGCACTTTGATTTTGCGTAAAATGTTTTCACTGGAGACGTTGGCGATTATCCTGCTGTGGGTTTACTGCGTTTTAGCCACGCAGGTCTCCTTCTCAAACTTCTCCGTGGACAATGACGTGCGCTCCAGCTTCATCCATCGGCGGCTGCGGAGCCAGGAGCGCAGAGAGATGCAGCGGGAGATTCTCTCCATCCTGGGACTACCTCACCGTCCGCGACCGCACATCCACACCAAACACAACGCTGCGCCCATGTTCATGTTAGACCTGTACAACACCATCTCCACGGACATCGAGTTGCCGGGATATTCTTACCACAAGCCCGCGTTACCCATCCAGGTGTCCCCCGTGGTGACCCCGCAGGACAGCCGCTTCCTGGATGACGCTGACATGGTGATGAGTTTCGTGAATCTCGGTAAGTTTAAGGTTTCAACAGATAGAAAGACCACTTGACCCTCTAAAGCTGATAACAAAAAGTTGGACAACATTTCCTACACTTTAGCCGAGTGAACAGCGCCAGAGTGTTTTTTTTTTTTTTTTTTTTAATTTCGTGGATTATTCTAAAAGTCTTCTGTACTATTACAGTTTGGTTTAAGCCAATGCGATTATGCATCAAGATCTTTATTTTTTGTTTTATCTGACTAGAAGTAGTAATTTTTTAAACTTGAAAAACCTCAAAGTGATGGATAAAAAAAAATAGATGCATCGGAGAAAATAAACAAAGAAAAAATAGAAATATTGTTATTCTATTTCGTGAAAGAAATTATTTGTAGAAAAATTCATTTAATTTGTAAAGGAACCATGTACAATATTTAACACAAATGTTTTCATTTGATGCACTGTCTAGATTTTGTAATCATAAAACATTGCAACACAAAGATGTACATCTAAGACACAAACACAAATTACACAAAGTAAAAGGCCGTGGTATGATAATAATATGGAGGGCGATTCAGTGATTACAACTTTGAGCATCTTTCAGCATTTTTTGACTTTGTTTTAAAACTGTGGACTGCATTCAGGTCTTAATGCTTTCAGACGGGACACTCCACTGCAGGCTTTTACAGAAAAAGCTGTCCATATGAATAGTTTCTTATTTAAATATGTGATACATTTATGTTGAAACATGTTGACAGTGTGAATAAATAACTTTAATTACAGACCTAAATTTGGGTTAAAGAGGCATTGATTCAGTATCTTAACACAATGTTATACTGTTTTTTTAATGTTAGAAATGCAATGTTGCTTACATACAAAGACATAGAATTAGTGGAAAATATGAGTCACTTCATTGCTCTGATGTTCAGGGAAGAAATATTTTCTTTGAAAATTTACACCAGTTACACATATACAAACCTTAGCAGGTTAGTATTTTTCATTGCTTTATTTATATGTCTATCCTGCTCTAAATACAATATAAATCTAATTTTATTGAACACAAACATTTTCAGTGTCTTTCTCCTTTTATCTCCTCTCCTTCTGCATCATGCACTACTGCATTTCAGTCAACCACTGATCAAAGAAGTGCTCTCTTCCTCAGACAGTTGTTACAGAATCTCTTAAATTTTACCACAGACTGAAAACATGTTCCTTTGAGCACAAATTTGATCTTAGGAAAAAAGGAAAAAGTTAAAGGGTGATATATCAGGTGGATGTTGATCAGGCACTGTGATTTGCTTTTGGGCCAGAAACTGCCTTACTGAGAACGCAGTGTATGAGCAGAGGTGCTTGGTAACGAATTACATTTACAAATGCTACTCAATTTACTCATTACTTATGTACTTAACTCCACTTATTTTGACAGAGTTTGAGTACTCAGTAAATAATAAAATGACAAACTGTCCAATTCAAACCTTCTTTAGCTTGTTCTTAAGATACCAAATCTATAACCGTAGGTCAGATACTAAGTTAGGTACTATAATCATGGTTCAGAAACAATTCTTAGTACTTAAGCAATATTACCTCAACACTCATCAGTCTTTGGATCAGAATAAGGACATATTTAATGGTGGTCATGTTTTGCAACACATATTTTGGATTAAGTTTAACATTAAGTCCAAAATATATTTGCATTGAAGTTTTAGGGATTTTCTGCTCAGCTGGGCAATTTGTTTTTGTTTTTAATACATCAGTTGCAGGTATTTCAGATTTATTTGGTAAAATACAGTGAACTCATTGAAGTTACGACTGGCAAAGAGAAAAAAAAGACCATTTTCACTCATATCTTTTCAAAGAAATTTCAAAAAGATCAGGATAAATTACTACTCTGTGTTTGTATTTTATTACTTGGGACAAATGATCCTGTTATACTGAAACACGTAACAGGTCTACTCATCACACTCCAGCTGTTGTCCTGGTCACTCAACTTAAAGTGTCCAAATGAAGTTTTTTTTCCAGATAGAATTGAATTGCCTTGTTCTTGATTAAAATTTATCAGAATAACTGTATCCACCTTGGCCTGTTGATTAAATGTGTGAGTGCTTGTTTGTGCGTCACATTTTGGCTTTCAGCTCACTTTATTCCATTAGAATCCAGCGTTATGTGCTGTGAGCTGTAAATGTTATGACAACATACCTGTATCCGATTTCCTCTGAATCCATTCAGAGCTGCGGGGGAGCAGATTTATTGAGGCTTGTTTCACATGACTGGGAATTCAGCGGTCACTTCCAAATTCTCGTGGGGAGTGAGTAACAGGTTGACTACAACCACAAAACTCTGCCTCCAAACATCATTATGCAAACCTCTGCTGGTGTGCGTGTGTGTTTGCTTTCCTGTGTTGATGTGTGTGTTTGTTTGGAGGTTGTAATTCACAGAGGTCACAGGTGAAGGTTAGGGCTCACTTGAACATTATTGGTCTTATAAAAGTTAAACCCAAGCTTGTTTTCCTGAGAGATCCCTCAGCAGGTCTGGTATTACTTCAGTGATTCAGCAGGTCACCAAAGGGGGGTCGCATCCAAGCCTATAACCAAGAAACTAGATAAGAAGATAAAATGCTGGAAAAATGATAATAATAAGGACAAAATAAAAAAAATATGCACAAAAATGTAAAATTGTGACATACCAAAGATATGTGTTGAGATTTGTAACAGATATTCAGAAAGCTGAAAAAACAGTGCATTAAATTACGAAGGTTTCAAGTAGAAGATTGCACAGTTTTGGTGTTAGGGTGTTTTCCCAAAGGTTATATTCTTAATGCTTGTCCGCATTTAAAAGCTTTTATTTCTGTTTTGAAAATGTCTTGAAAGTAGCACACGTATCTGCCTCTTTAGAGACTTTTCCCTCTGCTATCCTATAATAAAGTTTAATTTGTTGTGATTTAGTACCAATACAGACCTTGCCCCTGACAATTGATGTAGTCGAAGTTAAAGCTGTACAATTGTCTTAGGAAAAAGAAAACTGGTGGTCAACAAAGGGTTAAGCATGCCCTATTCTATAAAATACAAAAAGGACTAGAAATGCTCCAAGATTACAAACCTCAGCCAAGGCATCTCTTTGTGGGGGGACATACGGTGTGTCCCATTACCTCTGAACTTGGACGTGAGATGTAGGAATTATGTCACATTCCAGGTAACCAGCTGGTAACTTCCAAATGGGAAATTCCAACCAAAGGGGGTGTTGCCAGTTACGTATCTAATAAGCATCTTGTAGATTCCAAGTTCTGAGATCAACTGGAATGCACCAATATCTTTAAAAATGTGGAAAATTGCCCACTGTTACCAAATCCTTTGAAAATTGCTCGATCCACATCCAAATTCCAGATCACCACCCAAATCTAGTCATATCTCCCTTGTGCTTTGATCAACATTCTCTGAAAATGTCATCAAATTCTTTTCAAATCTTGAATCTGCATATGAATTTGAATCACCACTAAAATATAATCCCTTCTTTCTTGTGCCATGACCAACATTCCCAGAAAATTCAATCCAGGTCCATTCTTTAGTTTTTAAATGATCCTGTTCACAAACAAAGAAACTAACAAAAGCTGGCAACAACATAACCTCCTTCGAGGAGGTAATAAGTTCAACTTGGGTAGGTCTTCTGGTTTCAGTTTCGCACCCCAAGATGTTGAGGGTCCCTATCTGGCCATACATCTGAAAAATACCAGGGGTGCTGGGATTCAAATGTGCCTTCATCTTTTCCTGCCCTTCTCCGGGTGTGTGTTTTTGGCTAAAATGAAGACTCATCAGTACTGGGACAGCTCATGTTCAAACTTCTAGTTGTATTTGTTTGTCACTAAAATCAAACCAAAGACTCTAAACAGAGCCATTTAGAGTCATTTAACAACCAGCCTGCAAACAAACAGTCAATACAGTCAGTTCAGACGTGATAAAGAAGAAGTACCCTTAGTAACATAAAAATTCTTGGTCACAAACTTTAAACCATCAGCCCTCTGCTAATGATCCTCGAGAACGTCATCTCTGAAAACTCTTTCTGTGGTTCCTCATCTCAAGTGGACGATTACAAAGGGAAAGAAGGAAAATAAAGGGACACAAAGACTGTGTATTATTTTTCCTAAAGCCCACTACAGCCTCCTGTGCTGATGATTGGCAGAGGTTTAAGCAGGGGCTCCCACACTGAGCTGCAGTGACTCTATCCTGGTGGTCCTTGGATGATCGCTTCAAGACCAAACTGGATTATGGTATTTCCCTTCCAGGGACCACAGCCTTCAGTGTGAAGGAGTGCTGCTGCAAAGCTGTGCAGATCCAGGCTGTATGGTGCTAGTGAGCGGTGTGAAGATTTAAACCTCCACATTATTTTTGAAAAATCAGTCTAAGTTGTACATTATCTCTCAGTAAAATGAGTCTAGATAAAAAAAGAGAGGTCCAGACCCTGTTTATCTTTTATTGTCAGTTCGTTTGACCTCATGGGTAACACTTGACAATGATGTGCTATTGCTGACATAGTTACTTTGTAGCAAATTAGTATTTTCTTGCCAATGTATTATTTTCAATAGCTAGGGCTCTAATCTGAGTGACAGTGGCTCAGTTTGGAGATAGACAAAAAGGGTCGTGAGTTCAACTCCCCACAGTGATATGTCAGTGTGTCCTTGGGCAGGACGGTTGACCTGAAATTGCTACCATTTTAGTGGTGCATAAATAGGTAAGACAGAAAGTCATTTTGTTTAGATAATTCTGTTGGACGAAAGAAATTACAAACCATTTGTGCTAAGAAGAGTGAGAGTGGGTGTGAATAGGTGGGGTGACCTGCATGTTTCTAGTGTTTTGAGTCAGATAACTAGAAAAGCACCATAAAAGCCCAAGTCCTTTTACCATTTTCCATGGTTAGTCAGTGTGAGTTGGCGACATGCTACTTCCTTAGCTCTGTGGTTGTTGCAGTTAAAACTTCTTATTCTGTCTCTTTTTTCTTCCTCTGATCTTTATTGGCAATATAGCAAGGGGCAGATAGCTATTTTATCAGATGGCAATTTGTGATTCAAAATTAAAAAAATACAACAACGACAAAACAAACAAAACAAAACGTAGGAACATCAAGAAAGTTTCTACAGCAATGAGGACGTTTCTCAGAAAACAGCCAGGGTAATGGTGCAACCAGCAGTCCATTACATTGTTTGTTCACATAGTCCTTTAGCCACAAGCTAAGAGACCAGAAGTGCTCATCCTGGTTACATTCTGCTTTAAACTGAGCTGGCATGTCAAGTCCATGAGTCTACAATAGCTGCATCTAGTTAGGTGGGAAGATTAGCGTCATGCTGGCTGCGTCCAACTCCCTCTGCACCTCTCTCCAACAATGGCAATGAAGGTGTGCACCTACAAAGTACTTCATGCAACATTATTCTGTATGATTATTCATTATTGCAAAAGCAGCAGAAAAGTCTCTCTCTCTCTCTGACCCACAGATAATTTAGTAATGTCACGGTATGTTGGTTTTGTTTAAGCTGCTGTTACTGAGGACAAATCAACAACTGCAGCATTTTTAGCTTCACCTTTTCCGGCTTGGTATGTTCTACATCCTTTCAGAGGGGTGCCAAAGACTGGGACAGCATGGGTCTCATTAATGCATATTAAAAAGCATATCAGCAGCATTGGTTAAAGTTTATAGAGGAGCACTGTAGCCCGTGGAAGTGAATATGAAGCAGTGTCACTACCTGAACGACGATTACGCTGGAGTGTGAACGCAGCTGTGTTTTAGCTCTGTATCCAACAGCAGCATCAGAAGACTCTATGGATACACAGGAGACCCCGTGGTGATCGTTTTAGAGCAGATGTTCTACAGAACTTTGATGATGGTCAAGTGGAAACAACACTTTCAAATGTCCAGATTTGTGTGTGTTTTTATTTACTTTACATTTAAGTTTGTGTTACTCTCCTTGCACTCAGATAAACTTCTGCAACAGCAGTTGTTTTATCCATCCTGTCAAGTCTCCCTTTTCACACGTACAGCACACCCTGATGAAGTCCAGATAATTTCAAGGGTTTTTTTGCAAGTGAGAATGAGGTCCATGACTGTTTTAAAAAGTCCCATCCCCTGTATGTAACCCTTCCTCCCTCCTTGCAGCAGGCATTGTTTGGACAGCCAATCAGCACTGAGCTCATCATCTTTGCCTTCCAGCCCCCACAGATCCTAGTGTGTCCAAAGGGGAGAGAAAAAGAGCTCCAGCTGATCCTCCACTGAGACTAAAATTTCCATTTTTAATTTAACTTAAGTGAAACCCTCTCTCAATAGACACCAAGACATTATGTAAACAATCGAGTACCAGGACATAGGACCTTACATGCATTGAAATGTTCAATGTAAACAGGGTCAAAGCCAGAATTCGACTGCTCAGAGCAACTGTAATAAAATCAGAGATTGTAAAACATCTTTTAAAAAGTTATATTTTCTTCTTTTTTATGTTTTTTTTTTTCATTTATTGTAATGATATCTAAACCACCCTTGCTCTTAAAGAAAATAAAACAAACCTCTCCTGGTTTGCCAGCTTTAAATGTGCTATAGGTTAATGATAGCTCTGTGGCTGTGTGGCCCCGCAGCATGAGGACTGATCTGAAGTGTTGAAGTGCCTCCCAGAGGGAAGTTTGCATATCTGAGGTCTGATCTCTGCAGCTAATGGTCCCTAACGTAAACACTCAGAGTCTTTACAAGCAATTATTGCTTTCATAAAAACACCCCTCGTTCTCTTCCAGTGTTTAATTGCGGTCAAACGAATGACTCGCAGGGTTCAGAATGCTCTGCTCATAACAACCAGCAGCGTGTGTGTTTGAGTCTTTACAAAGTTTGAGAACCTTTGAGTCAGAGCGTGTGCTCAGGTTTTGTTAATGTTCTGTGTTGCCCATGTGCTGAAACAATAGCGGACCATCAGGGGTAATGAAAGGTGATGTCATGATGATGTCATGGTGTATAACAGTGGGAAGGATGTGTTTAAGCTGGCTAATCGCTTCCCCTTGCTCTGCACACCTTCAGCTTAGACCTCCACTGCTCCCTCCAAGGACAAACAAATCAAATGACGCTGTGAAAACACAACACTGGAAAACTTCAGGAAGCATCGGGATCTTTCTGACCACCACTCCTCTGGAAAGTCTGAGAGCTTCAGCTGGCTCAGGGCGGGTCAGAAACCCTGCTGTGCCATCAGGGCACTGCCGTTCCCCTTCACCCTAAATATTAGACTGAAATGAGCGCACAGTGCTGCATGGCAAAACTATCAGGGAGGTGTGGGTGGTACTCTCTGCTACTTTTGTGTGTTTCTCTTTACTCTACGTGAGCGTGTTTATAAAAGCACACTGGCTGCTGTGGTTTTCCGGGCAGTGCCTTAACAGGCCTTTTCTTGTGGTCGGCACATGTGTGTAATTTAAACATTTAGCCAAAAAGAGCCTGAGCTTTTTTTTTCTAACATTGGCATGTATGGCAGACTTGACTTAAGTGATGTTTAGATCAATCACTGCACTTGCGGAAGCTGGATTTTTCCTATTTCTGACCCTGGTGCTCAGAGATGTGGGCACAGTCACACGCATTAGAGGAGTATTTTAATCAGCAAAAGTTATGACAGAAATGTTACCACTGACCAGTTTACCATCTGATTTTACTCAATGTGGTTTGACTTCTATTCAACTGTATAAACTTTCTCTTTAAATGTCAGATGTATTATTTTACTCTGAGTGAATGCAGACGACAATAAACCATGCATCACGGATTAAAAATAATTGGCGTATCATAAATACAGCACAAGGCCACTTTTAAAATAAATGTTTTCTTTTTCTTTCTATCACAGTTGATCAGGATCAAGATCTGTTGCTCCAGCAGCACAGACGAGAGTTTAAATTTGACCTTTCCCGTATCCCAGAAGGAGAGGCCATCACGACAGCAGAGTTCAGGATTTATAAAGGATTCGTGGAGGAACGCTACGAGAACGAGACATTCAGAATCAGCATGTATCAGGTCCTGCAGGAGCCTCCAGACGGGTAAATATTTTTAATCTCTGTTCAGTAATTGCACATTTCAGAAGCCCATTTAAGATTCTGTAACAGCACCATGTAAAGACATATACATCTGTGGACCAAAAATCTGTCTCAATAACAAAATGTAATTCAAAAAGGTTTTTTGTACGGCTTGGCACTGGCGGGTAGTGTCTGGTAAACTTACTTTTAAAAGTCACTTGTTGTGTTGCTGTATTACACAGAGAAAGATAACAAGCTAGAAAACCTTAATAAATAAAAATCTTTAAGTCACTGGTCCCATGTGTTGCTTTTAAAAATGGCATGTAAAGTCCGTAACATCACATGGCTGTCCCACCCCTGCTGGACTGCAAAGTAGATGCAGAAAATGTCCTCCCAGTGGTTTGAAACATACATATTTAATCATGGGTACCCCCTGTTGTGTAGTGGACTGTTCTAACAAAGCCATTTTCATCGACAAAACTAATGCTGTAGGTGGAGTAAAGTGCTAAGAATTTATATTTTCAGAGACGTTTGCTTAATAACTTTGGCACAAATATAAACATAAAATATAATGCACAAAATATTTTGTATACTTGTAAAAAAGCAATTTCTTCAGTCTTTAAAAACCCCAAGAAAAGTAACACCTTCGTGCTGTTTCAGGTCCTGACAGAAGCCCTGTGGGTTAAACTGAGTGTTATATTCAATTTAACTTTTTGCCTGTGATTTTTAAACCAAGACTATGGAGATTAAGTCATCATTTTGCCGTGCTGTAGGGTTTGTCATGTAGTGTCAATTTATATCCTATTTTGGCATTAGCATTTGGCACAAACATTACAAATCAAAAGTAAGTATTTACAGTTATGATGATCTCTCTCTCTATATATATTGACCTCATTGTGATAATAGTTTTTGCCATAATTGAGCAGCCCTACATCACAGTAGTGGAATTCTTCTATTACACTTAACTGACAGGGATGCAAGTTTAAAACAAGTCAGAGTTAAAAAGAAAGCTTTTTTTGTTTCACTCAATGAAAACAGGTTGAACAGGTGCTTTTTAAAAATGTACTTTGGCTTTTTTATCGATCGTGGAGTGACAGTGGATAGACTAAAGAGAAGGAGAGACTCAGCCACTTGTAAGCATCACACATCTGTCCTTCTGTTCAGGCCGGACCTAACTACTTCTCCCCACAGGTTATTTCAGCTCACGTAAGGGTCGGCACTGAAGCTGTTTACACAGACATTAGTGTCAATTACAGAAACATAGTGGTTCACTCAGAGTCAGTTAACTCTCACATAGTCAGAGCAGAACAGATCCCAGAGGGGCTGCATTCATAACACAGCTCCAACCACAAATAACACTCCTAACCCCCCAGACAGCGATTTAACATTTACATACACCATACTGGGGGTTGTTCCTCCACATTTCTGTCTGACTGTGCATCTATTTTCCTGTCAGTCTAACAGCCTCCGTGTTATGCTTTATCACACAGATTTCTTATTTCACACGGCTCTCTGTGACATGCTTTCACTTTGTGTTATTGGAGGAATCTGACTTTCAGACAGGAGGCAGCACTTATGCTGCTTATTTCTACACATTTCACTACTTTCTCGTCACTCCTCAACTCAAAATGAGTTGAAATAATAATCTTACTAAAGCTTGTATGCAAAAAATGTGACACTGCTTCCTTTTGAAACTTGCATTTGAGAAAATAAAGGAGAAAAGCTATTAAAAGAGGCACTGCTATCCTCTTAGCTTGTGCCTAATTGGACCCATTCAATTGTAAAAAGGCCATTTCACGGTGCCTTTACACAAAAGTGCCGTAATGAGGTCCCACTATTTTTATACCTAGAGATTTTCACATTGATTCTGCAAGGCTGCAATATCTGTGTCAATTGCGATACAGCTTTAATGCGAGCAACACGGTGCGTGCTCCCACGTACACACAAGGGCAGAGATGCTCACTCTCAGCGCTCCTGTCTCCCGCTGAGTCCAGGTGCCTCCTTCTCTCCAATATCATGTCTCTGTTACTATCTCAGGAGAAGGAAAAAAAGAGGGGGTCAACTCGTCCCCCCTCACAGAGGGAAAAATATTACGCCTTGAAATGACAGTATGAATTGGGCTATAGAAGCATCTTTACTGCACAAAGACCAGGGAGGCTGGATGGTCATGATATAGACCAGTCTATTTAAAGCAACGACCTTCTGTGATGTTAATAGAAAAAGCTAGTCAAAATTCACAGAGAGACCTCAACTAATACTCAAGTTTCAGTAAACATTTCTTACCAAATTTAAGCCACTAGAAACAAACTTTAATCCATCAATGTAATAAAGGGAAGCATTAAAAGTACAAATTCATTGAAGTCACATTTTACAACTAATGCAACCTAATACAAAAGAAAACTTGTGGCTTTTAAGACATGACGACCAAAACAATGTCAGCATAAAACATTTTTTAAGGTGTCTGAATGTCTTGCTCATCTTGCGGATGACTCAAAGCTGGGTGTGCAATTTGGATGAGACTGAATTGGAATCAACTCTACTCTCCCCTCCCTTCCCTGTCTGCACTCCTATGGCTCTCCCCTTACGTTCCCATTTGCTCTTGTGGACAGTCATTAGCATGACTTTTACTATTACATTCAGTATAGCGGAACAGCATCTGCTTTCATGATATAAAAACTTGGGCAGACTAACCAAACAATTAGCACAACCTGGCCACATGGCAGGAGAAAATGAACAGCTTCCATGAGACAACATGCAGTGATTCCAATAAACAGCTTCCATGAAAAGCCAAGGCAGTATGCCTGTAGCTGCTGTCAGCCACAAACGGCGTCGTCTCATTAACTACCATTCCATAATCAACAATCAGAGCACATTTAGGGGGAACAACGAAAATCTGTTTGCAGCTCATCCATCTGTTTAAAGAACTGCCAAATCTTGGCTGTGCTTCAGACCCATGCCATCGCACAGTTGTCTCTATCTTTCAAACGACATTCAGCTTTTTACCCTGGTCTTATTCCTATGAGTTCCTCCGCCAATGTTTACACTTCTCAGCACGCACATATCCCTAAGTAGTGCCGCCACTTGGATTATGTTTCCTCTTAACCCCCAACCACTGTCATAAGCAGGTGTACCATAGGAATGCAGTCAGTGGATGCCCTTCCCTAACTGGAGCCCTGAATGGCCAACAAGCATGCACCTTGTGCTAGACTTTCTGAAGGCTGAATACCAAGCCAGGAGGGGGCACAGACATCCAAAAGTCTTCCAGATGACTCAAATAACATGATCCTGACAGATTATATGTTTTTTTGGAACCAATGACCCAAAAATGAAGTACATACCGCAGATCTACAGGTTGGTGACCCCTGATATAGACCATTGTAAGCCTGAGAGCCCTAGCAAGGATACATACTGGATACTGTTATATGAAGAAGAGGAGGGAGGATTAATTTTGGTTGCAGTTTGTTTGACATTAATGCACAGCGTGGAGGCACGTTCTTTAACAGCCAAACATGGTTTCTGAATGCTTAAAATGGACGTTAAAGAATGAGCCCTCAAAGTGAAACTCGATCATCTTATTGAGGAAAAACTAAACCCAGTACATCACATTTATGTCCCTCTCCCCTCAGCTGCCTATGTCATAATGTCATTCCTACACACAGACCTTAGGAGTTTGCTTTAGGAGTTTGCCGGTCAGGGAGTGTCAGTGAGCAGGAAGAATCATGCTCAGGCAATAGATCTAATCAGTGACAGTGAGGCTGACTGTGGTGCAAGAGACAACACCATTGTCATTCACAGACACTCAAAGGCTGCTCCACAGACAGACAGCAGGACTACAGGCAGACGTCTGCCTGAGGGTCTGACTCTCTGTAAACAAAGCTATTGTCTATCAGTTCGTCTAGAGCAGCTTCTTAAATCAGTGCAGGAGTCCTCCTGTGAGGTATTAACAAAGTGTTTATTAGATCCCAGCTCAGTGTTGTGATGGGGTACAATTCATTGCCTTTTTAAGGTAAGAAACGCTGTGATGAGACGATCACAACTTCATGACATGATATTTCTTCAGCACAAGTGGAAGTTGCTCAGATTATTACTTGACATGAATACTGGAGGTCCTGCTTTCAAAAACATTTTAAGTGATCATATTTTGTCTTAACTCAGTTTCATATGTTTGAATTTGATGACTTCTTAAGTATGTTCACATAACTAATATTAAAAAAACATCCAAGTGTCATATAGAAAGTTTCCCTGATCCACCTCTATGCCCTCTGTATGAGATGCTCTGCTCCTGTCACCTTAACTCTTCATTTACCTCTGAGCTCAGATGTCAGAACTGGGAATCCACATCCAAGTTGAATAGATTTCACTTACGAGATGATAAACTTGGGGTACCTGAAGATCAACCTACCTTCTGAGTTGAAATTCCAACCAGTGAAGTATCTCATAATGAATTCAGATATTCTGACTTGCAAGATCAAATTGAATACACCATTTGCCCTCCTTAATCCCATAGGCCTTGTCTGTTTCATTGACTGTATGAAGAACTGGACAAAACCATGTGATGTCAGCTGTTTGATTATAGGAGTCACAGTAACAATTCAGGAGACAATCCATAGACAAAGCCATGATGTAAACAGCTTCTCCTTGGGTTAACCTACTGAGGCCCAGTTGGGGCGGGACTTTGAGCTGTCTGACTAATAACAACGCTGCAGGGGCTTGTAGCCTTTATCATGTCGCCAAAAATTTAAAAAATAGAAATTCTTTATGAAATAAAAATGGGCATACTTTAAAAAAATCATCCATGTACAGGGAGAAGCTTAAAATGAATAAGTAACAAGCTTAAAATGTCCTTTTGACTGCCTGCTCCACATAGTTTAAAGTGGGCGCTCAAGGCTTCAGTTTTTAGCATCGATAGCTTCAAAAGTCAGCAGTAGAGGGTAATACTTGGTATGTTCTGAATGGCTGACTGGTCTACTCTGTGATAGTTGGTCAGTTAAAGGGTAAGTTCAGGTTTTTTGAAGTGGGGGGGTGCTAGAGGCCCATGGCACTAGTATCTATGATTGGCAATAAAGGAACTTGAGAGTTCTGGTGAAGATATCAGGGGGCAGTAAATAGCAGAAAATGGTGCCACTGTTGCTTTTTTATGCATCTTGGATAAATACAGGAGTGGCCCATCTTTTATATCCAGGGAGTTAAATATATATTTGAGTTTTTGGTTAAGTGACTACCACCTGACCTCGCTGTAGCACTCTGACCTGATCTATCGGTGGGAGAAGGATACACAGCCCTACTTTGCATCAAAAATAGTTCTAAACACAGGGTTTTTTTGTCCAGGAAAGCTAAATGCTGTTTAATGAAGTACTGGCTACTGTTCGCCCCCGGATATCCCCCCATGGACAAAGCTCTCAAGTTCCTTTATTGGCAGTCATATTTACTGCCATGGACCTCTAACAACCCCACTTCAAAAAAGACTGAATCATCCCTTCATGCACCATGTTTTTAGTGGCTCTGCATTCTTCCTTCACTGTGTGCTCTTTTTGTACATAAAGCCAGTGGACTTGAACTACTAATTGAACAATGGTAGGATATCATAGTGGTAGGTCTATTCAGGATGGCAGGGTATTCAGGCATTACACAGGACAAGAGAGGGGAGTCCTGATGCAGCAGACTTTGTTGCCTTCCCTGTATGGTAAAAGATTGTGGGAAAACATACTGATTTCAGTAAAATTAACAGCATTTTACCATAAAATCAACAATTTTCTACTTTAAAATGTCTATTCAATTGATTACTGAGAAGGGAAATGGATCAAGACAAAATTCAGTTTTGGGCAAGATTTCTTTGAGTAAATGTTTCACATTTTTGTGTGTAAGTTTGATTAATGTATTTCACTGGATAACTCTTTTAATTATTTATTTATTTAGTTAGTTTTTTTTTTTTTTTTTTTTACAAAACTATACCTTGCTAATAAATGATTGGCAAAATAGTTAAAAATATAGTAATATAAACTAAAATACAGAAAGTTCACTGTAATTTAAAATGCATTAAAAAAGTTGAAAAATAAAATAAGGCAATGATACTGTAAATGAAAAAAAAAAAACAGTAGGGATGCTGTTTTTGAAAATACCGTAATTTAGCGGTTAATTGAAAGACAGTAATGATACCTAAAATAAAAATACAGTAGTAAAACAATTATAGTAAATACAGTAAGAATACGGTAAATTAAAATGGAGTAATCAATCAATCAAGCTCTATTAATATAGCACTTTTCATACAAAGAAAAATGTAGCACAAAGTGCTTTACAGGCAGATAGATACATTACAATAAGATAAAAGAAATTAAGACCCAAACCCACTCCACCCAGCCCACGAACCCACCCACCCTGCAATCCATACCTAGTATTGATAAAAATGAATCATAAATAAAAGACAATAATAAAGCAGGAACATTGTTGTACCCAGTACGCACTGAGGAAACGCCATCTTAAAGGTTTAAAATGAGTAAACACTGGAGGTTAGGTTAAGTGTAAAATTAAACATATCATAAAATAAAATAAATATAAACTGGAGTGAAGTAAAAGATGAAATAAAATAAAACAAAATAAAATAAGATAAAATAAAATGAAATGAAATAAAATAAAATAAAATAAAATAAAATGATAATAAAAGGGAGCTGTAATAAGAGTAAAAACACCAAAAGGTAATTCAGGTAAAAGCCAGATTAAAAAGGTAGGTCTTGAGTTTGTTTTTAAAGACATTAACATTAGGTGCAGCCCTCAGGTCTTCAGGTAGGCTTGTCCATAAGCGGGGGCCATAGAAATAAAAAGATGCCTCACCGAAAGTTTTTGTTTTAACTTTGGGATCTGTTAACAGTACTGGTACTGTAAAGACATTTACAGTAACTTACTGGCATCTTGTTGCCAGTAAGTTACTGTAAAATTTACAGCAAGCTTTTTACAATGTAATCAAACATGCGAGAATGACATGTAAGACACACTTAAGGGCATGTAAAACTCAAAAACGCATAATATGACCTCTTTAAATATAAATGACTACTGAAAGAGATCTAAGAACAAATCTTTACAATGCAAAAGTTAGGTCAAGGATGCATGGATGTACATTCTGCTAAGTGCTACCACTACATGTCAATTTAGAAAACTGCTTTGTTAACTCAGATGATATTGATTTTCATACTTGCAGCTCCAACATAGAGGGATTATTAATAGGAAATGAGATAAACATGGTGCCATGAAAAGACCTGAGCCAGGCTTTACACAAAAGATGCACCTTAAAGCTATGTAAGTATATAAGGTTTCTAGATATATGCAACTGTTTACCGTTCTTATTTCTAATGTTTTGGTGATTTAATCAGTCATTTAAACAAACTCAAACATGGCCATCAGCATTTAAGTGAAGTCACCTTTCCTCTCTGTTGTATCCATCATTACTAAAGTGAAGTAAACTGCCAGCCGGACCACTTAGACTGGGGTTGGGCAACTTTGAGTATGAAGAGGGCCACATAAACCTGAGGGTCTCATTGTTGGATACTTTGATGAGAAAAAATATGTATAAATAATCAACAAAGCAAATATAAATATAAAAATATGAATAAAAGAGCTTGACATAGAATTAAAACAATTTAAAGCTTCTTTTTAGATGCAACAAAACAATAAATGTTAAACAGCTTTTCAAGCACAATTTATTTACATTTACCATTTTATAAATAATGTAACACTAAGTAATACTAACATATTCTATTGCTTCATAAAAGAGATTTAGAGAAACAGTTACAACAAATTAAGTTCATTCATTACTTGTGAAAAATAAAACATTTACCATGGTGTTGTATTGTATCTCAGTTTCACATTTGGTGGATTCTGCCAGTTTAAACATGTCCACTGCTGGTTAAGTTTGGAAATTACGATTGGGGGTTTGATGAGGTAGAGGGCCACATGTATCCCTGTGGCTAGCCAGTTGCCCAACCCTGACTTAGAAAACAATTTATAGTCTTCTAGATTACATTTCAGAAAAGCACAGAAAGTTCACTAGCTGACTCGGGGCAAAAGTAACAAGAAAAAGATCATTCGCAGAGATGTAGTTGTGTCAAATGTATCAGAGAATTAGAAATTTCCCAATGATTCTAATAAAAAGTACAAATGCTCTTTCATAACAGAAGTTTAGAGTGATAGAATAAACTTCATTCTACCCATTGCCCAAAACATAATGATGACCCTTTCACAAAGAGATTAGAACTTCAGGAGCTGCACTTGTGGCTTTTTACTTCAATCTGCATGGAGCCATGTTTTGAGCCCCCCTCTCCAAAAAAAAAAGTCACTTTCAATTACTTGCACTGCATTGAAATGGCGCTTTTGTACTTTGTGACATTCTGAACATATGGGGCTTCATGTTTTCTTTTCTCCTGATTTGCATTTTCACAGAATAAGTTTTTGTTCCTTCGATACTTCAGCCAATATGTGATCTGAAAGTTATGAGTGGCTATGGGAATAAACAGTCCCAGAAATGTGTCCCTTTAGCAGAAGACTTAAACAGCCCTGGATGAGAAAAATATTTCATAAGTAAATAAAATTGGAGGAAAATTTAATATGGCTTTTATTTTATATATTGGGCTATACACACACACTCACATACAGCAGCACTGTACACTTTACATTTTCATGCCTTCAGTCTTTGCTTTTGACACAGTTGGACTGAGTCCGACTAGGCCCATAAACAACATACCACTGTTACTATAAAACCTCTTTGCTGCCTTGTAATTATTTTCCCACTGCTTTGTTTAAAATAAAGAGAATTCTGAAACTATGCTGATGACCACACTGTTCAGATGTAAACACCAAGAACAATAAAGCTAAATACCAATGTACACAGCTAAAACAGCATTAAACACATTGTTTCTTGCATTTATATGTATTATTTGTATTAAATGACCACACATGCAATTTTGACTTTTTGAATTTATTTTAAATTTCAATTATTTATGCAACTGCAGTCCCTGCCAAATATTTAAAAAGAAACGTATTTTTGTTTCTTTCATACAGCTGCAACCCATTTTTTTATTTCAAGAAAAAAAAATGCAGAAGCGTAAAAGCAGAGCTGCGTATAACTTTTGCGAGACAATTAATCAACTCTGCATTTGGTCACATACATATTTTCAATGTTTTGGTAGTATATTTGTTGTAAAATGTTTCTGTTAAGTGTTGACGTGTTCGAAGAATCCTCTTCTTTTATTGTATATTTTTTAAATAACCTTAAAAATGTTTCTAATTTGATCCTTGCCCCAGTGAAGTGGAGCTGTTGCTGCTGGATCAGAAAGAGGTGTGGGCTGCAGAGGAGGGCTGGCTCATCTTTGACCTGACTGCCACCAGTAACCTGTGGCTGTCGAACCCCGAGCAGAACCTGGGTCTCCACCTGGTCTTGGAGGACCACCATGGTCAGTCACTGATACACAAGGGGAAGGGTTTACTAACTACAACAACAGATAAAAGTTCGTTTTTGTCATTAGTGGTTTTTCACTGAAAGGTATGGATCAAAAAGTGAGTTTGTGCACCAGTGGGTTTCAAATGTGTGTCTGGAAAAAAGAAATTCATCTCTTTCACTAACTTTTATTTAAACCTTAAAAACCACTGAGATTTGACCCATTTACTCTGCATTTTAGTTATAAGTCAGTCAAACAAAAAAACAAACAATGGACCTATTGCTAAGCCCCGGTCCCGCAAACATTTTTTGACAAACAAACGGCTAAATAACAATGGCAGCTGTCAACATCCCAGACATATCAAAAGATGCCCTGTATGTGAGTATTCTTTACTTCAGTGAGCTTTTCCATGTTACTGTGGCCCCAGTCCTTATAGCTTGAAGTGGGTGGGGAAACTACTCGCTAGGGCCTCCATTGACAAAGGACTTGAATATTGAAAAATAGAAAAAACAAAAGTGTTACTTTCTGCATAAATCAACCAACGTTTGAACTCTAAAAGGCATATTTGCTCTGAATAGATGGCTTTGGGGTACGCTAGCCTTTGCTTGTCTTTGTAATGTAGGCCTATATGCTAGCCAGCCTTTGCATGTCTTCGTAATACATTAACATACATCAATAGTATCTAATGGAGTTCGCTTTAAACTGTTATCTTTGGCTCCCTTTAACCCGAATGTCAGATAATTAAGGTCAGAAACACCCAAATGAATTAAAAAGAAATGATGACCTAACATAATGTGGGTGAAACCGACCATAAAATTAGCAGAGATTAGCTTACTGAAGGTTAAGCTATGAAGCAAAGTGTGCTTCACGGTGAACAAAATATGTTAATTTGTATATAATGTTATTGTACAGCTGACTTTGCCAACGCTATGTTGCCTTGGACGTAGACACCCTTGCTGACCTTTAAAGTGAAGCTGACTGTTTGGTCTGCCGCAGTTTATGCTAAAGCATAAAGGCTTTTATGCTAAAATAAGATTAACACAAACTGAGATGAAATCATTGAAATAATTAACTGAATTCGACAAAGAGAAGTGAAAGTGTTACACCTAGAGATTTGCAAAAGCTTTAGGTGTGCAACAAAAACAGGCAAAGTGGTAATCTCCTAAATCAGATTGAACCTGTGGGACTTTTGGCACTAGACAGTCAGTAGATCAAATCTGGTTGTGGTCCAATTCAGTATAGAGTTGAAAAAATATGGTGAACATATAGAAAGAAATTTATAAAAAAAAAGTTATAGGTGTTTATCACTCCCTTACATTAGAGAGGACCAACTTCTCTGTATCGATTGCAGTGGTGTGAGACTTATATGGCTCTCTTGTTTCTATATGACACGAGCATAGTGATAGATTAACTAAGTCCAGGGTTTTTGAACAGAAGGAGACAGAATATCACCACAGTCCAACACCAATGCAAAGACTGTCCCAAATACAC
Source organism: Cetoscarus ocellatus (assembly GCA_037902135.1). Classification (NCBI taxonomy): domain Eukaryota; kingdom Metazoa; phylum Chordata; class Actinopteri; order Labriformes; family Labridae; genus Cetoscarus; species Cetoscarus ocellatus. The sequence goes on from JBAMNC010000573.1 coordinate 2,062,178, forward strand.
TAGATTAGATCAGATTTGTCTCTTCACATGAAACAAAGCTTACTGATGAGATTATCAATATCAATGTAATGGTCTGTGAAGCCAAATACCAAGATTTCTTACGCTGTTACTCTTTCAATATTATTTCCATCCAATGCGGACAAGCATAGACTAAACTGCAACATATTTAAACAAAGAAAGAATTTTGATTTTGTGCTACGAAGTTCAAGTGTAAGGCTGGTAGGTTTATTCATTAGGATATTTAATGCAAAACTGTGCCATCATTGAATGGGTGAACATTACAGTCAGTTATGTAAAATTAATAAATTGTTGCTAAAATTACATAATGTTGAGACATCCCATCTATATATTGTGTTTTTCTCTAATTTACCTTGATAAAAACTGGATTTAATTATGTCTAATTTGGATAACAAAACTTTTTTAATCATAAAAATTTGTAAAATTTTAAAGATCCCTTAAAAAAAACTACCTGTTTTTTAACCTGTTTTCAATGAAAACAAACCAAACAAAACCAGTATGTCCTCAAAGGTCTTCTGTAACCATGCGCTTTGTAAACACGCTGCATTTTTTGTCTAAAAATCAATTTGAGCAACTCAAAATTTTAGAAAATTTGAGGTACAGTTTCTCGTTAAAGAGGTTTTGGTAGTCCTTGGGCTTAAAAAGTTAAGAGCCACTGATCAAAGTGATAAAATGTAAAACTCTTACAACCACTTTGCACTTTTTTATTTGTTCTTTTTTAAGGTGATCTTGAGTGTCATGAAAGGCGCCCTTAAATAAAATGTTTTATTATTATTATTATTATTACTATTATTATTATTATTATTATTAACCTTTTGTTCACATTTAACCATCACATATTGAACAAATGGTTGAGGATTTCAAAGACACTGTGTTGTTTGTGGCCATATGTGGATATAAGTGTTATTCAGTTAACTGTAGTGGATGGATGGATGCAGTCTCAATGGTAAAGAAAGAGAGGTGACCTTATGTCACCAAACAATCACAGTGACCTCAAGCATTAGTTATGTCTGCTGCAACCTTAATTTTCAATCACTCAGTTTGACTATATATAACAAAAAGGAATGAGTTCTGACAAAAAGTCAACCCCTCGTAGTCTCTGACCAAAAATGCATGACCTCTTCATACCAGGAGTCTCATTTGAACCAGCGTGTTGAACGACTAGATGTTATTTAGATGTGGGTGTTTGGACTTCAGGGGCTTTTGCATCCAGCCTGGACTCTGGAGGCTTCCTCTTTGTAGAAACTTTGGCTGAGATTTAACACTCTTGTTCTCTGTCTCCCTCTGTAGGCCAGAGAAGGAACCCCAGGCTGGCTGGTCTGGTGACAGGCAGTGGACCTGAGGACAGGCAGCCCTTCATGGTCGCTTTCTTCAAAGCTGATGAGGTGCGCTTACGCAGCGTCCGCTCTGCTCATGCCCACAGGGGGCGCCAATCAAACCGCTCCAAACCCCAGAGGACGGTTCAAGATGCACTGAAGGCAGTAGAGGCTGCAACAGGTACATTTAACCAATGCCATCAGTCACCCTCCTCGTCTGTGGGTGTGTTTTATAAATTTTAAAGCAGTTTCAGTACCAAAGCGAATTGCCAATCATTTCAATACAAAATGTATTCATTTGGAAAATGTTTTTTTTCCTTTCCTGAAAAAAAGTGATTTTGGAGATAGGTTTCTTCCCTGCAGTGATGATAATCTTTGCTGAGAAAAACAATTATGTTGGGCTGGTGTTAAAACGTTGCAAAAGCGGTACTTTTATTGTCACACTGAAACAAATTGTGGGCTTAACTAGAGGTGCTCAAAGCGTACAAATCTCCCAAAAAAATGCCAAGGTACTTAAGTCCTATCCCACAATGTCAATGAATTCTTAAAAAAAATCCTGGAACATTTTTTAGATCCCCACAAACATCTAATCACTTCCCCTGTGTGACAAACATTCGCTGATAATGTCATCAAAATTACTGATAACTATTTGAGATGTCTTGCAAACTAACAGGCAGACAAATAGACAAACTAATGCTGGTGAAAACATTAGCTGAGGTATTTAACTGGAGTTCAAAACAAGGTTAAAAGCACTTTTACCAGCTTAATACAAAGCAAAGCAACAGAACAACTCATGTGGGTCAGATCTAATGTCATGACCATGTTTTCTTGCTCATCGAAACATCAGGAACTCTGAGTTTTACAACATGAGCCTGTGGAAAAAATTCCAACCAGTAGGAGAGAATATTAGGACCTGGCAGGAGGCAGAAATATTGAGATGTGAAAAAAAGTGACGCTAGTGTTTGTTGTTTGCTCTGACTATTTGTCCAGCTGATGGCATACGGATACATAACCCTACATCCCAACATAGAATAGTTCTAAACACAGGAGCTTTATCAAGGAAAAGTTAAATGCTATTTGGTGTATGTCTGCAGCAGCCCTACAGCGCCACTTACAGGCCTGGCATATGTATACAACATTATAGAGAATGTTTTCAATATGAAAACGTTTCTGTCTCCATGTAGACAGGGCCTAAGATAACATTAATTTTTACCTCTTCTTTCAAAGACTGTCTTCTTAGTGTAACCTGAACAAGTGAGTGCTGGTAGCTGTTAATTACCAGTCAAACATTGTTTTTCAGAGACGATGAAAAATCAGTGTATGTCCCCAACAAATTCTGCAGTGCTCTTTGACGACTTGTGAGTAAATAAGCTTCAAAATTCACATCTAGATGTATTTATGCTGTAGAAGAGAATGTTAAATCTCTTCAGCTTGTGTTTTTCACAGACCTTATTTAGGTTTTGCCAAACCCCCAGACGTCAAGACAACGAAACCAAAAAGTGTTAAAAATCTTTCCCACATTTTTTGACTGATTACTCAAGCTCCCTATAGACATAAGTGCATTACTGAAGAACATGTAAACACATAAGATGATATAAATATTATTACCTGATTGATACATAGTTGTCAGACTAATATAATCTTGGACACCCTCTCCTTGCTATGGTGAAAGTGACCAATGGACCTTCATACTATGTGTTCTTAACACTTCTGTGTACTCATATTTATGTGTTTTCAGTTTCAGAGAACCTGGGCATCACAAAAGAAGGGTGTAAAAAGCATGAACTCTATGTCAGCTTCAGAGATTTAGGGTGGCAGGTAAAAATAAAAAGCTTTAATTTTACTAAATTTGATCTTTTTACTTTTAAAGTTGACGTCTGACTGTCATTTCCCTGTTTTTTCTGATCAGGACTGGATCATTGCACCAGAGGGATATGCAGCGTACTACTGCGAGGGAGAATGTGCCTTCCCTCTAAACTCCTACATGAATGCCACCAATCACGCCATTGTGCAAACTCTGGTGAGTCTTAAACTCTCCCTGATGACAGAAACTTTCACTACAAAGTTCTTTGAAATTTTACAGTGAGCTGATTTATATTTTTTAACCACAGGTTCATTTTATTAACCCGGAGACTGTGCCCAAACCATGCTGCGCCCCCACCCAGCTCCACGGCATCTCAGTTCTCTACTTTGATGACAGCTCCAACGTCATCCTGAAGAAGTATCGTAATATGGTGGTCAGATCCTGTGGCTGTCACTGATCACTGATACCTCCTCCTGTGAGCTCTTTAAATCCATATGGACTCTAAGTAATAAGACAGACCGATGGAGCAAGAGGCATGACATGATTGACTGTCTGGTCCTTGGGGGTCTCTGAGCTTTAATCTGGTGAGCAGCTCTGAGGTTCCCACACTGAATTAACTACAACCATGAACCAATTAGAGCTATTTGTCACAGAGAAAGGTTGAACAAAAGGGGCTCTTTGTGTTCCTTCAAGTATGACTCACAGAAATGCACTACTGGACACCGAGCTGTGTGAAGTTATTTCATTCAATAAAATTCGTTCAAGAAACAGAAGAAAAAGATTTTGTACAGTTTACCATGGATCCACCTGTACGTCACTTTTCTTCATACCATCAGGTACCAGAGAATAAACACATGCATGGAAATGTGCGTTCAGAGACTGATTTCTCAGCTCTTAAATGATGTTTTGGAACAGCTGGATAAACCTCCATCCTGATGAGGAGAAAAAGAAAGACTGTCTTCTGAGCTGACATAGAAGGGCTCAGAAAAAGACAGACAGCAGGGACTGTTAATGACACTGTGTGACTTAAAGACTGCCTGGTGGGCCTGCCTTCATGATGCAGACAAATGTCTCTTTGGCTGTGAGAGGAATACAGCCCATCAGTCAGTCAGCGCATTAACATGCAGTTATGCTGAGCTTTAAGGCAATTTCATAGACCTCCATCGGAGAACTGATTTATTGACAGAAGGACATCAATAAACTGGTTAAATGGACCAAATTTGGACGTTGGACCAACTGCTCTGTATATTTCGTACAGACTCTGGATTTTACTTTGAGCTCAAATGCAATGCACATTATTCCTCTTGCTTTAGGCGATATCCAAGGACAGCAGACAACAGAATTTGACTGTGGTACAGATTTATGCTCTTCAACCTCTGGCTCAAACCCTGGACACTGTGGAGCATGCTCAAAATGCCTTGTTCACTCCGTTTGATTAAAGCCTGACATTTGTAATCTGGATTTGTCATCATGCAAAACCATCTTGCAAAACTTTTAGCTGAAACAATAGTTCCAAGTGAGATACTGGCTAGACTTAGAGTGGTGCTGGAAGCAAGAAGTGACTGCAATCATCTGACTGGCCTGTGAAAACAAATATCAACACTGCAAACTTCTTTATAAAAAAGGACATTCTTGCTCCACTTCTGACTTGCTTTGGCAAGAGTGGAGTATCACCTGCCTACTACATTATCTGATCGGCAAGTGATGAATGCGATTAACAACACAATCATCTGATCACCTGCCAGATATGCTATTGAAAGGTTCTGCCTTCCCTAAACGCTTTTGAAGGGCTTTTGCCCAGATGGACAAGTGAAGTACATAGCCAGTGTGTATAGTCTCTGTGTTCCCTCTTGTCTTTTCTGTTCATACGTCTTTCGTGCTACACCCCTTGTGTAAGTTTCCTGTACATTCCCTGTATTATTCCTTGTTGATGGTTCTGTTTAGTTTGTGTCTTTGTAAGAAGACTTTTGTATTTGGAGCCTTTTATTAGTTAAAAACTCCTTTTATTGGTGAAAATCTGCATCCGGGTCCTGCTCCTCATTTTTCTTAGTTTCGTTTTTACAAACCTTGACATCAAAAGCATATCCAGCAGATGATTGGACAATCGTTCCATCAATCACATTCATTATGGGTTAATCAGATAATGTAGTAGGTGGGCGCACAGAACATGAACCGCTTCATAGAACAAGCTTTCACCAAAACATGTCGGAAGTGAAGCAGAATTATCCTTTCTATGGTGCAACAGTTTGCAGCTGCTGTGCAAGGTTAGTAAATGCCATATTCTGAGTATGAAAGTATAAAAGGATACTGTTCACAATGAGGATGCTTGATTGCATATTAACACAGTCACAGTGCGTCAATGCAGAAGTATGACCAAAGTATAAATCATCAGGGAGAGCATTTCAGTTGCTGTGATCTGCAGTTGTGTTCCCCCACCCCAAACAATAGACAGCCCGGCTGAAATCCTGTCTGACTTCAAAACTAGTAGTTCGACTCAAAATGTAGATCAGAGATAGCTTGACAGTGTTTGCCCTGAAGGTTACGGATAAAAGAGGAAATTGAGCTCTGTTCATTATCCAGGTGTGTTCGTCTGACAACATGAAATTTAATCTCCAACAATTTTCAGTTGGACCAACCTGTTTACAATATTATTAAAGTCCAGTTTTAGTCAGACTAACACAGTACTTCAACTTTTATCTGAATGTAAAGTTAATGATTTGATTTGTCCTGTGAGACAGCTATCAGAGTTTTTATTATGACCTTAAACTGCAGCTACATTTTGTGCCAGAGCAGAGCAGCACAGAAAAACTGTAATTTTATTTTGTTTGGTAAAAATGCAAAATAAACTATTAAATATGATTGTGTTTGTACATTATTTGTCCTCAGTAAATGCCCTTACATTGACCTGTAAAATCATCTGCATATTAAAACTTCAGTTAACAAAGGAAAAGAAAATATGAAATAAGACATAAAGTATTTATTCAGCAATTACAAAGCCATCTTACAAATTGTATTTCCAGTCTGTTTGGACTGCCCAATGTCTATCTATCCTAACATTGACATAATTCTTATTCTTTCATGGCTTGTCTTCCTATCATTTCCTCCAAATATTTCACCATTGCTGTATATAAAGATGGACAGTCTACTCTTCCTGTACAAAAGTGAGGCCAAATTTCAAAACAGGTGCATTCTTTTTTTTTTTTTTTTCTAAAGATTAATTTTTGGGCATTTTGTGCCTTTATTGATTGGAGAGAGAGTGATAGTGGATAGGCTTGTGAAGAGGGGTGAGAGAGAGTAGGGGAAGGCACTCTTCCAACTGGCCACAGGTTAGATTCGAACCTGGGCTGGCAGAGGCATGTATATGGGTCATGCCTGGTTTCTCACCACTCCGCCGAACCAGCCTCCCGAAACAGGTGCATTCTTGACAGCATTTCAAGCTGAGATAAGCAAAAGACTGCTGTGTTTCAAAAAAAAAAAAAGTCCCTTTCAGTGAATTAGAAGACAGTTTGCTCTCCAACAGAAGTGGACAAAAAGCACCATGGTCAGCAATGACTACAACAGAATTTATTTTTAGTTGGTTGGAAAAGACTGTTATGGAGTGTTTATTCACAATTACATTTAAGTTTGCTTTAATTCCTCCTCTACCCACTTATCTTGTGCACATGTCTCTTTTTTTATCATTTATGATACTTTCTATTACTTTAGTGGCTCAAAAGTGCATCTCTGCAGAAAAACAGCTTAAAATGCATTATAGTCTATTGACAACAGGGTTACTCCCACAGAACTAAGTGATTTCATGTTAATCGTGAGTCTTCAAAGGGTCAATCAATAGAGTGGTGCAGGAATGATCCAAAGTCACAGAAGTAAGTTTGCATTTAGTACTTCCTCTTTCCCAATCCCGCAAAGTGAATGGCATATAGAATATTGGTTTCAGATAAGGAAATAAGATTTGTGATGATCACACACATGATTTTTCAATGTTTAATGGGAAATAATAAAATGTATCTGATGTTGCCTGTTTTTGAATCCTAACGTGTTGCTCTGTGTTTAAACGACAGTTGCTAACTAACTGCTAATGAGGACTACAAAATAATGTCTGGGGACCCAATGGCAAGACTTTTTACTTTTAAAACAATCAATAACTCATACACTTGTGCCACATCTATGAGGACCAACTTGATCAGGTCACTCAGTTATGAGGAAACTCTTAAACAAGAGGTTACAATAAAATATTATACTTTGTTGTAGTTGTTTCTAAGTTGAACCGCCATGTTGTAGTTTGGTAGTAGCTTACTAATAGCTTTTACTCTTGATGATTATGTTCAGGCTAAAAGATCCTGAAAAAAGGTTTGCGTGTTAAGATTATCACAAAGAGCAGAATGTGTACGTTTCATGATTTTTTGTTCTCCACAGAGCTTATTATCAGCAGTGATCCAAAACACAGTGAAAAAATCTCATCGGCTTTTAGTGGGCTTGCAGTTGAGTGAACCAGAGTGATGCTAACTTCTGCGTTGGCCTACAATAACACGTCATCCCTACACCGCTCTATAGCAGGAGCCCCAAATGTTTTGTCCTCACTTTTGTGTAGCTGTCATATTGCTCATCTTTATACACAGCATGCACCTTTGAGGAGTTTCTGATGACACATGACACCATAAACCAATCACAGATTGTGTTTTTAGAGTAACTTGGATGAAACAAAGACCTCTTCTCTAAGAAATAGGACAGACATTTCAAAGAGGCAGAGGTACAAAAGCAAAGCAACTGTACAGATCACAACCAGGGAAGTAAATGCATTCACACTAACACCCACAAAGCTTTCATATGAAAACACAGCCTACACCGTTTATGCATAAATTAAATTTACCCGTCACCTTACATAAAAAATAGAGGTAGAAGCGTAGATTTAAATAGAACTGGTTCACTCAGAATCGGTGTTGATTGTCATTAGGAAACTGATCTCTAGCACTGTATCATCAAGGGATTTAAGCATCAAATTATGCATATATTTATAACAGAATATATCATTTGTGATCATAAAGAATAGTTACATAATCCAAGGAGGAAGAAAGATAAACTTTGATCAGCATGGGAGGACCTGAGGGAGTTTCTTTTCTCGCTTTTATACGAACGTGGGCTGATTTTGTCAGCGCTGTTAGAAATGATTTGAAGGCTCTGTTTAAGTTTTCAAACACTTTTCTCTGAAACTGAAAGATTTTTTTTGAATGAGCAGCTGTCTCCCTGCGGCAATTCAGATGTAAACTTTGGTTTCTGGCTTATCAATTACACAGATAAAGTGAGATACGTGCATGGAATAAAAGATCTGAACTGCGCTTTGTCGCAGACTTTGATGAGCACCAAAGAAAAGTTGTGTTGAACTCAATTTGACAAATATACTCCAGGGGATCCTGAGTTTAATCCACCAACCCTTTTAGATCATACTCCTTTGATTAAACATGACAGCCAAGCATATGAAAGTGATTGAGGAGGTAGAAAGACAGTAAATGTGGGCAGAATAAAGAAGAGACAGACTTGTTTCCTGATAATAAAACAGACTCTTTTTCTACATTATGGAGAGCTAGTCCTTGGACCACTCAGCTCCGGAGCAGAATAGTGTCTCCTCCTGCCTGTCATCCGCCCCCCTGATGGTCTCCCTTGCTCTGCGGGAACCTGTGCCTGTGTTGCCTGTAGGGACTCACACCCTCTTTCTGACTCTCTGGGGGAGACCTCTGGCTCCAGGGTGGCTGATGGAGGAGGCTGGGTGGCGGAGACAGGGGTGAGAGCAAGGCAGACGTCCCCCACGCTGAGCTGACGGCACTGCAGGCCGCAGAGACGGGCCGTCCTCTCAGGGCTGCAGGACGACCAGCCCTGCCCACGCACAAAGAAAGGGTACTCCACGTAGACATCCACCAACTCCTGCAGGAGGAGTTACATATGCACAGATTAGATAAGGACTTGTAGCTCACGCTTTTCACCACCAGGGGCTGGTAATGTGGTGTTTGTGATTAATTCATGTGAACTGGTAAAAGAAGAGAAGTTCATTTATTGATATTTGTCTCTTTTGTAATAAGATTGTTGAGATAACTAATATGTTAATGTTTTTGTCTGAAATTTTAAAATAATCACAAAAGACCTTTGTCGAACAGAGCTTATGTGGATCCATAAACTCTCCCAACTCCACAGGATAGCCGGCACCCTCGAGCAGTTATACTAAGGCCCTGTTCTTTCATCTAACTTTAATTTTTAAAAAGTTTTCTGTGAACAAGAAATGTGTCTGTCCACACAAAAACACTGAAAATACTGTAGTATACATGCTAGACCTGAGGGTGGTGCTATAACACTGCCACAGACAAACACCAAAAACAGAGAAGAAGACATGGAGCATGTGCATAAAACATTTTCTATTAACAGAACTGGTTGTTTTCTAAGGTGGCTTTGAGAAAATCAACCAATCAATCAGTTTTTATTTGTATAAGCATCAATCAACAAGTGTTATCTCAACACTTCACAACAGAGCAGGCCAAAGCCATACTCCTCATTTTATAGATTTACATATATGCATCCATTTATACATATATTAACATGTGGTGTATGCTGTTCTCTATGTCCACTTGGTGCTCACAGTGGTTGTAGAGAAGCAGAAGATTTTGCTGTAAAAGCCAAATCAAGCTCAGTTCATTGTTTCTATCATTGCCAGGGTTAGTGCTTGCGGTTCAAGGGAGAAGTGGGGCCATGAGATCGTCGTTTCTGAAAATACACATGCCAGTTGTAAACAAAAACACAATGGTGGTGTTTTGAGATTTACTTAATCTTGGATCAGGAGTCAAAAACGTGTTTTCAGTCTCCCAAAATGCTAGTTCAAAAAACACCCATATGGTAGAAAAAATTTGGAGGATAATTTTAAACTTGTCTCCTCATAGACAGCCCCTGAAGTATACAGAATGTCCAGTGTAAATGTGTCTTTTAAATTAATGTCCACCTATGGCCTCATCTAAAATGAAATCAACCTTCTGAATTAGGTTATTTCTTAGCGTTCATCAAGTAGTGCAGGGATTATGTAATTTGCAGGCCAGCAAGAAGTTAGTACTGTGCAGGTTCGCTCAACAAAAAGCCTGTGGCTTTGCCATTGATTTCCATTACTTCTCATGTTGATTTCTCTTGCTGAAGGATACTATTGGATAGGATACTATTAAGCAAAATGGCAAAGAGGGTTCAGTATCTTTGGCTTTGACACTTGGTAAATGGTACCAAATTTAAATACAGAACTTTATGTTGTTACTAATTTGATATTGTTGTGTTAGCACTGGTACCACATCCATGTAGATTTTTTAAACCGTTGCTTAGTCAAGTCTAAAGAATGTAACACAACAGACTAATTTATGATTAGTTAATGAATTAATTAATTGATTAATTGTGCTGTGTAAATACAACATCACACCATTAGTAGAGCAATGCCGTTATGCAGAATTGGAGATGCATGGTGTTACTGGAACAATTTCAGCATCTGTAGATGAGAACATTTTTGCCAGTATTTAACGCAGTAGACATTGTTTCTATATATTTTATATAAAACTGTAAGAATATACAAATGTGCCATAAAAGTGTATCTAATCCTCACTAAATGTCAAGAATTAAATCAAAAGTATAATTTATCAAATAATAAAATGTTTTTCTTGCTTGACATCTGTATTTAATTTTTTGTAAAGCGGAGGCTCTGCTCTTGACAAAACAGTATTGGTATTGTTAATTATGATTTTGAAAATGTCGCCGTATTGGAAGAAATCCATGTCGTGCACCCCTACTCAAATCCACACAGTGATAATTCTTTACCTGTGACTGCTGGTTATGGAGCAGTATCAGCAGACGTGAGATGGAGGAGGAGGGGGATGAAGCAGTGATGCTCTGCACTGTGCAGCAGCTCAAACACAAGTCCGGACAGGCCAGCGATCCCAGCAGGAAGTCCTCTGTCTGTAGGTGCTCCACCTTCCTCAACCGCCCATCTCTGAGCTCGATCAGAGAGCCGGCCACAAAGTGAGGGAGCAGCCAGGGCAAGGGGTTAGAGGAAGAGGAGGAGGCGGTTGAGGATAGGTCAGATGTTCTGGGTACATCCTCCTTCATGGAGGTGAATGTGTTGTTTGGGGAATCTCTTACAGGTGATTGTCCAGAAGGTTTGGAAAGATAAGTTGATTTGTGGTGCAGGATCAAGTTCTCAGGAGGAGACTGAGGTAACCGTGTGCTTAGCAACTGAGGATTTACTTTTTCGACCCGGGGGTAATAGGCAAGTTTTCTCCTCTTTAGATATGGTCCTTTACTCCTCCCATTACTCTGCCTCTCTGTGTTCAAACTCTTGTCCCTGGTGGTCCTCAGCTGCTCCCAGCTGTTCCCTCCTCCCATCCTTTGGAGACCATCATTTACCGGGCTGAATCTTGTGATGTGGTGTGGATGGCTTGGGTGTAGGGCAGGTGTGGGAGGCAGGTGGCTGTGGTGCTGGTAGTGCTGAGAAAAGTCCCATCTGGGCTGCAGAGGGTTAAAGTCTCTCCACTCCGCCCAACCGTGATGCTCCCTGAACGCAGAGAGGACATGAGGTTTGAATCGGGGAGAAGTGTGAATCCAGGGCTGGTACAGAGCGGGGACCCTCCTCGGTATGGGCTGGAAAGGTCCAGTGTGTTTACTCTTTAAGTCACTGTGGCTCTTGTAAGGGAAGGGGGCTTTGAATGATGCAGTATCACACTGCTGCTGATGTAGCAAATGTGGAGGGCTCAGCCTCTGGTCCCTCTTCTTAAGAGGGAGGCTGTCCCTGTCTTGGACCAGAGCTGGGTTTTTGATGAAGCTCATTGGCTCAAACTGGCTGTCACTCAAACTGGCACTGCATGACCTTCTGCCGAGGCTGAGGAGACGTCTTCAGGTTAAAGAAGTCATACTCTGGAAAAGTGAAATAGATAGATTAGATAGATAGGTAGATAGATGGATGGATGGATGGAGGATTTAAAGACAAAAACTAACCCTTATAACCACAACAAATTCTTCCTCTCATGTTTCTGAGTCTGATGTAGGTAGTGGGCCTGTTGCTGATCCTGTTTTGATCCCAGATTTTGGTACATATCAAAATCAGCACAGTCAAATTAACACTACTAAAGTTAATATACAAAGAGTTGGTATGTTAACACGATTGAGGTGTAATTGTTGACTCTTTCTTAGAGTCAAAAATTTACACTTTATAGCTTTTAAATTTGTGAGTTATGATCAACATTTCAATGTAGCATCATAAATGTACAATCTCAGAGAATCCATTTTGACTATTAAAATTTAACTCCAAATGCACACTGCAAGGTTTACATATGGCTGTAATTAATTATTGAATATGTACTGTACATTTTTGTTGAAATACTAAAACTGTGATAAGTCAACAGATTTTCTTAAACACCGGGGGGTACCATAGTATCACTGAAAACATGTCGCCAAATCCAGAGGTCATGCATAGACTGCAGATTTCATGCTGTAGGAAGCAATTTTTGTTGCATGAGCCAGGTATGGACACTAGAGGTGTTCATCCAGGTTCAGAGTTCAGAGTGACCAGTTCAGTGTTTAAAGTGTTTGAGCTATTGACACCTTATTTTTACTCTTATTAGATGGAGTCAAATCTCATATTCAGACATTTGACTCCCTCCAGACTGAAATTAACTCTGCACTCACAGAAATGTTACCAACACCAAATTTGAACTCTTCTCACTTTCCTGTGTACCCACCATCAATAACACATGTACGACAGTGTTAATAAATGACTCAAGAATAAATGATAATGTCCTACAGATATTAATTCAATAAGAAGTGTCACCGAAAACTGTGGGAGTATTTCTGAGTCTGTCACTTTCTTCACATATTTCTTGAAAAATGACGGACAGTCTTCCTCTCTCTCTCTGAATGTGCCACCCGCTGAGATCATTGCCTGTAAACATCCTCTCCTCACATCAATAACAACTTCCCCACTCCCTTCAAATGATGGCTCCCAAACCACAAATGGCTATATTTGATGGACATCTACAGCAACTTCTTTGTTCATAAAAAAGTTACTATGGTAACAAAGCACTGCACAGTGTGGTTGTGCAAGCAGAGAGGACAATACAAAGTAAATGGTTGGGGGTGGGTGTAAAGTTAGATGTTAGGTCTTTATCACAAGGCTGTAATAATATTTGTCAAGTTTTCCCACCAGAAACACATTAAAGTGCTTGTTCTGTAATTTTACAGGTTCAGTTGTCACACAGACGAACAGCATGCTTCTTCTTCTCATGGGACTGAGGTGATCTCCAACACCTCGAGCTGCTGAAAACAATCATCCACCTTAAATGCACGCACAGTAGTGAGTCAGAACATAGACATGGCTAAATATAAGCACCTTGAGGCCACACACACTCACACATATGAGTGTTACTTGTTATTCAAAGACTGAGCAGAAACATTATTTACACAAACTGATGCAGAGAGGTGAGGACTTTTACAGCCTGTCAATGCAAAGCTTGTGTCAAAAGCCCTGCATTATGTCATCATCAGAGCCGAGCACCGCCGTTGAATGAACCTCTGTGCCTGAGAGGCATGTTTCTGATATGAGCTTCTTCTCTGTTATGAGTGTGTATGTGTGTGGGATCAGACAACACCCGCACACTGACATTCCTGTGCAGCATTATGCCATGAGACATAAATAGCTGAGTGTTTGTCTGTTAAATGCCTGCAGTGTAAATGCAAATTCATTCAAATAGTCTGGATATAAGTGCTGTTTTCTTACACACAGATACGATGAGCTCATGACCTACACAGACCCACAGTGTCATGGCACAAGGGCTCAATAACCTTATGAGGTGATGGTGAGTTCATGATGGTGATGAATAGGCTGTGAAGGAGTAGGCTCTTTGTGCACACTCTTTTATGGGAGTGATGGGAACCAGCTTCCGTTTAAGAGCTGTTTTCTGTTTCACATATTCATTGCTCCTGAAACGGTCAGTATGGAAAACACACTACCAGAGAACAAGCAGACCAACATGCTGTCAGCTCCACCCTCCTCACTGGTTACTTCTTGTTTTAAATAGCCCAAATCATGCTTGTTTTCAGTTTTATATGCCCTGTAGTGTGTTGAAAATGTCTTTTCCATGGACATCTGTTCACAAAACAAAAAGTCTGAGGCATCAAGACCTCTACTTCGCCCTCTGTTTAAGGTACCAGCAGCTGCCCAAACCATCTCACTCCCAACACCCCCCAGCCCCCTGCCCTGAAAAGACATACCAATGTGATGTCAGACCATTGTTTTGTTTCCACTTTGAGCTCACTGGCTCGTAGTAGCATGCCCAATGCAAAGCAAAGACGTTAAAATGAATGCAGAGTTGTTGGCAACATGGCACAGAGAAGCACTGAACTTCCAACCACCACAGAGTTGACCTGTCAACCAATCAGAGCAGACCTGGGCCCATGTGGGGTTTGGGAACCTTAAAGTGACAGGAGCTCTAACAGAGCATCTCGGACATACTGAGAACACAGAAGGTTTTTTTGAACATCGGTGACTGTGAACATACCCTTGCAGTCATCAAAAACCAATGCATGAATCTGATGTAAGACTAAAGATGAGCTCTTTAAAATCATTGACAATTAGAGCTGCACTCCATTAGAGTGATAACTAGACAGTAAACTTCAGTTTAGTGTTGTGGTCCTGACCTTTTTCCTACAATGACACAGTTTTATGTTAGATTAAGTAACCAAATTGGCTTTTGGTCACGCTTTTGGACTTGGTGACTAAGTACACCATAACACCTTCCATGTGCGAAAGAGAGTGCTGTGATAACGTCTTTTATGTCATGCTGACAGTGTGTCATCAGTCCACACTGATCTGATGTTTCTATTGATTATTGATGTTATTTTTATTAGTTCTGACCTCTGAATTTGCTCCCCACACATAATGATGTTGAGCACTATCATGTGCCTCAGGTGTCCTGTAGTACGTCAGCCATTGGTGGGTAGCAAGATACTTCTGATTGCTTTTTCGACATGGTGAAAGACATTAGGGATATGTCTGAACTGTGGCGGTCACTTTCTCCCTTGCTTCCCAACCTGGGATTTTTTTCTCACGTGGGTCTCAACTCTTGATAGGTACAACGAGTGGGGGCTCCAAGGAAAAAGGTCAGGAACCACTGGCTTACCCTACCTTTTTCCAAGAGCGTAACTTGAGAATTTAACATTGACAAACAGGGGCACACTGGCAGACTGGTGCTGCCTACTTGCCACTGTCTTTGTCTCTAGTTTTGCTTTGTTTTGCCGCCAGCATATGCCAAGACAGTTTTTGTGATGTAGGTCAGAGGTACACCTTCTGCTTTGTGGTATACAGTAATAAATTGCAAGCATCATCAAGCAACAACATTCTTTACATTTTGTACATTTTCATTGATTTATCATTAATAATTAAGAATAATGCATGCACACAAGTCAATCACAGGTAAAAAAAAAAAAATCTGCTAAATTTTACTGGTTCAATTAAGCAAAAGGGCTTTTTGGAAACTAACGAACCAAGTCATATTGCTCAGCTGGACGAGAAGATCCAGATCACTCTAAAGATCCGAACTTCGCATCATTGAAATTTGACATGAATGCACAGCAGTGTTGGGTGTCATCATGATTAGGGTAATCTTCACAGAGGACGAGGTTATTTGCATACCGGTGGTGACAATATTGGACTTAGTCATCTTGATGTTCTATCTGAGGAGCTTTAGTGAAACACAAGCAAAATCAAGCTGCAGTACACAACCCCACAGACTGTAAGGACTTCCCCAGTCATGAATCCAAAGTCAGTCTAAAGCATGAATCGAAACATGACACAGAAATCAAGAATCTCATGAGAGACTTACTTACTGTACATGTTCCTCCATCCATCTGTTTGTCTGTGCATCCATCTTCAACCAGCATGTTCAGAGACGCTGCGCATACTCACACACTCTCACAAACACACCTGTCTGGCTTCCAGTCTGCAGGTGCAAATGGCACAGCAGTGATCAGAAGCATCCAGACAGACTGTCTATCAGACACACTCTTCTTTTCCTTTTCTCTTCTTCCTCTCTCTCTCTCTCTCTCTCTCTCTTTCTCTCTTCCCTCCTACTCGCTTTTTACATTTACACTCCCACTCTACTTAGTCAGTCAGTCCTGTTAACCTTTCTCAGACACATTTGATGTCTCTCCCTCATCCTCTCTTACTTTCTTTCTCTCTCTCCTTGCATCTGAACTTGCTCACCCTGTGTTTGCTGCTGAGTAGCACTCTCAGCCTCTCTTCCATTTGTAATCACACTCCTCTCCCTCTCCATCTCTCTCTCTTTCTCTCTCTCCATATTTCCAGCCCTTTCTCTCCCTCGCTCCGTAGCTCTCGGTTGTTGGGTGTATAATTAGAAATGAGACTGCTGTGCAACTCCTCAGCTGATGGTAGGCGTATGACCGCCTGATGGCTCTGGCACTCTGCCTGGCGTAGTGAGGGCGGGAAACCGTCGCTTTTAGACTGAACAAACTGGATTCACACGTACACGCATATATAAGCACAAAAAGAAGGGGCTTGTAACTCAGAAATTTTGCTACCGCTATTCATATCATATAACAGCATGTAACCTGTTGTAAATTTGTGTGTGCTGTTTAAATTACTATCAAAGTTCCTGACCTCCAATTTCATGTCAGTCTCCCTAGATCACTGCTGTGGATGGCTGCAGCTGTGGACCAGCCTAACCCCAACTGTTATGACTTTTTATGCCATCCTTACATCTACTATTGTTATCAGAAATGCTTATGAAAGAGCAAGACAACTTGAAGTGCTGTAAATTTCCTCTTTTCACTTTCAATATAGTTTTTGATGTTAATATTACCATGTTGGTGCATTTTCAAACATTTCCTGTAGTATAACACATATACAATTACAAGTGGCATGGACAGCTCATATGCCTGACTCAACATACTCTCCTGTGCTATCCCCTTTTTGAAATTATAACTGCTAATGTAAAAATCAGAATAATCAGTCTTTAACTGTACATGATTGTTCCTTGAAATGCCACATTCACTCTTAATGTTACTTAATCAAATAAAGCTGGCATGGGCAGCCTGATGCTGTGGACCTGTTTAAATCCACTTGTAAAGATTATATAAAACAGTATAAAAACCAGAATGATGTTTTTTAATAACATATTGCCGTCCCTTATAATGTCACATTTACGCTTACAATTATAACTGACATGGACAGCCTGCTGCTGTGGACCCACTTTACTTCAACTGTAAATAAAGGGTAAATTAATGTAATTATTAGAATGATCAGTCATAAATTGTATATGGTTGTCCCTTAAAATGCCACATTAATTCTTACAATTACAGTTTTCAAAGTCGCTATAATAGTTGTTTGTCTAATATCATATAACATGGTTGAAAGTGATAATATCATACATACTTTTACCACTATAACTGGCATTAATTCTATGAAAAAGAAAACAAGATGAGGATAACTTAATAGCCTTGGAATCCAAAAGTTTATCTCTGTCTGTGTATCTTTCTGTGCTTTCTACATCCCCCTCCCTCACCTCAAATCCCTGTACATTTTTGTCAAACGGCTGTCAAACACGATTTTGTTTCTGCTCCAGCTCTCCAGCTTGCCACTGTAACTTTGTTAAAAGCTGCTCAGTGCTGTACTTTTATTAACTAGTGTTGGGTCTTTGTAAATGATGTAACAAAAAGTAAAGTCTAGACCTGCTCTATTTGAAAAGTGACGAAGGGTTACATTTTTATGAATTGACGCTGAAAAAATAAAGATTAATTGATTGATGTGCTTGCTCTTTCTGCTTTTCTCACCTCAGTGGGCAGGCATGGACTAATCATGTTTTATCCTGAATAAGTGAGATGCCAAACAGCATGAATGCTTTGAAAACATCCAGTAATTGCTTATTTCAAAGTGTTCAAAGGTCAGCTTTAAGTACTCCAGCCAACCCTCAGCAGAAAGAGAAGCCTTTTTTCATAATAGTGCAGACAACATAAACACTGTCCCCTCACCCACGCCATGCTGCTTGCTGCCTGCTGCTGCTCCATTTTCTATATGTTTCTCCTCTCTTTCCTCTGGCTTGCTTTCTTTCATCTTGTTCTAAACGCACAAGAAAAGGAGGACTTGGCTTTTCGCTTCATGACCGCCTCAGCAGCACAGCATCCCGGGTCTGAGTTATTGATTCTGCAGGGCCTCAGTAGGTGAACCCCCAGTCATGAAAACAGCCCACGCAGAATTTAGTTTGAGGTGAAGAGGATTTCTCACTTTGAGTCACACCAGGCTTACTCTGCCCACTCTCTCTCTATATCTATGTTTCTGTTTTCACTCTTGTTCTTTGCCTCTGATACACACACACCACACACACGCACACAAACACACAAACAATCATACAGTTACTTTTATAAGAATTTACTGAAGTGGAGGTAAAAGTAGAACTCTGTAAATCTACTCAAGTAAAATATCTAAAAGTACTTTATTTTAAATGTACTTCAATTTTTACACTTAACTATGTTTTGTAAAAAGGAAAATAGCCACAGTGTGACAACAAAAAGGGTCATTGGTCTATGTATTGCAGTGTAGTGTAGTATAGGAGTATAGTATAGTGTAGTACAGTATACATTTAAGCATAAGTATAGCATAGCATAGCATAGCATAGCATAGCATAGTAAAGTGTAGTATAGTAGAGTATATAACAGGGCAGAACAGTATCATATAGTATAGTTCAGTACAGAATTGAAGTGTAGTACCACAGTATAGTACAACAGAGTATAGCGCATTATTGTAGAGTGTAGTGTCGTATATAGCATAGCACAGTAAAGTATAGTGTAGTAGAGTATGATATACAATATAAAACAGCATAGTATAGTGAAGCACAGTGTAATTATAGTACAATATATCTAAGTTAAGTATAGTACTACTACTACTTTAGTATAATATATAGCACAGTATTGTAAGTTGTAGTATAGTGTAGCATTGTATGGCACAGTACAGTACAGTGTCATATATTACAGTATAGTATACCATAGTATAGTACAGTACAGTATTGTATAGAGTAAAGTAGTATAGTAAAGCAAAACATAGCATACTGAAATATAGTGTAGTGAAGCATAGTATAGCACAGTACACAATATGGTGTTATATTGTGCAGTACAGTACAGTACAGTACAGTACAGTATTGTATAGTGTAGTGTAGTACAGTATAGCAGAGCATATTGTACTGTAGTGTAGTTTAACATAATGCAGCACAGTATAGTGTGGTATAGTAAAGTACAATATATACTATAGTACAGTACAGTATTGGATACTTTAGTATAGTGTAGTTTAGTACAGTATAGCATAGCATATTGTGCTGTAGTGTAGTTTAACATGGTTAAGCATAGTACAGTACAGTATATTGTCATATAGTGGTGTATAAGATATACTAAAGTACAGTTCAGTATAGCACAGTGTAGTACAGTGTTGTGCAGTGTAGTAAAGAACAGTACGGGAAGGCAGGAAGTCTTGAACAGCCTCTTGTCCAAGCGGTGGTGGGTATGTGGTGGATAGAGACAGATGCAGAAAGTGAGAGGGGCAGACAGTGAGAGTTTGGACCAAAATAAAACAACATTAAAATCTTATAACAACAAGAAGTTTATGGTGGCCCAGACCTTAAATTTGTTCTCATCATATTTCTCTCACAGACGCTGTTGTGATGCAGAGACTTAAAAAAGTGGAAGGTAACTAAACAAATATCTTTCTGATTTATTATAGACCTTTCAGAGTCTTGTAGTCAGTTCTCACCAGCACAACTAAACCGCTCTAAGATGAAGGTTTATCAACTAATGTCTCAAAAATTTTAATTTCATTCTGCATATGCCATGGTTGATTTTACACTGTGGGTTATTTATATTACTCAAGGCCATATTATTGTTACATGCTTATTTTAAAAGAAAATATAACAGCCTGACTCATCACACCCCAGCTGTTCTCCCTTGTGCACAACACAGAAAAGGGAACTCAAAATACTTTTAGTACACTTTTAATGAAGTTTTATTTTTATTTTGACAGATTTATAAAGCGCTGTTTTGGCTTATGCTGGAGTTCAGTTTAAGTAAAGAAACTGTAAAGTAACTCTTTCTTTGGTAAAGTACTTTTGTACTCTTTTTACCCCTGATGTTAAAACTTAAAGACTCAAAGGTACTTCCACTGTTAGTGAGTGAAGGTATGAATGGGTAGGTGTGACACAAGGAGTAAAAATACTTCAGATAGTCAGACCACCAGAAAAGGATTATGCAAGCTCAACTTCCTTTAACACTTACCTAATGCTCATAGAAGTGCAGTGAAGCACAATACTTACCAGTGAGATTAATCAAGTTAAATACTTACTTAAAAACTGTTTAGTAACACAGATGAATGTAATCAGTTATTCTCTATCCATGCACCATGGCTGCAGAAACCTAACAGCATGGTAAGATGCTGCATCTCTGTGTTAAGCAGCACATTAAGGTGAAACCACAGCAACCACTGACATTTACAGAGTGTGTTTTTATTGATAGAAATCACCACTCACTCCCACCACTTCCCAACTGCTACATGTCAGTCTGAGTTTGAAGTTTCACCTTTCAACCTGTCAACAAGTGAGTTTCAGAAGTGAAAGTTTCTGTGTCTGAGAGTTTGTAGATAAAAACACTAAAAGGTCTCATAAATTTGTTTTGGTTTTGGAGAATAACGTGCTATGGTGACTGAGAATACTCTAAAGATTCAGATTATTTTCAGATGGGTAAAGATGCGTAGGAAGGAAAAGAAGGGGGAGCTCTCAACTGCTAAGACACTTATGGACCCACAGGGGCCATAAAATGTCATGATTGATCCGGGTTTTCAAAACATTACAATCAAATGGTAAACAAAGATGTGCTTTAAGACCTTTTGCAAACATGTGATCTCAACGGTGTCTCTCACTTCAGTGAACAACCGAGGTGTCATTGTTTCTTAAGCCACTACGTATTTTAGGCAAGGATTTCTTTTCAGGTGCACTTTGGAACCAAAAGGAACAGAGAATAACAGAATTATCAGAGAGTAACGCATGCCAGTGGCTCAGGCAAATGAGCTAAATGACCTTATAGGTGCTCACAAACAGAGAAGCAAGTGAAGATGAAGAAGACAAGAAGAGATACTTATTAAATGCCTCATGGGGAAATTCAATTCTTTACACTCCGTTGTAGGGCTGCCTGATTAGGCCAAAACCATAACCATAATTTCAACCACAGTGTATGTTTTTTTTATAATTTTGAGATCTTGATTTTAGACCACAATTACTCACTGATTTTACAACATGAAACACACGCAATGCTCAATATTCTGTATATTTAAAGATCAAAGAACAAGTTATAGCTGAAAATCCATGTGGAAAACATACAATTGCCTAAAATAATTTAAAGATTAGATGGAAAAAGATAAGGTAAGTGCATCAAATCCTGTGGCCCAGTTATCTTTTATCTTGGTTATTCAGTATTTGTAATTGTGGAAGGCACTAACTGTCATTGCAATCAAAATACAATTCATTGCCCAGCTCTAATCTGTTGTTAGACATGCTACACAAAGACAGCCTGAAATACAGATACACAAACAGGTCCTACAATCATGCACTAAAGAAAAGATGTCACATTGATGACTTCCTGCTCCAGAAGAAGCCCTACAGAGCAGTTTTGAGGTCCAGTGCTTTGCTCCAGGGCATCTTGGCAGTGCTCAGGAAGTCAACTAGAACCTCTCAGGCTAACTAACCAACTTCCAAACATGGTTCGATCAGGACATGAAGTGGCCACCCTCTAGTACTCAACCCAAGTCCTTAAGGACTGAGTTACTGCTACCCCTGGACTTAAACAAACTGGACAGAAGACTGGACTTTAACAGAGTTTGTAACACAGGTAGTGATGTTAAAGCTTGCAAGAGCCTTGTGGCTTTCATAGCTAATATCTCGCTGATTTATTTAAAAACCGAGCAGCTGATAGAGAATTTCCTTCAGATATATTCAGAAATCCAAACAAAGGTATAGCATTTTTTCTGTAAAGTTTCCATGTAAAATCACAATATATATTTGAGGAGGAAAATTATGTATTTCCCCCAATATTGCTAAGCCCATAATTCTGTTGAAAATTAGACTTTGTAAACACTTCATAAAATGATCAGCAGATACCTGACACTGACACATAAAGCAGTCTGCTGCACAACAGCAGATAAACATGGCTGGATATGTGCTGATTATGTAAATTAAACAAAACTTTACTAAGGGAACAAGAGGATTTATTTAGCATTATATGTCTAGTATTGTACCTCAATATACTGTACATCCATGGTAATTTAAATCATCCAGCAGGACAATCATAGATGCCACAAACAAAAGGTCAGTAAGCCTACTACAGTTGTCCAAATACTCAAAGCATTTTTAGACTGCAGGCCATGTTCCCACATTCATGCACATTCTTATTTAGTTAACAAGTTAACAAGTTAAAAATACGTTAGGTCAACCATACTAAATTACTTATGTAATAATACCAGAACAGCTCTGTCATAACCTGCATATAAGTCAGGATGGTGGAAAAGAATGGAGGGAAAACTTAGAGAACTCTTGGAGAAATCTGAGCCAGATAATAAATTGTTTATTCACTTTTCAGCAAGTATCAGGGCTGGCATCTGTGATCCAGCACACACATTACTTTATGTATTATATTCACTTTACCTTTAATAACCCAAACATGACACAGCATTTGTAGTTTATTATGATCCGTTTTTAAATGTAATCTTTGCCAGAAATTCACAGACATGAGTAAACAAAGTCTGCCAGGGAACCATTCACTTGGCTATTTGGGGACTTTGTACTGTCTGTGGGTAATGTCATTGTCAATTCAACAAAATTAGAGCTGGTGAACAAGCCTCTCCCTCTGTGCTGTTTCTCACAAACTGATTCTCGAAATGACTCACACCATCATCTCAGACTTCCTGTGACTGAAGAGCTACACGCTATAGAGTCCCACTTTAAAATGCTTCTTAAGTGTTTTGGAAACAGGGTGATGATGATGTAATGCTGCTTTGTGAGGCCTCCGCTGCAGTTCTGTCTGATCGGCAGGTCCACTTTATCTATTAACATGGAGGACATAGCAGTGTTGACTTTGGTCCACTAGATGGTGTCCAAGAATCAAAGATTGCCTGATGTGAAACTATCTGATGTAGGTTTTAACTCAACACTGTTAAAATATCACTGTAACTTCACCATAAATTACAGGCAATAATTGCAGAGATTTCACAGCACGGTATAGTTGTTCACAGTAACAAAGTTGAAAATGAGGGTAATTTGTGGTGTTTGTAAAGCAACCGTGACACATAAATACTGTAAAGTAACTGCACTGTAAAATCACAGTAAATTGTTGTTAATCCACAGTTATGTGAAAGCATTTTCCACTACAATGCTGTGATTTAACAGCACTTACCTGTGATTTTACAGTGACTCAGAAATAATATTACTGCAAAATTACAGTAAAGTGCTGTAAAATCAAAGTATACCACTGTAAAATTATTACAGAGAACTTTAGATGCACAACTTATTGTGACTTTACCACACTTTACTGTAATTTTACTATACCTGTGATGTAAACATGCACGACTGTAAAATCCCAGCGCTTTATTGTAAAATTACAGTATAATGTTGTCTACAACTCAGTCAACAGTCAATTCCTGTGAACTTACAGTATGCATGCCAAAATGAAATAGTCTAATCTTACACATTCTTACCCGTCATGTACTACAAAATCCTCATTACAATAATATACTGTGGAAATTTACTGTAGAAACCTGTGAAAACCAGGAGACAGTGGAGAGTTGTAGATACAATATTTTTTTTTCCTCCCTTGATTTTTTTTTAACCTTTATGCTGATTGCCGATCAGAATTTAAAATAAGAGTAAAATGAGTGAAATGACTCACAACTTAGTTGCTCTCAGCTTGTGAGTTGAGGACAAAACAGGACCAAAAACCGTGAAACTGTGCCTAGAAACCCGCAATAGACTAACATCAGTTTCGTTGTACTTTTGTCCATAAAGTACATTTTGATTGTTTTCTCAGAATTCCAAATTGGTTTATTTTTTCTCGTTTACTTACAGCGTAGGTTTTGATGTGATAAATGTTAAGTCTTTAAAATGTTTCTAAAATGGCTAAAACGTGCACATATTCACAGGAGGGTAAATTAATGTGCATGTTTATAGGATCTGTCTGTGCACCTGTGGTAAGGATAACCCTGCTCCTTTTTCACTGAAGGCATTAAAGTGGTTTACATTTTTTAGAAATATAAAAGGATTGGATTTTATTATGAGACTGATCTGCTGAAATGCACATATGTGACAAGTTGAATTTATTTCAACTGTATATTTTAACCAAAGGTACACATCGAATGCTTTACAGGATAAAAAGTAAGAAAACAAATAGCAATAAAAGAATAAACAAATAAGTTCAGAAACACATGTAAAATCCATAATATGCACCAGCCCATGATATCCCACACATACATGTAAACCCATTTCCAGTTTCCCCCTGGAGCACACTCAGGATCATACAACAATCATGCATACACATGTACACACGCTTAAATATGATTACCAGCATGAGACACAGGAAGAGGACAACAACCAACCAACAAACAAACAGAGAACAAGAGAAAAATGTGTTTTAAGACTTGTATAAAAAAAACCTTAAAAATGCCACAGACCTCAGGTTCCACAGCACAGCTCTGACAGAATGCAAAAGAACTGGTTTGATGTCAGGCAGCTTGCAGGAGGCCCCCACCAGCTGATCATTAAGATCTGATTGGGATGTTCTTGGTCATAAATGAGGATTTTGCTGTTCATTTTAACATTAACCCTTTTGGAGAACATGCCATATCAGCCAGTGATCAGACAACTGATAGAAGTCTGGTAGATATTTGAGATATTTAAATATCATTTTCCATGCTGTGAATTAAAGGCCAGTTATGTCTTCCCTGAGCTTTTGATGACGTCTGCATGTTTGTGTTTTATTCAGTCAACAACACCAAAAGAAATAACCACATTGACAAGAAAAGTTGATCAAATTAGTGAGGTTGAACAGATTTTGACTGAAATTACTCAATTGTTTTTTTTTACATAATCCAAAGGCTTGTGCTTTTATATTATATTCCCTGGTTACCAGTGTAGGTAGCAATTTTGAAAAGAGAAACTTTTCTTAAATTTATTTTATTTTTTAATACTCTCCCTGCTTTAGACTTTTTTTTATTTACAACCTTGCCATCTGCTGACCTCGAGGGTGACACACAAAAATATTTTTTTTATGCACAAAAAAAAGGAAGAGAAGAAACAAGAGACACATAAAAGGAGGAAGGGAGGGGAGGGGTGGGTGTAAAAGACAGAAATAACAAAGGCATGTGTCTGACTCTCCTTGGTATTTTCCACTCTGTTACATAAAATCCCTCCATCCCTCCTTTCCTAGTCCCAATCCCTTCCTCCCTCAGCTCCTCCCTCCCTCCCCCTTGTCATTGGTCAGCTGGTCGACTCCACAGAGCCTCAAACTTATCCTCTCCTCCACTGAGAGTCTGAAAGCGCCGCTAAAGAGAGGAGGAGGAAGGGGAGCGTGTACGGAGAGCAGCAGGGAGACACTCAGCATCAGTCAGTGTGGAGCTGTAGAGGAGGAGGAGGGAGATGATCAGCAGCCTCTCTGCTGACCTGCCATCACACACTCTTGTTTTTTACTTCATTATTTCTGCTTCCTGTTACATCTCCAAGGCAACATGAGCTCCTCGTCTGCCAACCTTCACAGCAAACTCCTGCCCTGTAAGTCCACCCTTCAAACTTTTACCTTTTGA
The DNA here is from genome assembly GCA_037902135.1 of Cetoscarus ocellatus. Classification (NCBI taxonomy): domain Eukaryota; kingdom Metazoa; phylum Chordata; class Actinopteri; order Labriformes; family Labridae; genus Cetoscarus; species Cetoscarus ocellatus. Next base: position 2,088,213 of record JBAMNC010000573.1, read on the forward strand.
GAGCTATGTTTTGTTTGTTGGTTGTTTAGGTAGTTAGTCCAAGATTTACCACAAGTGTCTTGCTTTTACACTGTTTCTTTAAAAACAAAAAGTAGAAGGTTTAAGAGAGATACATCCAGATAGTGTATTTAAAAAAAAGGGACAATAACAGTCATGGGTTGGTGCTTGGTATCAGATCTTATAGTATTGTTTTTATTGTACTCTATAGCATTAAATCATATTACATTGCACTGGATCATATTGTGTATTGTATGACATGGAGTGGTATCATGTTAGGTATTTTGTTAATGTGTCAGATCCTATTATATTTCCTGGTATAGTTTGAAAGACTGTGGTGAGGCAAGACATTTTATGCTGGAATGACAGAACTGACTTCTTCAAGAGTGGCCTGAAGTGTGACGTGTGTTTCCACAAAAAGAAACTCTATATTCACCCTTATTATCTTACCAATGATATAAAATTTAATTAGAGCCCAAATTTAACCTGCAAAAATGGTGCATTTGACAATCACAAATGTGCTACACTAAAAAAGTTAATGAAGCTACAAGCAGCCTGTTGAAATGGCCACAGTAGTTTGTTCAAAACTAAATTCTGCTTCTGACAATCAGAAACATCATAATTCAGGATAATGAGTTGGTCAATTAAAATTATGGGGCCACGGTCACCCCCCTGGCTTTATCAATTGCAGCATGTTGTTGTTTGGTTTTGTTATGTTTTATACTGTACTGTACTGGGGTGGCACAGTACGTTGGTGTGCATTCCTCACAGTAAGAAGATGCTTCATGCTGGTTTGAGCTCCCTGTCAGCCAGGGTCTATCTGAGTGGAGTTTGTATGGTCTCCCCATGCCTGTGTCAGTTTCTCCCCACAAGCCAAAAATATGCTCCTTAGGTTGATTGGTGACTCTAAATTGCCAGGTAGGAGGGCTCCATCTGTATCGTATCTTATTGTACCATATCACATTATATCGTGTTTTGTCTTATCGTATCGTATCATGCCATATCGTATCATATCATATTGTATCGTTTCGTACCATATCGTATCATATCATATTGTATCATATCTTATTGTATTGTACCGTACTATAATATATCATATCATACCATATCGTATCATATCATAGTGTACAATATTGTATCATATCACATTGTATCATATCATCAAATCATATCATATCATATCATATCATATCATATCATATCATATCATATCGTGTCATATCACATCATATACAATCATGTCATACTGTAACCTAACCTATAACCTAACCCAGCTTATTGTATCATATTGTATCATATTATACTCCAATGTGTATTATATCATTCCATAGACTAACCTAACATGACTTATTGTATTGTATCATATCACATTATACTCTGTGGTATTATACTTTATCATATCATACTGTATTGTATCATTCAGTAACCTGGTGTAACCTAACATAAATTACTGTATAACATCATATTGTAAATTTCCTCTTCCAATTTATGTATTTTGTTGTATTGCATAGTACAGTTTTTCACTGTATCATGCTGTACTGCACCTTTTTATATTGTATTGTAGAGTAGCATGTTGCATTTTAATGTAGAGTATTGTATTGTATTGCAAATATCCCAGTTTTCTTACTGAATCATGCCATCTTGTCGTACAATTATGTAGATAGTTCAGTTTCTTGCCATTTACCCTTAACAGTCAGGTTGGTCGAGATAAGTTGTCAAAACAAAGAGCGAAACAATAAATCTTTTATAAGATAAGAACAAATTTAGGCTGTATTGATAAGTTTGTAATTGTAAAGGCTTAGTTCTGTTGAATGTCCAACTGTAACGCAATATGATAAAAAAGCCTCAAACAAAACATTAAGGCCTGTTTGAAATAAGGTGTCAGTGTCGTTATGACTTATTGAGATTGAGCATTTCAGTGAGAATAAATAAAAGATAACAATTACTGCACTTTGCCAGTGCTGTGACAGGAAGATGTGGAAAGAAACTGCTTTTACTGATGTAAATCTAAAAGGCAAAAATTGAACAGTTTTCAGGTGTTTATTTCTTTTCTTTATGACCAGGCTGTTCTTTGTGCGCTGTAAACTTAAAGACATATGCAGCTTGTTGATTGAGTTTGTATACTTGTGTGTTTGTATGTTTACTACAGTATAGAAGCTGCAGTAGTAAATAGCAGCCGTGTGTTGTTGGTTCCTAAAATGGCTGGTTCAAGTGCTGTGCCAGCCAAAAAATCAGGCAAGAATGTTGAATCATCAACCTGAGTAATGCTCACTAATACCAAGCCAACAGGTCACACACGCATTGCTCAGTACACAAACACACACACAAACACACACACACACACATCATCACATGCACATGCACTCTAAGCAGGCCTGAATCAAGGCCAAGCTCCAGACAAAGATCTCTTATTCCTAATGGGATTGTGCCTGCAGATCTGATCAGGGTCTGCTGACTGCAGCGGGGTCTGCAGCGTGTTCCACAAACACACAGACCCACATCCCAGATTGGACTCACTGTGCACAGACCTGAAAATGAACTAATCTTAGTGAGATCAGTGTGTGATTTCATGGGGCTAAAAAGGATCAGGGCTTGGGCTCTGGAGAAGACGTCTCCCATCTGTTGCTCTGCCTGTTGCGTCCCTGTAACACGACTGTGAGTCTGAGCCAGAGAGCGGCACATTGCCACGCTGTGGAGTGATGGGCTGACCAGCTGTGGAGACCATGTTCCAGGCAGCAGGGTGATGAAGGAATTGTTTTTTTGCTCTGTGTATTCTTGACTCAATCCCATCGGACATAACCTAGATAAGACCAAGGGGAGGAGTCTTCTTAGTGAGCAAATTAGGAGTCAAGATCCATATCATCATATCATGAATGCTCTCCATTTTTAGTTGATCAGACTCTGAGGAAAATGCTCTGGGTCCGTCTGTGCTGTTCTTCCTCTTTATCACTGGAGCTTGAGAGCCAGAGAGAATACAAAAGGACAAAAATGAGCAAATTGGAGAAGATTCAAAGAAAATCTACTCTTGTGCTACTGTTTCCAAAAATTACAGCATTATTGGACTGGCTTATTAATACATATCCTTGTAACTCTTAAGCTCTTCTAAAGGACTTGATGTATGTTATATGGTCAGTCCTAAAGCAGTTAATCTAGTAGTGTCAGAATAAACAGGCAAAGAAGTGGAAAAGCAGCTCAAGTCTTTGATAAATGGAAAAAAGGTTGTGTTGTGCCTCTGGAACAAAACACTATGCTGATTTACATAATATCCCTTTTTATAGAATTGCAGAAGGCACCTTTTTAAGCAAAACAAAGACTGGTGATTTTATAGTAACAGCTGTTATTATAGACCAGAGGCATCCAAACATTTTTATACCAAAGGCCACTTAGAAAAAAAATGTAAGGACAATAGGGCCAAAGTGCCAATGGCCGAGTGGGCCATGCACTTTCCATGTTGTGAGGCCTTTGCCTTGTGCGGCCAGCCTGATTTGATTTTTATCTGTAGGATATTTTCATGTGTCTTCCCCTGCTCCCATGCCCCTTTTGCACTGTCTATAAATGAAGGCTAAAGACCATAACTTAAAAGTGGAAAACCGGACCACTTTAATGTAATAACTTTAAGCGTACTAGAGTAAAATCGATACATTACAGGTCAAGATATCCTTATTTATTGACTGTGCTTAATGAAAACACAGCCTCCATTATGGCTTTTCTCAATGCCTTGACAAGGCAAGCAGACATTATAAAAGATACCATGGTGGCCAATTGGATTTTAGATCAGGGGTCCCTGCTTGGCCCAAGATACCTATGGATGAGCCCCTAGTCAAAATGCTCATCTCTACTTTCAGACTCAAAACAAAAGCAAACTGCTAAAGGCTGACAAAGTTAACAGGAGCTTAGAAGGTGCATGAAGATAACAGGCGACTAATGACGTTTGTCTTCATTAAGTACAAGCTTTATAGGTCTAATGTGGGTCAAATTTCTATTATTTCTTTAAAAATGGACCATGGACTGCAGTTGACCCTCGGGCCATAGTTTGGACACCCCTGTAATAGACCTTTTCCTGGCTAACATCACTGTGATGAAATCTCTTAATTGGAGGAAAAACTAGAGGCAAACATGAACTGCCACTGCAGGCTTACAGACGCACAGAGGTCCAACCCTTTGTCAGTTGACTAAAAACAAGAATCTAAAAATGAAGTGGACATTGTCTCTCAAGCTGGAGCTACCTCTATTCATCTGGACAAAAGAGTCAGCACTTAGATGCACCAGGTTCGTAAACATTACATCACTACTTGCCCCAAACAGCTTGCCCCTTTTTCGTCTTTCGTCCAGAAGGTTTTATTTACTAAATCATGCCAGTGCTGTGGTTTATCGCATGTTTTGCAAAATGAAGGGGAAAAGCTGATAGATAGCCCTACTAGACTCTTTACTCAAAGCTTACTTGTCCCTGTTCATTCAAGGCACACAGAAGTTTGGGGTATGTCAGTCTTCTTTTGTTGTTTTGATGATGCACATTCTTGGCCCAAAGACAGGCACAGGTAGCACAACGGATGGATTATGTGCATCGATTAAAGATAGGTGTGTTTTTTTAAGCAAACATGAATCAAACCAACCAGAGCATCTACTATCACTCCCTCTAAGGCAGAACACACCAACCAGCTGGTGTTTTATTATTTGAGCAGCGGACTTTATTGTTTTCTCTGAATATGAGCTGGGTCAGTTTCTCTTCATTTTTATAGAACCATTAAACACAAAAAAACCCCACACTGGGCACTGCAGAAAATATGTTGATGCTCAGGTTTAAGTTCTATTTCACTGACACATTCATACAACATCAGAAATGATCCTAACCAGATAGATACTTCTGCATCAGTGTAAAATTGTAACCTCATAAATTATTGATATCCCCTGATAAAACATTTAGAACTAGAAAGCACTCGGAGAGTGCAGACCTCCGCCAAGCACCACAGTTCCCCCTATTTGTCATTTGCACCATAAATATTAGTCCCACATTTATTTTGACTACATTTTTAGATTCCTTGACCATGATATCAACATTAGTTCAGCAGTTATTCATGAAAATCGAATTTTCCGTAATGGCGGTTTTCTTCTGGATCTAGCTCCCTAGCTTTTGAAGATACTGCAAATCCGTTGGCAAATTCCACAATGCCTTGGCAATATAATGGTGTGTTTATAGCTTAATTGTTTCTCTTCCTATGATGAAAATTCCAAAGGTCCCCTATTTTTTCATTCTGGATCATCCGGATCAGTCTTTGATATACTGTAGAGCATGTTAGAAACTTGTCCTGCATTTTTTCCCAAGTGCCCTGACCATTATTTGTGGAGTTATATGCACAGATGTGGAAAATGGCCCTATCTCCCAATGTTAAAGAATCCTTTAAAAGAATTCCTGGATCCAGACGGAGATCCGGATCGCTTCCAAAATCTAATCATTTGTTCCTTATCCCAATCCGGACATTCCCTGAAAATTTCATCAATATCCGTCCATAACTTTTTGAGTAATGTTGCAAACTAACTAACAGACAGACAGACAAACAAACCCTCCCAAAAACATAACATCCTTGGCGGAGGTAATCAGACTTGCCCATGTCTATGACAGACCTCTATTCAAACATATTCACTGAGTGTTTGTTTTTGTCTTGTGGATGTGTATTTACCTAATCCTCAAAATAGCAGGCTCACTTTGCACCACAGATTTTAGACCAGATTTAATTTCTGCTTCTTCAAGAAAGGAAGATATTACAGCTCATTTTAAGACAAACACCTCCTTTGGCGCAAACCGGAGTACATGGTTATTTGCTTTTCAACTGCTTAAGCAGTGGGTTAAAAAAGACACCTGCAACAGGTGGAAATAATGAAAAACACCTGTGCTGCACACCAAGCACATTGCATCAGGCATATGATGGAGTCACTGAAATATATATTAAGATTTTTTGTTTGTTCCTTCAAATAGACCATATTTTGCATCAACTTAGGCTCATATATTGATTGTGATGACTGCTAGAGTATGTTAACTATCCCTAATGTTAAAAAATCTAGTGTTTACATACAGAGTACTCCTGATCACCTTGTATTCTCAGTCTGTCTGACATGCCATATCAGAGCTCCTGTCCAGTCTACTCTGATTTGTTGACCAGAAGGCTATACTTGGTACGTGGCTCTGACAGTTTGTGACATCTCTGCATTCTACCACCTCTGCTCCACACTTTCCACTCTAGGCTTTCCACTACTGAGTTAATGGGCTTAAACTGCAGACAAAACAATGGTACAACATCACACTGGTAGCTCTATTCAGGGGGGCCAGGGGAACGAGCTGTTATAGACAGCTACTGAGGTAGTAAAGGGGGGAAGAGGGAGAAGTGCCCATGCCGCTGACTATTTGTCTTGTGCATATACGTACTCTATCATGAGATGGAGGCTTGTAAATCACATTATAGGCAGTATAAATCTAAAAAAAGTGTAAAATGGGCTCTATAAACACTGCTGTTGATATTTTCATAGTCATATTTTAACAATTTCACTTTCAGAGTGCATGAATGAAACAGTCAGTGAAACATATTAAAAACTCTATCTCCAAAAAAACGCAAAACAAGACGTTCATTTGGAGCGTAGAAGATGTCTTGCGATCAAAGAGATCTGATCAGTCACTTTAAGAATTATCTGACTAAATTTAACATTAATGTTCAGTTATTTTTCCTGTGATCTGTAGGACTGAGAAATACAAGCCCTTCAGAACCAAAACTCAGTCACTGATGCTTATTTGTTTTGTAGTAAACTAAGTATTGAGGGTTAATGACGACATGCCCACAGTAAAATAAACATAGTCAGTAATCCTGCTCTGTTGTTGTACGAATTTTTAAAGCTCTATCAGACTGAGCAGGAATGCTAAGAGGATCACTGCCTGAAAATGTGAGAAAAGCTCACATGTTGCAAATACACTGATTATTCTGCCCTTTGGCCTGTCAGCTCTTTGAGTTGATTATAACTGTGTGATTATACTAAACAGCCTTTCGTGGATGGCTGAATAAGATTCCCATCAGTTCAGCAGCTCTGAGCTCTGAGCTCTGGGGACTTGATCCACTCCTCTCATTAGCTCTCTAACAAATCCATCCGCTCACTGTTCAGCTAAGTCCTCTGTGTGTACAGACAGAGAAAACGCCTCCAGGCAAACACAGAATATTCAGAGCCCAACACAGAACACAGCAGCTACTGATCACATCATCTGTCTCCTACATGTGGGATACATGTAGCACAAAGTCAGCACTTTAAGTCTGATCACTGAAGGTCTGTTATTGCTGAGGGGAAGAGACACATTGTTCCTGTTTCAAAAGATGATGTTAAAGAGGTCAAATCATGCTTTTGTTAGTTTTATCCACCTTTTAGTTTGTGTAACAAGTCTCCTCTTCATGATGGAGCACCTTTATAAACGAGACATACAGTCTGCAGCATTAACACCTCTCTCTCTTAAGTCATGCAAATAAGAGATGTGAAAAACTCAGTTACAGTGCAGTATTAAGTTTTATAAGACACATATTTAGAGGAGAAAGTTGATCAAATGTTCAATAAAGATAAAAACCAGCAGCTTATAAAGGCTGAACTATTACAAGAGTTTACAGGCCACCCTGTTACAGGCCACCCTGTGCCTCAGTAAATTCTGCTTCTGCGTCAACAAACAGCGGAGAAAAGTCTGTCAGCCCGTGTTCTGTTTAACCAAACATTCCTTTGGGTCTGTGAGCTGAAGACAGACTGAAACAAACATGTGGAGAGAGACTGTGGTGCTTTCCCAAGGAGCTGTGAGGGCTTAAGTGGTAACCATGAGAGAAGTCAGCATGTGACAATTTAATGAAGGAGGAGCAGTTACTTCAGTCATCACGCCTTTTTGTTTGAGTGCCCCTTTACAGAGTGGTTATTGTGTCAGCTATGGAGTCACATTTGCTCTGATCCAGAAGAACACATTTATTTTAGTGGTTTAGTTGTTCAGCTGTGTTACATCACAGATTCAGTCAATCAGAATTTAGTGTATCAGAACATCAATGCCCGAATGGACTTCCAGTGAAAGTTTTTTTTGTGTAATGATGATCTTTAATCTTCATTTTGAAGATGTCTATGTGGGTCCTAAAGCACAAAACACAATCATTAATATTTTTTTATTTGGTTTTGTGCTCATTTATTTGCTTCTCCTTTTGAACTGTTGTTGTACTTGCTTTTTTAAGTGTTTTATTGTTGTGTCTTTTTATTTACTTATGTGTTTTCTTTGATATGATAGTTTTTCGTGTCTTCCATTTTAACGTTGTGTATTTCACTTCAGGGCAACAATAATCAGCTGTAGTTGGCATCTCTTTTGCGGAAGATTGAGGGTTTAATGCCCAGCTCTTGCAGTCACATGGCATTCCGTCAATGCACCTCACCTTAATTGGTTACTACATCAGTGGCGAGTTATTGTGCGTTAAAAGAGATTGGTTGACATTGATGGACACTTCACATGGCAACTGATATTCCCAGGCAGCCTATTTCAAATCTAGTGAAAAGCAAGTAAAAAGCGTGTTTAACAGACTAGTTCATAGCTAATTTCATAGAAAATTGTCAAAGCTGAGCTATGACCATGTATTTATCAAAGGATCATGTTGTCAGCAGGTAAACAATGTGAAGCTGGTTTGGAGAGTAGAGTGAAGCGAGCACTGCCAAGCTGTGGTTCTCCTCTCAGTTTCAGTCTCTGATGAATTTGGTTACTTACTGCTTCAGTTGAGTGGCTGTTTGTGAGTTTAGCCAGACAAAGCAACAATAGGACTCCTTCTCAAGTTTATAGATCAAAATACTGCTTGTTTATCCATCTTCCTATGAGACACTACTGATGTTGTTTGTTCAGTTGCATTCATTTAAAGTCCTTTGTTGGGTTTGGTTGCTTTTTGGGCAGCAAGGCAGCAGCCATTAAATGGATAGTTTCTTGTGGCAGATTGCTAAGGCACTCTTAGTCAGAGCATTTAACCAGTATACATCAAATCACAAACACAGAGTTGGGCCTTCTACTTTGTTAATATGATTTAACCATTTAGCCGAGTATCCATGAGCATTCCTAATGGCAGCCTGCCTCATCAATGTGTGAATGTAGAGTAAATGAGTAAGTGAAGGATAAAATCGTAACTGGACAAGCTAAGACACACAGCTATATCTCTCCTTTGGCAGTAAAACATCATTCAAACTCTGAAAAATCAGAAATAATAATAACAATAGGCCCAGATTCATCACAAATAATGTTTTGACACATCCTCAGTCCTTTTCATTTTCCATCACCGACTCCTGTAGAAACTTTGGCTTCATCTTTGACTCACGCCTCAATTTTAACAAACACATAAACTCAGTTAAATCATGTTTTAATCAGTGGAGAAAACTCTGAAAAATCAGGTCATTTCTTTCAGTTAAAAACTTGAAAACAGTTATTCATGCTTTTATATCATCCAATATAGATTTCTGTAATCAACTGTACTCTGGCCTCACCCAAAGCAACCTTGATAAACTTAATTTAAAATACCACGGCATGACTCGTAACCAGGTCCAGCAGGAGAGAACACATCACACAGGTTTTAAAGACGCTTCATTGGCTCCCAATTTGTTTTAGCATTGATTTTAATGTTTTTGATTATAACTTTTAAGGCTTGTAGAGGGATAGCTCCTGATCACAATGCTGACCTCCTGATCTCCTACTAGCCCTCATGTAACCTCGGGTCTTCTAGTAGGTCACTGCGAACCATTCCCTGGTCAAAGCTGATAACTACAGGTGACTTAGCTTTCTCTGCCCTGACCCCTTAATTATGGGATGACCTGCCTGAGGAGATCAGGGGAGCTATCACACTGACTTCTCTTAAATCACTCTTCAAAACATATTATGTTAGACTTGCTTTTTTGGATTTTCAATTTTATTTCATGTTATATTGTTTTTTACTTTTTAATGTGTTTTCTACTTTTTGTGTTATATAATATTCATTCAACTGTCGCCCGATTGGTGTGATTGCTTGAAAAGGGCTTTGTAACATGTTTTTGAATAGTTCTGTACAAATTTTATTATTATTGCTCCCCTAACACATCATATCCCTTCAAGCCACAATCACACAAATCCACTTTTCAAGCTTCCATGCTAACCTGACACTCAAGCTGGACCACTCAACATATTTCACTGATCCATCTGGGAAAGAGCCCATAGAAAGTGTTTGGGAATGGGGAGAACCTTTCAATAGCATATCCGGCACATGACTGGACAAATGTTCCATCAATCACACTCATTATGAGCCAATCAGATAATTAAGGCAGGCAAGAACGTAAGCCACAAACTTTCAGCAAAACATGTCAGAAGTGGAGCTAAAAAAAACATTTCTATAGACAAGTTTTAATAAAGAAATGCAGTCATGATTTGATAAAACTGCTACTGAATCTGTTAGCATCTATGCTACAGTAGCTTCCTGTTGTTGCCTCTCTTGTAGCTCCTACCTATTCCTGCTCTAAGGGAAGCTGACTGGGTCATCCCGCTTTGGGCTGCTCACAATCACCTTAGATAAGAGCTTGGCAAGATAGATCTGCCTGATTACAGGCATTGAATCAGGCAGATCCAGCTGCATGGCAAGGTTACTTCCATGCAAGTTCCTCATCCATTACATGGCAGTGGTAGCAATTTGTACACATTCACACCAAATTCACACTCTGACGGTAAAAGAAGCAATGTAGAGAGTCCATCTGCATTAGCCACTCATTATTATTCATGTCACATGCCTCTGACACAGCAGTCAGAGCAACCTGGGTTTAAGTGTCATGCCCATGTGACTGCAGGGGCTGCGATTGAACCCTCAAACTTTAATCGAGACATAATGGATTCTGCCACTCTCATGGTGTAAATGTGCTTTAATAAGAGGGTGTTGGTACTTAGTCAGCTGGTGGCGCCTCTTGTGTTGATCATGACAGTGTGCTTGTGGGCGAATTGAGGGCAGTAGGACAGGGCAATGACCCACAAACAGATCTATTGTCATAAGGGAAGGAAACAAGGGGTTAACACTGATGTCATTGTTGTCCCGTCAGACTGGCCCGATGGTGCCAAACACTGCTTTGTCCGGGAAAAACAGAGTATGATCTATTTTTCAAATGTAAACATACGCATGCTCAGCCTGAAATGTGGACCAGACAGACACACAATCACACATCAAGCAGCTGCCATGAATAATTTACTATCCCTGCAACTGGAGCCCTGTAAATGGGAGCTTTTGGGAGAGAAAATGGACAGAGAGGGAAACCAAAAATAAAACTGTTGACAGAGAAAGTGGTCCACTTTATGAGCTTGGAGAGTGTCCACTTGTTTGCTTCACTTTAGCAGAGTATACTCTAAAGATACAAGCAAGACATGTCAGTGTTTTCAGGCTACAGGCTCTAAAAACAGAACATAAAACAGGAGGAGCAGCTCATGGAGGTCTAACAGGATGAAACTTCTACTTAAATCCAAGCTGGGAGAAAGCGTTCATTAGTGTAACAGCGCTAGCTAGGAGACTGATCCACTAATGACCAGCTGGAGCGTGTTAACAGCCGCCTGCTGCTGCTTGGGTCAATGTGTAGCTGCAGGCATGAAAGAGACTCTTAGAAATAATAATAAGACATCCTCTCCGACTAATTATCCTGTGCAGTATTCCCTCTCTCTGCTCGCTCCATCTCTGCAAACTACGGCCTGATGTTGGCTCACTTTTAGCTAACCTCTCTCCCAGCATGTGGTTTTCACGACATCCTCCTCTTCATTTTTAGCCTCTCTGCAAGTGTTCCTGTCCTGCCTGACCTTTCCTCCCTCATTCCTCTTGCAGCTTCCCTGTGCTACATGCACTCACTCCTTCCAGTGCACTCACTCACCTTTCAGTTGCAGTCCATGAGAAATAAAATGTGTCTCTGCAGATAAAAAGTGTAACAGAGGGAGATCAGTCTTTTTTGTTGGGGCTTCAAACACCTCAGTACGGAGCCCCTAAAGGGACACTGGCAGAAAAAAATTAATTATAAGTTTCTCGTGCACAGTGTTAATTTTGTCAACTAATTATATTCGTCATAGTTTTCGTCAACAACCTTTTTTCCCCTGACGAAAACTGGACTATAACTAAAAAAAACCACGTGTTTATTGACAAAAATCAAAACTAAATTAACTGACATTTTCATCAACAAATAAAAACAAGACTCAAATGTTTGACAGAGACTAAATCCAGTCAGACCTAATTTCATCATGTAGAAAGTAGAGACAAGTTAGGAATCACAGCTACTTTGGTTGTGTGGAAAGGTTGGATGAGTTAAGAGAGACATCCAATCACAACTGCCTTAGCTTCATGGTGGCGAGATCCAAGTGTAAAACATGACTTCAGAAATTCAAGGAAACATAAAAAAATGCCTTACACTTTACAATTCATATTTTAGTTGACTAAATTTACAGTTGAATTCGTTGACTAAAATGTTGTGAAGTTTCATCAACTTAAACTAGACTAAAATTAAAACAATTTAGATGACTAAATTATGACTAAGACTAAAAGATGTTTTAGCCGAAAGGCTAAAACCAAAACTAAATGAAAAAGTGCTGTCAAAATTAATACTTCTCATGTGCACGCCAAACTATCTTGTGTGCACGTAAAACTATCCCAGGTCAATAACTCGTCAATGAAACAACATAGCTACAAACCCTACCCTTCTTTTTAATCAATGTCATGGAGACTTTGAGCTACAACCTCGTTTTCCTCAACACGAACCGTCCTCCAAGCCAGACAACTACAATTTGCCTCAATACGCTGCTGGTGATGGCTTGACAGTGTAGGGACCGTCAAAAATTACCATAGTGAAGGAATGCTGTGAAAGAAAAGTCAATAGCTTCACTATGAAGAGATGTAACATCTTCAGAAACACAGTGCACTTAAATGACCTTAAGCTTTTCATAGTGTCATTGTTTGAAAAACTATGAATTCATTTAATTTAACAGGATTCTTTATGATTGAAAATAAGCCAGCGGCATCAAATTTATGAGGTCTCGTACACATGCCAGTTTCCCTATAGGGGCTCCGAACCTCAGACACCAAATAAAATGAATGCCTTTGGACAAATATCACATGTGGCCCCCCTCTTCACTCAATGTAATATTGCACTGTAAAGATAAAAAAACCCAGTATTTTAGTCTGATCCAACACTATGACACCATGCACACAGGTAAAATTATTTATATAATATTCTTTAATAGCTTTTTTTATTTTATTCCTTAAAAAATATTAGATATAAGTTGCTGTATTGGTATGTGTAATATTATTTTATCGAGCATTTTAATGAATTTGGGGGAAAAAAGAACAGAAGTCAGTGAAAAAACCTACTTAAGAAAACGTCAATAACCCAGACTTTTATTACTGCTCCATTGGCCTGACTCCTTTTGTAAAAGTAATTTTCACTCTCCATTGGATCCAATTGTAAAACAAATCAATGAAATTAAAATAACAGCATGTACTATTTTATAGAATTAAAAATGACATATAATTGGCTTTAAATCTGTCTTTGGCTCATAAAATGTAGCTTTACTGTTGGTTTTGAGCTTGAATATATAATACAAATTATGACAATCACTTAATGATTTTCTTTAGTTATATTTCACATATTTCAGATCGTCTTATTGACAGTCCTCTTTAATTCTGTGATAATTTGACCCTCTGATGCTGAGATACATAAATGTGGCCCTGGTGGTAACTAAATTTGTCCATCCCTACCTTAGGCCATGTCCAGACATGGATGGGTATTTTTTAAAACTCTGATTTTTGTGTGAGTTTTGGCCACTTTAAAAAGCATTTCAGGTAACAGAAAATTCCCCTTTTGGAAACTCAGGTAAGGATATTCTTGTGTGGACAAGGAAATAAGGCTTTTTGGGCCTAATATGACACACTCTGTGCCAACTTTTTCTTGGGAAGATATTACACAATGCGGCTGTCGACATGTGAGTTGTGCTGCAGCGGATGTTGCTAAAGTATTGCTGTTTTTGGTGATGCTGGACTATATGAATGCTCACACATACTTCCAGTCGCTCCCTTTCTGTGATGCTGCTATAAAAACACTCCAACAGCTCATACACTGCCAACATTTTGGAAAAGGTCTGGTGTTTTTTACTCACAAGTGATCATGTTGACTGGTGACTGACGGCTGCCAGCGCCCATGGTTGCCATGGTTACAACAGATGTTTAACTCAACAAATTCCTCATTAATGTTTTTTAATGACAGGATTAGATCAAGATGATCAGATTTGTCTTGGATTGAAATATCAACAAAGAAATATTTACTAAATACATGTTTGTGTTTTTGTCAACTGATTAAAAAAAAATACTGGCTTATATGTGGACATGGCCTCAGACTATAAATCAAACATTAAATTCATTTAAAGTGCAACAGAGAACCCACAAAATGTGATTTCACATAATACGTTTGGTGGTTTGATTTGGGGTTGAATTTGCAGCATTGTTACATTTTCATTGTTACATTGCACTTCTTTAAGGGTGTGTCAGATGAAACTGGCATGTCAACTGGAGTGATGTGTAACCACATTCAGCACAGACTTAAGTAACCTGTAAGAAGCACTTGAAGGACTAGTTCAGGGTTTTTGTAGCCAGGTTGTATGATGTACATGTCAATAGAATAAAAGCTTGTCTTCAGAGTAAGTATTCGGCTCAGGTGAACTGAACTAGAATAACACTCTCTTAACATTTTTGTGCTTTATCAGTAGGATAATAAACATTTGTCGACTAACTAACCTTTATTTTGGATGCACTGATATACTGTACTCCGCAAAATCATAGACTGTTTGAGATCAGTATGCTTCACATGGAAAAACATATAGGCTGTGTTATGTGCCGAAGTTGAGTACCCAGCCAAAGAGGCTTGCTAGTTGAAAAGTAAGTTGTTGTGAAGGTGTTGACAATAGCTTGCAATCACCTTACACTGTTTTGTGGCTTGTTTTTACCTTAAATTAACATACTGCGCTAGCTTCGGTGCTGCTTTTGTCTGCACAGGAGCAGAGCTGATCTCCGTTGCTGTGGCTACTGGTTATGCTATAAACATATACCTCATACAAACCCACTTCAAAATTCAGAACTATACCTTTACGGCTGGCCAGGAAAGCAATGCTAACATAAGCAACACAATACTAATTGATATTGATTTTGCTCTGTTAGCTTGCTTACATTTAACCTCACACACCAGATGGACCATTCAATATTTCCACTATTGGGCAACAGACCATAGAAAGTGTTTGGGAATGGGCAGAACCTTTCAGTGCATATCCAGTAGGTGATTGGACGATCAATAACAGTCATTTCCGGCCAGTCAGATAATGTGGTAGGTGGGTGCTACTGTTGCAGTGTAAAATACGAAACAAAAGCCACTTTGTAGAAAAAACTCTCATCAAAACCTGTCAGAAGTCGAGCAAAAATATAATTACTATCAAGAATGCTTTCAGTGTTGTTTTCTGTCCATCATTTAATGGAAACATGCAGTCTAGATCTAATGAAACTGCTTCTGAAGCTGTTAGCATCTATGCTAATCTCTGTAGGAGCAGTCATTTCCATCTGTCATCACTCAAATCTTCTATGTCTTCCTGTTCTATAGGACTCTAATTTGGCCATAATCCCTTTGGCCACTTAATCGTTGTAGATTGGACCTTGGCAAGATGGATCTGTCTTATTACAGACATTGAATGAGGCAAATGCAGCTGCTGCGCTAGCTTAGCTTGCTGTTGTTGATTCTGAAATATCTGGGAAAACTGAATCAGTGTAACAGATCAAGCCAGTTCCATACAGGCTTTTCTTCATAAACTGTTTTTTAGTGGATGGAGCTACTATATGCTGCCATAAATGGATGTTTCTTTTTTTACCACCAGAGAGCCTGAGAAGTGCAATGACCTCATGGAAACAACTTCTCATAAATGTTGCTGTTTTGGCATGGCAACATGGACTCAAACTGAGATGGCAGACTGCTGTGGTATCACAACAGAGGAGGAAACAATGGCTCCCTCTGAGGTTTCTGTTGAACTTCTGTTTACTGAAGGGTTACAGACAGAGCTGCTCCTCCAAAAACAAGTGTAAAAACAACCGGATCATCTGGAGAGACACTTCTCTCCACTCTGTTCCTGACCTTCTCCTTCCTCTCACAGGGGAGTGTGTGAGCTCACATTCTCAGTCAGAGCAGTGAGGGGCCATTAGACGCCAGTAACACTGAGCTCTCCTATCTCTGGATTTAGCCTCCAGATCAATGGAGCCTTTGCCATTTTTGCAGTTTGGTCCTTTAAATCAGAAAATGGGATTTTTGCTTTGCCCCAGCGTGAGCGCTCATTACAGGGCTGAGGACTGAGGTTTTTGAGTTGTCCATCCATCAGTACATTTTTCCAGACCATCCTTGTGAACACAATATCAATATAAAAAATACCAAGAGGAATTTTCCCAAACCTTTAACAAGTGTGTATTGTGACACAGGGATGACCTGAATAGACTTTTAGGGCAAAAGATTAAAGTTCAAGGTCATTAAGATTTATATACCTCCTGCTTGTAATGCAATGCCTCAAAAAATGCTATGAAGGAATTTCTTTAGACTCTTCTCAAATGTCCACTCTAACACAATAAAAATTTGGTCAGATTTTGAAGGTTAACAAATGGGAGATCAAATATCATTGTGCCTTATGTTCGTCCCTTGCTTGTTAACACAATATTTCACTTTGCACAAATTTACAATCTCGCCCATGCATAAACTGATTCAATTTTTGGGGTTAGAGGTCAAAGGTCAAAGTCATCAGGGCTCTTCTTGGTCCCTTAGTGGTAAAAGCAATACCCAAAGAAGGTTATGAGGGACACTCTACAAACAAATTTCTACACTGACTTTGTAATGAATTGATAATACTCAGAAGGTGGTAAGATGGACGGTCAGTGGTAATTGTTCCTCATGTTCATCCCTTGCATGTGAACACAGTATCTCAAGAACTGAACCAAGCACATGTTCTCCCTGACATAAGGATGAACTGATAAGACTTTTAATGGTCACACTTTAAAAGTCAAGGTCATTAAGCTTTCAGCTTATCTCCCACTAGAGAACACAATATCTCAGATATGGTTAGAGCGATTTTCTTTTAACTTTGCTCAAAGTCAACCCTCACTCAATGAGGAGTTGACTAGACTTTGAATGACGTAACATGGAAGGTCAGAGGTCATTTTGCCTTATGTTTATCTCCTGCTTGTCAGTGCGGTATTTCAGAAATACTTTGAGGAATTTTCTTTAACCTTTGCACAAATATCTACCCTGATTCAGTAATGCTAGAGATTTCTTTAAACTTGCAGAAAAGTTGACTTTAAATCACGGTCGATAAGGCTTAGAGTTTTAGGATAATGGTCAAATCAGTGGGTCTTGGATCATTATTTGCCTGTAGCTTAAATGCTCTTATGGGTTATCTTGAACTTTTGCACAAATTTCCACTCTGTCTCAAGAAAAAACTGATACAGTTTTGGAGGTAATAATCTGTAGTTAAAAGTTACTGGATCCCATGCCAGTGCCTTGCTCGTCGGCCAAATACACACTCCAAAGGGATTTTTGTTTGTTAAAATTTACACGTCTTTTGGATAAATTTACTAAATAATGGTACTCATAATTTTAAGGTCAGAATCTTCAACATACATGTTTACTTCCTGCTTGTGTTAATTGTGATAAGGGATTTTAGTCAACATTTGCACAAATGTCCGTTCTAAAGGATGAACTGATTAGATGTCAAAACGCTGAATATCATAGGTCAAAGATGTTTTTGTTTATCATTTGCCTGTAAAAGCAACATCTCAAGAACACTTTGAAAGATTTTCTTCAAATGTTGGAGAAAAGTCTGCTCTGACTGAAGAATAGTTTTATTTTAGGAAGACAAGGTCAGGTCAATGATTTTTTTAATAAAAATTGGCCTATCTTTGACCAGTAAGAAATCTGATGAATTCAACCTTATTTATATTACAGCTCAGTATTCTTGTTTTAACCACCCTCATCTAAAGAAGTGCATGATAAACTAGATACTGAAAGATTTTGCTGCAGGCCATGATGAAATAAAACCCAGTCTTGTAAAGACGGTAACCTCCACCATTATTGAGCCTTAACCCATGTTTATCCTTAACCCTTATGTTTTACCTAAGAAACTCATAATTGCTATAATCACACCGTTGTGCAAATCAGGAGATCCCAGACCACTAACTACCATCCCATATCTGTTCAACCTTGTATCTCCAAAATTCTTGAGACACTTGCGTATTCAATAATTAAATTAATTTTCACTTCCTTTGTTATTTGCTGATGATACATGTGTTGTTACTTCTCATAAAAAAAAGTTGGTACACTGGTTAAAGAGGCAAATAAATTACTATCATCTTTTTCTCAATGGTTTCAACTGAACAAACTCTCTCTTAATACAAATAAATCTAATTTTATCATATTTTGTAAAAAAACAAAAAGTATGCTAAAGAAAATGCCTACATATTCATGGATAATACCAAATAACTCAAGTCAACTATATTATGTTTCTGGGAGTCATAGTAGATGACAAATTAACATGGAAGTACCATATTGAACTTGTATGCAAGAAAACAGTGAAATTCATTGGAATTTCTAGTTTGTTCTTTGATAAACTATAGTTGGCTTTTAACTTTTTATTACAGTCCAATTTAATCTTATATTATGTACTGTAACACTGTGTGGGCAGCCACCTGTCCCACTCATTTGAATGAGATCTTGGTTATCCAGAAGAAGTTTCCGAGAATGATTAGTTTTACTAAGAGTATCATCTGCTTTTTTTAGTCTAAAAGGTGAAGACCTATCAAACTTGTGTTTATGTATAAGAATGAACACTTAATCCAAGACCAACCCAGCCCTTTTCAGAATCTTTTGAACTGGCTCTTTAAATTTTGGAAAAATCCAACTGACTCATTGACAAATTGTTACAGTTTTGTGGGGTCAAGGTCAAACATCCTTTTGCCTCATGATTGTGCCATGCTTGTTGACTTATTTAGACAAGAACTGACAACTTCACTATAAACTGATCAAATTTGACTTTTACTCTCTAGCAATGCTTAAATTGCAGAGGAATAAAGAGCCATAGGTTTGTTCTAGTAACTGCAGGAACTTCAGTTTTCATCATCTCTTCCTGTTGTTGTATGACCTTGCAGTGCAGCTGGATCTGCCTGATTAAATTTCTGCAGTCAGGCAAAGCCATCTTGCAAAGCTTCAAGCTAGAGCGATTGAGCTAAGTCTGCAGAGGTATTGCCCAATCAGCAATCTCTTTGGAGTAAGAGGAGGGAGCCACGAGCATGAAGATAGCAGGAAGCATTTGCAAGTCTGTAAACAATACCCCTATTTACAGTGCCTGTGAAGTTTTCTTCAGATATTCAATCATACAAGACATTTGAAGGACATTTACCTTTCATTTTGTCAGACTTCCCTGAGTCAAACCACATAAAAAAAAAAAAAAAAATTCTGGTCTGAACATGCCAGCCGGTTCAAAATTAGGATCACAACCAGAACCAGCATGGAGCTGTGCCAGTGTGAAAGCCCTCACAGAAGTCCAAAAATCTTTAATCAACAACGGGTTCAGTACACAAAAGTTCAGGCCAAAGACAGGCAGAGGTATCAAAAATTGCCAGAAAAAAGAAAGGTCATAAATATACTTTTCAGAATCAGATACACGGAGGGACACACATGAGGAGAAATGCTTGAAAATGATGACACAAGGTACAGAGACAACCTGGCAAAGAACCAGAGGGGAAGAGGGGAGACAAGGGTGAATGATTTCAAAATAAAACAGGAATGACAAGACATTTCACATGAGGACTAAAACTAAAAATGGAACTTAACCAGGAAATGTTACAGCTACCTACATCCCTACAATCAGTACCTACATTATCATTGTTCAAAAAGCATTTAAAATATCATTTATTATGCAAAAATGTTATAATTCCTGGATTTTGAATCTGCTATGATTGTTTTATGTTGTGTTTGTAGTACAACTCTATGATTTTGCTTTTCATTTAATCCAACCAAACTCATGCCTATAACTTCTGTTATCGTCAGAGGGGAGGCATTTCTATCAGCCATTTGAGACTTCTAACCTCCCTTGCACTGTTTTACTTCTTTATCTTGTATTGTTCTTGTATATATATCTAAAATGTGCAATAAGCTAAACTAAAGTCACCGTGACCTCCAATCTACCTCTACAAAATATGCACCATTGGACAAACAAGAGGCTACTAAATACCAATCACATTACAACAAAAATCCCCACAGTACTTTCCCTTGATCAACCACAGTGCTTTTGCTGTCCAACAGATCTACACCGCATGAAAGCTTATAACTATCAAGTGATGGTTGTAGTTTGATGACCTTAAATCTTGTCTGGTCATGACTGCAGACACACTTTAGATCATGGAGCAGTGAAATTCTCGGTATCATCATAAAAGTATGAGGGTGTATTGGCAGCTGTTCAGGATTCTTCAAGGAAGTCTGACTCATCATGACATGGATTCCATGGAAATTAAAGAGGAAACACCTATTCAAAGGAGGAAAATAAGAAATTTAACACACATGTCTGGAAATGATTTAACCCCACAGAAGAATTTATCAGGCAGAGCTGAGGTGAATTGACTCTCTTCTACTCCGGTAAGATTTCCCATAAATTACATCATGTCCGATGAGTGCAGGCCTGTCCCGTTCCCGTCCATCTCTGCTTTTGTCCTCCTCTGAATGGACTCTTTCTCTCTCTGCCCCTCTGAGCGGTGGGTCTGGGTTTGTCTTTATGTGGGAAGGCAGAGTGGCCCGTATACACGTCCGGTCAGCCCTGGCCGTCTGTTTTAGTCATTCTGACCATCCAGCTGGTTCAGAGCCTTCACTTTTGACCTTTCCTATCTCAAGTCTCTGAGCTTCCAGAGGAAGGAAGGGGGCAGGGAGAGGGAATGACAGGAGAGAGAAGAAGATTCAACAGTCACAGAGATAGAGATAGGCAGGGGGCAAGATAATGATTATAGATAGAGAGTAAAGAGATGAACTGCAAAAAGGGAATAAGACCAAATAGAAAGATGTTAAGTAAGAGGGGCAAAAGACAGAAATATGAAAATATTAAGAATAGAAAAACAAAAGGAAGAGAAGGAGAAAGCGTGAAATAATAATTATAGAACAAGACAAGAGATGGGAGGGCAGAATAGAAAAGACAGTCAAACAAAAGAGAGAAAAAATGATGGACAGAATGAGGACAGAAATACAAAATAAATAAATAAACAGTCAAGAGCAAAGTTATGAAAAAAATGATATTATACAAAAAGAGAAAGACAGAGGGAGGAGAAATAAATACCAAATCAATAAAAGAATGAATGAATAAGGAAAGAAAGAATAAAAGGGGTGCACAATATAGCAAGAGCAGAAGGAATAAGCTATTACTCCAACTTGTATCGTATTATATATTCTTTGAAAGCCTAATCAGTCACCTTTACGATGAGGTACAGCTTGCAAGGATGACCAACAGTGTGTGTGGGTTGTGTCCCCCAAAAATCCCCTTTTGCCCTAGAGGAAAGCTTATGGCTCCTAAGTGGAGCAAGAGTGAGGAACTGGTCTTCTTTGGATGTTGTCTTACTGGGACACCCATTTCGCAGCCTGTCTTTGACTTCACCAGTCTCACAGAAGTTGTAGTTTCAGGCATTTTGGCACATCTTTTGGGGGCGCTTCCTTAATATTTAGCTGTGTTCCTCATTCCAATAATGCATGATCCTTACAAGTTGTACCTCACTGTAAAGGTATATAAAATACAATACCAATCGGTGTTGGGAGAAATAATTGACCAAAGCAGCATTTCCAAACTCATTAAAGGAGTGTAGTTTACCACAACAACTATCTTTAAAGGAAAAGTTCAGCATTTTTGAAGTGGAGTTGTACTAGGTTTTTTCAATAGTAAATTTGATAGTCATATGTCCAGTTAGACATCATATTCATTACCTGCTGATGATTGCAACATTTACAAAAATGCTCCCAAGAGATTCCTTTAAATTTTAGAAAAATTTGTTTGACTCATTGACAAATTGTTATAATTTTGGGGGTCAAGTTCAAACATCCTTTTGCCTCATGATTGTGCCATGCTTGTTGACTTATTTAGACATGAATTGACAATTTCACTATATACTGATCAAATTTGACTTTCACTTTCTAGCAATGCTTAAACTGCAGAGGAATAAACAGCTATAGGGTTGTTCTAGTAAATGCAGGAACTTCAGTTTTCATCATCTCTTCCTGTTGTTGTATGACCTCTTTTTGGAGTAAGAGGCGGGAGCCACGAGCATGAGGGACACTCTACAAACACGATAGCAGGAAGCTATGCAAGTCTATAAGCAATACCCTTATTCACAGTGCCTTTACACAGAAGTGCCACAACCAGGCTCTGAAAAGATATTTTTGCCCCTCCCCTGACAAGTTTTTACTGGAGTTTGCTTGGCTTGCATTTTGTACTAAACTCAGTAGCACCCATTACATAATCTAATTGTAATTACAGAAAAATGAGTGACAAAATGATCATCCAGTGTTGCCCAGGTGGACTAGAGGAATATCCTGAACTGTACTTATTGATGTGCCTATCTGGTGCATCAGGTAAGGAGAAGGAGAAATGTAAAATATCGCACCCACTTCATGTGAACATGCACACAGCTGTGAACAGAAAGCTTACACAGGAAGCTCATAACCAGCTTTTCGGCACCCAATATTTCATTTTATGTGGTCACAACGCTCACAAACAGTCTTGGTATGTCAAGATTATTTTGTGATATGCCCTCCCAAGTCAAGCTTGATCTTACAGGCTGTTTCTCTCTCCCTGTCTCTCTCTCTGGAGCAGTCGCAGGCCTTACTCTTCTCGTGGTATGAAACTTAACACTTTGTTTTGTGGCAGGGCTTCAGGTTGTTAATCTCTCCCTCTCTCTCTCCCTCTCTCTCTGGATCAGCCACAGGCCCTTCGATTCTCTTGGTATGAAACTAAACACTTTGTTTTGTGGCGGCGCTGCAGTAAACCAGACATGTGAGCTCATGAGTCCTGGACACTTTGTTCAGGCATTTCTCGTGACAGAGGATTTTCCCGTGTGAGCCGCTTGCGTTAATCAGAGGTCACCGGGGTCGTCTGTGGCCGGGGACGTCCAATCGACCAAGGTGCTTCTCTGGAAAAAAGAACTGGATAGGGAGGCAAAATCAATGTGAGGATATACATCAGTAGCTACCCTCTGCCCAGCCCTCAGCCTTTAAGTAGAAACAATCAATACTGTGATCAATCACTGTTTAGGAGAGTGGGGGAAACTCCATGAGAAGCAATTTGTTTAAACCTGTGGACTGTAATGAAAAACTAAAATAAGTCTCAAGGAGACAGCCTAAACACACTCTTTGAATCTGCTGTCCTTCACACAAAAAAAAGAAAAGAAAGGAGAGTCAGTCATGTGGTACAAATCCAGTGTTTTGTTCGACATGACGTCCTCTCCTGGTTACATTTAATAAGGAGCTCTTTTATATGCACACAAATGTCAAACAGGCAGTTCTGATAGTTTCTGACATCCTGCTTTGTCAGCTCTGCCCTCTTCGTGTGTCTGATTGTGTAACATTTCAAAAAGCAGAGCGCATCACAGATTCACAACCTGAGATGACTCCACAAAGAGAGACAGGCTGCCCTAGCAAATGCCAAATTATGACAGATAGAAGTTAAACCTCTGATGATCTTTCACCTCAAACTTGGGAGTTGACTTTTGGGTAATGTAGACAGCAAGTCAGAGAATAAAGAAAAAATCTTTTAGTCTGTTGAACTGATTTTGATACTCTTTTTTCAAATATATTTTTAAGCTTTTATGTCTTTATATTGTCGAGGGAGAGGGAGTGCTGTGTGGCACTGCAATTAGCTGGCGACTGGTTTAGGATGTACCTAGCCTCTTGCCCAGTGTCAGCTGGGATGGGCTCCTGTAAGGAGGAAACTGGCACTAAAGTAAACTTATACATGGCTGCATATGAGGCCAAGAGCTTTATGGTTTTTTTTACATTTTAGGCACAGGAAATATTGTACAGTTGGTTGCTTAGGTTAAGATGGTGGCACTAAATACCAGAGCCAGCCTTTGGTTTATTCATTATAGGCAAATACTAGGGGCTTTCCTGTTTGTGCAGTGTGAATTTGCTTGTGGCACAGACACAGCCTAGGTCAAATGATGCAGAGCCCTTAAGAGGGCTAAATTGCACCTTTGTCATGATGCTGTGCTTTTGTTAGTCAGGACATAGATTAAAGGACAGGGTAATACTTCTGTCCAGCTTCAGGGTAGCATTGCGGTTTTGTTTGACTACCAGAGGAGAGGTGCCTTGAGACATAAGTTGAGTTTGGTGCAATTTGTTTTGCTTTTTCAGTAGCATTGTCAAGGACAAGCTATTTGCCAGATAAAAGAGTAGTCTCAGCATTATGTATTGGTCAACAGAGAGGATGTTGTGTATTTGACTTGATTCAGATAAACTCATACTTATCACAGACATCATCCTTGGAGGCTTGTATGTCATGGTGAACTGGACAGCTGTTCCTGGTAAAATAAAGTCGAATGGCACACTCTTAATAAGCAAACGTGCTGTGTCTTTGTGTAAATTCTGAGCGTGTATTTGCATGTTGAAATGGGTACATTTTCAAGCTTTAGAATCGAAAGCCACAAGAGAACAGGGTGAGTCTGTCTCCTAGCCACAACAATGTGAATTTCCACCTTCTTGATCCATGATCAACCATGGTGGATGTTTCTACAACCACTGTCTTCTTCTTGTACTTAAAAACAAGTCCCAAAAAGTCTGAAATAGAAACACATCCATATGGTCATCAATAACATCCCTTGGAGCCGAACATGGAGAGTTTCACCACGATGTCCGGGTGATGGCCCCTCTCTTGCTTGCCAAACCTCCCGGGCTTGGTTTGCAAGACCCACTCCTCCTTTTTAACCAGTCTATTCTTTCTCTTGTGGGTGTCCTGGTAGTTTCGCCGCCAGGTTCAACATATTTTCTCAGGTAAAAAACACAACTGTGTTAAACAAATATGAGCTGAACTTACAGGATACTCAAAACTCTGTTGAATTTCTCCCTATATCACCTCTCTATGGTTGGTTCTCTGAACACTAAAATGACTGTGTAGAAGAACTCCAATGCCAATTTGCAGCAATGTTAGCCTCTGTCTGTGATGTCGCGCCACAGCTTCAGAAAAATTTATTGCAGAAGTTGGATATTTTCAACTTTTGCAAAGGGGCGAAATATGCATAGCTTATGGGATATTTGTATTGTGTACATGTCCATTTCATAGCGACTTTACCCTTACGTTCAATGTATTTTCAGATCCAGACAAACTGAAATTTGCGTTTGGTGTGAACACTGCTTAACTCTAGATGGAGAACATAGGGGATCAACTTGTCCATTCCATCTCTACAATGTTCGCAAAGTGGAGGCGAAATATTGCAGGGGTGTAAATATCAAGGTTTGACAGACCTCTGTTTATACTGTGTCAGAAAATCCTAATCATGTAAAAGCATTTTAAACAGAAGTTTTCGATGAAATGACACAAGGAGAGGGCTAAACAAAAAAACATACTGTCAAAGCCATCCGTAGCCACATGAGGACTGGTT
Source organism: Cetoscarus ocellatus (assembly GCA_037902135.1). Taxonomy (NCBI): domain Eukaryota; kingdom Metazoa; phylum Chordata; class Actinopteri; order Labriformes; family Labridae; genus Cetoscarus; species Cetoscarus ocellatus. The sequence goes on from JBAMNC010000573.1 coordinate 2,113,916, forward strand.
TTGTCCTTCTGTTGCTTGCAAGTCTCTTCATGTAGATTCTTGTGTTTTTATATCATGCAGTCTACTGTACAATCTACCATGTTTCTGGGTTTTTCTACACACATACTGTAAACCCCTTGGTGCTGTCAGTAAGTCAGGCTTTGGGCTTTGAGTCTTCCTCGTCTTCATCCTCTAAGGCTGTCTGCCCATCTAAACCAGAGCCAGCGATGTCAGTGCACCCATGAGGCAGGCTGTCACTCAGAACAGAGCAGAGCTGAAGAGACAGGCGAGTGTCCTGCTGTCCACACAGACATGTGCCTGTTTGACCTCGTGAGGGGGGCTGCGCTGATGGTGCACTCTGAGGAGGACAGCCTGTAGCTGCTTCACATTTCAGATAAACAGTGTTCTCCACTGTCCTGTGTGAAGCAGATTTTTGTAGCTCCTTGCAGGTTGTTTCCATGGGAGACCCTTCATGCTGTCAGAAACAAACAGCCGATCCCTTTCTTTCCTTCTATTACTAACATCCTGAGCTAAATGTCTTTCTGTTACACACTGTTCTATTTATAGGGCTGCTCTGACTGTTCCCTTCAGCAGACAAGATAATCTTCACATTAGTCCCTGTTTAGCGGGCTTCAAGACCTCATCCTATTACCCCAATCCCCTCCTGCAGGTTGTCATAGTTCTTCAGAGGGCAGGCATTGCTTTGAGGTGGGCGACATTCAGCTGATGTCATGAGAAGAGGGGAATTATAAACTACCACAAACAACGCAATACAGCAGAATTTGTCACTTTAAACAAAGAGTGTATCCTTAAGATGCAAGCTTTATTTTTGAATGAAATTATACAAATTGGTGCTGGTATAGTTTTGTTGAATACTTATGTTAAATAACTGCAGTGAGCCTGCATGTTCCTGTATTCTTTTAGCTTAGCTTAAGTAGTGTAAAGCCAGAAAATACTTGCAGTTTGTTCATGCGTTCCTGTATGTGTCGGCTGGCATCATGACCATTTTTGTTTTTTATACATGCCTGAGGGGCACGTGTTATTTGAGAATACCACCATAGGGTGCAAAAGAGCCCAGGCTATATGCAACTACCTGTTGCATAAGAACTAAACAAAACTAAACATATACATGAGCACTTCAAATTTAGGAGCAGCTGATGGACCACAGAAAACAGAGGAGCAGCTGGCTTGACCACAGTCTCTCTCGTCAGTCTCTCTGCTCCAAACCCCTCTGCAGGCCTGGAGCACTTCTGTTGTTGTACTGGGTTACACTACCGTTGTAGGCCATTTGCCATTGCCGGCCACCGTAGTTTACTAAACAAAAAAGCAGCTTTTTTGTTGAGTGGGAAAAACTTTACATAATGGGAGGGAAAACATTTTTAAAACAACTACCTGGCCTTCCTGTGAGCTGCTTGCAAAGCATTCTGGGATTGGCCTTTGTGTCAGTCAGGAAGTCAACTTATAACAGCGCTTTTTCCCTTGTTGTGTGAGATATATCCACAAAACAGAAATGTTGATTGCTTTTGCAGCAAAGACGTCTTATGGAGTGCAGTTCTTATTGACCAGAGTCCTCAGTTTGAAAAGTGATGTAACAATGAAGATGGACAAAGGAGACAGACTTGTAAATGTCCAGTTCAGCTATTCTGTTACGGAGATGTCTGGAGATGGAGTTACAGTGAGGGAGTTTGTTTGACAGAATTGGCATCAACTAGAGAATAATGTTCAATCACAGGTAAGTGGTACAAAATATAAATGACATTTAGAAACAGAACTAAGGAAGTAGCAGGTTCAGCAGCCATATTACTGGGCGTTTCTATGACAACAATATACAAATTGTCTGTCATGGTTGCAGTTGCCACTGAAGACACAGCACGATACAACCATAAAAATTAAGTCTCCTTTCGTTTTTGAAAACTTTAGGGAGTAATTTTGGTAATATTACTGATGATCTAAAGAAATATGTGGACTTAGTCAATTTTGTTTATAAATTAAAAAAGACCAAAATAATTCCAGTTTTCCAAAAATTCTAGGTATTACATCTTTAGCTTTACATTAATCAGGATTTGCAATTCTATGCATGGGAGCATCAATTCTGCATACTTGGTTGACGACACATTTAGTATCCATGGCACAACAGTATGCAGTCTGGTACACATTATGAGTCAAATGTTGCCTTCAGACTAATTATAGCCTCACTTGGAAATCTAGAACAAAGTCTGTGTTGTAAACCACAGCTGTTAAAGTTACTGTATGCACATCTGACTTAGTGGCCCTCTGTGACTGATTAGATGGAAGGAAAAACTAAAAATGGAGGAAGCCTCTGCACAGCCCCACAAAGAGTTGAATAGCCCCCTTGTCTTGATGCTGCACACATTTCTGTCACAGTATAAACTGTGTAAGTTTACAGGATTTAACTTTTGTGTAGTTGTATTGAATGATAACATCTAGTAAAAGAATGGATGCTTATCATTTGGGGGGTAAGGGAAGACATGAATGAGTGTGCCTTGGGATGGTAATGACCTCTTGCAGCGAGGCCGCAATATCTATGTCAATTCACACTGTAATATGGCTTGGATGTGCATGATATAATTTAATTTGGTTATAACTTCTGCCCAGGAGGATAAGTTTCATCGTGCCATCCTTTTTGTCTTTGGTTTTTAGCAGCAAAGTAAGAGAAAAACTTACATTCATACAGATGGTTATTTCTACTGTAAAAAAAATTGCATGTTAACAAAAGGTACACATGTGAATACTGGTGATTCTGCAGCCACCCTCCAGTGGACACTCACCAAATCACAGCCTTTGCACTTCTGTGTTGACATCTGTTTTTGAGGGGATAGTCTGGGTTTTTTGAAGTGGGGTTGCTCAAAGCCTACGGCACTAGTAAATATGATTTCCACTTAGGCACCTGGATCGCTTTGTGTCTGGTGGGAAAAAGCCAGCAAGCAATGCTAGGCATTATATAGCAGTCAGTGGTGCCACAAAAAGCCTTGTTATTAAACCGGTTTTGGGATAAAAAGTACACAAGAAACTGTGTTAGCAAAAGTAGACAGTACAGTAAGATTCTTTTCTGCATTCCACTTTCTACGACAAGGCTCCTGTGTTTCCGTGATCAGTCCTGCTCCTTACTTTCCACAACAGTTTCTTCATCCCTGTTTGACTCCATCAGAATTATTTCCTCTGTTCACTCTGGGTCCTAAAGAAATTTTCTTGTGCCCACAACTAATGGCATGCATTGTCCCTAAAGTTAAAATCACCAATTTTTAGTTAAATTTTCCTGAAGTTGGTGTTAGTTGTTTCTTCTGACGATCTGAACACTGATGGCGGAAGGATATAACCCCTGTGTCCCAACATACAAAAGTGTTAAACACAGGGGCTTTGCTCAGGAATAGTGATATTACTGTGGAACCCAGCTGTGTGTTTTTTGTGTATAGTTTTGCCTTAAAAGTGTTTCAATTCAACTCTCTCCTCAGGGACAAAGCTAGTCAGGTGCTTTAGAGGCGATCTTATCTACTAGTACCATAGGCCTTAAGCAACTATCCTTTAACACCCCCACTTAGTCAGAGACATTTACAATATTTACTTGGACCAGTACCTCCTCTTTGCTCATCCGTTTTGGAGTCACTCTACTGCAGTCACTGAGTCTTGTAAATGCACTCAGGGTTATTAGTGGGGTGATGATGAGTGGGAGGAGGAATTAGGTGGTATCTTAAAAAAGATTGAGTTTGTAAGGTCCGGTCAGGTTGTTTTAGTAGATCAACTTATGTGTCTGATAAGTGTTAAAAGCATATATTTTGAGCTTCTAGTGTCCTGATGAATGTATGTTTATTTTTAATTTTTTTTTTAAATAAATGTAAAATTCATAGGAATGACTGTGGCTCAGATAACATTGAGTAAGACCATCAACAATTTCCTCAGCAATTGTGTTAAATGTGATTGACTTTTTTATTGTATCCTCTGGCTATGTTAAAAATGAACCATAATGAAGTGCCGTAAAAGAGGATTCCTCCTCTCTGCATCTCCTACTTAAAACAAAATGTCTCCCTCTCCTGGCTGGTCACATTTTCCCCTGTGTGCTTCTGAAACTAGATGTCCCATCACACAAAATAATTTCCTGCACAGCATGTCTGTCTGGAACTAAAGCATTGAATCTCTCTAGAGGACCCTTGTTTGGAATAAAAATGGAAAATCAGCACCTAAACTTACATCTAACCTTCTGTCCTTGTGCTGTGACTTCAGCAGAGGCAGAGCGTGCACAGAGGCTTCAAGATGTGGACTCAGCACAGCAGCTGAAGATGAGGGAGAGGCAGCGTTTCTTCGAGGAGGTCTTCCAGCATGATGTGGACGTCTACCTGTCCTCAGCACATCTCTGTATCAGAGACTACAAGAGACGTAAGTTTGGCTGGTGGTATATTATGTATGCAGAATTTGGGAAGAGGTTTTATAAATTTGAAACCAGTTAAAAGTACTTAGAAGAAAAGGGAGTCCTAATTTGGACACACAATATTTATTATATTAGTATATATTATTACTTTATATATTTATTTATTTATTTATTTTTCTTCTTTTCTTGAAAACAGCAGTTTTGGAGATTTGAGGTCTTGGTCTAAAAGCGACACAAGGTGTTTTTTGTGAGGCATTTGAGGCCAAGTCAGTAACATTATGATTTGTTCATGCTGGCTCTCTAGAGAGAGTACTCGACAATGAAAAGGACTTAATGTTATGAGATCCAATTTCAAGTTCTAGAAAGTTAGTGAATGGCTCAAAACTGGATAAAAATTGTTGAGTGAGGATGGAACTTTGTGGGTGTTTGTTCTCTTAGCAATATGAAGAAATAACATCAACATACTGTAACTGAGTTAATGTTCCTAAATATATTGCCTTTAATGTGTTAAACTTTTTACACTGTTAAGCCTATTGCAGAGCACTTATTTATCAGCTATCAATAATATTACTTGTTGCATCAGTCTTCAGCATCATCATCAGCATCAGGTATAATTTTAATACACAAAAGATGATCAGTATCAGTATTGGTAGATCTCACTAACAGGAATAGAGGATCAGCATCAGCCAAAGAAGCCTGATAAGGGCATGCCTTACTGACAACTGCAGTACACAGAACAACAGTTGTAGTTAGTAGGCTCTTTCAAATACAAATGTAAAAATAAAGAATGATAAACTATTATATAATGAACATAAATGCACCATTACTTTTTAGTCATGAAATGATTCAAATGTAAAATTGTGCCCAACCAGTTTAGACATTGTTACGTTGAGAATTACACATTTTTAAAGGAAAATATGTGTATTAAGTAGGGATGCACGATATTTATCGGACCAATATAATATGGGCCGATTTGGGGGAAAATGACATCATTTTTTATCGATCCGATACGTACATTTTATCCAATAAAAAGATCAGATAAATTAATGAAATTGGGGAAATTGTTTGCAGGCCGCGTAGCCCCAAAACAAGCCATGTCGTGCTGGTTACATCATCTATCGTGCCTTACTAGAAGGACCCAAGCCTGTCCCCGTCTCTGCCAGACCAAAAGTGAACATGGCTTCACCTGTGTGATTGTTTTTCTCAGTGGCAGAAGATAAAAACAGCATTTCTGTTTGCAAAACCTGTTTGGTGAGAATTTCGAGAGGAGGAAAGAGAACTTCAGGTTTTAGCACAACAGATCTTATAGCTCACCTGAAAAGTAACTATCGTGGCGAAGCGGTATTAAAAGAATATGAAGCAGCAGCAGTAGCAGCTAGCAGTGCTAAGGCTAAAACAACAACACGGAGCGTGGATGTCCCCATTCAACACGCGTTTGAAAACTGTAAAAACTTTTTAAGAGACAGTGAAAAGGCTAAGGCCATTAATGACAAAGTGATGGAGTTCATAGCGCTTGACAACCAGCCCTTTTCTGTCATTGAGACTCCGGGTTTTCGCAAGTTAATAGCACATTTGGAGCCACGTTACACCCTCCCAAGCCATCGCTTCTTCTTGGATGTGTCCATCCCTGCCTTCTTTCGTTGCCACACACATCCATAACTTGATAACGTAACACGAAACAAGAACGGACTACACGTTTAACCACAGACATGTGGACATCTGACATTAGTCTGGTTAGCATGCTAAGCTTAATGGCTCAGTGGTTGGATCAAGATTTTAACATGCAAAAAGATTATATTAAATATAAAAATATGAACTTATGGGTTATCGGTATCGGTATCAGCCATGAGGAGCAGGAAATTATCAGTTATTGGTATCGGTTGAAATTTTTCATATCGTGCATCACTAGTATTAAGTGCAATTTTGATAATAAAATTTTACTTTTTGACTTTTTTCCCAGAGTATTAAACCAAAACTGACTGAACATATTTCAATCACCTCTCTTTTTCCTGCAGCTCCAATCGGCAGCATCTCATCCATGGAGGTGAACGTAGACTTGCTGGACCAGATGGAGCTGATTGACATCTCCGACCAGGACACTTTGGATGTCTTCTTCAGCGCTGGTGGAGAAGAGGGGGCATTGAACTCTCCACTGCCAGGTATTCTTACCAGAAATGAAACAGAAATAACAGCAAAGAGTGCTCAATGTAACCACATGACAAAATTCTTCTCTGACTTACAGTTCAAGGAAACAACAAAAATGTGGAAGTCATCAGTAATGGACTCTTTCGACACGTCCTTGAGGGCCTTGAATCCAAGCCACGCTTGTCTTCCACATCCTCAAATTCATCCTGCGACAGTCAGACCACCAGCGCCAACGGAGGGGACACTCCTGTGGTCAGGTCTGATGATGATGAGGAGTCACACACGGGCACTCTTAAACGAAGAGAGAAGGTGAAGAGTCAGACTCAACCATCGTCATCATAGGTCACTGAGAGCTGACTTCTGGATGTGATCAAGTTACAGACTGTCTTCCACACAGCAGCTCCTCTCTGCTTTCAACCTTTTCTTTGTTTATGAGTAGTATGTTGTGTTATGTGTATTTTCAGGAGTAAGAACATGAACTGTAAATACAGAACATTTTGAATACTTCATGTTTCTTCAATCTTGTTGCCAGCATGTTTGATGGACTTCCTCCTCTGTTTTTGAGCTTATATTACTTGTAGTTGATAAACGCTGAATTTTTTTTACATCACTAACAAAGCCAAGAAAAGAGACTGCAGCAGAGACTGGAAATAAAGAATCCTTTAATCACACAAAGTTTTACCTAAGACAAAATGGTTACTAAGGGTTAATATTATAAATGTTTTTTTTTTAAATAGAGACAGTGGCTGTTTTCAAAACCACCCACTACTTAATACTGTCAAATGTCGTATATAGTAAGTGCTGCTCAGAAGAATCTGTGGTGAAGTTGGTCATCTTTCAATGGTAAGGTCAAGGGTTTGATCCCAGCTCCTTAACACACTTGTTGATGAGCTGCTGTGCAAGTCCTACCGCTGTGTCAGTGGTATTGATGTGTATGAACATGATCAATTGATACTTGACAGACATTAATAAGCAAGTGTTGCCCTTGGTGTAAAAGTGTGTATTTTTGAAGTTGGGTTGTATCAGATACTTGACATAGTCAGTAAATGTCTGAAAGGGCCTAGCAGCGCTACAACTTTAAGGAGGACGAGCTGCGACCACTGGTAAGGTACACTTCTGTTGGCTGCTACAGTTATTTAGCTTATTTGTGTGAGTCTTATGAAAACAAGCTATGAAACTATTTTGGTTTGAATATACAATTGGGCGAAACTTTCAGAGTGCTTTATTTTTACTCCAGGAAGTCTCTGTGGCACTAATTAATGATGCAGTAAATGGCTAGCTGAATCTTGTTCTGAATATTTTTTCTTCTGTGTACTCACTTTGTTCAAAGAATAAAAAATTTACTTTAAAAGGAATCTGGCCACAGTAAGAGAAATAAAAATCTTTATCACTGATAGTTATCTAAGATCATTTGACTCATTTTTCCCTGCAAAGTACATCAAAGAGTGTTTCATAAAATAACTTTACATAGACAATAAAGCATATTATATCTACTTTTTTGTTATTAAGTATAAAATAAAAACACTTCTTAAAAACATTTTAGAAGTTTTTTATTTTTTTCATCCATTTTGCATCTGTATGTGGTGACTTAGTGGCAAGTCTGACAAAAATACATCATAAAAGATTTTTTTCAATCATTTTTATGAAACCAATTTCAAGAAATCTTAACTTGACTGGCTGCATTAAGTTAGGAAAAGGGCTGCATGTGGCCCTCAGGCTGCCAGTTTCCAACCCCAGTGTTTGACAGGTGTATGTAGTCTGACCATCTGCCATTGATTATTTTACAGTGATCTGGACCCAGCTTAGCTAGTTTCCGGTCTCATGAAGGGTCAACAACTGCCTAGCCAGTTCCCAAAACAGTGTAGCATCGCTGACTGTAGAAAGAATTGAATGAAGCCGTGTGATGTCAGTTTTGATTATCAAAGGAGGCTTGAAATGATGTCAAGGCCAATGCTGCCATATTGCACATCCCCACTCAACTGAACTTTATTTTAAATATTTACCAACGGACAGACACAAAGGCTGTTTTGAGGTGGGATATAGGACCGTCTGATCCAAAGTGACTCTGTGCGGGGTTGTATCCATGCCAATCATGACCCTAACTTTCCAAAACCAGAAATTCTTTAAAAAATTAGTGTGGTACAACAAAATCACCCTGGCACAGTGAAAGTCTTTGGAGTCATCAAATATTTCAAGGCATTTGTGGAACTAGGGTATCAATATTTTAATGTGGGTTGTAAAAAATGTCTGTCCTGCAGCCAGCCTCAAGTGGACACTCTGAACTACAATTTTTGGGACTTCTAAAAGTGCTACATATTTCACCACATTGACATTTGGTCTGACAATAGCAAATAGGTGATTTATTTAAGCTGTCATGTACTTTTCACTGAGAAAGAATTTCCCTGTAAGACTTGTAATGACTAACTTAGCACAAAGCCATCCAAAGGAGTTAAGTTCACACCCACTCGGTCCACATCACTGCATTGTTAATGTAATAAAGTTTATAGAAATGCTCATAATGCAAATTCTGTTGACATAGACACATATTGTTGCTGTCAATCATTTTGTAACCTTGCAGAGCAGTAAGATTGGCCAGATTTCAGGTCAGTCATCTAGCAAATCCACTTTGCAAAGCTTGAAGCTTACATATTTGATCCTAGAGACAATGGCAGGACCATCTGCGTACTTGAAAAAGAAATATGCAGTGGCTGAGAACATGGTTTGGCATTGCAGACTATGGGGAATGACTGCAAACCTCAAAGCCTCTGCTAGACACAATTTTTAAAAGTACAGATTTCATGAAGGCAAGCTCAAACAGAAGTTAAGATGTCTTTTTGTGATTCCTGTATTGAAATGTTAACGATTTTGTGTTTTGCCCCAACTTGGGTTCATAACTTCACTTCTAGTTCACAATCACTCATAATCAGAAAACACTTTTCTCACTTTGCCTGATATGCTCTGTAGGACCCCATTCCACATGGGCTCAGTCAACTTTGACTGGTTGACAGGCTAATTTGTGGTTATTGGTCAGTTCAGCAAGGTTCAGCAGAATGTTTTCATCATCTCTGTAATCCTTCTGATATCAACCAATCAATAAATTGATCAGGCTTTTTTTGGATTGCATCTTTTATACAAATTAATGGAGCACAAAAGTAAAAAGGATAAGTAAAAGGAGATACACATCCAGAGAGGCCTCTTTAGTGTTGGTGACTGAGGAAATGCCATCTTAAATTCAAAACGAGGAAACTCAGGAGCTAAGACTGAAATGATAAATAAAAAAAACACGAAACAAGACAATAATAGCAAAAGAACAGATAAAATAATAATGAAAAACACTAGAAGACAAAATTTGAACTAAGATAAAAACTATGGCAATAACAATACTAAAAATGATGAACCATGCTAGTGTATGATACGATAATAAAGGAAATGAACACAAAGAATTAATAAAACACACAAAACAATGACACTGAAACTAAAATGGAATACTAAACTACATGAAATAGCTTAAAAAGATCAAATAAAAATCACCTAAAAGCCAAATAAAAAGGTAGGTGTTGAGATTGCTTTTTAAATTGTGAACAGTAGGGGCTGGTTTCCGGTCTTTGTAATGTAGGCCTTTGTGCCTTGCGGGCATCCGTAGCCGTGCATGTACGTAACAAGGAAGTGAACGTTGTTGGTTGTTGTGACTCCTCGGTACCAGCAGTTGGCTGTATGTTCATGATATAAATTAAACACTATTGACAACGGATCTCGGTTGTCAAGCCTCATCCATATTAGATGGTGTCAGAAGTTAAAGTGGAGGAAGAGTAGTATTGCACAGTTTCATCCTCCACCACAACTGAGTCTGCAAGGCAATCTTGCAGAAAATTGGAGAAGCTGGATAAAGCACTTCAAACTCTTCTGTACTGCAAGCGGTGTCACACAGAAAGAGAAGGTGCATTGTGCCACATTTCTTCATGTCGTGGGAGAGGAGGCAATAAAAGTGTGTAATACTTTCACCTTTGAGGACGCAGAGAGAGAGAAAAAATAAACAGGTTGCAGAGGAAGTTTCAGGACTATTGTGAGCCCAGAAAAAACGCACCTTATATACGGCATTTTTTTCACATGAGCTCAGAAACAGTCAGAGACCATTGATTCATAGTCACAGATTTAATAAACAAAGCCAAGGACTGTGAATTTGGAGAATTACACAATTCACTGGTGCGCGACAGGATAGTGTGTGGAATAACTAATGACCAAGTGAGAGGCAGACTGTTAACAGAGGCAGATCTGACACTTGAAAAGGCTAACGACATCTGTCGTGCTAGTGAAATCACCACACATCAAGTTAAAGCTCTGATGGAGGAAGTTGAAATGAACAGGATAAGAGCAGTCAGACCAAAAGACAACGAAGTTAGAGCCAGCACAGGAAAACTTGAACAAAAGGAGTCAAGTTGTAGCAGATGTGGCTTCAAACATGGAACAAATAAATGTCCTGCAATTTGCCAAATGTGTTACAAGAAAAGTAACAGGGTCAGCAGCAGCAATATGGAAAGAAAGTGCATGCACTTGAGCCAAGTCAAAATGAAACTGACGTGTTTATTGGCACAGTCAGTGTGGAGCATGAAAAACATATCGTGATGATGGAGTCAGCAGAGACAGAAAATGAAAAGGAAAAAATGGACTGAATTTGAGAATAAATCAGAAAAATTGTGACTTTCAAACTGGACACAGGTGCAGACTGCAGTGCAATGTCTGTGAAGACACTTAATGCACTTGATGTTAGTGGCGAACTCAGGGTGAGTACAAGCAAAGTCATTACTTTCTTTGGACAAAAGATAACACCACTAGGCAAGAGAGCTCTAACATGTGTGTACAAAGGCCAAAAGCATAAAACTGAATTTGAAATCACACAAAAATATGTTCCAGTTGCATTAGGAGGAGACACTTGTTTAAAACTTGGCCTTGTGAAAATAATACATGAAGCTGTGGAAAGGAGAATGACATCCTTAACAACTATGATGAGCTCTTTAATGGACTAGGATGTTTACCTGGACAGTATCATATACAGATTGACCACACAGTCACACCAGTTGTGCATTCTCCTAGAAGGATACCTCTAGCACATGCTAAATGGATTGCATGTGCTACTTTGCTCATTTGACAGACGCAATCCTCGGTGCACCCTGCTAGTAGATCAGCTTTGCGCGTGCCATCAAGTTTGCAAGTGTTTTTATACACGCAAACCTTTAGTAGATCAGGCCCTTAGAGATGAACATGGAAAACTTCAGAAGAGAACAGCTGAGGATCCAGAGATGCCGCTGCTGAAAGACATAACATTAATGAGATGGCCAAATGAAAGAAGTTCAGTGCCAAGAGAAATTCAGCCCTGTTGGACTTTTAAGGATGAAATCACTCACATATCGGGGCTGATGTTCTAGCAGCAAAAGTCACTGTGCCTTATCAGCTGAGACGAGAAATACTGTAAAAAATCCACGAGTCACACTTATGGATTGTTAAGCGCAAAGAAAGGGCCAGAGATGTTTTGTATTGGCCACACATGTCATTACACATAGAGGAGATGGTATCACAGCGTGCCATTTGCAACAAGAACAGGAAAAACAATCCGAGGGAGCCATTACTCTCACACCCAGTACCAGACAGACCGTGGGAAAAAGTAGGGACTGACCTGTTTCATCTTAGAGGATCTGAGTTTCTGCTCAGTGTAGATTTTTTTCTCAAAGTTCCCAGAAATAATTAAGTTGGGGGACACTACCAGTGGCAGTGTCATAGATGAATTGAAATCAGTGTTTGCAAGGTATGGCATTCCTGATGTTGTCAACTCAGATAATAGTCCTCAGTATGCCAGTGCTGAGTTCAAGGACTTTGCAGAAAACTGGACATCACATCTAGCCTTGGTCACGCCCAGTCAAATGGTCAAGCAGACAGAAAGGTGCAGACTGTAAAAAATCTGTTGAAGAAATCTGAGCGTAATGGTGACCCCTACATTTCACTGTTGGAGTGGTGTTGGATTATCTCCTGCACAGCTACTGATGGGACAGCCACTGAAGAGTAAACTGCCAACTTCAACCTCATTGCTTACTCCAGAAGGAGCTGTCCAGGTAAATGGGTAGTTGAGAGCAAGACAGGACAAACAAAAGCTCTACTTCGACAGACAAACAAGGACACTGCCTTACCTGCAACCAGGAGAAAATGTCAGGGTGCAAAGAGGAGAGACATGGAAGCCAGCCATGGTCCTGCACAAACATGAGCAACCATGTTCTTTTGTGGTTTGCATACCTGAGGAGAGGCTGAAAACCTTTCATTCTGCCATTGAACAGGACATTGACCTGAACAAAGACACATGGATGACAGACGGTGAGAAGAGAGACAAACAAGCAAAATCCACATGTTCAGCCGAGCATGTTGTTGTTACAGACGACAAAGAGACACTTGATTAACAGGGTGTAACAGTATCAAATCAAACCAGATCTGGCAGACAAGTTCAACTACCTGCTAGATACAGAGAGTAGGTTGAGCAACATTAAAGTGTCTTGTTATTCTGTTTAAGATGTAATAGTTTGCGTCTTGTTATTACAGGGTCACATGAGTTAAGGGTATGTTATATGCAGTTGGTAACATTCACAAGAAAAAAAAATAAAATAAAAAAAGGAGGATGTAATGTAGTGAACAACGTTGGTCGTTGCTCCTCTGTACCAGGCCATATGTTCATGATATGAATTAAATATTATTGTCAATGGAGCTCGGTTGTCAAGCCTCATCCATATTACAATCTTGAGGTAGACTGTTGATGAAGGCAGTAATAATGAGATGATGACTCTCCATAAGTGTTAGTTCTCACTTTTGGCACATTGAAAATACCACTTTCTGAGGATCTGGCAGCTCTACCAGGGTCAGATAAATAGCTGGTTTAAGGCCATGAGGAGATTTAGAAACTAATAAAATAGCCTTAAAATCTATTCTTTTTATTTTTGTACAGGGTAATAAGATCAAAGTAGTTCAAAAACTTAATACCTAGGTGTCATCTTGGACTCTGAACTTTACTTCCAACAGCAGGTCAAAAAGACTGTGAGCAGAATAAAACTTAACCTGTCCAATTTTAGATTTGTAAGAAACAACTTAACCCCAGAGTCAGCAAAGTTGATGAAATGATTATGCCACACATGTCATACTGCCTGACCAGCTGGGCATCTGCCTGTAAAACAACCCTGAAGCCATTTGAAAGTCTATAAACAGCCATCAAAAGGTTTGGATAGGAAACCTAAATCACACCACCACTGCCTGATGTTGGATAAGCATGAGCACCTAAACAGGGACAACATGATAAAATACACTGATTCTGTATTTGTGTATAAGATCTTACATGATCAAGCTCCACCTCCACTTAATGAGTTTGTTGAAAGAAACTCCAGTAGATCTACCAGAGCAGGCCCTAGAGGTGACTGCGTTGTTCCATTTTGAAAAAGCGCCTCCAGTCAAGCAGTGTTCTCATTTCGTGTGTCCCAGACCTGGACCCAAATACCAAGCACTATACCTGAACTACCGACTCTGACTTCCTTCTCCAAGCACCTCAGAGCATGGCTCTTGGAAAACCAGGTCTGTGATCATAACTGTGTCTAATTTTGTCTGTATGTCTAATGGGCTCAGTATATTGGGGCACCTTCCAAAACTGTCTACTGTTGCGTACATAAGTACATCTATGTATGCCATTTTTTTTAAATCAGTGCTTACACAAGACATCTATATATGCTTTCTTAGTGCAATATCTACTCACACATCTGCATGTGCAACCGTGTGTTATGGGCATCGTGCAATATTATATTCAATCTGGCACTTTATAATCCTGGGCGTTAGGGTAATGTGCAATGCAACAGGCACTTTTATTTCTGTGCAATATTGGGCAATGTGCAATATAATGGGGATCTGAGCTCCCAGGCAGCTAGCACTGTGCACTTTAGCATTTGACACTTCAGCACAATGGCACTTTAGTTAGCACTCCAGCACTTTATAATTCAGTGTCTATAATTCCCATGGTCCCCCAACTCTCAGCATGTTTTTATTTTTGGACTGTATGTCATGCATAGTGTTGCTTGTCTTATAATATGCTCTGTGTGTTTTATTCCTATTATTAATTTTTGTTTTCTTTTTATGTATTGATAACAACCTGCTAATGGGACTTGGGATGAAAATTAGCCACTTGGCTATAATCCCAAGCATTTACATGGAAATGTTCATTAATGCATGGGACAGTAAATAAATAAATCCTAAATCCTCTATTCTGAAAGATACAAGTAGCCAGTGCAGAGACTTTAAAACCAGTGTAATGTGGGCATGTCTTTATTCAGTCTAATGGTGTGTTCCTTTTACCTCAAAACGAGGAATCAGAGCCCTCACACTAACTGATTTCACAATGGAGACAGTACCAAAAACACACATACCTGCTGTGAACATGGCATTAACAGCAGTTTCCCACTGGCTGTAGGTGGCTGACACATGTGCAAGTTTTGGCAGGACATTGTGGCTTTCATTCCAGGTGCAGGTGTGTGCTTGGCTTTGGTAGCATCTCTTTTCACAGCTCTATGTCTCCATAAATATCATCACAATGAAGAGAAAGTTTAGGAGGAAACATAGTCAGAATAAAAGACATATCATACGAACAAGGAGAGTTTCACCATGAAAGGGCAACTGAGCTTTGACCTTGAAAGGCATGGATGCGTAACTAACTGATGTATTCTACCTCTGTATATATACACACCTCCTGAACCAAAGTGAATCTGGATTTCTATTTTTGATTTCCAGGTCTATTTTGGAAGAGACACAAGCTTGGCTCACCAAAACAACAGGCATGCCTTCAACTCCCAAGAATTTTGTTGCTGGAGCCGTGCGTGAGACATTTGGCTCAAGCTCTGAAAGCTCTGGGCTTGATTACATGCTCACTGAAATAATAACACATGCACCACTCCTGTTGTGCAAGTACAGCACATCCATTGTGAAAGCTGCCGAATGTCAATGAGTTTGACGAGAAGGATTAAGCATTAATTATGATTCTCTGAATTGGTACAGCATGCAGATAGTTTTGGTGTGTGGATCCTGCACGTGCTTACTGCTTATTGACTTTACAAGCTGTTGGTGTTGTGGGTGGTTTGGAATTCAGATGTCCTGCAAATTCAACTGTTCACTCTGTTTTCAAGTTCACACGAGATTTTTTTGTTTTAACAATAAAGTTAAAGAAACAAACACTGGTGTTCATAGAGGTGAATGGTTGTGTAAAGTTGCTTTGAGGAACTTGGTTGTTCTGATATTTGAGGGGAAACTCAAGGACACTATACATCCACAAAACCTGCAGGACAACATCATAAAAAGCTTAGCGTCCAATTCAAGTTTAAAGAATACTACAGCCATAAATTCTTAGAACTGGTCTTTGTTATCTTTTAAGTACTTTATGCCAGAGGGATAATTGCAAACCAGTTTCTCCAAACTGGTGGGTCAACAGTTTTATTTTGAAAAGCCTTATCTTTGCACGGTCTGATGAATTCTTAGGAAACCTTCATGAAAAAACTGTGTTTGCACGCAAAACTGAATACTTTTGAAAAACACAAGCACACGTTTTCATATTCATGTGTTTGGGTGTGTGAAACAGCAGGGGCAGGGTTTCTGCTTTATTTGCTCTTAAGTCAGAGGAGAATGTAGACAGTGTGAGCTGGATGAATTGAGTAAGCATCATGTTTGCCGTCCTCCTCCTGGTATGTAAAAATGTAGACTTTGCATCTCTTAATATTACTTTAATTTGAGAGCTATGTTGCTTTTTTATTTTTATTTAGTTTTTATTTTAAATATCAGATTCTATTGCATTTCATCTGGATTTGAATATTTCTATATGCTTTATCACTTGAAACATACTAAGAAAAATGTATTATGATTAAATAAAATCTTTTTAATCAGCTGTTTTTTTTAGTTTATCATCCAATAACTGTCTAAGCTCATACATTTATTGATACATATCAAATATATACTGGTGTACACTAAAGGTTAGTTAGGTTAGTTCACTCTCCTGCGGTGAGCCTGTTTTTCCTCTGGACATGCTGTGTACACATTTTACAAAACCTGTTCTCCTTGTTTGCAGCACTCAGACCCAAAAGCATGTAGATAAACAAATGAGACAAAATATGAAGCTGTGTGTACTCTGTTATGGGGAAAACTGAGTTTAAGATTTGGGTGCTCGTGCATCTTCAGATGTATCATATTCTGAGTGCATCATGCTCAGAGGTGCTGAGCCGCAACAAGCGGGCCTGGATCATTGATGCCTTCACCATTGAGGAGGAACATCCAGGACCTTTTCCCTATAAGCTTGGCACGGTGAGAAAACCACTGAGTGAAACTCATATTCATCAGACTCCTATAAGGCTAAGACTAAACTCAAATAGATAATGTAGTCATCAATAAATGTAGTACTATATGTGTTTAACTTTATACTTATGTCACAATATACAATGTTAACAAGCTGCTCAAAAGCACGATATCCCTGTGGCTGCTTGTAATGGGCTTGGTAGTTGGCTTAGTGGTGAAGGATGGAAAAGTAGATTTTCTCATGCACTACTGTCAAGTATAGTTTTTGAGTATCTATAACCTAGTCTTCCTGGGCATTATTTTTTTGGGGGAAAGATGCTACTTTTTGAAAGGTGAAACTAGAAGTGCTCCAAGAATGCTAACCTCCATCAAGGAATTTCTGACATTCTTTTCTATTCTGTTATGGAAAATGTGGAAAACTACCCTATTGCACAATTTTAACAAATCTATAAAAAAATACCAGATCTGGATTCAGATCACCACCAATATTTAGTCCCATTCCTATTGTGCCATGACCAACTTTCTCTAAAAAATCTTGTCCAAATTGGTTGAGAATTTTTTTTAATTATGAAGCAAAAAATGTGTAAAACTGCCTAGTTTGCAAATGTTAACACATCTGACTTGGTCTATGTCCTTACATTTTATACCACCACTAAAGTCTTATCACTTCTTCCTTGTGCCATGGCTGACATTTCCTGGCAATGTCATCAAAAGCCATTGAGAACTTTTTAAGTTGTCCTGCTCAGAGACAGACAGGCAGACAGACATAGTTAGACACCAGCAAAAACGTTACCTCCTTGATAGAGGTAAAAATCATACAAATGTTCTCAGTAGTAGCCACTTTGAATCAGTGGGTGAATTTTGTTATAATTCCCCCCTAACATCCGATTTGAAAAACGGTAAACTGTGTTTTTCTGTACACTGTGTTGCTGACCTGTACAATGTCACGTCTTCATGGTAAACATTCAATGTTTTCCACTGCTGAATTATTATAGCTGCAAATGTTAAAATTAAAACAATCTTTATCCATGATTGTTATTGCTATTTTCACCATAATAACTACCTTTACAAACATATAGAGAGAAGGAACCTCTTAAAAACAAGTCAGACAAAAAGACGAGGCTTCAATCATTTTGTCGTGACAGTGAATCTCACTTTGGTCCTTTTGTCTCTGCTCACCTCTCTACCACCACCCACATGCACCTCCAATACGGCTTCAGGGGATTGCAGTCCAACATAAATCTATTTCTTCTCAAGATTTCCTGCTGCTAAACAGTTGTTATTTTTTTACTCATTGTGGAGTCATGTTGCGTTTGACATAAAAAAAAATCCGATAAAAGTAACTGAATTTGAAAAAAAAATTATGAAATGAAGCGTATGGCATTGACCTACTGTTTTGTGTCTTGAGATAACATTTGTAATGATTTGGCACTAAACAAATAAAGATCGATTGATGGTAGCACAGAGGATATGAGGCCCACACAACAGCTCTTCAGTTAAATAGGGATGTTTACTGCATCAAATTGCCTCCAATTTCTGTGAAGACTTTTTCTCACTGTGACAGTCTCTTATTTGTTTACAAGATGGTCATAGCCCTGTATGCTCAAAAATCACCTGATTTTCACTTCATTTTTACTACTTTTGACTCAGCGAAGCATTTGCCCTCCTCTTCTGTCACATTTTATGTATTTTCCTGCAGGTGTTGAGCTTGACTTCAATGCGCTGCAAAATTACAAGTTTAGAATTTTTCCAGAAGTGCTTTAAATTCCTAAATATTTTTAAATCAAGTTCTCTAGTACTTTTAAGTAGGTCTCTCAACCCAGTGAACATGTAACTGTATACTATTTACATGAAGGGCAACAGATAAAAGACTTTGACAAAACAGTAACAATAACTTTTCAGGTATAAATGGAAATCTAGTGTTAAGAATTAACTGAATTTAAGTTCTTGGGTTACTATTGAGTAATTATTTATTTATACATCAATTTGTTATTCACAGCTATGTTTATATGTTAATTAATACTTAATAGATGATGAGTTCAGTAATTGTGTGGAACAATAATAATGTGTCACCACATAACTTTGTTTTTTTAATTTAAATAAATAAATCAATTCCACATAGCTCAGACTTCTTCAGCTAACATGTTTGATATTCTGTTGTAGATCAGCATTGACCGAAAATATGGCATCTACTTTGACCTGTTAGGAGAGGGGGTGGATCAGGAGCCAATGGGAGTCCTGTCTATTCATAGAGAGTCTGGTGTGGTCTATGTCCATAAACCTGTGGACCGTGAAGAGAGGACTGTGCTCAAGGTCAGACTGAATACTTTTTACATACAAAAAAAAAAATCTCCTGTCTGGTGATAGTTTCCTTTATTTTTACAAGAACTACTTAAGATTGCTTTGAATCTTGCTCTACAGTGGATAAAAGAGACAAGGAGACATCTTGGAAAATAAAGTTTAATTTGATCTCATACCTCTGCACTTGAAGATAAATGAGGACAGTCTGCTAAAGATAATTCAAGCTGTCACCTGTGTGAGACATCCAGATAACAATTTGTTTGAAAAGAATTCATCTTTGTGACAAAAAACAACTTATTGTTAAAAAGCCAGATCAAATCAGAAAATTTCTAACTAAAAAAAAATCCTACAAGTCACTTATGAGGAAAAAACCACACAATTCAAAGTCACACGAAGTAAAATGTAAAAAGGTCGGGTATTCATGCACAACTGCTGTAAGTTTCCAATAGAGTGGTGCAGGAATGACATATACTTGTTGGGCGACCTGGGCAGTTTGCTTTGCGCTGGTTCCCTCGACTGCAAGCCTACTCAAACAATATGCCTGACCAATTTGTCAGCTGCAACTGAACTACAACATGGGCGAGGCAACTGGAGGCAACTACAGTGCATATATATATATATATATATATATATACATATATATATATGTTTGTGTGTTTGTGTATAATATATATGTATATATATACATACATATATATATATATACATACATATATATACAGTACATCAACACAAACCAAGATCATTTTGTCTTTAAAATATGACTCAGTTTGACCATTTATTGTTTGTTTTTTAAACTGTAGCTGACACTGGAGGCGACTAAGACAGACTTTACTTTAGACACTGCACTAGGAGTTCACATTTCTATCCTGGACATTAATGACAATGCTCCACGCTTTGTGAACGACCTGCATGAGATCAGCGTTAAGGAGGAGATGACACAAGGCAAGGAACTTAATGACTCTGTATCCTGTGTCTTTTTAAAATTTGCCTATTTTTCCCCAATAACAGACTTAAACTTTGGGTTATAATAATAATTTTAGGCTCTCGTCTGTTGATGGTTTGGGCCAATGACCAAGACAAGGAAGGAACACCAAACTCAACATTTCACTACGAGATCAAGTCGGTGTCTCCAAAAATACCAGACACCGAATTCTTCATCCATCAGAGTGGAGAAATTTCATTTAAAGGATGTTTAGATTATGAGGTGAGTATTTAATTTATTAATACAAAATAAACATGTAAGATATGTACATTTTTAAAGCTTTTATTGTTTGAGTGCTAGCATCTTTTATTCATGGGAGAGTGTTCGGGTCAGGAATGAAACAAAAAAAGTAAGAGATACTTTTCTTCAGAAATTTGAGAAAAAGTTAAAATGGTCTGAAGTTAAATCTTAAGTTGATATGTAATTATTAAAGTAAATTAAAAATGCTGAGGAAAAGGTTTACATTTAAAGAAGCTCACAAATCAGAGGTAAAAATGGACTCCAAGAGGACAAAAGTCACAGTATTGGGAATTTAAACAAATGTACATTTTCAAGTATAAAAATTGAATGTTGAGGAAAAAAGAAACTTTATTTTTGACATTTTGACTCTATTATGAACATTAAGGTTTTTCTCTCCAAAATTAACGCCAATCTCAACATCATTCTTCCCTGACCTTAAGCAAAGTGATCATTATTGAACATCACTATGTAGGCTAGAATCTACTGGTGCCTTACTCACTTTCATTTTTTTTTAATCTCAATATCCACTGGATGCATTTGGAACAAAAATGCAGATCTCTAAAATATGACATTTGACAGTGCTTCACTTGAAACCAAGTGAAGTTTCTAACTTTAAAATGATGTACTTATCACTGTGAAAAAATCACATCTGACTGTGGATGCCTCCAGGCTGCAGAAATGTTTACTATATTGGTGGAGGCGAAGGATCATGGTGAAGTCATCAGTCTGTCCAGTTCTACCACTGTTCTCATTCATGTCCAGGATGGAAACAACCACTTCCCCACCATAAGCGGACAAACAGTAAGCAGTTAACTCTTCATTATGTTACATTATACCTGCAGAGAACTTAGTTCTTGCTTTTACATAAATTGGTTTTCAAAATATACAAATGTACCACGGAGTAAGAAGTTTATAAATAACAGAAAAACTAGCCAATATGTAAAAAAATCACCGTCTTCACAGTGAGAGCACATAGATCCATTATATATTTAGTCTGAAGCTGTTTTTTAAACCAAGCTGTGAATAAGTGTATTAGAGCTGTAAAAACGTCTTTTCCCTGCATACAATCATTAAGGTGTCAGGTTACTGCAACCAGCCCCAAGTGGACACTCAAGGTACTTCAGCTTTTGGCTCTTTAGCATGAGCCTCCATTCAAACCCTGGACGTTGCCACATGATTATGAGGCCGTAGGGTGTACCATTGGCTACTATATTGACTGTACTTAGCCATCTCCCCTTAGGGATAAAGCTTGCAAGTTGCTTTTGCGGCTGTCCACAAGGAGACGAGTTTAGGAGTATCTGCAAAGGCTTTTTTTTATTGTACGGGCATTTCATCCACATGAAACAGGCATTTTGGGAGCCTGAAAATGCACATTTTTGAAACTGGATCCCAGAGTTCATAAATCTCAAAATGCTGCCCTTGAGTTTCCATGTTTACACAGGAATACACACATTTTCAGAAACAATGATCTCATGGCCCCACCTCTCCCTAAAACAGCATGCAGTGTTGACTATAGAGTATTTTTCTTTTTCGGGGGGTGGGTTGTGGGGTCTGAGTGTGTGTGTTAATGTGACTAACTGTGGGGGAAGTGTGCTGCTTGGTGCAGTAGTTCAGTTAGTTTTTTTTGTTGTTGTTGTTGGGGCACGAGTTGGGGCATTCATCCCAAGTCACACTTTCACAAACTGAAAAAAAAACAAGCTGATATTCTGTTTTTACAAGAGGCTCACACTATTAAAGACACAGAATATAAACTGAAGCCTGGCTGGGTCTCACAGGTGTATCACGCACCCTTTACAACTCGTGCAAGGGGTGTAGCAATTCTGTTTCGGAACACTAATCCTTTTCTGCATAAATTCAAGTATATACCTCCTAATGGGAGATTTATTTTGATTTCTGGTCATATTAACTCATTTCCGATCACTCTGTTGAACGATTATGGCCCAAATTCTGATGATCCTACCTTTTTCCGTGATGTTTTTGATTTACTTCCAGAGGATATATCCTCCAACATATATTTCGGTGGCAATTTTAATTGCTATTTGGACTCATCTTTAGGCAGATCATCTACTAAACCTCCTCCAATAATTAATTCTGTTCAAACATTAAATAATTTGATTAAATCTAGAAACATGGTAGACATTTGGAGAATACAGCATCCTGACGTAAGGGACTATTCCTTTTACTCACATGTGCATCAGTCATACACCAGAATCGATTATTTCATTGTGGAGGCCAGTTCAATCCCAAATATTAGCAACACAAATTATCACAGCATATTGATTTCTGATCACAGTCCCGTTACTCTGCAGCTACAGGTATCTTTTTTCAAACCTAAATGGAGATGCAACCCCCTCTTACTTTCATCACCAGGTTTTAAGGAGTATATAAACAAAAATCTCAGAGAATTTTTGGAGATAAACAACAATGGAGAGGTTTCAGACTCTACTCTGTGGGAAACGCTTAAAGCTACCAAGAGAGGATATATCATCTCTTTTGAAACCTTGAAGAAAAAAGCTAGCTCTAAAAGATTGAAAGACATTGAACAAGAAATTATCCATTTAGAACAAACATATAAGACCTCTTTACAACAGTCTGACTACAACAAGATTTTAAAGCTAAAGTCTGAATATAACTCCGCCCTTGGAGGAGAAACTAGTCTATTACCTAAGACAAGACAAAAACATTTTGAACTGAGTGATAAACCGCAAAAACTACTTTCAAGACAACTTAAAGGTGATCAAGCTAGGACTGCTATCCATAAGATAAAGTCCAAAAATGGACAGATACTTACGGATCAACAAAATATCAACAGTGAATTTAAAGAATTTTACTCCAATTTGTATGCCTCTGCCTCTACAGCAACTGAGTCAGATTACTCACAGATTTTAATTCAATATCTTTGCCACAGTTAAATGAGACCAATCAGCGTTCTCTGGAAAGAACATTCTCAGCTGCCGAATTAGTTGAGGCAATCAAGGCTTTCCCAACAGGTAAATGTCCTGGACCAGATGTGTTTGGAGCTGAATGTTATCTAGCGTTCTATGAGATCTTAACACCTTTGCTACTCAGAATGATTAATGAGTCTATAGCTAAAAAAACACTTCCACCTTCTCTGTATGAGGCAAATGTGTGTCTGTTATTAAAAAAAGGGAAGGATTCTACTGACCCTGCTAACTATAGGCCCACTTCCTTGCTCAATTTTGATCACAAAATTTTTACAAAAGTATTCGTCACTAGATTAAATAAGCACATAGCAACAATCATCCATCCAGACCAAGTTGGCTTTATTCCAGGCAGACTTTCTTTTTTTAATGCGTGCCAATTGTTGAATGTATTGTATTCCGATCAGACTGATAATATCCAAGCTGCAGTTATGACATTAGATGCCCAAAAAGCTTTCGATTCTATTGAATGGCAACATTTATTTGAAACTTTGAGGAGGTTTGGTTTCGGTGAGATTTTTGTGGACTGGATTAAAATGATTTATCATGCTCCTAAATCATCTGTTATAACAAATAATATTTCATCAAAGCCATTTAACTTGAACTGAGTTGTGAGACAGGGTGACTGCCTGTCTCCCCTGTTAGTTACTTTAGCATTAGAGCCTTTGGCAATTGGGATAAAGAGTCATCCACATATTAACGGTATTCCAGCTGGCTTAGCAGAATGTCTTGTTACGTTCTATGCGGATGACCTACTTGTTACTGTAATGAATCCTGAAACAGGTATTACTCACCCTTTAAATTATATTGAAACATTCAGCAAAATCTCTGGTTATACAATCAATTGGACTAATAGTGAGCTTATGTTTATTGGAGAGATCACAGTGTTACAGAATTGCCCCATTAAGGTTGTTCAGGACTACATTACATACTTAGGACTTAAAATCTCAAAGAATGCCAAATTACCGTTCAAATTTAACTTGTAAGAAGGAATGGACAACCTGAAACGCAGGAGAGAATACTGGAGGACTTTGCCCCTATCTATGATTGGCCGAGTAAATGCCATTAAGATGGTATCCCTGCCAACATGAATCCCTGCTGCTTTTTTTAAGAAGCTTGAGTCAATTGTTTTAGAATTTATTTGGGGTTACAAAACACAGATTATCAAAAAAACATTTATTCAGGCCCACTCTGGAAGGAGGTTTAGGCCTTCCAATATTCAGAAATTACCATTGGTCTGCTAATGTTAGAGTATTGACATATTGGCAATGGGGCTCTACAGACTATGAAACACTGAATTCTGCTTTCCTGTGGCTAAAATTGGAGCTGCTGTCTTTGAAGAAGCCATATACCTCTCTGTCCTCTTTACTTTTTACAAATCCTACAACTGCAATTAAATTAGTAAGTCATAGTCTTGTTGTCAAAAACTCCCTGAAGGTTCTTACTCAAATGAAATACACCAACAAAGTCCCTGGTATCTTAATATATACACCATTTTGTCATATCACGCTTTCACTCCAGCCTTGCTGGACAATACATTTGTTGCATGGTGTGTAAAAGGGCTTAAATGCATAAAAGACTGCTATTTCAACAATAATTTTGCAACTTTTGGTCAAGTAAGCGCAAAGTATAATATATCGAACTCTAACATTTTTCGTTATTTGCAACTTTGGCATTTTGTGAGAGAAAACATCCTAACTTCGAGACAACTTGTGAGATTCACACATTCTTAGAATTACTCTCTCTTTCACCAGAGAGCAAGAATTTGATAACTAAATTTGTAAAGTTTTTTTCTAATGATTCTTCATCTGTTAATTGTATGAAGAGGGCTTGGGAAAGGGAAATGAATGATATACTGCCTGATAACATTTGGAGGACTGCACTTTCTCGTATTCATAGTTGCTCAATAAATAGCAGACACAGGCTAATTCAGGTTGAAGTGTTTCATCTAAGGTCATGTTGCATAAATTTTATTCTTCTGTGTCTCCACTGTGTGATAAATGTAAATCAAATGATGGCACATTGTTGCATTTATTTTGGGACTGTCCACATTCATTTTGGTCAAGGATCTTCTCTTTTTTCTGGAGTTTACCACAGGACTCTCTCTCTCTGGATAGGAATTTTGCTCTTTTTGTATGTTCAGAGGACTCCTTAATTCTCCCTTCACTCATTCAACCAGTGTTACTGATGGGCATGGTACTAGCCAAAGGTTATTCTTAAGGACTGGAAGACACTGACTCCACCATGCTTCAAAATCTGGTTACATGAGCTTGTTTCTGTTATTCATCTCGAGAAACTGCGGTTTAACAATGTAAAAGGTCAACATAAATGGGAAGCATCATGGGGTCCCCTGTTGAAATATCTGGACTTAGCCTGACGGTATTTATATAGACTGTGACAGACTGTTTTTCTTTATATGATTGATATGTATTAACAGATACTTGTTTGTACTTTATTTTTAATCTAAGATGAACTGAACTCGATAGTACTTGGTACTGCATTCTACATACTGTATACCCTAATTGCATCACTCTCCCCCTGGTATGGGTGTTTGTGTAGGTGAGTGTGTGTGACTTTATGTATGTATGCTTAGGTCGGGTTCGGCTATTATTTTTGTTTTTGTTTTCTCTGTGTGGCTTGTATGTTAAATGTGTGAAAAACGTGGCAAAAATAATAATAACAAAAAAAAAAACAGCATGCGGTGTTATGTTGTTAGCGTTGTTTGTTGGTGCCTCTAATATGGCGTCCGAAAGGTCTATTTTATGACTGAATGTCTATGTTGACCATAGACTGTAAAAGAATTTAATTTTGAATGGTAGGACTCCCAGTGAGCATTTTCCAGCAGTTTTGTTGTTTTTCACTTCTTCCTTTGTTTAAATAGCTCATGGTTTATGCACACACTCCATGTCTTCTCTGGTATGTTGTATGTTTACAGTGCTACTTATAGAGTGGCGCGGGAATGAGTCCAATAACGCCAAAATAAGTTAGCATTTAGCACCTCCTGGTTCCCAACCCCGCAGAGTAAATGGGATTTAGAATACCAATTTTGGATAAGAGCCTGAAATAAGGTTTGTGGTGAACACATGCACAACGGCTTTTTAATGTTTAATTGGAAATAATATGATCCATCTGATGTTGCCTGCTTTTGAAACTTAAATAGTTGTTGTGTGTTTTAAACAATGATTGCTAACTAACTGCTAACAAGGACTGCAGAAAATGGTTAGGGACCAAATGGCAAGCATTGCTGATTGTTTGTAATAATCAATTATTCATACACTATTACCAAGGCCAAGAGGACCAACTTGATCAGGTCACTCAATTATGAGGAAAGTCTCAAACAAGAGGTCACAATAAGATGTTATACACTGGAAATATTGTTGTTGCTTCTAAGTTGAATTACCATGTTGTAGTTTCATAGAAGCTTAATAACAGCTTTTCACTCTCGCTGATTATGTTTTAGCTTAGAACATTTTGAGCTTATTATCAGCAATTATTCAAAACACATGGAGAAAGTGAGCATGTAGTCGAGGGAACCAGTGTAATGATGACCTCTGCATTGGCCTACAAATATGTCATCCCTGAGCCACTGTATAGGCCTAGCATATATACTATAGCATTTTCAGTGTTTTCATGTGGACAGACACAAATGGTTAAGGGAAACTTTTTAAAAACATTTTCATCTTCATGTGGACAGGGCCGTAGTAATATTCAAATACACTAGTACCATAGACTTCAAGCAACATTGAACAAACTCAGGTGAAACTTGTTTGTTTTAAACATATATGTTTTCATTTCCTCCCCTGACCTCTGCACTGTGGATTCATGCTTCAGGGCTCTGGAAAAGTCAGAGAAAACGAGTTTGGGACATCTCCTCTGCGTCTGCATGTGACAGACCAAGACAGCCCAAACACTGCTGCATGGAGAGCCAGATTCAGCATACAAGGGAACGATGCAGAGAGCTTTAAGATAGAGACGGACCCACACACCAATGATGGAGTGCTGACAGTAGTCAAAGTGAGTGCTGCTTGACTGCATGCTTTACATTACAGTGATACCAGACTCTCTTGTAATTACCACGCACCTTTGTCATGTGTATGTTCCTATATATTCTACAATTTTAGCCTTTGGATTTTGAGGATGGAGCACAGAGGGAACTGCTGATCTCAGTAGAAAACGACTCTCCATATTTCTCCTGTAAAGTGAAGGAGAAGACGTCCGCAGGTCTGTGGAAAGTTCACATGAGTAAAGCTGATGATCCTGATGCAGCCCGATCTCATTCTGTGAAAGTCGTGATTGAAATCGAGGATGTCAACGACCCCCCGATGTTCAGTGAGCTCGTCAAAGAGGTCACGCTGGTGGAGAACTGTCCCATAGGAACCTGGGTAGAGAAAGTGACTGCTGTGGACCATGACTTCAGTCACGCAAAAGAGTTTGTGTGAGTCTGGCTTTTTCCTAACATATCTGAGCTCTTATTTTGAAACCTACCCTGTATTAAGCAGTGTGTTTTTTTTATGTAGGTATAAGGTGGGGCATGATCCTGCTGGCTGGGTGACAGTGGATCCCCACAAAGGAGACATCACAATAGTCAATAGTCCTGACAGAGAATCTCCACTTGTTATAGACGGGGTTTACACTGTCTTACTGCATGCAGTTGATAACGGTAAAACTTGAAGTACAAAGAATAAAAAAACAAACAAGCAAACCAAAACTTAAGGTTCAGATCCACATAGATTGAGTTTTGCTCATTGACAGCACCCTGTTTTTATAGAACTTGCACCCACAATTAGTCCTTTGTGAGAACCCTATCAACAAAACTATTTGCTTAACTTTATGCAAGAGGAAACATTCTCACAGTTTTGCAGATGAGTGCAGTTTGCACCTGTGTTTGCAATCAACCATCTGGAAAGTCAGTCACTTTGTGCAAAGGTCACTGTAAAGGGACCATGACAAAGCCAAAGAACAGAACTCTGGTCTGCCTGAAAACAGTGGTTCTTGGTTTGTCTCAATGCAGACGAGAGTTTGGTTTGTGTTGTGTGAAAGCCATCCTGAAAGCCATCCCAAACAAACAAGCAAACCAAACAGCAGTGAATTGAGGGGTTGAATTTGGTCAAATATCACTAAAAGCTGGCTGTGTATTTCCAGGTCATAGTGCAACAATAGTCTGGATGGCAGGGAGGAAGACCATTGTTACAGCCCCAACTAGTGGCAGGTGGCTAGATCAAGAAGCATTTGACAGGCTTTGGTCAGCCTAATAAAGAGCAGTGTGAAAGAAACTCAACCAAGTGAAAAAATAAAACAGTGTTGCACTCTACCCCCCCGAATCAAACAGAGTCTGATGAACTTCAGGTGTGAAAGTGACCTTAGTTTGTCTTTAAAAAGATTGCTAGTAAACTGCCAATTAGGACTGCAGAGTTTTTTAGGGACATGTAACAGAATTTTAAGAGTAAAAAGTTAATGTCAGGCTACAAACATGGCGGGCCAACTTTAAAGCCGCCACCTCTCTGTCTTACCTCTACTTTATTGGACTTCCTTTTAAGCATGACCTGATCAGTTACTGTTCATGGCTGTGTCAACTATGTGTGCAACATTGCTTGTTTAGATACAGTCAGAAATTATGTTGTTTAAGGTCCCTGACCAACTTTGTAGTCCCAATTCGCAATTTTCAGCAACCGTCCTTTTTAAGATGCAGTAATACTTTAAACTCACAAGTGGGGCAATTCCATGTGTATCTTTAGGTAAAGAAAAATAATATGTTCACTGTGTGTCAGGCCTAGGAGATATATTGAACCAATAAATTCTTATTTTTTTGTGAAGGATTTAAAAGTTAAAAATCTAGAGTTTTTCTGAAACTCCACGACTCCTTTTGCTCCCCCTGACTTCTAGTAAACATTATTATAGACTTTCATGTTTATATTTTGTGAGAACATTGCAGCTTTCAGTGTTAATGTAAAAAAAGCCACCCTACATCCAAATTACAGATGCACCTGTGCATATTTACTAAACAAAACTACAGAAGGCACTTCAATTCTTAGAAGCACATTCAGCATATTATCAAATTGAAGCAAACATGTCTTGTGTAATTTTGGTTTAATTTGTATTTTTTTTTCTTACTTCTTTAAGAGGTAAATAATCAAGTAAAAGAGATTTTATTTTCCAGTCATATTTCCCAGTCCTAATAAGTGTCCACTATTTATCTTATTTCAGGGATTATTTTAAACCCATTCAAATGTCCCACTGACTTTGAGATGGGTAAACTGGAGAGACTAAAATACGAGCTAGCTTCCACATTTTGACTCATTACTTCACCACTCTATTGTATTTCAATTGCTGCATAGTACAATCTAAAACAGCCCCTAACAAGCTTTGTCAGTCATCAAAGGTTTTCTACCATAAATCCCATTATTATAGAGTTAAAAAATGGCTGACTTTTATTTATTGTTATTCTTCTGAACTAGGTCTGGTCCCATTTGACTTTGGATGTTTTTTATTTATTTATTTTTTTTTCGAAAATTGAGTTTATTTATTCTTTTGGACAGGTAATCCACCAATGACAGGCACCACAACGCTGAAAATCTATGTGATTGATCAAAATGACAATGTGCCTCAGCTGACAGAGAACATTCTGGATGTGTGTTTGGCTGATGGTGTTTCCACTAAGGACATAGCAGCATTTGACAGGGATGAAGATCCCTTTGGAGGACCTTTCATATTTGAACTGCTGGGAGATGTGGACGGGAAGTGGAACCTGAATCCCTCTCATGGTAGAACCAGCTATGATATTTCTAATAGTTTTATTATCATAAGTTCATATTTATACTTTAACCTACTGACTGACCACTCCGTAAGTCTGTGGTAAGCCCTGATGTTTGATCAAAAACTATTAAATAACCATTTCATTGCTTGGTTATCCCTCATAGGATACACTGCCGGCTTGGTAAAAGCTCTTGGTGTGTATGCCGGTCAACACAAAGTTGAGCTAAAGGTCTCAGATCTTCAGGGAAAGTTTGGTGTGTACAGCCTCCATGTGACCGTGTGCGACTGCTCTGAGACACTAAACTGCAGGAGCCGCAGAGACTCGACGGCCACTGCTGCGTTTGGTGCTTTCAGCATAATGTTTGCATCGCTGTTTTTATTCTTGAGTAAGAAAATATATCCCTCTTTTAGTAACAGTAAAATGCAATATAAAACATGCAGTAAACAAACCCCAACTTCACTAAAGTTTGGACATAAATAATAAACAGAATCTAATGATTTGCAAATCCTAATCAACCTATATTCAATTTAATACACGACAAAGAGAAGATATTTCATTTTCATACTCATTAACTTTGTTTTTTTTTGCAAATTATCAATCATTTTGATTTTTTTTGCATGCAACATGTTCAAAAAATTAGGACAGGGCCATGTTTATCACTGTGTTATATCACCTTTTCCTTTTAGAAAGTGTTTTTTGTTGAAGCTTTGTTGGTGGAATTCTCTCCCTTTCTTGTTTGATGAAAAAAAAAACAGTTGCTCAACAGTCTGGGATCCCAGTTGTTGTATTTTGGTCTTTATAATGTACCAAAGATTTTCTTTTTTCCCTATTATTTTCAGTTTTTAACATTACAAACAAAATGGAAAAAAACAAAAAAAACACACAGACAAACACGAACACAATCATTGGATAGGGCACCCTGCATTGCCTGTAATCAAACCAAAATAGAGAACCTTCACATCCTTTAGTATATCATGAACCAAAATCTTTTTCAGTGCTGAGCAGCTATACCACAGAGTATTTGAATTTGTGGACATGTCCTGTGGCATTTCTGGGTGTTGTTGACATATGTCTTTTGATTTGCATGATATAGAGTTTTGAATTGCACTTGTTGCACTTGCTATTGCGGGACTTGCTGCAGCATCAGTTTCAAAACAAGGGAATATTTGCATAAGAGAAAAAAAGTTTTTAATTTGTTCATTGAATATTTGATATTTATAGTGTATTCAATTGAATAATGGTTGAAAGGGTTTTGCAAATCATTGTTTTCTGTTTTCATTAAATGTCCCAACCTCATTGGAATTGGGATTTGTTTGACTCTTCTCCTCTTTTTCTCTCTCACAGTTCTTCTGTTGATGGCAGTCTTCATTTCATGCAAAAAAGAGTTCACCCATCTGCAGTTGGGGCAGGCTTCTGGAGAAACCCTCCTCACCTCAAACACGGAGATTCCAGGAACAGACTGCGAGGTCACAGTTCAGTAGTATTTGAAGCCAATCAGAACTTTATTTCTATCTATCTCTTCTCATGCAACTGTCAGTGACAGAGTGCTTTATCTTTCAAGGTTCCTGACAGTTTCCACCCCGTGTGCACTGATATCAAGCGTCAGGATGTTGTTCTTAGGAAGAGTCTGCCTGGAATGCAACACATACAAGTTCAAACTCAGGTAAGCACTGCTGGAGGAATATGACAAACTTTCTGGTTTTGATGTGAAACAGAAGGATCTGCAGTAGATCTGTGAAACATTCTTTAGATGATTTAAAGTCTTTTCAAGTTTAGTCACGTACTTTGATGGAGATTAGATTCCTGGGAAAACTAAAATGGTACCCAAGTTTCAGCTTGGGTAGCTTTTATCTGCTCATCTCATGTGACTTCTCATAGTGCATATCCCACCACAGGTCATACTGTACTTACCCATTCATATCACATTCACACACTGATAGCAGAGGCTGTTATCTAAAACGACTGTCAGTATTAGTTTATCACATTCAAACAAATTAATCTGATCCACTAACACATGTGACTGGAGACCCATATAGTTACAAATGACGCCTCCTAGTGTCCCTTGTGGGGAAGTTCAATTCTTTATGGTGGGATAATTCCTTGTTTTTTGTCATCCATTATTGGTATCTCTAATTGTACAATAACCACTACAAAGTAAGGACTCTGTTTACATGGCAGCAAAGAAAAGGAAGACACTTGCCTGCCAGGATTGTAGCATGCTTTGTGGCATATATATTTTGGCCCAAACACCAGAGGTAGTTTGGGCATTTTTGCATTTTAGTAAGCCAGTGGGTAAAAAACTCTGTTTGCACATGCAGCTCCTCTGGGTAATGTCAGGATAATTTCAGTGATTTTCTGCAGGTGTGAATGGGGTTTTAGATGAACAGATAGATGCATTATTGATCTGATGGAAATTCAAGGGTAAGCTCTACCATTTACACATGCAATAAAGCCAAGAAATGAAGCAACAAATGAAGAAGGTAAAAATCTAAATACTTTAACAACGGCTTAAGTGTATAAATTGAAGCCAATTTAACAGTTAAATAAGATTTTAAAACATGAGACAGAGCTGGATCTGTCTGACTGCATTTGATAATGCTTCATATCAATATTGAAAACAGTTCAAATAACAGCAGTAAACATCTTTTTCCCCCCTTAATTCTTTATGGATGTAAAGTTAATCTCCATGTTGTTCAGGCCCTGTTGACTAAACTCTGTTACTGACAGTTTTAGTTTGTTTGGTGCTGAATTGATGTCATGACATACTGTTTAACTATAACTGGGCCCAAATCTGAAATTATTACCCTGCCAAAGAGGTAATGTTTTTAACTAATGGACGGATTTGGATGAATATTTGTCGGGGCACAAGGAAAAAGTGATCACATTTTTGTGGTTATCCGAATTCGAGTGCAGATCCAGCATTTTGTTCATAGCAAATGGAAGAAATGATACAATTCTAGGAAAACTTTTGATGGATTTCTTAACAGTGAGATAGGGCACATTTTTTAACAACCATTGGAAATGCCTCGGTAGAGGTTTGAGCTCTCAGAGCATTTCTAGTTAGCCAGAACTTCACTGTGGAATTATGTCGATAATTTTAACAGTGTCTCTTAACTAATGTGCTATTAAAGGAAAGCTTATGGTCAGAGACGAGTAGCAGGACGCAACTATGCATCCTACATTAGCTCGGCGTATCATCAGGAGTCACGCAATATTTAGCATTAATTAAACATCTTAATGTGAGACAGGAGACAATGTGAGAATGTGAGCGTTACCCTTGAGTCTTGCCCATTACCATATTTCATGAAATGAGGATCAAACCCAGATCTCCTATTTAAACAGTGCATTTTAAAGTTGCTTTCATTCTTATCTGCAGCGGAAAAATTCAATCAACAAAAACTCTGAGTATGGAAGAAATGAAAACCTCTCCTTCCTTCTACATGAGGACAGAAACCAGGTATGCACTCAAAGATGAATTATCATATGTTTCTTTTCAAACATGAATTTTCATCTTTTCTCAAACCTTAGATATCTTGGAATTCCAGAGGTAGCTATCACTACAATCAAAAGGTAAGAGGAAATTATACAAATCTCAGTTCTAATGAAGTTGGGACGTTATGTAAAACAAATAAAAACAGAATACAATGATTTGCAAATCATTTTCAAACTATATTCAATTGAATGCACTACAAAGACATGTTTTAATGTTCTGATAAACTTGACTTTTTTCTTAGCAAACATTTACTCATTTTGAATTTGACACCTGCAACATGTTGAAAAAGAAGCTGGGACAGGGGAAAAAAGACAAATTGAAAAGAAAATTGAGGAACGTTAAAAAAAACCACCAGTTTGTAGCATTCAACAGGTAGACAGTTTCATTGGAAACAGATGAGTGTCAAGACTGGGTATAAAAGGAGCATCCTCAAAGAGCTCAGTTGTTCACCATTTTGTGAACACCTGCATGACAAAGTAGACCATTCCTCAACTCTCCCAGCCCTTTGGTGACCCTGCCCCAGCTTTCTTTGGTACGTGTTGAAATTCCAAATGAGTGAATACCTGCAAAGAAAGAAAAATGAGTTTGAACATTAAATATCTTGTCTTTGTCATGATTTCAGTTGAATAAATATAAAAAGGGATCTGCAGATTACTGTAGTCTTTTATTTACTTTTTTACACCCTGTCCCAACTTCACTGGTATTGGGATTTGTATATCACATTTCACAGGGAATTGATCCAAAACTAAGTATTTGTGCACCCTTTGTTTTCAGGCCAAAGATTTAGGCTCAGGCAATTTCCGCAACAAAAGAAACTCAAGCTCTGCATCATATTCAGCTCTCTCATATCTGCTTCACCGGGTTGGTTGTCCACTTCCATTTTTCACTCTGCATGTCAGACTCACAAGTATGCATGTAAAAGTAGAAAACACCATTTACTTGCGTTTAATTTTCTGCAGAGGCTCTCATCTATTCAGGAGACGGAGGGAGAACTTGTGGAAGATCAGCCTCACAAGTATGCAGATGAGGGCGACTCAGACAAGCTCTCAGAGCTGGAAGACATCATCACTCCGGACTGGGATTCATTTCAGACAGCACTGAAAGACTTGGGCCCAAAGTTTAACCAACTGGCCTCCATTTGCAGGAAATGAAACAGATGAAAACTAATTTATATAAAATGTGTTTTAGTTTGATTTTTTTTGTACATTTGTGGTCAAAAATGTATCATCCAATCATTTATCAGCAATCTTTGGAAAACACTTGGTGTGGACAGGCAGATGGATCACAGTCTGCAATGATGACTAATCATCTCATCATATGGTGGCAATTGAGAGATCGAGCCATGTGGACATGGTGAAGATGACCTGAGGGGTATTCACCAAAGTGGAATTAAGACATCCAGGATAACCAACTTAAGCCAGGCTTGACCAAGTCCCTTCTGTGGACGCTGGCTTGATGTGTTTCACGAAGGCCAATCCAGGCTGAGAAGGAGCAGCTTGGTCAAGCCAGATGAAACCATTTCGGATAACTGCTCGTTCACGGTTTTCTTCAAAAGACCATGAGGAAGATCACAGATATACTGATCAAATCACGGAAGACGCATGCGCATACTTCGCTCCAAATGAAAAACAGAATCAGATGGAAACTTATGAAGTCAAACACATCAAATTTCCATAAAAAAAGTATAGCCGCTGCAATGAGCGAGAAAGGGTGGCAGATTAAATCAGACCTTCTGAATGCGTGAGCAGCCTAAAACATACATCCACTAACCAAAGTGTATTTACAGCGTAAATCCGTATTAATCTTTGAAAAGAACCAATGAGAGATGAAAGAACATACATTAGTATAACAATTAAATACAGCCTACAGTGGGAGGAAGAAAAGTCCTAATTATTACATATGAGGAGTTTCATGACGTCTGCAAACGTGTACATTTATACACATAAGCTTATAATTTATTTCTCTCTCTCTCTCTATACATGTATTTATATGCACTCATACAAAAGTATATTCACGCATATACCGATAATATACAGGACCGGTCCTAGAACTTTGGGGCCAAAATGAATAGTTATCAGATTGAGCCCTGCTCACTGCCCAATTTCTCAGCACAAGCATCTTAGGAGCAAATTTTTTAATACATACGACGGTACATTCTTGTTTTGAATACACGACTAATTATTACAGTGCTTTTATGTTGTTTGAAGACATAAATACATTCCAAACAGTGGAGAAAACACTCTTAAATTAAAATTATAGCATAAATGTTGAATGAAACTATATCTAAAAATAACTTTCTGGCATTTGGACCATTCTAAGCATTTAAAATATATTTGTGTATCATATAATCAGTCTTTAAAAGATTTAAAACTTTTGAAGATCATACATGTGTCTTACTGTATAACCCATTTCCTTCCTCCGAAATTGCAGAGTATTTTAACATTCTGTTTGGTAAAACTAAAACATGGATTAAACTAATATCCTCTAATAAATCTTCAGAAGGACTTTTTTTTTTTTTTTTTTTTTAAAGATAACTGTTATTTTAGGAGTGTTAACAGAAGCAAAAGATGCCTGATTTTTACATTTTTTTGCAATTACAAGCAATGATGCCTGTTTTTTTATTATTGTATTCAGAGAAGGGACCCAAAGCTATGGCAAAAATTCAAAGATTTGTTAATAAATAATGATAATGTGAACTAAAAACCAACATGTTAATTAGATATGATGAAATATGAACACAAGGTTTTGTTCTGTTTTGTATAGTGGTGTCAGGTTCATTTTTATGTTTTGTTCTTTGTTAAAGTGTAAATTAAATCACATTTTCTAATAGAGGGAAGTGAGGACGTTTTACAGTATACTTTAATTATTGTAATATATTCCTATTCTAATAAAAGTATGATTCAATCTTCAAAATATTTATCCTTGTTAAAAATCTAAACAAAACTAATTTGTATTAATTAGGAAAAACCTTAAACAAAATACACAAAAATATGGGGTATTTTAATAATTTGCTTAAGTTACTTGTGTGATTTGTGTTTGCTTCTGGTTTAAATCCTAATTTTCTTTTATCCTCATTTTAAATTGTCTCTGAGCTCTTTCAAAAGCATTTTTAAATGAAATGTATTATTAACATCTTTCCTATACCTCTGAAAGTCATTAAGATAACAGAAACATGCTAATTTCAGATGAGAGCTGCTGACTGAACAGCAGGATTAGTTAAGCATGCTTGTTAGCCTGGTCTGGAGCAGGCTGGCTGCTCAGAATAAACCTCCATGGTAACTTATGTGCCCCCGCTTTCGTGAAACCAAATCACAGCTAAGTTCATCCAGGATAACTAGAAAATCCCGGCTCAATCCCCTATCTAGGTTTTGTGAAATACCCCTCTGAAGTTCAACCTGAGCATCAGAAAGTAGGGGACAGGTTATTTAAGTGACTTTGAATGTGGCATGGTCTGCTGAGACATTCAGATGGTAGGGTCAGAATTTGGCATAAACAGCATGAAGGTAGAATCCATCCTGCCTTTCAAAGGTTTAGGAGTAGTGCAATGGTGTGAGGGATATTTTCTTGGGTACACTTGGGGCCCCCTCAGTACCAACTGTGTATCATTTAAATGCCACAGCCAACCAGGTACTGTTGCCAACCATGCCCATTTCTCTATGACCCACTTTCTGAATGCTATCATCAGGATAATGCACCATGTCTCCAAGCTTAAATTATCTTAAACTTTTTTTTGAACATGAGTTCACAGCACTCCAATGGCACCCAAAGTCCAATAGAGCACCCTAAGAATGTGGTAGAATTGGAGATTTACATCATGAATGTGTGGCCAGCAAATCTATGTCAACTGTGTGATGCCATCATTTCACTATAGAAATCTAAAGATTGTTGGCAGCACCTTGTTGAATCTATGCCATAAAGCATTAAGAAAATTTAAGCTAAAGAGGGTCCAACTGTATTAGCAACATGTACCTAATAAAAGGGGCCAGTGAGCATGTAAAAGCCATTTAAGGCGGCTAGTATGGCAGTCATAAAATCTGATTCTCATTTTAAGTGATAAATTGCAGCACCAAAGACTATAGCCATTCTGTTTGTCATATATTATTTAATAGCAGAGTCAGAGTCCTCCACATTTTGATTTACAATTTGAGGAAAAAAAAAAATAGCTGTCCTCCAAATAAATTTGGAGTTACATTTTAATCAGGTTGACAACTTTATAAACAAAAGTAAACTATATACTTGATGTCCTATTCAAAAGGCAAATTTTAGGATGGATTAAACCAAACAATGATCAGTTCATTTGCTTACAGCATTCAGCTGCCACTTGAAACAAATTGCTCTCCCGAGTCATAAGAGTTCAAAATCCCCTTAATTCAAAATTTTTGACAAAGAAAAATAATGTTTTCCTCAAACCTTTAAATTTAGAAGGGAGATACCCTTTAAATAAGTAGAAAACGACAATATTTACAGAAAATAACAAAATTCCTTCACACCCTCCCACTGCCAACTTTTGGAAGGGCTCGCTGCTCAGCTGTGCTCTGCCCACTGCGTCCTCGACCCCTGAACCCTCTGCCTCTGAGGAAGCGGCCGGGCACTCCAAACGTTTCCATGTTCAGCTTCTTCTCCTCAGCCCATGTGGTTCTCCTGTAGGTACATGAGCGTAAAAGGCATTTTGAACATTACAACCACCTGAGGCGACAAAGACAAGCATCAAGCATCAGTCACCTGGGCTTCAGGTCTGAGGAGATGTTATCGAAGAAGCATTTGGCTTTGTCGTAGTATTTAACACCCTGAGTTTCCTCCTCCTGTGCGGCTTGGCCATCCTGGACATCCTCAGAGTCCACTTTTTCAACTAGAGTAATAAAAACAAAAAAATAACCAGACATATAACTACCATCCAGTGTGAGTGAACAGATCTTCTGGCATAAACCTACCCACAACCTCCTTTGTAAGGTCATCTTTAAACTGAGCATTTGCAGTTTCAAAATCAAAATCAGACTCAAACTGCAAGGTTGTAGCCTTCGAATTTTTCACAAGAAGTTGTCCTCGGCTTCGGTTTCTGGACCTGCGACCGCCTGAATGTCAGCAACAGAAAAACATGAGAAACTACATTGGGACAGCCTAGGCAACATATACAACAGGTTGAACAGGCCCTGGGCTTACTGTATTTATTCTGACAGTTTTTGTTCTGACAACATGACTGATCTGTTTTCACAGTCTTGAGAAATGTTTTTTTCCAGTGAGAGATGGGATTTTTCCATCCAAATGAGTCAAATTCAAACTAAATTCCTCTAGATTTGGCACAAGAAAATCAAAAATTCTACATGTTTCCATTCACTACTTTGACCAGGTGGAGCACTAGCAATACAATTCATGAAACAACAAAACACTGCTGCAGGAGGGCTCGGCACTACTATTTTTTTTTTTTTTAGGCCTGATGTCTTGAAGGCCAGTAATGGAAGAAATAAAGAGAAGTTGGACCCTTTTTTATACTTTATTTGAAAATCTGACTTTGCTGAGTAAAAACTTTACAGTTTCCTTTAGGCAGCATTGCCATTATGTCTTTTTTAATGCTCATAATGAAAATGTCACAACACTGTAAATAAAACCTTGGTGCTGTTCTGTCAAGCAGCTTAAATGATTAACTTGATACCTTGTTTTTGTCTCTGTTTTAGATTCTCTGTGCCTTGACCTTGAATCTTAGCTGCACTTGGCTGCGATAAAGCCCGATCTGTAAAGAAATAGTGATTTTAAAGAATGCCTTTTGGATCTGGATCGTTAGGAGTGTAAGCCATGTTAAGTGGATCAGGGTTTTTATATGCTAGTTTGCTCACTTGCAGGTAAATTTTCCTTCTGGCCCTGTGAAGCAGCCCTGGTGGCTCGCTGGCCTGAACGAGTCTGCGGTCTGCTTTGTGGCTGGGTAGCAGTCTTCTGTCTTTTCTGGGCTGCACTAGCCAGCGGTGCGGTCTGGACAGCCTGCTCCACCATAGGAACTCTCCTGGCTGGGATGCCGTGAAGTCCTGGTAATGACGAAACAATTTTAGTAGGGTTTCACTTCCTGCTGATACAAGAAAATCCACGCATTTCTATATTCTGTGTGGTTGCAAAAAGTCTGTAATACACATTTAAACATTACCAAGACCCAGTGCTGCATTGTACTGCTGGTTGAGTAGAGAGCTTGCAGCCAGCTGGTTGTAGGTGGGTATCATGTCTCTGTATGGGCTCCAGCGTGGATGATAAGCAGCGGAGGGGTTGCCAATTGATGACTAAGACAGAAAAAGAAAAGTGATCTGCAAGTTTTAAAAAATGTATTTAGCCTTTACAGTCAATGTTTGTGCACGGTTTACTAAGGTTTTTTTCTAAACTACTCAAGAGCAGTGTCAGACTGGTGCCAGATTGTTGTTACAGTAGTAACTCTCATCCTTTAAATACTAACCACTGCATCAATTGATGGTCACTGGTAATGGCAATGTGTTAAACCGCTCAGGTACATCTAACAAAACTTCAAATCATGAAGATCAATTTATTTAGAAAACTAGACAGCAGTCAGAGAGCACAAACCTCCTCCAAGGTAGCTCACATATTGCCATTTCACCTATAAGCAATAGTTCCATAACTGAAGTAACCCTTAACCCCCAAAACCTAACCAAGGACTTGGACTCATGTTGATATTATGATTAGTTTTTGACAATTATTGGGCAACAATGACACTCTCCCAATGGCAGTTTTCTGGATCGCTACCAAAATCTAATCATTTTAATCTGGGCCATCATCTGAAAATTTCTGCAAAATCAGTCCAGTATTTTTTGCGGAATCTTGCCAACAATCAAACAAGACAAAACAAGCAAAAACATAACCTCCTTAAAAATACCACTATGTATACAGAAAAGTGTGTTAACATGTTTGTTTTTTTCAAACTAAAATCTAGAGTAAAATTGTTTACATATTGAGAAACCTTACATACATGTAGCAACAGATGCAAGTTGCCCTGGTCTGATTTGTATTATCTGCAAGTATGTCTTGTATTTAAAAGATATTTGATTTCCCTTGTTAAATCACCCATAACCATATATATAACAACGCATGGACACAAACCTGCATCACAATTTACTCTTTAAGGAAATTTTAAAAATAACAAACACTTCTACTGAATGAATACTGTATTAAAAATGTTGGACTTTGATTTGATTTAAAGTTTATAAAACCAACTTACCAACATGGAAGGTGGCAAAAAGCACCGTTATAAATAATGCTTAAAAATATATATATATATATATTGTGCCTGATAGCAATGACATGCAATTAAATGACAACCTTGAAGAGATAAATCACATTTTTTTCTCCATGAAAGGGACAGTACTGGGCAGCTCTGCTTTTATTTAGTTACACATTCATGAAAACAACTACTCTTTCTGGAGTAACTGTTTACTATAGGCTAGTTAGTTTAGATACAACCCCAGGTAAGGGCAATATAGGCACAGTATAGATAGATCAGAGCTTTAAACGTGTTCTTTCAACAGATCTTAAAATTCCTGCCTTTTTTTTTTTTTTTAAACAGATTATGGAACCATCCTTGTTTCACATCAGTTTGTGAAAACAAGTCAATGGCGAGGTTAGTCCTAGTACAAGAGAGACTTGATCTTTACAAAAAAAAAGGTACATATCGGTATTTTTTAATATGAGTTTTGAAATACTGGCGTATCAAATAAATCCAATATTGTACATCCCTAATAATCAGACCTGAAAGTGAAAATTTTGCCCTTTAATCCACCTCCACACACACTTCTTATTTTTTCATTATTACACACAGTTTAAAGAAATAGCATAGTGTAACTTGAAACCCACATTCTTCATTGTCAACCATGAACATAAATGGAATACAGACTGTGACTTTATTTCCCATTTCACTCTGAGGATCATAGTGTAAAGACAGTTTGACAGTGACTTTGTTTGACAAAGACAATGTTCTTTATTCACTTAGCACAGTTCCCACTAATTCAGTCTTGGTAATCTACCTTCCATAATTCACGCATGAAAGGGTTAAAAATGAAGACCCCTCTCTGAACCACATACCTGTACAATGGCCGGGTCTCGGGGCAGTCCATGGTGCGGTTTAGGTGGTTCAGACACAGTGATGTCTTTAATGTCGCTTCCTCTGAAGATGATGTATTCATAAACCTCATCTTTAGGTGGCACTGGTCTGTCGGTGTGCCGGTCCTCTGTGCCGAAGGACTTAACTGTAGGGTGGAAAAAGATAAAACAGAGAAAAATCACATAGCTACTGGTATACTTAGCCCATCAGCGTAGACTTTCATTAAGAGACAAGCACATGTCTTGCCTGAGCCCATCGACCTACCTTTGGCTAAAGCGACCGTGGACCGCTCTGTGTCCACGGAGGACAGAATCCCCTCATACCGGATCTGTGCTTTTGATATCAAACTTATTTTACTGCCGATGTAAGGAGTTCCTCCTCCCGCACTCATGTTTGTCTGGATATGTTTGCAAACGCGACGTCTGAATCACATGAGGTCAACCATCAAACGACACACGGACTAATCAGCAATGCTCCCAATTACGGTGCACGTGGGCGCTTTATAAGACCCAGTGACGCAACTCTTCACTGCAGGACCACCTGCGGAAAGACCAGGGGTTAGTCTCTTTTACCTACCAGCGCACTCCGCCAGAAAAATACTCACTTCTCTACTCTGCCTTGCCATTATAATGCAACAAGAGGGTGACTAATCACACTCCAAATATTGTAGTTTTTACGTAAGGTTTAAACAGTACTTTAAAATGCGTAGCCTACTCAAAGAAGGTGAACTTTTTCTTGACTGTGGTTGTTTCCTACATTGCTACTTAACTTGTACTTAAGTATAATTCTAACAAAGTATTTTTACTTGAGTAGGCTACAGAATTTGTCAACTTTTTCTACCCCTGGAAAAAAAACTACATTTTCTTCTGAAATGCATTACTTTAATCTTCATGATGAGTGTGACTTAATGCACCATATCATGGACTCTTCCTAATCATCACCAAAAAAAGACGAAATTAAAAATGATTCAGCCTAATCATACCTGAAATTCACCCTACAACTTTGAGGATATACGTTTGAAATAAGAACACTGGGAAAATTTTAACCATTTAATTACAGTGTTTTCGAAATTGTTTATCAACGCTTTGTCTTCATTACAACTTTCCTTCATTGTTATTTCTTTATCAGACCACGACTTAATGTAAAGTTTATACCACAGCTGCCCTTAAATAGCCTAACAACACTAATAATTACCCAAATCATTTTTCATGTTTCTGTGATTAATACACCAGTATGTAGAAGCTCTTTAACTGAAATTATATTTTCATTCTAAAATAGGCCTATAAAAAATGTTATTAGCCATTATTATTTAAATTTACTACTTTACAAAAAAAAAAGAAAAAAATAGCGAGCACATTATCTTTTCTTGATTTAGATGTCAAATTAGCCTATAGTTATCCACTCACATTCCTGAATAGTTTTATTGGTTAAGTATTATGCTTGATTAATTTCGGACTTCTCAGAGAAGTCTAGCGAGGTGAACTTAATTTGAAATTCTTCATTCCTGTTCAAATTGTAGGCTATGTCCAATATCAATAACGTTTTAAATTTTTAAAGGTAAACAAAGATTTCTAAAACATACACAAATATATGTAGGCTATGTATTTGTTTATTTTTCTCATCAAGAGTGTTAGACAATCTGTAACAATGCGGACCCTCCAGCAGAGAAAACGGTCCTTCGTGGCCCTCTTGGTAATCCAGGTTGCCCATCCCTGATGTACGTGATTAAAGGTAGGCTATGTCTTCAGCTAAGTATTCATTTCTCCTGCCTGGCCCTATCGTTTACTGTTCCGTATTTCATTTTTCTTAAACTGTGTATTAACTTCAAGGGAGCACACATGGGAATAAAGAGGCACTTAACCCCGTGACTGCTGACAGTCGGCGACAGCACAATATTTCCTCTCTAAAAAGAGGGTGGGGCGCCCTCAAACGCCTCATTACAACAGCAACTTCACTCGCTAGCCAGAAACACTGCAGCCATCTTGCTCAGCACAACGAGAGTGATTAAACTCTGAAATTAGGCTTATTAGCTTGTTGAAAACCGGGATATTATTCGACCTACTGCCAGATGGTACGATTCTGAAACTGAAAAGTTATCGTGACGGCACAAAAGCTCCGGCGACAGTGTATCATTTGACGAAAACATTTCGTCTCCGGTGCGATGTTGTTCCTTCTTAGGCATCCCGAGAAATGACAGCTGAAGCCATTGGTACCGCCTTTTACAACGCGCAGCAGCCAATCACAGCTCTCCGAAATCCCCGCACGGAGACGTTCCGCTGTTGTACGCATGCGCATGTCAGTTGGTAAGTACCTCACTTCTCATAAGCTCGCAGGAGTGTGAAGATGGCGGTTGGCTCTGGCCCGCTGGATGAGCCTTTGGTGCAAACAGAGGTGAATAAAGCGGTGATTTGCCATCCTGTGCAGCTTGTGGAGTCACAACTGTCGTTCTTGTGTCAAAAAAACCACTTGAGTAGGTACGAGGCAGCCGGTAATTACATGGCTATAGTTCCGGGACAAGGGGGTAGCGCGAGCTAATGTCCAGCTGGGACTTGGTCAAGACGGTTGCTGAAGCAGGTACGCTGTAACTACTAATACTGTTTTCCTCTTTGTCTCTGCGAGTAAACACGAGAAGCAGGCGTCTGACAGCGAACAACAGTGTGTGTGAAATTGCCCCATCACATTTAAGATTGTTTGTGGTGCTTTTAAACAAGTTGAAGTGCAGGGGGTCTAATCATAACGAGGTCCCCATGGTTCGACTATGGATGCATCGACGGCCAGCACGGACCACACTGGACACGACCCCGGTAAAAC
Source organism: Cetoscarus ocellatus (assembly GCA_037902135.1). Lineage (NCBI taxonomy): Eukaryota > Metazoa > Chordata > Actinopteri > Labriformes > Labridae > Cetoscarus > Cetoscarus ocellatus. The sequence goes on from JBAMNC010000573.1 coordinate 2,158,389, forward strand.
ACTTGTTGTTAGTGGCAGTGTAGCATCTCTCCCCAATGCCCAGGGGAAAGTAGGCTCATACTCTGTGCAGACTTTCAATGGGAGCCAAACTATGAACTCTCACCATTCAGGAAGCGCTGCCCCTCTCAGGGGGGCGACAGTGACGGGTGTCACTGCAGTATCTGCCTCAGCTGTCAGCAGTGGACCGGTGATGTCTAAAGGGCTGTCTGCTGCGCTAATACCCCCCTCATCCAACAGTGTAATTCAGACGCCCCACGTGAACTCTCAGAGTGTTGTCGCTTCACCGGGAGCTACTGTGGCTCTCGTCAGGCCGCCTATGCAAACCGTGGGGTCGGGAGCTATGAATGGAAACAATAATACAAACCCCGCTGTGGTCGCCAATGCAACAGGTCAGACAGGTGTCAACATGCAAACCCCGCTTCTGAACAATAGTCAGCCGCCAAACTCCGTGTCTGTCAGCGCAGGGTCGCACATCATCAAGGCAGAGCCCCCCACCACGATAATGCAGGCAGCCCCCCCGCAGACTGTCACTCCTGAGGCAGGCAGCGCTCCCCGGGCTGCGGTGACTGTAGCAGGCGCTCCAGGCGGGATCCGAGCTCTGTCACCCCAGATGTTGGCCCCAAGGCTCCCACAAACCTCCCCAGGACAGCCCAGCATTGGCCTACACAACATCCAGCTCCCCCCGGGTGAGTGAAGTTAAAACTCTTTACCTCAAGTGCACTTGCTGCTATGTTCGTCCACTTGACACAGAGTTATACTGATGTTTAGTGTAACTCTCCTCGTCTGGAAAACTGAAATGTATGGCTTGTCAAGACTGCACCTGATCTCAACATTCAAGTTTGATGTGGTTTGATTTATGTCCACTCTTTTGTGAGATTTAAAACATAATTTGGTCAATGTTAGATGCATAAAATAGTTACATCATTTACATTTGATTTGTCAAATACCACCCAGGACACTCCAATATTGCAATTTCATGTTATTTATAATACTACTAATAATTTCTAACAGGATTTCTGCTATGATTATCTCAGTATTTGACTCAAAACTGGTCACTACAAATTAATGTCACTTCACTGATTACATTACATTATGCAGAAGTTGTCTATGTTATTGTGTTGATGTTCTTGATATGTCTTGTTATTGCTGAATTGTTACATGTTATGATGTAAGTTGTGGATAGATGAGATATTGATAGATAGCAGGGATACTCAGATGCATAGGTTTGATACTTTTATTGGTGGACACTGGTCCTTTAAGCATCACCTGCCAGAAAATGTTTTAGGGATGAACGAATACTTACACTGATTTATCATTCACAGTTTCAGATGTCTACTTGCTGTGTCAAATCAATCCAATGCTTGCTTCAAGTAAAACTAACTACTGATTTATGAGTTGTTTATTGGGCAGAATAAGTGACCTGTTGACTGGGCTCTGATCTGTTTTCATGGTCAAACAGGAGAGAAAATGTTGGCATTGGTGCACTGTTATACCATAAAAAGTAATAAAAAAAACAAATATCAGGGGATGTTTCAAACTTCACTATCAGCATTGGCCTTGATTTTCATATCAACGCAATGTTAATAAATTCAAGCATCCCATAGCAGCTTGAAAACACACATATGATGTAAAATATTTTTATTTTATTCCATGTTATTACTTATTAAAAAAGATTCAAGATTAAAACAAAACAAAAAGATATAATGATGTACAAAATGTTTTACATATTATTACTGCATCATACTATATTCGAACACTGCTGTAGGTTTTTCAAAGCACTCAAAAAGAGAAAATGTGAAATGAAGAGCAGAAAATGTATTCCAGATGACAGAACCTCTGTACATAATTGCAAACAGTCCTGAGCTGATTCTGTAAAATTGCCTGTGCAGAATATTGATGAATCTGATGTGATGATTCAAAAACACCTTTCTCAAAAAAAAAAACCCTCCTGAACATGCATTAATATTTCCGCAAAGTTTGAAATTGTACCATAATCAAATTACTCAAACCTATTCAAGAGAAAGAAAAAGACATGTACAATTTAAATTCTCAGTCTATACCTGTACATTTACATTTTATTGAACTGTTCTGTGTTTACTATTGCAATATTGGTTTAAGTTTTCAGAATTAATGGTCAATGTGTGGACCCGTGGATTATTGTGGATCTTGATAAACTAAATTAAATGTATTTCTTGTGTGTTATAACTTTGTTCAGGGATGATGCTGGTGCGCAGTGAGAGTGGGCAGCTACTGATGATTCCTCAGCAGGCTCTGGCACAGATGCAGGCCCAAGCTCAAGGAGGCATGGCACCTCGGACTGCTACACCGACAAATGTGCCTCCTGGCCAGGTAAGATCACACTGAGGGCCCTAATGACTTTCACACTTCTCTCACTCTGTTACTTTAGTGCTGGTGATACCTGTTCGGGTTTGCACTCTGTCTACCTGTTAGGATCCCTGTTAGTGATGAAATGTTATATATTGTACAAAGCCCATGTATCTGTATGGAAATAAGTTTTCTCTTTTGTTATCATGGTTCATTGCAAATCTTTGTTACCCCACCAGTATATAATAAAGGATAAAAGAGCATTTATCTATGCTGTTATTGTAATTGGCACACTTTCTGTTTTGATGCAGTCATATGGTAAATTTTGTCACGCTCTGTTCCTTTTCTCAGGCTCCTGGAAACACCATCATTAACAGACAAGTGGCTCCAAGCACCATCATCCGTCAGGGCTGTCCAACTCCTACATCCCTCACTGCGACCACCACTCTTCACAGACCTCCTATCCTTCAGGTACCGCAGTCTGTCCATTTCAAGGTAGCATGTTTGTTTTACACTTCCTGCTGCATCTGTTGACAAGGTCCCCGTTGAGTCTTAAAAAGTTCCAAAAACTTTCAAATCTGTTTTTTATTAAGTTAAATGTTTTACAAGGTGGTATTTTCACTTGTGAGAGGTTTAAATGTTTTTGTAAGCACTTTGTTGTAGACATGCCTCATTACTTAAACCGTCTAGTTAAATTAACACAGTATTTTTAATCAATCTCTTTGTATGGTTGTAGATTTGGTTGTTCCAGGTGACAGTTTACAGCAGATATTGCAACTTTGACATCAGGGTGTTATGCTAGTATTCGCAAACTTGTAATGAGAGATAATGGAAATGCAAATAAAAATTTGGCTTTAAGATAAAAAATGGAGGCAGTGAACAAGGAAACTGGACAATGGGAAACAAAATCATTTTTTCCCTGTGAAAGGACTAACGTTAAATTAAAAAAACTGTTTATTGCAAGATAAACATGACTTAATGCAATATATATATATATACATTTGATGGCAACAAGACAGTTAACATATTTTTACTGTATCATACTTAATTTGAATACTGCTGTATGTTGTTAAAGACTTGTTTAAGATCTTTCCAAGAATCAAAGTAAAGAGCAGAAAATGTATTCAAATTGATGAGCCTCTGTACATAATTGCAAACAGGTTCTTAAAGCGGTCTTTTAAAGCCTTTAATTGAGTTCTGAAAAGTGTGCAGGCTTCCCTCACATGCAGCAGACAATGAATGAAATCATAATGATAATATTTGATGATGCTCCAAAGCAAAGCAGCGAATGTGTTAAAGCAGTATTGAAAGAGCTTTAAACATAGACCATTCATCCATGTGTTAAAAAAAACATTTTCTGCTTAAGATGTATCACGCCCTCAGCTTTCTTTAAAAACTGGCCGTTGATTGGAAAAAAAAAAAATTGAAGTTAGTGGCCAAATTTTTATGTATTTGATCATGTTTGTCAATACTTTATACTTAATCTATAATAACAATAATAATCTTTATTTATATAGCACTTTTCAAAATCAAGTTACAAAGTGCTTCATAAGGATAACAATAATTAAAACAAAATAAAACATACAAGACAACGTAACTATTATATTTATTTATTTATTTCAGAGGGGACAGTGCGAGTTCATGTACATCACCATACAGCAAAGTAAAAAAGCTAGATTATAGTCATTGGCTAATTTCCATTTATTGTCCCAGAGTAGATGGTTCACGAGGAGAAAAAAGGCAAAAGCTAAAATAAAAAACAAAACAAACAAACAAAAAAAAACAGCTAAAAGACATATTTATTAAAGTTACATTCAAAGGAAGAGCAAAAACAGCAACACTTAGTAATAACAAAACCTGACTGAAATATAACATACATATCAATTGCACACTCTCTTAAGTATGTTGCACATTTTCAAGGTATATTGCACCTTCTCTTAGTCTATTGCACATTCTCTAAATATATTGCACAAAATGGCTGTATCATCAAAAGTACCGCTCCCATAATGATTAATAATGGAATAAATAGATCTACTACCAAAGTGTGATAGAAGGAGAAAAAAAATACAGTGAACTAAAAAATAAAATGTATCAAAAAATAAATTTGTTTCTAGCTATGCAGGAATAGATGGAGCATCTCTTCCTGTATAGGCAGGTTAAAAAAACATAGACAAGGACAAACACTTGAAAGTCTAACTTGATTCAGACTAGATATTGCTCTTGTTAGAGCAATAGGACACCAGAAATGTGAAAAATACATGTTTAACAAAGTAACTATTTTTCAAGTCTTCTAAACCAGTAGGTAGAAAATCCGACTCAGCTGTTGAGCATTTAGACTCATTATGTAGCCTTAGTGCAGGTGGTAGCACGCTGTCTTCATACAGTATAGGACAATCATCCATGCAGAGTTATTGCAGTGACGTTTGGGTGTAGTAATCAGACAGAGAAGTTGAAGCATGTGATCTTTATCTGGCTCTTGTAGAGTTCATTTTCAGCTTCAACATTCATTTGTTCTTCACAAGAGGAAGTGTAATTTGTAATTAAATAAAAACAAGAAACATACTTAACACAAGCATGTAGACTAAGACGGTGAAAATAGTACAAAGCATTAAACTGTTTTAGATTTGTGGTTTTTATGCACATTGATATACACTGATGTTTTAGTGGTAACAAATAATGTAAACTCACAGCTGAGCTCGATTATAAGTTTATTCTCACATGGAGGAACAAACAAGAGCAAATAGTGTTATGTATGTGTGTTTGTGTGTCAATGAATGAGAAGCTTAAGGGAGAGAGGTAGAGGTTTTGTGCAGCAAACACAAAACAGAGATCTAAAATATGTTATATCTTTTTGAAAAGTTTCCCCATATGAGAGCTAACTTCTTTTCAGGTATCTTTGTTTTTCAGGAGAAGCATTTAACTGACACTCAGTTGTGGAGAAGCACACCTGTTTCCTGTTCTAAAATGAAATGCTATGCAGTTTAGGACTTTTGAAAAAGAAATGCTCACACATTCCTGTAGTAACTTGAAAAAAAGAGTTTTTCAAATCAATCAAAATTCTTTATAACACATTATAATAGTGATTTTTGTCTTTGCAGAGCTCAGTTGGTGCTGCAGTACCAGGAATGCCCCCCAGGACTGTCAACCAAACAGCTGGGACCACAGTTACCTCAGTAACAGTAAGCAAAGTGAGTTGTGTCACAGAGCCGATGTAATGCAACATTTACTAAGGATAGACACTCATCATATATATTTAAGATCCCTGGTTCCCAACCAGGGGTCCAGGTTTGCAAGGCTTGCGGGCATGGGGGTTATCAAAATCTGATTTACATTTATTATCAAGAAATTAATATATAAAGATATCAACCATAGCATTTCTTATCTTCAGGGATTTTGGCACAAGAACACTTTTTTTTTTCAACCTGACACACCAGATAGACTGTTCATATATTTCTGTTGTCCATCTGGGAAAGAGCCCATAGAAAGTGTTTGGGAATGGGCACACTGTTTCAAAGGCATATCTGCCAGGTGATTGGACCATCGTTCATTTTGGGCCAATCAGATGATGTAGTAGGTGGGCACTACTATCTTGGTATAAAGGACAGAAGTTCAGCAGACTTTTGGCAAAACATGTTAGGAGTGGAGCGAAAATATCCCTTCTAAACAGAAGTTTGTGTTGTTGTTGTTTTTTTTTTTTAATGTAATGAAGAAATGCAGTCCTGACCTGATAAAACTGCCACTGAAGCTGTTAGCATCTATGCTAATCTCTGTAAGAGCAGTCACTACCTGCTGTCGTCTTGCTCGTAGCTCCCACCTCTTCCTGCTCTAAAGGACACTGATTGGGGCATGCTGCTTTACTCACAGTAGTTGCAGATTGGAGCTTGGCAAGATGGATCTGCCTGATCACGAACATTGCATCAGGCACATCTATCTGCACTGCAGGGTTATGTGTGTTGGCCCATTTTATCTTGTTATTGAAGAAAACAAGTGATGTTTATTTTGCAAAGCAGTGTGTCACATCTATCTGCAATGGCTTCAGGAGGCTGAACTCCTCTGAACCAGGGGGGCTCTGAGAAAAAACAGTTGCAAACCAGATGATATAAATGCTGATCTAAGGAGGGCATAACTTTATCATTGTCACAAATGAGACTTAATTTTCTGAATGGTCTTGGTGTTTTTCCCAGGAGACAATGGAGAATGTGAAGAAATGTAAAAACTTTCTGTCTACACTGATCAAGCTGGCGTCCACAGGGAAGCATTCAGTAGAGACTGCAGCCAGTGTGAGAGAGCTGGTCAAAGACCTGCTGGTGAGTTAACAGTACTTACAGGGAACACGCTGTCACATTATGTAAATGATTTATCTTTGATAGGGATGCTTACAAATAAAGCCTCTTCAGAATCTCAGAAGCACTGTCTGTTCCTTTGAATAATACAGCTCTAAACACTTACTGTCCGTTTATAACCTACAGGAGGGCAAACTGGAAGCTGAAGATTTCACCAGCCGATTATACAAAGAGCTAAACTCCTCACCACAACCTTACCTAGTGCCTTTCCTCAAGGTAAAATACTTAACTATAATCATTTTTATAGTCATGAAAAATTTCTTAGCAAAGATTCATTAAATGGTGTAATTTATAATTCCTTGGACCACAGAGGAGTTTCTTTCACTTTTCTTTGCCTCCTTATTTGTCTTGTAGAGAAGCCTCCCTGCACTGAGGCAGCTCACCCCAGACTCAGCAGCCTTTATCCAGCAGAGCCAGGCCCCCCAGCCCACCTCAGCTCCAGCCTCCTCCACCTCTGCTACACCTACCACTGTGGTCCTGGGCAGACCAGCCCCCCGCCTCGCAGTCCCAGTCAGCAGGCCCCAGCTCCAGCCAGGGCTCAGCAAACCCGGACAGACCCCCTCACTGGTAAACAAAGTCAATGATATCACAGACTGTAACCTAAGACGTCTAAACTATTAAAGAAATGGCTGAATAAATGTTATTTATATTTTTGTGTTCAGTACTTACATTACCCCAAATATCACCAACAGTTTTCTAATCCAGACAAATACTTTATTGTAATATTTTTAGTCTGTATCTTATCTTGACAACTGTCATGACAGAGCTGCCATTGAAAGACATGGCATGTTTATAGCTGATGTTATGTAAAGAACTGCTTCATAAGATAATGTGATGTGCTGCTGCTGGTCTGTTGTTTTGTCTCATTCGCATTTTAAGCTAGATTCTGATGCACCACAGTTCTTCTCTGCCATTATTTGTGCACGCTTTCACCAAAGCTCCAATAACACAGACCGCCAACCCCCTCCCCCCACCCACCCAGACCCCACAGTGGCATCAAGGGAAGACATGTGGCTCAGCTCTGCCTAAATTGAAGACTCTATTTGATGTAAAATCCACTGTAAAAGGACAATTTTTTTGACAGTAACCCCATGTTTGCTTGGATTTTTCATAATAAGGGAGAAAGCAGGTGTAAAACTCAAAGCAAACCAAGAAGACCACTTCTAACACACTTTTCTTCACTTATTTGAAATTCATCCATGAAAAATGATGAATAGAAGTGGTGATTACTGTTTGCATGCATAACTCATGAAGTGCAGTCTATGTTTTAAACAGAGTTCTCACTTCAGAACAAGTAAGCAGCTGAGATGTTTGGAGCTGACACACCTCAGCTGCATTAACATTTCTTGTTAGGGTCCTCGCCCAAAAGGCAAGGATCTCTATAGCTGAAGCTAGAGAGATCCTTGCCCAAAGGGCAAAGACCCTATTGTTTTTGTTTTTGGTTCGTTTCTTTATTATTATTCCACGCATCTTTAAACCTTAATTTGACCCCCTAAACATGCTCAAAAACTCACCAAAATTGGCAAACACACTAGACTTGGTGAAAAATTTGATAAAATGAAAAAACTAACCCCCAAAATGCCAAAATGAGCTCTCTAGCGCCACCTAGGCACACTAAAACGGCCCTCAAATCCAGTAGGAATTTTGTAGAGAGATCAAACCAACACCTAAACGATCGTCTCATCAAGACACACAAATCACGCGCTGACACCCCTGACCTAGCTCAAACAGGAAGCCGACAATTTGGATTTCAAAATAAGAGCTCACCGGATCATCTTCACTTCACACCATAATTTGACATCCTTAAAATGCTCACAGCCATGCCAAAACTGACACATATGCCAGATGGGGTGCAAAATTTCAGAAAACAAAAAAATTAACCCATAACATGCCAAAATGTGCCCTCTAGCGCCACCTAAGTACAATACGGCGCACAAAAGCGGTCGTCACAGCAACTACAAATGTCGTAGAGAGATCAAATACATAAATCTTTGGATTGAATCACTATCTTTGTTTAAACTTCAGGTTCTCCAGCCTCAGCAACAGAGGGCAGTGCTGAGACCTCAGGTAACCTTACCAACGACCCCCATGGTGACTCTCAGGAATCAGGCCCCTGGACGCATCATTGTGGGGCAGCAGCAGGTCCAGCTGAAAGAGCTACAACCAGGTGAGGATGTCAGTTCAGTGACACCTTTATCGTAAGGTATTTGTGTACCACGAGTTGACATTTGTTTTTATTCTAATTTTGTCTCTTTGACAGTTCCTGTGAGAGCAGAGGGGCCACCTGTTAGCAAACAAGTTTGTGCTTCAGCGCTGACCCTGGCTCAAAAGAACAAGCTGAAGGAGGCTGGGGGCACTTTCAAGTAGGAATGAAGAAAACACTTATTCTAATGTGTAACCCTAAAGGTGGAGATGTCTTTATTAAAACCCCATCATGGTGCCATTGTGAACCTGCTTTCATGCTCATAAAGAGGGACGAGCCATATTATCGATATGATATTGGTATCGGCAGATAATAGCTAAGAAGGTTCAATGTTGGTTTTAGCAGATATGAACATTTGCACATGTAATGTATATATTAAGTACACAGTACATTTGAAAAGCATAGTTTTTTATTAGTTTCCATCCATCCATCGATCTAGTAGGGATGCAACGTTTCTCAATAAAACATTGAACCATTCAGTTAGACATCCACAGTTCAATGCCCCTGTGTATACTGCAGCATTTTTAGTTTGAGTAGAATAGCTTTCATTTGCTGCATTCGAGCCTGTAAGTCAACATGCAGGGATGAGGAAACTACAGCTGCAAGTAGCCAAATTCCACACGATATGCTAGAGTTGGAGCACATCGTGAGGAATAATGGAGCAGTGCCTTCCTAATTTGCAGTGTGTGTATTTACAAAACCTGAAAACCAGTAACGTTTGAGTTATTTAATATGACTCATCTTGTCGTATTGGTCCTGTGACACAGCACCATTTATTAAACAAGTAGTGCGCAAACATACTGTACATCAGGTCTTTCAGGAAAAATGAATGCTGCTATTGTATCAGCATTGTGCACCAAATGTAGCATGTGATGTTGAATTTTTTCACTGTGGTCTTGTACAAAAAGATTCATCACATACTGATCTCTGCAGCAGGAAAAATCCACCTCATCTGCTTAACATGGCCATGAAAAGCAAACCCAGACTTTATAGAAAGTCCCATTGGTTAAATTTTTTTAATTCATTTTAAATCCTTAATACAGTTATCAGGATGACATTAAAATACAAACTTAATGAGCCTGAAGGAGCAGATGTTAACGGTAACATTGTGATGTGTTTAATGAGATCATAGATTAATGGCAATTAGATAAATTAATAAAATGTCATCATATGTTTGAATATAATTTTAAGAAACATATCTTATTTTGTCTGCAAACTTGATTAATTTAGTTGTTTGGGGGTCCAATTTGTTTTTTTTCTTGTGGTATTAAATAGATTTTGTAGATTGTTTTTAATGTTGTAACATAAACTGTATTTAGGGTGTTTATGAAAAAGGATGTTGAAAAAATGAAAAATGTTGGGGAAGTAAAAACAAAAAGGCATTTCTTCTTAATAACCCCATGCTGTTTGTGTAAAATTTGCCTAAATTAACTTGAAATGAATAGAAAAAAGGGCACTTCAGCAGCCAGGGTTGAGTGGTGGGCTAACTGTATTACTCTGACCCTTACCATATATCTGTTTTCTATACAGCCTTTCCCATTTGGGGTCACGAAGGGGTAGAAACCCTACACAGCTCTTACTGGATGAGAGGCAGGGTTCGCACTGGTGTTATTTGCTTGTCAGTCACAGGATGTTGGTTAGTTTGTGGAATTTTTAGAAGACATACCTCAGATGTAGTTTTTACCCTCATACCTTTTGTTTTTAGGCAGAGTCTTGAGGACTTAAGTTATAGGTCTAAACTGTAGCTAGTTTAACTTGTTGCCTTTGATAAGAATGTGATTTTAGTGTTAATACTGTGTACTGCAGAGCTCAGTGTATGTCTGTAGGTTGTCACAGTGCTGTTTACTCTGAAAAAGGCAAATGAAGCTTAATTTTATTGTTACTTTCAAAAATACATCTATTATATGAATGGTTTTTAATTAAAAAAATAACTTCAGGTTTTATTACTTAATGTCAGTCATTAGATAAAGATTACACCTGTTATTTATGGTTGAATTTACCATTGTTTTTCTTGTTTCATATTTATTTAATGTAAAATTTTGAATTATTGATTTAATGATAAATAAAGTTTGCATTTAGGATATTGGCTGAAATAATTATGGAAATAAGGGTACACCCTTTCTTTATGAACACAGAACATGTACCTGCATATCTGTTCATAGTGATCCCACCGACACCCCAACGGATCTATATGACTATAAAAGCAAGAAAGCAAAATAAAGACTTAGACTCATATGTTCACAGAGATGACGAAGACATCAACGACGTGGCCTCCATGGCTGGAGTGAACCTATCAGAGGAAAGCGCAAATATCCTCGCAACCAATTCTGGCCTAGTGGGAGCTGTGACACATTCCTGTAAGGACGAGGCTTTTCTCTCCTGTGCCACGCTGCAGAGGAGAATTCTGGAGATTGGTAAAAGACTTACAATGTTTTGAATTCATGACATCTGTTCATACACCTTAAAAGCCCTGAGGTGACTTGCTGTTTTTCCTCCAGGCAGGAGGTATGGAGTGACAGATCTTGGTGCAGATGTGGTGAACTTTGTCTCCCACGCTACTCAGCATCGGCTCCAGAACTTGATGGAACAAGTTTCCCAAGTGGCCCAGCAGAAAAACATCAATTTCAAGGTTTGTTTACAACTTAATAAAAGATTCCAAGAATATTTTTACCCTCTGTTGTTGTAAAATTCAGTACTTGCAACATTCTTAAGGAAAATATCTAAGATAATTTTACCAATGCCAGAGCAATACATTAAGTTTTAACTTTATATCTTTAAATGAAATATAAGGTAAGACAAGCTGTTCATCAGCATCATTTTTCCTGTTTTGTTATATCCTTTTATTTTTAATTTAAAAATGAATGAATGAGAATTTAATTTACCTTTTAACAGTTTAATTGTATTGATAAATTTTTGACTCCACAGCAATAATAATGCAGGTTGCAAACTCCCAGAATAATTTATAGTTTTATGGATTCAAAAATTCAGACAATCTCATGCACAGGAAATTGCACGAGTGTGTGCAACCTTTGGAGAAGTGGCTGAAACTGGCAAAGCACAAAGATTTCCTTGCAGATTTCACTCACTTTTCTAAATGTTGCTAATGTATTTGTGCATTTTTTTGAAGTTTTGTCTCTTTTGGTTAAATAATGACCAAAGATCATTGGATTTGGTAAACGTTGATACCACAGACTATGGCCGAAGTTACATTATTTTATGACCTTGATTGCAATGTGTACATGCGTGATAGTAACATGGCAGAAAATGCAATGATTAACATGAACCAACAAAAGCACATCAAGCTGCCACTCCTGTGTTATGATATGGCAGCCAAAACTGGCTGTTCTCTTGTTCCTGTGAGAACAGGAACAGTGTGTCCTCTGTTTGCACATTTATTTAGTAGATTACACTAATGCCATCACAGCCACACCAATATAACATTCAGTTTCACAAAGCAGATCTTTAGAGTCTCAAGTCCTACTATTATTCCATCCTTGTGTTTTTCAGTACTCTGAATAATATACAATTGAATAAGGGCACAGATGTGCTGCTGTAACTGTTTATATGTAACCTACAGTGTACGTTGGCATAAGGCAGCTCGGTGCAGTTAGCTTTGTTTTATTTCAAGTTATTATCACAGGGTTATCTTTTCAACGAAACATAACTTTGAACATTTTAAGAGAGGGTTGATAACATTAAAATGACACAGTAATAAGAAAATAATATATCTGTAAAGTTTAACTTAAGAAATGTCTCCCTTCAGTTTTTCCCCTCTTCACTTTTCACCCTTCTACTCTGTGTGTGTTTGTGTGTATGTGTGTATCTGTTGCTACCAGAAAGCTGCACAAAGTATGTTATTGTCTTGATTAAAAAAAAACAAACAAACATCAATCTCAATAATTTGATAGCATTTTTGTGTAGTTTAAACAATGTGCTAAAGTTCGTCTGGAATCAAAAACAAAAACCACCAAAACAAAACCAAAAAAGTAACAACATTGGTTGACTCCTTTTTTTGTTGCTGTGGTATAAAAACAATACCAATAAATTTGTTTTTTTTTTTACCAGAATCCTAAGGTACTGTGACAACCATCCTTTATTGCTGTGCTGAAAATATGTTAAGACATACATTATGTTTTGCCATTTAGCCAAAAATCTTAAGATACCAGTGTGGTCTGCACTGATCTTTCCCTCACTTATTTGAAAGTATTTTTTTCTCCTTGACTTTTGGTCTTCTCATGTAACTTTATTGTCTTTCAGCAAGAGGATGACAATTATGAGCAGATCAGTGATGTTCGTGCACAGCTCAAGTACTTTGAGCAGCTGGACCACTTAGAGAAGCAGCGTAAAGAGGAGCAGGAACGAGAGATCCTCCTGAAGGCAGCTAAGGTATGACTTGCACTGACACTTCAAGCTGATTGTGAGACTTATGCTATGGCTTTTATAAAGGAGTGAGTCAAAAGCTGTAATCTCAGATAAGCTGTCATGTCATGAGCAAAGTGCCTTCAATAACAAATTACTAGAGGGATTCTGTTTTTTTTAGTAAATAACCTTTACAATGATCAAAATGTACTTTTCCTTTGATATAATGCTATCACAGACATGTGATTAAAGATCCAGAAGTTTTAAATGGACACTCACTTTGCCAGAGAAACCACATTTTTATTGATAAAGAGATGTTTTGCTCTGATGATTTGGAATTACCTTCGGGATGCCTGTCAGAATGTAACTTGAACAGCTTCTTAAATCTGCAGTATAGTTTATTTTTGTGTCACCGGCACAAAAAATATGATTACCTGTCAACATCTTATTACTGAAGCCACATAAGAGATCATCAGACATCTGTGCCCCCTCGTTGCTCTGTGTTAAGCCTTTAGAAAATCTAGCTTGGTAAATCCACTTTTCGGCCAGCAGGGCTCAGTTTAGGGACAGTGTTCTCATTGGATCCTCTGCTAAGGTATATTTGCTCCTTATATGTAAATGATCTTTAGTTGTTTAGATTGTACGGGTTATGTTAATTGTATGAAGGGACATGTTGTTTGTGGCTCTTTAGTGCCTACAAATGCATTACATCGGCATATTACTAATGGCTGCTAAAGGCACTCAATCGCAGTGGAATGGTTGTAGTGAAGAGGCATGGCAAGGAGCACAACCATGGAAGGGAGGGAGGAGTAAAATTGCTTCCACTGCAGTCTCATCCAAGTTACATACCTCAGCTTTGACAAAAGATCTATAGTTGTGGTCCCCAATATTTCTTGTAACACAGCCCAGTTTTATATAAAGCTGTGTTTCCACTTTGCAGTCTGGTTTGGTTGGTACAGTTTGGAGCATTAAGCCCTGATCTTGCTTGCGTTTCCACTACCAGCTGTGCCCTCACATAGTTAAGGGGGTGTACGCCCAAAAGATGAGGGTCGCACCATCTAAGTCCAACTCTCCCTGCACATCGTCTTCTCCAACAGTGTCAAGGAAGGTGTGCACCTCTAAGAGCTACACGTGGAAACACCCAGAATTGCATACCATATCAAGGTGAACTGAACCAGACTGTTTGGTGGACATACAGCTTAAGGCAATGCCTTCTGAAGTTCACTAAGTATAAGTCAGATATATTTACTACTACATTCAGGGCCCAGGTGGACAAGTGCACAAGCACAAAGTTTAACAATGAGTTTATCTCAGGTCTTACTTTTTTTATCATCGCAGTGCTGACAGAGACAGGGAGTCTGTGTGAGAAATCTGCACAGTCAAGCTACACATATGGACATTTAAGGATCTTGTCATTTTTTCAATATAAAACACCCTTCAGTCTCCGTTATGCAAACCAAAGTAATACAGCTTTTTATTTTTATATCTTAATGGCCTGGTACCGAATGATCCACGGCCTGATACCAGCCTGCAGGCCAGTGGTTGGGGACATCTGATCTGTTGCATAACCCAGATTTTGATTTGGTAGGAATGTGACAGAAAAATTTAGTGACACAGTGATTTAATAAATCATCAGGATGCAAAAGAAGAGCTGAAAATGTTGATGCTCTCAGACTTGCACATTTGGTAGGGTGAGCACCATTAAATCTAAGTGCTGTCACAGTGTCCTGGTCTCACCCAGACTCTTTGCTGCATTTACCCTTTTCTCTTTGTCTCCCTCTGGGGTCATTAAAGTATATCTTTGCTTTTCTTAGCTCATACCTCTTAAAAGTAAGGTAAAAGGGCACCTTGTTTTTTTCAGTGAATAGGTTTGTGTTCAACAAAGTTCAAAATAAATTAATTATTGATTTATGCAGGATTTTTCCGGGTACTTGAGGCGTAAACAAGGACACTGATTCAGATTGTAAGCCTTAAACTTTTCACAAGATTATAGTCTAGGGATACATGCAAAATAGACCTTCTTAAATTTCAAGTACCTGCAAACACCACTGCATCTCTAGTCCTTCAAGATTAAAACTGAAGTGCTTCTTCTGCTGTCATCAGTTATTAATGCATCTTGCTTTTGCCTTGCAGTCTCGAGCTCGGCAAGAAGACCCAGAGCAGCTGCGTCTGAAACAGAAGGCAAAGGAGGTATGCTGAGAAGAAGAACACGGTCAGATAGTCTTAGTTTCTGTATTGTATGTCTATGGGCTGTACTTAATGTTTGAATATTTGTTGTTTTTTTTTTCAGATGCAGCAGCAGGAGCTGGCTCAGATGAGACAGAGGGAGGCCAACCTGACAGCACTGGCAGCCATTGGTCCGAGGAAGAAGAGGAAGGTTGTAGAATCTCCATCATCGTCTGCTACAGCAGAGGTAACTCATCACAGTGTCTTACCAATAAATGTTGACCAATAAGTAGGAACTGGCTCATAGCATACAGCCGACTCAGAGCAATTGAACCCAAACACTTTACCAAGAAAGAAAAGTACAACAAAAAGCATTCTGTAAGAAAGAAAACGCAAACAGACACATTTTACAAAATATCCCAGACAAGGTAAAAACCCATACAAAGCAAGCAGAATCATCTGAAGACCTAAGCAGCATAAAGATATGCCGGAGATTGAAACAATCAGAAATAAAGCAATGGATGAGAAGAAGGGAAGCGGAAGTTTTGAAATGAAACAAGGCAACAAAGAGCTAAAAACAAAGAGGAATGAACAATGATCAAGCCAATAATAGGTGGTAGTAGCTATGAAGAATAGAAAGTTAATAAGACAGATAAACGTTTGGAATTTAAGAAAGAGCAAATTAGAATATAACAGTAAGATGAATAAAAAAAAAAACTAAGACAGGCTAAAGATGTCAGAAGACAATGAAATGGTAACAAGAAGACGACATAATGGAAAATGAAGATTATTAAAGTGATTTTAAAGACACTGTCTACTCACTTTATCTTCTTACTCAGTCTCTTCCAAAGCAGAGGGGCCTTGATGGCAAAAGCCATCTCCCAAAGTCTCCTGTAGTTTTAAGCCCTAAATAGAGAAAATCCTAACGGCTCATAAGTGTCAGCATTCTGTAATGTATACTAAGACAATAGAAAGAAAAAACAAACAACAACACCACATAAAAACTGCAAAAAAATTGATTATTGGTCTAACTAAGCCTCACTGGAGCAGTTCCCAGCCAGCCTGTTGTTGTTAACTATTGCCTTTGAGTTCGTTCTTGGATCCTTGACTCATTCATCCTACAGCAAGTACAGGTCAAGAACCTCAACCCCAAAGGGCTAGCTTTTTGTACCATGACAACTTGTCTTCTGCTGCCAAACAACCAAAGTAATTGGAGAAGCCATCAAACAATAGATTGAAGTAACTGCAGAGGGCATTTAAGATGGACCATTATTGTTTAGATGTGAATTGAATGCAAGCCACTGGAAACTAGCATTCTGTTCAACCACACAAAACACACTTCTCTGTACGTTCACATCCATCATCTATTCATACAGTGGGTTATCAAAGAAGTATAACCCCTGTCATACAGGTCATTTACATGTCAAAATGTAATTGTTGCATTAGCTTGACCGCAGTTTGACTTCTGAAGTGCTTGTTAACATACAAACCTGACTGCAGCACACATTTCTTTAGATTGGACCAACTTACCTTGATAAATCAGCTGGAGTCTGATTTACTCTTGCATGTATACACCTCAGCCAGACTCAGAAGCTGGTGTTTGGAGTTTGTTTCACTGCCTCCATGACTTAGAAGTATAATATCACAAACCTGAGGCTCATCAGAAGTTGAGTTTTTATCTGCTTTTGGACACCATCTTAAACCATGTTGCAAAAGAAAAAAAAAATACCAATATTACAATATGAATTTTTAATATAGGAACATAAAGGGCTGAGCAATTTGTAAAAAACTTTCAGTTGTAAGTATTTTGACCTATATTGTGATTTTGTATTTTGACCTACATTGTTATTTTGTTTCACTGTAAAATGTTAAATTTCAGCGTGTTACTGTCTTTTTAATCAAAAGTACCTGTATATTCAAAGCATATAGAAAAGGTCTGAGGCAATGCTGGCGCTAACAAAATGGCTGCCACAGTACTTCCTTTAAAGGTTTTGGGCCAGTCACATGATCAGTGCAGGTCACATGATGAGGAAAAAGGTTGCATTTCAATTGAGGGAATGAAATATTGAAAAAAAAACATTCATGATCGTAGTACAGTAACCAAAAGACAATTAAAAAGACAATAGATATGATGTAAAACACATCACATAAGCAGGTAAGTTAACTTCTACAAACCAACTGAAATCCTTAAGCAGGAAAAGTTCAAGAAAGGGGAGAAATTTGTTGGAAAGTCAAATAGGCCTCGCTGAAAGAGAGCTTATCAGCATGTAGCTTGTTTGTCATGTTTCTCTTTAATAAATCCATCCTCACGTTCTTGTACACTGAGATGAAAGTTGTCCAGTTAAATATAATAAATAAGATATCACTGTTGCTCAGTTAAACTGTGCATTAAACTAATAGTTGGTGTCTCCATGCACTTCTGCCAACCTCTATTTGCAAAGAACTTCTCATTATATCCATCATAAGCCCAAACTGTACAGGGACAGAAAGGACTCAATCTTTAAAGACAAACTAAAGTAATACGTTTAAATGTTAGTCATACCAATAGCACCATGAAGTCAAAGTCATAAGTCTTCTATCTCTGTCACTTAAACTTGCTACAGAGTATGCTAATTTTAGAGCTAACTCGTTCCCTTTGTCCTGCGTCGTATCAGTCAGAGTAAGTCAATCACTGACAGCACACAGCTCTGACAGAAACCTGCTGTCAGTCATCTGCACTGTGCACATACCTGCAGAACAAACTAACATAATGAAGCAGGTGCTTGGTTCCAGCAGAGCACTTCACTCCAGCACGTTGTCATCTGACTATTATAATTAGAGATCATATTTAATTAAAAAAGACAGCTGTCACAATCAATACAGAGAGACAGGGTGACAGATCTTTCCTCAGCAGCTGGCTGTGTTTCTTCTTACCTGCTTCACATCAGATTTTTACTGAGTGAGAATATTTGTCCTTTGATTGCAGATCTTTCTTTCCTCTAGTTTTTTATCCCATAAGTAATGATGTTCTTTGCCTTGCTCCTTGTAGGTTCAGTATGTGATGTGCTTGTAGAGTTCTGCTCTGTCAAGTGGAAACGTTTGTTTGATTCCCTCTGAGTCTCTGTGCTGTTTGATTCACTGGGGAGCATCTTTGAAACAAGCGTGAACAGTTTACAGCAAGAAACTGTCTTGTATTCTTTAACTATCGCTGACAGGATGGGGTATGTGTTGAGGTCTTTCTGAAAAAAACATCTTATTATTTCTTTACTTTATTTAATTTGACAAAGGTTTTACTGCTTGTGGTTGATTTATTTTAATTTTGCACCAAGAGTAATGCTGTGTTTTTGCCTTGGATTAATTCTGTGTTCTGTTTCTTTTGAAATTATAGGACATTTGAGTTGTTTTTGACTTCTTAAAGTTTATTGTAAAAGATGAAAGGTACATATTATGCTTTGCAGGTATGGCTTTGGTGATAAGAGTTGATTGAATATTAATTTTCTTTTGCTTTTGAGATCAGCGGTATTGGGCTTTGAAAATATTATGCACTGAATTTCTTATTGAAAGGACCTTTTACAAGATTTATGAAGAATATCTGCATGCATAAAGAAGAAGTTAAGAAATATGAACTGTTGAGGTGTTGACATTTTATCCAATATGCTCTTAACAGACCAAAGGCAAAGTCTTATCAGGATCCAAAATGCCACTGGGGCAGGTATTTATTTTGGAATCAGTTGATTAAATCGGAGGAAGAATGTAACTTTATTTTAATTTAATATAATCAATACTTATTCAAACAATATTTTCTTATTTTGTGTTTGAGAATCTATTTTAAAAAGCTGATGTATTGTTTCACCTCAGTTCTGCCACAACAGTTGTTCTTCAGCACAATTCCCCTTCTTTCCAGACCCTAATAAAGGAATCAGCTAACTAGCCAGCATGCATCTATCACTTTGTTATCTTGAGAGCTCAGTGTGGGCCTGAGGGGTTAAAGTCTATTTGGTCATATAGCACAGAGTAAAGGGGGGCAGGGTTCTTTAGGTTACAGCTGCTCTAAACTTTAGAGTACAGAAAGCACCACGGACACCCTCTCGTGCCGCAGTCTACTTCAGTCAGTGCTCCCAGTTCATGTATTTATCCATTAGTTTATGCTAGTTGGACCTTTAATCCAGTATTAGCTCCTGTGGTTACCCCCCTTGTTTGTCAATCACTGATGTAATCTGCTTTGGACTGTGTGAGGAATGCAGAACATGCAGGAGAAACTCAGACAGAGGAGCGTGCAGGTTCTGCACAGGAGGGGGCCGTTTACAGACAGACACTCTTCAGCTTCTTATTGGTCAAAATGCAAGTCAAAAACAGTCATGTGGTTTTCTGTATACGCAGGCAAAGTTTTCTGTGGTTTTGTTAAGTGTTAATTTAAAAAGCAGTTGTTTTTTGCACAGGTTTTCCACTTTAGTTTATTTCTGACAAAGTCCACATATACATCCTGAATGGCCTTCTGGGAAATTATCTCCTAGAAGGCCATTCAGCTGTAGTACTTCTGTGCATCCTATTTCATTATCAGGGTTTGCACAGGTTCTTGAGATCCTTAAAAAGGCTTTTATTTACTGCTCATTTTAGCAACAGTGCCACAACAATGTCCTGCTGTCATTACAGCTTCAGGCAATCATTCTGATTCTGCAACAGCGTAATGTTTCTGTCTGTAAGCTCACATAGGGCTCTGGCTTTGTAGACAAGCAAGATGGCACACACA
Organism: Cetoscarus ocellatus; assembly: GCA_037902135.1. Lineage (NCBI taxonomy): Eukaryota > Metazoa > Chordata > Actinopteri > Labriformes > Labridae > Cetoscarus > Cetoscarus ocellatus. Next base: position 2,178,514 of record JBAMNC010000573.1, read on the forward strand.
CACACACCCACACACACACACACACACACAGTCAAACAGGCACAAAGAGTGCTGTGTTCCCCCACTGGCTCTGACAATCCTGTCTTACCGCTGCAGTGCCCTTGATACAACCTCAAAAACTGGCACTGAGGGGGGATCACTTCAGTACACTTTTATGCCTCCATGACATTCACAGTGAAGGCAAAAAGTCAAATATCCATGCATATTAGGCCCTAAAACTGTGTGAGTCAGCCATGTGACTAAATTTGGTGGTCTGTGTGGCCCCTCCTCCTGAGACACCTAGGGTAGAAGGTGAGAACAGGCCAGCAGGATACTGTTTCAATAATATATGATTGCTATAAAAATACTACTTCTGCCACTTATACTTAAGTAATTGATAGGCCTTCACCAAATGATCAATAAGGACTCTACAGTACTGACACAACCCCAAGTGCTCTGACAGTAGTCCTAAAATACACTTTTGGTGATAGTAGTAGAAGCCAAACGTAATCATAAAGCATATTTTATAAATTTTTAATGACTTCTAAGATCTCTGAAGACCACAAATTTGGGTTGTAGGATCCATAATTCCTTGTCTGTCTTTTGTCATCTTTTGTATCATGAGCTTGCTGGAAATATATTTTATTTAAAGTTATTGATATCGACACTTTGGTCTGCTTCTGATAAGAGTGTGTCCTCCATGATATGCAAGGCTTCCGGCCTTGATTTGGGAATTGTTAAGTAGAAAGACAAATGATTTTGATTCCTTTAGCTATTGATTCTTCACTGGAGTTGGTTTTTGATTCCCATCTCTGTTTAAACCATAATTCCTGTTTTGGTATGATATGAAAGTTGAGTTATATTTTGAAGTATACAGTTTAAATGGTTGAATAAACAGTGATTTACCCCAGCTGCTAGGTGTAGGAAAGATTTTATGAGTCTTGAAAAAGTTGTAAGAGTTGTTGAATTTGACCGTGGAAAGGGCATGTGAACCCTGTTTACATTTTAAACACTTGTCGCAGTACTTAAAACACCTTAAATGTGTCACTTACTCTTCCTTTCCTTTCTCCTTTCTGTCTGCCTCTTATCCTGCAGGGATCAGGATTAGGGTCCTCTTTGTCCAGTGGGGCCGGGGCATCGGGCTCCAGACCCACACGGCAGCGCATCACACGTGTCAATCTCAGGGACCTGCTCTTCTGTTTGGAGAACGAGAGATTTACCAGTCGCTCCCATTTCCTCTACAAGGGCTTCCTCAAATAGGTTTGATGTCAGAGAGGAGAGGACGAGGGGAGGAGGGGGGATGAAGAGTGGAGAGACCAGCAGCTCCCACCACACAGAGAGCTTCAGAGACTCTTAGAAGTGAAGAGGAGGAAGGCAGCAGCTTGGCACATTTCAAGGTCTTCGGGATATACATAGTAACCCGAAATACTGTAGTAGCCATATTGGATGGCCTCTCTACCTCTCTCCTCATGTTGTTTTTTATTTTAGACTGATCCTTCTTTAATCACCCTGTAAACCTTTTTCATGAAGGTGCAGAAACCCTTGACATATTTTTTGAGGATGATTTTTATAGAACAAATGACCTGAAGTTTAATTCTGCACTGTCACAAAGAACAGTCATTTTCTGATGGTGCGCTTAAGGGTTTTAAATCAATTATTTTAATTTCTTTTATACCACCATCTTATTTAACAGACTAATGATATCATATCTTTAGTTTGAGTTTCAAACTGTGTAACCTACTGAGTTGCCTTCCTAATGAATAAGCCATATAGCCATCCTGAAGCAATTAACCCTCCTGTTACTCCTGAAGCAGTAGCTCCCTCTCTGTCATCTCAATGACTAGATTTGATTTTATTTTCAGCATATTTATTACTAAACTCAAGCTCAAATGAATGTTCAGTTATTTATTTAATTTCATCTGACACCTCAGTTGTTTTCTGTTGCTTCATTTCAAAAAAGCTCTTTTTTTTGCATATGATGTGTTTAAAAATACGTTGGGTGTAAAGTTTTCAGTGCATGAAGAGAGGTGTGCACTTTTTTAAAGAAGCTGTTTAATGTTCTCTTTCAAATTAGTTTGACTTGTTTGATTTCTAAAATTTCACAAAGCTTTTAACCTTTACTGCTATACCAAACATACACCTACTGGATACTGATTTCTATTTTTGTAGCTTCCCAACAACATTTTTACTCTTTAATAGTAACTGACGGTGTCCTGGGACTTGAGAAACTTGAGTTTCTTCCTGTATATTTGTAAATGTTACATCTAAAGTTTTACACATTTTTGTATAGAATTGAGAATTTATCAATATAGCATAAAGAAGAAACACATTTTCTCTATTAAAAGTTTGAATAAATAATGATTTTACAGAAACAAGTGTTGTTGCTTCAGTAAAACTCCCTTTAATATTTGCTATCATTCCACAAGAGGGCAGCAAAGCATCATTTGAATGTCACACATACTCTGAGCTGCACCGAGGACTTTGAAGCTTTACTCATAAATAAGCCAAATGTTTTTAATTCCCTCTTACTCTACCTGTTTACAGATAATTCCAACTAATCCCCAAACATCTGTAGAGCCACACATACTTCACAGAGGGTCCCCTGGGTCTATAGACAGCTATTGAGCATAACTCCCATGAGCCCGGCACACACAGCTCCCAAAGTGAAATCGCACTCACACACAGTCTGCTAGCCGTCTGTGCTCTTCTTTGTGGGGCTGTCTTGTGTGAGTCCATCTCCATTATCAGCCAAACACACGGTGCTTTGGCAACAGCTGCAACATCAGCTGCTAACATTGACTACGACCACAGGCTGGAAATGATTAGGCCATTCTGCCTCTGGGACCGCAGCCTGATGCTGCAGTGATTGGGAGCAGCTTTTGTATCTGCGTCGACCAAAGAGGAACAATAAGTGCAGATTTGGAGCAATGGGGTGGTGATGAGCTACAACCACATTTTCTAAATGGAAGTACGTCTGTGAGCCACTAGGTGGCAGTAGCCCATATGACCACATCTGTATGATACTGATACAGATACAGACTGTATCAGTCCTTCACTTGGAGGAACAGTTTTTCACAGAGTTACTTCAAATTTCAAATTTATCACTAAAAAGACATTTTTTGTACCCAGTAGAACAGCCATGTGACCATGTTCTCATTTTGACCATTCAAGTCTGTCATCTCACATGATAAATACCTGGTTTAAAGATTAATGTATTTATTTTTTTAGCATATCTTTTAAAGTAAAATAACACAAAAATGTGCATTTTTATTCATATGATTTATTTAACAGTTTGTTAGAATAAAGTGATTTAAATGCTCTTATTCTTTGGTGACTTAAAAACACAATTGAGGCTCAATATCTCAAAACTGCTCTCTCTCTCTCTCTCTCTCTCTCTCTCTCTCTCTCTCTCTCTATATATATATATATATATATATATATATATATTTATATAGATATATATATGTATACTTTTTTTTTTAAAAGCACTTAACATAATGTACAGAAGAGGCAGCACTAGGGTTGTTATCACACATTTGAATATCTTTTCAAAAAGGGGGTAAAAATCTGTACTTGAAATGTAAAACATTCAAATATAAAATAAAAGGATCAAAAGCACTATTGGGAGCATATCTGGGAAAAGTAACAGCCCCAGGCAGTGCCAGTGAGTGCTAGCACATGTTTCCCCTGTTTTTATTTTATCTCTATAAAGTAGTTATTCCCATTATTTACAAGCCATAGTAAACACTAGTGAAATTGAAAATGTCAAAAACAGTGAAAAAAAAAAAACCCTGCATTTCCGCATGAAAAATCCCTTCAACCAACATAGTACTCACTGTGTTCATTAAAGGGAGGGATGAGCATTTAAACAAGAGTTGCATGAAGTTTATGTCACCAGTAATAATAGTTGTGGTCAGCCCTGCCCTGTAAGAAGAGAATAGGCAAAACTGGCTTGTGCACTGCTGCAAATGGAGCCCAGAAAGCAAATTTTAGACGAAAGCAAATCAGAAACACTGGGGTGATCAAACATCGTGCTGCACATGTTTGCTGTGTTACTGTTTCATTTTCAAGCACCATTGTTTTGGTACTGCTTGGCTCCTGGCAGATGGACATGTTGGCTACACAGTGTGACTTAAAGTCTCTGACAAATGGTGACACCATGCAGGCTCATAGGCATGTCAATAGTGTGCCCAACTATTTAAATCCTGAAATCCTTAATAAAATCAAAATGGGCACAGTATGATAAAACCCCAACCCCTGCACAGTAAGAGACTTTAAATATATTGATGCTATTTGTTAAACAGGGCTGCACATGTGTTTTTCGGCCGTGATCATAACTCAATAATTTTTTTTTTTTTTTGCAGGCAGTCTTATAAATAAACCAAACGCCTTTAATTCTCCTTAATTACCAGGAACTGCAGTTCCTGGCACTTCCGCAAGAGGTTGTGGCTTGTGTTAAACCATAGTCATCAACCAATATTCTTCTCTCCACTGCACCATCCTGTGGGACCCTGGACTGTGTGATGATATTAAATCATGGTGCTGAAGTTGCATACCTGAGCCAGCCAAAGCCAGACTTACAGTTGTGAGTATAAAACCAGCGTGCTCTGACAGTCCATCATGGTGTCCCTGTCTAGCGGTGATTCAGGTATGATCTTGCCCCTTGTGCTGTGGCCCAATCCAATATTTTTCCTGGTAATCCCTCTTCCACTCCTCAACAGTGCTGCTCTTTCAGAGTTAAGTCCACATAAGCTTCCACTTGAGTGCCAGAGGCAGAGCAACAACAGGGATGGTGCGGTTGCCTAGCGACGTTTCAGTCACTGCACCTGAGGGTGTTGGGTAAACACCCTGAGCCTGCCAGAGGGGAGAAAGAGGAGTAACATCTCTGCTTCCTTCCATGACATTTATTAAAGAGGGCTGCTATTAATTTGTAACAGTCAGCGTTGTCATTTTAGCTTTACCTCGGGGTATGATTATATAATAAACATCTAAAGTGAGTCTACTTGTGTGTGTTTGCAGACACGCTCACACTCATGCCTCCGACTGTTCCTCTGTTCTCGAGTGCTTTATTCTGATTCCTAGATGGGAACTGACGGCTCTGATGGTGTTTCACAGCAGGGGGTTCCTCTTGTACTTTTATGATAAATCGCTGGTCTGAAACTCTACGCTTGTTTACGCTCACAGAGGGTTCACTTTTAATTATGGTTAAAGGCTTGTGAAAGCTCCTCCTGCCCCCATTACTTCCATGGATGTAATTGTTATGATAATTTTTTTTATCAAGGTAACACCCCAAGAGCTAGATCAAGGGTGGGCAACATTTATCTCCAGGGGGCCCTAACGACTTAGAAAATGGGAGCCAAGCACCACAAATTTGGTAATTAAATCAAAACATGTCTTCGTGCTGTGTCCTCATATTTTTAAGGTGCTAACAGTCCGATCTCCCATTCCACCAGCCCATATATAAGATTACAATTGATGGATGGTGAAAGTTCAGTAATGAGTCAAGAGGAAGGGCTGTGAGGTTTTGTGGTGTTGGAATGAGTAAAGCTTTGATAAGCAAGGGGTAGACATGAAACTAACAGACCCTGGCTGTTGGAGTTCATAATCTGATTGGGTATGCCAATAGCTGAGTGGTTTGTGAGCCTGATGCTCTCAGTCAGGCCAGCAGCAGTTTGAGTCTGGCCAGCAGCATTTACCAACATCTTCCCTGGTCCTCCCACCAACCTTTCCATCTTATCTTATCTATTAAGTGAGAGCACAAAAAAGCCCAGAGAGGACATTTGTGCCAAGTTTGAGGAAATCCCCAAAAGCTTTATCAAGGTCATTTCCACACCTAGATTGTTGGGGATACAAGTGGGTATCCCTACTTGGCTCAGTTAGTGTGATTATATAAACACAGCAATCGATCCCTGTTTCTGTACAAATAACTGCACCAAGCTGGCCTAAAAGAGGTGGTCTCAGCTTGCTTCCAATCAACCCCTCGAGCGGTTTATTTGCAGTGAGGACACAATCAACCAAGAAACCAGCACAAACAGGGTGATGCGTTTAATCATCACACTCACCACTACCAGGCCACCAGATTGACAACAAAGAGCTGCTTAATGTTTTGGATCCCACGGAGTCACTTTCTGTGTGCAGGCACAACATACCATAAGAATAAAAACACGTCAATTACTCATTATCTCTACGGCAGATCATCACAGGACTCGACAACACTGCAGCTTCAAAAGCTTCATCAGAATATCACAGTATACCAAAACAAAATAAAAGTTTAATGTGAAACAAATATGACCTGCATGCGGTGATGTTAGAGAGGGGAATATACCCTTTTATATTCAATTAGCCGCATTTTAATTGAAACCAAAAAGTGCATCTTTAAGACAGAAGATTTCAATACAAGTCTAACTGTAGCTGTGATAACCCTGCATCAGTGGATACATACTGACAGCCCTTTATTAATAATATTCAATCAGTAGCACTAAAAATGTCATTGATCATGAGGCTGTCACAGCACACAAAAAAACTTCAGTAACTTCAGCTTTTTTTTAACAGACTCAACAGAGCTTTCATGCACCAACATCAAACAAAAAAGTCCAACTAATGAGAAGTAGTTTCAAAAACATCTTGAGTACCTACTTATTGAATATATAAAACAAACACTGTTCTATTAAAACATGTGTCAACAAGCATTACAAGGTATTATCATAGTTGTAAGGGGTGTGTATAAAGGGCACCCCACTGCATAAAAATTGCCCTTCAAAATTAAAGCACAGGATTTCTTTTCCAAAAATTTTTTTGCCCTGGCAAAGGCTCAGGACCCACTGAAAAAGTGTTCACACTTTTGGGTCACAAACCACCAGTTTAGAATCACTGATATAGGCCCTCCACAGTCATCCCTGCTCTAACGTAGATAATCTGCAGGATGGTTTTGGCCATATGTGAGCCAATTGAATCAGAGGCTTATGATTTTTGTCTCATCAACATTGTTATGCAAACCAATAAATTCAAAATTCCATTCATAACCCCACCTTATTCATGCTGAGACAAATGCCACAATAAAGTCTGTTAATTAATATGATCCTTTTCAACGCCTCCTTGCGTATTTGTTGATTAATCTCTTAGCTTATGAATAAAAGTCTCAGCGGAGGGACATGAGGATGTGATTTGGATGAAGTGAAGTGGCAAACTGTGATCCAGTCGCTGCACTTAATCATCTATTACGATGCAAAAATCTAGCGGCCTATAACCACTTTATCCTGGAATAAAACATAATGGTTTCCTGAGGAGCCCGAGCCTGAGATATAACATGCAACAACAGTTCATTAGATTACACCCCCTCAAAAGTCTATTTCCTGAGCGTCTGTGCCCTTGCTCCTCACAGGTTAATGCTGACTTTAGGAGTCTTTTGTTATAGGGTCAGGTGGGGCGCTTTGCTTTGGCCTGGAGATACTATAATAAGACCAGTGTTTATGACCGCCACTGAAATGGGTTTGTAAGCGCGGCCGAAGCAGCAAGGTATTGATGCGGGGTTAATAGCCCTGTTGGCCTCTTTAATGGAGCTGAATCAGGTCAAGCAGCAGGCAGTGTCAGCCCACAGGAGAGGAACGTCTCCATTTACAAAGTCAGCGCTTATATGAGGCCAAACAGGCAACCTAATGTGTCGAACGTGCACACCTGTGGTTCACACGGAGAGCCGTGTGACATGCACTTTGACACATACTCCCACACTGACAAAAACAGGCTGATGTGTCAGATTTCATAGAGCAAAGTCTGATGTGAAAGTGAAAACAGCTTTACATTGAAACACACTGATCTTTAATCTGCTGCTTAGGTGAGGATTTCTATAAGGAAAGTGAAAGATGAAGTATTCAATAGTGGCAGTCAAACACTTTAAGATCCCATAGAAATGCTCTGTGAAGTCGAGCTGACTCACTGCAGCGTTCTCACAATCAAAAAGCTGAAATGCTGATGGGGAAGAGTTTTTGTTCACCATGTTCACAGTCTAAGCTAAGCCTTTTACTACTCTCTCGTTTTCCAGAGCAGCTGGGAAGGTTTTGGAAGCATTCAGTGGTGAACACTCAAGGAGATATAACATTGTTGGCAAAAAAGAGAAACGTTGCTGTTAAAGTAAAAAACAATGGCATACTGATACCTTTAAAGAGAAACCAAAAGATTGGTTACAAACGGCATTATGTGTCATCTTTGGACTCTATGACCATCCTGACCAACTGTCAATAAAACAAGGTAGAACATGACTCTTACACCATCAATCCATCTGTCTTCCTCCGCTTATCCTTGGTCAGCTTGTAGCAGCCTAAGCAGGGAAGCCCAGACTTCCCTCTCCCCGGCCACTTTGTCCAGCTTTTCCCAGGCCAGCTGAGAGACATAGTCCCTCCAGTGTGTCCTGGGTCTTCCCTGAGGTCGCCTACCGGTGAGATGTGCCTCCTGAACACCTCACTAGAGAGGTGTCCAGGAGGCATCCTGATTAGGTGTCCAAGCCACCTCATCTGGCTCCTCTCAATGCGGAGGAGCAGCAGCTGTTCTCCGAGACCCTCCCAGGTGACCAAGCTTCTCACTCTATCTCTAAGGGAGAGCCCTGACACCCTGCGGAGGAAACTCATTTCGGCCGCTTGTACCTGCGATCTTGTTCTTTCGGTCACTACCCACAGCTTGTGATCATAGGTGAAGGTAGGAATGAAGATCGAGTGGTAAATTGAGAGCTTCGCCTTTCGGCTCAGTTCCTTCTTCACCATGACGGACTGGTACAGAGTCCGCATCATTGCCGACATCGCACCAGTCCGCCTGTTGATCCCCTGTTCCCACTCTTACACCAAAATTTTTTAATAGCGCTAAAGTTGGTGAAGTCAGAGAATCACCAGTGCTCTATCTTTTCATCCATCCATCTGCAGCGCTTGTCCCATACAAACAAGCAGGAGTCTAGAACTATTCCCAGCTGCTGTTGGCATGAGGCAGGGGTTAAAGGTTTTCATACCAGAAGTTGTTCAAATTCAGTTTCATGAGATATCTGATGAAGAGCTAGGACCCCAAACATCACATTTGTGGTGATGATCTTCATTGAACTGACTCTGGTGTAAAAACCTTTTTTGTCTTTTCGTAACTGTTTTTGTGTCGAACACACAGTTTTTAAGATTTTTGGATGTGCAAGCTTATTGCTTTTTTGCAAGGCGCAGGGGTTTACCTTGGACAATCAGTCACAGGGTTGACATATAGAGACACACACTCAGCCTAATGAGCATGTCTGTGCTGTTGCATATAGATGTACTGTTTGATAAGTACCTGGAGAATACCCATGCATACACAGCCCCACAGAGAGGGCCTTTCACATTTGGTTTCACACCAGAAACCCATCTTGCTGTAGGGCAACAGCACCTACCACGGCACCAGTGTGTAGCCTTACAACCATCATTAATACTGGTGCAAAATTTTGTGAGTGCATAAAAATACCATGGATTTCTGCATGATTTTATGCATTAAAATACAAATTAAAAGAAGTGTGTATGATAACTTCACAGTACAAAAACCCAGTTTCTCCATTTTTTGTGCTTTCCAGTTTTTTTTTCAGAAATCAGTTTATTCACCCCTTCCCTTCCGTGAGAATTTTTCAGTTATTGTGCATCACATGCTGATGTGTCCTTGGGCAAGATATTTAACCTCAAGATATTTAACCTCAAGTTGCTGTATAATGCTGACCAAATATGTAAAAAAGTGTTCAAAGCCATCCATCCATCCATCCGTCTGTTAATTGATCTTTATATTCCATCCATTCTATCCATTCATTAAATCATCTCTCCATTCATCCATCCATTGATCTATAATATGAATTTATATTCAGCAGAGATAAATATGATGAACATAGGTCTATAATTGGCCCATGGATCCGTCTCTAGCTTTAGTTCTTACCTCAGTCCACTTGTTTCCGCCCACCTCCCTTCCTTCGCCCACACACCCAACACAGCATAGAGTGGATGGCTGTTTATCATGAGACTGGGATCCACATTCAAGATTTCCTACTACTAAAAAGAGGTTTTTTCTTGCCGCCATGATGAAGGGATTCATGATTAGCTGTATGGATTCATGTTGGGTGTTGGATGTATGTATTTGTATATAATATGTATATGTAGGCCTATCTATGCATACATGTGTATCCATAAAATGAAGAGTTTGATATTCAGCCCGCTCTATCGTAAAGTGTCTTGAGATAACACTTGTTATGAATTGGGGCTATACAAATAAAGATTGATTGACTGATTGATTGATTGATCTATACCTCCTAATCCATATTTTGGTCTCTGTAAGGCTCAGGCCTAGTCCAGCTGACACTGAGTGGGAGGCAGGATACTCCCTGAACTAGTTGTGAGCCAACTGCAGGACCAACACATTGAGACAGACAACCATTCATGCTCACACGCTCTCTTTCTCTCATGCATCAAGCATGTTTTGGTCTATGGGAGGAAAGCAAAGCACTTAAAGAAAACTCACACATGCAAGGGCAGAACATGCAAACTCCACAAAATAAGGCTCTGCCCTGCTGGGGCATTAAACAGAACCCTTTTAGCTGTGAGGCAACAACAATGCCTGCTGCTTCACCCTGTAGGCCAAGTTTCAATTATTATGTCCTGGTGTGTTTGACTGTTTACATCATGTCTTAGGTGTCTATTGAGGAAGGATTACAGTAAAGTTAAATAACAAAATGAAAAAAATTGTCTTTGTGAGGGATCAGATGCCGCACTTTTCCCCTCCCTTTTGGAAATGTTTGAAAGGGCAGGGAGGCTATAAAACTGTGCTCTGCACTGATTGGCTGCCCAAAAAATATCTGACTTGAGCGGGGGCAGAGTGGACTATCAAAACAGTCATGGCATCTGTCTGTGATGAGAAGAAAACACATGTAGGTGGAGGCTGTATCGCTATTACATAATACATCCCAGGAAGTATAAAACAGAGCATGTTAAGGGCCTTTCCTTTAAAGACGCATGGAATATTTCTCTATGAACTGAGAGTTTAAAAAGGTGGCATGCTCTCCTGCTCACTTGACACTATGAAGCAGACATTGAGATTGAATGTCTTATCTAATGACACATGATTGAATGTCTTATCTAATGAATGTCTTATCTAATGATATGTGACCACAGAGCTGGGATTAAACCCTAACTGGAAGGTCAGTGAATTCAGTTAATGCATGTGTGCATTAATAGTATGCAATGCATGATGACTTGTGGCCCCTAAAGTAATATTTTAGCAGAAGTCTTAAGTAGTTGGGTTTTTTAAAGGGTAGTGGACTATCTGATAGACAGACAGATGTTGCCATTCATGAAGAATTTGGTCTAGAAATGGTCACATTCTGCTTCAAAATAAAACCCTGTTTACACCAATATATTCCCTTCACCTTGAAGCACTTTTTAAGTCGGGGAAAGACAAAAATGAATAATGTATGAAGAGTGTCACCTCTTAAGCGGAGAATCTCCATGAAACTTATGTAAATTCTGCTCTTGAAATGTTTATATACATAAGTCACACATTTAAGAACAGAGTCATCAAGCAGAGACTAATCGGCTTACATCGGGCACATGGCCAGATATGTTGTCTCCTCTCCCCGTCTTGTTCCTATAATATCATCATTACATTTACAAGACTAATTCTGTTACACACTGTTGGTGGTCATTTATTTATTTATACTAATGAGTGTGCTATACATCCATTATTCATGCTAAGTGTTTCTGTGCCTTCCTGCAGTAATGCTGACAGGGGGAATCAGAGGGGCAGATGGGAATAGGAGCTTGATCGTACCCTTAAGGACATCAGAGACCAACTCGGCTGTGAAAGAATCATCTCCTGCCATTTAGGGGTGTAGCCAGCATCCCGGGGAAGGCACTTAACCTGTGGCTAAGGTAAGGAATTACATGCAGTTGATTAGAGCAGCCGTTCTGCCCGAGGATGCAGCTTAAATTTCCAACTGCAGTCTAGCATATAATCATATCCTGGAGTCAGTTTCTGCAGAGATGCTCAGCAGCAGCAGCATAGATTTCATGTGCTTGTGTGGAGGACTGTCAACAAAAAACACAAGAGCTATTCAGCAGTGCATCATTCATGGTGATTATATCATAAGTGTTCCTGAAAATAACAAGTATTTTGGGCAGTTTTGTGAACACCCAGTGATAGCGTTAACAAAAAGATGATATTTGTGGTGACAGTGTTCAAAGATCACTTCAGATCAGAGGACGCATCGCAACAGTGTGAAAATGGATGATAAAATCAAATATTCAAATCAGCAAAAGTCTTGCATTTTTAAGGAAACTACATCGATGTGGTTGTTGGTTCGAACCCTGTGCCGGCCAGGGCCTTTCTGTGTGGAGTTTGCATGTTCTCCGTGCATGTCTGGATTCTCTCCAGGCACTTTGGCACATGCTCATTAGGTTGATTGGTGTTCGTAGGTATGAGCGTGTGACTGGTTGTCTGTCTCTATATGAGGCCCTGTGATCAGTTGGTGACTGGTTCAGGGTGTAGCCCACCTCTCACCCAATATCAGCTGGGATAGCCTCCAGACCCCCACGACCCCAAAAGGAATAGGCAGCATATATAATGGATGGATGGATGTATCCCCCACCACCAGCAATGTGAACTGATGATATGAGGCAGGATGGATCCATGCTTCTATGTTGTTTTAGCAAAATTCTGAATCTTAGAGTCTGAATTTTGCAAGAAATGAAGGGTCATCAACATTTTTAGGCACAATGACCTTTGACCTCAAACACCTTATCAGTTGATTCTTTAGTCAAAGATGCAACTGGTGCCAATTTAATAAAATCCTTCAAAGCAATCCTTAGCTTTAACATTCACCAGCAAAAGAGGACACAATGCCAGAAAACTAGAGGTGAGAACACCTGCCGTTAACTGACCTGCCAGGACCAGATACAAAGAGGACACACATTAAACGCACATTAAACAAGAAACCAACAAGAAATATGTCACACTCTGCTGCACATATGACCATACAATATGGTGAATAGGAAAGGCTTCTTGGAGGTGAATTAGCACATTGTTAACATTGGCACTAATGGTGCGTTCCAGTTGATCTCAAAACTCGGATTCTATGAGATGCAAATACGATACGTCACCAGATACACCCCCCTTATTTGTATTTTCCCATAGGAAGTCAGATGAGCTTCAGCTACCCCAACTTTACAAGCTTGTAACTGGAACGCATCCAACTGAGATGTGACATAATTCCCCCTTTCGGAGTTCCTAGGTAAATGGATGCACCATAAATATGTTAAACTTGATGTTTAGAAGTTCTCCCTCACCTGTCCAAAATATCCAGGCATGTGGAGGGAGGAGAACAAGATTAACAGGTGTCAGTTTAGAAAGAGATAAAATCCCTCATCAGAACCTTTTGATGTGCTATCACAACAGACAAATGGGCAGCTAGAGTAACAAAGCAATCCTCCCTTGTGTATTGTTTTTTATTTTTATTTTTTTTCTGTTCTCTCCAATAACAGTTTGGCCTTTCATAGCAAAAAGTTGCATAGCCCAAGTCTTTTGTTAATTTATCTGCATTGCACCGCAGTTTAGTTTTAAATGAAGGCAGAATTATTTGTTTATCTGAGCATTTTACTTGGAAGGACAGAATTTTGTAGTTGTGGGCACATATACGTTGCAAGGGCAGATGGGAGTAAATGGTAGTGGTCAAATATCCAGCAGAAGTGGGACAGCAGTGTTGACATTTGTAAGACATTCGAAGAAAGTCCCACCAAATTGTTTTCAGAAATTGTATTCATAAGCTGAAGATGATCATGAGATCCTTTGACCCATGACTGTAAATATTCAATCAAATCATCCTTACAGACAGGATTACGCCAGGATCCTGTCTGTTTGTGGATTTCAGTTCTGCCTTTAACACGGTCATCCCTGCCCTGCTCCAGGACAAGCTCTCCCAGCTGAGTGTGCCTGCCTCCACCTGCAGATAGATCACAGACTTTCTGTCTGACAGGAGGCAGCATGTGAAGCTTGGGAAGCACGTCTCTGAAACCAGGACCATCAGCACCGGCTCCCCCCAAGGCTGTGTTCTTTCCCCACTGCTGTTCTCCCTGTACACCAACAGCTGCACCTCCAGTCACCAGTGCACCAGGAATGATTTCACAACAAAAACAACCAACCAGACATTGAGAACAAAACGTCCATCATTTGCAGACGACACCACCCTCATTGGTCTCATCTATGATGGGGATGAGTCTGCTTACAGACTGGAGGTGGACCATCTGGTGACCTGGTGCAGCAGGAACAACCTGGAGCTCAACGCCCTGAAGACAGTGGAGATGGTGGTGGACTTCAGGAGACACACAGCCCCCCCTGCTCCCATCATACTCTCTGACTCCACAGTACTCACTGTGGAGTCTTTCCGCTTCCTGGGATCCATCATCTCCCAGGACCTGAAGTGGGAGCTGAACATCAGCTCCCTAATCAAGAAGGCACAGCAGAGAATGTACTTTCTGAGGCAGCTGAAGAAATTCAACCTGCCAAAGACTATGATGGTGCACTTCTACACGGCCATCATAGAGTCCATCCTCTCCTCCTCCATCACCGTCTGGTACCCTGCAGCCACTGCTCGGGACAAGAGCAGGCTGCAGCGCATCATCCGCTCTGCAGAGAAGGCGATCGGATGTAACCTGCCATCTCTCCAGGATCTGCACACCTCTAGGACTCTGAGGCGTGCAGCCAAGATCTTGGCCGACCCCTCTCACCCTGGTCACAAACTTTTCGAGCCTCTCCCCTCAGGCAGGAGGTTGCGGTCCATCAGGACCAAAACGTCACGCCACAAGAACAGTTTCTTTCCCTCTGCTACATCACTGCTGAACACTGCCCATGACCCACCCCGACTCCCCGAAACCATCTGATACGAACTCCTTTGGTAACAACTGTAAATAACTCTGTATATATTTAGCCTACTTTATTTTACTATTTTATTTTATTCTACATTTCTATTTTTGATTACTCTTATTACAATGCTTGCACCTTATTTTTATTTTCTTATCTTATTACAATGCTTGCACCTTATTTTTATTTTTATTTTTATTATCATCTTTCTACTTATTGTCTGTTTGTACTTTGCACCAATAGCACCAGAGCAAATTCCTTGTAAGTGTAAAAACCTACTTGGCAATAAATCTGATTCTGATTCTGATTCTGATTCTTAGGTCAGAATGGATGTTTGTGCAAAGTTTAAAGAAAATCTCTCAAAGCATTCTTGAGATATCAAATCACAGTCAAGGACTGAGTATCTGATCCAGACCTTAATCTTTGACATATGATCTTTAAAATCCAAGCAGTTCTTGCTTGAATCTTTTTGTAAAGTTTAAAATAAATGTTTCAAAGTGTCTCTTCGACAAAACATTTACAAGGAAAAGAAGAACGTAAAGCACAATGAACTTTGACTTGTAATCTCTGAATATCAATAATTTCATCCTTAACCAGGGTCCAAAGAAAGAAGGGAATCACTCAAACTAATCTTGAAATATTTCATTCACAAGAGTGGCCTGGAAGGACAGATGGACGGATGGAAATGAACAAAGACAAATAGAAAATATAATGACTCCAGCTCTGGCCATTCTTGACTTGGGGGCGTAATAATTAGTAAAAAAAAAAAAACAGTTAAAAGACTAAAAACAAAACAAAACCACAGAGCAAGTCACATGTCCTTGCTTTTTTAGTCTCCAACAACATTTAAAACTAAAGCTCCCTTATTTCATCCTACCCATGTTTTTAGCCAGACCTCCATGCCAGCCGCAAGCCGAAGCAAGACCTTTTTATTTCATGCTGAACAGAATGCTTTGTGACAGGTACACTGAGCTTCACGTGTAAAACAGCAGGAGCACTCCTTTAAAGATTCTTCTTAAGTATTAGCAGCAAAATGTACTTAGGTATTACAAGTAAAAGCCTTCATAAATCCTCTCAGAGTGTTTTAAATTATTGATGCATTAACTGTAAGGCAGCTCAGTTATAACCAGGGAATACAGAGATCAACCAGTCCTCCCCCTGTGCTGGGAGAAGACTGATTCTTATTTTTATTGCGTGTCATCTGCTGGGTAGTAATTTGATTTGATAAAGTTTATGTTTGATTATCAGATTATGAGTGCACAGTAAAATAAGCTTATGGATTATGCAGTCACAGAAGAAGCTCTTTGATGCTGCTCTGGCACAGTTTTGCTTTGAGCTGAATGTTCTCACATGCTCACAGTGGCAATGATAATATGCTTTCGATAAGTGTTTACAATACAAAATGGTCATTTTCTTAGGTTTTGGAAGTTTGCCTGAAAGACAGAGTGATCAAACTCTAATTCATTGGGGATTAGATAAAGAGACACATTTTTAAATATGCTAAAAGGCCACTGAGAACATAGCTTGTCAAGGCAGACAGACATTTTCACATATCTGGAAGGTAGATTATTGCTAATCTTGCAGTGCAGCTGTATTACCTGGTTAAACATCTGTAATCAGGCTGATCCATTTTGCCAAGCTCCAATCTACAACCATTGTGCTCGGCCCATAACAGCCTAGGCCAATCAGTGTCCTTTAAAGAAGGAAGAGGTGGGAGCTACGAGCAAGACGAGAGCAGGAGGTGACTGCACATTCAGAGATTAGCAAAATTGCTAACAGCTTTAGCAGTTTTATCAGATCTGGACCACATGCCTATATTAATTATAAAGGAACTAAAAACACCAAGAGCATTTCTTGAAAGGATGTTTTGACTTCACTTCCAGCATGTTTTGGTGAGATTTTGTTCCATGAGGTGGCTTATGTTTAATACCACAGCTGCCACATTATCTGATTGGCCCGTAATGAATGTGAGTGCTGAATCGATCGTCCAGTCACCATTTGGATATGTTTTTGAAAGGTTCTGCCCATTCCCTAACTCTAACTCTTTCTATGGGCTGTTGCTCAGAGGGACCAGTGACATATATCCTGTATAGTGCATACTGAACAGTCCATCTGGTGTGTCAAGCTATATTTTTTGGTTCATCTGGGCAGCACCCTGCAGACAGTGTTTGGGTCGAACAGAGCCGTCAAAAGAAAAATAAAAAGGAAAACCTTGTGAGATCATCAAATGTAGAATATATAAACTTGGATATATATATTTATACTTAAGTTTTTTTAAATTGACTGATTCCAAACTATATATTGTTTAATTGAATACTATCATTACCTTAAATATTTTCATAAGTTTTCAAGAGAAAAATTCTTCATTTTAATAAAGACACTTTTAGCTGTTTGTTTATTGTTGCCATGTGTAATGCTTGAAAGGCTGCTGGACAGCTAAGCAAGACCTGCTACTGCTGCTGTTCATTTTCTGTATCTTATTCATATTTTGTGCTGCTTACCTGTGATGGATCACCATTATTTTCTGCCTGCTGTCCATTCTGTCACCCAAACTTGGTGTTCCCCATAAATAGACATTTCCAAGTTGATTGGAGATCCACTGTCTTCTTTGTTTACCTTTAGTTCTGTTATGTGTACACACCTCATAGAGTGCAGTTTTTATTGAATGGAGTCCTAAATCTAAACAACAGTGAATCGTGAAGGTAGATGGGGGTTACTGTGGTAGGTCTTGACTCATCTGCATTTGTTTTCTTTTATTTTAGTTCATTTCATTGTCATTCACTGATCTTTTCTTTAAGTTTTGATAAAGCCTAAGCTGCAGCGTGATCTATGCTGATCTGTTCATAGGCCACCATTATTTATATGCTTGCTGTTTCTTGCTTTTTCCGAAACTTACTCACACCCACAGCCTCTTTTTACACAAAGGATGATGATTAGTTTGGCCACTTTCTAACATTTTCTGAAACTTTAAAAGACAGATCTGCCTCATGACAGACAAAAATACAGGTGAAATCCTGGTGAAAACCCAGCAGATTTCTCTGATTAACAGGCAAACTGTTGGAAATCTCAGGTTACACTAAAAGTTTCTCCAAAATGCCAGGGCTGCATGTGTGAAAGGGGTATTGCTCAATGGAGGGATTGTAGAGGAGAAAAATACTAGAGGGGAGGCAGGGCAATTTCAGTATGAAAGACCCTGCATTTTGCATTCACACCTGCAGTTTGCCTGGATGAATCAAGGACATTTTCTGGATTTCATGAGTGAATGAAGTTTATTTCACACCCTCTTTCAGATGTCATGCAGAAATAAAGCAAACAGGACTTTAAGCACTAGGTGCACAGCAGTTTTGACCCCAGCTATTTTAACAACACAAATTCTTGGGCCAGGCCTTCGGCAGTAAGGGGATTAATTATGTGATTTGATTATACATGTGAGTTTTTTGAGCATAAATTAATCAAACCAATCAGAGGGTCAGATCTCTCTCCTTTTCAATCAATGAGCACCAGCTGTCTGGCGTTTTGTAATTTGGAGTTCAATATTTGGTCTAAACTTTTGGTGACTCATTTATTCCTTCTTTTATTGTGCTACTATATCCAAAAAAACACTGGGGATATTGTATCAAATAGGTTTAAGCTCAGATTTTCTTTTTCACATTAAAGAGGTCATATTTTGCCTAAAGTCAGGTTTATATATTCATTTTTGATGACTGCTAGAGTATGTTCACAATCACTCATGTGCAAAAAAACATTCTTAGTTTTCATACACAGACTTCCCCTAATAGTATTTTTACCTCCGCCAAGGAGGTTATGTTTTTGCCGGTGTTTATCTGTCTGTCTGTCTGTCTGTCTGTCTGTCTGTTTGTTTGTTTGTGTTCAAAATGACTTGAAAAGTTCTGAACGGATTTGGATGAAATTTTCAGGAATTGTTGGAAATGGGATATGGAAGAACTGATTACATTTTGGGACTGAACCGGATCACCTTGGCGGAGGTCTGCGCTCTCTGAGTACATTTCTAGTATTTTTAATGAGTTTGAAATGCTCTGTTGGAGCTCTTGCCTCTTCAAGACTCCCTTCCCCACATGGACCTAGTCCGCTCTCTCTGGTTAACAGGTCTACTCTGTGGTAATTGGTCAGTGCAGGGCTGCTTGGCACTGTATTGTCATCATCCCTCCATCACTACCAACACCAGTACTTAGACTCCATAAGGGGGAATCCTATCCTGCTTTTGACCTCACTATCCCACCAAGTACTTAAAGACACAAGTCCAGTCACCAAAGATATATTCATCTCAGAAAACCTTGCACATTAATCCTCAAGGACATTAGGCTTTTACCAGTGTTTGTCTGTTTGCTTTTCTGTCTGACCATCAGTCCATAAGCAAGATAACTCAAGAGGTTCACAGCAGATTATGATGCAGTTTGTAAGAATGTTAGCCATGACAAAAGGAGGATGAAAATAACTTTTGGTGGTGATCTGAATATGTATTCAGATCGAGGATTTTCTTTCAGGATTTGTTAGCATTCAGAGATCAGGCAGCTTTGCACATTTTTGCTAATAATTTAAAGGTTCTCTGCGGATTTTGATCAAATGTCAGGGTATATTGGTCATGCAAAAAGAGAAGTGATCATATTCTGGTGGAGATCCAAATTCAAATGCAGATCCAGGAATCTTTTGAGGGACTTGTCAACATTGTGTGATAGTGCAGCTGTCCACGTTTCGAAAATAACTCAGTTAACACTGGCAGAAATGCCTTGGTGGAATTTTGTGCTTTTGGAGTCTTGTAAAATGAGTAATTTTAATTGTATTTCTTCATGTAATAACTAAAGATTAAATCACAGATTTTTTAACTTTGAGTCTAATCAGCCTTTAATGAGTACAAATACTTTTAGGCTGCAATATTTCCCACTTAGTATGGCATCAATGCTTTTCTAGGAGAAACTGTTTCAGTTAAGTCTATTTTTTTTAATATTTGATGTAAAAGACTACATCCTATTAAGAGGATACGTGTATAGATATACAGAATAAACTATTTACATAGCTGTTGAATAAATCTAGGGTATTTGAATATTTATTGATAAGATTCACCTCTTCAAACCCAATCATAATTAGAGGGAGAGGCTGTTTTAAAATGTTGTTTGATATTAACACAGGCAGTGTTCAGCCCTGACTGGTGGGAGCACTCTCAGTAATAGCATTGCGCCGCTCTGGACCAGTCATCCATATCATATATGGCTGGTTGTTAAACAGTAGATATTCTCTCCTCCACTCGCCGCAGGAATATCAAATTTATTCTGCCACTTTGATCTCATTTTAGACGGAGTCCTGAAATAGCAGGAGGCTTGCAGTGGTGTCAGCAGAAACGCAGCCAGCAGAGGCAGGCCAGCCCGGGCGGTGCCTCCTCTGAGCAGCTCCATCAACACTGAGCAGGGAACAGTCGATCATGCAGCCAGCATCAGAACCAACATTCGCCGGTGTTTCTCCAATTGGACCGTTCCCAGCACCGGCCCAGGAGACCCACTAACTATATGGAGAGGAAATGAAAAGAGCCCGGCTTGGACAAGTTTGAAGAGGAGAACTTTATTTACAACACACAAGGCACTGGCTGAGCGCCAGCAGCGAAGCTTTCAGTCTATACACGCCATTTATCAAGGGAGCGACTGCAGTTTGCTTTCTTCTTTCACTCTGCTGTTCTGCCACAGAGAAACCAAGTGAACTTCAGCTAAGCTCTTCAAAGAAAACCCTCCCTGAAGTTAATCTCTTCAGCCGCAGACTGGCTATGATGAAGATGACCTTTAGCCGTCCTGATTATTATTTCTTAACATTGCGGCCCACCTCTGATGGTTCTTTTATTAACACAGGCTCTTTCAGTCCACGGCAGAATCCACTTTTGTAGTACAGTAAAGGTTAACTCAGGTTCATTACTGGATGCACTCATTACTCATTTCTGAAGTACTCGGAGGAAGATGAAGAATCAAAGGAGCTCTTATGAACTTCACCACCCTGCACCTTTAGCTCTGATCACCTCCTCATTGCCCAGTCCCCTCATTTCTGATCTTCAAGACCAAGCCAGAATTTGAAGATGGCATATTAAGCTTTTTTGAGTTTTACATGCCCTTTAGTTAGTTAGTTTCAAGTCTTCTCCATGTGATAAAGTATGTCAACGCACAAGCAGACCTGCCCACTGAAATGGATGGGCCCTTCTCAGGTGTCTCTGAAATTATATCAATGAGTAAAACATGCTGGTGGTCTTGTGGTTCACTTGCACACCCCTTGCATAGGCTGAAGTCCTTGAAGTACCTGGCCCAGTTTAAATGTGCCTTTGGCTCCTTCACACTATGTTATGCCACAATCTCTCTATTTCCAGCTTTCAGCTCTGTGAACTGTCCTGTCAGTCAAATAAAAGCATTAAAATAATAAAATATATATATAAAAAAAGACAAGTAGCATTTCTATTAGGACATTAACCCTCAAGGGCAGATTTGTATTTGACAAATGAAAAAAATTGCAACCACTCTCAGCATGACTAAGAACACCAAAAATTGTTTTGAGTATTATTCAGTGGTCCCATTTCATCATGAATATCATAAAAATATGGATTTTACCATTAGAGGAGAAGGGGGCTTACAGTTTGAAACAGGCAACAACAAAGTTGTTGTTCTCTGCTTTAATCAGAAATGGCTGGTATTTAGGTGTAAGCTAATAGAAAATCAAGATCTCTGTTAAAGATGGATCATGTTTTTGCTAACCCTTGTGGGCACATACATCACTCTAATGATGTCATCAGGGGTTGCACCACCCCTTTCAGATAAGAGTCACTCCCTAAAAAAGGTGTTTTTAGGGTCCAGTAGAAGAAACATGTCTAGTCGAGTCATCTGTGCCAAAGTAAACATTAGAGGACAGAGCAGGAGAGTAAAAAGCCATATACACTTCTTGAGAGGAGCGTGGGCAAACACAGCTTATAAAGATTTACACCAAAACAGCCTGTTCAGAGCAGAGATGTTTGCAGGCATGCTCATATCCAATATCAGAGTGGATTTTCAGGCAAGAAACCTAAAAAAAATGTTCTTGAAACATCTGGGACCAGAGTAAACTTGTTGAAAGAAGTAAAACATGTGACCTCTGAGTAAATGTTGTAGTAACTGTACTCCACATGAGCAATATGTTTTAGTTTTCCTCTACTTTTGTCTAATTTTAACCTCTCACTCAAACCTTCCTCTCACTCTATCTGTTCCTGCTGTGCTTAAAGCTCACATCCTGTAGCCCCACTTCCCCCTCCTCCTCTTGATGACCCTCTCTTCCATCCTACTAATCACCTCTTCACACGGCCTACCTGCATCCACTCTGCGACTCATTCTTCTCCGTCTCTCTCTTTCCTCTCCTGCCTGACTCTCTGCCTTCTCTCTGGGTGTCTCATTAAAGGCGCTCTATCTAATGAGATTACGCCGTGGGGATTAATGGTGTGGCTAATTGATAGACACACAGCCGGAGAAGATTTAATCCCTTTAAGTCCCAAGTGGGGTTTTTTGGCGCTTCAACTGCCTAATTGAAATCACAGGAATGGACACAAATATACTTCCTGACCCCCGCACACTGCTCTAGAAGTCTTTCTTGTGAGGAGCAATAAAAGGACAAATAGTAGGAGTTTTATTAGAAAATGTAGTCGTATCCAAACAGCGAGGTCAAAGATTAACTGTGTCGTTCCAGAGGGAGTCTGTTCTGCTCTGTTTCTCGATCCGGTTCTTATAAAAAAAAAAGCATGATTCCAGCCGTGGAAAAGGCTGTGATCATTAGGTGTGCAAATACAAACATGGGCAGACTTAATGGCAGAGGAAGTCGCCCAGGGCACCATGCTTCAAGGGGCCTAAAGATATGGTCTTTAGTAATGACTATCATTTGAATGACAGCAAATTTAGATGAGGTAAAATTTTGGTGTTGGAAAAATTTCAGCAAATGTAGACTTCATTATTCTCTGGACGGA
Organism: Cetoscarus ocellatus; assembly: GCA_037902135.1. Taxonomy (NCBI): domain Eukaryota; kingdom Metazoa; phylum Chordata; class Actinopteri; order Labriformes; family Labridae; genus Cetoscarus; species Cetoscarus ocellatus. Next base: position 2,201,357 of record JBAMNC010000573.1, read on the forward strand.
GTCAAATCTTCTGAATCTGAAAATTTAAAAATGTAAAAATGATGTTTCAGTAAATCAGATCCATAGGTGTCACTGTGATTTATAACTCTGAACTCTGAACCTGTAAGTGACACCTGGGGCTCTAATTTCCTGGTGCAACTCAGGGTGGCGCATCACCTTGCGCAGCCAATTTGGCAATTTGGTAGACCGGATGCGCCGAGATGGGTGTGACGGCGCACCAGGGGGAGGTGTCGAAAGACTCAGCATGGCGCAGTAACAATTTCGTGCCAAAAAAACGCGCGGAAGGTGCGCTGAAAGCCCGCCAGCTCCAACCTGGTCTATTCTCGGCGCAGGCAAGGCGCACTCGGGGCAGTGGTAGTTTGGCTGACAGGCGCACAGTGCGCACACGTCACCAAAACCTCACAGGCAGGTATCCAGAGTGTCAGGCACATTTCAATGCAATAAACAATCACAACAACCACTATTTAATGTAACCGTCTGAACCAGCACATACATTTGCATCTATATTAATTGTCCCGTCACGTCTAATGTCAGATCAGAGACGTTTGTCATAACTAACGAGTTCACATCTCTCAGCCAACCACAAACAGCCACATCATCCGATACGGAGTATCCGGCTTCTCTCATCTCATGAAATTCATAAGAAAAGAAAAAAGAGAGAGACGCTCGCTGAATAAATGTAAGTCACTCGGTGTCTTAAGGATTTACCTGCAATTGCCCATATTTCTCTGTTTTAATCTTTATTCGTAACGTGATCTAAAAAGATGGAGTACATTATTGCAAGGAGGATGAGGCAGAGATATATTTTCACCTAAGGCGCTGCTATTTGGCGATGACAGACCAGGAATGCAGGTGGATCACAAGCATGATGAATGGATTAGCCTGCTGCTGTGTTTAAATGTAATTATCACTTAATTTTGTACTCCTATTATGACACAGGAACAGATTACATCTGTCCCGTGAGGTGGTCCACACGGTTACGCACATCATGGCTCCGATGCACAGCCCGGTGGCCCCTGCACTCTCCCAGTTGCTGTAAAAGTGACAGCGGCTCTGACCTTCTTCGCCACCGAGGTGAAATTGTCACTGCACCTCGCCCGCGGCGCATTTAAAGGCGAGGAGAGGTGTTCATTTGATTGGTGAAGATCACACTCGGCTGTGTTAAACCCACTCAAGTCTTATCTCCTCCCTCTCTGCTACGTGCGCCGGTAGGAGAGACTGAGGCGTGGGTGCACCTGCCTGTGCCAGACTGCGCCTTGCACAAAACTTGCAAAATGCCCTGGACACACCCTGTTGGCGCGGCGCAGGCGTGCCGCAGGGCAGGTGCACCCCGCCTGCGCCTGGTCCACGAAATTAGAGCCCTTGAAGAGTCATCATCCAGCCAAGTACCAGCAGATGGCACAAGCCCACGTCATCAAAGAATTGCTGTGCTCATGTTTTTTTCAAACACGTGTGCTTGAACCAAATGTGCCTTTATTTTCCCCATTAATTAACAGCAATGGTTACATTTTAGTATAGAGTTAAAACTCAGGTAGTTATGAATATACTCTGAGAGAGTGCCTTCCTAACACAACATAGATGTGTTTCTAAAAAATCAGTTTTACAAAGTTTTAAATTTTAACGCCAAAAAGGGTCAACAGTCTAACTCGATGAGTGTGTAAATCGCCCACTCTCAAAAAAGAGTGAAAACAACACTTTGTGGCGTGGATCCATATAGACACCTTAGAAGTGTAAATTTAAACTCTGATAGTGTTAATTTGTCATTGCAGATTTTGCCGTGCGTGTTTCACAATATAGTGCACAAAATGGGTTTGCTATGTTTAGCTCCACTCCTCACCAGTTTAACTTACTTGTGCCAGGACAATTTCTTACAGCTTTTATTGTGTTTTTTTAAAGAAATGAAAAACATTTTTAGTTTTTCACATACAATTTGCTTTGATTTAATGATATAATATGTAGAGTTTTGAGAAAATTGGAAACTGTGCATTTTTAACTATATTAATATATGAATCATGCTATATTTTATGTGTTTCTAATACAGCGTTTATATTATCTCAAATAATTCAGTGTACAAAGCCAAAATCTTAAACTTTATAGCTGTACCATGCCATGTCTGTTGTGGTGACCACAGTTACCAAGCTGCCATAACATGGTTGCCATAGACATGTAACCTGCTCCTTAATTCTGTTGTTCTGTTTCTGTATCTCATGTATGTTTTTTTGCTGCTTGCTTGTGATCCAACACCATTATTCTAACATTATTGTCATAACTATTAATTGACAATGAGAATAACTGCAAACGTAGGTCTGAGATATGGAGAAGAACCCTAAGTACTATCCTGTTTCAGCCACCTGTATGTACGAATTATTCACCTTTAGGGCAATCCATCTTGCAAAGCTTCAAGCTCTAACAGCTGAACTTGGTCATTCTTTTCCAAAAAAGAGGTGGGAGCTTCCAGCATGATAACAGCAGAAGCGACTGCAAGCCTGTAAACAATGACCACTCATATAGCGATTAGCACAGATGCATATTTGTTGTCATTTAGATTCATAACATAGTTTCTGTAAAAGACATTAAGCTGATAGATCTTTCATGCTGAATTGTACAGTTTCCATTCACTGTGCTTCTAGTTGCGCTGTTATTGTCCTGTCTTCAGACACATTTAATGAGAGGTTTTGGAGCAAGATTAATACTTTTGAAAAACTTATTTGATAAAACATAAATGCATAAAACTTTAGCTTAGTAGATTGTATTGGCAATTTTGTCGAAACAGCTTTAATAGTAAACTGGCTTGAACTGAGGTGCCGTTGCTTCTTGCCTATTCCATATCTCCAAAAGTTGACACATTTGTTAATTTTTATTTCTTATTTGAGTAAATGAAGTCAAAAAATATTTACCTATTTATTTACCTGTTTGTGCAGCTTGAATGGTGGTCTTTCTTTGGTTGGAATCACTGGATGCAAATTTTTGCAAACTGTCTAAACAGCAAAAGTAGGTTTGCAACAAAAATATCATTATTATGAAAAAATTAAAGTAATTGACTGACGCTCCTAAATTCCACAAAAAGTTGTCTGTTTAACCCTTGCACCCTGCCAGTTTCTCTTGGCAAAACATTGTACATATAACATATAACATACTTGTGCAACTGGCAGTGCTTTGACACTTTTGTTTTAAATAACTGAGGATCATTTTACTCCTGTACGTCAAAAGCCCCAAAACCTCAAAGTATTTTGTTCAAATGCTGTAAATGCTTTCAGCTATGTGAGGAAGACCCATTTATTGGTCTTTGCCTGGGGTCTCCAAATTTCTAAATCCACCGTGAGTAAAAACAAAACATTTCAGAGGAATAGCAGGACAGCAGAGCATGTAAAATCACAACGCTGATAATTCTTACTATACAAAGCCTGTTTAAAATGACTGTTGTGGCATGAGTGTTTGTAAAATAATTAGATGATCCCTCTGAAAGCTGATGCAGTCTCTGTAGCTTCCAGCTCATTCATCATTACTCTTCCCCGGTTGATCTGTGTGGGTGGGAGGGGACCAGAGGCATGCTCTGCTGTCTGCCAAACTATCTGCTTTGATACGACCACTGTAGACCACTGTAGGGCACACACATCAGAAACACTCCCATCCAATACATGGTGGCTTTGAGTCTGGAAAAGGCTGTAATAAATGACCTTAAAAAACAGGAGCACATGGCCCACAGAGGCATGTTTTGATTTAAGTGACATAATATTTGTCACACACAGCCATGGCGGTGTAAGGTAGTAAAGAAGGGCTCCAGTGTGGGATATAATGAGGGGCCCTCAGGCTCCTCAGTTGAAAAGCACACAAGCACACACATAGGCACATACACACATACACAATTTAGCAATTTTTCACGTTTAAATAGAGACTTAAGATCGGACAACATACACTATTAAACTTGCTGTGTTAACAACAAAACACCAATCAGCAAGCACACTTATTCATAGAAGTACAAACTAACTCTGATACTTTGATTCATGTATAATCAAGGCACATAATCCATACTGCTTGTGCCCGGTGCCTGGCTCTGTGTTGGGATGATCTTTTGTCTTGATGGCAAATTAGAGACAAACATGCTCAAAACCCTATGCACTTCAAGACAGCGTGCTTTATACCAATAAAACAGTGCTCTTGATCTTACATGAAACTGGTCTATGTTGAAAAAAAGTTTCGTACCACTACATTATAATGTAGAGGTGCTTTGGAAAGACTAGTTTTTGGAAACTGCTCTCCTTAGAGGGCCTCTCCTTCAAACACTCCATAGTAGCAATATTTTATATCATAGACAGACACAAAGGTGACAGAGCTGCCAGCACCTTTTGTGGCTTTTGCAACAGTTAAGAGATGAATTATGTACCAAAGATGGCAGCCATTAGCAAAACAACATGCAATTTAAGATAAGGAGACTTTGGGAAGTCATACAGCATCTCAGAGCCTACAACGGGTGCATCATTTGAGCGCCAAAACCCCGATCTCATGATGACACACTGACCATTCAGAGGTCATCAGTGTCTCCATGTCATGTTTAGTCATGGCTCAGCTTGCTTGGAACCCCACTGTAGGCGAAACGAAAAACTGAGCCAGGCACTAGGTACGATCTCTAAGGGAAAACCAAAACAACTGAGCAAAGTTGAGCCGAGTCAAGCATTTGTTAGATAGAGGAAGAGCCAGAAAGCTGCTAAAACCTGCCTTTTACCGTACATATTCCACAAAAAAGTTTGGAAATGTTATTTCTGTTAATAATTCCTCACCTTTGATAATACCAATTGGTATAGTACTTTATATAATTAGAAAGCCTAATTAGTCACCAAAATCCCCTCTCCCCCTGAAAGACAGTCTACAGTTCCTCAGCGAAGCAAGGGTGAGGAACCTGTTTTCTCAGGGTATTGTCTTCCTGAGGTTTCCACTTCATGGTCTGTCTTTGACTTCACCAGTCTCATGGAACCTTGTCCTAAGTTTGGAAATGGCACCAGGGGTGACACCAAATAATGTGGCCACTCTGTGTAAAGAATACCAGCTTTGAGTTGCAGGGGATTTTGGCACAATTGTTGCACGGTCCTTACAAGTTGTACCTTGTTGTAAAAGTGACAAATCAGGCTTTCCAATGATACAAAGTACAATACCAGTTGGTATTATTAAAAGGCAGAAATAATCAACCAAAATATGGCTTCCAAACATTTTTGAGGAGTATAATAACAGCCGTGTTACATACCTGAAAATAAAGCATTAGGGGAATGTTAGGAAAAAAGATATCAGATTTTCAAAACATGTCTCGTTTATTTTCTGAAGCACACATCCAGTATCTAGATGAATGAAAAAAAGAATTCCAGGACACACTGAGTAATAGAACAACTATCAGCAGGCATTGCTAATGAACCCTCCACTGTCCTGGGGGTCACCGGGGGGTGGGGGGGACACACATATGTCAGAGACAATGCAGAGTGAAAAGAGGAGGGGGTGGGGAGGGGCGTGTTTTCACATATAAAAGGAGTATAACAAAGCATTTCTAGAAATAACAACCTCAAAGAAAAGAAGCGAGAAATGCATAAGCAGGCATCTTAAAAATGAGTTGTGTTTTTAACAAAGGACATAAAAAGAAATAAATCCAGATTTTAAAAATGAACTGGCAAAAAATTTCCCCTGAGGCCCAATGAGGAGCCGGAGAAAGAGCAGCAACTTTAATGTCGTCAATACTTCAAAAATAGGTATCTTACAGTATTTTATTTTCTCAGTGTCTTTTTACAGAGTATATTCATATAGTTTCTGCTGACTATTTTCACATTCTCACCACATAGTAACAAGTGCTTTAAGTAAATCAGTTTGAAAAAAAAAAATCATGCACCTTTTAGTAGTTGGCCTATAAAAAACAGGAATGTTCAAGGCGACTAAAAGAAAAATCTTCCTCTGATGCCTTTTGTTTCCAGGTTCTATCTGTCTTACACTGTCTGACCAATCAGATCATGCCTACATAAGCTTTACACTGTGGAGAAAGCAACACAAAACCATACAGGGCAGGCAAGCGGCTCAACAGAAAGACTCATGAGTTCGTAGAGGAAAGGCAGGCATTCTCTGCTAAATTAGAAAACCCCCGTAAATGTATAAAAAACAGTCTCACACAATGTCAGCGTGTCGACAGGTGATGCTTGTGAAAGTCAGACTGAGCAGGTCCTTGAAGAAGAGGGTTGTCCTCTTTGTTAAGACTCCTGTTGTTGGCGTCTTTAGGCCATAATTCATCGAGTTATGATATCTGATAGTCTGCCCTGGTTGTATCCTCCCCTCCTGGGACTGTCTGCTGGGGTTTGTTGATGTGCACCGATAGCAGAGGAGAGAGGCAGGGCTGGTTCGAGGAGCGCAGGGTGGGCGGCGGGAGAACACGCCTCCACTGTACTGTAATGGCAACCGATCCTGAGTTAGCAGGAGTCTGATACAAAAAACACACCACAAAAGGCACTTTATAAAAAGACAGTGCTTCTGTTCTAAGGAAATTCAAGTTGACAGAGTGAAAGAGAGAGTCCCAAAAAACATTCTCTTCAGTGTGAGACTAAAGCAAGAGATGGTTCTGTTTTAACAATCAATCAAAGCACAAATTCACTATCCTGTCTCTCACTACCGCCTTGATTCATCCCCAGAGACCTCCGGGTCCAGCACGGTGAGAGAACGACAAAAAGAGAGGAAAAATAATCACACTACAAACTCGCCACTAAAAAGTATAAAGCCAGAATACAGTTGCGTCGCAGCAGGATTCATGTTTGTGGGCTCAGCCGCTGTGAGCCCGTTTTAAGGGTCTGTTTCTCGCGTTGAGCCTTCGTCACGTTCCCCGCTCCTTTATGTGGTTTCTAGGAGCGTCCATCCCTCCGACCCCTGCCTCTGCCGCCCCACCCAGCCCCCCTCTCCGCCCTCAGTCATCGTCCCCTCCTCCGTAGAGGTCAGCCAGCTTCTTGAAGCGAGGGCCCCAGTCATTGAGGTAGTCGTAGTCCTGGTCACCTGAGCTGATAGAGTTGAGCGAGCTTACGGAGCCAGCAGTTGAACCGCTGCCTTCGTAGTCGAAGACCAGCAGGGAGTCGTAGGGGGGAGCGGTGGGGTCATTGTCTGCTGCCCTCAGACCCTGGAGACAAAGGATGGACAAGAAGAAGTCAAAGATCTGCAAAAGAACCTCTTCACCAAGGATGGGACTTCTCTGGTAACCTGAGGGCTTTATTACCTCTACCAAGGAGGAAATGTTTTCACCTGCATTTGTCTGTTTGTTTGTCTGTTAGCAAGATTACGCAAAACTACAGAATAGATTTTGCTTGAATTTTCAGGAGACGTAGGTGCTGGCCCAACTTTAAGATTATTAGATTTTGGTGGTGAGCTGGATATCTGCCGTTAGGGAACAATCATTTTCACTCAATAATTGCAAAAATAATAATGATATCAACATGATTCCATGAGCTAGGGGTAGGTTTCCAGGGTCAAGGAATCATATTATGGGGTTACTTAGTTATAGAACTATTGCTTATAGGTGAAACAGTAAAATGTGAGCTACCTTGGAGGAGATTTGTGCTCTCTGATACCGCTTTCACACTAAAATTAGCGGGTCAACACTATTTTTTTCAACGCAGGTTATCACGCTAACAATTGGCAAGTGACTCATTTCCCATTGCCAGCAGACCTGGGTCTAATCGGCAGCAGATGAGCTGCGTGGCTGTGTTTTTCCTCTGGCGCATCAAGTGATGTCATCATGTTGATGACATCATCAGCGGGACGAAACACGACCACGTAAACAATGGAAAAGAGCATGGAAGACGCGGACACGTTTTTCTGTACTTTGTACTTTTGTCCCTCTTTAAAAATGTACAAACTCGGTGCTGATGATACAAAGGCGGATGGAATTTGTTGCTGAGATGGCAAAGAGTCGCGTAAGTTACAGACGGAGGGGACGGGAACAGTTTTATGCCGTGGGTGCATTACGCCGGCGTCATCCGTGGGTTGACCCGGGCGTGAGGCCGATTGGAGGCGAGCCGATAAAATCCTGGGTCGCTTGCAGGGTCAGTCGACCCAGGTCGAAATGCCAATTAAACCCTTTCAAACTGCTGACAGGAGCCTATTGTTACCAGGTTTAAACAGGTTTTTTGGCCAGTCTGAAAGGGGTATGAGTGCTGTTAAGTTCATTTTATTTTAACTACCATCAGCTTAAACTGTAACAAATTGAAAAATACTTTTATTAGACACTTGGTAATATTACTTCCAGCAAGGGTGACATGTTTTCCCAGTAGTTCTTGGTTTGTTTGGTTATTTGTCGACAGACTACAACAGGAAATTTTCAGGGTAGATTAGAATTGGGCAATGGTCCAATCAATTCAATTTTGGGGGTGATTCGGTCACCGTCAGAATTTAGGACTTTTTTTTAAGTGTTTTTTACAAATTGCGGGATAGGGTCATTTTCAACATTTTTGCTTGTAACTCCTCCAATAATGCTCAGAATGCTTGGAAAACAATACAGGATAATTTTATATTCTACCACACAACAAAGACTGACCTGGATACTGGAAATATTCCAGATCAGCTGATCAAGAATGCTTATATTTATAGGGCTCACAGGAAACTGCATACTGTGAGACAGCAAATAAAGCTATGGATATGCAACTAACATCAAAGTGCACTTGAGGCTCAGTTGATTCTGTTCAGTGTCAGCAGATATAAAGTATCTTCAGTTATAGATGTGGCAGCAGTGTAGCTTTTCAAGTCACGATTGAAAACATACTTGAAATTTGGTTTGGTAGCTGGGGAGATGCAAGCTGACTTCCGGGGGCACTCCTGCCAGTTATGTAAGTTGATAAGGCAGCTGAAAGGGGTTGGCATTACAGGCCTTGAAGCCTTTGGGTGTAGGGCTTGCATCCTTGTACCTTCAAACTTCATCTGGGAAAACACCACCGTTTCAGATTTTTTTTTTTTTTTTTTTTTGTGAATGACTGTCAAACTAATAATGATACTGATGTTGTTCTTTGGGGGCTGCGCTCTCTGAATGCTTTCTAGCTAATAGTGTTAAAAAAACAACAATTTATTTTTTTTTAACTCAAGTGCAAACTTGATAAAATTAGCTTAGTTATAAAACTTGAGCCAAATTCATATACCTATGCAGTGTAGATAATGGATGGAGCCACCCTTTGCTTGTGAACACAGTGTCTCAGGGAAGTGTAAATAAGTCATGATAAACTTCTGAGGGTTTTGAAAGTCATAGTTTAATGGGGTGTCATGCTCACCTCTGTATTGTTAACAAAATCTCAAAACTGCTCGAAAATTTTTCTTTCAGTTTTGAAAGAATGTCCACTTACACTTGAGCTGCCAAGATTTATGAGGGAAAAGGTTAAAAGAAGATGTACTCTCTGGTTATTCCTTGCATGTGGTTGTGATATTTACAGAACTTTTAAAGAAATTTATGTAAAACATAGATGTCCAGTAAGAAGTGGTAATGAATTGATTACATTTTCAGAGGCCAAAGCCAGTATCCCTAATCCTCATCTCTTGCATAGAAGACGTGTACAAATCTCACTTTCAGAATAATCTCCCACCATGGTACATAGACTGACCTTGCAGTGGCATCAAACTGCTTGTATCTCTGAGTCAAATACATTTAGAGATGTATACACAAGAGGTTTACAGGAGCAATGATTTCTTACAAAATAAAATATGCTTATAATGAAGGATTACAATATCCATGGTCCTCTATTCTTTGTTGCAACTTGGTCTTTGTGTATGTTGTTGTACTGAAAAATGAGGTCTAAATTCTTCATGGCAGATCTGTCATATTTTCTTCCCACAGAAAACCTCTCAGTATTTGAAATTGTAAACAATTTTGACCGAAGACGATGGCTGCATGTGATCCCAGTCCACCAGTTGCCCATCCCTGCTCCACTCTTTCTGTCCTGTTCTGTGTGGTTAGGCCTGTTTGCAGTATAAAAATGTTCTTTTAGCTCAGCTGGAGTAAGGTTGATTGTTGTTATTCTCCCAAAATGTAGCACAGGTGATGATGTTTCACACAGTGTCAGGTTCAGATGGCTGCTCTGTAAAAGTTGCAATAAACCGTGTCTCATCCTGTTCACCCACCCATTTACTCTTTTATTGCTCCATCATGGTCTGAATGATGTTTTGGAGCCAAAAACCAGACTTTGTAGAGCAGCAAAGCAGCAGAATACTTTTAAAGCATGCCTGCTCATATGAATATTATTTTGGATAGAGAGGAGAATAATGATTACGTACTTGGAAATATCCCAGCTCAAAAACTCAAACATTATCAAGTGTTTCTGTTTAATTATTTTGGTAAAAAAAATTACCCATTGTACCTAAAATAAGCCACCTTCATATTACTAAACCAGAAAAATCTCAAGTGTGTATAATCAATTTTGACTGGACTGGACCAGTGGAGTAATCCGGGCCTGACTTAAGAACACTCAAAGACACCAACACACAAATTTGTCCTTATAAATTTGAACAACGAAAATGAAAATAACCACTAATATTTCAGAATACTAAATTAAAAATGGGGTCAGTCACAAGTTGAGTTAAATCTGGAGACAACTAGTGTAGTTGAGGCATAAAAAGTGTCATTAAAGTTGATTCTTCCACCATAATGTCCTTCTGGAGGGTGTCAAGACACACCATAGAAGAGTAGACTGTGAGCCTCATCCCCTCTGGGACGCTCAGGGGTGGACTGTTAAACAAATCTGTTTTGATAACATGAATCTAAAAGGTGAATCTGTGTCAGTTGGGAAAACAAAGCTAGCAAGAGAATAGTCAAGTCTTGGCTGATTAAAAAAGCATGGGAAACTGTGGACACAGATGATTCAATAGATTTTCTTTTAACTCACAACCCCCCAAAACAAACACTAGATGGTTCAGCCATAATGTGGCTGCACAGACCTGAAAGAATCTCACAGAAGTCAACAGTCTGGGTATCAAAGGATAATTAACAGTTTGATCACGGTAAGTTAAAGAATATAGAAAAGGGCTGTATTCCATTTTTTAACCCCATCTCGTTGTCTCACTCTTTTTTGTCAACAAAACAAATAAACAAATAAATAAATATATACATAAGGCCTTTTTTCTTCCTACTAAATATGATCCAAGTGTAAATTAGACTCTGGTACTCTGATCACCAACATTATAAACTTGCTATTTTATGTGAGCTCTGTTTTTCATCAAACAAGTAATCAAACAAACAAACAATGAAACAGAAATATAGACAGGAAAAATATGGGTGAGATCTTGGCTGAAAAGAAGGTCAAATTAGTCTTATTTTTACTTTTTTGTTGTCAGAAGTAACAGTAGAAAACACTTTCTGGTCCGCTTCAAGTAAAAAAAAAATTGTCTCTTTTCAGTCTCAAAGATGAAGGATGAATTTATTTTTGGCTCCCAAACTGCTCTTAATATGATACCATTTGGTCTTTTAATAAATCAGATTGATTTAAGCTTTTTTTTCAACATATTATTGATTTTTGTGCATGTTCACTCAGTTGTTGTTCAGTGTTGTTTCAAATTAAAATGATTGGGCATTCACTAAAAATTAATTTCTGAGACTACAGGTTTCGTTGCAGAATTACTGTCCTTAAATGTAACATACTTATATGTTTCAGAAGAGAAAACGAATACTTATATGCAATATCAAATACAATAATGTAGTTATGTAAGAATTAGGGATGGGAAGATTTTATTGATACCACTGCTATTAACGACCCTGCTAAATGATCCAATTCTTTAATGATTCCCTTATTGATTCCTGCAGATTTTACGTGTGGGCAAATGTTGGCCTGTAGATTTTCAGTGGCAGCAATGTCAAACACACATGTCACAGCGTAGGTAACTGCTTCTGCAAGTTGTTGGTGTTTCCACTCACTTAAGGTTTTGCAGTAGGCGCCTTTTGTAAAAAATTAAGCCACAATTGTGACTGCTTCTGAAGTCAGTCAGTGGAGGGAATATGAAGGTGGCTTATTTAGTAAAAAGACTCATGATATTGATACTTTGATGGAGCTGTTAACGATTCTCAACTGGAATTGGTTTTCGATTCCCATCCCTAGTAATATTTTTTTTTTTTATAAAAAAGTGAAAAAAATAACACAAATATTGAAAACAGATCTAAAATCAGTCCTTTCTGTTCAAACCAAACAAAAAAAACCAAAATATTGAACTTTCTGAGACCAGCTCATCACTGTGCATCTCATCGGCTTTTTGCAAGTATGATGCTGTAGGCAGTTCAGCCTAAATATCAAACATGTTGTGTTTCTTCTTTTTTAATGAGAACAGAGAGACTTCAACCCAGTTGCAAGCAGAAAAGGGATTATTTAGATGAATTATCATTGTCATGGGTTTGACAAATCTGGAATTTCCCCTTGACCTCATCCATGAGAGGGGAAAATCGGGGCAAAAATCTGACATTAAACCATCTCGTGTGTTTCCAGCTTAATACTAATTTAGACCTCTGAGCACTATAACACTATGAGGCTCACAGTACAGATACCCATTTGGAGGATGTTTTCATTTATATATAGTTTTTTCCAGGTCTTATTTGCTGGATGTCATTTTTATATCATTTTAATATTTCAATAAATCATATGATTTCATTGTCCTTGAATGCTCTTGATTATAAAGGTTCTGTTTTAAAACTGCAAAGTCCATTTCAAGAACTTTTATTAACAGTGCTTTAGAAAAAACCCTGCCTTGTTTATCATCAATGTGTAAGCAGCAAAAGGTGATGTTAATCACTTTTAAAAAGCAGAAACAGTTCAGTGTAGTGAGTATATTTTGTTGTTAAGTTCCTCATAATGAGAGCGCTACATCTTAATAAATCAAACAAAGAGGAGACGAGTTCAGTGATTAAGCAGATCTCATTATCTGCTGGATGCTTCGGCAGATGTTTAAACTTCTTCCATCAACTCTTTCTTTGTGTTTCTCAAAATTAGATGTTCATCTGGACTTGTCAGGTGAATGAGGCTTATATAAAGAGTAAGGAGAGGAAATCTTTCACCCTGTAAAACTGAAGTTGCGTAAGCCTCTGTGTGAGACATCAGTCTGTTATGAAGTTAGAAAAGTCTCAGAATAAATAAACTCCACAGTCAGGTCACATTAACAGTCAGTGAACGCAGCTCGACTGTCAAGCTTCTGAGAGAAGGAAAAGTTCTGGAAACATTTTTTCTTCAAACATTTCTACTCCATTGTTGAGCTTACATCATTAATGAAGTCTCCTATGTCTCCAGGGTGGGGTAGACTGGGTCTGACAGGGTACTGGGACTCCGCGATCACAGGTCTCTCGTCCACCCTTCGCACTCCCGCCGGCTTGTTAATGATGTGGTCTAAGGACTCAGGCTGCTGCAGCTGGCTCAGGTCATAGTCCTGGATGGAGGCAATGGAGAGTTTTCAGAGACGCTGACTTTAGATCAGTTTGAAAGTTGGTACATCTGCTTTGACCTGGTCCTATTGTCCACTCTCACATACTCGCTCCCACTTTGATGTAGTTTTCTGTAAAGTCTGATGGCTTCGGGCCGACCTGCAGAGAAATCACTGCTACAAATCTCAGCTGTCTCACAGACTCCTCAGCTCTTTTGTGAATCTCCTGCAGTCTTAACTTGTGGGAATGAGCCACAATTCAAGTTTTCTAAAGTCAAAAACAAGAATCTTACATAAAATCTGAGATAATAAAATGTTTATATTAATATATTAGCTTGCTGCATTAAAATAATAGAGCCTCCATGAGAAGTTTTGAACAAGTTATTAAACAACCTAACACTGAATTTGTTGTCTCTACTTGACCTTTAAAAACTACAAGCAGCAGAATAACTTTCTCTATTAAAGTATTTTACATAACTCCCCACCATATTGTTGGGTAAACGTGGCCATTTCAGCACTCTACAAAAACATTTTTTTGCTAAGAAAGAATGAGAAGTTCTGTGACACCTGTAAAGGACAGAGATAAATTAATATATGACCAAAACTAAATAATGTTCGCTAAATAGCCCTTATATTATGCAGAATATACTTTTGAATGCTTATTAAACAGAAATATGTGTCTATGGCCTGTCTACCAAGCTAACAAACATATTTCACTAGTCCATCTGGGAAAGAAGCTATAGAAAATGTTTGGAATGGGCAAAATCTTTCAAAGCATATCTGGTGGGTGACTGGATGATCGTTCTGTTAATTGCATTTATTATTGGCCAACCAGATTATGAAGTGCGGGGGTGTAAAGGAAAGAATGTGAGCCAGTTTATAAAACAAACTCAAAGCAAAACACGTCTGAAGTGAAGCAAAAATGTCATTCCTATTAAATAGTTTGTAGTGTTGTCGTAACTCCCACTTCCTCCTGCTCTATAGGACGCTGATTTGGCCATCCCGCTGTGGGCTGCTTACAGTGGTTGTAGATTGGAGGTTGTCAAGATGGATCTGCCCGATTACAGACATCGAATTAGGCTGCTTTTATAAACGAAAGTCACCATTAAACTGATACTGCTGATTGCTAGCAACAGCCCAGCCAGTGTTTCTGTTGGTTGCAAATAAGACTTTGCAGTGGCATACGCTTCATAACATATTTAACAGGTGTCTACATTAAACGTTTAAAGTTTGTTAAATAAAAGAAAAAAACTCAACTGCACAGGAGGAGATGACTCTAGATGTTTTGTTTTTTTTTCTAGATTATAAACCGTTGGGACAATACTGTTGTCAAGTGATAGATATGTACATGTGAGGAACCAGTATCTTTTGGCGCTCAGCTAGGGGCGAGCAGAAAACTGAGTCCTATAATGTGCAAGTGGTTTAGCATTTCAAGAGATCCAGTTCTCTTGTTTCAAAGGGCAAATAATATTTGAATAGTTTTCTGAGATAAGGTCTGTAGGGAACTCACGAATAGGAGATTTTAATGTATTTTTCACACATAATATTACTTTGAGCTAAGCAATGCTATTATTTGAAGCTGGTTGTGTATGTCCAGCACATAAAGAAGCAATGGGACAGATGGCAATTACATAGACAACAGTTACAGCCCCAACTAGTGGCAGGAGGCTAGGTTACACCCAGGGCTTGACTAGAGAGGCTTTGGTCTGCCTGACAAGTGCAGTGTGAAAGCAAACCAAACCAACTGAAAAATGAAACAATGTTTCAATTTCATCCCCAAACCAAACTGAGTCTACCAAATTTTAGGTGTTACAGTGACCTGAAAAAGTCTGTCTGCCAGTACGAATTACTCTTATTGCCTTTAATTTCAATTCAAAGCTGATTTCTGTGGGTCTAAACTAAGCCTAACCCCCTCATAATAACTAGGCTAAATGTTCAGTGATTAACAACAATATGTGTATAGCTCTTTCAGGTGTTAAACTATGTGCTTTAAATAGAGCTGGTTGTTGAGGCATTATTACTTCTGCCCCGCAGATGATTATAATTGCCTATAAAGAAAAAAGATGTCAAGGTACAATGAGGCCATCTAATGCCTGCATGTGTGTTTATTCTCCAGATATCTGCTCAGTGTAGGTGTTGCAAATCAGCAAGTGTCAGGAACGGCACAATTAATAATGTATCTCTGATATTAATCAAAGCTCTCAGGGGTTAAAATTGTTGGAATTTTATTTATGTAAAGAGTAATTTTAAATAAGAGGAGGAGGTGTGCAGAACTAACTAATGACTTCTGGTTCACCTTAAGGAAAAGTTTGATTGTATGTTGAGTTGAAGCCAAGCAGCTTGTTTTTTTAGGCCTGATCACTTGTTTGGAAGGCAGAGGGCAGACAGAAACATTTTCATGTTTCACTTTTAAAAAACAAAGACATTTTCTTCTCTGCAGACTTTCAGCAGCACAGCTGAGCAAAGCATCCCCATTGCTGTGACCGTCACTGAAACTTATTTGAGTGAAATGCTTCTGTGATTTAACAAATTTTACAATCTGAGAGAGAGGCCTTCACTGATTTTATTACATTTTTCATCTAAAATTATGTTTTTAGGCAATACTGGGGCAACTGGTGCTTCACTGCTTGTTATTTTGTGTTTAATGTCCCCGGCTCTGGAAGCCCACGTGTCCTTGGGCACGAGACTGAACATCATATTGCTCCAAAAAGCGTTTTCATTCAGATTTCACTGTCTAAATTATTTACAATATGAATATACAAGATTGATGCAAACAGCCAGATCTATTTAGCTGCTCTCAGCAGTGTATGAAAAGTGTGAAGGGTAAACACTAGAATTGTGTGTATTCTTTTTAATGCAGACCACTGACCTCAAAACTCAGTAAAAGAGCTGTCCACATTATTGAGACATGTAAGGAGGACTCTGATAGAAAGTGAGGTGGTCAGGAAATATTTATGTGGTTTGTTAAAAAAGCACAAACCATGTTTCTGTCATTCGGAAGGTCCCTAAAATTGTTGTACAAATATTTCTGGCCAGTGTCAGTTTTTTTTGGTTTGTTTAGTTTGTTTGTCAACGTTTTTGTCTCTTAAAAGGCAGGAATAACATGTATGGCATAGGGTGCTCTGTAATTAATAAGACTTTGGACTTTAAAAAACAGGCACAAGAATGAATTGAGAAGGAATAAGTTAAAATTAACTGTAGTTTTAAGGATTTGAAAGCGGACATTAGATGATCCAGGTCAAGGATGGCCAACTGGTGTCCTTGGAGCCACATGCAGCCCTCCACCTCACTCAATGCGGTGCCCAAGTCACTTTAAAGTATATTTATAGAATTAAAAATAAACAAAGAAACGTAGAAATTTGCTACTAAGGATTACGATGGGGTTTCCACAAACATACCATGCATAAAAAACCCAAACAAATTAGAACACACTAAATCAAGGTTGTATTCATGGAGCATTAAAACTTACCAATAAACACTGATATAATTTGTGTCTTGAATAAGCTTTATGTCCTCTCTTTTTTCTGAACAACATTTTAAACATTTCTGAAAATCTTGTTGAATGTTTCCTACAGTTTTGAACAATTTGGCCCTCTGGCAAAAAGTATAGTATTTATATGGACTGCTTGTCACCAGAGTTGCCTATTCCCAATCTAGGTCTGTGGTTCCCAAGCTGGGGTCTGGGCCACCCTGGGGTGCTGCCAGACATGTTGGGTGGGTTGGGGTGAGGGTGGGGGGTTGAGGCTGTTTTAGCTTTAAGGTTTTAATAATAAGGTTAATAAATAATGAGTAAACCAGAGAAAACTGACAACACTTTCTCCTAAAGTCTTTAAAAAACATACATGTTGACCCATATTGTCTGTATATTTATTATCAAAGAAAAATATAAGGTACATCGGAGGATGCCAAAATTAAAACCGTTTGGGAGGCATTGTGCTAGAGTCTTTTAAGCCTGTTTTAAAACCTTTCATTGAATAACTAATAACCTTTTCTGCATTGTATTTTTAACACATTTGACCAGGCTTTAAGTTTTGTCTTCTTTATTGTTCACATGTTCTGTTTTCTAGTGCATCACTTATCTTCTGGCCTTTTACATTTCACATTTTACAGGATGCCTGTCATTTTGACAAGCCAGAATACAAAGGGCAATCCAATTGTGATATCATAACACATCCTACACTGCAAATAAATATATCCTTGAGGTTATTTCTTCTGAAGCCTGTGGGAATAAGCTGACACCTAAACCTACAAATCACATCTTGCCTTCAGTGTGCTGCTGGCATGTTGAGCTATAATGAGATCTACAAAACTGTGTTAATCTTTTTTCTCAACGCTTTCAAAAAAACTCAACTGTTTACATGACAGAGTAACTGTGACAAACCTGTTCAGTCGCATAAATTCAATACTGAGGTCATGTATTTTTATTGTTAAAACACGGAAAATTAGAATGATAGACAGAAAAAACTTTGTACATATATATATATATATACATACATATATATATATATATATATATATATATATATATATATATAAAATCATCAAGCATCATGAAGTGCTTTATTGCAGACCATTTCATTTTGGCAAGTTCTCGATGTTTTACCATTTTAAACAGGAATGAGGAATTTTAAAGTAAATTCACCATTTTATAACCAAATTTGAGCCGCTCACTGGGCTTCTCTGAGAAGTCAGAAATTAATAAAGCACAACATTCAACCACTAAAACTAGTTTTTCTGTTGGGAATAGAAGTAAATAACTATCATTTGACACCTTAATCAAGAAATATTAAGTGCTTTTCCATTTTTCCATATTTTGTAAAGCAGTAAATTTGAAAATTCATAGATAATTATAATAATCTAAGAGCTTCTACATACTGGTGTATTAACCATCACAGAAAAAAAAAAAAGATTTTGGTTAGTACTAATGCTGTTTATTTAGAGTTGTGGCATAAACCTTACGTTGGGTCATGGTCTGATAAATTTCTTAAGCCCTGTATAACTGTAAAGGGACATTCTGAAGTTTTTGACAGTCTGCTGAATAAACAACCAATTTTGATTTATCAGTTAAATTTGAAAAATAAACACATCACAGAGATTTTTTTAAACAATGCAATCTATGACACTGAAGGGGTGTCCTAATTCTTCATAGGGCTAAGACGAAGGGCTAAGACGAAGGGCTACACAGCCCTTGAAACGAAGACAGACCAGGACCTCACTTGAAAGGAAGGACTATGAGAATTTCCCATAATACACTACGCCTGCTGACAAGAAGGCAAAGTGGAGACCGAAGGAAACACATAATTATAAGTAATTATTAAATCACAAAGTAAATATTAATCATGTTTTGAATTGTTGGTCGTATTTTACAATTTCTCATTACAACGAGCTAGCTTTCGCAGCTGTAGCTATGACTATTGTCACATCTGCCTACGACACAGCCAGCAAGCGGCTTTGGGTGATGACGTAACGGGAATCGAGTGGAGTCTCGTTTCTCAGGAGCATGTTTTCACCCCTTGCCCTTGGCCCTCAAAACAGAGGGCTAAGGGGAAGGGGTAGACGAAGGGGTAAGAAGAAGGGGAAGGGCTAAGGGGAAGAATTGGGATTCACCCTTAATGAACAAACCTTAAATCAGTAAACATACACTGATAAATTAACAATCGCATAAATATGTTCTGGCTTTTTTTAGTTAATTTTCTGAGCTGTTAACTAGCTTCTGGTAGATCTGCAAAGTTACTAATGAATTATGTAATGATCTTTAAGTGTTACCTGGTCCTCCTCTCCTCCTCCCTCTTCATCGTATTTGAGGATGTTGTCTCTGACATCGTCCTCGGGGTCGATCAGCAGCGGCTTTGCCTGACGCTCCTTTTCCCTACGCTTCATCCACACCACAAACAGCAGCACCATGCCTGAAAAGCAACACCAGACACAGATGATACAGTATGTCAGTTTTTCAATTTTACAAAGTACAACATAAACTGAAGTGATGACCCATTATGCTGGGTGTAGTACTCACTGAGCAGTATGATGATGCAGATGAGTATAGCGATGATGGCCCCGGTGCCCAGTCCAGCAGCCGCCACCGCCCCTGTGGCGCTGCAGTCCCCACTATCATCACAGGGGCAAACTTTGACTCTGATGAGGGAGCGATTGGACAGAGGAGGGTTTCCTGAATCGGACACAATGATCGGGATCTCATACACATTCGCCTCCAGGTAGGGAATCTTTAATCTCAGCTGCGCGTAGTCTCCTGGTGAAGGCAAGATGGCAAGATGTGTTAATAATAGACAGAAGACAGCAGTACATTTTCATAAGTAAAAATATGGTTATTCCTTAATTAGTATATTCAGATTTATATTCAGAAGACAGATGTTTTGACAGAGGCGCATCCACCTTCACAACAGTGTATGGCGATGTGACCCCATTTCAGCAAGTTATGATAAGTGCAGGCGGCAGCTAATGCCAAGGCAACTCCCAGCCCACCAAAATATAAGTGGGGGTGAGAAAATGTTCAGCCAAGCGTGGTGCACATTTGTAGAATGCATTCATTTTCCTATGGCCATTGTGTGACAGTGTGAGGGCTTGAGTTCATTTAGAAATTTTAGTGATCCCACACCTGTTGACTTCATTTAGGGACACAGCCCAGGTGCTCTGATGTTCATCTAGAATTAATCAGGTGCTCTGTCACAAAGACTAAACCAACTGTACCATGGGCCAAAAGGTAACCAAGACTCAATCTCATGTCTGACGAAAGCAATGAAAAAATAAATAAATAAAGATATCATTAAACTGACATCAGGATATGATAGCATGATCATTTAAATTCCGTTGGTCATTCATAAATTAAATGGGCACATCTGAATCTGTAAAGGAGAGGAGAACTTGACGAGTTTCACCGATCAGTGCAGGAGTTAAAACTGTACCATGACTGCTTCAGGATCAACTCTTTGCAACAGTAGAAGCTTGAATACCCACAGCTTGGTCCTACTGCTCCAACACCATCTTCCTTCATATGTCATCTTTAAATTCATTATTCTTGTCAATTTTATGACTTGTGTAAAATCAAATGGGCTTCTGTGATGCAAACACACCATCAAGCGAGCCACTATGTTGAATTTTTTGACTACCGTGTCTTACATGCTTCCATTGGTCAGATGTGAGCTTATGGAGCTCAGAGCTTTAGAAGATCAATTGTGGTCTGAAAAATAAAAGTCTCTATTTTGCTCTGCAACATTACATCAGTGGTGTGTAAGCTTTCATTGACTGGCTATAAATTTGAAAAAAATTTGATTACATGCAAATTATTTGCATGAAAAAATAGTGTCTGTTGTTCATAGGCCTTAAGAGTTGGTGTGAAGTGTGCAGACCTGTATATGTGTTTATATTTACAACATGCAAATAGTTAGCCACTTGCTAAGTTGTTGACAACTGGTCAACATAAGATCATTCTTATTAACTTGGCTGTAGCAGAGGCTGACATGTCTGAGTTGATAAAACTGTTTTTCCTGGTGCATCTTTTCTATGACAAGGACAGAACTTCTTCCAAATAACCTTATCTGGCCTTAACAAACCCAAACTCCAAGGAATTTGAGATGCCTTGTTAAATGTTAATAAAACAGAATACAATTATTTGAAAATCCTTTTACTATGAAGCCTAGCCGTTGTAACATTAAGAATGTGGCTTGGCATTGTCTTGCAAAGATGTCACTTAGATAACAGCAATTGTGTCTCCAAAATCTTTCAACATTAATGGTGCCTCCCCTATACCATCACATAAGCTAGCTTTTGAACTTTGAGCTGATAACAATCTGGATGGTCCTTTTTCTCTTTAGCCTGGAGGACACAACATCCATGATTTCCAAAAACAGTTTAAAATGTGGACTCGTCAGACCACAGCACACTTTTCCACTTTGCATAAACCATCTCAGATGAGCTTGGGCCCTGAGAGTTCATTGCATGCATTCATCGTAGAATTTTAACTGCACTTAGAGACAAACTGTGTAAACTAACAAGGGGTTTCCAAAGTGTTTCTGAGCCCACATACACTGCCTGGCCAAAAAAAAGTTGCCACCTGGATTTAGCTAAGCAAATAGATCATGTGGTCTGATGAGTCCAGATTTACCCTGTTCCAGAGTGATGGGCGCATCAGGGTAAGAAGAGAGGCAGGTGAAGTGATGCACCCATCATGCCTAGTGCCTACTGTACAGGCCTGTGGGGGCAGTGCTATGATCTGGGGTTGCTGCAGTTGGTCAGGTCTAAGTTCAGCAACATTACGTGCCCAAAGCTCCTTTTTACTCCTAATCACAATACTCACCTGTTCTTATGTGGAATATTCCAAACAGGGGTTTTCTGAGCATTCCTCAACTTTCCGTCTTTGACGCTCCTGTCCCAGATTTTTTTGGATTATATTGCAGGCATCATGTTCAAAATGAGTGAATAATAAAAATAGTAAAAAGTTCTTAAGTCTGCACATTAAATATTTTGTCTTTGTAGTGGATTACATTAAATACAGGTCGAAAAAGATTTGCAAATTATTGTCTTCTATTTTCATTAATGTTTCACACAACATCCCAACTTCATTGGAATTGTGGTATGTACCATGGGATGAGTTTTATTTGAGAAACACAGTTATTTGACTTCATCTATCTGCTTGTAGATATAGCTACTGACTGTAAGGGGGCAGGGCCGTTATAATAAACAATAGGTGAGAGTAAATAGGATTAGACGGCCCAGTGAAATTTCATTTTGTTTACCACAGGATATGATATCATTACACACGCAGGAACAACCGAATAACACTGAATAAAAGCTGCAGAACAAACCACAGAGCAATCATTCTGACACGTGTGCATGCGAGGACACATGAGAGAAATTTGAAACATCAGAAAGTATATTTCTCCTCCATCACTCCGTCAGGCTGAGACAAGAGCCTCAGCGGGAGAAGAATTCAGGTATGAGATCAGATTTGTCCTCAAGACAACTGCTGTGATACATCCATCTGAGTGGATTAGGTGACGGATCGGGCGCTCGGGGGACACAGAGATGAATGGATCTCATTTGTCACAAAGGACAGATCGTACGTCAACGCTGGATGGCACCCGCGTCTCTCACTGTGAGCTTTGTGAGATGTTTTGTTAAACTTGGACTTCTCTCACAGCTTACAGCAATCCCCGGTCGCCCTGATTGATGTCGCCAGTTACTCTGCAGAGGCGCTTTTGCATCCCATCTGTTAAGTTTATGGTTTAATTCAGCTGGGGACGCAGAATGGCGATCTATCATACCCACACGCCTCCTAAAATGTTACATCACAAGGATAGTATTTCTAAGAGGAACTGTAGCTCCAGTAAACACAACACGCTGCATTTAATTACCGCTGAGTCTGGAGATGGTCCAGTTGCGGCGAACGCTGGCAGGGAAAGAAGGCAGCTCGAAAACAAAGGGCCCCACATTGGGATCGGCGTCAGCGTCTGAGGCTGTGATGTTGATCCTGGAGTTTGGGCGCGCTCGCTCACACACCTGAGCCTCTCTGGGAACCAGCACGGGAGCATTGTCATTTACATCGATCAGGTAGATCTGGAGAGTTCCCGTCCCACTGGCTTGAGGTGAGCCTGAGGGGTAGAGAGAGAAAAGAAAGAAGTGAGAAGATGGTGAGATGAGAAGGGAGTGTGAGGGGAGGTGAAACAGAGGGCTGGAGATGAAAATGATGGGAGCAAAAAGCAGAAAAGTGGAGATGGAAGATTTTTGATAAAAGGGCCACAGATGAAAAGGCAAAACTATCCTATTCTTAAAAGTTGCTGCTTTCAAACTGTTTTGAGTGTGGCACTGAGGAAATGATTTGTGCTACCAGGGGTACATATCACAATATTTACTCATGAATTAAAATTGAGAAGCCCTTTTGTGCTCTTATTCCCTTATAAATAGTTTTAAACTAGAAAAGCACACAGAGAGTGCAGTGCTCCGCCAAGCAGCTCAGTTACGGCAGTGGCTTTTCCACAACCTCTGTAAAATATACAATTCTGGATCACCACGCACTCTGATTGGACGGCCGAGTCTATGCTCATGCCTATCCATGTGGAGAACTCCTCCGCTAGCATTGCAAGGGAAGCTGGGTAATGTAGTGACATAGGCTTGAAAAACATTGACGTCAGTTTTCAAATAAACTACAGTTCTCATAATGACGTAAAGGGGGCAAAATCCTCACAGCAGCCAAGGAGGAATGAATAAGATTTGCCGTTATGAACTTCAATGTTTTTTATGACTTCAATCTGCATAGGATCCAGATGAAATTTACCTTGATAATAGAGTTGTATTATATATATTATCCTGTAAGCAAATCCATCAAGTGATGTCACAGATGATTTTTAAAAATACGGCCCAATGTTAGGTTATGGGATTTTTAAAAATGTTGGGAATTTTTTTGCATCCAGACAAATATACGGATCACCACCAAAATGTAATGGCTTTTTCCTTGGACCAAACCACACCTCTGGTAAAATTTTCATGTAAATCCATCCAGTATTATTTGCGCAATCTAGCTAACAGACAGACAAACAAACAAACGAACAAACAGACCCTGGCAAAAACATAACCTCCTTGGTGGAGGTAAAAATGATACTTTTACTTACTTTATTCTTCTGAGAAATATTACTCACATAACACCTGGGTGAGAGTAAAAATAACCTTGCAGTACAGATGGATCAGCATAATTTAATATCTGTAATCAGGCTGATCCATCTTGCCAAGCTCCAATCTACAGTGATTGTGAGTGGCCCAATCAGCATCCTTTAGGGCAGTAAAAGATGGGAGCTACGAGCCAGACAAGAGCAGGGGTGTCTGCCTGTACAGGGATTAGAATGGATGCTATCAGCTTCAGTAGCAGTTTTATCCGATTGTGACCACATTTCTTTGTAAAATGGATAACAAACAACAGCATTTCAAACTTCTCTGCGGGAAGGATGCTTTTTCTCCACTTGCTTGACATGTTTTGGCAAGAGGATTTGTGTTTCTGGTCCTGAAAATAAGGTAAAA
This sequence comes from Cetoscarus ocellatus, assembly GCA_037902135.1. Taxonomy (NCBI): domain Eukaryota; kingdom Metazoa; phylum Chordata; class Actinopteri; order Labriformes; family Labridae; genus Cetoscarus; species Cetoscarus ocellatus. The sequence continues at coordinate 2,225,768 of JBAMNC010000573.1, forward strand.
AATTGCTAACTGGTAGCACCTCTATATTAATGTCCATTAATGGACTAAAAGAAGTCTAACAAGGGATATATTTGCTTTTGCATGATTTTCACCACTGAACACACACGAGAAATATTTAACAATGTGTAATGATTCAGAAAGAAATAATCTTCCAAGACTGATTCTCTTGATTGTTATATAAAAGTATCAGAATCAATGCTTATGCTAACATTGCTAGGGTTGCCCGTTCACCATTTTGACCACTGAACCCTTTGTGCTTTGCAATGTGGGTAACAGTACGCAGGGTGGACTGGTCCAATGCATACTGCAAATTTTTCCCAAAGCAGTACATCCAGGTATTTTTGGCAAACTGCAGATTTTTGCAAATGTTCACATACTGCATACTACATATAACTGCTAGTATAGTATAGTATGTGGTTTTGAAAACGTCCTGTGTTTAAGTGGAAGTGGCACGTTCTGTCCTTTAAACCGCAGCAGTAGTGTCCATCTGATTGGCCTGTAATGAATGTGACTGACAGAATGATTGTTCAATCACCTGTAAGGTATGATATTAATAGGTTCTGCTTATTCCCAAATACTTTCTGTCTTTCACAGATTGCCTACTGAGATATATTAAATGGTCATTATGGTGTGTCAGGTTAGAATAAAAAAGCTAAACCAATCAAAGGTTTATTTTAGGGAAGGTCACATCAATTACTTTTCTCAGTTTCAGCCTATTAAAGTTATTTTTTCCAACACACTGAATTCGTGTATACTTTTATCTTTTTATTTATTTTTTCTTTATTACCTCTGCAAAGGTGGTTATATTTTTGATGGTTTTTGTTAGTTTGTTTTTTGGTTTGTGAACAGGACAACTCAAAAACTAATGAATGCAGATCAAGAAATTTTTGAAAATGATTTGATAACACGATGAAACAGGGCAGTTTTCCACATTTTTCTGAATAACTCAAACAAGTTTGCAACGAATTTTGTTGAGTGTTGGTCATGGCACATAACCTGGCACTCCAGTAGGACCATTCAATATATTTCACTAGTCCATCTGGGAAAGAGCCCATAGAAAGTGTTTGGAGGGGCTGAATCTTTCAGAAGCATATCTGGCAGGTGATTGGATGATTGTTTCATCAATCAACATTTATTATGGGCCAATCAGATAATGTCGTAAGCAGGAGCTACCTTGCTACAGAACAGTGTTGGTATTTGTTTATCATTTAACAAAGAAATACAGTCATGATCTGATAAAACTACTGCTGAAGCTGTTAGAATCTATGCTAATTCCCTTACTTCCTGCTGTCATCTAGCTCGTAGTTCATTCCTCTTGCTACTCTGAAGGACTCTGACTGGGCCCTGCTGCTCTGGGCCGCTCACATTTGTTGTAGATTGGAACTTGGCAAGATGGATCAGCCTGATTACAGACATTGAATCAGGCTGATCCAGTTTCTGTGCAATGTTACATGACACATGGAAGGGTTGATTACACTTTGGTGGTAATCCAAGTTCAGATGCAGATTCAGGAGTTTTTTTATGATTTGTTAACATTGCAAGAAAAGTCAGTATAGACAATTAAGGATCAAATTGTCAGAAGATGTTTCCATCACATTGTTGAATCTGCGCCACAGAGAATTAGGGCAGCTCTTAAGGCAAATGAGGGTCCATCCAATCTGTTACTAGCAAGGTGTACTTAATTAAGTGGCTAGGGAGTGTATGTTAAATCTGTGGACTTGAATTATGTTGTCGGATGTTGCAAAGCACACAGTAAAAAGACTGCTGGTGGAACATGTTTTTATTGCAGAGAGGCTGAAAGTAGAGGACAACGCTGTGAGCATTTACAGCAGAGCGACCAAACAAAAGGGCTAAAACAAATAAAAAGCCACATACATTTTTCAGCCGTCTGCTGTCTGAACAGGCCGAAGCGAAGGGACACTCACATAAAGATTGCTGCTATCTGCGCTCTGCAAAGCCCGTTGGGAAATGACTCAAACACTAACCCTACACAACATCGAACGACACAAACTCGTCATAACTTATTTAGGCTTTCCCTATGACTGTCAGAGCAGAACAGAGCCATCAGGCTGGGAGGCACATGTTTTGATGTTTTATGCATAAACAGCAAATCCTCTAATGTGCTCTGATTACAGCACACACACTGACTCAACGGCACCTTAGCCAACCAAGAAGCGTTGTTTTGCCACCACTGTTTCTGTTGATGCTGTATAACATGGTGCTGGGAATAAGCACCTCATTGTTTTTTAAGTGCACTGTTTGCTTCCAAATGAGCTGAGCAAACTTGGAGTTGTTTTGTTTTGTGTGATTCAAGTCAGTGCAACACAACAGCTGTGAAAACATCTGTAATGAGCAAGAACTCTGGTGTTGAGGTTAAATATTGAACTTTGGGACTAAAAGGTACAATATGTAGAATTTTTTTAACCAAGATATCTCAATTAAGATAAAAAAGACTAATCCTCCTTTACAAATATTTATTTAAGATAAAGGGATTATTCAGTGGTAAATACATTAGCCACATTTATGGCAATCAGAACACTGACATGGAAGCTTGGGTATAAGTTGCTGCAGTAGGGGCCAAGAGCATCCAGTGATTTTGTAAATTGAAAACAAGCTAAAGAAAGCAGCTTCAGGGTGATTGTCTACTATAATGGAAACATTCAGTGCTTCACTTTCCACTAGGTAGCCCCCTATGTTTTAGTACTGCTTAGGGTCAGTTAGAAGGTCACATCGGCTATGGTGTGTGCAGAAGTATTACCAAAACAAAACAAAAAGTCTTGCTGGCAGAAAAATAAAGACATATGTCAAGTGCAGTGTAGAATCACCCCAACCTTTTTTTCTCGCCTAAATACCTAAAACCTTTGGCCCCATCTGCAGCAATGTATGGCCAAGCTTTTGTGCTGGTCAGCTCTTTACGCATTGCACAGTGCAACATCACATGCCTGCTCTACATAACAAATGTAGTTCCATGCCCCGTGTTTCCCTTGTAAACATCAAGTGCACTAACTGTTCTACCATTTAGCACCAGCAGTGTGATTTATCAAACCAGCAACTGACTGTGCACTGTGTTTTTGTGTCTAAATTTAACACGTTTGAAAAGCAGGTGCAAAAAAAGAACAGCGTTACGCATGGAGGGCTGCGGTCATTGTGGCGAGAAACAGGAGTTGCATTAATGGAATATTTTCCATCACTGACTGAATTTTTTGATGAATTACAGAAAGATTTGGAGGCTGTCTGTCATTATGAAGGACTGGAAAAAGAGGGACAATTCAGTGTGCCGTCATACTTATGCAGACGCACGATTAAAGTAAACCCTCCCTCTTTCGCACTCTTAATACATAGTGGAGAAGGTAATTTAACCTATGTAAAAAAAAAAACCTTCATAGCCATGATAACTCCGTTTGTCACTTAGAGCTGACTGCATCACACTCTCCATGCACTGACAGCGAGTACGTGCAGAGCATGTGCAATTTTTTAGATTGCACATGCAATTTAGCACTCGTTATTTTGGATCTTATTAGATCAGACACAATGTATTTTTCCCCTTTATGGCCTTATGGGGTAAACATTTAAACCACACCATGAGGTTAGTATTTCAGCTGAAGCTGAGCAGTTTGGGTTAATTTATATAGACAAAAAAGTCTGTTCTGGTTTAACTCCATTCATCTCTCTGGTTTGTTTTAGTCGTAGCCAGTTCAGATGAGAGAAAATGCCAGAATCCAGAAAAACTTGAATCAGAACATCTGAGCAGAGTTTTTGTTGCCTGGAAACTGTCAATCAGATTTGATTAAACTTCATCCAAATGGTCCCAGTGAAGCAGCTGAGTCTTTGACTGTTTATCTCTTATGATAAATATTACAGAGGGATGTTTTCTGCTGAAGTTTAGCTCTGTTTGATGCTTGTTAGGTCATAAATGTTTAAATAATTCTGAGTAACAGTCATGGAGATGTAAGGATTTCAGCAAAAGGAAAAGATTCCTACCTCATAATATCTCATTCCAGTGTTTATTTTCACTGGGATGTGATTCAGAATACTGACAAAACATTAAAAGTTGTGCTTTAAAGAAGAGAACACAGTGTGAATTTATTTTCTGCAGTCAGGGAATATTTTTGTGAAATGACTCAAACTAAATCAGGGAGACTGATCAGATAATTATTTGAAATCCCAGATGAATACCTCACAGCACTGAGCTCATTTTAGAAATATGAGGTTCACTTTCCCTGTTTTTAATATAATAATAAACCTTTAGCTTCACTATATTTTTGCTTCTCTATAGCAATAATCACTGTAAAACTTAAATAGTGCACTGAAAACATATCTGCTCCAAATTAATGGTAACTTTTTGGCCTTATGGATATGTATTTAAACAGTATTAGGGCATTTTCTTCTTAAAATAACTTGTAAATATGTGATGTTTTCATGAAAATGAGATGCACAACTCAAGGGGTTAACCTCTAGGAAATTTAGATTAGGCAGAGACAAATATAATGATGGCAGATTTATGATCTGGTCCATGGATTTGTCACTATCTTCATTTCTTATTATCGCCCCTTCGTCTTTGCCCACCTCTCAAACCCCCAACACAGCTTTTGTGGTTGTCTGTTCATCCTGAGACTGGCTCCCCTCAAGATTTCCTGCTGCTAAAGAGGTTTTTTTCTTGTCTTTGTAACTGTAAGCCCCCTACAGATGCACTGCACAGTATGTTTTAGTGTTGCACTCCTGCTGGATTCATGATGGGTTTGGATATATGTATACGTATATATTTGTCTATGTGTATTTTACATATGTACATACGCGTGTATATGTGCATAGATGTGTATCTGAACCCTATCCCCCTAAATTCCCATGGACAGTTTCCGTCATTAAAAATTCCTGGAAATTTGCAACCCTACATGTATAACGAATAAGTTTGCCCTGCGATCCACTGTCGACCGGTTCAGGGTGTACCCCGCCTCTTGCCCAATGACAGCTGGGATAGGCTCCACACCCCCCCCGCAACCCTGAAAGGGATAGCCGGTATAGAAAATGAATGAATGAATGAATGAATGAATGAATGAATGAATGTATAATTAGGGTCCTGCATTAGTAATACTTATTTAAAGGTTGAGACAATAGCAAAAACAAGTCGCCTGTAACTGAATGAGTAGTTGCTGTATTACAGGCAGCTGGGGCTTGTGGAAAGCCCTGGAAATATGCATCATTATGAGCTATGAATAATTGGACTTGAGCTTACACTTATTACTGTTACAGAACATTGTAAATCACCCATGAGAGCTTATGAATCTGATTATTTAGCAGAATTGACATCTGTTTTGTCAGGTACGCAATGCACAGTAGAGACAAACCCAAGCAAAAACAGTATGCATGAATTTGGTCTAAAAGGGAGAGGACCTCTTCCTGTTAATATCAAATGTTGAAATAGCTAAGGTTTTAATTCTGTATGATATAAATATAAAATGATCTTTGTTTCTTTGGTGCGTCTTACACACAATTAAATAGTTTCTTTATCAGATGAAATAACACAGGAGTTTAGGATGATTCTCGCCAATATTCATTTATGTTGTTTTCAAACCTATATCATGACTACTTCCTGCATTGGATACAAAAAAATATGCGCACATGGTGTGTGAACACCCAGCAGTGATGTATTGTGGCCTTGATATGCAGCTGACAAAGCCCCGCACAGTGATGCAGTGCAGTGTAAATAGAGTTAACCCCGTAGCTCATCATTGCTACTCTATGTTTTCTTGTGTTTCCCACTGTGAGACACCAACTTGATGCAGTAACTATGTAAAGGTCTGTTGCCTGAAGCCCCAAGGCCCATCGACCGTCTTGTCAGTTATGATTGGCTTGGTGATTTGTTGCCTCTTGTGCCTGGCTTCAGTGGAATAAGTTAAGAGAATTTCAATCAAAGTGGAATATATCCCCTTGTTGACACTGGGTTTTCAAATCAATACACAGTCAACACTTTGAGCTTACGCCGGTGTGCTCGGGGCCAACCAATCTCTCATTTCTCACCAGAGTACCAACACCTGGATCCCACCTACTATACATGGAGAGCAAGCACCTCTGCTGATACTGCTTTAGTTCTGTAGCTTAGTTTATTGTTGCAGCACCTCAGGCTGATACATGAGACCTTTATTGACAGGTATTTTTATCCTTTTTCCTCTGGCAAAGAACAGGAATGAAGGTCAGTGAATTTATTATACAGTATACAGTACAACATTCAACAGATCATCCTACTCATTCACAATTTAGTCACATTCATATAAGATGTGTTGGAGAAGAATGTGCATAAGGGAAAGTCTTTTTCCATTGTGTCATAACGGGTAAAATGGAGCTAAGTAATGTAATCTGTTATACACAGTTAACACCTCCATCTCGGAGGGAGATGATGCTGGAAGATGAGCTGAGGTAACTGGGATGGACTACTAACACAGATAGTGTTTGAAAAACAGGGATATAGACTCTCGCAGGGTGACAGCACCCAGTGTTTATTTCAGGAGGCCTCATAAAGCCCCATCCCCAACAGGGTCTCTCAACTTGGGCCATGTTTTATCATAATTATTATTTTACAATAAACTCGGATACCCAATCCAATCCCCTTATTTATATAGTACATTTTAAAAAACAATCAAGTTCATCAACGGGCTGCAAAGTGACTACCAAGCAGGAACATATATGATATGTGCATTTATATAAATTTTTATATTCAAAATTAGTGTGCTAACACAAATTATAATGGTTTGTTTGTTTATTGGGACCCTCTTTAGCTTCATCATCAGCTGAAAGCTCTTTTTCTTGGGGTCCAGTATTTACATTCTGACAACATAATTTTTACACCAATCACAACATACAACATTGGACATTACACTATTTCTGAAACAATACACAACATATATCATATGTACCATGACAAGACAAAACTAACTCTAGTGCACTCAAAAACAGGGGCCTTTGTTTTCTTCAAGGAGAACCAGGTTGGGTAACCCTGGATATAAAATCCAATCGAACCAAAGATAAACAAACAAACAAACAAATCAAATGAAAAGTCAGTGCACTGTGACTTCAGTTTGGCCAAACATCACAACAGTGAGCAAGCTATCTATGTGTCTAATATTGTCCTAAGGACCACAACAGTTTGTACTAATTTTTCTCCTGTCAATTCATCCTGGATATCTCTCCCAGTATTTTAGTATAGACTAAAGATGGATAGAAAGGGATGAATAAATACAAAATGTACAGTCTTTTGGACTTACCAGACTTACCATTGTCGAATGCCAGGAATGTGGCCTCATACACATTATTTTTGACATACATGGACTCTCTGTCCAGCATGGCCGTGGTGGTGATCTGACCATTGGTCCTGTTGATCTTTAGCCAGTTAGCTGGGTCAGAAAGTTTGGAGTACCTGTGAACATAAAAACACACAAAGAAGAAAGATAAACAGTTAATTAAGATTAAATTTGAGCACAGAAACATAATCCACATTAAACTTCTGCAGCCATGTGTTCGTTAAAAACGCAGCAGCTCTGAATCTTTTATTTGTTATTTCAACATACCCATTATCATGTTGAATGTTCATTACCATAATAAGCAATCCAAGCCAAACACCTGAGAATTATTCCAGTGACATGGAGAGCTAAACATATGTTCACTGAGCTTATCATAGCAGCAGCTCATTAACATGAAGACCGATGAAAACCTGAACCCATCTGCAGAACAACCAAGCAGCGCTCTTAACAACGCCGCCTCACTTTATACCCACACATCCACCACAACAGCTCTCCCTGCTGTCACCTGTCATGACATCCAGGAAGAGGAAAGTGACGGCTGCAATTAAAGTCTCCTTAACAACTATGACAGCTTCTAACTACTGACTGAGTGGACCGCAAGCTTCTCGCTCAGGTCTAATGAGGAACGGTTAATGTGGACAAGGGAGAAGTCTAACCTGTGTGTGGATGATCAGTGTGTCATAAGGTGGAGGTTAGGAACAGGCTGATGGAGGTACAGAGCGAGAGATGCAAGGATTGGTTTAATGCGGCATTGCCAGATGGAGATGTGAGGATTGGAGAAAGGGGCTTAATTAAAGCACTGTGTTGGAGGATGACACAGGTTAGCCACAGCCTCACAGGCATGAAGAACACAAGTTACATCTCTAACACACTTCATGGGAAGTTTGCAAGCCATGGTGACAAGACATGGTGATAGATAGAAATGCTCTCCATAATCTTTTATGTTTCATTTTCGAGGAATTAAAAAAGAGACAGATATCAGATGATAGGGCTATCATCTGATATTTTTAGAATTGTGGTTACTTGCTAAAGCAGTCAGTTACAGTGGTCTGTACAACTTCTGAACTTTGCACTTCAGAACATTTTAAAGCCCATACTGACGACGTGAAGCATTTTTTTTTCAATACCTTGATTTTGGTAGTAAATAAATAAATACTCTGACTTCGGCTGGAGATGTATTTGCTAGTTTTTCCTAGCATTGCTCATGCATCCACTGGCACTATGAGCACAGTTTTATGTACAGTATACCTGCTCCTACACACCTGCATGCAGAAAGAAGTGAAAAAAAGTGGGTGGTGACCGGTGACAGTTTCAGCTAAAGAGATGACAGAGTGGTCTGTGGACATATCCTTGCTTTGTTGAATTGTGGAAAAGAGGGACAGTTATACCGTGTGACTATTTGCTTCAGAACGGATCTGCTGTTCATCCTTTCAACCACAGTGACTAATACAAGCAGCACAGTAGAGGAAATTTGCATAAAGAGTGAAGTACACACACATTCAGACAGAACAACCCAGTGTCAACCTCATGTATACAGTGTGTGTGTTTACAGTGTGTTCTCTCTTCTGTAGGTTTGATGTCTGCAAACTACAACGATATTATGTATAATATGTTCGCTCTACAGAGTGTAGTTGGGCGTCTTTAAGCCTGATCCTGGGCTCCAGCCATTATATCTCTGTTGTACAGTTTAGCTGTAAGTTTCAATCAATGTCTCTGTTGTTTAAGTCTGAAATAATCCAAACATGCTTCTAAAAACACTACATTCACAAATTCCACGCTAAACTCTAGCAAAAGAAAGCAAAGCTCCATCAATGATAGACAACAGTTTTCTGGAAATATTTCACAATTAAAGTCATCATCTGTAACAATGTGAAAATGCTTTTATTTTGAAAGCATAAGAGCAACCAAAACAGGAGATTGTGTGTTTAACATAACCCAGGAGACAAATGAATCACTGGATCAGTCACGAATGCATTAGACTATAACTGAGATCAGGGGCCTCATTTATAAAACATTGGGTAGAATACATACTAAAAGTGAACGTGCACCAAAAAATAATCTGATTTATAAAACCGTGCGTGCACACTCCTGCAAACACTTTTCCCTTTATAAATCACAGTCCACCTGGAAAGTTGCGCAGGTGGTATCACCTCACATCCCGCCCTCTACGCACCCACGTTACCATGAATGGTCAATGCAAAGTACCTCATGAATGTTTTTGCATCGCCTGCCTGCAGCCTATTCCAGACACAGCTGTGCGTCAGAGGGGGCAGCAATACGCTTTGGATGTGTATAGTCTGCCGAAACCAAAGAAAAGGAAGAAGCTGTGCATCAGGATAAATGAGTCATGTGTTGACCCAGGCCACTGTGCCACAAAATTTGTCAAAACCATGTGTGAGGAACAAATAATTTCTACACTGATCGTAGGAACCCTGATGTATTGACTGGTCAAGTTTATAATGCCATCCAACACGGCTGGCATTATTGTGCTGAGGGATGGCTGCGATATCCCAGACCTAAGGACAGAATTTAACTGTATTATATCATACCCAATATGTGCTTTAGACAGAAATGTAACATTATATATTGTTAATCATATCAAACACATACCCGTCAGCTAATTCCCGCTGGAAGGAGCCGGTTGCCAGAAACCCCAGAGTGGTCAGCACCTGTATATGCACCGGGACGGCGGTTCCGGCGGGTGGTTTGGCCTAACACTGGGCCCAGTTCAGGGCATAGATCCAAAAGCGCTGCTACAGGAAATCTAAACTGGCTTATTAGCCAGTCATCATCATGGGACAGGAAATCTTCGTGGTCCCTAAAAACTCTCCCCATCCTGATCCAACATCTGTGTGATCCAGCAGTGCCAGCGCATCCATTGCAACATTACGCACAAGTGTCACCGCACTATTTATATACTCACTCAGCAATTAAAATGTTTGTTACACACCTTGTCACAACTAATACTAATAAATCAGTGTTATCCACCGCTCTATATCATTTGAAGCTAGAAGTATGATTTATGAACATTGCATACAGTAGTAATGCCTCACTGAAGGAACGTGTCTGTAACACTGCAGACTTGGGTGTTTATGATTATGCAGGTCTATCAGTCTGATATGTGATGAAATTAAATGTATGACTCTAACTTCAATTCACCACCTCACCCTCTTCGATGCCAGTTTCCCCTGTCTCCAAAATGTTCATGCGCCAGCATCAAAGTTGACGTACCGTTGCGCACAGTCTCCTGCCAAGTTTGTTTTTGTAAATCTCAACCTTTGCGTGGGAAGTGGCTTACGCCCCTTTAAGCCCCATTTTGTGCGTAAGCAAGCTTTATAAATGAGGCCTCGAAGACTTTTGTGGACATTTCTGGAATTTCATTACACAGGCACAATTGGTTGGGAAATTATGGACTTGATTTTTGGGGTCAGAATGGGCTGTGGATCTTGAAAATGCATTTTTTTATACACAGTCTAGTTTATTTTTGTACTGATATCATTGCTGCGCTGAGAAAATAAACGAATAACTGAATAAATGAAAGACACCCAGTGTTATGACACTTGGGTCATATCACTCCACACTGTCATTATGTTGTTTTTTGTCATTATTATTTAGTTATTATTATTATTTTATAGTACATTGTTATCATACAGTTATGGTTGCACGCAGTCTCCCTACTTGCCTATGCACCAAATTAGGAGTTCTCAGCCAAAGCCAAAGCAAAACTAATCAAGCTGTGGATTAATTTGACACCTGACACTGAATTTATTTATTTATTTAAAAATCTATAAGTATTGCAATACAATTATTGTGATTATTTTTTTGGTCCACCGTAATCGTGAGGTGAGAATCCAAAATCATTACAGCCCTAGTTCAAACTGATAAACTTCGTTGTTCCTTTTGCAAATATTCACTCATTTTGAGTTTGATGCCTGCAGCACAAGCTTATCCCAGCTGACACTGAGTGAGAGGAGGGGAACACCCTCAACCAGTCCCCAGCCAATCACAGGGCAAAACAGAGAGACAGATTCATGCTCACACTCATACCTAAGGGCAAGTTAGAGTCACCAGTTAATCCAATCAGGAAACCAGAGCGGCTGGGGAAACACATGCAGGCACAGGGAGATTGTACAGGCTCTACACAGAAAGACCCTGGCTGACACTGGAAATTGAACCAGCAGTCTTTCTTGCTGTGAGGCTGCCCCAGATCCAGAACATCAGTCGGATTACCTGTTTTTAGATATAGGGAGACCAGCTGGGTTATTTCACATCTTGTACGTTGAAAGATACTAACATTTGTGCATTAAATTAAGTTTTTCAGTATATGTCTGCTAAAAGAGCTAAAGTAGACTCCAATGAAACATGAGATTCTATTAACTGTGCTTTCATTCAGATCAATCATCTGAAATTTAGTACCCACTTCACCTTGGAGAAAAATATGAATCTTTTCAGTTCTGCAAATGTGCCTCTGCTACTCAGGCTGTGTACTCCTTGTGCAAATGTCAAGATATTTTCACTGATGCTGCTTCACATTTGAAAATTACAGTTCTAAACGTCTGTCTCTGGAGTCTCAAAACTGTAAGACGGTGCATTACTAAATTCCCAGATTGCCTCTTGAATCGTTGAGCCAAGTCAAACGCAGAGGGAACTCAACCAGACATACACAGATACATCAAACAGCCACTTGCTTTCGTTTAAATCCTATCACATGTAACTGTGAATTCAACTGACAAAAAGGCTAGGCCAGGAGCAGTAGAGAAAAAAAAGAAGAAATTCAGAGACATTTGAAAAAAAAAAAAAAACTGGCTCCTCTCCCACTGCTTTCACTTGGGCCTTTCACTGCACGATGTCGGGGTGCCCGTGTGCATGTAGGCGAGCATTTGTGAGTCTGCAGTTGTGCTTTTCTCTGCCTTTTGTGTGCGCTTTAGGGCACAAGTGAGGTCACCAAAAGGGAATACAGCAGCGGCAGAGAAGAGGTAAGCTGTCTGAGCATGAGCTGAGCGTCTGCTGGCAAGCTGCTTTGGAGCAGACAGCAGCTCTGAGGTGCCGTCAATAAAAAAGACCCACAGTAGCACAGGCGAGAAAGTGACAGGGTCAGGAGAAGAGCGAGACAGAGAGAGGGAGAGAGAAAGAGGGGGAGGGAGGGATGAGAGAAAGGAGAGTAACAGCGGAGTTTCTTCTCTCAAAGGGCAGAGAAACTCATCCCACTTAGTTTGCATGATAAGTCTTTTAAGAAGAAAGAGCCTAAGATGTGGATAACTCTAACTTTGCTGCATGGTATATATACACAGGTGCATCTCCCAGAGCCTCACATTCAATTCAGTAACATTTCCACGGGGTGCCTCAATGGAAGAGGCCATCTTACTGACATTAAGAAAAATCAATCTCTCTCTTCGGAGCTGGCAGTGGAGCAGAACGGTGGCGTTGGACCTCAGTGGGCATGTGGGAGTTTCCATCACACAGGGTCGATGCCTGGGTGGCAAGATGCCTGCTGCGCGTCGTCCCAGTTAGCAAAAAGAGAGAGAGGGATCAATGAAGAGAAAGAAGAGGAGGAGATAGGGATCCAAGGAGGGCAAGCAGACAGTGTCCAACTCATTACAGGATGACCTCTGCACACCGCTCACCTGCCTACAGGAAGGTAAATAAAGCCCGGGCTGTGGGTGCGGGTACAGGGCCGGGGGTGTCTGGTGATAATGTCACAGTAGATAGACACTCTGCAGAGAGGGCTCACCTCTATATTCACACAGTGGCTTTTTTTTCTCTGACTTTGTGCCAAGTGTGGGAAGCTTGAATGTTTTAAGAAGAGTTTACTTCTGCTGTAAAAGTTTAAAATTAGAATAAACATGAAATAAAAGAAAGATACATTTCATTGTCTCTTTAGATACAAGCAGCAGCTGATGATAGACTTGTTGCACACATACTGTATATAAAATGAACAGAACAACGGCTGCCTCAAAATAAAGCAAATTCATTTGAGGCCCAAACGTGCCGACAGGCTTCAGTTTAGCTAAAGACAAGTATCGGATGTAGTTTTACATCAGGCAGCTTTTTTGACTTGCAGTCCACATTTGCTAAGAATTAATTGATATGTGGTGATGAGAGTCAGAAAATTTCTTCAGCTGAGAATTGATAACAAGTAGCTTTAAGAATAAATATCACTTTTCAAGGGTTTTAAAGGTCCTCAAATCAATTCTGTGTGCTTTTAATGTTGTTAGAGGGGGCTTGGGGAGGAGGAGAACACCTTGAACTCATAGTTTTTCACTTTCTGGTGTTTATTTTGTAACAGCATCCTGCAGCCTTCCTGTTTGAAGCACAAAGACGGAGGCCGTGGGTTTGTGAGTGTCAAAGCCACTATCCAAGACAAAACAGGTAAGATCCATTAGTACATCAGGAAGTTGGCCCAAGAAGATAAAATGCTAAGTTGATACCTCAGGATGCAGAAACTCAGTAAGGAGGAGTAAGACCAGAAGGGCACATCACAGAGGGACAAACACCGGCCTGACATGAACCAAAAGCTGGACCGAAAGACAATACAGTAGCACTGATCATGGCGGCACAAGAAAAGGCCCTCAGCTCAAAAGGCCAAGGTCTACCACACAAAGCAAGACCCCAGATGTAGGTTGTGCGAAGAGGCCCCTAAAACAATCCAGCACATAAAAGCAGGTTGTAAGCTGCAGAGAGGCAAGGTGTACATAGAACATCATACCCAAGTGGATGGCAAAGTGTTGAGTATGGACTGGAGGTCCTGAGGTCAAATGGGAGACACCTCCCAAAGTGGTGGAGAATGACCAAGCCAAGATCCTGTGGGACTTTCAGACAGACTGACAAGCAGGTGACAGTGAACCAACAGCAGCATAAAAATGAGCATGAGAAGCCGGAGAAATACCAGGGGCTTTAATAGAAGTTGGAGTAAATGTGAGTAGTGAAGACCACAGTAAATCCTGTGGTAGTTTTAGCACTCAGGGCTGTGACCCTGAAACTGGAAGAGTGGCTCCAGTAGATTCCAGGAACAACATCAGAGATCAGTCTGGAAGAAAACTATTTATATGTGTTTTTTGCAAACACTGCCTTCAGTGTGTCGTATTTAGTCTCTCTTGATTGACATTTACTGTTTAAACTACTAGGGAGAGGAAGCACACATCGGTCATGTGGTGTAACCGTTAGCTGCTGTTAAAAGTAATGATGCTAAATTAAAAAGTCAAGAAACAACAAGCAACAGCAGTCTTCCTCTTGCACTTTGACATATTTGTCAAACTTGGAAATTTGCTTCTTAGCAACTGGGCACTAGAGGAACCTGTCATCCGTCTTTAACTTCTAAAAGATCTGTACCATAAATTAATCTACGGACAAAAGAAAAAACATAACAGATGTTGTTTTGGCATAAATATATTACAAATGCAGCAGGCAGCATGAAGTCTAAAAAGAAAAGAATCAACTTTGACATGAAACAAATGAGTTAATGTTAGATCAAAGAGGTTATGTAATGCACTCTACATTTTTTATGAAGCTGCATTCATTTTATAACAACTGACACTTCTAATTTCTTCTAGCCGTCTTGTTTTTTAATTTGTCAGATTTTTCCCTTTTCTCTTATTAAGGATGTCACTCAGTGTAATTAGTTTCCCTCAAACACCACAAATGAAAAAGTGCTGCATCAAAAGAGCTTTTACAACTTGTTTTCCAAGAGCACAAAACTAAGATACTAAGTCATAAATTTGAAAGATTTTCTCAGATGAATACATTTTAATTGAGATGGGTTACTCTTTATGATTAACTCTCAAAGAATTTAACCCTTGACTCTCAGACACAGGGACTTTTTTTTCACACACCTTCAGCAGTGGATACACTTCTTGTTTGTCCCTGAAGTTGTGGTTTTGTTCGCCTGTATCATACGTAAACATGAATATTGCCTAAACATAGCATTTGTTACTGGAGGATACCACTAGGAGACACATCAGAGGGCTCAGGCTGTGTGGGACTACAAACTAAATTCAATTTGGTCAACTCCAGAAAGTCCATTCAGCTCACATATGAAGTTCAAATGATAAAGAAAAATACAACTTGTACCATGTGATAAAGGTGATCAATCAGGCTTTCCAACAATATCAAACACAATTCTAATTACTATTATTACAGGAGAGTTACAATAAACTGAATAAATGTTTCCAATGGAAATAAATGTGCCAAAACTTTTTCAAGGGTTATATACAAATACATATATTTGTACACCCCTTGAAAAACACTTTGGAAACATAACTTCAGTTGATTACAATTCTTAACCTGACATGCCAGAAGGACAGTTCCATATATCCGCCACAGAAATATTTCAGGATTTCAGACAATGGACAACAAATCAGGCAGCTCTGTCTGCTCTGCAAGGCTATACAATTCCACCAGCGAAAGAAACAACTAATAAGAACAAATACGATAAAAATTAACCTCTAATTTAAAGAAGGGAAAAGATTGTGCCTATTGATTTAAAGCAGTCTCTTTTACTGTGAAGAATTAAAACACAGACAAAAACATAGTTAACATATGTATACTTATCATGTTCTATAAAGAGTAACTATTTAGCTTATATTTAAGTTATTTTTTATTTTGTCCTTCTCAAAAAACATAAACTATAAAAGGTTCAAAACTAGGTTTAAAAAGACAACAATGTTATTTGCATCATTCAGTGACTTTATATAGTATTAGTTATTTTGAGTTGTTAAAAGTAGAGCTCTTTCTCATCCTTTATGGTATGTTAAACCTCGTAGCCCATTACTGCTGTTATATGTTGTCATAACAACAGCCCACCCACACTGTAAAAAGGTTGCTGTCAGTGTATTTACAGTATCATTACTCTATTTTAATTTATAGCATTAGTCTGTATTTTCTATAGTAAGTTTACTACTGTACTTTTTATTCAAGGTATCATTTATTTACAGTCTCATAACTGTATTTTATTCCACAACTTTTCAATGTATTTTAAATTACAGTAAACTTGCTGTATTTTAATTTATATTACTATATCTTTAACTATTTTACTGATCATTAATTAGCAAGATATGACTTTGTAATATATATATATATATATATATATATATATATATATATATATATATATATATACATACATACATATATATATATATATATATATATATATATATATATATATATATATATATATATATATATATATATATATATATACATATATATGTATGTATATATATATATATATAGTTCATATTTATATTTATATGTATGAACATTTGTTTCACCTAAAAATGTGAAATATTTGCTAAAAGAATTCTTACCTGCTATAGCTGTAAAGACATTTTACAGTAGGTAACTATAGATTTTATAGTTTAATAGAGCTAATTTTACAAAAATCAGTATGTTTTCCCACAATATTTTGCCATTTTCAGTAATTTACTGTATAGATTTTTTTACAGTAGTTAGCTGTAGATATTACGGAAAAATACTGTTACATTTGCAAAAATCTGTCACAGTGCAGGACAAGAAGTAACCCAGTAACCAGTCATTACTCCGACAAGTGACTATTTAAGTCCTGCTATTCAAAAAATGTTTGACATGACAAATTACTCCAAAGAGTGATATTATTTCATTAATATATTAACTTCAACTTACTTATTACAAGTGAGTGCCAAACAATGCTTGTCACCATAATCAGTTTCTTTGTTGCTCAGTCGTTATGTTACACCTATGAGGGTCGTCGGTGGTGCACTCGGCCAGTAATTGGGAGGTTGCAGGTTCGAGCCCAACTTCGGGTGTTACATGGCAATGGCAAGACACTTAACCCCAAGCTGCTGCGTCAGTAGTGTGTAAATGGGCATGAAAGGGCGTGAATGTGTTAGTGATACTAATGGATAACTAACACAGAAGCTGGGAACCATCAGTGAGTGAATGAATGTGAAAGGGTAAGTGTGACCTGCAGTGTAAAGCAGCAAAGACTAGAAAAGCGCTATATAAGCTCAAGTCCATTTACAATTTTAACATTTAATGCTCTTGAATATACCTGACAATCTGGTGGATGAAGTGGTCTGGGTCCTGAGCAGCAAACACAGTCAGAGTGGTCCCTGCTGGCACGCCCTCCTCAAAGCGAATCATCTTTGGGTTGACGGGGAAAACAGGCGGCTCGTTGACATCCTGCACAGAGATGGTGACTCCGGCCGTGGACTGGAGGGAGGACTGGATGCCACTGGCCAGGTGGGCCTGATTGGACACCACCACTGTCAGCATGAAAGCACGATTCATCTCAAAATCCACCGGCTGGATGAGAGGAGAGAGCAGAGACAGGATGAGAGAGACGGAATTATGAGGGGTGGGAGGAAAAAGAGTGTTGCTGATTGCAAGATTGGTTCTAACTGTGTTCCAATTTGAGAAATGACATATAATTCAAAGGAAACAATGTGAGAGCAAAGTACTCAGTCATCAACATCTGGCACGTCAGAGCAGGTGGAGATGGCAGGTGCTGAATAATAATTGAGAACAAATGTGGCCTTTCATTCAGTAAAAGTTAAATATCAGTCATCAGGACATGTGCAGAGACTTCAAACAGCAGCTTTGTTCTTGTATTTTTACCTTGACCACTGTGAGCATGCCTTCATTGGTGATGGGGTTTGTTCGGATGGTGAAGTGTCCAGAGGGGTCTCCGCTGACGATACGGTACACGGCGTTCCAGTTTGGACTGTGAGGTTGATCCCTATCCACCACGGTGAGGTTTGTCACCACCACGTTCACCTTATTCTCCGGTACCTCCCCTGAAAACTACAGAGAGGGGAGAGACAGACAGGGAGGGGAGACCATTAGGCTGACAGGGTTACAGCCAGAGAAATGACTGAAGCTGATGCATGGATAGGACACCCAGACGAAAGTGAGTTTCTGAGTAGGAACAAGTAAAAAATATTTAAAATTGAATTCTTATCAGCACAAGTCCAAATCATATATTGAGTGTTTCTCAATGTTAGTTTTGTCGACTAATTATTTTCGTCATAGTTTTCGTCAACAACCTTTTTTCCCCTGACAAAAACTAGACTACAACTAACAAAAAACAAGTGCACATGGACAAAAAACTAAAACTAAATTAACTGACATTTTCATCAACAAATAAAAACTAGACTAAAATGTTTGACAGAGACTAAATCCAATCAGACCTAATTTCATCATGTAGAAAGTAGAGACAAATTAGGAATCACAGCTAGTTTGGTTGTGTGTTTGGTCCCTTAGAGGGACATCCAATCTGCCTTAGCTTTATGGTGGCGCGATCTAAGTGTAAAACATGTCCTCAGAAATTCGAGGAAACATAAAAAATGCCGTACACTTTACAATTCATATTTTAGTCAACTAACTCTACAGTAAAGCGGCACGGTGGCAGCAGGTAGTGCATGTGTCTCACAGCAAGAAGGTCGCCAGTTCGATCCCCGGGTCGAGCAGGGCCTTTCTGTGTGAAGTTTGCATGTTCTTCCCGTGCATGCGTGGGCTCTCTCCGGGCACTCTGGCTTCCTCCCACAGACTAAAAACATGCTCGTTAGGTTAACTGGTGACCCCAAATTGCCCTTAGGTGTGAATGTGAGCATGAATGGTTGTCTGTCTCTCTATGTGGCCCTGTGATCTACTGGCGACCGGTTCAGGGTGTACTCCGCCTCTCGCCCAATGAAAGCTGGGATAGGTTACAGCCCCCCCCCCCCCCCCCCCCCCCCCCCCCCGACCCTGAAAGGGATAAGCGGTATGGAAAATGAAAGAATGAATAAAATTTACAGTAGATTTCGTTGACTGAAATGTTGGGAAATTTCATCAACTTAAACTAGACTAAAATTAAAACAATTTAGATGACTAAATTATGAGTAAAAATAAAATATATTTTAGGCAAAACACTAAAAATAAAACTAAATTAAAAAGTGCTGTCAGAATTAACACTGGTGTGACTATCTGGTAGAAATACCCTCCAACATGCCTGTCATGGGAACCCAAACTATGGTTCAGGGGCTAACTGCGGGCGGTGGACCACTTTTAGTTGTCCTGAAGCAAGTCCTAAAAAATAATAGACATCTGGCCCACATGAGAACTTGAAGGTTGTGCTTTGCTAATGAATAATGCAAAGTGATTGCAGATTTTAAGAGCAGCATGAGTTGTGCCCATTTGCTATCTTCTCTGTTTCAAGGCTTGATTTAAAAAAAAAATGCTGTAGCTAACAGCATCAAGCACCAACACTCTGATAAAGTATTATTATTATAGCACATTTAAAAGCAACATTTGTTGACCAAAGTGTTGTACAACCACAAAGAGACAAACAAGATAGAAAAACTTTAAAGAAAACCAACATAAAGCATAAATCAAACATACTAAAATGACCAAATGGGACAAGAAGACACAAAGGCTAAGGCCAAACAAGATTAAAACTAAAACCATAAAACCAATATGACAATAAAACACTCAAAGACTGTCTAAAATTATCTAAAGGGTGTCAAAATACAACATTACAGAGGCCAATCGAGGAGAAATGTCATTGGCAGTGACTTGAAAGTGATGAAGGACTGGGCAGACTTTATATTGAGAGGGAGCGAGTCCCAAAGCCTAGGAGCAGCCACCACAAAGGCTCGATCTCCTCTGGCTTTAGATTTGATCTAGGAACTTCCAAAAGCAGTTGGCTGGATGAGAGGTCTAACTGAAGTGTATTGATGAACCAGATCAACTAGATAAGAAGGTCCTAATCCATTTAAAACTATAAAAACAATCAGTCAATTTTAAATGCAATGCTGAAATGTGCAGGAAGCCAATAAAGAAATAAAACCTGTGTTATATGGTCATGTTCTCCTGTTCTTGTGAGGCAGCAGCATTTTGCACGAGCTGCACAAGCTGCAGAAAAGATTTTTCTAATCAAGCCTGGAGGTTATAAAGGCATGAATCCCTCTTTCAAGGCCACTTTTGTTTAAATAAGGTATGTCAGCTTCGTGCAGTTTGCTCTTCTTTTGTATCTCAAGGTGCATCTGTTTCTGCTGCTCAGAGGGGTCAATCTACCGGGAGCCAGGTCAGACCAGGGCACTTTCATACTTGATTGGTCAGCCCAAGGTCTTTTACAATGACTGTTTGTCTTGTCAATGTCATTTATGTAAGCTATGATACAGGTAGTGTTTTCCTCTTAGCATTTTACTTAATTAGGCACATCTTAGCCTGCCATCAGATAAGTTTCACTTACACAAAGACACTAGGGATAGGTGTCCTAAAATGGTCCGGCCATCCTTTAGGTTTTTTTAATATACGAGCTCTGGTGAGAAAGGTTTGGACACCCCTGATCTATAAAAAGTTTGACCAAACTATTAAAACTATTCAATCAAATAAACACATTTTTTCTTTATGACAAAAGCAACATGTGCTGTATGTGTTGCTGGCCAGTATTGAGTCTTTATTCATGTGACTAGACAACAAGATTGTGGCCGTGTGCTCCTGTGGTAAGCTGGCCAGTTTTGAGGTAATGGTTTTGTTGTTGTTATGATGTCTTGCCACTACTTGCTCTTCACTTTAGTTGTCATTTCAGTTTATTAAGTATAGAGTGACTGGTGAGTGTAAACTGTATATACGTTCATCAGCCATTTCACCAGGTACAGTACCTCTTCCTCGTTCCAAGCAGGACCCCCTTTTGCCTTCAGCATGTCCTAAATTCTTTGTGACATAGATTCAACAAGGAGCTGGAAACATTCCTCATAGTTCAGTCCATAATGATATGATAGCATCACACAGTTGTTGCTTATTTATTGGCTGCTCATCCAAGATACGAATCACCTTTTCCACCATATCCCAAAGGTGCTCTATTGGATTGAGATCTAGCGGCTGTAGAGCAGCGGTTCTCAAATGTTGCGGCATGGCGCACAGGTGTGCTTGAGACAAGTCCAGATGTGCTTTGGGAATTTTTTACAACTGTGTGTTTTTTCTATAGCTCATTATTTGGTTTTAGTTTACTCTTTTAGTTCTACACATGCTAATTCAGTAACTAGTAAAAAAAAACACCTTAAAGAGTTTTGCAGTTAACCGAAAAAGTAGGTTTTATTAGAGATTGAACCAGACCCTGTATGGCATTTTTACAAATCAAAAAACGTTAAAAAAATGTTTGAGCTTACTAACACTCAATACTTATTATGCTCCAACCACATCAGCACTAACCATCAAGTTACTGACTGTCAGCCTGAGAAATAAATCTTGATAAAGTACTATTTGCTAAAACATTGATGCAATTCCCAAATCTATGTAAAAAAAAGACAAAATAAAAGTTAATTTTCTGAATTAACAAGATCAGATGTTGTTACAATATATTATGTTTAAGGTCAGCTCAGAGAAATTACTGTTGAGTGAATTTACACAGATTCTCATTGTGATGTGTTTGATTGCAATATCAAGAGAATAAAAGATCAGTTTTTGGTAAGAATCCTTAAAATATCCCATTTTTATATTTTATTCAGTATAACAGGTTTTTTGTCAATCTTTGTTTGGTATATAGATAATATTGAGTGCCTTGATATTTTGACTTTTGGTGAACCTTAGGCAAAAAGCGTTTGTAAACCACAGCTGTAGAGGCCACTGAAGTACTGTGAACTCATTGTCATGTTCAAGACACCATTTTGAGATGATTTAAACTTTGTGGCATAGTGTGTTATCTTGCTGGAAGTAGCCAGCAGAAGATGGGTACACTGTGCTCATAAAGGGATGGGACATGGTCAGCAACAATACTTTGGTAGGCTGTAGCTTCAAACAATGCGTAATTGTTACTGAGTCCAAAGTGCGCTAAGATGATATCACCCACACCATTACACTCACCAGCAGCCTGAACTGTTAATAAAAGGCAGGCTCTCAAAGTGTTTACACCAAATTCTGACCCTACCATCTGAATGTTGCAGAGGAAAAAATTAATTAGACATTTTTCCAATCTTTCACTGCCCCATTTTGGTGAACTCCTGCAAATTGTTGGCTCAGCTTCCTGTTCTCAGCTGGTGTGGCACCCAGTATGCTCTTCTGCTGTTGTCGCCCATCTGCTGCAAGACTCGACGTGTTGTCATTCAGAAATGGTCTGAACTGTGATTATTTGAGTTACTGCTGACTCTCTATCGTTTCAAACCACACTGACAATTTTCCTCTATCCCCTGGCATCTCCAAGGGCTTTTGGCTCAGAGAACTGGTGCTTCCTAGATATTTTCTTTCTTTTCTTGTGGCATTCCCTGTAAACCATAGAGACAGTTAAGCGTGAAAACTCCAGTGTGTGAGCTGTTTCTGAAACACTCTAACCAGGCCATATTTAAGATCACTTAAATCGCCTTTCGTCTCCACACTGATGCTCAGTTTGAACTTCAGCAGGTCATCTTGACCATGTCTAAATGCACTGAGCTGCTTTTATTTGATTGGCTGAATAGTTATTGTGTGAATGACTGGTTGAGCAGTTGTATCAAATAAAGTGAATGGTGTATGTAGCCAGTGAGTGTATGTATGCTTTCACAAGTGCTTGTCATTAGCCTGTTTTGGGGTCAGTGGGCACTAACCTGACTACTGACTCTAGTGCTGGCTAATGAATGATAATGAGTTGATTTATTAAGATTTAATTTTTCTCCTTGTGCAATCATCAATCTCTGAGCATCTTCTGTAATTATTATTATGAAAAACTGCTTTTAGGGTCACGCCCATGATGCTCATTATGTTAAAAGAAGCTTAATAAATGGGGGACAAATTACTGAGATAGGGAAGGAAGAAGAAAGGAAACATATTGGTTTAATGGAGAATCATATCTTCCATTATGCTAATGCTGTCCCTTTTTCCCTCCTATGTCTGCTTGTATGAAACTCTTTATTTAAACTAATGGATTTGTTCAATTAACTGTTTACTCATTTAAATGAGATTCTGTGCATTCACCAAATCTGAGTCTTAATAAGCAATTAGATAAGTACTGTAATTAAGGCAGCAGTAGGAATAATCTTTGACTAATGATCTTCATTATTTTGCAATCTAAAACAACTCCCCTCTGAAGTAACTCTGTGACAGCTGCAGAGCCCCAAGAAGAGGGGTTTACAGCACAGCGGGACACATGTCCTTCTCTACTGGGCTTTATCCAGCACTCAAAGGTACCACACACACACACACACACACACACATTCTCCACACTAAAAGCTCTCATTGTCAGAAGATAATCCATGTTTCCTCTTGTGAAGTGTTAACTTGTTTATAGTGAGTGTCTGCCAGCTGCTGTTCACTTTAATGGCTTCATCATTGTGGGATTGAAGCGGTGTCCAAACCACTCTCTTCCTCTCTTCTCATTCTTCACCCTCTCCCCCTATTCCCTGCAGTACGACCAGGCTGATAAGCACAAAACAAATTAAATATGCACTCTCTGTCCCTGCACTGTGGGCTCCTCCATTTCATTTTCACCCCCAGCTTCAGCACAAACACCAACACAAACCTCCTCGGCATGTCGGGCTGTGCTGTCAGACGACCAAATAGAAAATGCTCTCTCTGAGGCCGTCACAATGGCGCTGACTATAGGGGCAAATGTCTCCAACATGAACACTTTCTTCTAATGCAATGTGGAGTCATTGATGAACCACAAGAGACAGAAAGTCTGGGATTCTGAGGGATTGAGTTGTTACAGAAAGGCAGGGAAAAGGAGCAGGCTGTTCAGATTCAGCTGCAGGTGAGTTAGTGTACTCTGCCGGAGAATGAAAAAAAAAAAACATATGAGATAAACATAAAAAGAATCATTAAAGTTAAATTGAGTTGTCACTGAAGGTTTTGCAGGTAATGCAGGTTCTGTTTTCATTGTCTTTTATATACAAACTTTATGTGCTTCCTTTTTAAACATTTAACAAGAACAACTTTCAAAGCAAAAACTTCAAATCAATGTGAGCTTGTAAAGCCTCCAGGAGGAGACTGTTCAAAACAAAAACACCTAGAACAAAGCCTTTGTGTTGATACTAAAGAGGATCTCTTCAGCTAAATTATTCCATCAATCCTCGTGCTTTCAAAAATTCTGCACAAAGCTGAAGCGTGCAAGATTATTTCATTAAAACCAATAATGTCTTGCCATGCATGAGCAAAACATGGGCTGACATTCACATTTCTGTTCAAGGTCTCAAGTCCTACAAAACAGTTCTTTGCTTTTATTGTTGTTAGAAGGGGCTTGTGAAACAGAGTAACACCACAACTTTTACTAAACTCTCAGTTCATAGAGACATGAGCTTTGCCTCTTTGCTGTAAACGCTTTGATTTTTTTTTACTTTATGAGGTTTATATGTCATAGCTGTACAGCCTCCATCTTAGCCTGCTCATCACAGGCAGACACTAAGACTGTTTTGAAAGTATGGTATGTAATCCCTTCTCCCATTAAGACACTGTTCAGGCAGCCAACCATCGCAGTGCTCATAATCATACCCTCTGGTAGCCCCACTGCCTCCTCAGATCTGGGCGTTTGAAGAAGAGATGAAATTTTTGATTTTTTTTTTTTAAATTCAACCTACATATAATTCGTGCTTTATAGACACCCAAGACATGATGTAAACAGTCAAACAAACCAGGACATGTAACACTTTAATACAGATAAAAACATGTCCAGAGACTGCCTCTTCACTCTTATTTGCTTTAAAGAAATCCTGAGGTGCAGAAACTCTGTTCACTTTATTATGGACTAAATGAGAAGAGAGGAGGAGGGATTTCATTGTGCAGTGAGGGATCAGTTTTGTGACCAAAGGGTTAAACCTATTTGTTTTTGTCAGCACCATTTTGTCGTTGTCAGGCCAAAACCACCTATCTCCATTGTGTTTTTCTTCTGGTTTTCATTTTTTTTTTTTGAAACAGTGAACACATCCAGACAGTATCTTTACAGGTGCAGGACACAGAAACCATCAGATATAGAAAAAAAGAAAAAGGTCTGCACACTGGCCCGAGGAAGTTCTTGTAGATTGAAACGTTGCCTTGCAATAAATAAAGCCTCTCATTGGGAGCTGAACAGCCCTTTCCTTTTTTTCTCCCACATTTTCTACATTTTAAACCAATGGAAAGTCAAACAAGTCATTTTAATCAGGAATGTACAACATTTAGACTTTTACTGGTAGGGAGTTTTTGCAATTTCCTAAAGAAGTATCAATATTGGAGATAGAAGGTTTGTACCTGACAGTGATGATTTAAGAGTGCCAATCATATTATTTACTAATTCTGAATACACATATTTGTTTCCGTAGATTTTAACTTGGGCATTTCTCTTTAGAGTTTTTTGTTCTCCTCATGCATGTGTGGGGTTTGTGCGGATGCTCCATACAGACCAAAAACATGCTGATTAGGCTACTTGTTGACTCTGAACTGCCATTAGGTGTGAAGGTGTGAATGGTTGTTTGTCTCTATGTGACAGCTCGAAACCCTCCACCAGAAATTGGATGAAGTGTAGACAGACAGATAGACAGCTTAATGATTGATTTAAACCTGGTTTCATATTTTCACGTCATCTTTATGGTTTTCAGAAACAACAAAATAACTCCTAGTGAAGTCAAAATACTTTATCTGTCATTATTTCACCATTTTTGTATTATAACTATTTGTGTTTATCTGTTCTCATTTTTAAGAATAACTATTTTTAAGTATCTGGAAAAAGAAAAGTCCCTGACACAGCTGATAGTTCAATACAGACATCTTAAATCAGCCAACAACAATGGTGGGCAGATTTTAATTCTTGGACTCTCCAACACATTTTACCCTCAAACTAATTCAGAATTTAAAAAAACTGTTAAGAGCAAAAATCAATAAACAGAAGTGGAATCAGAACCAGAATCATAAACTTAAAACACAGTCCAAAAGTAATGATGATGGGGAAATGTGAAGAAAACTGGAGATCAAAATGAAATTGCTAATTGAGAAGTTGTATCAAATTCAGTTCAGAGATTTGTCTTATTTAGTCAATGGATGATTTGCCTGATCACTTATTAAAAAGACAATTGCAATGCATGAACTTGATGAATACACAGGTGAATACAGAAAGCTTTAAGCCTTTTAATTATTTTAGCCATTTTAATTATTATCACAATATCAAGATACCACTTGCTTTTGTAGACTCAGCCTGAACAAGCACTGGTTTGCTTCCTTTTTTGGTTACAGTACCCATGTTTTGTCACAGCATTTTTTAGGTGTTTTGGCTTAAATATAAGTCATACACTTAGGCTGTGTATTATGATACAAACTCAAGGGACTATGCCGTTTTTGTAAGGTGCTCGTATTCAGTGTTAAATCCATATGGTTTAACATTTTAGCGCTCAGAATGAGGGGCATCTGCTGCTTTTTGATGTCTGCTCCCTGCATTCTGAGCTGAAATCATAAACTTTTGGAATAGCGCTCTGCTCTTTGGTGTCAAATCTCCCTCACTTATAATCAAGATCAAGAGGGGACAAGGTCTCTTTTATTCTTCAATAATTTTATCTGGTTAAATAAAGGTTAAATAAAAAAGTTTAAAAACTGGTGGCCTGCTAATGGCAGACTTAGCTGACAGCAAACCAGTATCTGGTCTGGATCGACACGTGAAAGTGATCCAAATCTGATTTTCAAGTGATCAGATTCAACCTGATTTATGCTCTTCAAACAGTCTTGTGAAAAAAACTCAGACTTATGCAGACATAGCATTCAGAGTAATTTGTGATTTTTTTTTCTAAGGTTATCTTATAATAAAAAAATATCTCGTTTACTGCATTTGATTTCTTTTTTCTTTACTTACAGAAAGGTCAAAAAGTTTCTATAACCTTTCAGAGAAAACAAAACAAGAAAAAACTCAGCACAAGGTAAGGCAGGGTCACATAAGGCCAACAGCTTTTGTCTGTCTGAACACAAATGACTGAGTGAAACTATTCAAACAACTACCGACACTGCAGTGCGGCTCTATCATTTTATCACACTACAATGAAGGCCAACACCAAACAAAACCCTCCTGATACAGATTCAGACACTATAAACCGATGCTTTTCATCCTTTCAGTGTCATGATTTAGCATTTATATCAACAGCTACTCTTTGAACATCTAATCTGCATTCAAACTAGGAGGCATTAGTTGTGCTATGGTGCTGTAAGACCCCAAATCATCTCAGAAAATAAACCTTCCTGCCCAACAGGGGAAATATACAGCCTTCTTACTGAAAATTGACTCAGCAAATGAAAATGTTCCATTTTAGACCACAGTGCTAAGGCTAAACAAGACCAAATGAGCTCTTCTTTCCCCTTATGGGCTGCTGAAAACAACCTCGAATGGTTATGACTGCATTACATATGAATAAATGTAACACAACCAACTAAATCCTGTCTCTTTAGTCTGACTGTTATGGTGCAGTAAAGATAACGGCGCAGACAACAGACGATCACCCTCACTGTCTCTCCCGTGCCACGCAGACTATTAGGGTGCTTTTTTCCAGCAGCATGAATCAAAGTCAAAGAGTGGGAAGCAGAGGGATGTAGTGAACAGCACTCAGACTCTTTGAGGTGTTTAAAGCTGCAGCTCTGCAGGTGAATAAGAAAAAGCACTCAGCCTTCATTTAGATCCATGCACAGATGTGTCTCTGGGTGCATCATTCTAACCTCAAATGTCCCCCAACAAACTCTACTGCCTGTAAGTCTATCTCAATAAATGAGAACCTCTGGGAAAGCTCAAGTAAGTGAATGATCCACTTGATTAGCTCTCTTGATTAGACATGTTGTGGACAGTAGCCTCCTATTGTCTTCTGGTTATCTTCTCATGAAAAACATTCCACTTACGTTTTGCATTCAAGCTCATGTGGTGATATGAATAATACATTTGGCTTTTTTTTCTTTAAATTACTCTCTATATATCAGCTTAGTTAACGCCCCCGCAAGCAATTTCACTTAATTAGCATGCTTATGTTTTCTCTTTGCCTCCCGTAGAGAGCAATATATTCTCCTCACGTCTGTCAATGCACAAATAATTACTGAAGCGTGCCAAGTTGAGTTGCATGTGTGGGAAGCAAAACAAAAAGTGGAGATTGACAAAGCAATGAAAAAGCATTTGGAGAAGAGCGTTTGTTTGTGTGTATGTTTGTGTGTGCCTAAGGGGCGTCCAACAAAAACATATCTATACTCCTCAAAAATAGTTTGGAAACATAATTCAGTCGATCTTCAGTAATACCAATTGGTATTGTATGTTATACTATTGGAAAGCTTGATCAGCTATCTATATAATGAGGTGCAACACGTAAGGATCATGCATTTGTGGAATGAGCCCGCCAAAAAAGTGCCAAAATCTGGGGCAACTGCAACTTGGTGCTCTGATACGCAGAGTGGCAGCATTATGGGCCCATTCCAGACTCAGGACCGAGTTCTGTGAGACTGGTGAAGTGAGGTGGACATTGAAGGAAGACAACACCCCAAATATCCACAAATCTGTGTTCATTTTACTGTCTCTGCTCTGTGTTGGGCTTGCCATGCTTAGCCAATGGGCTTAAACTGACGATGAAAGGATCTCACAATAGTAGCTGTTAATCTATTTAAAGTCTTAACCACAACATGATTTTATCACATCACGACACACAATACAGAGCTCATCTGCCGGGCTTTGACCAGAACTACATGACCATGTCACTCCTGTCCTTACACACTGGCTCCCTGTTTGTTTTAGAATTAAGTTTAAGGTTTTACTGATTACTTCTAAAGCCTTCCATGGCCTTTCTCCCAGCCACATCGTTGACATTTTAGTAGCTTATGAGCCAACTTGAACAGTGGTATCCGTGGGCAGAGGTCTTCTGGTCATTTCCAATAGCAGACTAAAAACTAAAGGGGTCAGGGCATTTTCAGTGAGGGCTCTAAAGCTGTGGAAGGATCTAAAGAGATCCCCTTAAAATCTCATCTTAAGACATACTGAATAAAGTCTGTTTTTTTTTGTCAAGATTATGCTGAAATAAGTCTTCCCCAGCTATATTTAAAATCCCTGTAAGGGGCAAACATTCAATTTTGCAAATCCAGGTTTATTTCCATAAATCCCTGTTTATTCCCATAATTTGATATTAATTTCCATGGAAAGTTTCCAACTTTGAAAAATCCTCATTCCCTTTAGCCTCTGTGGGAAAAAATTGATGAGCAAAGTATATACAACTCATAGTTCATATGAGGAAAATATTTATTTCATTTATAAGTAGGGAAAGCCATTTGCAGCGTTAGTCCATTGCTAACCCATACCACCCTTTGTCTATCAAGGGCATTACACACCTAATCTGAGTGGACTGAAGCACACGATGTTTCCTGACTATCATGAGCACCCTGATCCAGAGCTCCTCCTTGTGAAGAAGTTGATGGGGCCAGCACCACAGATGGGGGCTCAGAGCAGTTCTGAGAGTCGGCTTGTACCGTGAGCTCTCCCCCCGACAACCAGGGAGCTCTTATCAGAGCACGCGGCTGGAACTGTACTGGCACGCACGCAACAGACAGGCCCGCCGATGAGACGGGGATCACAGTGTGTGACGCTGACACACTGCTGCTTCTGCCACTGAGCTTGTCTGCAGACAGAATCTGTCTCTCTTTGGAGCCTAAGAAATCTGAGCATTCACATACAGACCAGTGACAGCGTCTGATTCTGTTCTGACCCAGGTGAGACTACAGTTTGTGAGTGATGTTTAGGGGGAAGATACAGGAACAGCAACATGAAGAGGTATATTTTTAAGTTTCTGTTTCTTCATCCATAACTTTTCTTGAGCCTCAGTCTGAACAAGAAACAGCTCCCTACCTGACCATGAACACTACAGCAGTAAAGTGTGCTGTAGCGTGACTTCCTGTCAGACCGATGTGAAGGTATCAGGGGCAAGGGCCAGATGTCTGTAGACAAACCAGAGCCACTAGGGGCTCTGCCGGCACGGAAAACACAAACAAAGAAGGAGGGAGACTCCATCTTCCTTCACCAAAACTGATCTTTAACTTTCAGTTACACTGGAGGTCATTATCTAACATTATCTTGGAGGTTCCTGATCTGTTTTCTTCAGGTTGTTTTAATGGTTGCCTGTTCTGATTGACCTGCAAGCTAGCTCAGGCAGACAATCTGCATAGAGTCATGCTTAGCATATGTCATTATTTAATCATGTGATTAACATAGCCCCAGTCAACTGGCTAGCTGCAAGATTTTTGCTTTACTTTCTTTGCTGTGCCTCTGCCCCACATCAGCACTGCTCTGTTGCTTTAAACCCTCCACCACTCCCACATCCACCTGTAAGCTCTGATAGACGGTTATATCTTATCAGTCCTTATATTACCCATATAAAATGGATCTGAGGAGAGATGAAGACAGAGCCTGGTCTACAAACTCAAACTATACTGTACTGTTGCAAAAAAAATAAATGTGAATTGTCTGACTGAACTAATATACTTAAAAAGTTATTTTAGTGCATTTTTAAATCAAACCTATACAAGCTGATTAAAAGATATGATATTCAGTAGAATGGAAATTGATAAATTTAATTACATTTATATGGCATTATTCAGACTGCTACAAGAAATAATATACATCATGCTAAATTAAAAAAAAGAAAATACACCAATACTCATAACATTACATTGTAGATCAGATATTACATGATAAAAACAACACAACTGACATATTTTCATAAGTTATTCAATTATGTGAAAGTCAAAAACATTTTTAAAAATCAGCTAAACATAATTTAAACATAGTTACTGTCACATATTGGATATGAGATGAGAGCAAAATTAAAAATGTAGTATTTTCACATCAGCATTCAAATGCACTTTAACAGTCTAGAGCAGGGATGGGCAACATTGGTTGCCAAGTAGGCCACATAAGTATCACCCTCATTGTCAGAGGGCCAAATTTTCACTATTTAAAGTATACTAAAATGGACAAATATATGCCTTTATAAGTTTATCAGAAGTTAAATATATATTAAACTCAAATGCATTTTGGCAGTACTTTTTTTTAATTCTTTATAAAAACAACAAAACTAAAACAAAACCTGTACTGTTTATAAAGGGTTGAGATTTAGAGGAATGATATTTTTTTAAACATTTCTGAAACATAACTGAAGTTTGTGATAATATCAGATGTACTGAAATAGACTGAAATATTAAAATATAAAAAGGAGATTTTTTTTCTGAATTCTCCACTTTCGGGATGCCGTTTGCTAAGTGAGACTATTTTCTTTTAGCCGACACAGCATTACAATCAGTTTTGTTGAAAATCGCTGACTTGTGTGCAACTGATTTTGTTGTTTGAAGTAGAATTTAGTATAAAGACTATACTTTATACTTGTGTTGTCTCATTTAAATATTGAAGCATCATGTAAAGTATGGGGGTATAAAAGATCTAGCTTAGGATGCAATGTGATATTTGTGACGTTTTTATGGAGCATGAACCTTTAGTCCAAAAAAAAAAAAATCATTTTCAAGAACTGTTTGTGAATGATGCCCACTGCTTTTATCTGTCTCTTCAGCCAATACTGTTTTTGTTTTTATCTCTTTCTGCTTATTTTACATTCTTTACATATTTGTTCTTATCCATCTCAGCTGTTTCATATACGCCTTCCCCTCATCTCAATATTCTCTGAAAACAAATAACATTTGAGAAACCACTGTACGATTGTTATCCTTCATAGAGACCAGGTAATATATTTTCTAATATTCATGATTTTTGTTTATCTCAAGGAGCAGATGATATATTTCCTTATGTTTTTGATTGTTGTCTCTCACAGAGGCGAGATTACTTTTCTAATAAGAGGACATAACACCTGAACCTTTATTTCAGCCGACATTCAAATGCTATTCAAAGGGTATGAGATGATTCTCTGGGCTCGACTTTGACAGCAGCAGATATATGATCAGAAACTGATGTGGGACTTTTATGGGAGTTTGTATTTTCTTGATTTGAGACTGTATTGAAGTGAAAAGGAGCGTGACACTGACTGCTATAAGGGTGCATCATCCTCCACGTGGACATATCTTATCTAGGGAACAGTCAGTACTCACCGTTCTGACCGTCAGCTCAGGGGGATTGTCGTTGATGTCGGTGATGCTGATAAGCGCTGTAGCTGTGTTGGACAAGCCGAAGTTCAAGTTGCCCTCCATGTCTGTGGCCTGGACAATGATGGTGTACTGGGACACTTTCTGTTGGAAGAAAAAGAAGGAAACACACTTAGAGGATGGTAAATCAAATGGAGCTGCTTCAAGATAAGAAACAATATAAAATATAATACATGAACAAAAATAATCAAAACAAACAGCTAATCGCACACATCTGCCCTTCTTTCACAGCTCACTGGATCAAAAACTCTACTAGAATAAATTGGATCATCTCATTTGCTCAATAACATATAGTGAAGAGTAAACACACACACATGAATGCACATACACAGAGTTACAGTGAGGGTATCATGAAGGTAAAAGGCCCATCCATTATTGCCCAAAAGTCTCGGCTTTCCGCTGCGGAAAAGACCTGGATCATCACTCATTCTAATGGAGGCACCGCCACTGTAAGCTGCACCACTGTGCTGCAGATAAAACAGGGGGGTGTTCAACCTTATTTAGTCCTGTTTTAGTAAGAGGGAGTCAACCTGGAGCATGCTGCATCACAAACTGCAACATCACAGAACAAAAGAAAACAGGAAGACCATGAAATGTCAGCCTTTGGTTTGGCACTAGTGAGAATCTAAAAGTTCAGCCTTCATGTGGTTTAAATTTTTCAGAGTGGAAAAGTACAGCAGTGGACCAAAAAGACAGTCAGGGTGGGTTTTTGTTGTAGTGTTACTGGAGTGTCAGTGGAGGAATATTTCTGTAATGATGTGGGTCTACAAAGTCAAATTACTGCATGAATAAAGCCCAAAATCTCATCAGTCTTAGAACAGTATGTCTTATTCTTTTTAAGATATTTTAAGGCTTTTGTCTTCAGTAAAACTACAGAGACAGTTGACAGAGCTGGAAAGAAATCTCTTAATGTGCTCTTGAAAGTCTGAACTGACAAGG
The DNA here is from genome assembly GCA_037902135.1 of Cetoscarus ocellatus. Taxonomy (NCBI): domain Eukaryota; kingdom Metazoa; phylum Chordata; class Actinopteri; order Labriformes; family Labridae; genus Cetoscarus; species Cetoscarus ocellatus. Next base: position 2,259,046 of record JBAMNC010000573.1, read on the forward strand.
TTTTAAATCACATTGACCTTAACATTCACTTTCAAAATGTATCCCATTCAATGTTTGAACAAAACAACAAAGGAGGCGTTTTCTGTCACAGGAAGTAAACATGTTTTTTCTTTTTCCTGAGGTGGTTGCAAGCAGTGAGATAATACTATTAAAAGTACAGGACAGGTAAGAAGGTCATTCAGTGATGCAACTGTCAGTTTGAAATCTAAAGACCCATCTATACTCCCTTTATGTCCGAAAATGTATACGTCCTTTTCAAATGACGTTACCATCACTGCTCACATACTTTAACGTGTCCTTTCCGTCAGCATTGCTGTTAACCAATACATCCACCAGGGGGGCCTCTAACAAATCTGTCTCGCGCACACCACTTCTCCTTTGCTACCGACCAACTGATATAAGTAACATCATACAGATGTTTGTAATTTCTGACTAACTCGCAGAGTTTCTCTTCAAAAAGTTACGCCATTATTATTTCTTCTTCGTGTCTCACTAGCTACGTATTGGGTAGTAACAGCAACACTGCCCAAAAGTTTCCAGTGGCTCCTGAACGCACCATCTACATTCGTCCGAGAGTTGCAGAGAGACACAGCAGACCTTCACAAGGATAAAAAAAAACGTGCAGCTGCTGTAAATTTGTGTCTGTGCCAAGTTGAAGCTCCGACTCAGAGTGTGTTTTTTCTTCTGATAATACCTGTGGTGAGTTAAAAAACTTGTTTGCTTGGACTCCCTGAGCTGTAAACCCTGTTGAGATGTAGGTGATATATTTGACATGTTGAATTCAACATGAAGTTCAACATTGTTGAGGGTTTGTAATTCATACAAAAGTGTCGGCCCAGTTCTCAAGAGGTTTTTATTCAATACATAACAATCACTTAAACATGAATTAAGTCTACGCATGTTATAGTAGCCATACCAAAAGTAAAATCAATTATAGTCACCATCCCAAGCACTTCTCAAAAGTCACTTTCGCCAGTAGCCATCCTCCCCACTTTTCAAAACAAACTGACGCCCTTAGCCCTTAACACGTTTGGTGTGAACAAAACAAACAAACAAAAAAACTCTGGTCCACTTGAAAACAGGGGTCTCTTGCTTCCAAACTGACAAGAGTTTGGTTCGCAGTGAGTGTGAAAGCCATCCAAACTAAAGAAGGACCAAACAAGCTGAATTTAGAGTTCAAGTTGGTTAATGTTAGCATATCAGCAGCCTTTGGCTCACCTCAACAGATTAACGTCTATAAGTCTGTGTGGGTTATGGTTCCACATTGCGCTGGTAAATATGTAAATGTCACCTGATGTAGCCTAAATAGAAACTTTATCTTCATTACCTCGGCTGAGGAGGTTATGTTTTTGCTGGCATTAGTTAGTTGGTTTGTTAGATTGTGTACAGGATAACTCAAACAGCTATGAATTGTTTGGATATAATTTTCAGGAAATGTTGGTCAAAAGAAAGAAGAGGCAGTGATCCGAATCAAGATGCAGGTCCAGAAATTTTTACAAGAGTTTGTTAACATTGTGTGATAGGGCACTTGTCAGCATTTTTGCTTATAATTCAACAAGGCCTCAACAGATTTTAATAACATTATCAGTGAATATTGGTCATGGCACACAGAAGAAGTGATTAGATTTTGGTGGTGATCCAAATTCTTACGCGGATCCAGCAATTTTTTGAGGAATTGATGACGTTGTGAGAAGGATGGTTTCCACTTTTTCACTAATAACTCAGTAAGTTCTCACTGATTTTGATGACATTTTCAGGGGATGTTGGTCATAGCATCACAGAGAAGTGATTAGACCTTGGTTGTGATCTAAATCTGGATGTGAATTCAGGAATTTTTTAAGCATTTGTTTACAGTGTGAGGGCAGTTTTTCAGATTTTTGAAAATAACTCACCAAACAATTTTGGAAGAGATTTCTGCTTTTGGGGCACTTCTAGTTTTATGGCTCAGTAAACTTCTGAACAGCCTCAGGCTAAATCATGTTATGACCTGAAGCCTGGTTGCATATTTCTGGGTCATAGTGCAACAACAAGCTGGAACAAAAGCGACAACTACAGCCCCAGCTGGTGACAGGTGGAAATATTACACAACATTTAACAGGCTTTGGTCTGCTTGATACAGAGTCACGCAATAGAAAACAAAACCAAGAGAAAATTCCACCGCTCTGTATCACCAAATCAAACCTACTCTAAAAAAAGACTACTTTTATCATTCAGTGGCAGTATCTCAACATTACATCTGGCTTTGCTTGCTTGGAACGGCCCTAAAAGTATCACTCAAAAAGTCCTACATACTAGAGACAATGTCTAAAGGAAAATTAAGGGAAAAAAAATAATAAAGTCGAGCTGAGTCAAGCAAATATCACACTGGAAATGCACCAAAAGACAAGAAAAGGGTGCAGCGGACTCTGACGCTCTGACTCTGTCCGTGGTGCTGAAAGTTCAGTCAGTCCCCAGATTCACCACTGGAGAGAGGGGTGTGTGTGTGCTTCTCTGTGTTTCCATCCTATCCGCATAAGCCTATCTGCTTTGTGGTCTCTTTCTCTATTAATCCGTTCAGCTCAAACCTCCATTATGTTACAGCAAAGAGAGAGACAGCGTCAAGGGCAGGCCAGTGTTGTGCACAGGGCTCTCTGCTTTATTTTGCCCCTACAATGAGTCCCGTTGATTCTCTAATGTTCATTTGTGGCTCGGCTAGTTTTACTGTATTCATCCAAGGGTCAAACTTTTCACCTCATGGTCACGCTTTCTAACGACTCCTCGTCCAGTGGCACTGGCTCCAAAGACCCCTGGCTGGAGCAGGGACATGCGGGCTGAGGTCTCGTAGGTGTAGACGTGGGAGTTATTGCTTCCTTTTCATGTGCCTACTGCTCTGCTTTTTTATATCTCTTTGACTTTTTTCTTTCCTCTCTTTTTTTTTCTTCTTCTCTTTGTTAACTCCCATTCTGCGCCTCTTTTGATCTCTCGCTATCTTTCTCATCACATCTTGGTTGCTCAGTGTTCTCTGCCGGTCTGCTCCCTATCTGTCTATCTCTCCGTCTGTCTTTCTGCCCTCGTCTTTGTATCTCGAGATGATCTCCTCTCTCCCTCCCACTCCTTCTTTTTTTCCAGCCTTGAGGGATGCAGTTGGTTGTCTGATCAGTTGAACCACTGAGGCCAGTTGAAGCACACAGCTGGAATCATTTAGCATCTCTCCAAGTCATTAGCAAGTGCCCAGACGTGTTAATCTGCACCAAACCATCCTATTAATGAAAACTCAATACTGGTTGCTCTTTATTAGACTCATAATGAAATATCAATACCATCTTCCCTCACAGAGCGCTTGGTAAATACAGCCTCATATGAATGTATCTCTCTGTGCTCTCATTTCAATTCTGTCACATGTATTAACCTGGAAATAGCACCAGATGGCTGTAGGAAGCTAATAGGTTGGAGCTTTGATGGATGCCTTTTTCTTTAACCAGGTGAATGGATCTGATCCAGCAGGTGGAGCTATCACACAGTGGGAGGTGTGGCTGCTGTGTCCCATCCTGCGGGGTGATATCACTCATCTGAGAGCAGTCGAGAGTTTATAGCCCCTCAAGTGCACACATGCACATCCGCTAATGCTTCGTTGAGTGGGAACAGGTGGAACACTCAGACTCTTACACCAGGTACACATGTGCACATGCACACGAAACACACACACTGATGCACACTCCAAAAGTGTCCAAAAGTGGCTGCCCATACAAGGCCATAAAGGGCTCTGTAATGAGTCCTATGGAAGCTCTGAACAGAAAATCTCTCTGTTAGATCAGAGTCCAGCACTAGCAGGAAAAATGACCATTATGAAAAGAAATAAGCCCCCCCCTCCCTGACAGGTCCTGAGCCTCGACTAAACCTGTAAGAGCTGAGAGCCACCCAAGGCCATGGTAACACCTGTATACAGAGCTTTGCCAACAATGAAAACCAATCTGCTTTCCTCACAAGGACCGAATGAGGTAGTTTACTATGCAGCGTGCTGAAAAAAGAGAAGGGAAAATGGTTTCAGACACCTTCCATCCTTTTAGACACCCTATTATGGTGGATTTCTACTGTGTGGTTCAGCTCCAGTGTTACTATAGAATAGACTGGTGCAGTTATGAATCCAAAAACATTGAGTATTTTACCATGTCTGATTAACCCCAGAGTGCGTGGCATTTAGGAATAGCTTTTCAGATAAATACCTGAAATAAGTACCATGATTTGACCATGACCATTTTTATGTTTTATTTGGTTACACAAAACGCATCTGATATTGCCCCAGTTTTGAAATTTATAGTGTTCGTGGGTTTTAAAAAAAATGCAAACATCCGGGTTGGTCAAAAACATGTCATCCCTGCCCCACTCTATAATGCTGTGTCTGGGATATGGAGGTGGCCAGGGAACCCTATCTTTATTGAAATAACCTTGGCTTATATGTTATTTGGGCTCTTGTCTGCATACCCCCCACCCCCACCCCAAACACATACACATGTACGTACCTCTTCTGTCTTAATACACAGCCCCTCACCTTTAAACAGAGTACCCTGTGCTCTAAATGAACCCTGTTCTGTGGTATATATATACATATACATATATCCAGAGATGTAGCCATCCAGGCAGAGACAAAGGGACTAAAAAGAAGAATTCATGATTAAAACAAGCCCATGGATGCCCAGATCGTAAATCTGTCCTCATCATTAAGTTGTTTGTACATAATGCGTGACTATGCAGCCCTTTAGTCAATATTTTTAGTAACAAAATCAATAAAATGCAGATACAATTGATCATAGCTTATTAAAATAGTTATTTCTAAAATGGCCCCCACCAAAATCTACCTGGTACTCATAAGTAGGGGTCCAGACATCAAATAACATCCACAAATACAAAGATAGATACATCCTCTAGACATCTTCTAGACAAACATTATTTTCAGTGATTGATGCTTCTCCTTCCAACCTTAAACCAAACAACTAAACTTAAGAACAATATCCTTTAGGTTGCTTAAAAAAAAGCTTTTGTTGTCTTTATTTTTATGGTTATGAAACATAATTTGGGTAAGAACTTAGTGTAAAAGTATCGACTGATATTACTTGCTTTAAAACAGAACAAGCAGAATGTGTGGTCTCAAAAAAAGTGTATTTCTTCAATCTGTCTGCTGAATTTTTGGGTTTAGGAAACTTAATCATTTGTTTCCTATGTTTGTGCTTTTGTGCCTGCATTACAAAGATAGTGTTGTGGATACAATCATATACTGGGGCAAGACAGTGGAAGATGGATGCAAAGAACATACAGCACATAGATAAAAATCAGAATATAGGAATAGATAGATAGATAACTTTATGCACTTACTGAGGACAGTTACAAGAAGACTGTCTCACACTGGAGTGTGTGCACACGCTGAAAATAACTTAAAAATATTTTGACTGTTTGGTTGCAAAATATTTTTTCATCATCTTATTTAATTTCCATTTATTTGCCAATGCTCAGTCAGGGAAAGACTGTCTGGACATAGCCCTGTGTTTTATCCATATCCCCAAAGATATAAGGCTTTTTAGAAAACATTGCAGGCTCAAGCCCCCACAGCTCCACCTTTGAGGAACACTTACATGACACAATGGCTTATGGAGAATAACAATATAGATCAATTACATATAGATCAATTGAAGTCAAGCCAAACAGCACATGAGACAGCTTGAAAAACCTGGCTGCTCCTTGTCCCTAAACAAACTGATTCCTGCTCCAGTGAGACTTTGTTAGTGGGGACACAGTGAAGAAAATTATGGTCCAAACAGGGAGGAAAAAGTTGGGCCCATAACTGTATATGAGCTGCTATTTGTAGACCATGTTTATAGGAGTGTTAATGGCACCTGAGCTCAAAGTACATTTTTTGCTGGGCTGTGAAGAAGCACTCAGAAAAGCTGAAAGAAAAAGGCTGAAGGAAAAAGGCCGTAACAGTAAAAGACTTGCTCTTTTTTGTGTAGTTTGTGGGTTGAGTTCCGCCCTGCCAGACTCCCACTGGCCACGGTTATTAGCTTGTCACTTACAATCTGTCTCAAATGGAGGCTATTGGTGACTTTACTTAGAGACCTGGTCCTTTGACTACTCTGTGTCTTAACCTCAGAGAACTTCTGAGTCTGTGACCCTGAGTGCACCTTCACTTCACTTTAGAGTCAGTTCCTTCATTTGATTATTAAAATTGCATTTATTATGTTTAAGTAGGTCTAATGCATGTCTTCAGAGAGCTCTCAAAAAGACAATACATTTCACTTTCTAAGCTAAGGTGGACAAAACACTAATGTTTTACTTGTATACACTCATATTGACATACAGCAGCTTCAGTGCTGAGCATCCTCATTGGTGGAGTGCAGCTCTCCATCAGCTGATTAAATTTCCTCAGTGAGATCAGCTGCTGAAATCAAACAGTAAATCATGGTTTATCAATGATTTTAAACATATTTCATGTCTAATTTTGCAACTTTTTAAGGAGATTCTGACAATATGATATATTCTGACTGATTTCTTGATTTAAGAGTCAAACGACTGCAAAGAAATGGACTTTATGATGTTGACTTTTTGGGCTCTAATTTCATAGACCAGGCGCAGGCGGGCCGCACCTGCCCTGCGCTGCGCCTGCGCCGCGCCAACAGGGTGTGTCCAGGGCATTTTGCAAGTTTCGTGCACGGCGCAGTCTGGCGCAGGCAGGCGCACCCACGCCTCCGTCTCTCCTACCGGCGCACGTAGCAGAGAGGGAGGAGATAAGACTTGAGTGGGTTTAACACAGCCGAGTGTGATCTTCACCAATCAAATGAATGCCTCTCCTCGCCTTTAAATGCGCCGCGGGCGAGGCGCAGTGACAATTTCACCTCGGTGGCGAAGAAGGTCAGAGCCGCTGTCACTTTTACAGCAACTGGGAGAGCGCAGAGGCCACTGGGCCGCGCATCGGAGGCCACGGTGCGCGTCACCGTGTGGACCACCTCGTGGGACAGATGTAACCTGTTCCTGTGTCATCAATAGGAGTACAAAATTAAGTGATAACTACATTTAAACACAGCAGCAGGCTAATCCATTCATCATGCTTGTGATCCACTTGCATTCCTGGTCTGTCATCGCCAAATAGCAGAACCTCTGGTAGAATCATATCTCCTCATCCTCCTTGCAATAATGTTCTCCATCTTTTTAGATCATGTTAAGAATAAAGATTAAAACAGAGAAATATGGGCAATCGCAGGTAAATCCTTAAGACACCGAGTGACTTACATTTATTCAGCGAGTGTCTCTCTCTTTTTTCTTTTCTTTTGAATTTCATGAGATGAGAGAAGCCGGATACTCCGTATCGGATGATGTGGCTGTTTGTGGTTGGCTGAGAGATGTGAACTCGTTAGTTATGACAAACGCCTCTGATCTGACATCAGATGTGACGGGACAATTAATATAGATACAAATGTATATGTTGGTTCAGACGGTTACATTAAATAGTGGTTGTTGTGATTGTTTATTGCATTGAAATGTGCCTGACACTGTGGACACCTGCCTGTGAGGTTTTGGTGACGTGTGCGCACTGTGCGCCTGTCAGCCAAATTACCACTGCCAGGGGTGCGCCTCGCCTGCGACGAGAATAGACCAGGTTGGAGCTGGCGGGCTTTCAGCACACCTTCCGCACGGTTTTTTGGCACGAAATTGTCACTGCGCCAAGCTGAATCTGTGGACACCTCCCCCTGGTGCGCCGTCACACCCATCTCGGCGCAGCCGGTCTACCAAATTGCCAAAATGGCTGCGCACGGGGGTGCGCTGGACGAAATTACCCCTGCGCGGGGTGCGCCAGGCTACACCACCCTGCGCCACCCTGAGTTGCGCCAGGAAATTAGAGCCCATAGTTTCTGTCCTTTATTATGTGCCTCACTGGGATGAAGCAGCTTTAAAGCGATCGTCATGTCAAATTCAACTTTAAGCACTTACTATAACAGTGTAAAAAATCTGCAGGGATGCATGCACAACATGACTTACCAAAGTGCATGGATCCCTGGTTAATGTGACATTATTTGCACTTTTTCGAAACCTTAGTTTAGTTGAATTCTCTGTGTCAGCAACAACATTAAGTGTAGAAGTTAAGCTAAGAGATTTTTTAAAAACTGTACTCTGTTGTACCTCTACCTTGCAATATGTACTGCACTATGGAAATGTAATCATTGCAGATGAAAAACTGTTTTCAGAGAAAAAAGGGAAAAGTTGCAGTTCATAATATAAACTTGACCATGGAAAAAAGAATTTGCTATTGATCAAGAATCAAATAAAAATACTTTAAGGGAACAGAAAAGAGTGACATTTTTGAAAAACCTGAATGGTGGTAAATTTTGACTTGTCAACTCAGGCACCCTGGCATCGTACATTGTAAATCTGGAATTGTCAGATTTCATGACGTTTAGCAGGTGGACCAATTTCTCAAAGCCTCAAGCAAAAACACTTTTCTCTTCTCATAAAATAATCTGACCAACAGCACATTTGAGAAAGGCTAAAAGGCAGAGGGAACTGCAAGCCAATAAACAATGACAGCCTGTGAAGAGACTTAGCATCGATGCTGCTGAAGCAGAAGTTTATTAAAAGTTTTTAACATTTCTTAAATGAGAAGTGTTCTGAGTTCACAAAGACCACCAAGGCCTTTCTGACATCCTTAGCCATGTTATTCTCTAAAATGTGGAAATCTGCCCTACCCACAATGTTAACAAATCCTGTATGTGTACACCAGTCACCTGTATGTGTACACCAACATTCCTTGAAAATGTTATGAAAATCCATCAAGAACTTTGTAAGTTTTCCTTCTCACAGACAGACAAACCAACAGATTGACAAACGCCTGCAAAAACATCTTTTTTTTTGCATATGGAAGTGTACTCAAGGCAGCATCAGCCTATTACTCCATTGGCCTGTAATTAAAGTGACTTTTTTTTCCCTTTTGAAGGTTCTGTCCCCTTTAAACACTGCACAGAAGCCACCCAGAATAACTAGTGAAATGCAGCCCATGGATATGTAAAACAGTCTGTGTGTCAGTTTAAGGTGACCTGGGAGAGGTTTACAGTACATTGTGTAACTTAAAGGAGCAGCTGTGACATCGCAGTGAAAGCAGGGAGGCCTATGGTGAGTAATATCCTGCTTCTTCCACACTACAGAGGTAAAACTACATTGTGCTGTGTACATCAAAACAGCATAACATTTATCTCATTGTGATTAATAGACTTGTGATAGCTGAATTATATCAGCTTGTTTTATTGCAGCCTTTAAATGCAGAGACGTCTGTAGTTCCAGATAAAGTAGCTGCAGTTTGAGAATCTCACAGTGGGATACAGTACAAGTCTACACACTAATTTTCACATCTCTCCCAGTTAGAGCTAAAAATATGCAGACTAGACTGTTTTGTCTCCATCTCCTCTTCTCTTTCTCCCTCCCGGGGATGTCTCTATGGTTGGGCTGAGGACAAAACAGCTCCAGTCAGTTTTGAGAAGAACATAAGGCAGCACAGTTCTCTGAACACTTTCTCTGACTCCCAGACAGAGAAACAGTCTCTCAGATAGGTAGGTAAATCTGAGAAATGCACTCTGTAACCACTTGATTAGATACGCCTCCACATTTACGCAAACAGCCCACAGTCACATTCTGGATAAATAAAGGCTGTGAGTCACATATGGATGAAGCTGCTGGAATAAAGCGCTCCACACGACTGGACAAAAAGTTTGGATAATCCCACAACTGAGAATCACAAAACTGCAGACAAAACATGACTGAGTAAATTGAAGCATGGTGGTCATGCCGTTATGAGGCTGTCTGGCTCCATAATGGTACAAACACATACGAAATGATAATACAAGAAGCAGTCAACAGTCTTCAGCAGGAGTTTGTATCAGGTTATATTTGTGAAAAGCCAACTGAGGGCATCTATGTAGACCCCAAATTCGAGAGGGGTCTGGCTGCAGACCTGCACTGTCAGGACCCATCTGCTGTGAGGACAGAAACAATCTTCATTCGAACGTTGCATTTTCCACAATATGTTGCCCTGTAACGTCATATTAATTGGAAAGACTTTAGGATTAGCCATGGATGCTTGACATCAGAAGGCTTTCACTGTCTGTGGCTATTGACATGTATGACAACACCCAAAATGATCACTGTAAGCGGACTACTTGATTAGTATAAGCAAATTATTTAAACAAATCCAATTAACGATTTTTTTTCCTTAGTGCGGTAGGTTGAGTGATCACTGCAAAAAAGCAGCAGAATGGGTGCAGGCTAACAAACATTTGTTTGGAGATGCCTGACATTTTATAAATGGACAGTAAACAAACTGAGAAGGCTGCGCAGGAAGTGGCAAAACTCTTTGGTGACACCATGGATCCACTGGATCAAGATAGCAACAAATCCATTCTGGAGCCTTCTAAGTTGATCTTTTTAACACTGAAGATGTGGATGTTCTCTGAGGAGATAATGGATACTAGAGGGTACTTGGCGTACTGTGAATACATAGAGGAAAAATAAAAGACATCTTTGAAAGTTATCCAGAACTGATTTGAAAAAAGAAAAAGTTGTTAGAAATTAAAATGATTTGAAATATTTAAAAAAAAAACAAGATTCAGAACTAAACTGAAGGAGCGCTGTGTTACAGTGAAAGGAATCATTTTATGGAACAATCTGAACAAAGAAACCAAAGGAGCTCAATCAGATTTTATCGTCAAAAGAAGTATCAAAGCCAGTATGTTGAGTAAATACAGGGAAATGTGTTACTCTAAGTCTTGCTATGTTTGTTTTGTGGAAAAATGTGAATTAACATGTGGTCTTTTTTGTTTGTTTGTTTGTTTTGTTGGTTGTTTCTGATAATAAGAAATAATGAAATGTAAAAAGGCATGTTGGCCTGCAGCTCTTGTTTATTTGTATTATGTGTTTAGTTTATTAATATCTTGTGAGAAAGGGGCAGACTCTATAAGATTTTTCTTCATTGTGCTCCTTTTTATTCACATGTTTGAGATTTTTCTTTGTTTGTATTTAATGTTTTATATACTAATAGAAGAAATAAAGTCCTAAACTAAAAACTAAAAGTTTGTTTTGTGTCTATTCTGTTTTCTCCTGTAACAGAGGTTTTGGCTGTCTGGCTCATGTAAGTAGTTACTCAGTAATTCACTTTGAATATACAAAGCTAAGTAAATTTATAATCATGAACCCTCACCCTTCTTCGGCAAATACAGGTGGTCTGACAGCACAAGTAAGAAAACAGCAGTATAGAAAGCAAAATAAAGCAATTATTAGATGAATTATTATGAGGTGTAAGAATTGCAAACACACATAAGTTATGCCTGTGTTAAAGATTTGAGTAAATGAATGTGTGAATGAGTCTAAAGTGTGGGGGGCTTCATTTTCAGTGATAAATAATGGTATAAAAGCAAAGAACAGTCAGCAATTGGTTTGAGTGTAGAAGCATTATGTCATCACACATATTAAGATGATTTAACAGAGATTTGTTGTCTTAAACAAATTTGAAGTGCAAACTAAACTGACAGCTGTCCATTTTGCTGATTAAATAAAAATACTGGAGTAAAATAATTAATGTTTTAAGTAATGTTTTAAGAGGATCATAACAATACCTGTACATTTAGTTTGTATTTTTTATCTGTATAATAACCCTAGCATGTTCTTCCTGTTTTGTATTTTCTGTTTGTTTTTTATCTTGATATTTACTTGCGTTCTTCTCAGTCATCCTGTTGAATTGGAAATGTATACTCATTTTTTTCATTGTTTTAATTGAACACATGAATACACAAATAGATCATATTTACATTACTAGAAAAGCACTCAGAGAGCGAAGACCTCCGCCAAGGTGATCTGGATCAGTCCCAAAATTTAATCAGTTCTTCCATATCCCATTTCCAACTATTCCTGAAAATTTCATCCAAATCCGTTCAGAACTTTTCAAGTTATTTTAAACACAAACAAACAAACAGACAGACAGACAGACAGACAGACAGACAGATAAACACAGGCAAAAACATAACCTCCTTGGCTTTGACTCATATCTTATGTATTGAAATGTATGTCGCATGTGCAGCATGAGACAGGCAAACTTTTCTTGCCTTCAAGAAACAAAGACTGTTTTGTGATTCTAACACACACACACACCACAAACTTGCCCAGTTCATTCATTTTAGAGTGCTTTGGAAGGTATCGAGCCCATCAGAGATGCAGAACACATCTTTTCTGTTCAGTCTATTTTACTTCACGTGGTTGTGCCCTTTTGTGTGTGTAACATCTTCTCTGAATGATAGATTCTGCATGGCATTTGTGGGGTTCATATTTTTAAACCATGAAGAAAAATATAGAGTTAACAAACTGGATTAATTCCTTTAAAAAGCAGGCTTAAAATGGTAAAAGCAGAAAAACATTTAATGGACAAAAGACTGAGCTGACAAACATCTGCAAGTAAGTTTCTGAGCTAGTAAATATTTCTTTCAGAGAGCTGTGAAAATGAATGTCCAACCTTGACCAATGTGTAAAAGGATTATCTGCAAAAGAGACTGTATAAACATTCTTGGAAGGAAGCATGCACAATGATTAAAGCTTTCAAAAGTCAAAAAAGGGTCAAACTAACACTATCTCATCGCAACAAACTATTGATGTTTCGACTGTACATGAATGTTGGCTTGAGACATTTGCTGCTGACATCAGAATTAAGTCAGCAGTAGAGCATACATGGTGGTGGGTGTAAAATAGTGTAAGGAGGTGAAGAAAAACACAGAAGAGTAGATCTGGCTTCTGGAGTGAGTGGGAAAAAAGTCCTCTTGTACATTTAATTGTGGATAGGAAGGCAAAAACCAAACAAAAACAGACAAACAACAAAAAACAAGCAAAGTACAACACAGGAAAATTCAGCTTGCCACTGTAAGACCATTTGTTTTCTGCTCCCAAACAAAATAAAACAGAAAGGGACCAGATGGCTCCTAACTTCCTAATGTAAATTCACCACAAGATGCAGCTCGCTGACTTTCTGCCACTACTTTGCCTCTGCCTTCAAAATCAGTCATTACTGTGTACAAACCCAAACATGGCCTAAATCCACCGACATATTCATCACTAACCCTCTAATGTCAAATCAATGGCTTTGTTGTTTGACTCTAAGAGTTTGGACAAGTTACCGCAATTTAGCATCTCTGACAACATGAGACTCATCACCTGTGTTCAGCCAGAATCCTCATTCAGGCTATGCAGATCCTAATGAAGCCAGTCTGTGGGCACTCATGTCCTTAAGGCACTCCAGACAATGTCCTAATCATTGGAGGGACAGAGCAATGTGGAGCTGGCAACAGCCTTATGGACAGCCTGGAGTCCAGCTCCACCTCACCATGCCACGCCAGACTGTTTCAGTCCAGGACTCATGGGGGACTGAGACAGCCCAGGGCAATAAAAGACAACAGCTCTGTCTGCCAGTAAAACCAGAGCCATGGACACAAAGGATAAACATGTGTGCCAGCTGTGGCATCCTTACATCTCTAACTGCCTGCTGCCTGCTGCAGGAGAGCTGTTCATCACCAGAAATATACTTTTTCTTAAGATGACTAGCAGATGGGCTTTTTTGTTCATCATGAACAAAAGCTAAGAAAAAAAAACCCTAGACATAAATTCTACACCTACAGCAATCTCATTTTCAGCATTACCATAGCTGGCCCTCACTGTATTTTATGGTCACATAAACAACAGCCCAGACAGCACAGTGGGAAGAGTTAAAATTCTGGTGTTGGCAAAATCTCAGCAAGTGCAGAGTTAATAATACTCTGGATGGAGTCAAATCCCCAACAATTTACTCTCTGTGCAAAAAGTGTTTGTATCAAGTGCAAGTGTAAAAATTATGTTTCAGTAAATAAAATCCATGGGTGTCACTGTAGGATCTTTAACTCTGAAGTTATTACTCTGAACTCTGAACCTGTAAGTGACACTTGTGGAGTCAATCATCCTGCCCTCCCCCCATTATTGGACAAGTACGAACACATTCCTCTAGCCCACTCATGAAAACTGTAGAGTGAATTCAGTGAAACATGCAGCAATGCTTACACTTTGTGTTGTTAATATACTTAACACTTAAGTAGTTAAGAAATATACTCCATGACAGTGCATTCCTAACATTAAATAAAAGTGTTGATCAAAAGTCACACAGTTAAGTGTTACAGCATTTCCCATTTTAACTCCAAAAAAGAGTCAATAATTATACTTGATAAAGTAAAATTACCAACTCTAAAAAAGAGTGAAACAACACTTTATGGTGTGGACCCATATAAACAAATGTCAGACATTACATTTAGTATGAATAGTATGACAGTAAACACTTTTGGACGAAGCAAGTACAAGCAGATCCTTGGAGTTATCTCAGGAGATACAAACTCACGGAGGCAACATACATAGCAATGGAAAACTCACTGTCCATAACCACAACCACAGGGTTTTATACATTATGCTCAATAATTTCAGTTTTTGCTCATTAGCAGAATGACATCTTGCACCTTCATTTAGAAGGTGTAGAGAATTATTTAAAGTGATTTGTACTGATGAGAGTTGGACCCAAAGGCTCTTCAATTAATGGCACACAGTGAGCTGATGATCATCAGTTTTCACCTGAGAGTAATAAAAAGGAAAGAAACATTATCTCCATCCAAGCCCACATGACAGACTAGAAAATCAGTGCTGCCTCATACTCCTCCTCAAGAAGTAGAGGCATGGTACCTCTCCCACAACTTCAAAGCATTGTGATGGATTATGTTACTCATGGCAGAAGTTTCCCTATCCCTGTACAATGACTCCCAGGCACACATGCAGAAGTGCAAATGTGCAGAAAAAAAGCTACTGAAATACAAAAAATACTAGGGATAGGAATCGCCATTGGCCCCATGTATTCAAGCCTCAGTCAAATCTTTACTAAGAGCTATACCAGGCTTGCCACAAAATTGGCTTAGCTCCTGAAAGGTCCAGTAAATTGGTCCCACTGAGCTATAGTTCAACAATATCAATGTGTAGGAAACACCAGTGACCTTGCAGTTGATTTGTAAGCCTCATATATCATAGGTTGCAGTCCTGGAGGTGCTTTGCCTATTTTAAATGTGACCTGTGGCTCCTTTACCCCATGTCATGCCACACTCTCTCCCCAACTGTCAACTCTATTCACTGCCCTGACACATAAATACAGACATTAAAAAGTCCAAAAAGTAAAATATATGCTGAAGAAAGACAATCATAATACCAACATGTGCATGTTAGATATCATTAGTGCTGATAAGAGTCTCGCTTTCAGCAACTTTGGAGCTGACAAAAAGAAAAAAAAAAAACTTGTTGCAGGTCTTACTAAGGCTGAACAGAGCAAACGTTGTGCAAATTGTTAAATTAAATAGTCTCACCCACATTAATATCATAGAAATAAGGATTGAACCGTTTCAGCAGGAGGAGGTGTACACTTTGAAACAGGCAACAACACATAAAGAGTTATTTTCTATTGTAATAAGAAATGTCAAGTATTTAGGTTTAAAATAATCATGGTCTATATTCAGGATGGACCACGTTTTTACTAACCCTCATGGGCCCCAACCTAACCCTGGGCCCCAGAAAGCTTTCCCTTTTATCCCCCCTAATGGGCAGCCTTGGTCAGGCAAACCACAGTTAGCACTGCTGCTCCTTTAAGTAATGACTGTTTTTCATAGTGATGTTTTTGCCATCCCTGTCCTGACATCCTACAGTACAGCAAATGTTTTTCTTTTCCTTTACTTTCTATCTAGATGACTTCTCCCTGTTTCCCCCCACATGTTTCCCCTCTCTATTTGCAACCAGCATTTTTGCACAACTGCTTTAACATAACTCTGACATCTGCGCTAAATTGGTCTGTGGTGTCAAACATACATGTTTACTTCTCAGGGTACCTTGTTAGCCTGCGAGCAAGAGCAAACACAAGCACGAGAGGTCACTGGAGCAGGAGGGTTGTGGGTGGGGAGTGAGGAATAATAATTGGTGCTCATCGGTGTCAGAGGTAAGTGATAGCAGGCTAACCTCTGTGTACCCCCGATCTCCTCAACACGAGAGAACCTGGCTCACCCCTTAATTAGCACATGAATATTCAGATTATGCTGCAGCATGGAGGAGAAGGAGCTGAGGAGTGAGAGAGGGAAAGGAGATGGAATAATATGTGATCTGAAGGTGTTTATAAGGTCTTACAGTGTCAATATAGGGAGTATGCATATTTATATATATATTCAAATGTGGCACTTCACAACATATACCTCACATTCACTGCCTTTTAATGCCAAACACAACTGCACAGAGAGTGTGTGAGGACAACCTGTGCCCATGTGTCTGACAGCATTAGTGCGTTTGTGTTTATGACCTTGACAGCAGGTGGGTGAACTCCCAGGTGTGCCCCAGTTTTTCAGCAGGAGGATCAGATGCAGGTGGGAACTTAACCTGGTTTGATGTGTCCCCATTAATGAGCTTTCCCTCACTCACTGCTAGTGCTGCAACCCAAGCCAAGCTAGAAAAAGGGACACAGGGCTGGCTCGTGAACACTTGACTCATTTATATTGTCCCACATGCAGCACGCTGTCATGCCGTGCCAGCACAGTATTAGATTTGGATAAGGAACCGCCATTGATGTATTGTCCTCCTCTATTGTCAAAATCTTTATTTTTTTTTTCTTAAGATTTTGACCATAATTATTCCCCACACACACTCCCTCCACTGTTGTGAAAATCCTGTTTTAATTTCCTGAGTGGTGGCCAGCTGGGTTTAGTGCTGAGAGGGACCAGTGGGACTTCTCAGAGTATAAACATTATGAGACACACTCAACGGTGCTTTAATGCTAGTAGTAAAATCAGCCAGCTAAGTTACGAGGATGAGATTGCCCTTATAATGGAAGCATGAATGTGCTTTTTTTTGCTTTGCTTTGTTAGAAAATCTAGCACTGAATACGGATAAGTAAAGCTTAATATCATCAGATTATCTCCAACAAATTTGCAGATGTGATGAGATGACAAACAGCACAAATCATTTTTAACTCTATAACTCCCAGCTTAATTTGGCAGACCACACTGTCAGTTGTAGGCCCTAATGTAAAGTAGCAAATCAATATGCGCTCCTGTTTGCGCCCAAGGATTTGTTTGTTTGAAAATGAGGAGTGGTCAGGCACAAGGTTCGCATGTTCTTAATTTGAAGAGGCAGAAATTGACTGCGCTATTAACCTTCTTAAACCTGGTCTAAAGTCTAAAGTCTGTGGTACAGAGTGTTTCTGCTATTTTGGATGCATTAGAGATCGGCACAAATCCTTGAGATCAAAATACATTTTACTGGGCTTCATTCACTCACATGGGATGCATGGCGGCACACCTTTACTGTTAAATATTAGAGCATTGGTTAAAAATTTCAGCCTAAAAGTCATAACAAGACAGAGAGCTGAGAGACAGCCTGGCTTTTTTGTCAAATTTATCCACTCCACTCTTGTGCTCTCAGATGCTTCAATGGAAAAGAAAAACATTTGAATCTGAGCATTACAATATTTTATACAGTGATCTTTGTGGCCTTTGAGTATAGTAGCACAATAAAAGAAGAAAAAATCAAATGGTCCATTAGAAATTCAGAACAAATATCTAAACCTGCAGTAAAACTCCAGCCACCTCTGTGGTTTAAAATGAATGGGAGCTGACACTAGGATTGGTGTTGTAGACAATGTGCTTGATGCCATCAAAATAGGGCCCACTGTATCTTATGTTCAAACCCTTGGATTAGAAAGATTTGGCTATAATTTGGTTCTTTTTATTGTTTTGTTTTTTAACCTTCTTAGTCTTACCCCCTATATGCAATCCAGAACTCTAGGAAAGTTTATGTGGGTGGGAAAAAAATTCAGTAAAGCAAGAGAACTTTCAAAATGACATATATAACGTTTATTTTTTAAAATAAATTTACATAATGTAAAGTGAGCGAATTAATATTGGTGAGACTACCCTTTGCCTGTAAACCAGCATCAAGTCTTACAGGTGTACTTGCACAAAGTCAGGGAATTCGTAGGACTAGTGTGAGGTGTATGATTATCCACTTATAACAAAAATGTGCTAATGATTGTGTTCATATGTAGGTTGAAATAGTCTTTAAATTAAACAGAAACAGCTGTGCAGGTAGCTTAAAACTGGTCGAGGAAAAGAAAAACTCTTCAGCTTTTCAAGGTAGTTATGCTACATCAGCAACATCTCTCCAGGGTAAAGACTTCAAAGCAGACTGGGGTTTCAAGACATGCTGTTCAAGCTCTTGAAGAAGCACAACAGATCAAGGAACACAGAAGATGTTAGTTGGTCAAGGAAACTGAGAGCATCAGATGAAAGACACATCATGTTTGCTCCTCCTCAAATTTAGAAAATGTCCAGCAGGGTCATCAACTCAGAACTGGCATAAACCAGTGGGGCCCAGGTTTAACTATTTACTGTCTGGAGAGATCTGGCCAGAAGTGGTCACCTTGAAATAATTGGAGCTGAGAAGCCATATCACCTTCATGGAAACAAGGCCAAGCAACTAGGCTATGCATGAAAACCAAAGTACTGGTGCACAGAAAAAAGACAGTAGGTCCTTTGGACTGATGAGACAAAATTTGAAACTTTGCGGCAAAAAGCAATTTGTTTGCCTGATGTCTGGAGAGCGGTACAGTAGTGAGGGTCTACAGGCATGGAGGATCTACATGGTGGAGGATCCTTGAAAGTCTGGGGCTGCATTTCTGCAATTGGAGTTGTAGAATTTAGTCAGGATTAATGGTATCCCAAATGCTACGAAATACAAGTAGATACTTATCTATCATGCAGTACTATCGAGAAGGGATCTGACTGGTTGACAACGTATTCTGCAGCAAAAACAAGGACCCAAATCATACAGTACAGCCAAGGGAATTAAGAACTATCTTCAGGGTAGTGGAAAAAAGGTTTTGATCATATCAGTAGGCTTCTTCAAACTCTTATTCTCTGTATGTTTTCTTTTACATGTTCAGCATAGAAAAAAAGAGAATATATGTATATGTGTGTATTTGTGTAGGAGAAAGCAATGCATGAACAGCCTACCATGTAACGTTATTATTAATTGTCACCTGATGCAGCTTTTAATAAACAAGAGAGACCCCGTGTGACCCTTCTCATTAGCAAAATAAGATGTGAGATGAAGCAGGGAGGAATGTGTTGCTGCTGGTGGTTGTAGCTGGTGTTTTGTGGGTTGGTAAACAACATCAACAAGCAGCAGAGGCACAAACCAGCAGCAGATGACACAAAAGAAGAAAATAAGAGTGAGAGCTTCCATGACCTCTTCAGCGGAGAGGTGCTGGATTAGCATGGCCATTTTTTCTGCTCGGTTTTATGCACCAAAAAAACACACAGCATATTAGCCTGTCACCTACATTTTTACACAGTCAAAGAACATTGAAATGACCAGAACGAAAATATAATGAATTTCATGCTTGATTTGTTATCACATTTTAAAAGGGCAAGGGCTGCAAATACAATATGTTTTTTAAAAGTTCAATTGCATCATGAGATCAAATCCCGGAATTATATGGCTGGAAGCACAATAAGTTCGCAATGAGCTCAGTGTCAAATGACTATGACTATTTATTTTGGGAAAAAGAAAAAGGAGACCCACATAAATATGTTGCAGGACAATCTATAATACATCACAAAAAATAGCAGTACACCTGAAGGCACAGAACATTACTGACATTATGAGATGCTATAGGACTTATGAATAGTCGGTCTCTCTTAAAAAGTATAAAATGTCATATTTAGTATGACATACTGTAAATACAATTTAAACGCAATTAACCAAAGGTGCTGAATCTTTCATCAATAAACAACTAGAACTGTTTGAGCATAACCCTCTGCCTAGGAATTTCCAAAATTATTGGTTGAACTGTTGTCAAAAATATGAAAAACTGCTGTTTCACGCACTGTTGAGAACTGTTCCTGGATCTGCTTCTGGATTCAGATTACCACCAAATTCGTATGACTTCTTCCTTTTGCCATGACCAACATTCCCTGAAAATGTCATCAAAATCCATCAAGAACCTTCAGATTTATTAGCAAAAATGCTCTATCTCACAATGTTAGCAAATTAAACTAAATCTGGATCTGTATCCAGATTCGGATCACCACCAACATACCAACATCTGCTCTTTTCTTTCTTTTGCCATGACCGACATTCCCTGAAAATTTTATCCAAATTCGTTCATCAGTTCTTGAGTTATCTGTTATCAAACTAACAAACTAACAAGCACTGACAAAAACATAACCTCCTTCACAGAGGTAAGAAGGTGCAGTATCTATTGCCCACCCATGGGTAGTGCTGGGTGATTAATTGAGTTCCACAATTATGACCTCCCTGATTACCTCAACAGAGTTATCATCATTAGAGGATCACAGTGCTACATGCCGTGCTTGTTCTGTTGAGTGAATGAAGCAATCTCCTCCCTCCCACTGCACGGCTCATCTGCTCTGCTGAGTTGAGCTTGACTGCGCAGAAAATTCACTCTTACATTTTTGATGAACAGTGGATAAAACAGTTCAATGTTCAGGACATCAACAAGACATTAGTGGGGTTTACTACATAGACGGAAAACAAGTGCGTGCACTTTGGGAGACACTTGGGGTGCGTTCGAAAAGTCAAAAAAACTCCTTCCTAAGTCTTTCCTATCCACTTTACCTTAACCCCGATGGAAAATGTCACAGGGTCAAGGACAGGAGGGAACAATGATGATGATTTCTTGTGGCGTAGGTAAGATGAACTACAATGTTCCGAAAATGAGAACCACAAGAAGCGTCTTTGTCATCCGTCACCTCAGAGCATTGTTTTGTGTTGGCTTGACCTGTTAACATTAACAATCCATGATCAGAGGATTTACCTGTGACTGGTGTTTTGTCCTTTAGTCATGCAGTGTGTGTTTTCTGCTAACAGCTGTGAGGTTGGGTGAGAGCATCTATAATGTTGACATCTTTGACAGGGTACCTAAAACCCGAAGTCTGCTAAAACATGCAGAATGTTTCAGAAGCACTTATCTCTCTGTTTTATATATCATTGTGAACATTGTTTAAATTTGTCATTATATTTGAATTATTGTAAAATGCCTCATTTGTCCTTCTTTTATTGAATTTTTTTTAAATAAATGTTATTAGAGACTCTATTGTTCTGTCTTGGCATGATTTACTTTATAAATTAAGATAGATGGAAATGAGGTAATTAATATATAATATTAATATAGGAAACAAGTACCACAATTGTGTGTTTAATATTTATCAACATTGTGGGCGGTTATGGAGAAAAAGAAATGGTTTAAAGCCAGTGCTTTATAAATTATTACATGGAATTGTTCATCTGTCCACCAATTTAAAAATAATTTAAAAAGAAATGAACTAAGGGTAATATTTTGAAGGCACTGACTTTGATATGCAAACCAAGCAGAAATTTGTCTCTTTCACTAGTAATTCATTTTTACAGTTTAGAATTATACCATAACATTGTAGGTTTGCCTATGCTTCTTTTTAACATTCATACACCATTCAACACAATGAGTATAAATAAACACGTTTCTTCCTTTCCTTAACTTTTGGAGAGTTCAAACAGCTTTTATCATGGCTGACACTGAAATGCTTCCGGGTCATTTCTTCAGTTAGGAAGGTTCCTAACCAAAAAGGACTTGTCGAACGCACCCTTAGAGTTTAAAGCTCTGTGTGTGCTGACGGTCTGTTTCCTGCCTGTCAATAGGTTCAGCACTTTAACTTTAGACAGTAAACTTCCGCAATGTGTTTCAAAGTAAAAGCCCAGTCTGTTTTATTTTGTAATGAGACTAAATGCTTTTTTACACAATTCTTTTATTCTAAATGGGTTTCTAGGTCAGTTATTCAGTTATTGATGTGACCAGGCCCATCCACAGAAATGGCTGGGATCCTGAAAGGTCCTGTAAATAGGCTCTCCTCAGATTTTATTTAATAATATCAATGTGTAGCCTCACAGTTGATTTGCACACCTCATATTTTGGTATAGTCCTCTAACAGGCTGGCATGGCTTGTTTGTGGTCTGAGGCTTCTTTACCTCAAGTAATTCCTTTCTCTCTCTTGCTTTCTCTGTCTACTTTATCCACTGTCTTGTCACTCAAATATAGGCATACAGAACTACAAAAAGAATAATATGCATAAAACAGACAATAACAATATTAACATGTGTATGCTGGATATGCATGAGTTGTGCTGATCCTCTAGGCAGCATTAGAGATGACGAAAAAAAAAACAACTTTTCTGGTCTTAACATGGCTGAATGAACATTACTGTGCTAATTGTAATCCACAACATGAATGCCACAAAAATATGGATTGCACCATTTCAGAAGAGAGGAGGGGGGGCAGAGGTATGCTCACTCACTCCTGTGAGCTTTTGAACAGTCGATGTTTCCCCATTTCCTAAAGCTAATGTCTACTAACCATCCACAGACATCGATTTTCAGCTAATAAAGGGAGTAATGGGGGTCAAATAACTCTTTAAATAATTGGCTCGGCATTCTTGGAAACAGGTTCACTTCACATCTCATCATGCTTCACGTTGCTTAGCTGTTTCTCTTTGTCCAAAGATTTAAAAAAAAATAACATTAAAAAAAATAAATAAATAAAAAAACATGTTCCCAAGTGAACTGCTCTCCCTTTCCTCTGCTCTCCTCTCAACTGCTTTATCAACCACATTTTAAAAAAGCGCAGAGGAAGAACATTTAAACAATAATGGTTAAAGATGAGTTCATGAATATATGATGTTAAATTTCATCTAGGACCTGTAATAATTAAATTTTGACATCTCTCTTCAATGAATAGCCAACACAGAGAAAGCCAAAAGATTATAAGTATTAAGTCATTGTAATTAAGCCACTATATAATAGCAAAGATCTTCTTTCTCCTGATGGCCCTCTGAGCAAACATGAGATGCAAACTGTTTCAAGGCAAAGTATAAAGAATTTTAAAATTTTTTGAAAAAGTTTTGATTAATTAAAGAATTGACAGATACTGTGTAAGCTGCACAATAGAGCACGGGTTAGGAGCACTGTCGCCACAAAAAGAGGGCTCCAGAGTGTGGTGTCTAAATGTTTTTTAAAGGTTCTCTTCAGGTACTCCATTTTGCTCCCACAGACCAAAATATGCTTGTTAGTTTAACTGGTGACTCTAAATGTGACTCAGGTGTGAATGTGAGTAGTTGTTTACGACCAGTTCAGGTTGTTCCCTGCTGCTTGTCCAGCTGTGACACACTTAAGTAACAAAACAAGCCCCCAACAAAAAGCAACCTAGCAAGAAGCCAGACTAAAGTAATTATTGAACAGGCTTTTTTTATGTTGGAGACCGCCAAGAAACAAGAGATTGCAAGCTAAATGTAAAGCTGCCTTTATTATTGTTGGAAAGATGAGTAAAGTTGTTTTAATCTTTTGTCTTTTTTGTTGGATCTGCTATTTTGCTATCAAGACATTATCATTTTTATTGTAAACCTACTCAACCTATCTCAATAAAAATGTGATATATTAGCCTCTGCTAAGTGGACCTTTTAGCCATGGACAATAGGCATCATGGTAATAAAGTTTTTTACAGGCTTCACCACCCTCTGTATGTCAACAAATGTACATTATCTGTAGTAAAGAAATAACAACAGTGCAGTTACACTCAGAGGCATCTGGAAGCCCTAAATAGTCACAAACCAAAATTCATATGAATTGCTGCTTCAAGTACTTACATAGCCACTTAACCTTGCAGTGCAGATGGACCTGCCTGATCTAATGTCTGTAATCAGGCAGGTTCATTTTGCCAAGCTCCAGTCTACAATGATTACGAGCAGTCCAAAGCAACACCGCCCAGTAAGAGTCCTTTAGAGCAGGAAGAGATGGGAGCTTCGAGTGAGAGGTCTGCTGGAGGTGAGTGCTCATACAGAGATTAGCATAGATGCTAACAGCTTCAGTAGCAGTTTTATCAGATCTTGACTACATTTCTTTATCAAATGAAAAACAAATAACAACACTACAAACTTCTCTATGGAAAAGATATTTTCCCTCCACCGCTGACATGTTTTGCTAAATGTTGGTTTTAAGAAGTGGCTACAACTACATCTGATTGACCGGTAATGAATTTAATGATGGAACGATCATCCAGTCACCTGCAGGATATGATTTTGAAAGGTTCTGACCATTCTACAAGCTTTCTATGGGCTCTTGGTGGACTAGAGATAAATATTTAAAAATCCATCTGGTGTGTCAGGTTAACAGCCAGTATCTTGGACTTAGAAATAAGCCATACATATCTTACATTGGCTGTAATATTGGTAGAATGTACAAATGTACCATAGTGGTTTTCCTCGTTATCAGTGAGTATCCGCTTTCATAAATCAAAACTATCATTATAAGACTACAATGTTGTTGTCCTTGTTAGATATCTGCTTCTGTCATAACAGACACATTAAAAGAAACAGATTTCCAGTACAGTGGAGGTTTTGTGCTCTTGAAAAAAAAAGTATCTATAGGCAATAATGAGTTCAGAATTATTGGCATATCTGCATATAGGATATCGGCATCCCTACTTATGACCATGTCAACCGCATTTTCTGTGAAATGTTTGTTTAAAGCCAGACTGTGTAGTTTGTTCTCCCATCTAGTGGTGAAACTGTATTTTGCATTCAAATGAATAGTGCTCGTTTGCTACCGCTTCGCTTTTTCAAATGTAACCGCTGAACTCTACGGTAGCTGGTCTGTGCCTAGAAGCTATGTCAACATGTCATCCAACACTTCATTGAGTTTTCTTTTTGGTGAAGAGGTACATTATTTCAAACAAACTGCAAACTGCACTGAATCTTTAGTGTTAGGTTTTTAAATTTGCCGGGGCAGTGACAAGAGCATCTTTCTGTGCTCCTTCTCTGTTTCAGTCATGCTGGCTCTGAGCGAAAACGCGTTCAGCCAGTAGTACTACGTAGTGCTTATATGTCCCTCTTGGCTATTCGTAATTTTTACAGACCGGAAGGACATGGAAGCCTCTATGGGACTTACCCATTCTATGTAAATACTGATAAGAGGACAATTGTTGGCAGAGGCAATTTGACACAAAAGAGGACATATTTATGAATGTAGACCTTGTTTTTAGCTCATAAATTACATAAAATGATAAATGATAAGCTGAGCTCCATACTATATTGATAAAAATAAAAAGCATTTGTGACTCTAGTCTTGTTGGTTTCAGCATCTATTGTAACAATGGCAACCGCAAACAACATGGGTCGCCAGCTCCCAGGGTCACTACATTAAAAGTGACACTGCATCTCATCCAAAACACTGGCACGATTTGTGCAGATGGCGTGTTGAATAAAGCAGCAACATGGAGGGAGAGCAACTGTCATATAAGCATGTAAAAAGTCCAATAGCAGTTCTTAAATCAAGAACAAATCTATTGATCTCAGCCACAACACAATGCTCATGCATATAGAAGTGAAGAAGTCACACGGTGATGACACACATTATCCAAAGAGTGACATTTCAGGTAGAAATTTTTCAAAATGTGTGTTTTGTTGACTAAAAGCGTCCTTTACCTGTATGCAAAAAATGTCAAAATAACTACCTATATGTGTGGCCAAGGCCCTTAAATTTTTCTTTTTCCTTTATAAACTGCACTCTGTATGCTGTATTTAAAAACACTGATCCATCTTTTTGTTGTTTCATTGATAAATTTCACACACTGTTCAGTAAAATACCATTTGGAGTGAAGTTTTTGTGCAAATGAATCCTCAGATCAAAACATGAATGCAGTGGATGTGGGTGGAGCCGCAGTATGTCTCTACTCCACTTGGAGATGTCTTGTTGGGCCACACTGTTCCGGGGGGGAGGGGTGCAGGCTGGTGTTACTGTCAGTATGCATGTCGGTTGCTATTGTTTGACTATGAGCCCCCTGGTGGTGACATCTACATACTGTGCATCAAAAAAAGTGAAAGAACCATAGACGGTCCAAACACTGACCTCTCTGTCCAGGCCTGCTGCCACCGTAACAATGTCTCCGGTCTCACTGTTGATGGTGAACATGTTGGGGATGGGACTGTGGGGCGTCTGAGACAGAATACGGTAGCGCACCATGCCGTTAGCCGTGGTGGAGTCGTCCGAGTCTGTGGCTGTCACTTGCATCACAGATGAGCCTGAGAACAGAAAGTTAATAAACAAGGAACGGTCACGTTGGGGTAGAACATTTAAGAAATGGGGATGATGTACATCACTGCACACAACACTAAAGGAGGTCAAGTAAGGAAAGAAGAAAGACTGAAAAAAAAGCAGGCGACAGTCATTAAAATTCGATGCTGTGCTTTTCAAGGTCCTCTACACCTCCACACACATGCAACACTTTCTGAAAACACATGTGGCATAATGAAGGTTTCCTGTAAGCCAATTACTGTTAATGAATTTGTCGAAAATATCAAAGGCAAGAGAGAAGGCTCTGCAGACAACAGACGCATTTATAAACAAGAAACAAGTCAATCAGACTTTGCAAATTGCTGTGACATTCTCTGTTCTTTTTGTGAGCAACTTTGAGAGTAAGGGCCATTACGGAGCAGAGCACAAAAACACCAAACCATTAAGTAAGCTCCTATTTTAAGCTGGCCTGTTTCATCCTTTGTATATAGAAAGCTGGTGGGGCAAAGTTTCCACCTCTGCAGAGTCCATTTAGTAATGAGCAGCACTGGGTCTTCTGCCATTTCCACCATCCATTATTTCAGCCTTCAGCGGCTCCGTGGCTGCCCTTAATGCTCCGATGCTCTCTCCCTATTTGTCTTAGAATCACAGATAAACACCGCCATTTAAGGCAGACAGCTCAGAGGTGGGAGGAGGTTGAAGCTCTGCATGTGTGTATGTAAGGGTAAATAGTGTATGTATGTCAGCTTCATGTGTGCATCAGTATGCGCGTGCCTCGGTGTGTCCTCACATCACGTATCAGGGTGAGGCGCTGCGTGCCCCAGCGTCTTCCCTCAGCAGAATTATTGATTTGCACAAGTTTGTCAGTTGGGCTCACAAATGCGACCAGGCAATTAGGAGCACTTTGTGCTAGAAAGAGGAGAGATCACCTCGCCTCTCTCTGAGGGTTCTGTGAAAATGTCACTTTCCATCAGGCAGCCATTTACACGCTGCTGCTGCTGAGAGAGGAGGACTGCACAGCTCGCAGGAGGAGGACTGCACAGAGGAGAGAAGGCTGGAGCACTAACATGCTTGAATGAGAAGAAAGTGTTAGAAGAAGAATCTAGACAGGGAGGAGACGAGGACATCACAGCTAAGCACACAAAGAAAATGCCTGAAAAACAGAGAACTTAACCTGGAGATATACTTGAAGTTTGTCCCTGCATCACCTTTGCATCAGTTCATGACTGTTTTTGTTAAAATAATTGTCTGTATGTGAAGCATGTTACTGGACAACACCACTACAGGAGGCAGACCTCAGTCTGTATGCAGCTACCTGTTGTGTGAGAAGTAAACTGTAAACATGGTGCTAACTCTAGGAGTAAATGTAACAAAAAAAACATCAGTAATCTATGTCATCATCAAATATTTGTTAGCAACTGATTATCAGTGGTCAGACCTCATGTTCAGCATCATCTACACTGTCTCTACGACATTTCCTCTGTGCACCATCATTAGTGTTCAGGTGTTATGGTTTGATGAGTGACCTTGTTAACGAATGACTTTCGACCAACTACTGATAGATATAGCAATTAAAGCACCTGCAAAAACACTCTTAAATTCTTGACTGTGAAATGTTTTTACTACTACTATTGCTACTAATTAGTTGTTTCTATGTAAAAAAAAAAATCCAGCCAGAGAAACTGAGCTAATACAAACACACCCATAGACAAAGTTGACCATCATGTTACTAAAAGTCACCAATTCACAAGTCACTTATTGAAGTAATAGACCTTATTTATTTCCCTGTTTTTTGACCTTTAAGGGAGAATTTATCTGTCATCAGCTGGAACAACAGCCATGTTTGTGGCTGTAAAGTCTAATACATTGTTTTGATGTTAAACTAGCATGTGGGTGACATTGGAAGAAGAGCGTTTTTAGCAGCTTCACTCAAGACAGGCCATTTTTCATCAAAATCTTTGCCTTTCTATTGAAGAATAACAAATAAAACAGATAATGACATTCAAGGTTTTTTTTATTTAAGTCAAAATAAAACCTACAAATTACTCTTTAACTCTTTTTTTGCTCTTTCTCTTCTGTTTTTATGGAACACAGCTTAAATGGGTTGTGTTCTTCTTCACATCGCTCCAGAGATTGGAAATTATGTCCACGTTTTTTTTTTTTTTTTACATGAAGTAAATTCCCTTTCCAGGTCAACACTGGATACACATGGTGTGAACAGCTGTCCAATGCCTAGAACATGTGTTAATCAGTGTTGATTCATTGTACGGACAGGGCTTTTAAAGTTAACTCCTGTTTTCATACTGGAGGCACAAAAAAATGAGCTTGGCTTGAGTGTAATTGGTACCTTTGAAGGCACAACGGGTGGAAGTGACTTTTTTACTCAGCATGCCCAAAACCAGCAGTGTTAAATATCACATCAGAACAAACAAGATTTTTAATCAAAGAAACCATTTTGTATTTTTTAAATTCAGACGAAGCAGAAAGAACATTTTGAAGACACCTTCCTGTACTAATGTCAATATCTTATTAAACACACCATAGATGCTGAACTTCAATATTTCCTGCAGTTTCTTGTGAGGTTTTAATAGGTTTCAACACTTTGATACTTTCGATATCTCTTCTGTTGAAATGATTCAATTTCCAGTGATACTAGAGCTTTAGAGAAATCAGGGAAGCTTTTGGAGCATGCATTAATAATGAAATAACCAGCACTAGAGGTAGGTTGAGGCAATTCTCTATATATCTAACCAACACAGGCACAAAATCCTGGTCAGGCTCTCTCTCTAAAACAGCAATGCTTCCACTAGTCACAAGTGCCCGCTGTGCATGTAGCTCCACATCATGGCTGTTACCTTGTGACCAAAATGCCCTTTAACTCAGGCATTAATACAGGACATTATACAGATGTTGGGGATCAAATGACTACCGTGTTGTTTACCAAGTATGAACCTTGAGCCAGACATTAACAAATGGGTCAGAGTGCCTGTAGTCTTAGTTCACCTCTAGCAAGCTTGATAAAGCAAAATTTTAGTGTGTCACTGTACAAAATGATTTATTCTCAAATATTCAGCATTTAGCAATGCAAATATTTCATTTTATAATGCATGACATTTTTATTTTAACAAAACACAGTTTTTTTTTTTTTTGAAGAATCCTTTTCAGGTCTTCAATGTAAGTTTCAAAGGTTTTCATGTCTGAGTTTGAAGTTACCCTCTCTTATGCAGGAAAATATGCTTGTTTAGATCAAACAACCTTCACAGTTCTTTATTCCTTTTTAAGACTGCCTGAAAAGCACTATAAAAGACATTTGATACGAGTGAAAATGTTATCAGATTTCAGACTTCAGCACTTTCATGGAAACACACTGAATGAAAGTGGCAATTAACTTACACAGAGTATGAGTTCAGAAAAAAATGCAACTGACAGTTCATTAAAAAAAAACAATTGACAGCAGGAATTAAGGCAAATAAACATGTTTTCCATGTAAACCTTTACTCAGAACTACAATGTAAACGCAAGCAGAATACTTTAATTCCTGAATTATTTACTCCTGAATACTTAATTCTGAATTAAAAAAAAAAACATCTGGTAACTATGGTCAATATATGATTAATAGGGGATCATAAAATGGCTTTCACAAGTAATTTTTGGATTATGTTACTGTTTGGAAATTCAGCGTGAATTTTGATGATTTTGACAAAAAAGGACTTAGTTCTCTACTGCGCTCCTTGTTTCACAAAAGGGGAAGATCCTCTGCCTCTCAGCTCTCTGTTTCCAATCTCTGAGGAGTGTTTTGATCTCACAGATGTGTGCCCATTATCTGAAGAGTCATCCAAATAGCTATAACAATCTGTCACAGTGACACTGCACCACTTCAGACTTAAGTTTGAGGTGATTTAAGGTGTAGTCAAGAACAAACCAGCATTTTGCTGGACCTCCTTTTAAATCAAAAACAACCCTGTACATAAATGGGAGTACATGTTCCTTTGCTATTAAAACAACATGAGCCCTGGGCGTAAAGCTGGCTCTTGGTCAGATGGATAATAGGAAAGACATCCACGCTGCAAGCTGAAACACTCTGTGTAGGATAGGGCCCTAAAGTCTTATCCCGACAACCTTGGTGTCTCATGTGTCTGAATAATTCCAGTTGTCTTTATATGATAAACGGGTCTTGACGGCAGACCCACTCCTGAGACTGCTATTATGGACAGAATAATAGTAGCTCTGTAATTTACTTCAATCCTCTCCAGGTTTTATGGCAAGATTTGTCAAAAGTAATGAGTCTATGGGAAGACAGGAAGTAGAAAAACAATTACAGCTTATTCACAAAGGACATCATTAATATATATAATCAACCACTCCAGTCTCATGGGGACAGAGAGGACGTGAAACTGGCTCACATGTCAACTCAGCAACCTTTCATTAAAATGAAGAGGATTCACGGATATAATGAAGGTTCACTTAAAGATCCAAACAAGGTTCTCCATGCCTGAAAGGGTTAATCCAGAGCTCGTTTAATTCGTCTTTAATTTGAACACTAATTCCAAATCCTGATTACTTTTCCGCCAAAATCACTGGAGCTGAAAATACAACTGGTGGCGGGCACACAAACTGTTGGCCATTTCAGTCACGTGATGCAAGATCACTGCCGGGTTCAGTTTATCTGCAGCCTAAACGTAAAACCAAAGTCAACATCTGCCTCCCAATTAGAGGGAAGATGGAGAAAAGACAGAGAGATGGATGGAGATAGAGCAGTAATGGAGAGATAGACAAACACAGAGAATCAGAGATAGGAGGCAGAGGAGGAAATTGCAAAGCAGAAATAGAAAGAGAAGATGAGAACAGAGGCGGGAGGGATTCCAAAGACGACTAAAAGCAAAAAGTACAAGAGGAAGTCGGAGAGCAGGAGGGGGTGGAGGGTGTAAGAGGATAATCACTCTCATCAGTGGAGGGAAATAGAGGGTGAAAGAGGGGCCGTGCACAGTGGAAAAAGAGCAAAGGGAGGTGAAGAGGGAAGAGAAAAAGGTTGAAACCAGGTGAGTCTTTGGAAAAACGAAGAGGGGGAAAGGAAGAGTTCACACAAGAGCCTCTCTAATGGAGCTCGCCTCTCTCCAAGGACATAGTCACACCTTTAAAAACAATGTGACTGAGGTCAAAAACTGACAGCACTGATAGCAAGACGCAAAGACTAACATGTGATGCTTTTCCCCAGATCCCCATTCTGAGACTAACAAGGTCTGTGAAGGGCACATCAAAAAGATTAATATTTAAAAGAAAAAGAAGATCCCAGGTCTTTCACTTAGTGATGCAATTATTTAGAGATCAAAAGCCTCTACAGTAGTATTCATGCCCACGGCATGAGTAAATATAATTGCCAATAAAACAACTTCCCCTGAGGGCTGAAGACAGCTGGGTGTGTACACTAGCTGATAAACAACAGCCAATGGTGCCACTGAAATTACCCCACTTTTAGAGTAAAACTATAGAAATACTATGTTGTATGGCTTGACAGATGCTAAAGAACAATTCTTAAAAGTGTTTTAGTTTTTCTTGACAAAGCCCAAGTGTTTGAAATTATTTTGTGGTATACAGTAACATATGGGCTACGTACTCTGCTGCCAACCTCGTACTGCTCTGCCCTCATTAGCTGTTCTAGTCAGAGGGCTACTGCGGGGTCAGAGAGCATCACAAAGGCACAAACTGATATTAAAAAGATTGTCTGTGTAAAAACACGCAAAACAAATGGTGACAGTACTGATTCCCATTACCTGCTGTGGACCTTCTCCAACAACAACCCCATTTTACCCATCAGGATGAGAGAGGTCCAGGGAGAGGGTCGTTACTAAGTCCCACTTGTGACAGTAATGGTCCTCCAGGTTCAGTCACATGGGTTAAAAGTTCATGCATCTGCACCACCAGGTAACTTGTGATCTGTTCTGCTCCTCAGTTTGCAAAAGTTATTCCTCTGCATGCTCAAATCTAACAGCATCTTGTCATCACTCGAGTCAAAACCCCTAATCTTTAGTTTAGTTGCAGAGCAGTGCTTGGCTGACAGAAAGGCTTGCAGCCCACATGTTGCATCATGATTATTTAAACATCAGGGCTTTGTCGTGGAAAAATGAAAGTGTCAATTCTAGCCAACAAACTTTTTTGTGCTTAATTTTACCCTAGCTGGGGTAATTATGAGGCTTTTGGTGGCATCAGTGGCTGCTAAATATTGACTACCATCCACATCTGGCTACAGGGAAAGCTAGCAAGTTGCTGTATTGGCAAAAATATTTACAAGTGCCAGGGTACTCACGAACCCCACCTCAACAAACTCGCACCATCCCTTTAACACAAGATTTTCCATTGAAATGTTTAGTCTAATGGTTGCTATAATAAAGCTTAATATTTCTGTGAGGACTTAAAAACTATGAACTCCAAGTTTGCCATCTGACAAGAGACTAAACTCATGTTTCGCTTACACCTATTCAACTACATAATAATGCAAATAGCTAATCAGCCAATCACATGGCAGCAAATCAATGCATTAAAGCATGTAGACATGGCCAAGACACCCTGCTGAAGTATCAAGGCACAAAAGGTGATCTGAGTGACTTTGAATGTGGCATGGTTGTTTGTGCCAAACAGTCACTGTATGTATTTCAGAAACTGTTGATCTGCTGGGTTTTTCACCCACAACCATCACCACGGTTTACAAAGGATGACCCAGAAAGAGAAAATATCCAGTGAACTGTAGTTCACTGTAGTTCACTGTGAACTGTAGTTCACTGAGGGAAAATGCTTTAGCTGACACTTAGTATTGCTGCTGCTCTGCATTGGAGAGGCTGAGGGCTGGTGATGTCTCACAGAAATTGCTCTATTATGTTGCCTTTTTTTTTTTTTTTAACTCAGCCACCCTTGTGACTGGTAGGTAAAGACAATACAGCCAACTATGCACATAAACACCAGCATCTAACCATTTGCTTTTTCCTACCCTTCCCTATGATGTTGCAATGAGCAAGGATGACCACAGACAGTATGAAGCAAAGGTCTTCAGGGCTTGTCATCACATGAGGGCAGGATTATGTGCAAGAACCTTGGTGCTTCAATAACCCTTCTATTTGGGCTTCCCCTATTTCACATGTTTAAAATATCTTTATTCAAAAATAAAACCTGTTAAAGGTCACATTTCTGATTTTGCCTCATCGGTCCTTGAGGAGCTTCTTTGGAGAATGGTTATTGTAGTAGGCTTAGATGATTTAGAGGGAGAGTGATGTCTGTGTTGTGTTTGATTCATCAGCGTTCATTAGCCACACCTTTGCTCAGAGTGAGATGTATGAAGCAGAGCCACAAGGACACCTGAGGACACAAAACAATGGAAACAACAGAAAGACAAGGTAGATTCTGCTGGGATTTTCAGCACAACACTTTGATACAAGGTATGTATTGCATCTTCTAAACCTTAACAAAGCTCTATGGTGCAGAGTCAAACAAACACACAACCCACACACAGGATAGGAATTATCTCTACAGCCTTAGTTTACAGACATGCACTGCAAATGTTGTTGAAATTACACATTGCATTAGAGTTTGTCTGCAGGTTTTGATGATTTAAAATTAAAAAATCCCAAAGTGAGGTGTATATTGTAAGGACATATGATTACAGCTAAAAAGTTATCCAAATCTGTTGGATACCAAGAAAAATGTCTCTTTATCAATGGAGAACATTTCTGCTACCATCCTTAGACTGAGTCATTTAACATTTTTATGATTTGTTCAGCTTGTTGAATGTTTTCAAAAGGTTTTTACATGCATGGATGCCTTGCATGCTCATCATCTTTCAGATTTGACTGCTGTTTTGTTCGGTTCACCAAAAAATTCAAGTTAATGAGTTTCTCAACTCTTTTCTAATGCCTTAGCAAAAACATGTGCACTTTAATCTGTAGCTAGCAGTGAACTAAAGATGTCACTTATTTTACACTTACAGCAGTTGTGCATGAACACCCAGCCTTTGATAAATAACACTTTGTGTGGCTGTGAACTATGTGGTTTTGTCCTCTTAAATGCAGTCTCAATATTCAACAGCCATACCTCCTATATAAATGTTCTCAAGATATCAATGATGTATCAACATTCAGTGAAGAAAAAAGATCTTATGGTTCACATCACCCAGCCTGACTGAGTCTTCCACAGAGAAAGACGACAGCATTTTTTGTATATCCAGAGCTCAGGTTGCTAAAGTTCAGTAAGTTTTCTACATGGCAGCATCTCATAGTTTTTTTCTTGCAAAGTTTTACTAAAGTTGAACAGGGTGAGTCCAGTAAGTTATTGATTTGTCATGGACTGCCCTGTCCTCACTGTAGATATCTTGGCTAAAGCAGGGTTAAACCATGCTGAACATGAATGTTTGTTGAACAATACAGAGAGTGGGTGTTGTGGGTGAAGGAAGGTGCCAGAGGCATCCACTGAGCTGATAATGGTGTTCTAACATAGCCCCTCTCTCGCAGTGAGTCTCTCTCACCGTGGACCTCACTTTCCTTATTTGCAGTCTCCTCACCCCTCTCTCCTCGGTCAAACCAGAAGTTGGTCCCGACGTGCCATGTTGAGGATCGTCTCAGAGGTCTTATTTGCACGTTGAGGAGAGAGGATTGAGGAGAGCGGAGGGACATCTGAGAAGCTATAACCAAGGATAAAAAAAGCATCCTAAACCAAAAGAACCTTCCCCTTTACTGGATATCACTCTCTAATTGGAAGCTACAGCAGAGTGCACTTTAATAAAACATCACAGTATCTGCAAGGATTTAATAATGGAGAAAAAACAGACACCAAATGGTGCAGACGCTAAATGGACACTGACAAGATAATCAGCATCAATTTATACAGAGTTGGTCTATGATAAAAAAACAGATTAAAGTAAGTATGATTGACAAGAATTTTCATCAAACAATGATTCTCAAAAAATGATTAATATAAGTTCAGATTTTTGTATGTTATACGTCTTCCGAAGTATTTATAATTATCCTTGATTCAGGTCTTTATACCAAAAGGAGTACAATTAAAACAGAAATACTTAATAAGAAAAGTGTTCTCTTTGTTTCCTGTTTATAAGGAATTTAACTAAAGTCTAAGTTAGGTAAAGCCTGTTTTACATTTGGAAAAACTTGGTACATTTTATCATTGAACAAAGTTTATAATATGGTTGATTATTAATAAATGTCAAGGTTTTATGAAATAGTAAATAATGCAAATAATATCCAGGGTTGCAGATTTATCTTTACAGTATCTGTTGTTATAAAATACAGTTTACAATCAGTTAGGATTATTAATGTCATCATTTGTACAAAATATTTTTACAATGTCATAATAAGGTATCCCCCCTAAATTGTCAAATGTTTTGTATATAAACAGAGAAATTTACACAAGAAACATCAAAAAACAGACAAAGGAAACACATACAAAATCAGTATTTTATTGGAATTGACTGTCAGAACAGCTGCCACTGTCATCACAATCAGACCTCACCTCACATGATGCTTCAGGTGAGAGGATGTCTGATGTTTCTAAAAGACAAGTCTCCTATGTCCTCTCTCCTCTACCTCATTTTCTTGCATCTCTCCATGCATCTCTGTTATAAGGGACTAAGATGCAACTGGAGGAGGCAGGAAATGCAAATAAGGGAACTGAGATGCAGCCTCAGTGTTTGGTGGATTTAACCTAAACTCACACTGGCACATTTCATTCAATGACCTGTTTGTGTGTTTGGAGGCAAACTGTATGAGGAGAAGTGGCATGATACGGAGCCCAGTCCATCTAAACCAAGGCTGAAGTTGTGTGTAAATAGAAACAGCTCTATCTGCAGGTGCATCTGGCCTGTATAGGCAATAAAAACTGACATTTTGATTTGTTTGAGTCCTGTTCTGTCTAAAGAACGGAAAGAAAATCAAGGAATTCAATAAAACTACTCTGTGCCCTTTGCTTAGGTTTGCACCAAGACTATATGCCCCTTCTGTTCCTTTATCCTTGTAGCACAGTCTCCTGTAGTCTAAGTGAAATGTCTGAGCCAGAATTTGGTCAAACTATTACATGGATCAGTAAACAAAGGTCAGGTTATGACCCTGTATAAACCAGCTACACAAACTATTCTCAAAACATCCACTTGGTATGTATCTTTCTAAATTAAAATATTTCCTTTTCACCCAGGCTCTATCAAAATGACTGTGATTTCACAAGGATCCTTAAACAGTCAGATTTGACATTCTCAGACATATGCTGACCATAAACAAATGGCTGCTGCATCAGTGGAATGTAAATGTATGTGAAAGTGTATAATTGTGTTAGCTGATACTGATGGGTAACCTACATAGAAATTTTAAGCATCAGTGACTGAATGTGAGCGTAATTAGGTAAGTCTGACCTTCTGTGTAAAAGGGCTTTTGGTAATCAAACTAGAAAATGGCTTTACAAGTCCATCTAACATGTTAATACTCTTTGCAGCGGGCCTCTAAATCACTAAAATCAGGCCTTCTCATAGTGAGCCTTTGACTTGGCTTTCAAAATGTGTTTGAGCTTGTCTCCATGATATTGTTTGCATGAACCAAAAAAAGAAAACCTTTGCAGAAGTGCTTACGTTAGCCCTGAAAAGCATGTTAAAACATTAAAGGTTTGGCTCAGGGTTAGTCTATCCCTTCCAGCATGTGCCAGTCTATGCAAAGCTAACCAACATGTACAGGAAGTCAGGCAGGGAAAACACCAGGCATCTGGTAAATTTCAACATAAAACAGCAGCCTCCGACTACCTGTCAATCAACTAATCTCTTTGTCAATATATTTGGCAGAGAAAGGGATTAAACTAACTGCAGATCAACTTCAGACAGGAAAAGTAAATAGCTGTGTTGGGCAAGGGAGTGAGAAATGTGTCTGAATGACACATTTTAATAATTTAAGCTTGTGATATATTTGCAGTTTTTTCTTGCATTCAAATTTGCGTATGCTGGTGTCATGAGCATTTTTCTATAGATACTTGCCTGTATGTGATGTATGTTACTGAAATCACCACTAGAGGGCACAAAGATGCCAGGCTGTATGCAACTACCTGTTATGTTAATAGCAAACTGCAAACATGGCAGTAATTCTTACAGTAGAAGTAGCAAATAAACACCAATAAGAATATTATTATGAAATATTTGTTAGCAACTACTGATCAGTTTTCCAACCTCACCATCAGCATTCTCCTTTGTACATTGTCTCAAGTGTCTCTGTGTTATGGTCTATTGAGTGACTATATTTACTGATGACTTTGGGTCCACTTTGCTGATAGATGCAGTGTTTAAAGCACTGGCCAAACGGAGGGAATACCCTTCAGTGCTTCATTGAGAAGTGTTATTTAAATTATTGCATCAAAAGTACCTATCAGTAGTTTGTATGTAAGAAAATTCAGCTAAAGAAATAAAGCTAACACAAACACACTCAAAATTAGAGTCAACCATGGCTTTAACTCAAGTATTACTCAAAGTCCCTAATTTACATGGTCACTCCTTGAAGTAATACACCAAAGTTAATTCCCTTTTTCCAGACTCATCATCAGCATTAACAGGCGTGTTTAAGTCAGTGCAGTGATTTATCAGTTTGTCTGTAGAGTTTTCTTTCATTGTTGCTTCTGCTGATATGCTAATGCTGTTGGATATACCCAGCCTCTACACTGATCTTACTGGTCATGTGTAGACTGCAGCTCAAATCTGCGTCACGCACATTCTGGATGACATGCACAACTTTCTGAACTGACACAGGGGACACGTGGCAGCCATTATGCATCCACATAGTTAACAGCGAGTAGATTTCCAGCCTTGAAGTAAAATATAACATGAATGGAATGTTATGCACAGAGATCCTGTTCTGGAGATAGGACCAAGATGAAAACCCCATTTAAGCTTTTTTTCTGAATTTATCTGAGTTAGCTGCATGTGTGAATGCAAAAAGTGAGGTTTCTCACCCAGACTTTACCCTGAATTTACTTTGCTGGTCAGTAAGTAATTTCTCCCTACCCTCCTCATCTTTGACTATAGCCATTTTCATACATTCACCCCTGAAACCAACTGTTTGATTCAGAGTAACCCAAGTAGAAAGTTGTCTGGCTTGATTGTTTAAGGTTAAGGAAGTGTTGACAAATATGCCTGTCAGTCAGTGGAGGGGTGGGAAATGGGAGCAGGATAATTTCATGGTGAAGTCTTGGTGGAAAACCCTGTTGTTTGCACCCACACATGTAGCTCACCCAGGGTAAATTCAGAAAAATTAAAAGGTGTTTCTGCATGTGCAAATGAAGTATGAAATGCACAATATGATAAGGTAGTGTTAGTATTAGTTGGTACCCTCAAAATTTTAAGGAAACATCAGAGCTGCATGTAGAACAAGCACTTACGTCTAAAATAGTGACCAAGATTAACACTGGTGCTTATCGCTGACACCTTATGTCATCTTTGTATTAGCACTGTAAAGCATACATATCTATAAAAAGCCCACGTGAGAACCTCCTTCTCACAACATCACATCCACTGACCTAAACATCTCCGAGCTTCGCTCAACTCAACTCTGCTCTCCTCCATCACGCCATCTCTGCCCTCATGTGCCAATTCCTAATTACCCCCCAAGGCTAGAAGCACGGAGAAAGTCTCTTAAAACTCTCTGAAACTGTGAGCAAACTCTTCAGGAGAGAGAAAGAAGGAGAAAGCGAGAGAAAGAAGGAGAGATTCAACCCCCTTGGGAAGGCAAATCGACTGTGAGAGAAGGCACTCAGCTGCGGGTTTTGATCTTGCACACTCATTTCCGAAGGCCTTTCTTAAGAAAGACTGACCATAAAAGGGAAGGACTCGCTGTCAGAGTCATGGAGAGGAAGAAGGGGGGTGGTTGAGCGAGGGAACATGGCAGGGCAGATGTTCTGGGTGTGCTGCAGAGACAGAACACAAGAGCACTCTGCAGGAGTCACGCCATGTCGACAAATCCTTATCTGAGACCATTTAAACTAAGTCTCTTTTCATGTCGCAGTGTTTAAGTTTTATAGAGAGTCACATCATTTTGGTGACCTTGTTTCATCATTTCCATTTTAAACTTTACAAGTAGAAGGAAGAAACGAGCCTGTCTGCTTGTATTTCACAGATCTGGCTCCTTTCCCTCCTCCTTCTTTCAGAATGAATCCTATTTATTCCTCATTAACAGGAGCTTAATGTGATCAGATAGCTCTCATTGTCGTGTGCTGTCTTGTTACATTTGATTACCTGAACAAATTAAATTCTATCAGTCACAGGTTTATTTGGTGCTGAGCAGGAGCCCGGTGGCACAGGGTGACAAATGAAGCCGTTTCAGACTGATCCTGGCTGACGGTTTGATGGGATCTCTGCCTGCCTACATTAACATCTGGTGGCCGTGATAAGGCCTGCTCCCTGTTGGTCCCCGTCTTTGAAGGCTGTCACGCAGCTCTACATGTGAAGATCCGTTGTAATGCTTCAGAGAACCTTTGATATCTTGGTCTGTAGATACAGAATGTGATACTACTTTAGCTCCACAAATATATCCCCCTTTTTGCTTGGCATTTGGAGAAAAAAGGAACACATATTTTTGCTGAAGCGTCAGCAGGAAAAGATTTTTGTTGTCCAAATAGCCACTACTTTATTTTACATGAATCATATTTTGGCACTGTAAAGATGAACTGCTTGTTGTCTTGTGGGCATGTTTTTCTTATTTTTTTGCCTGCCAAATTTCTAAATGGATTATCAAAGGACAGGGGCAACCATAGGATAAGAGCTTCAAGGGGCTAAGTCCTCAGGCAAGGCTCCTTTATTTATAGAGCTCCATTCATACTTCTAGCAGTATACAGATGCAGTTCTCAGGTGCAGAAAGTCTCAGGTCTCTGATAGAAACAGGTGAAAAGATAACTCAGCCTCAGCCCTGGGATCTTGACAATATTTTTATATATCAAAGAGGGCATGTCAGGAAAAGCTTGGGAACCACTGGACATATTGCTGTGACTTGGCTGACATGTTTGTTGGACAGCATGATTTTCCACTGGTGTGGCTAATGAAAGCCAGAGCTGCATGAGGATGAAACAGTGAGATGCAAGACACTGGAGACAATAAGATGCTAAGTTACTGTTTCTGTATCAATTGCAAAACTGTGAGAAAATTAGCAACTATTTTTTTTATATATATATTCTTCTACTTCATTTCTGTTTTGACTGATTTTGAGTTGAACGCATCAGATATTTCCTAAAGTTGCCAAAAGCAGAGAAAGCTGTAATTTCTATATATGGATTGGGCCTTTTAATTGCCACCTCCATGGCAGAAAAGGTTTGTTAATTGTTGCCATGAGAACACACAGCAGTGTGAAAGGCTGGCAGACAGGTAAGAAGGACCTGCTACTGCTGTCGTTCTGTGTCTCATCTCATTTTTATTTTTGCTGCTCACCTGTGATGGACCACCATCATTCTTTGCCTGCTTTCCAGTCTATCACCCAAACTTTATTTTGTGACTCCATCCCAGGACCCTCGTAAATCAACATTTGAATGGTTGAATGGAGATCCTCTGTCTCCTCTGTCCGGCTTCAGTGTTACATCTCCTTTAGAATTGAGGTCTCTGGCCAACAAATACGGCACTCTATGGCTGGGATTCACTTCAAAGCAAACCAGTTTCTTTTTCACAGAGTATTTCACATAATGTGACAAAAAAAACAACTTTTAAAAGTGGATTTCCTGCTTGGGCCAATCCCAAAATGCTTTGCGAGTAGCTCACAGCACAAACCAGGAAGTCTTTTTTTTTAGAAATGTTGTTCTCTCTCAATATGGAAAGTTTTCTTCCACAAAAAAAGAGAGGCTGGTTTTCCTTTAATTAAGCACATTTAGTTCATTGATTTATTGAATAGAGCCCTAAATTTGAACAACAGTAATCAGTGAAGGCAGGTGGAGCTGGCTGTGGGTGATTACACACTTTGGTCTACATTCATTGGCATTTGTTTTGTTTGGTTGAGAGCCCTGTGGTGGGATTTACTTTCTGTG
Source organism: Cetoscarus ocellatus (assembly GCA_037902135.1). Lineage (NCBI taxonomy): Eukaryota > Metazoa > Chordata > Actinopteri > Labriformes > Labridae > Cetoscarus > Cetoscarus ocellatus. The sequence continues at coordinate 2,300,281 of JBAMNC010000573.1, forward strand.
CCTTGAACACATCATTACGCTTTTAAACCTTCTCACTCTGACCATGCAAGACAAAGTTGTCGCTGGTTTAGGACAACTGCCTCCACAGGCCTGTAGCTGATCAACAAAGCTGTGTGGTTCGCTCCCATACAGACACACCCCAACAGACAAGACTGTGCTGCACTTATTCAGGGAAGCTCAGGTTTCATTTGTATGTTAAACGACATTGGGGGACATGTGAGGTTTCAGGTCAATGAGCCCTGGAGTCAGGTTGTACTTTTATCTGGCAGTGTAGCAAAGAAGCATTAACCTTTTTCTACAACATCAGGATTACAAACTACATATTCTCAACCCAGAAAATGGATTAAATATAGGATTGTTTGTTGGTTTTGGTTACTTTACGTCCTCTAATTTGACAAAACTGCTGAGTAAAATTCTGACTTTTTATGAGTTTGAACAGTTTACAGCCAACACCACTGGTGTCTAAGCAAAACGATAAGCTCATTCTTTTGCCAAGGTTTCAAGGTTTTCACATCACTTATGCTGAGTCAGCAGTCACAATGTCTGTTGAAGCAAACAAAGTTATTTTGTTTTGATGGCATCAAGTTGTAGGAAATAAAGATGCTGGTAAATGCTTGTTGCTTTTTTATCTTCTCAAAACTATTCAATAGATCATTTTTGAAGCATGGTTCATGAGACAAACACCTTCAAGTATTTCACTGCTCTTAACCCTGAAATTTAATACAAAATATGTAAAAGTAAAACTCAACTTAACCAGAGTTTCTGTGCTTTTGAGCAATATCAAATTCAATGGGTGCTGCTGTGAACAGACAGAGTCGTTTTTTGTGACAGTAGCTGGGATACCTGACCTGCCAGCCCAGAAGTAAACATATCTTGTTTGTTTTTGGTTTTGTCTTCATCATGTCTTACTTGGAAGAAAAAAAGTATTAAAAAAACACAAAAATACATACATAGATAAATAGAGGAAAAATATCAGCAGCTATGAATCCTTCAATGTCATATCATCCATCAGTCCCTGTACTTTCTGTTATATTAACAAATCAATCACAATATATCCCAGTTCTCATGTTGTTTCTGAGAATCAAAAACTTTCAACCATCTTCAGGTACTATTATAAAAACTAGAAGGGCTCTGAAAGCATAAATACTCGGCCAAGGCATTATGAACATCACCGGGCAAGTTACTGTCAAATATGTGGAATCCAGATTTGGATCACCACCAAAATCTTTTACTTCTTCCTTGTGCCATGATCATTCCCTGAAAATGTTATCAAATCCGTTGAGATATTACTGAGTTATTATAAAATGTGGAAAACTGGCCTATCTTGCACTATTCAGAAATCTTATAAACATTTCCTGGGTCCACATCCAGATTAGAATCACCAACAAAATCTTATTACTTCTTAATCTTGCCATGACCAACATTCTCTGAAAATGTCATGAAAATCTGACGCATGGATATGCTGCGTCTAATACTGAAAAATTCCAAATCCTTCTTGGATGTAAGGATTTCACAGTGGAACTGCACCATTCACCTTCGAACTTACATCAGTTTCATACTTGATGAGTGTGGCTAAGCTAATCTTTTATCAAAGTATTCATCTCATCTTCTATCTTTATGAAGTTTTTGTGGCAAAAGTTGTCAAAACTTTGAGCACTTTGATTGAGGTCAGGCGTGGGCAGGCCAAGTTCTCTTCACACTGGAGACTGGAGCCTTCAGGGTGCTTGTTTGGCACAGTGATAAGCCATAAGACATATCTCATATATGATTGAGTACAACCCCGCTTGGCCCTGATGTCTTTATTTTAACTTATTCTCAAAACTGAAAATAATAAATTGGACACAGAACTCAAAAATTCATCAATAACTAACTAACAGTCTGTACATATAAGGAGATATCCTTCACAGAAGTGGCAGACCAAGCTTAAATTTTGAAGAGCAGGAAAAATAACTGAGTTATTTGTCTCTTGTTTGTGAAGTGTTTCATTGCTGTGGACACACATATCTGCTGAAACAAGGTAAGTGTATCTATAGTTGTCATTCTTCTGTCTATTTTGGCAAAGATACACCAGCTGCTATAATGAAAATAGGCAACCCTCATATCCTTAAGATTTTTGGTATGTCGTACACGTGTGAGATTTGCAGCTCAGTCAAGCAGTCTGAAAGCTCTGGCTTGACACAATGAAAACACCCATACAACAGCTGTCACCCTGCTAAAATGCATCCACCTGTAAATCCACCTTCACAGTGAACGTGTCACATGCCGTGAGTCAAATAATAAATACAGGTTTGGTTAAGGCAGTGTCTCTCAAAAAGTGGGATGCAACCGTAAAACAGGTGTGGCAAAACAAAATGAGGACATGGTTTCTCTGGACAGAAATTGAGAACCACAGGCTCAAAGCATATGGATTGATAAGCACCAACATCAGCTTGTAGAGGCAGTGTATTAGCACTTATCTGAAGTAATGAGTAATAATGTTTCACAAAAAGTATGTGGACACTGAACTGCAAAGAAGACCGAAGCCCTGTTGTCTAGCCACCGCTAACATTAGCAGCAATCCATGCTGCAAAACAGTTTTATATTGTTTTTAACCAACACATTGATCACATGAGGAATAAGGAGGGTTGCAAAATTTCAGGAATTTTTAAAGTCGGAAACTCTCCATGGGGATTAATGGAAATCTGTGGGAATATATCTGGAATTTACAAAATTGAAGCTTAGCTCTAAAGAAGGATTTTAAATATAGTTGGGAAATGTATATATTTGATCACAATCTTGACTAAAACAACAAGATTTCATGCATGTACACTTGAAAATATCTTTGCCATTCCTTAATCTCATGCATATTGAACATTGCTTACTGCGGGACTTCCAGGGCCATGCCCCCTTCATGCACTGTGCACTCCTCCATCACATGCACAGATGATTCTAGAACTCTGGACTATTGAAGCCACACATTAGAGCCTGTGGGCATAAAGTGAAGTTGAAATTGATTTTTTCAATTACGTAATTAAATTTGATAAAGTTCTACTTACAAATAAACCTGCTGGAATGTAATGTTTTCTAATTGTATTATTTTGCCTAGATCGCGGCCTATGACAAAAACACCCATTTATATTTATGTCTGGATATGATACACTTAAAAAAAGTAAAAAGGATCCAAAAATTCTAGGTACTTCCAACAAATTCACAGAAATTCCCATAATTCGTAATGTGTTCAGTTTGGAATATTTCCAAAATTCTCCATCTTTACTTCATATGGAAAGTCTCTGGAAATGTACTTGTATTTTTTCTCCCTTTTGCAACCCCAGAAATAAGTGCTCTGTTTTGCCTGCTTTATGAGCATTTTATTGGTCTAAGATTAGTCGTCTAAATTCAGCTTCAATCTATGTTCAGTCCAGTTAACAGTAATTCACTCCAGTAATTAATCTGTAATTGATAAAGGTATCAATGTAATAAGAAATAGCAATGCTATGTTTCTAACTTCTGACTAAACTACAACTTACAAAATCACAAAATGTTGTCAGCGTAGAAAAAACGTTTTAGCTCATGCAAAAACATTTTTGTTGATGTGGCTCCAGAGTGGGGTCGGGCTGAAACCGCTGCAGTAAACATTTAACTGTGCATCATCATTTGCTAACACATGAATATTCTTTGATGTTTCAGCCAGGTTTGCATCCCGAAGGCAGGGGGGAGATGGAGGATTGAGATATTCCAGCAGCATCTCTGGATAGTCTGCCCTGAGCAGCACCTGTCTGCTGCGATGCTGTGATTCAGCACGCCAGCTGCTGCCAGGATGGAAAGAGAAGGTATCACCTGGAGTGATGCCTCAGGAGTTTTTACGGTCATCTTTAGATTCCACGGAATGATCCCAGCCACGTGCAAACTCTGACAGAGCAGGAGATCTGTGAAACATAGCTCAAATAACTATCTGCACCTTATTGACCTGATGACTCTTTAGATATTAACATGGAATTCAGACGTCTGTTTGAAATGAAAGGTCAGTTTAAATGATTTAGCTGGAGAGTCCAGGGTCAGAGCAGCACTATTTCAGATCAGTGAATTAGAGTCAGTGATTCAGGTGGGCAAAAAAAAAACTAAAGAGAGAAAACATGATCAAATCCAGAGATTCTCAGACATCCTTCAGTTTTTCTATGAAGCCTTAACATACCCAGTTACCTTGGGTTTTGTATTCACTGTGGCTGAGAGCTTTTTTGTTAGAAGAGAAGCAAAAAGAATTTTATCAATTCATGATCAAAATTTCAAATCCTACTTTGCAGTTGTATATGTATTGATAACAGATGGCACTGAAATGGCCCAAGTGAACATAGTTTTTTAAGAAAGAAAACAGACTAGATGCAGTCTGCATTAGCCCCTTTCACACATTTTACTCAACAGCGCCACAGCGAAGCACCACCATCTCAGTGTTTAAGGCTAATCCAGGCACCAACCTCCAGGGCTGTAAATGGACGCCCATGCAGAAGTGCCAAAACCTGTAGTACCCAGAGTGTCCACTTGGGGCTGGCTGCAATAACCTGACACCCTAATGACTGATTTACAGCCTGTTTCAAAAAGCAGCATCAGTCTAAAATATATCTCTTTTAAGGGCGGTGAATTTTATCAAATCATACCATTTTCTCTTTTTATTAAGGTTTTATTGAGGATTTTCGGGTCTGGAAATGCAGAGTTGCTTTTGTCAAATGACCTTAAGTCCTGCCTCAACACGTCTTTTCTGTCTGTAAAGAGGTTGATCTAAGGTTCAGTTAAGTTGACAGGTGCAGTATGGCAGCGTCCATTAGAGGGCATTAAAGATGTTCCAAACACTTAGATACTGGTTGTAGTTCATGTTGCAGTTCAACTTGGGGGGAACATGAGATTGAAAAGCACATGCTCCCAGTTCTTAGCTCCCTCACTGGCTCTGTGTGTTCCCTTCTTTTCAATATTACACCTCTAGAAGGTAAACTTGTTCTGCCTTTGCATTTCTTGCAGAGCAGGCGCAAATTACATTTCTTGAAAAGGCAGCACAGACCAGGATCGTTAAAACTTACTTGTGCAATTTTTAGCGCATCAAAATTTTATTATCACCAAAGTGCATTTCACAAAAGAGAAACAAACAAATAAAAAGTAAATAGTCATTTCTCTTTTTGATGGCTGATTAATAATGTCACTTAATGCTCCAACATGAGAGAAAAATACAGTTTTACGATGCAGTCAAATGGCCTCCACAGACTGAATGAAAGCAGTCAAGGGAATTTTCTACAGCCAAACAACAGAAGTAAAGCATCCTTTTTTTGTTTCTTTTGGATAAGTCTAAAGGTAAAAGTTTATGCATAGCAGCAGGGTGTGGTTGGCTTCTACTTATGCGAGCCAGCTAACTAGCATACAGTACCATAACCATGACATAGCTCTACAGCCTCTTAATGATGAACAGTGTCATTGCAAGGTTGTCAATATGAGGGTACCAGCTGTAATCTTGCCTGGGGCATCAATTTAGTCAGGGCCTGATCTGTGTGCCATCGTCTGTTATGTTTTCATGTACATCGTTAGATCATTATTTTTAGACTCAACATGATTAAGCTAGTTTCAAAGAATTGGAATGTCTGAAACACAAATGATGAACGGGATGCTTTACTGGAACATGCTGCAGCCCTCAAATTCAAAACGAGTGAATGTATGCATAACAACAACCAAGTTTATGTCTTAACAGTGTATTTGTTTGAATACATGTCAAAAGTAATTTGCAAATCATTGTTTTCTATTTTAATTTATGTTTCAGACAATGTTTCGACTTCACTGGAGTTGAGGTTCTAAAAAATCTCAGTGGATCATCAGCAGAGAGACCTGTCGGGAGCCAACAACAATACCACATTCAGAGTCCCTTAAATCACCTTTCTTCCTCACTTTGATGCTTGGTTTGAACTTCAGCAAGTTGTCTTGACCATGACTGTATACCTAAATGCATTGAGTTGCTGCCATGTGAATTAGTGATTAGCTATTTATGTTATCGAGCAGTTGAAAAGGTACACCTAACAAATTGGCTTGTGAGTGTATGATAAGACAATAAAGGGACCACGTCCCTTCTCACAGCTTTCCTTATGTTCTTTTTATCTGGCTGTAGGGCAGGAGGTCTGAAAAATTAAGTTCATAAAACTTTTTGGCACATGACCTGAGGTCTGAGTCCTTAATGAGTCAGTTTATCTTTGGTGGTGTACAAGCATCCTAAATGAGCCAAAAAGTAAAAAAAACGTGCCTTTAACCCTTCGGTTAAGATCATGGATAGGAACTGTTGGTCAAGATGAGGGCCACATTAAAATTATTCATATTGTATTGTCAGATGGTCTAATTCTTGCAGTTTGAATGATAGTCTCAACTTAACATAACAGTTTCCCATGATCTAACGAAAGGTTACATATATAGCTGTCATGAGCAGTAATTTATTAACATTTGTTTTTAAGCTCAAATATAAGTAGTGGTACTTAACTCATAGGGCCAGGTCTAATACTAGTCACACTCACACTCAAAAAATCAAATAGAAATACACAATCTGCCAAAATTCATGCCATATGCAAGAACAAAGCCAGCATAAAAGAATAAAAGGCAAATGAAAAGCGTATAAAATGTGCACAACACTCCTTGTTTGTTTTAGTGAATAATTTAAACTAGTGTAAGCCTTTTTTGATGCAAGAAACAGAGTATTAATTGGTAATTAAAGCATATTTTAATAACATTTCAATTTCTTTTCTGATAAATTGTATTAGGAAATTTAACAAAATCTATTACAGCCAATTATAGCTCTACTATCTTGGAAATATTGCAATTTTAAATGATTTCAAGGAAGATTTTGTCAACTTCTCTTCATAAATATATATATTTTTAAAGAACATTCTACACTAACCCGCAGGCCAGATTGAGTGAGAAGGAGGGCTGCATGTGGCCCCCTTGCTCTCAGTTGCCAGCCCCTGCTTCAGATGAATGGCAGTCTTTCTTGTGTTCATTGAATTAACAGGCAATCAAGCCAGCAAGGCTATTTTTTCTTAATTAGAGTTCATAATTCAGAGTCAAGCGAGTGTGCAGAGAAAACCTAGAAGAGCTGCTCTCCACACACAATATGTTTCTTTTGACATAAAACTTTCAACACCTGACACAAACAAATGTTACCTGGCAGTAACTGAAGGGCACAACAATTATCCAACACATACCGAAGGCTAATGTGTTTCTTGTTAATTGCTATCTCAGACTGCATTCTGTTCAAAACAAAATCTAATTCAAAGACTTTTGTCGTCTCTTGCACTCGTTTTAAATGAAGCGGAGTATCAGTGTGAAAAAAAATGAAGAAAGAAGCTTTTGGAATGTCTGGTTGCCCTCGCTAATTAGGAGCTCTGTATATAGACTCATGCTCCACTGAGGAGAAACCACACACACATACACACATACACACATGCACGCACACACACACTCACACAAAGTCAATCTGATCTTCGTTCATCCGTTCACACACATACACACACGATGCTTTCCTATATTGTTTACAAATCCCCCTGAGATTAAACTTTGCAGCAGAACAATATCTGAACGCTGTGAAGACAAACACGGGTCCTCAGGGTCTGATTGTTAGAACAAGAGTTCCTCCAGTCGAGACATGAGAGCTACTTGCACATTCTGCTCTCATCTCCAGCTTCGCACTGACCACAACTCTGTCTCCAGGATTCTGAGGGAAGGTCTGCGTCTCTCCATGCTCTGCAGAATCTGATAATGATGCATCCAGCCAAGACGCTTTCACACAAATATTGCATGAGCTTGACCTCCTCTGAACTGTCTGAAAACTTAAAAAGTCACGATGAGTTCAGGACTAAAGATGTCGGTCGGCCACCAAAGTGCAGTTTTGTTCTGTGAGTGAGATTAAATCATGAGAGGTTTCTGAGGGCTTGTCTAAAATCTGAGAAGAAAGAGTGAGTGATCTGTCAAAGTGACTGAAGTGGAATGACCCATAAAAACTCAAATCAATTATGAGTAAAAGATATAAAAACGATCTTTAAGCAGTAAAAGGCTGTGTGTTACATTAAACGTTTTCATCTTGCCGTTGTTAGTGGTTTAAACTAATCCAATAAAACCTTTTAGCTATTCATGAATCAGTCCAAAGCACAGCTTCAAATGGATTATTGCACTAATAATCTTCTGCTGAGCACAGCACAGTGGCTACAAATGCCAGTAAAACCTGGTGATTTAACATGCATTGATTTCAGCGGTTACAATTGTAAATGATCATTGGCTTGTATTAAATGTGTTTTATGGCCTTCATGATGACTCAGTCAATTGGATTTGTACAAAAAGTGCAATCTCAAATCATACTGTTCAATAAAACTGAAGGCAGCTCTTCTTGTTGAATTTCTCTTCAGTCCCAGTGAAGACCTGCTGCCCCGCAGGCATGAATCCTGAATATCATATGGGCATACATGAGACCTCATGTCCTCAAAAACAGGAGACAGAAATAAATGTGCACAGCAATCAAAGGAGCAGAGGCAGACTTTTCGACAGGGGTGGCCTGACTGGGGCATCGACTTCAGCTTGATTTATATCTCTGCGGTGATTCTATTCCATATGATATACCAGCGGCCAAGAAAACATCAGGCTACCCAGAGGTTCCCATCCAGACCCCAGCACGTGATCAAATTAGAAACTGTGGAGAGGAAAAATATGTAGCTGCTATTTTTTAAAATTTTGATAAATCTGTTTGTACAACCACGTAAAAGGGTCACTAATTGGAAAACAAGAACTGCTCCGTGAGCACAAACCTACACCAGGCCATTTTGAACATGAGTTATTGTCAAAATTACAGCCCTATCTTTCACTGTTAAATACCCCTGAAAAAAACTATTTGATCCACATTCGCATTTGGATCACCACCAAAATCTAATCAAAGGTCCCTTGTGTCATGATCATCATTCTCTGAAACTTTTCTCCAAAGCTGTGTTGAACTTATTGAGTTATTAGCAAAATTGTGGAACACTGCCCTTTCTGGAAATCTTACAAAATTTCTAAAAACTGCTTGATCAGCATCTGAATTCAGATCACCACCAAATTCTAATTCAGCTTACAACTTTTAGAGATATCTCTTTAAAAAACAATCAATCACATTTAACTCTAACAATCAGATGCAGGTAAAAATATAACCCCCTTGTCGGAGGTAATAACTGTCCATCCCTCTTAATTTCGGTAAATCGATTAACAACGACAACAACAACAACAACAACAACAACAACAATAATAATAATAAAAATAATAATAATAATAATAATAATAATAATACTTTAATACTACTTAAAGAGCACTTTTCAGAAAGTCAAAGACACTGTATATTAAATGCAAGTCAAACACATTATTAAACTTTATGCCTCTCTGGCAGAGGCCAGAGCCTGAATCAACCCAAGCCAAAGGTGGAGATATACCCCTGCCTGTTCACCTAACTCACCAACAGGCTAGTTGGAGAAAATGGGCTCTGTTAAGGGAACCGAGGGTTCTGTTTGTTGACAGACAGAAAGGTACTCTTTTTTTAGGGAAAGGTCTGACATCCTTATTTTTCTTTCTCTGATCCATAATCCATAATGACTGACACTGCATTGGCTGAGTAACTCACTCATGATCCACAGTACCCTTTCAAAATGTTCCACGTAGGGTCTGGCAAATCTTAGAGTTTATCCTGGAAAGCCAGGGAGAGTGATGCTTCCATTACCTGATTGATTAGTTTTTTTCTGTTTCTAATCATTCTCAGGCCCTTTTGCCTTTATGGAGTAATGGGGACTGTGGATGGAGTCGGTATGGGGGAAGGAAGCAGAGGAAGACACCCTGGAAATGTGCCTGCAGTCTGACTCAGACTTGTGCCACCCATAGAAGACAAGTGCCTCAATGTATGAAGTGCATAGACATGACCCTCTGAGTTATCAGCGACTCTTTCTGATTGTTTGTAACTAAATAACATTTATATAAACTACATAAATATCCACTTTACCGAAATCAAAAATATTCACAAACTTAAGTTCTCTTTGTAAACCCTCAAAAATAAATTACTTTTTATATAACTTGAATACTCTTTACATTGTTGTTTGCATGATATACCCCTGATGTTTATGTAAAAATAACAAAAAAGAAATAGTACATGAAATTTATATTATGGAGAGACTGTCATTTTTCCTCAGGATCCAAAAAGAAAAATTTCACCTGATTTGGTCCAAGTGGACGGAATACATCAAGCCAGTTAGATCGGATTTTAATTAACTCAGCAATATGTTTGAAGTGAGGTTGACACAATTTACAGATTTATATACTGGACACAATATGAAATGTAGATATGGACATCAAAAAGTCCCCATGTGTATGTAAGTTTCTGCTTGACCTTGTTTTATGTACGCATGTATGTGGATTAGGAATATATGCAGATATACATGTGTATATGTGCATAGGCAATAGTTTGTTTTCCTTACCATAGAACTCTGGTGAACCATGGACTGAGGAGCTCCCCATGTTCGACTGTACATACTTAGCAATGCCACATTGTTTGAAAAAATATATAAAAATACTTTGGAAGGGCAACATCTGGATAACTGAAAAATGGGAGGTCTCAAAAAGTGTTGTGTGACTTTAACAGTAGTACAGCTGTAACTGTGAGACAATATTTAAGAATGTATCTGCCAAAATAAAACAATATATCTAAAATATAACAAAAATGAATTGACTGAATTAAACTTGATTGTAATGAACTTATTAGTCTTACCTGGTTTGGAGCCTTCAGCCACTGAGCCGTTGTACACCTGGTTCTGAAACTCTGGCCTGTTGTCGTTCATGTCAATCACATAGATGTACAGATCGATCGGATTCTCCACTTGGTTTCCATTCATGTCCACTGCATGGGCCCTTAGCTGTGGTTATACATAAACACACAGACAGAGACACAGAGCATTAGCATTCATCTCTGGATATAAGCTTGTATCTATATTCAAAAAGTAGCTCTGCTGACACTAGCTTGATTGATATGAGGCTCTGCAGACTGTCTGGATGGGTACTCAGCACTCAGCACAACTTTTGACTTTGTTAATTGGCAACTTCGTTCAACTGGCAAATGATCTGTTTCTTGTCTGCCAATGGGGCATGAGTATCCCGTTGGTATCTTGGCACAGAGCACAATAACACAGAACGGGGCAGAGCAGAGAAATGTTCCAGACACTCAAACAGCACCTCTTTGGTTGTTAGCACAGCCAGAGGCCCGGGAAATATCAGAGAGGTGTTTGTGCTCAAGCTGTGCCCTTTTTTCACATTTGGGTAAGAATTTTGTCTGAGTTAAGTTTGACAAAGACTTCTATTCTGATGATCATATCCCACTGATGAGCTTCTCCTTCAAAATCCATGGTGTGACAACATTAATGTTTACTCATACTTAGGAGATTTTACAGCAAAGCTCAGGGAGTATCTTTTCATTTTATGCATTTTCTAGATGTCTTCCTTTGACACTGATAGCTGTTGATTATTTTTCATCACCTAATTCTATTAAGAAGCTATATCTATGAAATTATGGACATAATTAAATCTGGTCATCTGGCTTCAATGCTTCCTCTTAAACTTATCTCATGCTATTCCTTGCCATAGAGTTTCGGGATCTGTCGGCCACAAAAATTGGTTGTTCCGTCTCGTTTGTGTGTCAATATGACCGACAACAACAGATCAGTCTGAGATACCACACATCTCTGCAACAGAAAGTCTAGCAGGTTTGATTTTTGTCCTGCCTCCTATATGATTTGTCCCTCCACATCAGAGACATTGACCAATGGGAGCACTGGGAGCTCTGCATGGATGTAAACAAACCGAGGTTGATACCTTGAGAGCTACAAGACAGAAAAAAGGTTGCAAAGCTCTGAAGAGAGCATCCCTGCCCTTATTTAGAGGAGCTACCACAGACCGTAGACCGAGAAATTTTGGAGAGAAACAGCAGAGGAAGATGGTGAGTGACTGTTTATATTTATCAGCAAACTAACATCTCATTCAACATCACAGTTGTAGATACAAATAAAAGGAAAGTACGTTAAACACAGTATGTTTGTTTTTTGGTCTTCAGCGTTGTCACTCCTCCTTCCACCATCATCACATCAGTTGCTATATGCAATCAGTTTCAGTTATGTAGTCTGTCACAATTGTCGGGCAAGTCAATTCATGGCTTTGTAGTCGCCTTGTCTGACATACCGTCTGTTATTACCGACAAAGAAAAGGCTGTTGTCTGACTCTGGAATTAGAGCTTCTTCCCTTTTAAGGCCCCTTACCTCACGTGGGTCTATTCTGCTGTGATTGGCCATTCACTCTCTTGTGAGTGGTCACAACAGAGGCACAGCACAGCACCATGTTGTCAGCGACTCTGCATTCATTCTACCATCTCTGCTCTGCACTGAGCGGGCCAGCTGAAGCCCAAGGGCTTTAACTGGAGGTGTTAGATATTGATTGGCATTTGGAGTGGGCAATCAAATCTCAGGAGAGGCCTTCCCCAAATCCTGTCCGGACAAGTCTGGACAAGTCTGGACACCCCTTGGCTTCCCCCTTGGGAATTACACCCCACTATTAGTGAAACACTGGGCTAATTAGTTATTCTAAATTGAGTCTTATTGTGAGTGTATGAGCATCTGTGTGTAAGTTGTTGTCTGTATCCCTAGGTCATCCCTGTGATTGGCTAAGGATCAGTTCAGGTTGTACCCTGCCTCTCAATCACTCCCCTTCCTCTCACTGTGATTCTAGCAGTGGCGGCTTGTCAATAGGGGGCGCTGGGGCGCCGCCCCCTCCAAAATTCAACAGAGAAAGTCTACTTAAACACAACATAATTTGTCTTTAAATTATAAAAAATAACGGATAAAACATTTATTTTTACCACATAGTAATAGTCTGTCAGCAGCACCTGTCACCATTCAATAAAAGGGGTTTCACAATGTTTTTACGTAGTAACTGTGTTGTGAATACATTGGTTACGTACAGAGGGGCGCCAGCCTAATGGGTGTCCATGCAAGTCCTTAAACTTTTGCTCAGCATGTGACCTGAGGCGTCTTTGGGATTGGCCACTTCAACTTTGCCCGCAGGGCGCAGACCGGTGCGCCCCGCACACTCCCACTTTGACTGGCAGCAAATCAGAATTGTTCTGGTGTTTCTTTTCCTCGTGTGACTGGACAACGAGCGCCGTCAATCACATCCACACGTCACCGCAGCAGATATGATTTACGCTGCGCAAGCATCTCACGTATCCTCATGCGTCCGACCGATGCTCCCATGCACCGAGGAGGCGTCATCCAGAGATCCGTCAGAGGATCACAGAAGAGATGAGATTGCATTGGAGAAGAAAATCAGTAAGAGGCTATGCTGCACTGAAGATTAGATTAGGATGTGTCTTCCTAGTAGACATAACATAATTCAAGGGGCAAAGTTTTGCATTTTATGTCACACATGGCACTAAACAATAGATCAGGAGCCACAAAATGAGTTTGCCAAGAGGATATAAATGTTTTGTTCAGTAGAACATTATTCTTTTGCAGACTTAAGTTCTCAAAAATCTATATAGTTTTTAATTCTTGCATATTTTTACAAAAACAACATACTTTTAGAAGGAATTGGGGCTTTTATTGGGTGGGTAAGTTTGTTTTTACCCTACTAGAAGTTCATTTTAAATTTAATTGACAAAATTGATGCATTATTTTGATTATAATATAATATTAAGGGACCTATAAAAATATATTTTAAAAAATCATGGCAAAGCAGGAACAAGATAGGAGAAATTGTAATACACAAGTGCATGCAGATTATTGCAGAGGTTTTATTGCACTGCTCATTAAATATCACTGTTACATTGTGTGAAAGCCTTTGAAAAATTACAAAAAGAAGACTTGATAATGCTATCAAGTTATGTGTTGCAGTTTACTGGTGAAAACAGTGGGGTTTTATTAGTCCCAAAAGTGTAAACGTCACAAATTCTTTACCTCTTAGGTGTATGTCCATTACAGAATTATTTTTTAATCACCTGGAGCTTTTAGATTTGACACTTACCTTGTACCTTTCCAGCTTGTACCATTGTGGACAGTATAAAATCAACGAAAACAGACCAACAAAATGTATATCTTGTCTCTAAATGTTGTTGTTTTATTATGGCAACTAAACATGTGATAAAAAACTATACATTTCAATATTAATATATATAGTATTGTCATTATATATAATTGTATACCATATGTTTAGTTGCTATAATAAAATGTTCTGTTTGGATACAGAAATTATATATTCTGTTGGTGTTTTTGCTGACTGAATACTGCACATAATGGTACAAAGTTAAAGTATTCAAAAGTTTTAGCAGATGGAAACAGACTCCTGTAATGTAAAGTTTATTTTTTTGACTTTTTAAAATTTGAAGTAGTTTTGCTGAAAACCCTCTTGTGTTGCATGCTTGTGTCTGATTTTTTTTTCTTTTTTTTTTGTTCTTATTTGTTTTGTTTTGTTCATACTTTTTACAGTCCATCTATACCAAAACTGTATCACATAGTTTTACCTTTAGTTTTAAAGCATCAGTTTAGTGGTACATGAGATTCTGTTTGTGTTTACAATCTTGAGCCATGAGACATCATGTATAAGATAAGACACTGTTCAGGTGACACAAGAAATGTTCATAAAATGGTGAAAATGACATAAATTACAGCTTTATTGTCTGGGAGCAGGTTAAACTTTGGCTGTTTTATTGATTTTTTTCAGTAAATACTGATGTTAACTTTTGGTAATAAAATGTGCTTTTCTATGTATTTCTTAATGACAGATTCACACAGTACCATGTTTCCTGAAGATTCTCTCAGCAGCACCTTGAAGGCCTACCCAGTGCTCAGCTAGAGCAAGCTGAAGACAGAGCTCAGTCTTAATCTACAGCAAGGAGGAGTTCAAAGCCTGCTGTGGTGCTGTGGACCTTATCCAGTTGTTGATGGAAAATAGTCTTGGAGAGGTATTTTCAGAGACTGTCACTCTGCTAAAGATCCTCATCACCACACCCATGACCACTGCAGAAGTTGAGGTGCTTCTCAAACTTAAAAAGAATCAAAACTTTTCTGAGAAATACCATGAACCAGGACAGGCTGAATGCACTGGCCATGCTGTCAATGGAAGAGAGACTGGTGACTGATATGATGGACTTCAGTCAGAGGGTCACTGAGAAATTTGCAGACCAGAAGGAGAGGGCAAAATTTCTGTTCAAATAGTGCATATTTCAAAGTAGGTTGTATTGTGATTATGTTTTGTCTTTAGTTTCTTTTCACTGTAGTATGGAGCGCTTCTTTGGTTTGTGTCCTCCAAAGCTGCGCCCCCCTTAAAATTTTTGGCACCAGCCGCCACTGGATTCTAGTACATTTTTTTTACCATGTGACAACAAATACCAGTATTATCAGACTTTATGTTGCATCACAGAACTAAGTTGTCCCCTTATTTCCACTTAATTTGAACTATCACATGTCTTTCATCCAGTATGATGCACTTTGGGAAGAAAAATGTCCTGGGGATTTAGATAGGCTGATGAAAGATGTATGGATTTAGTTTGGCATCTATTCTTTTTATCTATACAATGTGCTGATTTATTTTTTATAGGTATGTTACTGTCGTCTTTATGGTTTTGTTTCAGTGTCTACATGAAATCTGCAATTTTCTCAGGCGAAGGCCTTGTGATGTGTTCTGCTGGTAATACACATTTGAGAAAAAAAAACAATAATAAAAATCATTGTGGTAGAAAAAAAAAGCTAACGGGAGGAAAAGGGGGAAATACAGTACAGGGAGAAGAAGAGCAGAAGAGTGACAGAGCCTTGTGCAAGTAAATGAGCAATGAAAACACAAAGAGGCAGTGTGGGGGTGTCGGGGCTCAAACAGGGACGACTGACAAAAGCAATCATCATCTACAGTGGGACGTCTTAATCTCTGCTGCTGCTGCTATACGCCCTCCTTTCCCCACCAATCCCTGTTAATGATATCAAACATAACGCAAAGCTTTGTAATAGCCCTGCAACCAAAGCTCTCTCTGTTCACTGTGACTTACATTAGCCTCATTCAATTGCCTCCAAATTCATATCCTCTGCAGAAATGTTATTCCATCATGACTTGGCTTGGCGAGAACACAGGGTTCCTCATTCTGACTAGGAGTGACACGCACAGGGCGGCAAACAATTTCGTCTGCAACAACATGGCAGAGGAGGATCTGCCTGCCAGCCTATTCACGGAGTCGTGATGCATTGTTGGGTGACACGAGAGATTGAATGGTGGCACCTGCCTTCACCAAAACACAACTAATCATGTCGGCTTTTGTGCCCGCCTGTCAAGGATGTATCAAAACACACCCAGACACACAACCCAACAGTGATTCAGACACATGTTTGTGCATATTAACACAGCGCTGACACAAACAACACATGGAGACACACACAACCAATCAGGAGAGGCCTCTTTAGCCACTTAATGATCCTCAAGATGCTAGTTTTCCATTGGATGAAGTACAGCAAACAAACATGAGGAGGAGACCCAACAAACAAACAAGCCCAATCTGTTTTCTCAGCTGTGAACACGACATGCTGAGGGATGTGCAACTCTAATTTGTGTGGCTGCTTCACTGCAAGGGTGTGTGTATGTGTGTGAATAAATGATAATGGTTGCATGCACGTTCTTTTTCTGGGACAAAATGTGTTTTTTGTTTATTTGCCCTTTCTGCTTTTGGGTTAGAAAGTGTTTACTCCTTAACTTTTCTTGTATTTATGTGATGTAAATATTTCTATCGCCACATCTGTGTGTGTTTGTGTGTCTGCCTGTGTTTGTGTACTCCATGGAGAAATTGGAAATGTGATCTGAGGGCCTGGAGGAGTGTGTGCAGACAGCAAACCGCTCAGACAGCAAACCACCGTCTGTGTGCGAGCCTGCATCAGTGTTCAGGACAGTTTGCCTTAGTAGGGCTGGACCAAACTCACAGAAACAAAACAGTTGGTATGTTGGTATGATCATGAAAAGGTTGGGAAAATATCAGGTTTTAAGATATATCAATTTATTTTCTTTCAATGGGACATTAGGATGGGACAATGTGAATATGGTTCATATAGATTTTAATTTAAAAAAGATTAAAAGCTTAACCCTTGCAACTCCAAGCCATTTCAGCAGTTCTTAATCTCCCTGGATATTTTTTGTAATAGTGCATGTAAAACTTTCCAGCACAGTCAATTACAGAGATCTTTTAACTTTCAAGAAAACCTAGGCTATCAGAGTGTTTATGCTGTAATGATTTCTGATTTATGTATTAAAGGTTGTTAGTTCATAAAGATAAAACAAAATCTCAAAACCCAAATTAAACCTCAAAGGTCTTCATACATATCACAAACAGATCAATGATGAACAAGCTTTATCACATCTGAATATGATTCACTCAAGCATTGACTATAAAGAAAAAAAAATAACAGTATGCAGGCAAACTAGCAACAAAAACTATTAAGTATTTCTCCCTATTTCTCCAGATGATTTGATGCTTCATATAGTATTTTGTGCTACTCTCGAATGCAGATTCTGTCTCAAATTAGACAAAGGGTCGCATCGATTACTCAAATTTCCTTTTTGGTTGTTTTGGGAACTGACAGGTCACTATCTTGTCTCTTGTTGACTTTCTCTGCTCCTGATTTGATGCTACTGTCAAGAAAACAAAAACCGTAGAAACTGGGCGCATCTGATTGGTTAATAGAATTACATGAAGTTGTCACCTTCTCCTTGGGTCAAAATGGAGGTCAGCTTATAACACTGCTACAATTTTTATCAAGAAAATGTCATTAAAAGCATTAATAATGGATGTATCTGTAGATCTACAAATACAACAAAAACCATTGCACTTCATGATTGAACTGCAAATATCCATAAACATCAAAAATACAATAGTTGTAAGTAAAAAAAAAAAAGGTACGTAACTGATTGAGTCAGTACAGTGGAGGATGCTTACACAGGATAGACTGACACAGTCAAACCAATTTAAGGCTGTATCCTTCAACCCACCTTCATCAAGATGCATTGAACATCTTTTTTCCAGTCGGTATAAAAATAAAACTTTAGCCAAGATGATTGAGGGGATGGGTGAAAGCCTTGAAGTAAAAGATCCTCCTGTAAAAATATAAACTGTCATGAGGCCTTCATCTTGACAAAGTGAGTTTCAACTTGTAAATTGCTCTTTACATGTTTTCAAATAGAGTAGTGCATGATGAGTCCAGAAACACAGACGTGGATTAGCATTTGGCACTTCCTGGTTCCCAACCCCCCAGAGTTTCAGGTATGTGCCTGAGATAAGGTTTGTGGTGAACACAGCCAAGTTGGTGGCTTAGTGTGATAGTGCGCCTTGTCAGTATTTAAGGGAAGGTTTCCGGTTAAAGCCCAGATCTGGCTGTCACATGGTGATGTGTCCTTGGGCAAGACAATTAACCGCAAGCTGCTCCCACTGCTTTGTCAGTGGCGTGTAATTGGGTATGACAGGGCATGAAAATGTTAGCTAATACTGATGGATGGCTAATATAAAAACTTTAAAACCATCAGTGACTGAATGTGAGAGTGAAGGGGTGTGAAAAGTTAGATGTGACCTGTGTAGTAAAGCTGCTTTTGGTAATCAGAAAGACTAGAAAAGTGCTATATATGCTCAAGTCCATTTTACCATGTAATGCATAGTTGCCAGTGCAAACAACGTACTCTTTCTGTGTCTGCATGTCTGTTGTTTCTTTGTCTATCTGAGAGCAGATCAGACAGGAGCCAACTGTTCATTGATTGATGATGTCTTGTATAAATATACAGGAGTGCACAAATGTGCACAGATGAGATGGACAGCAGTGAATCGTCAGTGATCTGATAATTACAAACAGCTCAGGAACACGTCTGTATGAACCTTTGATGTGAACTGTCAAGTTTTTATGGAGAGCTGTTAAAAGTTGCTATCAGCATGAGCTTTCTTCAAAATTCCAATTAATTAATAAAAACATGAATTTCCACTACTTGAGAACTGTTATTTCTGCCTGATAAATCCCATTACAGATGTTGATGCAGTGTTAATAAACTAAGTTGAACAGATATCATAAAACATATTCTGTTCGTAACTGAGACACCAAGTGTCGAACCCCCCGTAATGTGCTCTTTCTGGTCACTCTCTCTCTCCCCTTTATACATTATTTAGTGCTTGTAGAGACAAAATCAACTAAAACTTTTTATTTTAGGAAACCTGGATAGCAATTTTTTAATAATCTTCTGTATTAACCTCTGATTATGTTCTGGCCCGACATAAAGTGACACTGAAAAACTTGGCCCAAGGCCCAATTTAATTGCCAACCCCTGCTACAGAGGATTTTAGTATTTTTGTCTACTTAAGTCTTCGCCCCTAGTCTGCATTATTCCTCCACATCCAGATCCACTGACTGGCTCTGAGTACTTCATCTGACATCTCCTTCACTATCTTTTGCTAACTCTGTCCCCATACACCAAATTCTTTAAGTAATGAGACTGCTGACCTTCCTGTGAACCCTCTGCACCCCACCTATACTGGGCAAACTCTAACTTTCCACCCTCGCTGTTAAGCTTCTGCCCCCAGATCTGCATACCTAAGCTTTTTCTTTTCATTAGCTTCCTCAACTGAATCTTCTCAGGGCACAAAACTAATCAGGGACATTAAGTAACTTCCGTTCAACAGATAAACAGAATCTCAACAAAACACATCCTCTGTCAGTCTAACCAACAGAACCTGATCTACATCCATGTAAAGCAGAAATAAACCCTGACGGTTCACAGTAGCACATGCATCTTTCAAGAGATAAGATAAAAAAATCATCTCATATTTGCTCAATTCTCCTTTTGCCCTGTAGACTCTAAGGAGAGCTGTCCAACAAAGTGAAGCTCAGGCTAACACCCACTCTCCTCACCTCACAGATCACTTCCCCTGGTGCTTTTCTGTCAAAAACAGCAGCCTCGTCTCTCTTTTTCACTTGAACCCAAAACTAACAAGCAAAGTTTGGCCTGCAAGGGAGCAGCAGCGCTGGGAACTTCATGTCAAGTTGAAAGAAAGTAAGCAATGGGCTTAATTTCCCCTGAGACAAAGCATGGAAATATGCTTTGAACTAAATCATTCATCAGATCAAAAACTGCACAGGTCCACGGGGATGTCAACGTTTGATTCACAGATATTACTACATAAATTGAGTATTGGCCTGGTAATCACTTAAACGGCTGCACTGTGGGACAATAAAACAGGGCAGCAAGCAAAAACTTTTTTGACTCCTCTCTAGTTGTTGGCTTGAACAATTATAAGTCAAATAATTGGGAAATATTATGCTTGATTACAAAAACAAGTTTTATTATTTGACATTGCTGTTTCAAACTAAAAAACATACCATCTGAATCTTCTTTCATGAAATACATATATTTGTGTCATTTTCCTATTAACTAGTGAGTGTTTGCTTCACTTTTAAGAAAAAAAGAAGAGATGGTAGCGTAGAGACACAGAGACTTTATGTTCAGGTGGAAATATTTTATGGTACAAAACTTAAAATGAATGACTGAAAAATAACTGCAAGGCTGTGACTCAAAAGCATTTTTGTCAGAAAGACACTCCAAGTGCCTTCTTTTTAAATGCAAATGCATTACTGACATGCCTCACTGATTAGCAAGGACAGCTTTGCAAATCTAACGGATCATCCTTTTCCATAGGTCTTTTTGTTAGTAGCTAAGTGTGTAGATGTATGTGGTTATTATGTTGCCATGAAAAGAACACTGAAGGACAGCGGGGTAGGAAACGGCAGGAAGACTGTTTAGTTTAAGCTGTAAGAGCAATAATGAACATCCAAACTCCTCAAGATTAAACTCAGGCTTCTGTGTCTGTTTGCTGCTGGAAGGTTAAGGTTGGTTACAACTTCAGTCCTGCTGCAGACAAAAAAGTGTTCCTGTACATTCTAACTACAATGGGAACTGTCAAGCAAAAGAGGTTACTCTTCTTTATTTGCAGAGATGAGAGCAAAATGCCCAAAAAGTTATGAGTCTTTAAGATACAGTGGAGCAACTCAAGCCACCTCTGCTATAATACTTTGTAGTTCTTGTCACTCCAGTCTATACTGCTTCGCTCAAATATGCAAAAAGAATAGGATGGTCGATGTCACAAACTTTTCATCAACAATGAAAGTTGTTCTCTACTTTTGTCAGTTACATCAAAGAATTATTGAACCCTGTTGCAAGCACATTTAAGTGGGTTAAAGCTCGACAAAGTACTTTGAGTGGATTTTAACCCTGTCTTTGTATGCTGTATATCATGGAAAAATTAAATTATGGCATAGTTGGTGATATGCCAGGTAAACCGTAAGTCAGGTTCACATATTCGATCTTGAAGAACACTATCTACAATCACTGATGTTTAAAAAACACTTTCAGTTTTCATATACTAAGTACATCCTGGTCCTCTTGTATTCTCAGTCTGTCTAAGATAATCTGCTAGAGGTTCTATCATTCAAGGCCCTTTCCTCCTACGTGTGCCCAGTCTGCTTTGACTGGTTGACCAGTCAACAGATCAGTGCAGTGCCATGTGTTCAACAACTCTGAATTCATACTACAGCCTATGCACTGCGTTGGGCTTTCCCCTGAGCCAAATGGGCCTAAACTGCCATCAAAACAATAACAGGACATCACATGGGTAGGTCTATTTAGAGCACCCAGGGGAGTAAACTGATTTGGGCAGCTCCTGGCTGTGTAAAGAGAGGGAGAGGGAGAAGTCCAGATTCCTCTGCCGTTTTGTCTTTTGCACAGAAGTACTTTGTCACGTGGAGGAGATATACAAAACTCATTTAGGGGAATTTAAAAAAGGAAAAGCATGTGGAGGGCTCTTTTATTTCTGTATTATGTCATATAACAGCAACATCAAATTATGCTGCAATCTCTCTGTAAAATGGATGAATTAATGCTTTACAGGCAGTATCTGATATGCTAGTCCAATGTTTGTAAAACTGTTACTTAATTTTGACACATGATGCATCAGACAAAAAGTCCAAACACACAGACTTTCTGAAAGTGTGCTTGAGTGTTTGTACTGATCAGCGTTTAAATATTGGTCTGACTGGTTTTGAGCAGTTATAAACTGCAGGATTTCAGCATCGTTTCAGTTGGAAGTGTGCCTTTGCTTTGCACACTAAGATCCTTTCTACCCCCACAAATGAAAAGGATTTTCTCAGAGGATCATGAGTCTTTTGTTCCCCATTTTTATGGGTTTTGTCTCAGTTCTTTGAGAAATTAATTACTCAACAGAAATTAATCTCCAACCCAAATATCTTGGTATGTATGTTTTAGCTTTGAACAATTTGATTAAGAATGATTTCAGTCAAAATTATGTGTTAATGACCATTTTAAAAGTCCAGTATTGGTCAGACTACCACAGTAATTCATCTTTTGTATGTAAGTTGATGAGAGTAAAATTCTGGGCCAGGCTGTGTAGCTCATTGGTTGTTCATGTTGCAGGTAAATGGTAACAACTCAGACTGCACAAGTCAAAAATTGATTTAACGCTGAACCCTAACCCACACAAACTGTTTCGAAAACAACATCCTTGGCACACTGAGGACTTCTGTTTAATTACTTGTGTACAATCAGCACTGTGTATCGACAAACATCCAGAGCCTAGGTAACAGAAACATTATTGAGACCAGGGCAGTTGAAGCAGTGCATCCCAGAGTATTGCAGCTCCATCCAACCTAACATGTAGTTTCCACAGTGTCAAATAAGAGCTGTTTACTAGGCATCTGTCCCATCCCAAAACCAATAACCCGCCTGCTTTATTGATCCCACTTTGCTGGTTGAGTGTGTAAGATCAGCTATAGAGAGACAGGAGACACATGGAGCACTCCTGAGTCTGAACGCAGACAGCAAGTAACAAGAGGCTCATCTCAAACCTAATGGATCACACACAGAAGTACCAGACAAACCAATCAAGGAGACAATCACCCAGAGCTTTGTGTTTGTTTATAGCTGCCTCACAAAGCTTTTCCCTGTTTTGGTGTTTATATTGTGTACATACTGCTGAGTGGCTACACTGATCCACTCTCCTTTATTCTAAACTACCTCTGAGACAGCAGCGTGCCTCTAAATTAGCCCTATCAGCAGCGTAGCCATCAGTCATACTGACAGGCACGTGGGCGCTGCGAGTCTGACACCGGTGCTCACCTCCAGTCGAGGTGTTAGTCTTTGCTGATATAAATTGAAACCTGTAATGTGCATATATGAACCAATGGCCTCGCATTAACACCACTCTCATGTGGACTGAATATTTAAGTCACGCATTTGAGAAGCAGTTTAACCCGCGCTTCCAGAGGGACCAGTAATGAACTCAAATCCACGTCTCCTGAGTGCGGGAGAGTGTGTTTGAGTGTATTGGTGGGGTTGGGCCACGTGCAGGCTAACTGTATATCTGTCAGCTTGAACCTTTGAACAGACCAGCTGTGAGGAGCTTAAGGTGAGGTAAAGCAGCAGAAGCTCAGGGAAATGTGGGAAAACACATGCAGAGCGTGAGAGGAGATGGGAAATGAGAGACATAAACAGTGGTGCCAAAGGTCACAATCCTGTACACGCTGTGCATTTATTTTATCGATGATTCCTTTTTAATTGAAATTAATTAATGAAACAGCAGACATTGATGCACCTATTATTGAGGACTTCTGTGATTTTTTTGACCTACCCTAAAAACAAATAACGAACAATGCCATGATACCCCTGATCTGAAAAAAGCACTAACATCAGTCTTTACATTTGTGTCTCAGGCGAGTGCGTCGGCCGTGAAGTTGCTGCTGGTGGTTTCAATGTAGACAGATTGTTTTGTATCTGTTAGCAGCCTTGAAAATGTACAGGTTTTATGAACTCTGATAGACATGGGAGTTGTAAAGAACAACAGAAGGCTTAATGATTTAGTTTTGTTCTTGTGTTTCATCTGTGCTTTTGTCCCTCTGCAAATCTACTGTCTCGATTCATGTTTAACCTAACTATTATTATTTTTACCTCCACTAAGGGGATAATGTTTAACCAGTGTTTTTGTTAGATTTTGAACAGGATAACTCAATTAGTAATTAGCAGATTTTTATGACATTTTTAGGGTGTGTTAGTCATAGCACATGGAAGAGGTGATACGATTTTGGTGGTGATCTAAATCCAGATGTGGATCTGGGAATTTTTAAGGGGTTTGTTAACATTGCAAGAAAGGGCAGTTTTCCACTAACCTGACACACCAGATGGACCATTAAATATATTTTACAAGTCCATTTGGGCAACGGCCCTTAGAAAGAGTTTTGGAATGGGCAGAGACATTCAAAAGCATATCCAGCAGCTGATTGGACGTTCCTGCCGTCAATCACATGTAACACAGAGGGAAATGATGAGTGGCTGTATAAATTTAGCTGTATAATTTATTGAGAGGTGTGCTGTATTGTCAGTGGAGAAGGATTTTGATCATAACTTTCGTCTTTATCATCTGCTGTAACTACAACTACCTCAGAAACATTCAGCTAAAGGTCATCAATCTTAGCTTGTAGTTTGTTTTTTCCAATTATTTATGGTTGTTCATTGTCATTTTTATATTTTTTAAAAATTTGACACTGCCACCATAAAAAATATTCCTAAAAATCTTTTCAGATATTATTTTTGGCAGGCATACAAATCCCCTGTTCCCGCCCTGCTCAGTATAGGCTGTTCTTGTATAAATCCTCATGAACTGCTTTTGACTGTGTCCTTCTCAAGATGTAGAAGTGGCTCACCAGTGCTGTGTTGTAAATTTAATTTTGGGTGCACAGATGCCTACATATTCCTTCTACTGGGATCAGCTGTTAGCTGGACAAATACCTGACTCAAGTAGTGTCCAATCTGAGGAGGGAGACATATTTCCTAATCGCATCATGAGGGGAAATCATCAGACGCACAGTTTGAGCATACATTTTCTGAAATGTGGCCCATGTATCAAAAATAGGAGAAGAATATTTCCCTTGTAAGGTGGTTTGGAGACAGTCCATGGACTCCTACTTTTTTGTGATAAAAAAAATAAGAACTTTAAAAATGTGTTTTGCCAGACATGTGCTGTGTAAGGCCATTGTCATTTGTGGTTAATCTAAGCTTTAGTTTTAAAGTGGGTGAGTCCATGCACCGGCTCTCTCTTTTAAGCTCAATCAGACATGGAAACTCAGAGAAAAAAAGCCATCTCACATGCACCGTAATGGCTCTTGTGCGTCCTGTGAAATTTAATCCTGTCAGCACCACTGGGTATAAACACAAATCAAATATGAATCAACATTCAGGACTTGTACCCACACAAATCTTTGCGTCCACACAGAATTGAAGCTGCACCTGCTCATTAACTCTGATAGAGAGAACAACAGTTATCCTGCACTCTTCCTTGGAGCTCTGTCTCTTTTACTGTTCTATCCATCCTACGCTGCTCTGAGCAGCTAAACTTCAATCTACATGACAGCTCAAGTGGCTGTGTGTTTTGCCAAGGCATTCATTATTTCATTTTTGGCTCCTGTATCAATCAGAGCCCAGAGAGGTTGCTGTGAAAGTCCTGCGCAACTTTGAAAAAAAAGAAAAACAAATCACTGAACAAGGCTTAAATGTTATGGGTGCAGGAGGCCTTGAAGGTGGTGCTACTATCCTAACCTTAATTAATTTGAAGTATATTAAGATGATGGCAACTAAAGAAGAAAATTAAGCAGAGGTTGGACAACACAAACTAAGCACAATTCCAGTCAGCTCCAACCCTCCAAAAGTTTTTGGACCTATGAATGATGACCAATGAGAACACACGCAACATTCACAAGTATAAAATAAACTAAATGGCAAAGCAAGGAAAGTATGAAGTCAGGCCAAGCCGCCCTGCTCAGAGGAACATTTATATTTGTATGGATCAGATTTACAGTGGCACAATCTAATTTGGAAAGCAAGATGATCAGAAAGAAAATGTATCCTCAAAGTACGTATTCAGCTTGTATCGATTGTTTATTATACAAAGACACAAGCCCTAGTTTTAATGTTAAGCTTGCCTGATCAAAGCATACTCTTTATTTAGGAGGTAAACTGAGCAAAAAAAACATGCTTTACAGAGATATGAATCTCCTTTTAGGCTACAATTCATTTTGATGCCCATTAGGCCTATACAATAAACCTCATTTTTATTGTCATTGCAAAATGAAAATGCATGATGATCACAATGAACACCTGTGAGGCAATACACAAATGAGCAAAAAACATGACAATAATGTCTCTCCCCATTGGAGTTCAGCAATCAGGATTCTTTCTTATTGTTATAAAGTTATGTATATAGAGTGGTGAAGGAATAAGTCCAAAAACGTGGAAGTGAGTTAGCACTCCTGGTTCCCGACCCTCTTGTGTAAGTATGATTTAGAATACTAGTGTCGGATAAGTGCCTGGTATAATGTTTGAGGTGAAAACAAGCACATGAGATTTTTAATGTTCAATGGGAAATTATAAAATGCATCTGATGTTGCCAGCTTTTGAACCTTAACCATGGTTGTGTGTTTAAAACAATGGTTGCAAACCAATTGCTAACAAGGACTACAAAGCTGGCTGGGGACTCAACGGCAAGCTTTTTTAATTGTTTTTTAATAACTAATAATTTGTACACTATTGAAACAGCCATGAGGACCAACTTGATCAGGTCATTTGATTAAGACTATATTGTCAAAGAGGAGATCAGAACAAGACGTTATACATTGGAAGTAGATGCCTCTAAGTTGAACAGCCATGCTGTTATAGTTCAATAGTAGCTTAATAATAGCTTTTTACTCTCGCTGATTACATTTAAGCTTAAAACATCATGAAAGTTGGTTCTTATGTTAAGATTATAACAAAATCAAAAACTGAACATGTAAGTTTCATAACTGTTTGTTCACTACAGAGCTAATTATCTGCAATGATCCAAAAGGGAAAAATCCCATAGGGGGCTCTTTTGTGAATATGATTTGATTATAATGTGAATCATGTTTTTTATACCATTGTTTATGATACACTTAGATTACTGCCTCTAACCAGCCCTACAATTAATAACAATAAAGAGTAATAATCAGTCTCTATTATTCTGTTTTCATGAATGCAGGATGCCAACAATGTACTTGAAATTGAAACTCAATTCACTGCCCAGCTCTGCTTAAAGAAGGAGTAAAAGGTGAATGTAGAATAAAAGAAAAGGCACATTTCCACAGGGATCGTGGGAATTAATTAGACTGATATAAATGGCGCTAAAGGGGAAACAGGAATAGATAAGATTGACTCAGCTCCTGCTTACATGGAAGGAGGCTCTCTCCTCTCGGTCCAGGGGTTGGGTGACGAACATGTTGCCGCTGATGGGGTCGATGTTGTAGATCCCACTCGGGGGCTGGTCAGCTCCTGCACCTGTGATGCTGTATCGGATCCCCACATCCTTGTCCTGGTCTGAGCGAATCTGGAGATAAAACCAGAAAAACAAGTTCAAATAAGAGGAAGAAATTCATCTTTTTTTGCTGTTTTTGGCTTCTACTTCTCTAATAACAGGGAGCACAAAATGTTCCGAGCACAGTGACATTAAAGCACAGTGAAATACAGCCAGACATTTGAGAGAACATATTATATTATATTTGTTAGATACATTGATTGTAACATTTTACTGAAAGCTTTCTTTTCTGAGTCTACAGCCTGGAGCGGAAATAAATACTGAGCACCACAGCGTTTGGGGAATAGATCCAGTCTTTTAAGATTTTCTCTGACCTGTTGACTTTCTGTCTATTTTTAACCTCGATGGCATCTTTCTTACTTCCCTTTACTTGTAGAAATATAAACCCTTTAATTGTAGAAATATAAACGGGCCTCACTGCCAGAGATGACGGTAATTGTGACGGCTGGCAAATGATGTGAAAATGATTCAGGCCATTATTCTCATCTAAGTCTGACTGCAGCTTAATGTCTCAATGTGCCTGTTCCTTTTTAAGACCTCCACTTTTATTTCACACACTATCCAAAGTGTGACATTTAAAGAAAGATTTATTTCACCTTGAATGAGTTTCAGAGAGAGCGACTCCACTGTCAGAGCAATAAAAATATCAATACTCTTTCTCTGCACCATACTGACTTAAAGTAGACAAAGGGAGATGAGATTGTAGCAAGTCTCCTTCTTGTATTGATTTTCATGGAGCTCTTTGGGTACTTCTGTCTCAACAGAAAAAGCAGCAACATTAATAAGAGGTAACTTAAATTGACGGTCTGAAAGTGAAACTAATACTAAATGGCAGTAGAGGTAACCCTAGCCTTCGGGAAACATGTAGGAGCACATGATACTGGTATTTAAAGGGACCATTCAACATTTTAGGGCATTTGTGTGATACTATGGGAAGTTTTAATGTCAAAGTTAAATAAGATGATCAATTTAGCAGACGCTTTTGTCCAAAGTAACGTACATTTGAGAGTAAGGGTGAATCCCAATTGTACCCCTTAGCCCTGCCCCTTCGTTTTACCCCTTCCCCTTGGCCCTCTGTTTTGAGGGCCAAGGGGATGGGGGGAAAACACGCTCCTAAACGACACCCCACTCGAGTCCCACTACGTCATCACCTAGCGCTGCTCGCTGGCTGTGTCGTAGGCAGATGCGACAATAGCTGTAGCTATAGCTGCGAAAGCTAGCTCGTTATAACAAGAAATTTTAAAATACAACCAACAATTCAAAACATAATTAATATTTACTTGATGATTTAATAATTACATATAATTATGTGCTTCCTTCGCGGTGTATTATTAAGGGAAATTCTCATACCCCTTCCTTTCAAGTGAGGTCCCGGTCTGTCTTTGTTTCGAGGGCTGTGTAGCCCTTCCTCTTAGCCCTACAGAGAATTGGGACACCCCTTCACTAGACACGCGCAAAACCAAGGGGTAAGGAGTAAGACAAGGGCCAAGGGGCACAATTGGGATGGACCCTAAGTACAACATGAGCAAGAATCTAAACCGGAAGGAACAACTTTAGTAAGCGCAACAAACTGCTTCAAGTAAGTTTGGACACAGGTTCTGCCTTGTAGAGAGCTGGTTTAATGACCCAAGAGCTGAGGACAGAGGAGCAGGGTCAAACTGAGTGCATTACTGCTCCATAAACAGTTGAGTATTCAACTTCCTCTAAAAAGTAGCTAGGGACCCTGCGGATCAAACAGATTTGGGTAATTCATTCCACCAATTGGGAACAACAGAGGAGCCTAGCCCGGGGGTCGGCAAATAGCGGCCCCCAGGTCAAACCTGGCCCGACATTAATGATTTCCAACCCTCAGCATGATCTGTAAAATAACTTTTATATATGTATTCACTGACAGACCAACGTGAATGCCTCAGGCACAGCATTGGTGCAGGGAGCTGACACCCCCTTCTGCTGCAGCCACTCAGTGTAAGCCTGCACACCAGACACACCAGCTTCACTGAGCGAGACAGACTTTTATTTCTGCAGATTAAAGATGATTTTACAGAGATACCAATTAATCGTATTAATCTGATTAATCAAAGTGCTTCTGTGGTAAGAAAGTTTTAAGGTGATGAGGGGCAACAAACATGAATAAACCAAAAATGTGCTGCAAATTTCTGGAGAACTTTGTCAAATGTAGGGTTCATTTAATTTTTTAGATGGAAAAGAGGTAACCAACAACAGATTTTGTCTAACCTAGCAAAAGAAACGTCAAGGTAGTGAGTGATAAAGGTTCACTTTCTTTAAAGGGCAGCCTTGACAAAGTGTTATTTTATTTAAATTCCTTAATTAGAAGCCTTAGGGAGCATAAATTGTGTTTTTCAAGTTTTATATGCTTTTTAGTGTGTTTCACGTAAGGTACTTCCATGCACAAGATATAAAGTCAATAGTCTTGGGACTTCTCCCTCTCCTCCTGTTTACAGCATCAGTAGGTGTCGGAAATGGTTCATCCCCACATCCCATCAAACCTACAGTTCCTGTGTTACGTTTTGTTCTAGCAGCAGTTAAAGCCTAATAGCGCAGGTTGGCAAGTCCAGTGCAGAGCATAGACAGAATGCAGAGCTGCTGAAAACATGGCACTAAACAGCACTGAACTGATCAATTACAAAGGAAGACCAGTCCACCAGTCAGCACAGTTCGAGCCAACAGGGGGGAATGCGGCCTTAAAGCCACAGAGCATCTCAGAAAGACTGAGAATACAGGTGGATCAGAGGCACTTGTAATATAATGTACTTACACAAAAAAATGAGTCACTGGAAAATTGTGTTATTGCTGTTACAACCACAACAGTGCTTAGAGAGATATGCCTATAAGGTGTTTTGGAGACCCACTCATGGTGTTGTTTCAAGCCTTGATACTTGTAAGACCTGTGATGTTTCACCTCCACTGTGAATGCCACAGGGACAGAATGAGGGAGCAAGGTGATCCTCTCTAGAGGTCGGCTCAGATGCATAATACTGGTGAGACGGGAGCATGCAGACTTAGTAAGAGACAGAAGCCCAATGAGTGTGTGTCTGTGAAGCACCCTCACTCCTGCCTCCAAAGCTGCATCTTACTTTGAATTCACTAAAATATTACGTCCTTGTGGAATCTATGTGAACATCTCGTGGTGTCGTGATGAGGGGGATTCTTTGCAGTGCTTTTGTGCACTGGCACTTGGAAAAGGGCTTCAGGCTGCACGTCCTTCTACAATAACACAAACTACAATAAAACCCATTATTAATACTGAGCTTTAATGTGATCAAGGTGTTCTTGTACAGATTGACATGAATTATAAGAAGAATATTTCAATAGTTAGCATCTCTTTGCACCTTGTACTGCGGAGTGGTTTTATGAATTTATGGATCCACCAGATGATTGGTCTTCAAGAGCCACATATCTCTATATCATCTCTTCTTCAACCCTCGCCCTCTGTTTCTGAACATATCACTCCGTTGACTCCTTTTTCCATTGGGACTGAACCATCACTATGGTTACAAGTCTGAGAGAATAATCACAGAGTCAAATGGAGTAAAAAGGAAGGCTTGGCTCTTTTTTCTCTCTCTATCTTTCTCTTCCCCTCCTCTGCAATTTTCCTGGTCTGTGGGGCTGCAGATCATGCATGAAAATGAAATTACTTCATCCGTTCAGCAGTGACGGCAGCTTCTGCATAAAACATCTCTCTGTTTGAACATGATACCCTCTCTCTTAATTTCCGACGTGGTCCTCCCACACATAGCTGGAGCACTCAGCCAAAGCTTCCATAGACGCAATTTTCATTTCCAGAGCAGCTTTACACATGATCCATATGTGAACCCTGCAGGTTTAATGTAAGGCATTGTACAGCCCTATCAAGCAGTAATGTAATCACTGTAGCATGACAATGATACTGTAAGATAAATTACATTTATTATTCAAGACGTCAACCTACTGCCAATCAAAGCAGGTCAAAATCAAAGCATAAATAATAATATGGTTTAATCATTCATCGTTGTCATCATAACCAGTGTGATCTGTTTGAACTACACATGGATAATGTGCAGCAAAGCAGACAGATTATGCATTTGAGGAAATGCCAAAGAATCCCTCTGACTAATCAGAGATGCCGACAAACATGACAGAGCCTCACTGTGCACAACTGAAAATCAGCTGAGACACATGAAGATATTGGCTGCTAACTCTGTCATGTTCATTATGATGTGGTGCATACTGCTTGCTGCATATGATGTGAACTTGTAGTGTGACTGCCAGTTGACTGCAGTATGCTGGGGTCGGCTTTGCAGGTTTAAGAACAGAACAAAAACATATATTGCTGTAGTAATGAGTCCTAAAATGTATGTGAGTTCACATTTGAAAACGGTTTTAGTTTAGTCCCCTAGAGTCAAAGTCCAGTGGATTTCTGAGAGAGTTTTTAGAAAAATGCCAGCATAAAGTCTGTTTTAGACACAGGCATGAGGAATCTTATCTAGGTATGCACAAAACATTGCTATAACACCAGTATCAGCCAATATAGGTCCCCAAACATCAGCCATCCGTAAATGAATATGGGATCAGCAGATACCAGGTAAGATGTCTATCTATTGTGTACCACTGATTTAACCCTTGTATGATGTTCGGGTCTGTGGGACCCTTTTTCATTTTTTATCAGGAGAAAAAAGATTTGATTAATTATTTTTCCAAACTCAGACTCATTAGCCTTAGCTCATTCTCTGTGAAGAACATATATCAGAACGCATATTCAATGACCACACACTGTACACCACCCCCACCACATTGATATAACATACAAGATGTACGGATCTACTGGACCCGGAGCTAAAAAGTGTAGAAATTGTAGGTCCTGTGTACCTTAACTCTGTCCTCCTCCCCTCAGGGCCTACTGTTAGTGTGCGTGTGTGTGTCTGTGTCTGTGTGCGTATGTGCGTGTGTGTGTGTGTGTCGGTTTATGTGTGCACCTGCCATTCCCACACAAAATTGTTACAAAATTCAGGCACCAACACATCTGCTCTCACATTCCCACACAATTTACCCTCTGTCTTGCGAGAGTTTATCTTTTTTATTTTCTAAAGCTGCTTTCCCACTAAAATAAGCGTGTAAACGTGGGTTTTTCAACGCTGATTAACCCGCTAACAATTGGCAAGTGACTCCTTTCCCATTGCCAGCAGACCCAGGTCAAATCGCCAGCAGACAAACTGCGTGACTGTTTTTTTATTTCCTCTGGTGCGTCAAACTGATGACATCATCAGTGTGCCAAAACACGGCCATGCAATCAATGGAAGAGAGCGTGGAAGCCATGGACACGGTAGTTAACTGTTTTTCATACTTTGTACTTTTGCCCCTCTTTCAAAATGTACAAACTCAGCGCAGACTGAACAACATTTGAGCGCTGATGGTACAGAGGCCGATGATATTTGTTGCTGAGATGCCGGCGTCCTTTTGTTGCCCCAAGTTATGGGCTCAATATTATGCCGTAGGCATGTTACGCCAACGTCATCCATAAATTAGTGCATTGACCCTGGTGTGATGTTTCCACTGGGGCCAATCAGAGGTGAGCCGATAAAAAAATGTGTCCCTTGCAGGGTCAGTCATCGCGGGGTCTGAATGCCGATTAGACCCTTTCCCACTGCCAACAGGAGCCTGACTGTTAGCGTGTTCAAACACATTTTTCAGCCAGTGGGAAAGGGTATAATACTCTATCCTAGCTGCAAATTGGAGGTGGGAAACAATATGTATAGCTTTGCCAGTGTGGTTCCTTACCACAACTGATCAAGATGGCCAAAAGATTCTCAGCTCAGAGGGCCTTCCCACTAAAATGGCCCCTTTAGGTAGAAGATGGTATATCCTGCCTAAAGGACCACCACCATTAACCACCACTTAATGGTGGTTAATGGTGGTGGTGGTGGGGGTGGGGGTGGGGGGTGGGGGGTTCACATATGTACAGCCATTCCAGGACATGCACAAAGCTGGGATGGTAGACAACAAAAGAAGAACATGGGTGAGTTAGATTAATAATCTTTTCCCAAAATTGATAAGCTAATTGACAGTGGGCAAAGAAGGCAGGTTTGTGCATGCTGAGTACATTTTTTTGGGGGATGCATACTAATGTAATGTATCCACAAATGAGCACAGCATGGTTATTAAAATGTGTTTTTTTTTTAAGACAGAGAGCATCAACCATGCCCCTCTCTGCAGCCGCTGCTCTAAATAGTCAAAAATTATTCTACTTCGATTTTGATGGATCTAAAAAAATTCAGAAAATTGACTAGTTTTGAAAAAAAAAAAAGGCAAAGTTTCAAAGTCGTTGTGCAGACATTACTGAGATTATGTGAGATCTCTTAACTCTAAAATATCTTCACTTAAAAATACCTTCAGCCTGAGGTAAACACTGCTCCAACTGCTCCATTGAGCAAAACTTAATATTATTGAATCATGTCCAGGGCCTTGTTCACTTCTGTTGGCCAACCTGTATTTGCTTGCTTCCTGAATTCTGTGTACTGTATACTATGTTTTGGCAACATTAGACCACACTGCAAGTGTAGCAGGTGGTTGTAAATACAGCTTCTGGCTCTACTGCAGAAGCATGTAAAAGGAGCTGTAGCCATGCTCTCTATGTGTGTAGTGAAGTGTTGGACAGGTAAGAGATGTCTGTGAGTGCACACCAAAGCATGGTTTAAGAGGACCTGTTCAGTTCAATAATTCAAACAGCCGTCAAGGGAAACACAGGTATGAAATTTTCACCATACACAGCTCTGTGCCTTGGCATGAGGACATGTGCACGGCTGTGTGTCTGAGTGTGTTTGTGTGTGATGTGTCTCCTCAGTGGAACTTCAAAGCAGACCCAGTCGAGTTGGCACTTCGGTGTAATTGCCCCAAGAGGAAACAAAGGAGCTCTTACACGCAGGGTGGCCCGTGCTTCCTCCTCTGCTAAATATTCCACGGTGAGGCCACCTGAGACCAGATGTCACATTTGTCCGTGTCTCTTAATGAAGAGTCTTTATATCAATAAATTGAATAAAGGACGAAGCAAGTCTTCTCGGAGCGCTGGGAATCCCATGAGTGGCAACTGCTCAATTGAGCCATTTGAATTGAATGCTAATGATGAAAGCCGGGATCTCTTCCCCCCTCCTTCTTCATCCATCCCCCACCACAGTTCAGTCTCTCTCTTACTTCAGTACCTCCTGGCAGATAGAATGGCTACTAATCACAGTAGAAATAGCCGAGCGACGCAGTTGCAAAGGACTTAACTGGCTGTCTGTCTCCGTCAGATCAGACCAGACATCAGATAAGTGACCTATTTGTAGCTCTTTGAGAGTGATTTCCTTGATTACTGACAACTGCTGGGGTCCTGTGGGACGAGCTATCAGCGTGAGAAGAACGATAGAGAGGGATAGCGGCAGAAAGACACAGGGAGAGAAACCAGTGGGGAGTTTTGGGGAAATTAGATGAAGAATTAGTGTTCTGTTTAACTCCTCGGGGTGATGCAAGGCACACAAACAGACAGAGCAGAGAGGAAGGAACGGAAAGGAATACATTTACATTTATTGAGCGGAGCGGCTGCCTGCCTAATTAGTGCACTGTGAAGCCTCAGCCTGGCCAAATCTACTTAATTGATCCAACCCTGTATGATCACCTGATCTGCATAAATAGTTTGATGCCTTCATAAACACAGACTAATGTGGTGTTTTGTTGATGGTACATCCATTTACTTCATTTCTGAGTTATCTCGAAGCAGCTCCATAGATTAGACATTGGGATGCAAAAGGGAAGCACATGTGGAGCTGCACTTCCCTCCCTGGTAGTGTTTTGCTTCCAGGGACCAACAATCATTCAACCAGGAAGTCATTAAAGGACAGTGTGCTGCAGGCACCCATGGGATCATTAAGGGCTACTGTGTGCTATGGGCTAATGTCACACAATAATGGGAAAATGTGGTTTACACTCTTTGATAGCCTCTTTTATGTCTCATCCACGCTTAATGGTTCAGGCTTCTGTTGTACTCCTTCAGCTTCACACACACAATCTCATATGTGTGCGCCTGTATGTGCATGCACACACACAGTCACACACACACACACACACACACACACACACACACATACATGCACCTCTCTCTTTATTTTATGGCTCTTCTCGGGCTCAGTCACCTCTTTTTGCCTTTAGGGCACATCAAACACCCCCTGCAGGTTACACAGTTTCAAGAGCCACACCAGGAGACCACAGCATCATTCAGCAGCAACACAGAAGGAGCAAACTACAAATTTACAATCACTCATCGAGTCTATTATCAAGAGGATGAAGCTGCATGCTGCCATCGTTGAGGATCATCTCCTCAGTTGATCAAATCCTTAAGAGGGAAAAGAAGTCCTCTGTTGTAGGTCAAAGTTGAATAAGTTTGTAAAATGAGGGTTTGGTTTTTCGGTGTGGATCTCTTTGAAGTCACAGCATAGAAAAAAAGAGAGCTGATGCTCTAATTGTTATAATCAATGTCAAACCAAAAACAAATCTATATATAACCAAGAAATATAACCCATCTTCTCTGCAGCCTGTGCCTGGCTTTGCACCTTAAATTTGCAGCACTGACTTAAGTTCTGACCCATGCTGTGCACCGTTGGCTTCCTTACTTTGACATTAAGGGCTCAAGGTGTGTATGTGACATCTGGACACTTGAGGAACTGCAGCTCTTTGCACCTCCACCTTGGATTACTTTTTAACCACAGAGGTTACAGCTCGAGATGAACTTAGATTTAGCACATCAGCCTTTAAGTATATACCTGAGCCAAGAGCTATAATTTCCTTTAGAAAACTGATAGTTCTTGTTGCACTTGCTATTTCTTTGTGTGACGCATTTGTCGTCAGTCTTTAAATATATCCAAAGAGTTTACTCAAGTTATATAGCTAATCTTGTATCAGATTATTATTTTTTTTTGTTGAATAAGAACTCTAGTTGTTTTACAGATGTGAGACTTTTTCTCCATTTTGATTCAATACAGCCATAATCATCAGGCACAATTTGCTATGCAAAGTGCATCAAGATAGATAAAGAGATTGACGTCAGCTATTGTGATTTGGGTTGAGAAAGTCAATGCCGGTAATGCTGCCAACAACTGTCTACGGAACACCTTCAATACAGCAAATCCATCAGCCCTGAAAAAAATAAAATAAAATAAAATAAAATAAAATATAAAACCTTACCATTTTCCTCTGAGTGATCATTAATGCACAGCAGATAAAAGCAGCCGAGCCAAATAAAAGGTTTGTCTATGCTGAGGTGCATTGTGGGAGAAGGTGATGCCAAACACTCAGGGCACAGACAGGATATCACAGATCCCTTCTGGCACCCTCTCAGTCACGCTTTAGCTGTCATAACTGTCAGCCATAATTAAAGCAGCGTGTGCCAAATATCTGGATGCCTTTAATAGAAACTACTTACTGACTGGATGCTTCATAGACTCACAAGCCTGCTTTGCTGTTAGGCTATGTGAGCACACAAGCACGTGGAGAGCGTCAAATGTTCCTATGAAGGGGAAAGAAGCATGATTCTGATTCTTACTCAGTAAAGTTTGGATCAAATGAAAAGCTCAGAGAGTTTGTTAGTTTGAGCAGGGGTGGTTTTAGGACCAGACCTTTCAGGGTGCATAGCTTCTATAGGCCCTTTCTATGCACCTGTTGGAAAGCATTTTGGTGTGCAGGGCAGATGTCTCACCTATTGTCCTCTTGACACAGTTGTCATTTTTGTCATGTTTTTTAAAAAGAGGGATAAAAGGCCTATTAGCACCCAGAGGTTTGTTTGTCTCACAGTGAGGGCTGGTCAGGCACAAAATTGGCACATTCCTGACCTGGGGATGCATAAAGTGACTGCACATTAGATAACCCAAATCTTTGTCTTAAGTCTAAAAAAAATGTTAATACATGATCTTGACATTTTGGGGACACATAGGAAAAAAGTAACATCGTAAATAATCCAATTTTTTCTTAAAAGTTTGATATCAGCATTGGAATTTTCAACTTAAGTTTTATTTTACAAATGGCTGACAGACCTGTGCCTCTGCATTTTTAAGCTGTTCTGGGTGTGCACTCTCCAGCACACAAAAGACACTCGAAAACACACTTAAAGGCTCTCATGCAACAGGGAGTTGTGGCTAAAATATATATTTTCTCATACATAGTTATATGAGCTACCAAAAATCATGCTCATTGATATCAGTTCAGTCTGTCCAGTGAGTTTAACACACGTTAGAGAATAAAGCCGAGGATTCTAGCAAAGGAAATACAATTAGAAAATGCTTAAAGCCAACTTTTATTCAGTTTTAGGCAGATGTACCACACCAAAACACAGGCTGATGGATTTATCTAGAGGTTGTAATAATTCGTAAAGTTATGGTTCTACACTCATGCAAAAGTGTCCAGATTGTCTATAACTGATTGGTTTCTGATGTTGTGGAAATGCATCAGTGAAATAAAGGTCCCATGTCCTGGTGTGTTTAACCATTTATATTATGTCTTGTGTGTTTATTAAGTAGGGCTGGGAATTGAAAAGAACCTCACGATTCAATTCGATTCGATTCGATTTGATTTCAAGTCTTAAGGTTGCGATTCGATTCAGTGAGATGTAGAAATACAGAAATAATTAGAGTACCTGTTGATGATTTTTGAATTTTTATTTTGATGCCAATGTGAAGATATGTGGTATGTCACCTCACATTTTTGAGAAATCAAACATCTGAAAATAAAAATTTGCACAATAACTTATTTGTGCATATGGAGTACAAAAGTAAAAAACATGAAAGTATAAAGCATTTCATGTTTTTTACCATTTGTATAAAGCATTACAATTCATTACACCGCACTTATAATGCAGTATATTTACAGATGTAGGCATACTTGGTAAATTATAATGCTTTTAAACAGTAACAATAGCTGATTATGATGCTAGTGTTTATGATGTGTAAGAAAAATATAGTGTTTTATTTTATGCATATAAAAGTCATGAACAAATATAATGCTTCATTACAAAAAAAACTGACGCACTGTAAATTATTTCACAATGACATATGAGGTTAAGTGTTAATTCAAAATTTTTGCATGCCACTGACTGTATTCACAATGACTAAAGATCATTTACATTTCTTTCTTAGAATAGATTATTAATGATTTAATGGTTTGCTCCAGTTGATCTTGGAACTGGGATAGTCTGAGTTACTATCCCAGTTCCAAGATCCCCTTTGGGGATCAATAAAGGACTATCTTATCTTATCTTACAATTTAAATACATCAGTGGGAATGCCCCCTTTGGTCTGAATTTCCTACTTAAAAGTTGGATTTCCTTCAACTACCCCGACTTTACTGTTAGTAACTCCTAACTGGAACATGTTCTGTAGGGATGTGACACAAATACCACTTCCCCCATTCCAGTTCTGATATAAATTGAACACACCATAAATCATAATAGAAACACCAATTTAATGCACAATGATCTAATTACAATTCACTTTAAGTGAGCAGTAGACACTCTTAGTTAAGTAATGAAACACTGTTTGTAGTCAGATGTAGTTCATTAAAAGCTGGTTATATGTCACTTTAAGTGATCTCTGTATGACTTAAGAAAAGTAAAAAATAATTATTTAAAATACATAATTTCCTAGCTACAGGAACAATACAATGCACTATAAGGACATTTAAGATAAGATAAGATAAGATAAGATATTCCTTTATTAGTCCCACAGGGGGAAATTCCAAAATATACAGCAGCTGCAGGATACAAGAGAGTATTAGAAGGAAGCATTATACTGAAAAATAAGGTAATTACAAATCAAATACAGTAATGAAAAAATAGAAATTTAAATTTAAAAAAAGTATAAAAAAGTATATACTATATAGTCAGTGGCATATTTACAGTCCTTATGTCCAGCTCATCGTCAACACTTGCATCATAATGAGAGCTATGATGATTATCGTGAAGATAATAAGTTATCACAAGTGCTTATAACTAGGATTATATAGCATTGTAAGTACATTTAATGCATTACTAATCTCATAATACTAATAAAATGCATTATAGGGGGGTTCGTTGAAAGTGCTACCCTTAGTTTAATTTTACCTCCACTATTTGCTCTATTTGTTCAAAAAGAAAATTATGATTTTTTTTTCAGCATCTGTCTGTGGAGTCTAGGAGGTAGAGAATGATTGCCATTGAAAAAACAAATCTTTCTAGTTATGAACCTTTGGGATTTTCTCCCATTTGATGAGGAAGTGATACACTTTGCACTTTGATATGGAAAATATACCTAGATTGTTACCACTTGCTCTGAAAGGAAAATTAAGGTTTTCATAGAATTCTTGTCTGTTAAAACATGCATTGGTGACTAGGTGGTTGGATATGCAGGTAACATGTGTGAAAGCTGTTCTTTCTGGGGTAAGCAGTCCTGTTTGGGGTCTTCCCTCTCTCCCTGGTTACCAATGCTATCCACTTGCACCTAAAGGGAAGCATATCCATCTATCCATTATACCGCTTATCCCTTACAGGGTCATGGGGGACTGTAGCCTATCCCTTCTAGCATTGGGCAAGAGGCAGCGTTCACCCTGGGTCTGTCCCAGGGCCACACAGACAGACAGACAACCAATTCATGCACTGACACCTAGGGGCAATTAAGAGTCACCATTTGACCCAGTAAGCATGTTTGTTGATCTGTGGCAGGAAACAGAGCACCTGGACAAAACTTGCACATGGAGACCATGCAAACTCCACACAGAAAGACCCAGGTCAATATGGGGAGTTGAACCCTCAATCCCCTTGCTATGATTACTTTGGGGTGCTGGGATAAAATTCAGGATGTTCCAACACTTATGTTCTAAAATCGCCCATGGTTTGTGGTGTTCTGTGAGCACCAGATGGTTGATACATTGCATGGTTGTGGGTTCTTGACATTTTTAACCAGGAGTTTAAAGGAAGCAAATCTAATTTACTCTCTGATGCTTTTCCTCTAACCCCTTAAATAACTCAAATTTCCTTCAAGTGGTGTGAATTTTCAGTCTTTTCTGCTCCAAGCTCATATTTATAATTTCTTTTACTTTGCTGCTCATTTTTACACTGCTGCCTTGCCTTGCTGGCAAGATGTAAGATAGTTTAAAAATATTCTTTTTTTTATGCTTCCACAGCAGATTCATTGCAGGTCTTAGACCTTTGTGAGTATTTCTTAAGAAAGAAAATGATGCCGTCAGGCTGAAATAGACTATTGATTTTACTATCTTGAGGAGTCTGACTTAAGTGTCACCACTGTTAAACCTTCCTCTTTAAATATTCAGATGTGACAACAAACCTTTATCCTCATGGGGATGCTGGAACGCCATCACCGTGAATGGCTGCACTTCTTTGTTAAACTGCATTATCAAAAGCATCTGCTCATCTGCACACTGAAGGCATCCTTTTAAACACTGCTTTTGATAATGTCTCATCCTCTCCTGCTGTTATACAGTATCTGTTTTCTCTTTGTTGAACATGAGGGAGATGGCAAAACTACATGTTTTTTAACTTCCTCTTAAATTTGAGTTTTGCATTGCTTTGATCCCTCCCGCTGTGTGCTTGTCACTCTTCAAAGCAGATGTGCCCTGCTTTTGATGGGGAAGTGGAATTCAAACAGTCTGATAGGCCATCCTCACAAACATCCAACAAAATGACGGAGGAGGAAATAGAGAAGCTAAGGATGAAAGAGGAAAATAGGGCAGAGATGGGCTGACAAAATGGAAGCAAAATTTCCAATTATTGAAAATGCGGGACGTCAAGTTGTTGCCAAGCTCTCAAACTTTCCTGCAAAAATACACAATACAAACCTTATAGGAAGGTGTGTGTTGATAAAGAGGGTGAAACCTGTCAGTTTAAAGGCATCACATGAGGGAAATGGTGCAGGTACTTTTAAAAATAGTCACATAGGAGGTCTGTGAAAGAGAACCTGCAGAGAGTTCAGGTTTAATATCTCTCAAGTGAGAGCAACTGACAGGCAGTGTGGCACAGTTATTCCTGATATTCATGAAAAGCAGAGTGTTGGGTCCTCGGCACACATGCATGTTGGTTCTTAATGGATTGGAAACTGAAAGGGAAATGAATCAGGCCTTGTCAGCACAGAAATGCTTATTTTTCTTTTTATTTGTTATGCTTTTCCATTCTGGCTGGCTTGTCCTGCCATATCAGTGTTTCTCTCTTTCTTTCTGACTCTCTGCCACACTCTCTTATCCCGCCCAGTGGAAGGCAGCAGTGGTAGTACCATCCAAGTGTAGACTGTTACTCAGTAGCTCCCGGAGATTTTTAGAAAGCCTAACGTTCTATCCAAAATTGGAGGGATGCACTGAAGAGATATACATGTTCAAGATCTCAAATCAAATAATATTAAAGCTAGCATATAATCACTGTTAGGTAACATTAATTTAAAGAGGCTGTATTTTGCCCAAATTTAAGTTCATATATTTAATTTCAACAACTGCTTGAGTATGTTCACACCCCCTAATTGAAAATTTAAAAAAAAAAAAAACGTATGGCTTTCATATACTAAGTTCCTTGGGATCCAGCAATATTCTCTCTCTGTCTGGGGCACTCTTTTAAGATCGTACCTGTTCCTCATGTGGGCCCAGTCCACTCTAATTGGTTGACCAGTCTGCTCTGTGATACATGTGCTATTACAACAAACACATGTGTGATCTATTATTTTCTATCACTTATGAAGTAAACCAATGTGTTATGTCATTTATATCCAAGTGGAATAAGTAGAAACAGTGGGTCCTTATCAAAAAATGTTTAGCTAATTTTTGTCTTTGATTTTCACCTTGGGCATAACGAAGTCTAAAATGATAGTGTAATATGTAAATGTTAAATGGACTCGAGCTTACTTAGCACATTTCTAATATGCAGGGGCTGGACCTCATCCCAACTGACAGCAGGCAAGTAGAGAGGAACACCCTGGATTGGTTGACAGCCAATCACAGGGCTGAAATATCAAGGCATGCTCACACTTATCCTCACAGGCAACTTGAAGTCAACAATTAACCTAACAAGCAAGTCTGTGCTCTGTGGGAGAAGCTAGAGAGAATGTGTGCATGCAACTGGGATAATACAAACTATACACTGAAGTTTGCAGCTAAGCATTGTGGGTAGTGTAGTTATGATGATGGCATTTGGTGGTGATGATCATAACCTGGTAGCTGTGGGGCCTTACGTGGCCCCACAGCTACCAGGTCCAATTGAGTCCATTTCTGTAAAAAATGCAGACATTGCCTCATCCACGGAGACTGTTCATACGCCACCATCGTTTTAAAACATGCTGTCACTTCCTGCTGTCGTCACGTCTACACTTCCCGCCTCTCTTCCCTGATTGGACCATTAAGCATTTAGCCATGAAATCGTTTGACAATGGAGGTTAGCAAGATGGACATGCAGGATTTCAGACAATGAATCAGGCAGGCCCATCTGCTCTGCAAGGTTAGAGTGTCCTGGGATGGCCTGACTTACAATTCCAGTTTAACCCTAGTACCTTGGATACCAACAAGCAAGAGCCTCCACCTGAAGAAAGTGTGTCTTCTCTAGTGCTGCCAGTGTTATTCAAATGTTTCTCTCCACTTTATGCAACGGTCAATTGAGTCAAATCCTGCTCACTCCAAGGGTATCCTGGGGCAATGTTTCTGTGGAGTGGATTTGGGTTTCAAGATAATAGAGTAAGAGTGTTTTTTTCTTGGCAATTTAAGGAAACAATGGTGAAACCTTTTAGGGGGAGTTTTCTACCTCTAGGGGAGCTACTTTAATGTGATGTTTGAGAGATAAAGACAATCTAGTTATAGGTGAGGGTGAGAAAAGGAAAGATGCTCTGAAAAAAAAAAAAAAAACATCAGAGAAAGCAGAGGCGTTGTCAGGTAATATGTCTTTTAATGAACAGGAGAAAGCATTTGGAATGCTGGCAGCATAACCAATAAATAACCTTCACATGAAAGAGTTTGGTGCTTTAAAAAATAGATACCAAGTCTTTGGAGAAAAGTGTTTTTTTCATCCTAAGCTCATAAGGATCACTGATATCTGAAGGTTGTCCCACATAAATTTTGACTTCTTCCTCTCTGATGTCTCTTCTTCAACTGGAATAACCCCAAACTCTGTCCTGTTTATCATTTATCAATATTTAGGAGAGAGAAAGTAGTCACTCAGATTTAACATTTTGTGTCTGCTAAGAAAAAAAAAAGATTAGATGTTCTCTCAGGCGTGCACGCTTTCACGCACATGACTGCTTCCACCTCAGACCATTAACCAGACGGAGGGAAGAAATGTAGGATTGGAAAACGGGGGCAATTAGAGGGAGAACAAATATTAATGGAAGTTAAGAAGTGACTCACAAAACCAATTACAGCATTAGCCAGGCAATTTAGATGAGCTCCGCGAGAGGCGAGAATCCTGTTGAAATGTACCGGCGGTCTCTCTGCATTAACAATGGCATTAATTCCCCCGATTCACAGTGAAGGAAGAAGAATAGAGCAAATACAGCCATTCTGTCTGGCTGTATAAAGAGAGCCACATTCCCCAAGTCTGTGATGGGAATAGAGGAGGCAGAGGCCAACGATTGTGTCTCACCAAACTCCAATAGTACTATCAACCCCTGGAGAGTCTTGACTCATTTAATTCTCATGTTTTACTGAAAACTTCCCAACAAGTGTCGGAGGTAAAGAGACCATAACAATGACTGTTCACTTTTTTAGCTGTTGTGGTTCAAGTTGTAAACTTCAGTTGATAGATCTTCTATATTTCAGATAATCCATTTATTAGTTGATTTAATTCCAGAATTTAGCCAACCAATAACCTATATACTCGTCACTATTAACTTAATGTCTTAATGCAAAACTTAATTGGAATTTAAATAAAAGGAAAAAAGGAACAGAACATTTTTTATTTTACCTGGCATGAACACAGCATAATAAAACAAAGAGTTGAGAGAGAGAGAGGAAAAAATAAGACCAGTAAGACAAACTGAGGTCCTGTGTTCACAAGCAGCATATTTTGCACTGGTCGCACACATTTACAATTCAAAACCAACATCATCTAGTGTTCTCACAGTCAGCGCCCTGAGCAAAAACCTGCCTCTGGCATCAGCAGGTGTTTGTCGCCATGCTCCCAGAGCTCTCAGTTGAAAACAGCTCCACTTCTGAGAGAGCGCTGCGCTCATCAGTGTCACTCATTGACCAATGAAGGGGCGAGACTTCTGCCATTGCTTTGTAAACAATAATGGTGGGGATGAAATTGAGATGCCTTGTGTTTAAAAGGAAACATTTTCCTTTTAATTCAGCTTCTGCCAGTTGTAGAACATGATGTCTGGATGGGGACTAAGGAAAATATGCTGCACATGTATGAATTAAATAGCAGTACGGGTCC
Organism: Cetoscarus ocellatus; assembly: GCA_037902135.1. NCBI lineage: Eukaryota > Metazoa > Chordata > Actinopteri > Labriformes > Labridae > Cetoscarus > Cetoscarus ocellatus. The sequence continues at coordinate 2,345,190 of JBAMNC010000573.1, forward strand.
AACCAAGAGACACGAAAGTCAACTCTTGTTACTTGGCAACATTAAATGACAACAAGAATTGCATTGAACTGAGGCTGGAAGTGCCTCCAAAGGGAAAAAAGCTACCTGTGACACAAAACTTTTTTCACAAACAAAAACATTGGCACGGCTAAATAAGCAAATACATTTAGACTTCACACAAGTCTTGTAGAGCAGCCTCAGCATCTATCTAAATATCCTGATGAATGTTAATCGATGACAGTCCACTCATTCAGCTGTTCTGGCGTATGTTTGTCTAACAAGTGTTAGATCTAACAAGCATTCATCATAGCACTTGTTAGATTAATTTTTAGCTGTTGTAAGCAGCTGAAATTTAATCAGATTCATCAAATATTTAGTTGTATGTGTTTGCTCATTTTTGCTTATTAAACTCTTCATAAAATGAAAATAAGCTTAATTCAGTTGGGCACCAGAAAATCATATCTCGACCCTGACAGTTACCATGAGTGGCTATGTTAGGCCAAATATATCTGTCTCACTGCATTGATGGGTGGATGCAGCCAACAAGCACAACTCAAGAAAAGACAGAGGAGTAAAGGAAAAAAGACAGAGAGACAGAGAGAGAGAGAGATTTTTCACATTACTTGAATTTGGCTTGTGGTTAGTGATACAGCCCTCTGTAGGCACTGAAATGCTTTTTTTTTGCTGTCCAGGGACTGAAAGTTTTATTTTTATAACATTTTTTACAACCATTCTTCGGCTTCTTGCTAAAATCTCAAAACATCCCATAGACTTTAAGACATAGAACTGATAGGGCTAAATGGTCTTGTATTTCCAACTTTAGGAATTCTAACTTTAGTACTCTACCACTGCAGAGGTCAACTAAGTATGGAAAACATACAATGGCATGATTACAGTGCAGACATGTTTGGCAGCAGAAGGGCTGACAAAAGAGAAAAACCGCTGCATTACAGAGAAGAAGATAAAACATAGAGTTATAGCTGGGGTGAGGGGGAGCTCCCTGCTGCTCTTGCACTTCCCGTCTTCACCTACTGCTATTGTCAAATTGAATCCCTCAACCCACCCCGCTTCCACAAGCTCCCACAGGGGACACACGACCCTGACAGCCCGGCCAATCAGCAGCACCCTGAGGCCAGTTGAAAGCCCTTCTGGCATGCCTAAGGCTAACGGGGCCCAACCAATCAGCTGGAGGCCAGGCTTGAAAGGAGGGCTGCGCTTGGCTCGGGGAGCCACTGAGACTGCCAATGAGAGTCCAGAGGGGAGTGTGAGTGGCTCTGAGGGAGGCTGCCAGCGGGGTCAGAGTGGACGAGGGCAGACTGACAGTTATTTAGTGAGCGGCAGAGCGCTGTGTCACTCACAACAGCACTAGCCTTTGTACTGCTGGGTGGCTTCTAATGGGACTGTCACCTTCTAATTGTCCAACAGGGGGATGCTGAGATTGACAAACACACTCACAAGCACAAGGAGACACACACGATGAACACTGACGCACACATGTTCTCTGTGTTTCAATAAACAACCTCATGAGGTAAAGTATGTAAAACTGAACTGACCTCCACCTCCATTAACAGTAAAGGCCTAGTGCTTATTCATCAACTACACCTGGTACTTAGCATCATGTGTGTATAATATCTGAATATATTTACACCCAATTGCATCACATTAATTCCATCCAACTTTCCTGCATGTATTACTGCAGTTAGATTAAAAAACAGCCTTTGCAAATGTCTTCCATCATTCTGCACACTAGAATTAAGGAAAATGTAAATATCTTTGTTGCTGGAGGTTAAGAGCTTAACAGAAAGTGGCTCTGTGATTTATTGGTTTTTGCTAAAACTTGTGGGCAGACAAGCTATAAACACAAATTGAAATGATATTGCTACCTCCATGATATGATCTTTAGAGTAACATAACATTAACTTACTTATCAGCATGAGTTTTGGGCACTAAGCTACCAAGTTAACTGTATGTGCATGCAATGCATTAACAATGTACATCCAGTTATGACATGCAATTGGATTATATAAATAACTGTCCATATATCATTTCTGTATCAGTTTTGCTCACCTAACTCTTAAGAATGCCTCATCATCTGAAAAGACATGAACACACCTCACTTAGTCGCTTATAAAGATTCTTATTTCTGTCTTACTATATGCATTTTTCAAAATGATGAGCTGTCATGGATGAGGCCAGCTTCAATGAGTCTTTAGAAGATGGGGAATGAGGAAAAAGCAGAATATGAGGAGAGCAAGGGCTTTCTTGACAGCTGTAGTTGCCACAGATGCGCTGGCAGAATACTTCACATTACTTTGGAGGACTGGGCATCTTATTGAATGCCTGTGCTCATTGAATCTACATAACAAAATAAGTATGGATGAAGGAATCCCAGATCACCTCTTCATGTATAATGAGGTATCAGATATCAAACCATTTTCAGTACACACTGAAACATGCTCACATAATTGTTAGGATTATCATTTAGTGACCAAATCTGATCTGATCTTAATGTATACAGAGCCTCGGTGCACTCAGAAATACAGACCACAACTCATTTGTTTCTGTGTCTATTAAGTATTTTGGACCAAGCGGTCTCTTCTTTAGTTTGTTATTTTAATTTGAAAGTCCACCATTGTTCCTATCTCAACATCTCATTGTGGGAAGGGTGACTTTTTATACATCATGCCTGTTTTTTATGGAAGATTTTTTGAGGATTTCTGGTTTTGGAAATGCAGTGTTGCTGTTGGTCAGACAGCCTTTAATCCAGCCTCAACACAGCCTTTCTTTGTGTGAGCAGATGGAGCAAAAGTTCTGTTGAGATGACATGTGCAGTATAGCAGTGTACATTAGAGGGCATCAACAGCATTCCAAAGGCTCCGATGACATGGCTTCGTTCACTTCTCTCACAATCGATGGCTAAAATCAAGAAGTGACTGCAAACCTCTGACTGGCCTGTTGAGAATGAATGTGACACACAATACACTCATTCAGTCACCTCTCTGTTTTAATTCAAATGTTCTGGCATATCCAGTCACTTTTTATAGGATCTGGCCCTGATGATCTAGTGAAATATATCCAATGGATGTGTCAAACAGTCTATCTGGAGCCTCAGGTTAGCAGGTCAGCTAAGTGGCTGAGCAGGGTGGCGCAGCCTGGCGCACCCTGCGCAGTGGTAATTTTTTCTGGCGCACCGCAGTGCGCAGCCAATTTGGTAATTTGGTAGACCGGCTGCGCCGAGATGGGTGTGACAACGCACCAGGGGGAGGTGTCGAAAGATTTAGCTTGGCGCAGTGACAATTTCGTGCCAAAAATCTGCGCGGAAGGTGCGCTGAAAGCTCACCAGCTCCAACCTGGTCTATTCTCGGCGCAGGCGAGGCGCAGTGGTAATTTGGTGCACAGTGCGCACACATCACCAAAAACTCACAGGCAGGTGTCCACAGTGTCAGGCACATTTCAATGCAATAAACAATCACAGCAACCACTGTTTAATTTAACCATCTGAACCAGCATATACATTTGTCTCTATTTTAATTGTCCCGTCACATATGATGTCAGATCAGAGACGTTTGTCATAATGGAAACTCAACCTGATGGCAGCTGGAAGAATGACGCAAACTGACGAGTTCACATCTCTCAGCCAACCACAAACAGCCACATCATCCAATACCAAGTATATGTTCGGCTTCTCTCATCTCATGATATTCAAAAGAAAAGAAAAAAGAGAGAGACGCTCGCTGAATAAATGTAAGTCACTTGGTGTCTTAAGGATTTACCTGTGATTGCCCATATTTCTCTGTTGTAATCTTTATTCTTAACGTGATCTTAAAAGATGGAGTACATTATTGCAAGGAGAATGAGGAGGAGATATGGGGGGGGGGAGTATTTCACCAAAGGTTCTGCTATTTGGCGATGACAGACCAGGAATGCAGGTGGATCACAAGCATGATGAATGGATTAGCCTGCTGCTGTGTTTAAATGTAATTATCACTTAATTTGTACTCCTATTTATGAGACAGGAACAGATTATATCTGTCCCGCGAGGTGGTCCACACGGTGACGCGCATCGTGGCCTCCGATTCACGGCCAGTTGGCCCCCGCGCTCTCCCAGTTGCTGCAAAAGTGACAGCGGCTCTGACCTTCTTCGCCACTGAGGTGAAATTGTCACTGCGCCTCGCCCGCAGCGCATTTAAAGGCGAGGAGAGGCGTTCATTTGATTGGTGAAGATTGCACTCGGCTGTGTTAAACCCACTTACACCTTCTCTCCTCCCTTTCTTCTACTTGCGCCGGTGGGAAGGACGGAGGCGTGGGTGCGCCTCCCTGCACAGGACTGCGCCGTGCACGAAACTTGCAAAATGCCCTGGACACACTCCGGTAGCGCGGCGCAGCGCAGGGCAGGTGCACCCTGCCTGCGCCTGGTCTATGAAATTAGAGCCCCTGGTGTTTAGCACTTTAATCATGAACCAGTTCATGCTAAATGAGGTTTTAATTTGAGGGCATTAACCTAATAGAATATATTTTCCTGCACTAAATATGGGTCTTCAAAGAGTGCTGCAACAATCTTTAAGTCATATTTTGCTTCAGTGTCAGTCTTGAAAACCCTGCACACAAAGCAATACCTCTAATGTTTTTGCTGATCTTTACTTCAAACAGAGATTTCAAGCTTTCTCTTCGGTCATAGAGTGATCTCATAGAGAATCTTTACTTTAGAAAAAGTAGACAAAGGCTTGTATTGGTGCTCATTCTAAATCATCTTGCCTGGCACCCTCCCCACAGAGATTGAAATAGGAATTAAAAATAACTTAGAGATCAGTCTTTATGCTAATGATCTTGTTGGCATTAGAAGTTAATGAGAGGGATCAATATTAACTTCATTGTCTATTTAACTCCTTACAGAAGACTTTAGGCACTGAAAACTGTCAGCTGCTAAACCATGTCATCTCAGCCTGAAGGCTATTCAAGGCTAAGGACCAGGTGTCCTTGGAAGACCTCGGTATGTCTGTAAGCATCACTGGAAAGGATCAGAGGTGCGACTTGAGTGAAAACTGACAGACATTTGCCTCAGCACTCACTCAGCTGAGAGGTGCAAAGTGACTTATTTTTATACACATTTTCCTTCTTTAGTTCATCAAAGCAAAAAAAAAAAAAAACCCTAAAGAGTGAAGGGAGGTTGTGGGGCTCTATTTAATTCTGTGTTTTGTTGTGAGCATCTATGCTAATATCTGAGTCAGTTATAAAAATAATTCTGTCAAGAAGCATCTTTTTTGGTGTCAAGGAAACAAACATTTGCATTTCTCTGATTACTTAAAGAAATTATGTGAATTATGTCAGTATTAAAAAATACTTCATGGAGCATTCTTTGAATTTTGAGCTCAAGATTGAAATGATTATTTGTCACAAATAAAAATCTCTGCATAGAAAAAAAAACATTTGCATACAGTAAGCTTACATAATGAAAGAGGCTCTAAACCAGTTGAGAAATTCTCTGAAGGGATCTGATTCATCAAATGACTCTGAGTAAGGCGTCAGGTTTGTATGGGGGAGGTGGGTTAGACACTTCTCCATCATGAAAAAGCAAAAATTGTGAAACAAGATTAAAGAAAACGTTATTCCTAGAGACCTCGTTGTCAATGTGGAGCTGAAAGGAAAGTGAGGGAGGTTCTGATTCAAACCAGACGAGACAAACTCTGTCTGCTCCTTGAAGCTGAGAGTTAAACTCACTGTGAACCTCCATCTCAGACACAGACTGCATCGACTTTAAAAAAGGAAGATGAGTATGTGAGACGCAGTTAAATTAAGAAGCGTACTGTATGAGTCACAATGTAGACCTATTGGCAGTATTGATACAAACAATGGGTGTTATATAATCTGAAATTACAAAGGAATCATTACTGTCATTTTGAGATATTGAAGAGGTTATGACTAATGGTTCAGGCTAAACATAGGACTGTTGATTATCAAAGTGAAACTGGAAATTTGCACATGTAATCTTGTCGTTTCAATGTTTTGGCTAAATTTACCAAAATATAGCAATATGTGTACAATTAGCTTGCTCAACAAATAAAGTAAGATATTTACAAAGTCAGATTAAAAGTCAGTATTCTTAATACTTGATACCAGTACAGGCTAACAACATCAGTCGCCACAGTAGCGCGGGTGAATGGCTATAACCTTACTGTTTTCCTTTGACCATCAAAAGTGTGGCATGAGTCTTGGCTCTAAGATGCCTGGTTTCCAACATGAGTGGACAGAACGCAACTGACTGTAGACGAGCATTATTTCTTATTAATTAATGTTAGTATCTGAACAGAATGTAATACATGGCTGAAGAAAGGGTAACAACATTACTGACTTCTGTATTTACACATAAATAATAAATGAGAAAATCAGTCATCATTGCTGTGTTTGAGTATATATTTTTTAATGAATCTCAACTTGACTCTGTGCAACAGGTTGCACAAAGAAATTGAATTGGGGCTCAAAAACCAAACAAAAACAAAAACAAAACCATAAGGCACAAAAGAGAGGAGTGCAGATGGTGCATCCAGCCATCTCACAGCCTGAAGGACTGCCACAGTCTGGTAGTTTTGCAGCGAGTTCTATACATTTTGCCTGATGACAGCAGGGTGAACAGAGTGTGGCTGGGGTGCGTGTTGTTCTCCAGTATCCTCTGGGTTTTGTGTAGGCACCTCGCCTCCCCGATATCACCAGTGCTCAATAGATGGGTACCGATGATGTTTTGGGCAGTTTTGATCACTCTTTGCAGAGTCCTCCTGTCCTGGGCCATGCACATCCTACGCCAGTTTGTGATGTTTCCAGTCAGGATGCTTTCATTCGCTTCTTTATAAAAGCCGAGCAGATGGACATGCCTGATTCATTATCTGAAATCATGCAGATTCATCTTGCCAAGCTCCAATCACTAATGACTTCATTGGCCAAAAGCTGAACGCCCCAATCAGGGAAGAGAGGCGAAACTGAAGACGTGACGACAGCAGGAAGTGACTGCATGTTTGAAAACAATGGCGGCTTCTGAAGCGGTCTCTGTGGATGCGGCAATAACTGCAATTTTGTCAGAAATGGACTCTATTTCTTCTTTAAAAGGGGACAAAGGAACATCACTTAAAGCTTTTCTTATGGGAAATCATGTTTCTGCTCTTCTCCTGACCAGGGACCACTGCTGGGAAACTGAAAGAGAATGCGGTAATCCTCCGTGGATGATGCTGGTTGGTCTATGGTAGCCCGGAGTCATGTTTACTCAGCGATACCTTGCAAAATATGCTCTCCTCAGAAGTTTACCAGGAAAACTTGGTGGGGATTGTCGTTGATGAGGTCCATGTCACGTACAAGTGGTAAATGATACACCTGTGGTGTATAACTTGATGTAAGACGATAGTCTAAGGACTGAAACGTAGTTTGAGCTAACAGCTAACAACAAGGTCTAAGTTCTACGTCATGCTGTGGCTTGATATGGAATGGTCTGTGATGACTGTGACTGGCAGAACGATCGTCCAGTCATCAGCTGCAGTGGTTTGTGAAGGTTCTGCCTTCTAAAATTACTTAATGTAATTTGATTTCAAATTCAGATAAATTTTAAATCATTTACCTAGGGAAACCCCTGATTTGGACAGAAAATGTCTAACAGCCATTGTCAGTAATAGAAAATGGAAAAATTTTGACACCTTAAGTGTCAGACATCAGATATTTAAGAGGTTGAAAGACATACAGTTTTTCTGTTACATACTTAAAATGATTATAGCCTACTCCAAGAATTTCACCTGGAAGCATTAAATGTGAAACACAAACATGTGGTCACAAATGAGCTAATATCTTTTACTTTACACTCTCTTGGTGAGAATAAGTTCCAGTGGGTAAGCTGACAGCCCCTCTTAGAGGCTGCTAACAGTTTTAATGTAATATTTAAAGATCCTGACAGAAAAAAAGCAGCTTTTTGTTGCAGAACCTCTGAGTAATAAATGAGTTATGACTCCTTGCAACAACTGGTCATAACAACACTGGAGTCATTGTGAAAGAGTCGAATTTTATGCTAAAATCTAGACCACAGCTTATGAAGTGCACGCTGATTGAGTAGATGGTTATTCTACTTATTCCACATTACCTCCTTCAGATGAGATTGTAAGTGCAAGAACTGGGATGGTGGAGAAAACAATTCTGAAATAATGTAGATTGTTAAATTTGATAAATCTGGCCTTTTATAATTCAATTTTCCGACCTTCCGTGCCATTAAGTTGGTGGAAATGCAAACATATACATATATGACATACATATACAGAAAGACACAAACGACATACTGTAATGCCTTATGCTCCTGGAGGTGCAATCACAAGCAGACAATAAAACACACTCAAAAGCGTATTAAAGGCTAATTATTTGCTGTAATGAATCACACTCCACATTTTGAAGTTTTAAATAAATCAATGTGTTTTCATTTTTGGGACTGAGCAGCAGCACAGAGATTATATTTTTAGTGAGCTAACTGGTTTCCTCTTTCTCTTAGATACATGGTGAGGTTAAACTACTTGGAGAACCAACAGATTTTCTGTTTCTAAAGAAAAGGGTTTTGTATGGTGGCCCTGCACTGCAAAACAAAATGACAAATAAGAAAATATAGCAGACAATTAAAAAAGACGACTACAAATGAAAAAACACAACAAAAACTACATCAATTTTTGAATTTTCTTAATGTTGGTGTTTCCTTTTCGGTCAATATACTTTTTCTTTGTTGTTGTGTTTTTGTGTTTGCAGAAGTGTTTCAGTGTCTCTGTTTTGAGTTGCTGTTCTGCTTTTATTTATTGCTGTGTTTTCTTTTAGTCATTTCTAATTTGTCTGATTGGTCTGTGTATTTTCAAATGTTTCTTGTGTTCTCCTGATTTTTTGATTGTCCTTGTTTTATTTGTTTTGATGTTATGATTTGTCATTGTCCTCTTTAATTTGCTTTAAGATTTAAATTGGACATGATTTCCTTACTTGTCACTGTGTGTGTGTTTTTTGTTGTTGTTGTTTTTTCCCCCTTTTTTTCTAATTGCTGTGTTTTCCTAATTTAAGTGTTTCCATTGCCACAGTGTTGTTTTATTTACTGATATTTATTTTGCTGTTTTGGTCCGTTGCAAGCTGTTGTGATTTTAAAATTAGTTGTCTTGTTTTCAGTATGCCTTTGTATGTCTTCTATTATTTGTAGTTGTCTTTCTGACTTGTTAGTATCTCTATTTTCATTGTTTTAAACAACCATCTTTTGTTGTGTTATACCATTTATTGTTTTAATATTTGATTATTAGTTATCATAATTATTACATTTTTTTACTGATTTGCATCTGTATTTTGTGTGTTTTTTTCTTTATTGCTGTTGTGTTGCTAACTTTTCATTGTGTTTTTTATTAATAACACTGTTAATTGATATGCTGTGTCCCATGATATATTGTTATGTTTTCCACTTTGTTAGAGTATTGTGTGTGAGTGTCTTTTTAATTTGTTTAGTTTTTCTTTCTTTAATGTGGCTATTACCATTGTGTGGCTATATTTGGCTTTGTGGTTTAAAGTTGTTTTGTTTTTGAGTGGTTTTTATTTGATTGCACTCTGCGCATCTTCTTTTTGTGATTTGTTGTTGTGTTGTCTTATTTATGGTATCATATGACCCGAACAAACCAGGAAATGCCCACCAGTCACACTTCCAGGGGGGAATTAGGTCTATGACTATGCCAACGACTCTCAGGTGACCACCCAGACCATTTACATTTTAATGGCCCACTTAGGTTTGATAATCTGTCTGTTCCCCTGTCAACTCTTCGAACTGAAGGAGCCTTTTGTGAAAGAGTCTTTAAGAATCAGAACCAGTCCAGTTGTCACTTTGATCAGCATTGGATAACCATGACCTGGATGACTGAGAACCTACAGAGATACCAGACCTTATGTTGGATTTTTGATTTGTTAATGTGTTTTCTTTTTCAAGTAGTTCTGTTTTGTGATTTATTGTTGTGTTTCATTCCTTGTTCTCATGTCTTCTTTCTGCCTTTTGTTCCATTTTATTTGCTGTTGTGTTTTGCATTTTAGAGCCATCACAGTTTCCCCTTCTGAAGCATAAAACCTTTCGTAGAGTGGCAGATGAACTTCACATTTGTTTTTGTTTGTGTGCTTCTGTTAACTTTGATAAAATCCATCTAAACGTGGTGCCCCCAGTCATTCTGACTGTGATACACTGAGAAGCACACTGCGCCGTATTATATTACCCATGAGCACTGGCATAATGGGCTATTCAAAATAATGAGGTAAACCAAATCATACTGAGATGCACTCTAATAGGCACATTCACCTATTCACCTTCAGACCACCATTTCTGCTACACTGTGCATGTATGATAAAGTCTATATATAAAACATTTCTGTATAATTTCATTTAGCTGCTTGGAGAGGGCACAGAGTCACACAGAAAGAAACAGCTAACACAGCCATTTCTCTTAGTCTCTCCCTCAGCTGCACAATCACATTGTATTAAAACAACCGTCCACAATGTGCTCAATTATTTCCAGTTTATATTGTTCTTTTCAGTGTCCTAAGTGTGGGTCAGGGAGTGAAACCGTGTTTGAGGCCAGCCTAAATGAAAGCAGAGCCTTTTCTCTCCCATATTCAGACCACTTTCCATCAGTTTTGCCTCATTGGCCCCAGTGTAGGTGCTGCAGGAGACGGTTGAGATGAGAATGCCACAAATGGCCTGAAACTAATGTTGGCCTCCCTCACCCCGCAGATTTACAGCACTCTCCAAAGACCCTCTATTTTTCTTTCCATTTTTTTCAGTCTCAGCCTGTCCCCCTTGTTCTCTCTTTTCCATCTTCAGTTTTTCAAAAGGAGTATCTCTCCCCATCTACACCAGTATCCATTTAACTCAAGCTGTTCCTCAACCTCTCTATTTCCACCACACTTATATCTGTCATGTCATATCATCTGACAGGCAAAGCTTTTTTCATTGGAGCACAATAGTAAATCAATGGCCTAGGAGCTACACCACTTGTGGTTCTTCATGACTGAATTGCACATGTCAGGGTTAAAATGTCCGCTATGGAGTGGTGCTATTGTTCATCATTGGAGTGTGAGTGTAATTCTGTGTTGGTGGGGGACTTTCTTTGTTTCAGCTGAAGAATTCAGATCCTTCACCTCATTGGCTGGAGACCCACGATAATGATCACAGGTGGAAATTTCAATTAGCAAGAAATAGGCTTTTTACACTGAGTTCAATTGTCTTGGTTCAATCATTTGCTCGATGACAGCAGAGCTTTTTCAGCCTCTCAGTGTTGTGCTGCCAGTTCTTTCAGATTTTCTAATAGAGCAAACCATGAGCACTGTCTCACACCTTTTTTGGGTGTGTTCTTCACCTCTTTGATACTTTAAAAGCTGTAATTGCACTTTGGAGGTAATTGCCCTTTAAAACCCTGTGAATGGGACGATTTGGAGGTGCAAGTGAAGAATCACAGATGAAAAATAAAAGAGTTTTCATTGAAAATGTTTTTTTTCCTTTTCATGACAGGTGAATTCTGAGAGTGTGATTTATTATATTATATTTATATTTCAAACATTTTTCTAGGCACTCATACCACCAGGATTACATTTAATAGTCCATATTTTAAACCCTTCCATCACATGTTTCTATACTCCTCAAAAAAGTCTGGAAACATTGTATTGGTTGATAATTTCTCCCCGTTAATAATACAAAATGGTATTGTATTTTAGATATTTGGAAACCCTGATTGGTCACCTGTACAATAAGGTACAACTTTTAAGGGTTGTGCATTTCTGGAAGGAACAACAAAGCTAAAGGTGTGGGTTCAGCCCCCGAAAATATGCCCAAACCCCCTCTTCCTATGGAAAAAAACCTACAGTGAAGCATGGGTGAGGAACCAATCTTCACTTGGTGTTGTTGTCATGGGATGCTCACTTTGGGGTCTGTCTTTGACTTTCACCACTCTCATGGAACTTGGTCCTAAGTTTGGCAATGGTACAAAGGCTGACATCAAATAATGCTGTTACTCTGTTCCTCAAGAACACCAGCTTCCAGTTGGGTGGGATTTTGGCACATTTTTTGGGGGGGGGGTTACTCACATGTGTAACTATGCTTCCCTAAGTTGTACTCTCAAGGGGACTAATCAGGCTTTCCAGTGATGCAAAACACAGTGCAAATCAGTATTATTAAAGGGAAGAAATGATCAACCAAAATAATGTTTCCAAACTACTTGCTGATACTTGCTGCCATCTACTTGGACAGGGATAGAAGATGGCCACCATGCAATACTTATGTATGACCTGTAGGATCAGTGTCTGAACAGAGTGAATACATAAGCAGAAACAACTATAATGGAAAGTTCGAAAGACAAACTGAAAAAGTAAGTCCACAATCATCATCATCTAATCAATGTGTGAGACTGCACAGACACAAACATGTCTGATCATCTGGCTGATGATGGATAAATTCTCTTTTGGAAGTCGGGAAACAAGGAAATAATTTTGGTGTAATAATTCAACTAGTGACGGTGTAAATTGGTGATTTTCAGTTGACACCATGATTGACTCTGTCTGTGGGTTTGTTTGTGTATCCTTAGTTTTATGGGCTGCATTTTCTCAATTAAGCAGTAGGGAGTAGGACTGTTACTTTACACAATCATCAATTGATCTTGATCGATTTCCGAGCATATATGTGAATAACCAATAATATTCAGTCCCCCGCTGGATCGGGTGGTTCACTGCTCCAGGCGCCCTAATATGCTGTTGAGCTGTTTGAATGTTTATTTACAGTATGGATTTTTACCCCCATGCTTAAACAAATATTTGAATATCGAGTATAAGTTGACAGCTCTAGTGAGGTTACACCCTCTATTTTTACCAATGCTTTGACATCTTTGACAATCAGCTGTAAATCATCAGTTAACACAGCCACTCTTTGCATCCAAACACCAAGAAAGTTACAACAGTGCACAGAAAAAATGTGGCAGAAATTGAGTGCAGACGGTTTTAATGCTCAGTTCTGACCATTGAGCTTACATCCTACACTTAAAGAAATATTAAAAATGCAAACATGTAGACTGCTAAACTGATTAGTTCCTTGTGTAATTGATGCACAACATGAAATAATAACACTGCTTATTACATTTCATTTCTCATCTCCTTGTTCCATTTCTAATTTTCTAAGCCATCACACAGGGCAACCTGTATTAGTAAAAGGGTTGATTGTCCTTAAGTATGCTTGAGGGATGAACACTTAGGCTGGATGTACTTTTTTATTTTTACTATTTTGTGTCACCATGCTTGTTGTTGGTATGCATCATTTATACATTCAAAAATACGAGAAACTCGAGGCAAATTCCCATGACCGCTTCTCACCCAGAGCTCCAGACTTCCTCACTCAATGCTTCTTATCAGACACCCAGACACACATGCAGCTTTTGCTAGCATTTCTCATATACACACACAATCACACTCCCACATACACACGAACACATATAGACATATGTGCACACTTACACACATACAAAGTCCCTTTACGCTCATTTGTACAGCAAGGCTTACACTCCCGGATTACAGAAATCGCCTTTCACCAACATGTCGGAGAGAGGGCAGATTTTCCGGCATAGCATAGAAGCACTCACCCTCACACAAAAACACACACAGTGGGGAGGTAGGGTGTCAGGGAGGAACCAAATAGTGCTGCCCTGCTGGAGACACGCACCTTCTTCTATCCCAATTTCACATGTGGGCTGAAGGATGGTTGGATTAAACCTTGAGGGTCTTGTTTGTGTGTGTGGTCAAGCGAGTGTTTAGGTTTGGTAAGTTTCAGCGTAGATGTGTGTAGGTGTGTCAAGAAGCATCCCCCAGCTCATACAGACAGTATAGGTGTGTCTCTTAGCTGCAGCTAAAAGCAGTGCACCATGGGGTATGTGACTCATGCTGTCCATTGCTCCATCAGGTTGTTGGTCCCTGGTTTTCTCAGCAGCACCACTCTGCAGGAAGCTAAAGGGGGGATCAGAGGGACTCAAGGCCTTGCTCAGAGGTATGCAGAAGCAATGGCAATACTGTAAGTGCTGTAACTTATTACAAATGAGTATAGCTGTTGTGCTACTGCGGCCAAAGCCAGAGGTGTTTTTGGATGGTTTGTCTGCTTGTTTGCTTATCATTTAGTGTTTATTGTTTATTAGGATCTGCAGCTACTTCATTGCACTGACTTCATTGACATCGACTATTTTTCACTGACTCTGTCCCCGCACACCCATCTCTTCCAGTGATGAGACTGCTGATCTTGCTATAAGCCCTCTGCAACCCCTCTCTACCAGGTGAACCTATACTTTTCACCCTTTCTGCTCAGCTTCTGCCCCCATATCCAGATATCTGTGCTTTCTCCATTAATAAGTTTCCTAAACCAAGTCTTCCCAGCGACCTGTCAGTTCTATAAAATAAATTATATGCTGACTTGCAAACCGTACCAGTATGATTGGCCTCAAATTTATGCAAACTGTTTCCCGTGAAACAAGTTTTTTCCCTAAATCTACCTGCAATTTCCAAGCCCTAGCACCCTTTAGGCAGTACTTACCAAAAGTCCAGTCATGTAGTTACCCCCTGCATACTTCTCTCACTCATGAGGCCTGCACTCTTTCTGATTGACTCTTGAGTTAGTTTTTGGCTAACTTAAATTCCTGTTGCTATGGTTTTCAAAATCTTGTTGCTCCACCATTTGTAATGACCATGTGACAGCATAGTATTACAGTCTGACAAAGTGTGTCTTAAGGCAGATGTCTCTGAACACAGTGGGCATGATGGATACCTGCCTAACACACGTTTAAAGTTCTCAGGTGATGGTGATACATAATAGGTAGCCCCTAAGAGACACTTAACACAACTGCGCTCCATACTCCAACCACACTCTGGTTCCCTTTTTGGAGAGTTCAGTTGATTTAGGGTGGTGTGACAGCTCACACAAACTCTGGTGTGGACCAAAGAACCAAATTCTGGTCTGCCGGAAAACAGACGATCTTGGTTTGCCTCTACACAGACCCTGAATGATTTAAGGTGGGTGAGAAAGCAAACAAGGATCAAACAAGGCAAGTAAACCAGAAAGAAGTAAGTTGTCTTAAATGTAGCCAAACACAACAACAGTGAGCAAGCTAATGTAGTGTTCCCTGACAATATTAAGCAGAGTGCAGCTAATGTTTGCATTGCTAACATCAACAGCCTCTGGTTCTCTGCAGAGGTTAGTGACTTAAAATCCTTGCAGAATATGGTGACATATCGCTTCAGTCATTATGCAAGGGCCACATGACGCAGCCTAAATACCACTTTCCCTTTATTTTACAGCACAGAATACTTAGAAACTGAGCTAAACGAACTGAGCCCGAACTAGTGGCGGGTGGCTATATTACACACATTTTGACAGGCTTTGATCTGCCTGGCAGAAAGCAGTGGAGAAGAAAAACCAACCAAGTAAAAAATTAAACAGCGTTGCAACTTCACCCCGAGCTGAGTTTGTCTAACTTTAGACGTGAAAGAGACCTATGAAAGAGTTTCCTTTTCTTTACACTTTCACAATTCACCCAGTGCCCCCACTAAGCCTGAGCCACCGCCTTTGTACACCTTATCACTTCCTCTTATGTATCTGCTCCACTACCATGCAGCAATATATGAATAGCCCTGGCTACCTGGCTAATGTTTATGCTATTGGCATGTGCCTTATACAACCCCACTTAAAAAGTTCAAGAGTATCCCTTTAATGCAGTGTATTGATGCCTCTGGAGACACAATGAAATCACCTGAAATCATGACCATTTATTACAGCATATTCAATAAAATGATGTTGCACTCCTTTGTTTGTTCCCAGACTTCAACTTAATCAAATATGCTGCTTTCACAAACATTCCTTTAAAAAACATTTATCTCAGTTAGAGGAGCGTTTAGGGAGCTCAGAACAATATGGGTGTCATTATCATCAATTTAGGTGTGCTGTAATCTACAAAGAGGAGTGCAGTGATATGAATAATAGTCTGGTAGCTTTATTAGCAGGTGCAGAAACACCACTGAGAGAGAATACTTCTGAGTAATCCTCAGATCTACTCTTCTGAGACTGGGAAGCATCAAGTGAGTATTTGTGTGCTTTCCAGGCGAGGATTTTTTTTTTTCTGTCTTTGCATCTGCGGTGCCCAGAGGCGCAGCAGACAAATCATCTGGCATCATGACTTAAATCGGAGACAAGAGCAGCGCTTTTTGCCTGCTGGGTTGTGTCTGATAGAGAATACCAGAATGTCGAGTCTCTTGGCCTCGTGGTGATTCTGAGAGGTAGAACTCTATATTCTCTAATCTCCTCTCCTGCCGGGTCTGAATGCATGTTTAAAACAATACTCTAGTTGACTACCTAGTTCTATTTTTCAATCACAGCTTTTCTTTTCAAAGATTAGTTTGAAAAAAGTTGTGCGGTGCACCGGAGATGTGCACAAGAAATGATGAGAGTCTTTCACTGAAATAACAAAGGCTGTCACTCACCCTGACAAGCATGTGTGGGAAGGGTCCTCGGGAGTTTTCGGGCACATTGATTGGTGGGATGACCCAGTCTCTCTTCTGTCGCCTCAGCCCATTTACGGAGGAGCTCCTCTGATGTTTTCTAGGAAACTTGATAACTCTAGGTTGAGATTCCCAGACTCGTGACAGCCTTTCCTCAAAACCACCCTGAAAAGGAAGAAAAAATAAAAACAGACATATCATATCATGCCATATCCTGCCTTGAATAATTTGTGGATGTTATCATTTGAAGAACGCTATTTTCAACGACAGGTAGGAAGATGAATTCATAAAGTGTTACGAAATGTCACGTCTTACCCTTTGCTAAGATTGAAAATAAAATACTGGGTGTCACTTTAACAATAAAGCAATTTTTGGGAGAGTGACTCAGGGACATACAGCAGGAAATATAATCATTTTTTGAAAGCAGCTGCATCACATTTCATGAGACCCTTGGCAAGACACACTTAACCTGCCAAAAGCCTCCGCTCTTAAAAACGAGGAACCTCCCCAAAGCATACAACTGTATTTTGCCCACAGAGATGCTTTGCTCTGGCTGCATCCCTGCAGTTTTTACCCACCAACAACATAACATCAGCCAGTCCCTGTCCTCCATGTCCCCTCTGTAGACAAAAAACAAAGCAACACTTTGGCCTGACAGGAGCCTGTCATCAGTTAAAACAGGTACTGATGAAATAGTGGTGCAATAAAGAAAGAAACGAGAGAGAAAGAGGCAACCGCCCGCAGTTCTGTCAGCACAGAAATCACTTGTAAGACAAGAAATTCAAAATGTCAGCCACTTTTTGGGAGATTTTCACTTAAAAACAACTTTGAAAACAAAGCTTAACCCTTTCGTGGATGGTGGCCCTGTTACAGTTAATCTAACTCCACAGAGGGTCCATTAATTCAGCCTGTGTTTTTTTGAACCACTCATGTGGGGATAGTAGATTAAAAGTTTGTTTCATTAGTGCTCTCTTAAAATCAACTGCTTGATGATATCTTCAGTCCAAGACGGCTGTTTTTAGAGGCCAATTGTTGGTAAAGATAATGTTTATTAGATAGATGATCAATGTGAATCATTCTTAGTGAATGCTTAGCTTATAGTTGAAAAGTGTAAATGGTAAATGGACTTAAGCTTTTGACTACTCAAAGCTGCTTTACACCACAGGTCACACTACACCCATTCATGCTCACATTCACTCACTGATGGTTCTGAGTTTCTATGTTAGTCATTCATCCAGCTAACACATTTACGCCTTTTCATGCCCATTTACACGCCACTGACGCAGCAGTGCGAGCAACTTGGGGTTAAGTGTCACATCATAAGTGGACACATCGCCATGTGTCGCCCGGAGTTGGGCTTGAACTTGTAACCTTCTGATTACTAACCAAGCGCGTTATCCAACTGGGCCACAAAGTAAAGTGTTGCTTTAGAGTGTGATAAGCATTTATGTTTCATACAACTACATCTAAAGTAAAGTGTAATTATTTTATTAAAAAAAATACAGTTTTGGGCTACACATTTTTATCATAAACTTGCACCAACTGACCAAAAAAGGTGAAATAAGCCAGTGGTGTACTTACGACCAAAAGCATGCAATCTGCCTATTTATTTGGAGTCTGCTCTTTTTGTGCCTTCACAGTGAGTGATCAGACTCAGAGTTGTCCGTTACCTGATCCATTCATCTATATGTTTCCATCCCTTAGAAGCAAACCATTGAGGTCATGAAGGCACACCACAGGGAGAGGCAGGGGATAGTAAGAAAGAACGCTTATGGAAACTCACCAAAACCAAATGTTCCAAGAAAGGCTGTTTGGAGATGGTTTCTACAGAATCCAAACTTAATCCATGTTATATTGTGACAAAAGCATGGCATAGATGCTCAATTAAACCACATATTACTGTGCTAAAGGAGTATAAGGGTACATAATTAAAGTCACTTTTAAGACTATGTATTTAACCTGCACATAAACCTGCTTTGTTTTTATTTCTTTTTTTAGATTTCAGTTCTAGTTTAGTTTATACAGACAGTAAAAAATTGTATAAACAATCATCCAGAATTATAAATTACTCCACTAAACGACAACTCGCACATTGCCTCACATTTAGGGGGAACATGAATGACTGTCTGTCTCTCTATATGGCCCTGTGATTGGCTGGAGACAGGTTTAGGGTGTACCCATCTCTCTCCCAAAGTCAGCAGGGAGAGGCTTCTGCCCTTTGCAACATTGAAAAGTGAAAAGGATCCACAAACCTTGACAAATGAAAATGAATCAACACTTAAACACTACTACTACTACTGCTGCTACTAATAATAATGACAATAATACTCAAAATAACAACAACAACAACAACAATAATGATAATAATAATAATAATAATAATAATAATAATACCTTAAAATTACCACTACCACTACTTCTAGTACTACGACCATAATAATAATAAATACATGAACTATAATAATAATAATAAAAACAACATAATGTTTATTATTATTAATAATAATAATTTTGTTATTATTATTATTATTATTACCATTTCACTGTATGTCTTAAACATTGTTCTGTTCTGAATTGAGCCAACTTCAACCTTTTTTCATTAATATTTGGTTTCCTGTCTTTCGCTGATCTGAAATGACATTTTGCTTATTTGTAGTCTCAGCATCATGCAGGACAGCATTCATCATGGGATCCTCCCATACAGGAACATAAGGGAGTGTATACAACCCCCCTGCAGCTATATCTGCAGAAACAAGATTGTGTTCATGCTCATGCTGCTGAAATAGGGGTTAGGAGGGTGCGTAAAAGACTGCGTGTTTTCTCCCAATCCTCTATGGTGTCCTCCTTTGTAAGATGGTTGTATTGCTGTAATCCACCTAATCCTATTGTTGTCTCTTGCTGTGTGTACAAACACACAAATGCACACATAAGTACACACACACTCTTGCTGGCAGCACGCTGATGTCACCTGAAGCTCTGTGGAAATCCTCTGTTCATCCCACCTGGAACACACACGTAACACAGTCATACAGGCAGAAGGAAACGCAAGCATACAAACAACACGCTTTGCTTCCATGCCAAACACAGAGCAGCCCTTCTTCCTATCAGTATACACCTGTAAACCACACCTGTGCATAGTGAAAGTATATTTTTCATCCTTTGTTTAAACTCTTCACACATTCACAGTTCAAAGGATTGGACAGGCAGCTCAGTACAAACATCGTGACAGCCAACACTGAGTTAGTGACGTATAGTGAGCAGGGTGGGCATGCACGTGTGTGTTTGTGTGTGTGGTTGGAGGACGGATAGAGGAACAAATGGACCAGATGTGTCTCCCAGATAAGATAACTCTCATTGCAGCTGCACTCATCCAAAACACTCACAGGTACCAATTGGCATGAGGGAGGCAGAGCGCTGCCAGCCCCCCTCCACAGGCAGCAGGTGGAATTAGTCTCTGTCTGCGTTTCTGCGGCTGTGTGCATATTTGCAGATGCTCATTTGAAACAAACAAAAATCTCAGGAAGACAAACAGTGATGTGCAAAAACAAACAAGCACGCAAATGAGGATAAACACTCTCCCGGCAGACGAGGCTGAATCATGAGGCCTGATTATAAGTCATTGCATATGGAAAGTTAGAACATACATGATACCGCCACACTGTTTTAATTCATCTGAACTGCTGCCATGATAAATCCCTTATCTGCCTCCACAGCTATCTGCAAACAAACAGTTAAAGAATAGTTACTCCATAAGTCAGTCAGGCTGCAAATGAAAGCAGCTTATTGATGAGAGTGTGGAAGCGTCTTATAGGTTGGACCTCGACATTCCTTTGACATTTCATTGACAATGTTGTCAAACAGAAACAAGGAAGTGAGAAAGTCAAGCGAGCAAGGAAAGAAAACATTAATGAAGAGATGTACCACGATCTAACATTGCATGAGACTGTAAATGTTAAATATCATGACAGATGATGCAGGCAGCTGGCATAATGAGCAACATTATGGAGAGAAAACAGACAAGGCACAGGAAGGCACACTGCAAAGAAAAAGATGTGTCAGATATCCACATATGACTGTGCTGAAAGCAGAATGACGTGCGTAGATTCAGCACAGTGTAACCATCAGTGTTAGATAGTGTTACCTTTAAAAGTAACCACAAATTCAGAAGAGTAAGACTTTAGAGTAATTTTGCATTACAAAAATATAAACCCTTTACAACTTGTTTCCTATGTAGGTCATAGGAATGGCACATAGCAGACTGTTCATCTATGACTGTGTCAACTGGCCTTGTCCTTCAGTCTAGTTTGCAGCTTATTATGACATATTTAACTCTAAAGCTTATACCAAAAATTGTGAAAATCCTTAAAGTTCTTCTGTATGCTGAAAATATGGCAGTGAACCATGCAGAAGAATTTAGTATCATGCACAGGCTGTGATAGCACTGAATATCTCCATGCAGCAATGAAAACAACATATATATATATATATATATATATATATATATATATATATACACACACACACACACACACACACACACACATATATATATATACATATATATATATATATTTATATACACTATATTGCCAAAAGTATTTGCTCACCTGCCTTGACTCGCATATGAACTTAAGTGACATCCCATTCCTAATCCATAGTACATTTGTGAGGTCACACACTGATGTTGGACGAGAAGGCCTGGCTCTCAGTCTCCGCCCTAATTCATCTCAAAGGTGTTCTATCGAGTTGAGGTCAGGACTCTGTGCAAGTCACTCACCAGACTTCTCATCCATGTGTTTATGGACCTTAGCTTTGTGCACTGGTGCACAGTCATGTTGGAAGAGGAAGGGGCCAGCGCCAAACTGTTCCCACAAAGTTGGGAGCATGGAATTGTCCAAAATCTCTTGGTATGCTGAAGCATTCAGAGTTCCTTTCACTGGAACTAAGGGGCCAAGCCCAGCTCCTGAAAAACAACCCCACACCATAATCCCCCTCCACCAAACTTTACACTTGGCACAATGCAGTCAGACAAGTACCATTCTCCTGGCAACTCCAAACCCAGACTCATCCATCAGATTGCCAGATAGAGAAGCACGATTCGTCACTCCAGAGACAAGTCTCCACTGCTCTTGAGTCCAGTGGCGGCGTGCTTTACACCACTGCATCCGACACTTTGCATTGCTCTTGGTGATGTATGGCTTGGATGCAGCTGCTCGGCCATGGAAACCCATTCCATGAAGCTCTCTGCGCACTGTTCTTGAGCTAATCTGAAGGCCACATGAAGTTTGGAGGTCTGTAGCGATTGACTCTGCAGAAAGTTGCCGACCTCTTCACACGATGCGCCTCAGCATCCGCTGACCCCGCTCCGTCAGTTTACGTGGCCTACCACTTTGTGGCTGAGTTGATGTCGTTCCCAAACACTTTCACGTTCTTATAATACAGCTGACAGTTGACTGTGGAATATTTTGGAGCGAGGAAATTTCACGACTGGATTTGTTGCACAGGTGGCATCCTATCACAGTTCCATGCTGGAATTCACTGAGCTCCTGAGAGCGACCCATTCTTTCACAAATGTTTGTAAAAGCAGTCTGCATGCCTAGGTGCTTGATTTTATACACCTGTGGCCATGGAAGTGATAGGAACACCTGATTCTGATTATTTGGATGGGTGATAGAATACTTTTGGCAATATAGTGTAACTATATATATATATATATATATATACATATGAATATATATATATATATATATATATATATATATATATATATATATATATATATATATATATATATATATATATATATATATGGAATTACTGATTTGGGAATACATCAGTGAAATTAGTGAAATTAAACTGCATTATATATCTATATCTATATATCTATATATATATATATATATATATATATATATATATATATATATATATGTATATATACATATATACATATATATATATATATATATTTTTTTTTTTTAAGTGATGGGGTTTTTGGAGCATCTTAACCTCTAACAGCTTTTTGAGGAGACAGTCATCTGACAGACAGAGATTAATGTTGACTCGTACATGTACTCAACATACTCTGCTCCCATCTGGGCGATGTTACAAGGTCTCAATTACATAAAAGAGGGGGTACCTCAACAAATACAAAATCATGCAAAAAGGCATGGGACTTAAATAGGGGAAGGGTGGAACGTATTTTGCACTCGCTGTATGTTTTCCACCATGTGTATGTACTGTCTAGAATGACTTTGCATTTGCTTTGACTTTCCAAGACAAATTTCCCTATGGACAAATAAATGAATATTGAATCTTAAACACTCATTTTATTATGTTAACTGTGAGTTACTTTTTAGCTTCAAAATGCATTGTGATTATCAGCTAAATGTTTTAAAGCCAATTGACAACAGCTGTACTCTGACTAATTGAAGTGACTCATTTGTCTGCAAAAAGGTTGTAAACAAAAAACACAAACTCTGGTTGTTTTGTCTCTTAAAAGGCATTTCTGCTCCATGGCCTGTTGAGTTTATTAAAATTATCACAGTTAAAGTTAAAGTGGCACCAGTGAGTGCCCAGGCTTGTACAGTTTTTTGGTCTAACACGTGTCATATTGTTGGTCTAGAACTTGTCAAAAGGAAATTTTGTAAACAGAATGTGAGAGTTTAGCTGAAAGTTAAACTACAAGATCAAGTATTTTGCCAGGTGAATGGCTTTCAGTATTCAGCCTATTTTACTCTTGCATTACTGGTATGAGGCCCTTAAAGAAATCATATTTTGCTTTACATCAGGGTTTTACTGAATATTCATTTTTTTGATGACTGCTAGGGCATGTTCGCAATCACCAATGTTCAAGAAACTGTTTTGTTTTCATATCGTTGCTGTATTGCACAGCTCCAATTTCCATTTTTTATGATCTCAATTCTTTTCATAAAACATCTATTGGTCATTCTCCATGTTAGTGAGTGGGTTTTATAAACTTTGAACCAAATTAAAGATAAAAAAAAAGTATATTAGTAATCAGGAAAAAACTGTGCAATGTTCATTCATTCAATAGTAGAGCTTTTATTCACTTCCTGAAAAGTTGTAATTGTGGAGATAGGAGGTTTGTGCCTGAAAGTGACAATATACAGAGTGCCCCTGCTGGGCTGCATTCTCAGTCTGTCTGTGCGGCTCTATTAGAAATCCTGCCTCTTAGAGGCTTTAACCCCCTTGTTTGCCGAGTCTGCTCTTATTGATTTACAGATCAACTCTGTTGTGATTGGTTATTTCAGTTGTGCTTTGCATCATGTTGTCAATAACTCTGTATTCATTCTAACATCTGCATTCTGCAATGGGCTTGCTACCTTGAGCCAATGGCCTAAAATTGATGAATAATTAATGGTGGGACATCACAATGGCAGGTCTATTAGAGGGCGTGCTGGGAGAACATGTTGCAGGCAGCTGGTGCCACAAAGACCAGGAGAGGGACCAGTCTTTGTAGGGCAGACTTTGTGCATTGCTTACTGACGTGCTCTACTGTACACAGAGGGGTCATGTTAAACACACTAAAGGGCATATAAAACAAAATAAAAAAAAAAAAAAACATTATATTGACCTCTCTAAGTCTAGAAAAAAGGAGAGACTATGTTGGCATCACACAGAAAAAATACACACTGGAATAAGGCTTGGTTTAACACTACCACATTACATGTTTTTCCAAGAGCTGCATATGCAATGAGTGCGGTCAAGCCTGCATGCACATATGTGAACTCATGCGTGCTGTCCTTCATGCACATGTACAAATGTGTAAAAAATAATGCATGAGCATATGTGCTGCTGGATTTGTCCATGTGTTATTTGTGTGTCCCAGACTGTCTCTGTGTGTGAACACATGACAAGCAGTCAGTAAGTGTGTCCCCACTGCGCCCGCAGTTCCTGAAACCCAGAGGCAGCGGAGACCAGCTGGCAGCTCTCTGCTCACAGGCAGCCTGCACATTGCTGGGGCATTCTTTAGGCCTGCAGCCTCCAAACCCTGGAGCTGACATCTGGAGGTTATCAGTCTGACAAACAGGCTGAACAATACAGTGTGTCCCCATTGCACATTCTGTCTTTAGAGCTCCGAAAACATTTGATCCAGGTCTTTTGATGTGATTTTTTTGTCCTTAGAGCTGCAGTTGTCTCTGCTGGTTTGCTGTGATAAAAAAGAGATGAGTGCAAGACTTCAGTGTGAAAAGCATTGTCCCAAGAGAGCCTCGCTGAAAAATTCAGGGGACGAAAAATATCAATGAAACCAAACCTTATACAAAATGTAAAGAAATGCTCAAAGCTTCTTTTTCCCTGTTTAGACTTGCAGGTCTCCAGTGTGTATTGTCAACACAGTGAGGTTTATAAACACAAAGTTCAAGCCAACAACCATCCAACCCTGCTGGTGTTGCTTTTCAGCAACCAGTGGACCCAAGGGTCCTGTGTTCCACCCTGCTGCTGGCCTTCACCTTAATCTACCATGAACAGGTGAGGCTGTCTGGGGAGAGTGCAACAAAAATGCAAATCAAATAAGCACTAAAGCCCGCTCCGGCAACCAGTCAGGTCCAAATCCAGCAGTGCATAACTGATGGGCGCTAAGCTTGTG
This sequence comes from Cetoscarus ocellatus, assembly GCA_037902135.1. Classification (NCBI taxonomy): domain Eukaryota; kingdom Metazoa; phylum Chordata; class Actinopteri; order Labriformes; family Labridae; genus Cetoscarus; species Cetoscarus ocellatus. The sequence continues at coordinate 2,370,339 of JBAMNC010000573.1, forward strand.
AAGAAGGCAAACCAACGTGCCATGAAATCAGTACGAGTTGGAGAGCACTCAACGAGAGGCTCTACCTGTGTGAGGTGCGATAGCCTGAGTACATAAACACAGCAGAGAGGGCTCTCAGGCCAAAGATGCTCTACACTTCAATTGCTGTGGTACTGTAAACCAGAAACATTAAATGCTGAAATGAACCAGTTCATCATGGAGTACCGTCCAAGTATGCTAATTTCTGCTGCTAAAACAGCACGTTGAGAAAGAAAGCCAGTTATTAAAAGCACATCAGTGCACTCACTGCTGTACAACAAAGCAGGCATAGCCAGAGGAGAATGCAACATTATGCTCTGTGTGGAGTAGAGATGAACCAATCATACAATTCGTAACACTTCACTATCTCTTTCTACACATTATCTATGAGCACACAAAGCCAGTGAACAATACGAGCTGCTGTTTGAGCTGTCTGTATTTTAATCACCATCGGGGCATGGAGGATATCCTGAGCCATTTGTTAAATTCACCGCCGTTGCTGTGTAGATTAAGCAGAGACGGGTTAGGTGATGTGATTATGATAACCTCTTTTCAAAAATAACTATTGACTTTCAGAACAAAGAGATGTTTGATACCAACTGCTCAACTTTGTCTGTGTTTTCTGAAGTAGAAAAAGGGCCCACACAGTTTAAAAACACAGCACTGATAATGCTGAGAAACTTTACCTCCAATATCCCGAAATTCTCTCTTAAAGCTGCACACAGACATTTGTAAACTTAAAACTGAATTCTCAAAGGTCATAACGACATTTATCACTAAAGCAGCCTATTTTATTGTTACAAGTGTCTGGACTCAAACACAGGGGCTTTTTTGGATAACACGGGAGATGAACTATTTCTCGAAGGGAAAGGTACTCGTAACACGTAATCATTATTACCCCTACCAAAGAGGCTAGTTTGTTTAGTTATTAACAGAATTTGAAATGGGAAAAACTGATTAAATTTTGGTGATGATCTGAGTCTGTATGTGGATCCAGGAATTTTTAAAATGATTTATTCACATTGAGAGTTGTAGCACTTCTAGTTCCAAAGTTTCATGGCAGTGCAAAAACCTGGTTGCCTGTTAGGCGGAAAACGTTGAATTTGAATATGACATGGTACAATTATAAAGACCCCAGCTTTATTTTTCACTCACTTGAGACAGACACATATTTAAGACAATGCAAAGTTAATTCACAACAGCCTAACACCAAACATAGGTAGCAAAACATTAAAGAAATTAGGCAAATGCAGTGACTATGAACCATGCCAACTGGATAGCACAGGGATAGCTATTCTGCTAGCTTTTCTGTCCAAATGTAAACTTTATCCATCCATCCATCCATCCATCCACTGTTTGTGATGGGACTATATATCAATACTTGACAGGAGGTCAGAAACACCCTTGACTGATCACCAGACAATCACAGGGCTTACATCAAGCAACAGACAACTATTTATGCTGATACTCACACCTAAGAGGCAATTTGAATCACCAGTTAGACGAACAAACAAGCATGTTTTTGGTCTGTGGAAAGTATGACACTGCTTATACAAGCAGTTGAAACGAGATCCTCAGAAGGGTTGTGGGACTAAACCTTACTGATAAGGCAAGGGACACAGACTCCCTGGGGGACCTTAACGTAGAGCTGCTTCTGTTTTGCATCAAAAGATGCCATTTGATCATCTAGTTAGGATGCACCATGATTGCCTCCCTGAGGGCTACTAGGCAAGTCCAACTAAGTGGACAACCAAAGACAGACCCAGAACCCTGGAGGGATTATACATCCTACCTGTTGGGCACAAACCTCTTATCTCCAAAACTGTTACACTTCAGAAAATCAGTGAAACCCACTACTACTGAATGAATAAATATTGTATTATCCTGACTACAAATTATTTTTTGTACTACTTTTATGGGCTAATAATGTATAAATGCACTTACAAACATGGAAGGTAACCAAAAGCAATGCTTAAGAAAATAATGAAAATCATAAAAAGCTAAGTTATAAGGTTTTGGTCCAATGGTGTCGATATTCTATCTGGCATGGGAATGCTTCTGGATCCCCCGGAGGGACATTGGGATTAACCTGCTTGGCCTGCTGCCTCTGTGATCCAGCCCTGGATAAGTGGAGGAAAAACTCGAGCCCACGACCGTAGGTGAAAGATCAAAGATAGGTTGGCAAATTAAGAGCTCTTTCTCCACAATGATCTGGTTCAGTGCCAGTAAACTGATCCCTGCCACTTTGCACTTAGCCACAAAAATTCCAATGTCTGTTGAATGTCCATAGTTTATGGATCCAATGAAACCACGTCATCTACATCATCTACAAAAAGCAGAGATGAGACTCTGGTTTCCAAACATCAGCTTTCTCCCCCTGGCTGCACTTTGAGATCATGTCCATGAAAATCAAGAACATACAATGTGTCAGAATTGTGTGACACTGACAGTAGACCACCTGCCCATGGGGAAATGGGCAATAAACTGCATCAGCAATACAGAAATGTCAAAATATTAAAGGGTTAGTTCGGGTTTTTGAAGTGAAGTTGCCAGAGGCCCATGGAACAAGTAAATATGATTGCCAGTACAGGAACCTGTCCCTGTGCTTTGTCTCTGGGGGGAGATATTCAAGGGTGGACGGTAGCTGGTTGATAGGTAGGTCCACAGCAGTACATGATGCCATCAAGAGCCTCATAATTAACCCACTTTGATGTTGAAACTACTCAGTAAACTGAACAATATGCTAAGGTAACATCCTTTGCAGAGTTTAGCTAAAGTGCTGCACAATGTTGATATTTCAATCTGAGCTAAGATACAGCCAATAAATTTGACTGCAGCTTTAAAAATGCTCACATAGGCCTTGATTTCATGGTAGCTCAGGGGTTATTAAACACATTTCTATCTGAAAATATATTCCAGTCTCTCTGAAGTTTTTCAGAATCCTTTGTCATTGGGGTCACTTCAGTAGCATTATAAAAGCAATACTTTAAATCTTGGGGCAGTAGTAACAAACAACCTGGACTGTAACTGACATTGAAGTGACAACAACCTTTCTCCATCCTAAGTTTCAGTCTAATGTCACAGAAAAATGGCCACTAACATGAGAACAAGGCTATTTCTGAGTTTTTTATACACAGATCATAATATCATAAATCATAAGGTCATTCTAAGTTTGTGTTGCACTATTAGGATCAGAATTTGTCTCTTGTTCAAATGTACGAAATGCATAGCTGGAGGAGTGAGACAGTGAAGGAAGCACAGAACAGGAAGTCCTGAGACACATAAACAACATGACCTCTCCCACAGGGTCAGAGTCATGACTTTGGACTGTTTCACTTAAAAAATGCTCACAGACTCAGACAAGACACTCTGTCTGATTTTCTGGGTCCTCTAGATGAAGAGATAATTTCAGTCTCCTAAATGTTCAAACTGGAAGGGAACAAAATGTAACAAATGCATGAGTCACTCAGACGTGGAAGTCTACAAAAAACTATGATCACTTGTAAATGTCATACTTCCCACACAGGTCACAGAAAGCTGGTAACACACATTGATCAGAAAGTGTTTTGGGTTTCGCGGAGGTTGTCACGTAACATTTTAATTTTTACATTAATGCACTCTGATGAAGTAAACCTCGCAGAATATGTTTGATATGAATAGAGAGCAGACAACTGCACAAGCACAGATGAAACTAGGGTATCCCTTTCCCATGTTTGCATCCTTTTATTGTGAGGGGGTGTGACAAAATACTGCACAAGATCTTTCAAAATCAATGTCACAATATTTTGCTTCAGTGTGAAAACTGTAATTTTGCAATTGGTGACAGAAATATGTGACAGACTAACCCATTAAGTGGCCGGATCAGTTTAGTTGCCATAATAAGTAATGTATGTTTATTTTGCATGTCAATATAAGCTTTTTTTTTTTTTTTTAATAAAAGTAACCTATTTCCAACCTTGCAGTGCAGATGGGTTTTTCCTGATTTAATGGTTAGGCAGACCCATCTTCCAAAGCTCCGAGCTGGAACGGCTGAGCTTGGTCTAGAGAGGCACTGACCAATCAGCATCCTTCAAGGAGAAAAGAGGGGGAAGCAAAGTTGGATGCTTGGATGAGCCCATTGTTAGGCTGTGACAGGCTTATGTTGATGAAAATGGCACATTGAGCTCTTCCCTCTCCTTCGTTGCTCTGGATGTTTCTCTTGTTTTTGTCTTGTAGGCTGTTCTGGATCCCTGGCATGGATGGCCTGCTGCTGTGGACCTTCATAGCTTTAATTACTACAAATGGCCTTTTATCTATTTTTGTATGTAACCATTATTCCCAGCAAGGAAAACCTGTGGCTGTGGACCTGCCTCACTCCAACCTCCTCATCCAACATCATCCAACATCAGCAACAAAATAATTTATAATCAGTCAGGTCACTAAATTCATTATTCCTGACAGCTCAAATGCACCACCAGCAACATTAACCCTACTACTTTTGTGGATGTTTACCTCAGATTAATTTCAAGGGTGCATACCCTACACCCCCAGGCTCTGGAGGGAAGGGACACCATCTACTTTCAGCTGTGTTACCGACTTCTGTAACCGGATTTATAAGTTCACATTAAGAAAACTATGAAACTCAATACAATAGCAACCCCCTAAGACTACTTGAATAACAAAGATCAGTCCTCTCCATTTCATGATCATTGTAGGTGTTCATGTTAATATAAGAATGATTTCTCTATCCATTGTTGCTAATAACCCTACCACCATAACTACCTTCATAACCATATAGTGAGAAATATGAAAACTTGTGTTCCTGGCTGCCAGAAATGTAACCTTACCATGTAGTTTTGAATGAATCAATGAATGAATGAATATGGGAACAGCAGCTAAATGCACTGAAGCACTGATCCTTTTATTGCATAAAGAGAAAGTGACAAAGTACAATGTACCCAGTTCTTGGAAAAATGTTTGTACGTCTAAAATGCCATTTCCATGTGATTAGCACAAACACATTTGTGTCTTGTTCAATTATTGAATCTTTCTCGAGCTCTGTGATGTGGGGAACATAATTATACAGGGAAACTACATCACCTGGTCCTTGCAGACTCCACCAGTGTGGAACATTAGCTCAATCAATGTCAATTATTTCTTCGTCTCCATTATTGCACTGCCAGGAGTGGGCAGAATTTTAATCCCCACGCTGTTATAGCTTCAGCTACACCAGTTCTCAGGCTTTTTTTTTCCATGATTAGAAACATGACTGAACATTAAGCCCAGTGGTGTTCAACAAGTGGTGCAGGACAAATAATAATGGGTTTGGCGCTTAAAAAAAAAGTACAAACGGAGAGTTTAAGTGAGAAACACTGGCTCAACACTGGACCCTTTGCAGAAAAACTGTTTTTGGTCATAAATAACCCTATTTTGTGACCAGCCTCCAGAGTTAAGAACCACCTTAATGTAATCTGCCTTTTGCCCAGGGTCAGCTAGGATAGGCCTGTGCCCCTGTGACCCTGATAGAGATAAGCTGTAACTATAATGGATACATATACAAACCTTAATTCCAATGAAGTTTGGACATTGTGTAAAACACAAAGAAAAACAGAATACTGTACAATCCATTGCAAATCTTTTTTTTAACTTAATGATTTGAAAAAAAAAATGAAAACAACAAAAACAATATATTTTTAATGTTCAAACATAAACTTCATTTATCGTGACAGGGAAAACAAAGACTGGAAAAATACTCAAAAATCACTTGTTTGGAACAATCCACAGGTGAAAAGGTCAATGGAAACAGGTGAGTGTCATGGCTGGGTATAAAGGAGCATCTCTGAAAGGCTAGGTTGCTCACAAGCAAGGATGAGATTCACAACTGCATATACAAATAGTCCACCAGATTGACCGTCAGTTTAAATAGTTTGTCATTACATTTATAAGTGCCAGTTAAAACTCTATCCTTGCAAAGTGAAAGCTTTACATCAACATCAACAACACCCACATTCTCTGGGCCTGAGCTCAGCTGAGATGGACTGACACAAAGTGGAAAAGTGTGCTGTGATTTGAAAAGTCCACCTTTCAAATTGTTTTTGGAAATCATGGACACCATGTCCCCTGCTAAAGAGGAGAAGGACCATCTAGATTGTTGTCAGCACAAAGTTCAAAAGCCGGCATCTGTGATTATCAGTGAACATCTTGTCCCAGTAGTATATTCAATTGAATAAAGGTCAATGAATACTCGCAAATCTGTGTATTCAGTTTTTTTTTTGTTACATTTTACACAATGTCCCATCTTTATTGGAATTGAGGTTTGAACTGGTTCTACCACCTGTATCATTTTTTAAGCTATTTTATTAGCTAATTTTTGTTTTCTCTTCGACACTTTCTTTTATTTGTAATCTTGGTATCAGAGCAAGTTGTATTGTATTTGTCAGGGCCACCAGGGACCAAGTTGGCAGAAACAACACTGAAAGGGGGGGGGCAGGGGTGGAGGGTGTACTGTGTGGGCTGTAACGGCAATATCTATATATTGATCATATGTTAAAAAAAAAAGAGTGTCTGCTTAGTGGTATACAGTATGTTGAATAGTGAGAACTAGCTTAGAGAGGGTTTTTTCTGGAACAGTGGAGCAAAATGTCTGACCTTTCAAAGAAGTTATTTGACTAATCAGACCAAACTAGTGCTGAGAGAGATTCCCACTTTGTAGCTCTGGTTGATTTAGTTGTGAGGGCTAATTAAAAAGGGTATAACTTAACTTTGGGCAGAAGTCCAAAGTTCTTTGACACAGAACCCTAATCCATGCATACTAACACACAAACATACTGTTTATTTTGAAATTATTTCACAAGCACACTAGCAAAACCTCTCCAGAGTCAAGACATATAAAAAAAAGTTAATAATAAATATCAGGAAGTGTTTTGCAAAATAAATGCCTTGTCTCCACTGACTCCTTCACATTGTCTTCAATAAACAATGACACATATTGAAAAAGAAAACTAGCATCAAGCATGATTAAGTAGCATCTTATTGAATATAAATCCTCCCTTAAATCCGCTTATCAAATCTAAATCCTTTTTGATTATTTTTTTAAAATAATAAAGCTTTATCACTCAACAGTCGCCAGTAACTTAAATCTGAAATGATTAAAATGGGATTTGTGATCACTTCTCTTCAGTTGATGAAGCAGAAATAATGTTGCATGACAGCTGCGTTGATTTTTTAAACCATTTTTCTGCCATTTGAAATAGAACAGAATAGAAGACACAGTTTGACATATTAATTAAATCTACTGACTTTAATACAGTGTTGACACTGGAGGAAACATGTTACTTTTACTCTTAATTCTTCACAAGATTCTTGCTCCAAATACCAGAGGTCCCAGTGCAGAACTGTTCAGATTATAAAGTTCAAATGTTGATATAAAATGCATCAAATATTCTCAATCTGTCTGAACTATAACTCCACAAGGACTCACTGAGTGTTGTTAAATGTTTTCTTTCCTAAAAAAACATTTCTGGCTGAGTGTTCAGGGAGCACATTAACACATCAACAACAAAAGCTTCTTCATAACCTCAATGGATTTATTGTAAATTAGCAGCAGTAGATGTTTTATAATCCTCTACTGCTAATTATCTTCCATAAACTATCTCTGCATTAAAATAAGAATCCTGCTACCTTGATCTTTCCTTCACTGAAAGAAGCTGATAAGAAAGAGAAGAAAAAAGACTACAAAGAACTGACATTTTGTTATGATCAGTTCTTATTAATAATAAAAATAATATCTGAATAATTGATACTGTTTGAGTCTCAAGTTCAGACAAATTGTAATTTAAGCCAATGGGGAAAAATGGAAAAATCCTCTGTTATTAGACAAAATGAGGAACACTTGTACAAATGCACAAAATGGAGGATAGGAATGTGAGGACATACAGCATGTCTTTGTAGGTGTCAGTATGAGTCCTCTCTATGAGTCACTGTTTGCATATTATAGCTTTATTTCAGTACTCCTGAATGAAAAGGCTGTTTTCTTTTACTCTAATCATTGTATATTTGGTGTTTTTGACATGCTTGAAAACCTAAAAACTTTGGTCTGCTCATCAAAAGCAGTGAAAGCTTTATCTTTTTTTATGCCTTTTCAACATGAGCATGGTAAATTGCCTATATGATGCCAACTTAAATTTTTCAGCAGTGGTCTCATAGGGGTTAAATTCACCTACATGTTATATTCGGCAAGCATATGCAGCTTGATGAAACTTACAAAAAGCCCTTTTGGCCAATTACAAATATGATTTCTAATGGGAAACCAAAACAACCAAGTGGAGTCAAGTCAATCTGAGCGAATACCATGCCATGGAATAGGTCTAGATCAACAGTGGCAGCCATGAAGCCACTGTCTCAATTGACTTTCAGTCAGTCTTAAAACAGCCAAAGTCCCAACATTAACATTGACCCAAGTTAAGAGGACCGTCCCCGCCCGAACACCATCCCACCTCCAGGTTCTAAAAAATTCAGCATTTTTTCATGAGGTGTGTACTTGCCTTCTGGTGTCCTGTTTAACTTCAAGGAACTGCTCACTTTTGGGGCTACACTTATGTGCACTCATGCATTAACTTGCTTTTCTAACACCAGAGGTTGCTGCTTGGTGATGCGTGATGCATAGCTCATAGGCTGTTAAGACACTGCACAAGGACATGAATGAATCAAACTGGATTTGTCAATTAGGCTCACTTGGGTTTCATGCAGTTTGCATGTACAGATAGCCAGAGTGTACCTTCCTACAACAAACACCTCCTCCAAAAAAGTTACTTTTGCACTATCTTTGGGGTGTTACACAGAAAAATATAGAAAACCCTTGTTTTATCATTGTAAAAAAAAAAAAAAAAAACAGCACTAGCCTCACTGTACAATGTTTACTTTATTTTCATTAATTTGTTCTTGCTTCTTACCTTAGTCAGGGCTAAAGGATGTGGGTGTCCAGCCAGGGCCAGCTTAACAGTTGTCTCCCAGATGTGAGGGTCATGAAGCCCCCGGGCAGTCACCATGAACTGGACAGGCTCTGACAGGTTGGCCACCTCTTGCTCCGTGTACACCGTCCCATCAGGCCTAACACTGAAGTTGGGATCATTGCTGATGAAGCCCACCTCTCTGTTACGCTGGCAATCCTCAAACTTCACTGCAGAGACACAGGTAAAGGGGAGATAGGGTAAGCATTAAAGAGCAGCACGGAGAGATTCAGTCCATGAGGTGTTTTCACAAATCCTTGACACATCTGGCAGCCTTAAGATTAACCTGCATCCATCATGACATATCTTGAAATATCTCCTCCCCTCGGCTGTCACTTTTGATTCCTCGCTTTGACGTCTTAGGCAAAACAAACTGCTTATCAGTCTCTGAAACAGAATACACGAGAGGGAACCTAATTCTTTCTCACATCATTCTTCACCAAAACTAGAGAGATAGCGATGTCAAAACAGCATTTCCCTCGGCTTCTCAAGGGGAAGCATGAAGAGAAGGTCTAAAGCACATTAGGCTGACTGGGCCGATTCCAGTCCATGCTCTGCTGCCAAGCATACGAAGCACAAGCATGGATGACATTCAGAGGTTTCTGCTCAACTGAGGCAAGAGAAGAGAGCAGAAAGGAATCTCATGTTTGCACACAGAAACTTTGTTTCTGTTCTTGTTTGTTGTGTAGTGAAGCATATGTTTGTTTGTGTGTGGTTTGGTGATTTGAGTTATTAAACTCAGTTTATATGAGTGAAGGGTTTGGATAGGGAGCAGGGCTTGGCAATATGAACCAGAAATAATATGTCAATATTTTTCAGCTGAACAACAATACACTATTTATATCTACTTACCTTTTACTGCTCAGAAATATCTGCGTCAACTCAGCTGTAAGTCAAATCTACATTGGCTAAAGTTCACAGGAACTTTCAGAAGCAGATCTTGCAGTGCAGCTTGCCAAGCTGCCTGTCTACAACGATTGTGCTAGGCTCAAAGTCACACAGCCCAATCAGTGTCCTTTGAAGAAAGGAAGACAGATAAATTAATGTTTAAAACCAATTTTTATTCAGTGCTAGGCAAATGGAGCATACATAAACATAAGCTGATGGTTTTATCTAATAATATTAATTAATGAAGTTATGGTTCTATGTTCTGTGTCCTGTAACAGTGTCCATCTCATCTATGAATTATTGGTTTCTGATGTTGATGAAACGCATCAGTAAAATATATCTTAAAGGTCTCATGTCCTGGTGTTTTTGACCATTTAGATCTTGTCTTGGGTGTCTATTAAGCAAGGATTTGATTTAAGTTGAATTAGAAAAATGAAAAATGTAATCTCTGAGGATCAGATGCAGCTCTTTTTTCTCTCCCTTTGAAAACACTAGGATCTGAGGGACAGGGGGACCACGATAATGAGTTCTGCACTAATTGGCTGCTCAAAGGACATCTGATGGTAAGGGGTAGGAGGGATTAGGCAGCTAGGCAAGAGGCAGGGCACATCCTGACTGGGCATCTGTCCATCACAGGGCTGACATGTAGAGACAGACAACCATTCACACACTCATGCACTCACACCTTAGGGCAATTCAGTGTAACAAATTAACCAAGTGAGCATTGTATTGACTTGTGGGAGGAAAGAGAAGTATCTGAAGAAAAGTCATGCATGCACTGGGAGAAAATGCAAACGTCACGTAAAGAGGCCACGCCTGACTCTGTGAGTCGAGACAGCCCTTCATGCTGCACCAACATAAAGCCTCTCTCTTAAACACAGAGTAACAGGACAGGAGAGGGCTAGGAAAAACAGAGGTGCATCAATATAAACCAATCACTTAAATGTTGAATGATGCTGATCATTTTCTATTCAATTAGATATCTAGTATTTCTTTTACCAATGATGTTAACATCAAACATCTATGGAAGGGGCAGGGGCAGATGATATATTTTTTTACATTTTCTCTTCTGAGAAAATGTAAATAATGTGAAATCTGAAAAAAAAATTATCTGTTTCTGTAAGAAACACAAATTTGTGCACTACTGAGCATGTGCAGACTTTGTGTAGTCACTCATAGTTTGTTTTCTATGAGAGGAAAGAAATGCTTTATACTTACAACCTGGTACACTTGATCCTGGTCTCCCCTTCTGAATGAAGCTGTGGTTTTATTTTTTTTTCAAATCTTTTTTCAAACACTTTTACCTTTTTACTGATGTCATAGTCAAAAGTACAACTAGCTTATTTGTGTACTTTTGGTCATTGTGGTAGGAGGGGCCTTAGTCATGGTAAGAACAGTTATGAATATTTCTTAACTCAAACAGACTCTTAAAATACACACAATATACAGATTTGCAGTGTGGTGCTGCAATTTCCAATTCGTTACTGTTGCTGTCTCTGCTTCATCAATCCCTCTTCATTCTATACAGCTGTCTTCCTGCATGTGAATCTCTTCGTTTCATGCAGAACAACTTTTACATAAATGTTTTTTGGCTTGTTATTCAAACAATAAAGCTTGTATTGTTAAGGAAGATTAATGTGCATCATATCATAAATCAGGTTTTAATGAAACGTTATTGCACAGAGCGCCTTACCTTCCTATTTCTAAGTATTTGGAGTTTCTCTTCAGTCTGAAAGTGGTATTATTACTATGACTGACATGTGAAATGAGCACAGGGTTGAGCAAGACCCATCAAGAGAGACAGGGTAGAGTTGAGGAGAATGAGGAATAACTTATATTGTATGTATTGTAACACTGTAGGAGTTATAAAAAAAAACAAAAAACTTTGGGGGTAAAAATGTGGGTGTAGGGTGGTGTTTCTCTTGAATGTGGAACTAAAACCTTCCTGCATGGGGAATACTGCAGATGTTATGCTTGTTAATATATAACTGGTTGTCCAACCTTCTTTCACCCAGGGCCACAAACAAGAAACTCATACAGATGATCGGGTGACATTGCGATAGCAAATTTTGGGGTATTGCAGTCAGTAAATCCAATCCATTATAGGTCAAAAGTGCTTACTACTTGCTATAAGAAGAAAAGATTCTACATCACAACCTCCATTTATAGCTTGAAAGGACAATTTTGGGGTGGCCAATTTTAGACACTGGCATCTCAGGCACCAAGCAAGAGCAAACTGTACAAAGCCATAGGATGAGTAGCACAATCAATCCATCCATTAGCTATCTGCACTAAGATGTCCCTTTTGGGGACACGTGGCTCTGGAGCCTATCTCAGTCGACATCAGGCAAAGTTACACACTGGAAGAGTCACCAGCCCATCAAAGGGCAAACATATAGAGACAGACAACCCTACACACACAGTCAATCACACCTAAGGACAATTTTAAGTCACCAATTACCCTAATAAACATGTTTGTGGTCCATGGATGGAAACCAGAGTACCCGGAGAAAACCCAAACATGCACAGGGAGAACATACAAACTCCACACGGAAAGGCCCTGCCCAACGCAGGGATTAGACAAGCAGTCCTCTTGCTGTTAGGTATGGGAATTGACCAGCTGCACCACTGTCTTTCAGAAGGTACAGATGTCCTACCAAATGAGCACAATTTGTGTGGTAATTAGATGTCGTGATCCATTTGTCTGTATTTACACACAAGCTTCATGTTCTTAAGTGGGATCACAGTTCATTTTAAACTTTGCTGTGGGCCAATGAAAGAGGTCTGCTGGCCACAGATGGCCACTGGGATGTAGTTTGGCCACCCTTAACCAAGAGCTTTGCAGCTTGCACACTGGCTTTAGAAGATAATTCACAATGTGAGGAACTCTTTTTTTTTTTTATCTTGTATCAACAATTTGTCAGTTTTACAAAATACAATGATTGTGATCAAGTCTTAAACCTTGAGTCAAGTTTGAAGTCGTTAAGGAGTGAGTCCAAGACAAGTCTTAAGTCACTTATGCATCTGACTTTAGTGCATCTTAAAACTCACAAACATGAAAACAAACATAAAACCTATTTGACCTTCTCTTTAGCCAAGATCTCTTCCATATTCAGGGGCAGGTCTTGACATTTTCTAATAGTGGGGCCAGGCTGGGGCAGTGACTCAGAAAGTGTTGGCACATTTTAATGGAAAATTAAAATGTCTGACACTGTTATTTTGATGAATAACAGATTATATATATAAATCATCATATCAGTAAATGGTTAAGTATTTAAAATAATAATGATGGTAATAATAATAATAATGATAATAGCTTTTAGCTTTTTAAACCTTTAAATCCCACACAAAGAAAATTTCAGTTCTTTTGGTTTGTTTGCAGTTTTTTCTGTATCCTAAAACATTGACAGAAACAAACAATGAAGTGTTATGCTTCTTTTTAACTCATTATATATTCTTGAATTTATTGACCTCTGCCAAACAATTGAGCTGAGAGCTATAGGGTTAAATGGATAAGGAAAAAAGGCACATACAAATATATATTGAACTTTTTCCCTAACTATCAAACCAATATTTCCACTCAGTTAGTAATGTCACATATAGGTATCCCATTTTTAATTTTTCATGATCTCAAGCTAGTCTGGACTCACATACTCATGCTCTAAGACTCCATTTGTATCCATGAGGGCTCAATGTTTATGATTTAGGGTGGAAATTGTGTCCGGTGACAATAGCGGTCCGCTGCCTGTCAAACTTTGGTGCGCTTCTTATTTTGGTCTGAGGGAAAACTTCTTAGAGTGGTGTTGTGCTGCATGGGGTGCTCAAATACCAATGTATTCAAAGGAATGATGTAAATGATATATGCAACATATACTTCCAAACAATCATCACAGCACTACTGAATGTTTGTTCTGATTTACTGAACTAATACCACAAGAGTTTGCAGACAGTTATTGACTCTGGCTGGTGTGGCACCTGGGCCCACCCTTCTCCATAAACTTCTGTCATTGTTTGCTTTGTTGTAGAGAAGAACTCATACCAGGCCAGCCCGATGTAGAGGTTGATGATGACACTACCAAAGTATGACTGCTAATATTATAGTATTATTTAATTTTTGACCACATATTGTTAACTATTTTTTTATCATCCGTCAGAAATAAGTCACATTTTAGAATGTGATGATTGTTATTTTGAACTGTATTACAAAAGGAAACTTTAAACACCAAAAACAAATGCAGTGAGTTTTACAAAAAGACTTGCTCTGGGAAGTCATTGATAAAAAAAAAAGCCTAAAATCATTGGATTTTTGCCACATTTTTTTAGAACTGCTGTAAAATAAAGCATTTGTTGCTGTAACCATAACAAAAATAGTTCCTAAGAAATCCTTGATGGTCTGATATATTGTGCAACCCTAATAGCGAGTATATCAGGCCTTTAATTACTGCAGAGCCAATTCCCAAGTTGCTTTCAACATGAATATCCAATCACAGTAGATAAAAGACACAACAAAGTTACAGTGTCTCAGAGACGACGGCTTGGAGAATCCTTTCATTCCATTCCCAAATTTAATTAACACTCAGAGCTTCATTCTCCAATGATTCACAGCATGATGCAATGGCACGAATGCTGAGAATGACGGATTATTGTTTTCAACATATCTATTATGTTAACACACACACATACACACACTATCCTTCTGTTGCCTTTACCCCCAAGTTGAAATGCATGTGCTGTGATCGTATCTCACCAACTCTGACCGCTGATAACAAGACAAATTGATTTCATAAATCACCCAGGGAACAGATCGCCTGTTATGAGCATTGGCAGCATGATTTCTCAAAAATCCAGTGTGAAGAATCAAGCCATCTATTTAATTTATCACCCAGCTTCCTGTCGAAAGCAGCTCCACAACAACGGGCTATTAAAGCACAGGATCTGCTCGGACACCCCAGCCCCAGCGTTGCGCAAATGAGGCAGCTTGTTTTCTACCTCTGAGTAATTGCACGCGTAATGGGACTGATGGTAAACACAGTCCTGACAATGTGCATCTGTCTGTGTTGACAAATGCAATCCATATTTTGATTAAAAAAAATACAGCCCAGTGGAGAACGTCCTTATGTGACTGATAAGTGATTGCTTTACTTTGGGGATCATTTATCAAGGCAGGGGGTGCCGAGTGAACATCAGGCTGTGACGATATGACATGGACCTGCTTGAATTGTCCACAGATGAATTGTGATGGCAGCCATGTATTATGTAAATGACTTCAATTAGCTTGAACTGAGCGGGCTAATTGTTGTCACTTAGACAGGTCTCTTGTGGTGCAGCTGCAGAAGCAAGGCTTAAGGACACTGCAAAGCACCGCTTGTGAATGCCTATGTGTATTTGTGTGCATGTAGGAGGAGGTTTAAAACTACTTGGGAGTGTGTTGCATAAATTAATTTACATCAGTTTTCTGCAATAACACCAGCGAGGTCTCCGAGGGTCAGTCTGTCTGGTACCGTGTGCACTTGTGTGGTGCCAGTTGGCATAGAAACACACATTCGCACACTCAAGCGTTTGTTAGCGGAGTGTCCTCGATTCATTGTTAGGGCATCAGGCTACCTCTCAGTTTACCATTCACCGCCTACTGGTGTGTTCCCACCAGTGGCTGGGACCATGACCCTGATTCCTACCACATCAATTTGGTGTGAAGATATTCAAGAATGCTTAGCTATTCATTAAAAATCCTGTTCACAAAGCACATTTAAATCAGTTGGTGGGATCTGATCTGTCACGCTGTTAAATAGAGATGAAAGCAGCAGAAAGACACAGCGCCCAGACAAGATACCGATAGAGAAACTGTTCGTGCGTTTGTCAGAGGGAGAGAAATGGAGATGGAAGGAGACAGAGAAGAAAGAAAATACAGTAACACACAAAGTGAGAGAGATAAGATTGATAATAATTTCACTTAATAAAGAAAAATTGAAGAAAAAAACAGCCTCTAAAAAATATTTTTTATACTAGATTTTAAGACAAGAGGAGCTAATGCATAATGCAGAATATTCATTACTGTCACATCATAATGGAAAAGAAACAGTGAATGAAGATGAAGTTGATAACTAATCTCTGTTTATTTATTGTGATTGTTCTCTGGTGCATATAATTCATTTTGCTGTCTCACGCTTCAGCATACTCTTGTGATTAAAAAATGTAAAAAAACCCAATAAGGCCTCAGTGTGTTTTCTTAACTGTGGAGCCTGAAGGTCAGCGAGTCCAGAATTCTTCATGCTTTGAAACATAAATATTTCAAAGCAAGTTCAAATCAATGCTGCCACTGGACTTAACTCAATCAGCGGGTCAGTTCATGTGGAGCAGCAGGTCTGAGCTGGACGGACTGGGGAATGAGTGAAGTGCATCTGTGGCCTTTGGCTATGTGGAAAAAAGGGAGACTTTTTATCACATGGACAGTGACATAATTACACAATTAGTCACTTTGTTTTCTTTAACATCTTATAAAAATGCATTTCGAGAGTTCTGAGAGCATATAAATTATTTTTTTAGCAACTGAAGTAGCATAATAGAATCAGTAACACTACATTCAATTCAATTCTTTTTGTATCTGTTTGACTTTCTTTAAAGTTTTATATGTCATTTCTATTATATATATGCCATTAGTGTGTTTATCATGTCTTCCCCTTGTGAATGAGCACCTCTATGACAAGAACAATCGATCTACCAGTGTGATATCCAAAATTGTTTTGTCGTCAGTTTAAGCCTATTGACTCAGGGTAGCAAACCCTTTGCAGGGTACAGAAGTTAGAATGGATCCAAAGTTGTTGACAATATGACACCAAGCACCGTTGAACTGACCAATTGCCACAGAGTAGATCTATAATCCAATCAGAAGAGACAGAGCCCACATGGGGAAGGGAGCATTAATGAGGCAGTAGCTCAAATGGGGAGGGGGGTTAAAAAAGATGTTTTGTTTAGGATAATTGATTGTAAATATAAACATTAAATTAATATTTGAATCTTGTTAAGGGTAAATTATGATCTCTTTTGTTGGGGCACACACTACAAGATAACTGTCTTTATTTTTGGCCAAAATCCCCCCTTTCTAATAAAAGAAAGCGAAAGCGCTATTATCTAGTGGTCCAAAGGATCATCTCACTTGATTATTGTATCATGTGAGGCGTGTTAAATGTATATTTTAGCTCCCTGATAGTCTCAGAAGAGGATCAGAGCTGCCCTTACTTGGAATTGTGGCTAATAAACATGTTTAGTGTTTACTGTCAGAAAATGGACTTGAGATGAGACCACAGAGGACAGCCAAACATGTCCTCCATGTTATTTTACCATGCATTCATTTGCTTTGCTTCCTGGAAAAAAAACAAAATTTCCCCTTGGGGATTAATAAAGTATTTCTGATTCTGATTCTGATTCTGATGTCAAATAGATCAGAACAACAGCCAATCAGAAAACAACCCAGCAATAACAGGAAGCAAAGCAAATGCATTGTAAAAAGAAGCATCATAAATGGAGGAATAATCTGTTGCAATTGTATTGTTACTGTAAAGCTCCAGTTTATTGCGATCTTAATAGGATAACTGAAGAATGTAAAGGTGATCACATGTCATTATGCCACAGGGTTACAGGTCATAGGCTCTAAACTTGGCTATAAAGTTAAGTTGATACAGTCATTGACTCATACTGTTTGCCAGTGCCATTATATGGACAATACCACAAATGTTCCCCATCACAGTTCTTTACAGTAAGTAGTAGTAACATTATCTGACTGGCCTGTAATGACTGTGATTGATGGAAGGACTGTCTAATCACCTGCCAAATATGTTTTTGAAAGGTCCTGCCCATTCCTAAACACTTTCTGTGGGCTGCTGCCCAGATGGACATGTGAAATATATAGAACAGTCCATCTGGTGTGTCAGGTTACAAAGATGCAGCCTGATATCTGCTCATGTTTGATGCAACAAAACATGGACGTTAATATGAATGAAGTCATTAGAGCACTGTATAATGGTGGTATAATACTTTGTAACACACTCTGGTTATTGCAGTGTGCAGGCGTAGCTAATGAACTCTGTGGGAAAGCTGATCTAATCCCAAACAGCCATCTCAGCAGTTCAACATCAGAAACCATGTAAAGAGTTCACAGCTATTGGGTCTTATTGCTGCAGCCTCCTGACACAAAGATCAATTGTGTCAATTGCTTTCTACGTCTAAAGGTGTGTAAACGTGTGTGTCCCTCTGCTGTGAGCTGGCAGTCGATGAGAAAAACAAAAGGGGTATTAAACCACCTGCTCAAGTGACAGTGAGTGTGTGTTTGCCTTCTGTTCCTCTATTTGTAGCTTAGATATTTGTAGTTGTATGTTGTAGGGTGTTGGTCCGCCTCTGTGTGACCCTGTGAGAGTTTCTGTGCGAGTGTGCGTGTATTGTGTGTGTGTTCGCTCTTGTGTGGGTGTGTTTGTGTTAGTGTGTCCTGTATATTTTAGTGCGTCCTGCCATCCGCAGCAGTGTTTGGCAGGCTGCTGAGGCTGGTGTCATTCTGCTTGGCTGCTCCTCTCTGGACTCGGACGGCAGAGAACATGCTGTCCAACAGAGCGGCTAGCGCAGCTCACACAAGGCTAAAACAGAGCGGGCAAGCAGCCGTGACTACCCACCATCGAGGGCACACACACACTTTACACACCTGAAATACAGATTGTGTGAGAGAGAGAGACACATTTATGCTCTTTGTCTGCCTGCTTGTAGATCCAAGACAATACCCCAGAGGAGGCCAGAACAGCTCTTGTATGGAAACATTACATGTGCATAATGTGGATAGCAGGTGGTTCCTCTGCACAGTCTGCTTTGTGCATCCACATGGAGCATGCCTCCCTCATCGCTGTCCACCCGCCTACACCATGTTCACCTGTCCGTCGCACACGCCTCCTCTCTCCTCCCTGGCATTTTCCCCTCTTCCTGTCACTTGCTCCTCCCTGTCTCCTCTGCTTTCCTCCTGACAACTCACAGCTCTATACCCTCCTTTTGCCATCACTATAATATGTCCTGAACAGTAAAAATTAGTGATTTCATTTGCAGTTTTGATTCCATCATATAAAAGTTGACCTGGATGTTGAATGATTTTTCAGTTGGATGACCAAAATAAGGTCTGTGGTAAACACAAGCGCAGGAAGTAAACATATGTTGTGAGAGACTTCAAATAGGACTGTTCAATATTTACATACTGGAAATCAAGGTAGAATAAATTTAAGGAGGATGTAGTGCTGTCCAAAGTGAAACCTTTACAGGCTGATGAAATACTATGTATTTGCAATGTCAGATAAACACAGGAATGATACACCTATAATATCAATCATACAGACAGTGTGGTAAATGCAGCCTATTTAAATCATGCAGTCAGAATGAAAGAACACACAGCAACAGAAATAAAAGAACAGAGGTAATCAACAAGAAACACTGGCCGTACTTATGCCCTGCCAAAGTACTCATACTTGTGCCCTAAAGTCTTCCTAAAGGTACCCAAGAGTGTTATGGGACAAAATTTTGTTTGATTGAAGAGAAAATTTTTATGAAAAAATACAACAACAACAAAACAAAGTCCAACGCAGGCCATGCTAATAGCTCTGTAAACAGTTCTGCAGCTTAAATTGCTCAGAAATCACCAAAGTACAGTGCATCCATCCATCCATCCATCCATCCATCCATATTGTTTATCCCTTTCAGGGTCATGGGGGCTGGAGCCTATCCCAGGTGGCATTGGGTGAGAGTTGGGGTACACCCTAAACCTGTTGCCAGCTGAGCCGCAGATCCGCATGTTGAGACAGACGACCGTTCACACACTTACCAACACTAAGGGCAATTTGCAGTCATCAGTTAACCTAACAAGCATGTTTTGGCCATGCATGCATGTGGAGAACATGCAAACTCCACACAGAAAGGCCCTGACCAACCAAAGTCTCCACATCTTTAAACATGTAAAACTGAGTTCATCTTTATTTTGGATAGAGTAATATTAATGAACAAAGTCAGACAGTATTTTGATTAGTAAGCTGCTGGTGGAAGGACACATTGGCTAGGCAGTGTACCAACGTAGCACAAAAAATCATTTGCTTAACAGTGGAAAAGTAAGTTGTTGCCAAAGCTTTGAATATAGTGTGCAGTCATCCTGCACTGTTTCTGCTTGTTTTCACCCATATGTCTTGAAATTAAGCTGGTTTGTAGTGCTATCTGCAGCAATGTATAGCCTTGGCCTCTTTGCCGACTACTTTTATACAGATGCAGAGCTGATCTTTCTGACTGTGGTAAATTTTCAAACTGATGCCATGTACGTCATACAACTTCACTTCAAAAACTCCAAACTGTCCCTTTGAGATTACTGCTTGAAGAGGAAGCATGATGTGAATGAAGGCACAGATTTATCCTTTGCCTTTTCTTTACTTCTTAAAGCCATTTTTCTCCAAATCAAATCTTCCATAGTCAGTGTTTTCATACTTAGTGCTTGGTTTGTTGTCTTGCTCTCATAATTAAGAATATGGATATGAGGGTTTTCTAAAATGTTATCCGTTGATCTGAATGGGTAAATTTACTTTAGGACTAGAGCTGCCAAATAAGTGGGTATCATTGTGAAGGCTGTATCTACATGTGCTTATTCAAGATGCTAACTGCTAACCTCTCCTGAAGGATGTCCAACTTGCTGCTGAGCAGTATTTCCTCTCTTTTACCCCCTACCTGTTCTCCCCCTCCTCTGTTTCCTGCAGAGCGAGACTCTCTGTGTGCATGCAAACCAGGACAGCCGATTGGAGCCAACAGCTCCACCAGACATAAAAACAGGCACCCTGGTGGGCCAGTTATTACCTTCGTTAAAGGGAGCTGAGACACTCACACAAAAGTGGTGAAAAAAGACATCACAGAAAAGGTCAAGATCACAAAAGTCAGATTGGAACGTTTACTCACTTGTTTTTAAAGTGGTTTCAAGATTTTAAAGTTTTTTTTAGAGGGACTTTATAGACTGACTTTTATGTAACAACTTTATCACTGCTCATAGCCTCTCTTTTATGAATTGTGTTGTCTCCTTTTACATTTTTTGTTTCTCCCTTGATTTGAGCTGAAGTTCTTTAACCTTCGTGATTTGAAAGGTCTATAAATAAGGGCTACGGTTTAAGCAGTATCAGCCAAAAATAATAACCTGAAAGTAGATACACTTTACATTATTAGGTAGGTACATGGCCCTTTTTTGCTGTGGTAACTACAACAGTAAAGAAAACTTTATGTTGAAAATGTCACTGTGGTATACTCTGTGGAGGTAAATCAGAAGTGGAGCTCGTGGGAAAGAATTGAGCATATGGAGCTCCTTTTTGTTAAGGAGCTGTTCATCCCTGTCAGGGCACAGTGCTAAGTAAACACTCCCTCTTGTGCCCGTCACTTTCTTCAAGCCAACAGGAAAATCAACGCCACCCACTCAATTTGCAAATAACAGTATTTTTCGCCAGACTGAGGCAGTGATAGACAGCAGCACAGAGTCCACCAAGTGAGGAGTGGTGATTGCCGAAACACAGGACATACTGTGCGCAAGAGAGGGTCAGTATTTTTAAAAATGGCTTTGAGAATAATTGCCTGTTTTCTTTATTTTAATTTGTTGCTGGGATAGCTCAACAGAAAACCCTTTTTGAGATTCACGTGTTGTTCTTGGCTGCTGAATTGTTCTCACTAGTGTCCTTCAGTTAATGGGTGCCATGTCCTCGAAAAAGGAAGTTTGTGCATGTTTTTTCCTAATTAGCAAAGAGACACACCTCTTTATGACCATATATAGGCATAGGCATTTAGGGAGGTTGCACTGGATCAAAACAGAAGTAGACATATGTTGTGAGAGACCCGTAATAGAACTATTTCAACACATACATACTGGAACTCAAGGCAGATATACCAAAGTAATTCAAAGGAGGATGTAGTGCTGTTAAAAGCCTAATTTGGCGGATCAATGCTAGCCTATATATTTGGAGTGTCAGAAATGAATGCTACATGAAATAGTACATCTCGTTATATCAGTCATTCAGACAGTGTAGTAAATGTAACCACTTAAATTGGGCTGTTATCAGGATATTACACACAGCAAATGAAGAGGAAAGAAAACAGGAAATAAGCAAAGAGATGCCAAACTGTGTCACATATATTTCATTACAATAAAATGACTTGAAGTAGACCAGCATTCAAATACTAAAGCTATGCAAAACACACTGAAATACCTGCATGTTAAGGAGTTGTGCTGTTCTAAATATGCCCTTAATAATAAGGATGTTCTGATTTGTCAACTTTATGTTCATAGCTTAACATTTTGCAATTGAATAAAAAAAACTGCATGACTGAAATAAAGGTTAACTCCATCTAAAGAATGTAATGTGCATCTCATTTGGTGGTTAAAAGAGTGCAGAATATGCAGTTTCAAGTTATATATGGCCTAAAGTATGAGTCAGTATAATCAGAAGTATAATCAGAAGTACTCTGATGATGGCTATTGTGGCGTGTATCAAGAATGGGTAGGAAGAGGAGTAAAGTGACCTGGTGAGGGCCCTCAGTGACTGAAGCACTAAAGGTACGTTCACACCTAACACGACTTGGGCAACCTGGATGACAACCATGCAAAGTCAATGTACAGCTGCAATGGGGCGGGGCCAGCCCGTATGCAATGCAATGGACCCAACCTGAGCGACTTTGCTGCTTTACCGTGTCACTTTGGACGTGTGAACAGGTCACGTTGCCCAGTCGCTAAAGTTGTAAAATTTGAACTTTTCAGGCGACGTCGTGTGTGGCTGTGCCGCGACAGCCAATCAGCGTTGTTGGGTGTGTGATGCCATCTGTGACAGTGAACAACAATTGATTTTATTCCAGATTACATCAGAGTGACAATCCATGTCCATGTGGGAACATTAGTTGGTGAGTACATTAATTCTGCCTTATTCAACAGAAGTGGCGGTTCTCTGCAGCTCTGTCCTTCCTAGACCTGTTTATCAGCCCGAGAGAGACGAGAAGGGCAAGCAGCTGCAGTGTTTTATGGTTGGTAGATGAGTGAAAAGGATACTGGAATAATGTCAGCTAATACATGACAAAATAAGCTATTTTATGGACACTCAATGCAACTCGGGTGGGCGACGTGATCTCGGTGGCAAAGTCAAGTTTGGTGTGAATGCACCTCCTGCTGAACAACTCTACGACAAAGAAGATGGTCATTGACTTTAGGGGGTCTAAGACCCTGTTCCACCCAATCACAATCAGAGGAGAGGTCACTGAAGAGTGTAAACCTATAAGGACTTAGGTGTGCATCTTGACAACAAGCTGAAATGGTCTATCTGGGAAATGGCAGAGCCGGCTTCTTCCTCAGGAGGCTCAGGTTTTTCGATGTGTGCAGTGAGATGCTGCTTATTATCTATCAGTCAGTGATTGCCAGTGTTCTGGTCTACGCTGCAGTCTGCTGGGGTGGCAGCATAAGTGATAGGAACTCCAGGAGGCTGAACAGGCTGGTGAAGAAGGCTAAATCTGTGCTTGGAAGGAGTTTGAACTCACTGTGGACTGTGGTGGAGGGACTATGTTCAGCACAGTGCAGGCCATCGTGGACAATAGTAATCATCTGCTCCACAACAACCTGGAGGACAGAGGAGCAGCAGCAGTGGGAGACTCGTCTCACTGAGCTGCAGGACTGAGAGGTTTAGGAGGTCCTTTGTTCCCACAGCCATCAAACTGGACAACACCCTGAACAAAGGCAGTGACTCATGACCTGGACTGTTTACTATACTCCACTGGCGTCCTACTGTGTAAAATACTGTATGTGATGTTGTGAGGTACAAGTTGTTGTTGTAAACATGGTGCAGAGTGGTGCTGAAGTGACCAACTACAACAAGATAGACCTGTCAACCCATCAGAGTGGACTGGGCCCACATGGAGAAGAAAGCCTTGACGAGGCAGGAGCTTTAACAAAGCATTCCACACTGACTGAGAATACAGGTGGATAAGAGGTACTCAATATATTAAAACTGTAGTTCTCGGACATGATCAGCTGTTAATGCACTCTAGCAGTCATCAAAATCAAATACATGAATCCAAATTAAGTCAAAATATCGGCTTTTTAAAGTCAGCAACTTAATTAATAAAAACAGTCAAAAACAAGTCAACCACTGTATGGTGTTCAGGTCTGTGGAACTTATATTCAGTGTTAACTCAAAGAAAAGTGCTGCCGACTGATTAAACTTAAACTTCTTGTCCTTGCCTTATTTTCCTTGTGAAACATACACCAAACACGTGAGCTCTAATCCTTATTTAAGCTGTTAAATTCAAAGGTCAATCCTACAATCTGTAAATAAGGAAACAGCTGAAGTCTTTTCTATGAAATAATATCTTTAGAAAGCAGTTTTCGTTAACATGACAACCAAGCAGTAGCAGCATGTTAAAAAATGCTAAAACGGTTGTCATGTGAAAACAGCCTAAGGAGATATAATTTGTTTATAGCGAGTCATTGTTATAGTTTTATCAAGTTTTACTTAAAGCAACTAAGAGTAAAAAATGATATAGATTTCACTCTGCAGTACTTAATATCTTAACTGAGAAATTAATGTGATAGTGATGAATTTTTCTGTAATTGCTCTGATAATTGATGTAAGCCACAATTATCTTTTCTAATAAAAACATCATGAAATAAGTCTCAATGAAACTATATCAACCAAGTGTAAAAGCTTAGTTTTTTTGAGTGAGAGATTAAACCCTTGAAAGTCACATCCTCTGCTTGCAGCTATAGACCAAAAAAATCGAAGTCCTGTGAAAACCCCTATACTTTATCTCCAAAATGTCAGAAAGAGAAAGAAGTAGAGAAAGCCCTGTTGCCGGCTCTTCTGCCAAGAATTCTTAAACGTTCTCACTGAGAATCCAAACGGTTTTGATGAACTAAAAAAATCCCTTGAGGTGGATTTAATCCTTGTGTGTATGTTTAAACGTGAAGATCGACTAAGTGAACACAGTTTAACTGACAGTGGCATTAAATCTACTTGGAGGATACTCAAGTCGTCCCATTTTTCCACCCACGAAAGGGAAAAGAAATGGGAAAGTTTACAGCTTTTAGTGGGCGATGGTGTAGCTGCTGTGGAACCAGTGTGATTGGCAAGTATAGATGTAAAATCTATTTTCTGATGTTGTAATTTATCACTGGTAACATGTTGCTTTCTATGAATCTACATCCAAACCAGATCTTCCCCAATGCAGAACATCCACAGCGCTGTTAACTCCTCAGAAATGCTTCCCGACAAGCCCCCACAGGAATGCTCATAACGAATGCAATTTACATGATGCTGTTTTTAAAACACTGCAGGTACAATGTGACTTTCCTGAAAAGACTTTTTTTTATGCCTGCTGCAGTTGGAAATGAATTTCTCTACCTCTGCAGTGCTCTGTTTTAACAAAAGCCCACACAGTTCCCTCTGACAGCTCGCTCTCACAAAAGGAAACCACTGCGACTCAAGTATTTGTGCGTGAGTGTGTTTGTGTGTATACTGGAGTGAGGAGGGGGGGGGGAGGACACTGGAGTGGGAGTGTTTGACACCAGCTCTTTGCATATACGATTATTACAGCTGATGCATAAATGGGTATGGATGTCATCGATTCGCCGCATTCTCATGAGTGTGTTTGCGTGCGTGGGCGAGCAGGTGCTGTCAACTTGCATTTGTGTGCATCAGGGCTCGTGTTTCACTCTTTTTTTAAATGCTGCATGCTTGTTATCTGGCGGTGGTGGTGCCGGTGGCGCTCTAGCGGGGCTGAACAAAACCTTGTCACAGTCTAAGTGCACTGTCACATCTAAAGGGCCAACATCCGCCCACCAGCCCCTCCACCCCCCAACCCCATCACACCTTTGTTTTCCCTCTGTCACCTCCCTCCTTGTTCAGGTATGGGGGAACAGCTGTGAAAGGCCCTCCCCCGTTGGCTCCCACCAAGCTGTCAGAGAGACTCTTTAAACTGCACATACAAACAGGATGCTGTGTGGGTAACACACACATAAGCGTTTTTTTTTTTTTTTTCTTTTCTAAGGTTAACACCGGTTTTGAATGGAGTATGAAGATTTTTTTCGCTTATGTTTGTTTTTGCTCTCCTCCCAGACTGACTTGCATGTTATCTCATTACACAGGTAGCATTGCACAACAACAGTGGCCCTCAACTTTCTTTGCATCGAAGACCAGGGGACAATATTTACAGACTGGTTGTTGCAGCCCATGGAAATATAATGCAGCTTTTCCTCCATTAGTCCAAGTGCAACTCCCTGTACTCTAAAAAAAGGCTCAAAATAGTATACTCAGGTCCTATAAACATGGAGACAAAAACATTTTTGTCTCTTAAATGTTCCCTGTAAACACAACATTGTTTCAAGAAAGTTTCCGTCCACATGAAAACATTGAAAACACTGTAGTGAATATGCAAGGCCTGTAAGCTGCGCTGTAATGTGGCTGCAAACATAACCCAAAACCAGAGAAGAAGACAGGGATCATACACATACATCATGAGAAATGTCAACAAACACTGACGTATGCTGTTCTCTGTGTCCTCTTGTTGATCATGGTGGTCATAGAAGAGCAGAAGATTTTGCTGTCAAAGCCATGACAAGCTCAGAAGCATGAATGCGACACTGTATTCTGCCATCATTTCTGTTGTCAGGGTTCACACACGTGGTCTAAGGGAGAGGTGGGACTATGACATCACAGTGACTGAAAATATCTGCATTTGTTGCAAACACGGCAACGCAAGGCATTTCAGATTCAGCCACTCTGGGACCCATTTTCAAAAATGTGCATTTCTGGGCACGCAAAACTTTGTATCCATGTTTTCAAACCGCCTATATGATTTAATACTTGTGTGGATACACCTGCATTTGTTTCCACGTGGAAAGCCCCTCAGCCTATGGTGCTCATGTTAGAATAAGAATAGAATAAACCTTTATTCGTCCCACAGCAAAACAGATAGACTTAAGTATAAAAGATGGATTTGTTTCATCAAAGCATGTGCATCTTATCTGATTTTGCTGTCCTGATAAATGCCATCTTTCACCCAATACCAAACTTCTTTAAATCAATACCATACTGATAGTTTTAGATGTAATGTTTTGATATTGAAACTGATAATGTCCTACAATGCATACACAACTTTAATAACAAAAAAACACATAAAGGAAACATGCATTCTAGACCATAAGATCGCCAAAGTGAATTTAATTTTCAATCCAGAGAAAGTCAGTTAATATTCCATCTTAAGAAACTAAAATTACAATTTTATTTTATGTATTTATTATTATTTTTTTTTTATGAATTGATCATTTCCCAATGAAAACACTATTTTGAGGAGACTAGCAAAGCAAAGACTCCTTTTTTCCTTCATTCTTACCCCAGTTTGTAACAGAACTGTGCTGTGTGTCTTTGTGAGCTTTTGAGAGTAGCTAAGGGCCGTGGGACATGTGATTGGTCATAATATTGAAAGTGGTGCAGCCTTGGTACAAAGAGAGAAAAAGACTGAAAATGGTCGATGAGGAGGATAGATAAACATTTTGCAAGAGTACTCATTTGGTATCGATAATAAGGGAAGTATTCAATACCAAAAGAGTACTTGTAAAGTATTGAAACTCTGATATTGCAGTTTTGATACTCAAATGCCCTATACTGTGTGACAAATAGGCAAATATGAAAAAATAAATACTTCAGTTCTTTGACTGATATTGCGATTATGATTATCAAGCTCAAATAATCTGATGCAAACATTTGTGCATTATTCTGAATGATTGGATAAATGATATTTATTATTGCCTCAAGAGGCAGCCACAGCTCCGTGATGGAATTATGGCAATCAATTTGCACTGTAGATAATAATGAATATAGTGGAACTGAGAAAGTTCAGAAATCCTTGTGCTTGGCTAAATCATAATTCATGATGCAACAGAAAAATCTATCTCTCTTCATTTTGCAGGCTGTTTGTCATACCTGCACAGGGGATGTATTATTGATTAAGCTGTTATGGAATGATCTTATTAACATTATAAACAAGTGCCTTGCCAACACACTTACAATTATTTCATAATTGTTATATTTGCTATTTCTGAAAAATGTTGCTCTTGGTAATTTTTTGTTTGGTTTTCTCTGCTTAAACATCTATCTTATTTAGTTTTCAATATAAATAGTTATTCTTACTGCTATACTGTATATGAGAGCAGCTGAAAGAACCACATTTCCCCATAAGTAATGAATTCTGATTCTGATTCTGAAAGAGGTGCTGAAAACTAGATGCACAGAAAGGCAGACAGGGAGATGAATGAATGAATGAATGAATGAATGAATGCTTTATTTCGGTTTAAAAACAAAAATAAAATCATGTTTTTACAAAAATATATGTAAATATATATATATATATATATATATATATATATGTATATATATATCAGACAGCAACCAAAAAAGGAATAGGCTGAGGCCCCAAGGCTTATTTTTGCCTATCCTGAACCATCATACAGGATAAGACAGAGATGGAGAAAACAGCCTTAAATCAATAAATATTACCCATGATATAAAGTTTAAAATCATTAAAACAGAGTGTAATAACTTTAAAACTTGAGCTTTGGTGAAAATAGTTTATAAATGATTTTGGGTAAGTACTGAATAACTGAACAATCACATGACTGACTAAACAACTGCATGGAGACAAACTCAGAACAGAAACATTATGTGAATGCAAAGATAATCTCATCACTGGAAAAAAAAAAAAACAGGATTTCACTTTCAGTGAAAAAAAATGGTAAAGATGTATGCTTAAAACAAACCAATAAACTAAGCCCTCATATATGTCCACTGACAGTGTCATTTCAAAAGACACAGAGCTGTAAAGCTATCCAGTAAAAAGACTATTTTGTTAAAGAAGTCATTCTTTATTAATGTAAAGTTAGAAGTAAAGTAGTTTCAATAGTTGTAGCGGTGTATTAGTGCAACAAGTGACCGTGTAAACTGAGAACTCAGCTGGGTCGACTGTGGTTGTGGTTGCATCAGTGTAGATTTTATCATATAGATAACTGATAAGTATAATTTTAACATTATAATTAAAAAGAAAAACATCACAAAGGGGCATTTCAAAGGGCACTCCTTGTTTTCTTTGCTGAAACATTCTATCTCACTCTCTCTAACTGAAATGCAGGGGCCAGGTCCATGCACAGAGACAAATGTAGAGTGCTGATTGGGACATTGGTTTGTTTTCCGTCTACTCATCATCAGCCCTATAAGCTCATTCAAATTTACGATTGATTATAGTTTTTTTACATATCCAAAACTTAGCATAATTGTTGCCATGATTGTTGTTAACCTTTAAACAGCAGGAAGCTGCATACAATCTGAGCTCTCTTGTGTACTCTCTGGTATCCACTGGTCCTTTTGTCTCATATGCACAAGTAAACATGCAAGAGCTTCCATGATGCTGGCAGGTGCAAACACTTGAAGAGCACAAACCTCCATCAAGGCCATCAATCAAAAATGTGGAAAACTGGCCCTCCTGTTATTAAATACTTTAAAAGAAATCCTGGAACCACATCTGGATTAGGATCACCAACCAAATCAAATTCCTTGTTCCTTGTGCCATGACCAACACTCCCTGAAAATGTCATCAATATCCATTGAGGACAGTGAGTTACTGGCGAGTTGACTGTTCACAATGTAAACAAATCCTTTAAAAAGTTCCTTGATCTGAATCTGGACCTTGATGACCACCAGAATCTATTCACTTGGACCTTGGCCTATTTCTGAAATACCCTAAAAATTTAATCAAGTTCTGTTTGTAAATTTTTGGCTTATTCCGTTTACAAACCAACAGTCAAACTAATAAATGCCAGCAAAAACAAAATCTCCTTGGTGGAGGTAAAAATACAATAAATGAACAGCAAGTATGTTGCCGTCCTTCTGTCCATTCATACAAGGTAAATGCCCACAATGCTGAAAGTGTCTTTTCTAACCACCAGTCAAAAGTCGCCCGCTGATCTTATGTTACTATTGACTATTGATGGTTACTTTATTAATTTTGAACACTAAATTGTTGCCTTGTTTACACTAACATCCAGCAAATCAGGTAGTTGCATGACTACCTCTCTGACCTCTCTTTATGGCCCTCGAGAGGTATCCTCTAATAACATGCATTATGCATTTTCAGGTAATTTCTAAATGACACTTAAGACACTGCTAGAGGAGTATGCAAACACAAGCTCCAACAGAAAGTTTATCTCAGGCCTTGTTTTTTTTACATCACATCTATGATGAAAGATGTGAGAGAATCTACTTATTTCCTGAAATAAAACACCCTGCAGGCTTCGTTAAAAAAGAGACATGAATTTGTTTGTCTTTCTGTTTGGCCCAGTGCCACATGATCAAGCACAAGTCTATCTTCAGCCCGGTGGCTGGAGACCCCACTTTTAAATCACAGCCTCAGTCTTTGCCAGCTAAAGTGTTCTCCCTGTCCTGTGAGTTTTTAGCTGGGGCACTTTCCTCTGAGTAACGCATTTTGGTTTTTCACAGCCTCGGCCTTTCCTCTTATCTTTGCATTAGCCTGCTCTCATGGGCACGGGTGTGAGGAGGCTTGAGGAATGAGAAAGGGGAAAAGAGGCGAGATAAAGAGGGAAAGCGGGAGCAAAGCAGAGCGGATGCAGTTAAAAGAGTGGGTCACAGATCACAGTGCCAGGCGTCACTGTGATTAATACACCACCATTCAGCCCAGGAGCTGTTCTCCTCTCTGTGTGGATCTGTGTGTGCGTCTAAAGTTTTGTTTTTTTAGGCTGTGATTGTCAAAGCAAACTGCAGCTAGGGGGCACCAGTGTCTAAATACAAACAAATCTCAGGTAGGTAAGGTCATTTTAAGGATCCCCTGAAATGTTCTTGTTTTTTTAGTTTAACAGCGAGATCAACTAACCAAACATCTTTTTGTTCATTCTGTTTCTTTCAAAAATAGAAAACAGCATAGAAGAAATTAAAGGAGGAGGCTTTCAAATGACAAAATGTTGGCTGTAAAACTTATAATAAAACCCCAAAAATTCTAAGATGACTTTACTGATGTGATACTACACTAAATTATACAAAATAATGGAATGTGATATGGTAAGATCCAATACAATAGGATACAGTATGGTTCAATATGGTAATTGTGATGATATGATACAAAAATGCACCGTAAAATTGTGCTTCTCTATGTTATAAAGGCCTGATCGATTTTCATTACTTTTTTTTCTTTTTTTCTATACTTTGTTAATCTAAAAGTACTGAGGAACAAAAAAATAATTTCTATGATTTTTTTATCAAAATTATAACTGTGGAACATTATGGGAAATGTAGTTGGCATAGAAGCAAGGGCAATACAGTGTTTCAGATGGCACCACCAATCCAAGTAATTTAAAGAATTTAAGGTGAAAACAAGCAACAAAAGCAGCATAGGGTGACTGCACACTATATTCAAAATTATTGCCACTACAAGTGCTCCAAGAGCACAAATCTCAAACATTGGCAAGTGCGTCATGTTGCACTGTTAACAAATCCTTGAAAAAATTCCTGGATACACATTCAGATCTGAATCACCACCAAAGATGACAAGTTCTTCCTTTTGCTGTGACTAACATTCTCTGAAAATGTCATCAAAATCTGTTCAGAACTTATTCAGTTATTAGTAAGAATGTAGAAAACTGCCCTGTCTTGCAATGTTAAGAAATCCTTAAAAAATTCCTGAATTCACATAGACGATACAAGTCACTGCTAAAAATCCCTTCTTCAATGTCCCATGACTAACATTCCCTGAAAATGTCACAAAAATCCATTGAGAATTGGGTTATCCTGTTCACAATCAAACAAATAAACAGACAAACAGAATGGGTAACAAACACTGGCAAAAACATGACTGCCATGGCAGAGGTAACAACCTAACTCTCCAGTTCCAAGTGGCTTGTTATGTCAATACTTCACTTAATGTGTGCATGAACTTACATACTGTGACCTGTTCATACAGGCGTGGCTATAAAAAAATCAGTTCAGGCTGTGTCAGGATCAGAAGGTACCAGAAACTTTTATACTTTCCTCTGCAGTCTGCAGCTCTCATCATGCAGAGCCTCACTGCTGTAATGAACATTAATACTTACATGAACCGGATTCACAGCTTAACAAATTCAAAGAGTTATCCCTTTAACCTTGATGTTTTGACTTGCATCAGCTAATCGACATAATGCAACTCTTTAGCGACACTAAAACCAGAGAAGAAAAGGGGATTGCATCCTCCACATTTTTTGTTACACTTTTATCAATTAATTAAAATGTCCTCAGTATCAGTGTTGCATTGTGTTGTAAGGTATCATGGCACCAATAGTGTTGAAAACACACCTGTATTAACTTCAATATGTTTAAGTTCAATATCTTGAACTTAAACATTGCCCTTTGAATTGCCCTTTTACCTTTTCCTCAGCAGCTTCCCTCTAATTTCAGTCTGTACCAAGTCAGAAAAAAAAATTCTAGCTTCCAGTCTCTATGGAAAAATCTGCACAAGTGCAGCAGACAGTGCTCAGAAATTCCCACAACTAAGTGGTGGCCCTTCACTCAGTGTTATGCAAATAAGAAATGTTCCTTTTCTCCAAACACAACAAGCTATACAAACATATCATGCTTTTCTTTCTATTATTTCTTCTCATCTGGCTGCCACTCAGCAGACCTTGCCTTCAAGGCTCTCCCTTCGATTTAGTGTGAGCAGAGAAGGAGCCGCGCTTTATCACAGCAATATCTTTTTTTAAGGAGGTGAAGTGAAGAAAGTGCCTCAAGGCTACACGCTGTCTGTTATCTCCCCGTACAATGTAATAATTTCACATGGCCAAGAGCGAGGTGGGAGGACCTCAGCTGGGCCCTGTGACAAGGAGGGGAATGTGAGCAAACTAGGGGCAAGGATCCGGGGACAAAAGGGGCTTCTGGGAAATATCAATGACCCTCACTCAAGCGGATAATGATTGTAATGAAAACCCATTATTCTCAAGTAAGATTTTTATTATTTTTTGTTAGAGTCAGATTGGCCTTTCTGCATACATTATGAAAGACACGAGAACACTTTCATCATAATAAAAAAAGCGGCCATTTTAAATATAGGGACATCACACTAAAGAAATGGCTAAGAGGCAGCAGGCCGTGAGACCAGAAAGACCCTCTCTGCTGGATCTGACTAGTTGACTTTTCTATAATTTCATACATTACCATTAAGTCTTTATGCATCATGCTGTACGTTAACCGTTTGTCATCTTAATTTTTTGACATTCTTTGCCGTGACCGTGCTGGTTTCAGTGCAGTTTATTTTATTAACAGCTTTAGTCCCACTGGATCTGCCCACAGGATAGAAAGCATCACTGGAGTATAGAAAATGTAATCTTGTTGCATCAGTGGGTGCTAAAACATAAAAGGGGTAAACGTATCGGGTTAAACCTGTTGTTTGCTTCCACTTATTAGTCTTAACATTTTTAAAGAAATGCACTATTTCCAAAAGAGAAAATGACCTCACATATCAAGAGGGACCATAATGATCTCCACCCTGCTTTTGAATTTTAAAGCATTGTTGTGTTTTTAGAAGGATGGTTGCTAACAAACTGCAGACAAGGCTACAGAAATGGACAGGGTCCCTCATGCCATCACTGATTGTTTTTTAAATAAGCACTTATACATAAACAATAGCCAAAGCCATGGGCACCTATCTGACCTTTCAATTAGGAGGAAATTTTCAGATAAGAGGTGAAAATTTGACATTTCATGCTTGAAATGAGGTAGCTGCTTCTTGATCAAACTGTCATGCTGTAGTTCCATAATAGTTTAATGGTAGCTTTGTACCCCTGGCAATTACATTCAAGCTTCAAAATTGTGAAAGTTTTGTTTGTTTGCAAAAATTCTCATGATCGCTAGAAGGTTACGCTTCATGAACGTTTGTTCACCACAGTGCTTATTATCAGCAATAAGCCAAGAACATGTTGAAAAATCCCATAGCTTTAAGTTAAGAGAGCCTTAATTTGACTTCTGGGTTGCCCTGAAAAAATAAGTCAGCCTTGAACCAATCAAAAAGTTGATGCTCATGGATGTGGCCAAAAACCTTGTTAGAAAATCCCATAAACTTTTCAACATGGGAACCAGAACGGCCAGAATTCTAACTCACTTCCACTTCTTAGGACTCATTTTGAACTCAATAGCAGTAGCAGCCCAGGTGTAAAATGCTCTGCATGCCACTGCTACAAAGCAACAGTCCAGAAGCAGTGCTCAGGCTGCATGTTTATGTCTGCAGCACCTTTTAGTTGGTTATTTTTAGCTACTTTGATTACCCCGGAGGCTGGCCTTAATAAATACAATAAGTAAAAAACAGGCTTCATCCCCCTGCCCCCTCCTCCCCACGTCCTCAGAGAAAACCAAAGACTCACTCACAAGGTAATCAGCTTTTAATTTTCTCCTTCTTTCCTCTTACGCTTTCTCATTTTATCTCCATCCCTCCCCACTCTCCATCACCCTCGCTTATAACAGAGTCGACCAGCGGCTCCCTTTCATCTCTGCTTTTTCACTATTCTCCTCTCCATCCTTTCTCCTTTTTCTCATGATATTAGCATAAAAGTGTTTGCATCCCTCCCTGGTGATTGTTTAGCTGCTGTGTTCAGCATTTTGATTTGATTCCCCACAATTTGGCTAATTAGCATTACAAATATACACTTAGAGAGGAACAGAAGTATCTTTTATGGCTGACAGACTCATTTAAGGGAGAGGAGGAAAAAAGCAATACTTACTTTGTGTGATAAAAAAGGTATATCGCTGAGTTTCAATAATGAGGCGTCTCACCCCAGTCTGCTCAAACAACACTCTCGATACAATTATGGAGATCAGTGATTGTATTCCTGCTTTAACTGAGGAAGAACAGTCAACCAACAGCTAAACCATGGCACATAATGGATGCTCAGTGGTGATAGAAGGTGTAATCACAACAAGAAACAGACCTCTTATCGTCTTTAACCTCCTCTCAGCCGCCCTGATCATGTCCTTTAAAGCCAATGATTAGACCAAAGACAGATCTCCCTCATTATCCGTCCCTCTCATCCATTTCTTTTTAATCCTGTCCCTACTACAAAGACTCCGGGGCAAGCGATAGGCCAAGGCCAGCCATTAGTCTCCAGGCCTCGCAACCAGGGACAAACCCAACCGTTTTTTTTTCCTCAGAGGATATCAAGGCCATCGTTGAGGTCTGCTGCACCCTCTGTTATCACACAAGTGCTAAAATCCTCTCTATTTTCCTTTGTTTCAGTACACACGTGTTGTATAAGAAGTTATATGCTATCTAACAAGCTGTCACTTGTCTGATTTATAGGGGGAGGTTTTTTTTTTTTTTTTTCTTAGGTGGAAACATGCCACCAAAATGACAGTGAAGTCATTGCACGGACAGATGCCGTCATCTGCAGCTGTAAAGGTCATTCGGCTGATCAATAAGCCAAGTAACTGATGAAAGTAATTGGTCTCATTGCTGTCAGCAGGCATTCGAAAAGTGGTTATCGGATGGTTCCTCCACAGGGACGAGCTCAGAAAGCAGATGACGGCCTTTCGAAGAGTGCGGCTACATGGACAATAGGGACAAATTGTTGTGAGCTGGGTGCTGATGTTGTCATTATGCAGATAATTGCTTCCCCAACTAAAAGCATGGAGCAATAAGGCATAGAAAATGGCAATCAATGCATACTGCTTGAGGCAAAAACAGGACACATTTTATATTGAGCGTACGACACCAAAAAACAGAGCTAAAAGAAAGAACAAGAGTGTAGATTGAAGATGAATTAAATAATTAGCATTTAGTCAACACTTACATTAATTTGCTGTTTTATAGGGGGCAGTGGTCAAATTACAGGACTGTTAGTAAAGAGCACCCCCCAGGTGTACCTAAGAAGAGTCGAGTCCCCTCTAAGACCAATACAAAAAAACAAAACAAACAAAAAAAATGTGTGTGGCATTTGAATCAAAAGAATAGTCTGAGCCTTTCAATGCTGCAGCGCTCCTTCAATACTTACAAGTCTCATTTTTTGGCAGCTTTTTGTGCTTTGAAGTCACCTTGGCCAGAGAAAATCAATTAAAAACATGACTAATACATTTTCACCTAACATTTTCCACTCTCCCTCTTTACAGTGTTTGAAGTCCCCAAACTGCCGAATACTGTGTGAATGCAGAGATCACAGAGATCGAGATGGGAAGATTTCAGCGCAGACTTCTCTCTTAGGTTCTGCCTCAAGTGAAGCTCTGATCTAAAATGAAATTAAATAATGTAGAGTATCAGGGGACACCTGCTGTGCTTTTTTAGCACACCCAATGAACGCATTGTTATGAGTATGCTTGAGGACACTCATTTTGGCTCGTACCTTCTAGTGGTAGGTGTGGTTGCTTGGGAGAAATACTGACATCACATAATGGGGGATGTGGATTTGGACTGATTAGTTCCATAAGACTTACCTGCTTCCCCTGCCACAAGTCAAAGGGGGAGCAGCCACATGGTGCAAGGAGAACACCAAAAGACAAGCAAAGCACTGGGGAAATTGAGTACTGTTCAAATGTTGTAAGAGTTTTTGATGGATAACAATGCTGTAGGTTTATGTTGCACCTTCTAAACCTTTGACGTTATACACTGCTACTTTTCAACATGAAAAACCAGCATAGTAGCAAATGTCTGCCAGTCTAACCTGCCAAATGGGGGTGAATATCGTAAGTGGTCCGTACACAAAGACCCGTTGTCCTCAGTGTGTGTGTCTTTACACAAACTGACAGAAAGCTGACAGAAAGAAAGAGAGTTGGAGGCCGGAGTAAACTTAGTGGTCTTTACTGTTGTCTATATTCTCTTTCATTTAACTTAGTGTTGTAAAACTGAAAAGATAGTTTTTACATGCAGGACTGTAGATGAAGTCCATACATTTCTTGAAAGCATATGTTGGGAAATGTTTTTTCTTGAACTTTTAGACTATTTGCTCATTCCATTGTTCACAAAGTGGGGAACCTGGCCTCATCCTTGCTTGTGAATGACTTGTTCCTTTTATACCCAACCATGACACTCACCTGTTTTAACCTGTTCACCTGTGGAACGTCCCAAACTGGTTTTTTAAGCATTCCTCAACTTTCCTGGTCTTTTTCTAACCCTGTCCCAGCTATTTTGGAACATGTCGCAGGCATAAAATTCAAAATGAGGGACTATTAAAAAAATAAATAAATAAAGTTCATCAGTTTGAACATTAAATATCTTGTCTATGTAGTGTAGTAGTGTACTCATTTGAATATACTGTAGGTTAATACGGATTTGCAAATCACTGAATTCTGTTTTTATTTATGTTTTACACAAAATTCCAATGTCAGTGTAGTTGGGTTTCACTGACAGAACTTTCACAAATGATGGGCACATTTTGTAAGAACTTTTTTTTTTTTTTTTAACATTTTTAAGTATGATTGTGATTGTGGGGTGTAATTAAAAAATCCTCTCAAAATGAATTTTCCTGATTTTATATTCCAGGCAAAATGTTCATCTATCTTCATTTATTTACATTCAGTTGAAGACATTTCACATTACCACAAGACACTGTGTTCATGTAAAACTGACACACTGGTTGTATTAAATTCATTACTTAAAGAAGTTGGGCAAAATGCATTTATCACGTTAAGGCCCCATAGGTCTAATCTGTGGACATATGATATCAGCCACTGGAAATATAGTGATGAGCTTTTCTATCATTACTAAAGAGCTGGTAAACCACACTCCAGCATTTTCCTTTTTGTACAACACATAAAACGTACTTTGAGTCAATTTTACTTTATAACCATGGACTGATGCTTTGACTTGTAGTTAAAAAAGGTCAATCACAGTGATGGTGCTTTTCACTTGAGGACAATATTTTCAACTCTTTCCACTCCTGCTCCAAAGTTATTTGCTTTACATAGAAAGTCGTTTCAGGTTACATGCTCACTGACCATAAAATTAGGCTATACTTTCCTGCTAGTAGTGTAACAGACATACCGGGGCGCAGGGACTGTGAAGCTGGGCCCTCTAAAAAGATGTCATTTTAGGTCCCAGCATCAAAACCAGCCCCACACAACTGCTCCCGAAACACCTCTCCATCTTCATGGCTTCAGTAATTACAACTTTAAGTAAACAAACCACCTAAGACACTCTGAGTAAAACTTACCTATGATGCAACTTGAATCCTCCTTTGTCACCATATAAAAGCAAATTATTATAGACTAATTATTTTGTTTTAAGAAAAAAAAGATGGTAAAGTGAAACTATGTATATGTATATACCCTGCTGTAGGCTATTGTATCTTAAACTATAAATAATCAATTGAACCATGGGTTATATTGCACTACATGGACTGCCATAGACCAAAAATGAACAACTTCTTTTACTACAAGAGCCACACTGATATTATACTCAGATTCAGATGGCCAGGTTGATACAAACAAAAGGGTTCTATTAATTACACAATAAAATACTCCTGTCATTTCAGAAAGAAATACAAAGCTAGCATTTAGTTTATATTGACACTGTTAGGTCAAAATAAAACAGTACAACTAACTTTAATTAGCTTAACACTGAATTGTAGCAAACTAAAGCTATTTTTAATAAAATAATTCAGTATTAATCTATTCCATCTTCATTTTAAAAGGTAAGCCCCAAATTGAGAGTTTAAAAACATGCTTTACAAAAGTAACCTGCCCAGGGTAGCAGTCTTAAAATACTACTTTTTAAGAAACTAAAACAGAAAATAGTATCCAGTTATTAGAGTGGTACAGTGATTATGTATTTCTGTAGACCAACGCAGAGGTCAGCATCACACTGGGTCCTCAACTGCAAACCTAATGGATTTTTGTGTTTTGTGGGGTTTTTTTTGGTTTTAGATTATTGATGATAATGATCTCTGTTAAGAACAAATAATTATGAAACTTACATAACCTAGTCCTTGTGATGATCGTTACAAAATAACTTACTTTTCACAATTTTTGAGCTGAAACATAATTGACAAGTGTAAAAAACTATTCGTAAGCTATCATGGAACTACAACATGGCGGTTCAACTTAGAAGCAACTACAACATTTGTAAAGTATAACGTCATGTTGCGACCTCTTGTTTCAGAATTTCCTCTTAATTAAGTTGGTGCCCTTGGTTGTGTCTAGCTTATGCATAATTGTTTATTAAAAAACAATCAGAAATGCTTGCTGTCAGGTCCCCAGGTTTTTTTAGTCCTTGTTAGCAGTTATTTAGCAACCATAGGATTCAAAAGCAGGCAACATCAGATGCATTTTATTATTTACCATTATACATTGAAACTAATGTGTGTGTGTTCATAACAAACCTTGTTTCAGGCATTTATCCAAAGCTGGTATTCTACATCCCATATAGTTACACGCTTGGATCCAGGAAGTGCTACATGCTAACTCACTTCTGCATTGTTGACTCATTCCTGCACCACTCTATTGCTGCAAGGAATAAAATAAAACCATCTTTTATGACTTTTACAATTCTATTTTGTTGTGTATGTTGCTTGCATGCATGGTGTAGCTGCACATTAGACCAAAATGCTCCATGGCAGATGTTTTTTTTTTTTTTTTTTTTTTTTACGTATGCATTGTTACATTCTTGAAAATTTCAAATTGACTGGTGGGCAACAATGAGTAAAAATTAGGTTGGATCTGGCCCCCAGGCTGCCACTTGCCCGACAGTGATATAGACTATATGCACAACTCAAGCCTTTATCAAGCATGTTCTTTTTTAAAGATTTAATCAATTCTTATGAAATTATGATTTTTTTAACCCCATCAATTTCTAAATCCTGACTTCCATGGATTTTTTTTACTATATATATATATATATATATATATATATATATATATATATATATATATATATATATATATTTTTTTTTTTTTTTTTTTTTTTTTTTTTTTTTTTTTTTACAGCTTGTGCTTCTATTCAAGGGCCCCTGCAGCCACGGGTCCTTGGTTCTGTCCTAGTTTGCCTCTTCTGTTTGTGCTACCAATACACATCCGTTAAACAAATGGTTATGTATAATTTAAAAATAGACCCTCCTTTTGTCTATCAATCCTACAAAGACCCTTGGAGGATTTTGCAAACTATCTAATGCAAGCTCTTTTTTCTTTAACCTTTTCCCCCACCACTACTCGACTTTATAATTCCCTCAGTGACAGTTATCACAGCGATCTGCAGTGGTCCTTAATACCAGCATACCACTATCCCTTAAGTGGGCTGTACTAAGCCTCATTGTGTGCTATAGATGTAGGAGGACAATGGAAGGTGCCAAACCTTTCAGCAGAACTATCTACCATGGGGGAATGGGAGGTCGGTCTCTGTGGGCAGTAGTTCCAAAACCATTATTCTTATCACTGCAGGACAACTCACCGCAGGCCAGAATAAAAACCCTTCTGAAAGGTGAAATGAGTGTGTCTCTGATGTGTGTGCGTGTTTACCTCCTACACCCCTCTCCACACCACACATTTCTGTATTTCTCATTAACTGATAATACATCACTCATGACCTTGTGATAAAAATACATTGGCTGGAGACAAGTCATTAATCTATAAAGAATCAGGCTGTTTAGGTTATCAGTTCAGGATGGGTATACGTGTTATCGCTCAAGTAACGGAAAAGCTTTAATTGCCCTTCGGAAATGAGTTACTATATATGTAGTCGAAGTCCTTCTGTTTTGTCATGGGTTGAGTCAATCACAGCTGGCTGTCATGGAGATATGTGCTAGAAGATGACCAGTGTGCTGAAGGACTACAAGAAAATAAATTAACGACAGAAGGACTTACAGCTACAAAAGTTGTTCTTACTTGGCCGGTCAGATGACACACTTCTGTGTCACTTTCTGTTGGTTCAGAGCAGTCAAAAGAAGGGTAAAGTTTAATAACAAAGTTGAACTTACTTGATAAAGTTAATACCAAGAGTGGGTTTGGATTTAGTTTAGGATAAGATGTGAGAACAAGCAGCAGCCACTCAAACCCTTTATTATGGTTTTGTTCACTAGTGCTTTTTGGTGAACAGGCAGCCTGATTTCTCATTCAAAATCAATGCTCAGCTTGTCACTGCATCCTGTGTGTCATCAATCTTGTGTGCCTCAACTTGCCATTTTTATGTTGCATGCACACATCAGCATATAGTAACTGATGTTGACCAACCTTGATCATCTTCATTTCAATGTACAGAGTGTAGCATTTCCTGATGACCCCCAGACTACTTGTGGATGTGTGTGGTTGTGGATTTTAAACATGCCCACTATGGCTGTAATGCATGGGAAGCATGCTCAACTTAGGTGAACTTTGGCCTAACAGAGCTTAGAACTGCTGAACGTTGTACAAGCATATTGTGACAGCACTCAACGAACGACATATAAAGCAGATGAAAGGGTAAAAAGGGCGCTTAGCCAGAAGGCAAAGCTGTTTAAATCTTTTCTGTGACATGTTCTACCACTGTGGACATACATACCTGCTGGAGTAAGGTAATCATGGATCACTATTTTTCTTTTAAGTATCTGTTTTGGATAATATGTGCCTGGCATCTTGAGATTTTGACATGGGAGCCACATGTGGGATGTGCAGCTCATGCTGACAGTCTGAAAGCTTTAAATTGATAACATGCTTTCCAAAATGAAAACACTCAGGCACTGCTGCCACCACACAAGTTAAATGCACCCTGTGTGAACTGACACTTGGGAGCACCCAAAGCTGTTTTAAACAGATCTGACAGTTTGTTTCAAGGTTTGCTCAGTACTGACTGTTTTGAAGTCTCCTTTTTTTACTTAATAACAGGAAGTACACTTGAGAAATGCTATGTTACTGAGACTGAGAACAAGCCAAAGCATAAAGGGCCATACATAAGGAAAACTTTCAAACTTCCTACAGAAAGTCCTACTTGACCATGGAGTCAATCAAGCAACCACATTGCTGTCAGGAACCAGCACCAGCTGCTGTACCACCCCTGCAGCTTGAAGTCTGTACTAACCTTGTCTTTACAAGATGTGCATCTCCATAAACAGGGAAATCCCTCTACATCTTTCTTCATGTTGGCTTTACACTGAAATACTGTCACCTGCATCACAAACATGTAGGAGGAAAGACAAGCAACCAAATGTGAGTGTGCTTGTCCCATGTCCTGAATGCTGCAGTTATCTTTGCTTTTAATGTTGTTAAAAAGGGCTTGGGAGCAGCAGAATACGACACCTTTGCTAAATTTTCAGTTCACATAGAAAAATGCACTATACCTCTTTTAAGAAACCCGTCATTCTTCAATTCCTGGGGTTTACTAGCTAGACAGCCTCCACCTACATGTGTGTTTTCTGCTCATCACAGGCGGACACCATGACTGTTTAAAAAGTCTGCTCCATTGCCTGTCACCTCTCTCCTCCCCTCCCATGGTTTGGGCTGCCAATCAGTGCAGAGCTCATCATCAAAGCCTCCCGTAGCCTCCCCGCCCCTCATATCAGAGCATTTCCAAAGAGGAGGAAACGGAGCTGCATCTGATCCTCGACAGAGACATTTTTATTTTTGTAATTCAACTTGAATTAAATCCTCGCTTAAAAGACGCCCAAGGCATGATGTGAAAAAAAAAAAATATATATATATATATACACATACATATATATATATATATATATATATATATATATATAGATATATATAGATATATATAGATATATAGATATATAAAAACACCTTTCATATTTTTAAAGTATGTCTACGTTTTAAGGATTGGGCTGCACTGTGGTGGGACAGGTAGTATTTATGTCTAATAGCAGGAGGGTCACTGTATCAACTCATTGAGTCAGTCAAGCCTTTGTGTGTCATGTTGGATTTTCTCCTTGTGCATGGGTGGAATCTACCTTTGTACTCTGGTTTCCTCCCACAAACTAACATGCTTGTCAGGTTAATTGGTGGCCATACATTGCCGTTAGGTA
This sequence comes from Cetoscarus ocellatus, assembly GCA_037902135.1. NCBI lineage: Eukaryota > Metazoa > Chordata > Actinopteri > Labriformes > Labridae > Cetoscarus > Cetoscarus ocellatus. The sequence goes on from JBAMNC010000573.1 coordinate 2,413,254, forward strand.
TGAGTGTGAGTGTGAATAGCTGTCTGTCTCTATGTATTGGCCATGTGATTGACTGGTGACTGGTCCATGGTGTACCCTGCTTGCCCAGTGACAGCTGGGAAAAGCTCCAGACCCCAGAGACATGTAAGCAGGCTGTGGCTTTGTATATACCTTTACCACCCAACACATAACTTTGATTTCATTGCTGCATTCTGAACATCCTCACTGATAATCATTTTCCATTGTAACAAAAGAGTTCTGAAACACTCCTCCTGATCAAAAAGAAGCCCTGAGGACATAACAGAATTGGAGGTGCAAACTGCAGTTGGTGTAGATGTTTTATTCACTGAAAACCAGCATTTTTAACAACAGTGTTTACAGTATTCTTAGCCGGGTAGGAACCCTTTTTTCCTGTTATATTTTCTAAACGAATAAATTCACGTCCCACCAGTTTTGCAGTTATTTTAATTTCTTCAAATAAATACCTTACTTTGAAAAATCTGGCTCTAAAATTTGTCTGCCATTGTTTGTTATACCTCACAGAAGCTGATAACATGTCTGTATGCAACAAAAAAGACAGTGTTCAAAGCCAAAAAAGTCATTTGCATAAAGTAAAATATGTTCAATCTTTTTTTTTTGTAAGACTAAATTAATTAAATATGTGCTAAAATAACAAAAATGTCTCTCCAATTAAAACAATTAAAACACACCCCACGTCCTGTTGATCTGGCACTGAAAGACAATGGCTGCTTGCCAGCCTGGCAAACCACTTCAAAGATCTCCTCTGGGACCTCAGAGAGGTTGGCTAAATTCTGTTTCCACTCAAACACAAGCTGCACAATAACAGAGCTCACCGGAAATAACTATACTGAAGCCAGCACACAAAAACCCACTGAGGGCCTTTGTTCCAGAGAAGGGTTATTATATGACCGGTTTAACAGCCTGAATACAAGGAATTACTGCTCTGTATAGCTCAGTCTATGGTCAGGTTTAAAAATTCAGGGTTTCTATTTTTATTACTGTTTTAACCGCAATGACTTTCTCATTTTCTTGAGACAAGCACAGAGAGCTTTGAACAAGCAGAAATTTCATTAAAATCTCATTGTATGCCAAATGACACGGTCTATGAAGATTCAGTGCTATTAAACAGATATTTAATAGCTGCTTAATGTCAAAAATCAACTGGTTGATCTATCATAAATCTACTAAAGCTGGAACTTGCATGTCTGTGTTTTAGGGCTGACATCCTGCTTTTGTTTGTTTAATTTAGTTACTCAAAAACACCTCTCTTCCAACCAAAACCTCATTAGTCTGAAAGCTGCATGTGTAATAAGCCCAGCTGCTGCTAACATAAACTGTTGATTCCTTGGGCAAGACATTAAGCCCCAAGTAGCTCCCACAGCTAATACTACTAGTGATTGATAATTTACATATAAACTCAAAAAACAAAAACAAAAAACTATCAGTCAGTAAATGGGTGTGAATGGGTTGATGTGACCCGCAGTGTAAAAGTGCTCTAAGTGCTGTGTAAGCTCAAGTCCATTTCCCAGTCCATTTACTTTAAAGGCATGGAGCAGATTGTCTAAAAGCACATTGTGCTGTCTTTCTGGAAAGCTAACAATCCTGTCAAAAGTCAGGCATAGGGCTAAAACAGTCTTGGTTAAATAGGACGATTACACATTCAAGTGTTTTGGGTGTAATATGATTTATAAAGTGGCAGCTCTCATTTCCTTGGGAATGGGGTGCACATGCAGACTTGTCTCAGTCCAGCTCATCTAACTTCTCTTCTTTTATTGTGCTACAAACCAAACACAAAACACACATGGGAAACTGTCTGAAAGATGCTGATGCTTACATTAAAGTTATATGTCACTGAAGCATTCCTGAAACATCACAAACAACCATAAGGATGCACTGATAACTTCAGCAAAACACTCAAAATCATGACCTCGCTAGATATAAAAAAAAATCTGCTGATTCACTTACAGGATTAGACAGGTTTATGTCAATCAATCTTCTGTTTTTCAACAACAAATAAAATTAGGCTATAAACATTTATGTTCACATTTTCTCAGCTGTAACTGGCTGTATTAACACAGCTGACTGCCTGTATTAGAATTAGTGATGTGTCGGTCACGAACATAACGGCTTTGAGAGCCGGCTCTTTGAAGTGAACGACGGGAGCCGGCTCCTGATTGGGGGAGCCACTTTTTTGTTGTTGTTTTTTTCTCTCTTATGGCAGCCGCACGTGATTGGTCAATATGTGTGGTGTCGTCTCTGTGTCTACGCTTAGTGCGCTGAGCAGAGGCGGGAGGGGCGGCAGTTACACACACAGCAGCAGCACATGAACAGGTCAAGAGAGCAGAGAGAGTCAGAGAGACGAGAGAGAAAGAGCGCAAGGAGCAACACGGAGTGATAAATTAAATATTTTAATTTATGTTTTGTTGTGTTGTGTGTTTTTCAGGGATTCTGTGTTGCTTGACTTTAAATTTGTTTAGTAGAAAAAAGTTCAAAGTTTAAATTTGTTAAAAGTTCAATTGTAAATAGTTAAAAGATTGTTTTTGTATTTTATAATTTATATTTTTGTTGCACTGTAGAGTGAAAAATAAAGGCATATTTATATAATAAACATATATAAATAAAAAAGTATAATGCAGGCTTTTTTTACATTATTATTTCATTTTGTGCATAATTTTACATTATTATTGGTAATATATTGATTAAAGCAACAAAAAAATCTGTAGAGCCGTTTGGGAGCCGAAAGAACCGGCTCTTTTTAGTGAGCCGAGCCGAAAGGGCCGGTTCTCTGAAATGAGCCGGAATTCCCATCACTAATTAGAATCTGTTAGAATTACTGCATGTGGAAACAGAGCCACATTTTCTCTCAGCCCTCTATTACCTAAGAAAACTTAACATGAATTAATCAGAAAATGCTCTGTTAGTGAACTGTGGAGTATTGTTGTGCATTCTTTTCTTCAAAAAGAGTGCAGCATGAAATCACACAGTTGTCTTGACGACACATTTTTAAGGTTTATAACAACTGAGGCCTGATAATTGTTCTACTGAAAAAAAAAACAGTCATCTGAAGTTTCTTTTGATATATTATAAAAAAAAAATCTTTTGTTGTAATTACCAGTTTATATTGCAATTTTTTTCGCAATCATATAAAAACAGGCACACTGGTTGGCTCTGAGTTGACTGTCATTTATTTCAACGTAATGAGGTTTGAAATCATTTTATTGTGAAGTCAAAAGCTTTTTCTTTTCTTTTTTTCTTAGTTCCTTTAGTCCTGCGAGTCCCCAGCATTTTCCTTGAAGCCTCCCCTAGTTGAACATAAAAAGGCTCATCCCCCTTTTCATGATTTTATTTTTTTTGTTCATAAAACAGCGCTATTAGTCAACTCCTGTGTTACAAGAATTTATAAACATTTAACGGAACTGGAGTACAAAAAAAAAAAAAAATGAAATAAGGACAATACAATATTCATAATTAGTGGAGTGTTTTTTTCATTTTCTGAAAAGTGTTTTGGAGATAGGAGGTTTGCTCTGTCAGGGCACCTTCCCCTTTAAGGTTCCCTTCCCCACGTGGATCAGGTCCACACTGATTGATCAGCACTGTTCAGTGCAATATTGTCAACAAGTCTGCATTTATTCTAACATCTATGCTCTGCAATGGGCTTGCTTCTGTGAGCCAATAGGCCTAAACAGAAGACGAAACAATGAAGTCATGATGACAAGCTGACAAGCTGCAAAGAGGGGGGTGGAGGAGTCTTAATGCCAAAGACTTCTGTCCACAGCTGTGCTCTATCACATGGAGAGACATGTTAAACACACTGAAGGGTATAAAACTAAAAATCATTATATGACCTCTTTGAAGAAACTTTGGGCTCAGTGTGTTATTATTGATTTAGTAAATATATTTAAACCATTTTTTGACATCCTAAACAGAGCCAGCCCTACCCAATGTGGCGCCCTGGGCAAGATTTTGTATGCCCCCCCCCCACCACCACCACCACCATTATCTTCTATTTATAAGAAAACATGTTACCCAATTTACTTGCTTAACAAATTACATACAAAAAATCTGAAATACAATATGAATTTCCTTACCACAAAATAATAAATCCTGTAAACAAGAGTATAAATAATAGTTCTAGTTATAAAGAATAAATACAACATTCAACATCAAACTATTTAAATAACCACACAGCTTGCACACAAATAACTCAATACATAAGAGCTACATTTACACGATGCAATAACTATTAGTGATGCATGATATGAAAATTTCAACCAATACCGATAACCGATAAGTTAATATTTTTATATTTAATATAATCTTTTTGCATGTTGAAATCTTGATCCAACCACTGAGCCGTTAAGCTAAGCATGCTGACCGGACTTAGGTCAGATGTTCATATGTCTGTGGTAAAACTTACGTGTAGTCCGTTCTTGTGTTGTGTTATGTTATCAAGTTATGGATGTGTGTGGCAGCGATACCTTAGAGGGCATGGAGGGATACATCCAAGAAGAAGCGACGGCTTGGAAGGGTGTAATATGGCTCCAAATGCTATTAAATATTGCTATTAACTTGCGAAAACTCAGGCTCTCAATGACAGAAAAGGGCTGGTCGTCGTTGAGCGCTGTGAATTCCACCACTTTGTCATTAATGGCTTTAGCCTTTTCACTGTCTCTTAAAAAGTTTTACCAGTTTTCAAACGCCTGTTGAATGGGGACATCCAAGCTCGTGTTGTTGTTTTTAGCCTTAGCACGCTAGCTGTTACTGCGGCTGCTTCGTATTCTTTCAATACCGCTTCGCTGCGATGACGACTTTTCAGATGAGCTATGAGATCTGTTGTGTTAAAACTTGAAGTTCTGTTTCCTCCTCTCAGAATTCTCACCGAACAGGTTGGTGCAAACAGCAATGCTGTTGTCTTCTGCCACTGAGAAAAACAGCCACACTGATGAAGCCATTTTCAATTTTGGTCTGGCAGAGAGACGGGGACAGGCTTGGATCCTTCTAGTAAGGATAAATGTTGTGCCTCCCTAATAACTATTTACAAAAACCAAATAAAATAACTACATAAAAAAGAAATATAAATTACCTATGTACAACCACATGCAAAACTATAGTTGGAGGTGGGACTTATTTGGTATTATTTTTAGTAATATTCATTAGGCATTGCTTTACATTTAAATCAATACAAGCTCTTTCATTTTAAGAGTTATTAGTAATCAACCCTTTTAATACTACAACAGGCCACCAGCTTTTTTCTTTTTTTTTGCCTTATTTTTCTCAATAACTTGGTCCACTGAATAAACTTTTTTCACCCTTTTTTCATGAGAAATAAAAGCAAAAAAATTCTGGCAAGTATCTGTCATTATTATGTCATAAATGCTTCAAAACAGTGTGTAATTACAAGAAAACAATAAAAAATGGATCTGAATTTTCTACAGGATTGTCTTTGTAACAATCGTAGATGAACATGTACAAATGTTTTGAGTTGACCAAAAGTAAACCTAACCTATTTTACATAAAAACAAAAATTTTTGTTTGCCTACAGCATTAAGTATCCATGTTACAGCTTGTTATATCAGTCCATGTACAGGCGTTTTTTTTTTCCATTGATGATCGTCCCTGAAGCAGTTCCTGTCCAGCTGAAGACAGAGCTTTAGCCTGCACTCCTCACACACCCAAGAAGTGCAATTTTTGTGCACAGTGCACTGCTTCATCCCCAGGCTAAACATGGCAAAAGAATGACAAGAAAACACTCCACAATGATACTAACGCTATTACTTACAATATTTTTACATTCTTTATCAGAAAATCCTGATAAATCCTCAAGTGTTTGGCACTGGATCCTCTCACTCTGCTCTCCGGGTTCCCGCTCCTCCCCCTCAGGCAATCCAGCCTTTACCATAAAGTACCATATATCAGTGGAAAGCTGCACTTCTCGGCTTTAAGAACCCATTTGAATTATTTGCATAGCATGGATGATCGAGGAGTTACGGTAGTTTGAATCACTCAAGTCTTTTTCTGTCACCGGTGACAGCTTTGTGAGTTATATTGAAGGTGATTTTTTTCCCAAATTTGTGGCGCCCCCTGGAGGTCATGGTGCCCTTGGCATCTGCCTATATTGCCTAATGGGCCAGCCAGTCCTGATCCTAAAAGCTGACTGAGCCTTGGGCATGCCCAAATACTTCATGGAGCCTGGACCCATGCCTCTAAACCAAAGAAGGACACAACCAGCCAGAGTGCACTAACTAGAGTCACTGATTAGGTTAGGGCCTGAATGTGTCATGCTTTTTTTAAAGACCAATAAATCGGATGATGGCTGCATCTAATTTCAGTCTACCTAGTTGTTCCAACATTCTGTTCTTTGGATGTTTCACAGAATTTAACAAGAATGGATCCATTTATTTCTAACATGGATTAATTTGTCTCCAGCAGCGTTCTCCTTTTCACAAATACAGAAATATTCCTTTAGTGTCTCCAAATACTTCCACACTCTCGCAGACCTTCTGGGTGAAAATACATATTGAGCTTGTACTATAAAAATATCAGGCACCAAATACAAGTGTAAAAAGTATATTTAAATGTGATAATCACCATGTAAACAAAGTCTGTGGTGGAGGAATGTGCTAAACAAAAACAGACGTATTGCAATCACAGCTATGGGCTTAAAATATCAAATTAATCACAGTGTTTTATTCATGCCAAATACCTGGCTTTAACCTCCTTGCCAGCATCAATTTGTTAGTGTAGGTGTTAAACTTTCTGAGCCTATCCAAGCTAACAAGCAGCACTGCCAGAACCATGTGCTTGAGCCTGCTAACGTACACCGTATGCTCGGACTTGAGCTGTCTGCTCTGCATAAATCTCTGTCCTGCTGCAGGCGGAGAGGTGACGGAGAGGCAGATGAGGACATCCAGTGTGCTATGAAAGATGGTGGCAGCCATTCCCCCCAGGCCACAGTGATGGCACTACATCGATCCAGCCACTCCAGAGCCTAAAGTGCAGAGCCTTTTTGGCTTTGTCAGCACGTTCAGCTTTGCAGAGCTCCAACTCCCCCTGCTCACTGTCAGAAGCCCCTAAGGAAAAACCCAGAGAATGGGCCGGGGATATTCTGAGGTACCTGCAGTCAGACAGTTGTGTGTGTGGGGGGAGTGTTGGCTGTGACACGGGGCTGTAGCCAGCCAAAGAAAAGCTAGAATTACACATAAATAAAGGAAACTCATTTTCAAAAATGATTGGTTGTTGGAAAAAAGGAGGGCCACATTAATGTTATCCACACGCTAAACATACACTGCCTGGCCCCAAAAAAAAGTCGCCAACTGGATTTAACTAAGCAAATAGGTACGAGCCTCCTATTGGATAATTATTGCATGGGCAATTATCTTTCAGCCGGCAATAAGTTATTTAACCCCAGCTGGTGCAATGAGTAGCTTCTCATTTCTTAAACAACCATGTCGAAAGACACTTCCTGTGGTAATGGAAAAGATGTTAGTCTGTTAAAGAAGGGTCAAACCAGTTGCATGCATCAAGCAGAGAAACTATCTAAGGAGATACTGAGGAGACACTAAAATTGGGTTAAGAACTGTCCAACGCATTATAAAAAACTGGAAGGATAGTGGGGAGCCATCGTCTTAGAGGAAGAAATGTGGTTGGAAAAAAGTCCTGAATGATCGTGATCAGCGATCACTTAAACGTTTGGCCAAATCACATCAAAGATAAACAACAGAAGTCATGGGTATGTTTTAATAGTGAAAGTAAGAGCATTTCCACACGCACAATGAGAAGGGAACTCAAGGGACTGGGACTGAACAGCTGTGTCGCCTTAAGAAAACCACTTATTAGTAAGGCATACCAGTAAAAAAGGCTTCAGTTTGCAAGGGGGCATAAAGATTGGACTGTGGAGGACTGGAAGAAGGTCATATGGTCTGATGAGTCCAGATTTTCTCAGGTCTTTTTTGATAAAGACAAGTACATTTAGTAAACAAAATTACTAGAGAAATAAGATATCAATCACACCACTATGTCTTGCAAAGAAGTAAATGTACTACAATAGCAAAAGATTCACATTAAAATGTTTTGATTGTTGATATTTTTATGAAAGAGTTTTTTGCTCCCTAATGATGTCTGGAATTGACTTTTGGGTCGCACTGGATGAGAGGGAGGGCTGCATGTGGTCCCCGAGCTGCATTTTGCCCAATCCTTAGCTGAGGAGAAGCATTACAAACATAAGACGAGACAGCCTTGCAAGTCACTAAAATCAATAATTTATGTATCAAATAAAACTAGAAGTGCTTGTAGCGCACACACCTCTGCAAAGGCCTATCCTGACATTCTTAAGGCCCATTTATACTCCCTTTACGTACAAAAATGTATACGTCCTTTTTAAATGACGTTACACATACTTCCATGCGTCCCTCCCGTTAGCATTGCTGTTAATCAATACATCCAACAGCGGAGTGCAGGTTAAAAAGAGATCATAATAGAGCAATTAATTATAAAAAAAGAAAACAAAAAAACAAAAAAAAAGACAGACCCAAATAATTTAAAAACAACAGTGGTATGAGGTCTTAACATGTTTTAACAACCATGATGCTGAAAAAAACTTATTTTAGCACAAAACTGTCTGTCTGTGATGATAATAATTGTGTTTCTGTCTGAGGTGGCTCAAATATTTGTTTATTTCCAAAGCTGTTCCATTTTTTTTTCAAGTTTAGAGGGGAGTCTCCTGAAATTGGTGATTTTTTAGAGCTTCAAACTGACAAACCCACAGCATCTAAGAGCAAAGAAGACTGCTTCATTTTTTATGATTTAGAAATTAAATTTTAAATACTTAGAAATATTCTTCAGTATTTGAAAATTTGGTCTAGTGGTTTAAATTCCTGTCCTCTGTTATAAAACAAACTCAAAATGAATATTTTTAATTACTCTACTTTGCCTTAAAACCACCGGTTCTTTTAGTCTATTGTTATAATAATATAAATGAACAGTTTTTCAAATTATTCATTCATTTTTCTATTATTTGTGCCAAATTAACTGATTCCAAGTTAAATGCTTGTAGAAAGCTAACATTTCCTCAAGGTAAAACCAGAGAAATTCTTCATTCAATAGATGACAGATGTTTGTTTATGGTTGCCATGAGAATACACAGTAAAGTATGAAAGGCTGCTGTAAGCCGAACCTGTTCCTGCTGCTGTTCTGTTTCTGTGTTTCTTCATATGTTGTGCTGCTTTCCTGTGATGAACCACCTTTAATCTCTGTCTGCTGTCACTCTGTCACCCACTCCATCCCCCGACCGTCATAAATATTGACCATTTGCAGACACGTGACTAACATGAGGTCAGTTGGTTCTGTGGACGGTGGATGTACCACTGCTGTCAATAGAATATAATCTATTTTCATTGATAATTACTGCAATGATGCATTCTGATCCACTAAAGTAACAGAAAATACCATTAATATTGACAAAAATTGTCACTAAGTGTGTCAAAGGAGTCTGGTCACCTTAAGAAGACTCACAAACAGGACAACAAGCACAGACCGGACTGAAATAGCTGCTGCACAGCAGTCAGACAGCGAGTGGATCAGCTATTTACACTGAGGCTCAAAAGAGGAAAAACAATCACTGCTCAGCAAGATAATTTGTCGATCTTTCCTGGGATTATGACCGTTGTTTGTTTTGGATACATGAGGGGAGTTGTATGAACACGAAGTGCACACAACAAAAACATCTGCTGATGAAGACTTAGCGGATTTGAATAACGTGGAAAAAACCTAAATGGGAACTGGGGGACACAAGAACATACAGGTTACCTGTGGATGCAGGTGCATACATTTTGGGCTTATGTTGTGAAATTTTGTGAAATACCAGTGTGACTTGATAAAAGGACTTCAGGATGCTTCAGGATGTTTCAGGATCCAAAGACAACAGTGGCTGATCTGTGATGTGTGTAAATCTGCAGTCTGTGGCTCTCGTCATGCAGATCCTTCCTACTGTGAAGAGTATTTTTTTCAAACTCAAAAGACATACCAGAAAAGGCAAATAAAAGTCTTCAAAGTAAGTATTCAGCTTACACTGATTATTTGAATTATTGTTTATTTCAAGGATAACCCCTTGAGATGCATCATCTCATTTTCAAGGGGGTCCTAAAGACACAGCTATGTTTTAAATGATAGGTTTTCTTGATGAAGTATTAGTATTGGCTAACAAAGTGTTTCTGATTCAAATTATATTTTTAGCTTCATAAAATGACTCTCAGATATATAAAACTTATATTTAATGTTTGGTTACAATTGTCCACTACACAGCAGTAGATGCTTATGGTTGGATATGAAGGTTAGAGTTCACCACAGGACATTTTCATTTATGTAGAGTAGCATCCATTAAGTTTTACGCTGAACTGCATCACTTTTGACATTCAGCCAAAACAGAATGAAGTGTGATGTCACATGCAGATGATCAATACTGTACATTCACAAGTTAAATGGAGATCCTCTGTCTCCTTGTACACCTTCAGTGTTACTACTTTTTGTTTAGAATTGAGGACTCTGGATGACAAAAACGTTGCTCCTGAGGTGCTGAGGTGTATTCACTACACAGCATACATACGTTTCTGTTTCATGGATAGATCTCAATTAACAAGGGAAAAAACATATCTAAAAATTAGACTTCCTGATTGCCGTGATGAACTTACAAGAATGCCTTGCAAGTTTATAGTGCGATCTATGAGCACGGACAAGGAAGTACTGTTTTAACTCTTTCCCTTCATTATGCAACATTTTTCCACAAACCTGGAATGCTTGATATATGGTTAGTATACTCAGCAGGGAGATGGTTTGCTGAATGTAGTCCTCAATTTAAAGAACAGTAAGCAGTGCAGAAAGGTGGGGTGAATGGGTTACCATCTTGAGTCATCAGGAGCCCCAAAGTGGGAGAATTTTACATACTGTGTCTTCAATAATTGGTAATTTGCAGCAGTGTTTTGTAACCTAATATCACACACCAGATCTTCTTTACACCCCTTCAAATAATGGATGAGCTTTTTTTTTTTCTCTAATAAACACACAAATGTTCAACCAATGAGATGTTGGTCAGATGAGACCTCATTAACCAACCAATGGACCAACCAACTGGAGGGTGTCAGCCCCACTAATTACCTGCTAACTATTCATCGAAGCACTTCTTCATAATTACTAGCTGTTTTGGGAATCAGGTAAATTAATGTTTATTTTCAGGCAGAGGGAGAAAAGACAGAGGAGATCTCTGAAGCTGTTCCTCCTTCATCTGCCTTTAAACACCAGCACCTGTTTGTCCTGTTCAGCCTGCCAACTGCTCCACCAGGAAACTTAATGCTACTAATCCACTCATATATTTACTCAGATGGAGGCGTGCTGGAACCACTGAAGGTACGCGCTGATGTCTTCAGGTTGCCGGTGTTTGCCTTCTAAGGCCATTCACTATGTACACTGGTTTATATGGTGTGTCATTAATCTCTCAAGTCACTTTGGATGTACCGAGAGACTCTCCGCTCCCTCTCGTCTCCTTGCTCACTGAATAGAATCAATACTGGCCAGACCTTGGACTTTGAGCTTTCCTGTTTTATTATCCTTTTTCCCTCTTGATCTGAGTCAGAGCAGAGGTGAGCTGAAAGTCTGCAGAATCAAAAAAAAAAAAAAAAAAAGCACAGGCCTTGGTTCTGAGGAGGCCTTGAAGTCCACAAACAGAAAAAGAGACTAAATTTGGTTGAAACCTCACGTCCATGGGGTTAGTCTGGGGCATTCTGAATGTGGCAGCCAAGGAGAGGTATAGACTGCAGACATTTTAGAGTATCCCTGAGATCAAACTGAGAAAACAAGTCAACATTTTACTGGATGTTTGTCTATAAAGGTTAGTTCATGTATCAACTTCCTCCGTTTCACTACTTGCTTCCATAACTGATTTCTGAGACTTTTTTCTTGCTTTCTGTAAAAGGAAAGCTATGGAAAGATTGTAAATTTGGAGATTAAGGATGGTTATGATATGCATCACTTGGTGTCAAGACTGGAAATGAATTGTGCAACCACTGCAATAAGGCCTTTATCCAGAAAACCACCACAAACACTGTGGGTCTGCTCCATTGTGGGGTGGCCACATTTGGCAAATACCCAAATCCAAATTGCTCCCACTGCTGCATCAGTGGTGTGTCAGTGTATCTGAATGTGATTAGCTAATACTTATGGACACTGCAATGCAATCATCCAGTATGTGAATGTGATATAAATGAATGAGTGTGACCTCCAGTGTAAAAGTGCCTTAAATACTTAGAACTAAAGGAAGTATTTAAAGCTAAACGCCCCTTTACCTTTACCTATCACCAGCTAAGCTAAAAGTGACCATTTGTCACTGGGTTTTTTTAATGAGTAAAACCAACATAATGAAGTGAGTTGCTGATGATGTATGAAGTTTGTCTATTAGCTAATGAGGCTGACCTGATGAGAATAAAAAGTGGTTCAAAGTCACAGTAAGTGTTACATTTTGAAGGTTGGGTATTTATGCAAAACTTCTGTAAGATTACGATAAGTGACATCTTTAGTTCACTGATAGTTATTGATTGAAGTGCACATCTTTGCAAAGGCATTGGAAAATCGTTAGCTTAAAAGTTGAGTAACGCATTCACTTGACATTTTCGGTGAAGTTCAACAAAACAACAGCCAAATCTTTTCGTCCATTAACTGAGGTGTACGGGGAACACTGCATGTCAAGAGCACATGTGTTTGAATGGTACAAAGATTTTTTTGTACCTATCTGAAGGCAGAGAGGATGTCCAAGACAATGAACATCCTGGGCTCATGCACATCAACAACTTCTGAAAACAACAAACAAATTGAACTAAGTTTTTGAAAATGATTAACATTTCAGCATTTGCCAGTAGGCATCCCAACTTGACTTGCCAATGAATAAAAAAAAATTGGAACATCAAGTATCAGGCTAACTGTAAGAGAGTAGAACAAAGATGATGACAATTATAACACAGTTCTGTAAGGGGCTGCAAATATTTGTGTAAAACTCCTTATGAAGCATTAGTGCCTGTGTCTCCAGCCTTCATTTTTGGTGTGCTGCTGGTGCTTATTTTCAATACGAGACCAATGCAGTCCAGCATTTAAGTGGGAAAACATGCCCAGATGCTTTTTTGCCACTCCCAGTGCTCCTGGTTAAAAACAGTAGCACTTTTGGAAAAGTACCATGCTTGTCAATAGTATCTCCTCGTTACTGACCAAGAAATATCAAGCAAGGTTGGGTCTTCAGAGGTCTTTTTTGTCACATTTGAGTAGTCTTTTTGAGGGAATAATTTTTTGGTCTTCAGCTGCTTTTAGAGGCAGGCCATTGTTTCTTGACTGTTTTGATGTTTTCTAAGTTTTAATGTTAAGTTTTAAACTTGTTATGACAAAATTTTGACTTAATACAATATTCATGTTCCTTTGGTTCAAATGTAAGTAATGCAGCATAATTTGGACTAACTTATACAAAAACTTGTAACAGTTTGGTCCCCTGACAAGTTGGCACTTGGTTTCCAAAGTTTGCTCATCACTGGATCAGACAAAGCTGTGATAATTATGTCATCACCTAGATCATAAGCCAAATGGTTACTTTCTATACAACAGATAGATACTATAATTCTATCTGCAAATAAATACTAACCTTGCAAATTAGCTGGATTGCTAGATTCCTTATCTACCATCCAGCAGATACACCTTGCAAAATGAAAGGGGTCAATCAGCCTCAGTGAGAAGAAAGAGGCAGGAGCTACTGTGATGGTTTAGTTGTGCTGATAGCAAATAGTGACTAAAGCCTCTGATAGGCCCATAATGAAGGTAACACAAAAACTAATCACCTTTTGAACTTTTTAAAAGGTTCTGCCCTTTCCAGTACAGTCAATGGGATGTTAACAAGCAAAATGTGAACGATACCTTATGAATATGTCAAACAGTCCATCTAGTGTGTTAGGTTAAAATTCACTTCAAAAATCTAAGCCTGTGTCTTTGTCTAATATCTAGTCTGAAATACCCTACTACGATTTAAATCAACCTACACATGCCATGTACAAATATATATATTTTTTTGTGTCAGATTTAAGGAGCATTATATGCTGAATTGCGTACAATTTGTAAAAAGTTGATACCAATGAAATAAACATAATTACTCAATTTTCTTCTGGGTCAAGACACTCAGCTTTGGTTTTAATGTGCAGTTGAGTAAATTTTTTCCAATTCATATTTTGAAGTAAGATTACTTGTTGGGTAAATGTGGATTGAAGTAGGTGTAATTAGGTGTTTCTGAACAGAAATTATACAGAACCACCAGCTAACCTGATTATTCCCTCTGTTCCTTTTAATACATGCAGATATCAAGTTGTATTTAAAATACTTTTTTGGCATCATAAACTGAGATGTATCCATTGATTGAGAGAAAGACAACTCATCATCATACACTCAACAATTACAATGTTCTTGCCTCATTTGCATGAGTTAAGTGAGATATTTAGTGACAGGCTGAAGGAGTAAATTGTATTTTTGTCGATGATCTCACCATCAGCCAATAAAAGATCTGCCAATCATATGTGAACCCATCTTGGCTTAATCCCAATCAGCCTTTGCAAAAATAAGTGCCCATAAAAAAATTATTTGTTTAAAAAAAATAAACATCACTCTGCTCAGACTTGTAAAAGTGAACTTCGCCTTTCTGCTGTGCGCAGGGAAAAAGCTTTCATTCTCTCCATGATGATTTGTGTGTTCAGCAATAACAGAGCAGAGAAATCCATTAGGCACAATTGCTATGTTGGCATGGTTACTGTTTAGGTGGGATAAGCAAATTCCTGCACACACAGGGAAATTTTCAGGGTTGTCAGATATGAATAAGACAACAAATATCCATCCCTGCAGCTATGCATCAATATATTTATGTTAGCTTTTGTGCACTAAAAGGAAATCGTTTTCTTCAAGGCACATACAATGATGGCATGTATGATCCAGTTATAGATCATGGATTGTCTTTTTACCTTGTATTCATGCTTTTGTAAAGCTGCAAATGTTAATCACAATGGTATCTGATGTGAAAGAGACACTATAATATTTAAATTTTATAAAAATGTTGCCTTTATCTTATATGTTGCTACCACCATCATCACCATCTGTCTACAGCCTAACGCAGGGGAGCAGTAAAATATTGTACTGAAATTTTCAGACATACACATTACTAGAAACAAATGTACTTTAACATTAACCATGATGAGTTAACAGTATTACCACTACACAATTCATCAAAGCTGCTCATAGGAGGGGATAAAGGGGACAGCTTTCTGGGGCCCAAAGCCATGTTGGGGATCATGAATGTTACAGACATTGTCTACTCAAAATAAAGACCATGATTTTCTATTATTTTCAACCTAAATATTCACAATGTTTTTTTTATTTAAGCAGAAGAACATTTTATTTGCCGTTGCCTGTTTCTGGGTTTAATCGCTCTCCTCTAAAAATGGTACAATCCTTATTTTTATTATACTGATTTAGGAAATTACATTTAACATTAAGCACTATATTGATGGTGTGTTAAGCCATGCTTTAGATCTGCAACAAAACATTTCTTGGTCACCAAAGCTGCCCAGAGAGGGAAAGTTGGGGAGCGCTTTGGCCCTACTCTACTCTACTCTACTCAGCTCTACTCGGTTTGCGTTGTGTTTCCACCGGCACAGTACCTCCTAAAACAAACCACTTTTTAGTACCTACTCTGCTTTGGTTCTAAGCGAGCTGAGTCGATACTAAAAGGTGACGTCAACCGACTGCCGGCTACTGATTGGTCAGATAATGTCGTCACCGATGGGTCATGAGCGCGGCATCCAAAACAGGACTGCAGTACATATGCTTTGTTACTTTATGGCGATAACTTGCTGCCATCACAATGTTAAACACAGGACTTTAACATTACGAGCTAGCTAACAAGCTAGCGGTAGCTTCCATTAGCTTACCCTCATACGTCTTTTCTTTGCAGCCCGTTTGCTCATGTCCTCGGCTTCAAACTGTTGTATAGCTTCCAAAACTCTCCTTTACTTCTCAAGGGTATTTTTTCTTGCTGTCTGCAGCCTTCTTCTGCTTTCCTCTGTCATTCGGTTTGTAACAAAAAGCCACAGAATGAGCATCAAGTATACTATTGCCTCCAAGTCCTCCATTGTTTTGATTGTTGTGTCGCGCTCAAAATGACATGAACGCAGTGTCGCCCAGCTGTTTCACGGCGCCCCCGCCCCCGCTGGGTAGGGAACCGGGCTGGTGGAAAAGTAGCACGATGCGAGTAGAGTAGAGCCGGGTAGAGTCGGGGAAAGCCGAGCCGAGTAGAGTAGGGCTAATGGAAAAGGGCCATAAGTGTGGGATGGCATGGGGTAAACGAGCCACAGGCCACATTTAAAACTAGAAAAGCACTCCAAGAGCACAGACGTCAGCCAAGCAGCTTGGTTTCACCCATAAATTTATGATTTCCACCCGACATTTTAGTCCTATATTTATTTTATGCGCACAATGTGGAATGAAAAATATCAATCTGCAAGAAGTGTGATTATTGTTGATATACCATAAAATAACAAATAATAGCCAGGGCATTTATTTGTTTCAATCACTGAGCAGACCAGGCGTTTATTTGGGACCAAGCGGCTATTCGGAACAGGCGTTTAATTCCTTTCTCACAAAAATCTTGCTTAGCAAAAAATGAAAAAATATGGTAAATGTAATCATATTATTTATTTACACCAGTATGAATATCACCTTTACAGTTTCAAGGCAAGATTACAATACCATAATTATACTTTTGTCTTCCTCTTACAAGTCAGCATTCTCTATACACTCTTACTACTGGTTAGGAAGTAGATAAGTTAAGGTCTTACTTTTTTTTTCGCTGTACCCTGCTAGGTAAGATTCCAGCTTTCTGCTCTCTAGTGCCCTTGACGTAGCGGTCGTTGAGTGTAACTGCACTGTTGTAAAACAGAGCGCCTCACACCAACGAGCATTTGTTGACATACAGAGGGTGGCAAAGCGGGCCGACAGGACGTCCCGAGAGACAAATAAACCATGCAGACTGATAAGGTACAGTCTGATCATGCTTCTTTTTGAATAACTTTTCAACTGTCAGCTGTCAGTTGGTAGCTCAGCGTTTGCAGGTGTACAGCCTACTGTAACTTTGACCGTAGCTCGTAGGCTGTGCCTAACAAATTGGACTCGGGGTTTATTTGGAATGGGCGTTTATTAGTCAAAATGTGCTGCTACGCCCTGCGTTTATTTGGGACTCTGCGATTAATTGGAACTCTGCATTTATTTGGTATTTTACGGTAAATATTATTTCGATCATACTCGCAATAAAATCTGATGAGGGCCATGACCATGCTAAGAAAAAAGTAAGCAGCTAACCTGGAGTATTTTGAAAAATGTATGGATATGCTTCAAAGTTTTACTATATTTCACGCAATCATTCTTATTACTTTTAGTCAAAATTGGACACACTTTTAACAGCTTTTCTACCTCATGGTTTCAGAATTCTGCAATTGAAATAGGGTGGTATCCTTTGGTATCCTTTGAGCAAATTAGGAGTAGAGCTGGTTTTATTTAAAAACTCCTTAAATGAAGACAACAAAGGATCAGAAGAGGTTAGCAAGGCTGCTAGTGTGCTGTGGGTCTGGACTATCACAAGCTGAATCATGCACAGCTAGTAAGCAATCCTGGAAACTCCCTTTGGTGAAAACAGAAGGTATTAGAAGAGTGGCACAGCTACTCAGAAACCGTATGTTATGGCCTTTGCAGAATGTGAAGTCTCAAAGATAAGGCAAGCTGTATCAGGCAGGCAATTCAGGCTGCACTGGTACTGCTCCTGACATGCATCAATACTCAATTATCTGCAAACATCCAATCAATTAGCAGTCTATTTATGATGCAAGATTGCAGATTTCTTTCTTTGCTTCTGCCAGCATTAGCTACATCAGCTATACCCTTTTGCTTTTCACCCTCCACTGACCCATCTAAATGTTTTCATTTCATAGAAGCTTATAATAGCTTTTCACTCATGTTGATCACTTTTAAGCTTAAAACATTGTGGCAAGTAACTTTGTTTGCTAAGATTATCACAAAGAACAGAACATGAAGGTTCATAATATTTTTTAGTTACAGAGCTTATTATCGGCAATGATCCAAAACACAGTACAAAAAACCCATAGGCTTTCAGTGCGCTTGCATTCAAAGGGACCAGTGTTCCGCACTGGCCCTCAAAAATACGCCATACCTGCACCATAGTGAATCTGCAAGGACCAATGAGATCTGCATTTTGGCCCTTAAGCCAAACCATGCTCTGCTGCTGCTGCAATGAATGCTTTAAATTAACACAAAATTGAACTGTCAAACTGTAATATGTAGATAGTATCTCCCATAAGAATGCATGATTCAGATGTTTGGGATTCAGTCAGATAAAAAGACGGTCAAACTTTGAAATGTATTTGTTATCTCTGAACAGTGCAGTTGGAAGAGTGTTCTTGAAGGTAGATCACAGAAATTCTCCATTAAATAATGGAATGACATGACATTTTCTGACACTGTACTGGTAGAGAAAAATTGAAGTATTTTCTACGAAAAGATTGCTGGAAAATGTCAAGCCAGCTGTCATTTAAAGATGTGGTGACATTTTTATTCCATCTCTTAAAGCTCTGATTCAATCTTTGCCAACAGCAGCCATAATCTCTGCTCCCACCCAACAGACAGAAGCCAGACAGATTAACTCAATTATTCTTTGACTTGAGTGAATGAAGGAAACAATACGTTTCTCATTTAAGCCTAATCCTGTGTGGGAGTAGCGAGGAAGTAATATATTTCAGGTGGAAGGAAAGCAGATACGGGGATAAAGGCAGGAGTGCGTGGGGTCTGAAAATGAATTTTGAGGCAGCCGAGGATGTTTGCTCATCTGTTTTCATGCTTTCTCTTAACTACAGCCAGAGAGAAGAGGAGCGGGACAGACATCGGAGAGGAAGCAAGGGGGAGACAGATGGAGAGATGGACGTGATGGAGTAACAAAAAGGGAGAGAGTCGGGCAGAGGGGAAGGAAATAAGGGAGACAGAAGGGGGTTTACAGCTCCATTGTGTCAGAGTTAGCTTGTAGGATGAAGGAGCAAAATTCACCAATTTCCACAGTGCTGACACACCCCAACTAATCCCTGAATGAAGCATTACAGTCAGACCTGTGTATGAAACACTGTGTGACACATGTGGCCTCTGTGTTTTTCGCAGCATCTGTTGTAGGGCTGCAGATGACGCCCCGCCACCTCGTGGGAGATGTGCTCTGTGATGACGTTTGACCGACAGCACAGGCCATCTGTCAAAACACAACAGCTTGTTCTCGACTTCCCTTTTTGTCTCTGCCTCCAAACTTGGATCCAAACATGCTGGGCCGAGTTGTGGAAAATTCAGTTGCCATGTGAGGGATGGATATTCCTGCATGAAAAGGTCAGGGCCGGGTACTTTACTGCAGCAGCAACATCAGTGAGACCCTGGAGCGGCAACAGCGGTGAGACCTGGGATCCTCGACAAAGCTCTGTCAGACTGCAGGAGAAAGCTGTCAGTGTGGACGCCTAAACCTTTACCGCCCTTCCCTCTCCCTCACACTCGCTCTCGCCTCGCTCTGACTCATTGTGTCAGCTCTTCAAACACTCTAACCCTCTCTCCCGGCCTGAGCCAGACATACAGAGCAAAAGGAAGAATAAGTCCATCTGTGGCTGCTGTAAACAAAACGGAGCGCTGTGCGGTGTGTGAATTTTTCTCTCTCCTGCACATATGCCACATCAAAACTCCGCTCTGAACACAGGAATTCTCTCGCATCATTTTCCTCATTTTCTGCCCCTTTGGTTGTGTGCGGATAAAAATAACTTGAAGGAAGAGGAGATAATGAAGATCTGACGAGGACAGGGCCGAGATAGTGATCCAGGAATGCTGAAATTGACTCGAGCAGCTCCACAGCTTTCCCCTCTCGCTCGCTCTGAAGGGTGATATTGACTCATTAAAAATGCATCAGTCTTCCATGAAAAGTGCAGACGTCTGCATTTTGGCCGGACTGAGAGACAGACAGAGGTCTGGACAATCTGAGGCTTTGGTGTGTGTGTTCATGTCTGGGTCTGCAGGGACTGATGTCTGAGTTTCAAAGTTCAGAAAGTACACTCAGAGATTTACAGTGAACAGAGAGGAGTGAAGTACGTTTGGTGTCAATAAACATCACTTTAGTTGAAATGCAATGTTTCCTGCAAAGACAGGGAGCAAACACTGACCTTCTACTTCATCAGGTACACCAAGTCAACTGCTCACTATTTTTAAGATTACCATATTAAGCATCTAGCTGCTTATTAGACAATATTCAGAGAAATGAGTGCCTTATTCTGAACGATGATGACATACAGCTACTTGGCTATTAATTAAGAGCTTTTCCTTAATAACCTCCTAGTTAGTGCTTACTGGTAATTAGTTAAGATGTTGTGTATGAATTATTGTTGTGTACTATTATAGAAGAGTGATGAGTGATAAAGGGTTATTCTCCCTTTATCACTCTTAAGATGTTTTCACACATTCAGCCCTGATCTTATCAGGATAATGTCCAGGCAGTTTGCCTGTTGAATTCTCTGATGTGGTCATTTACACTTGCTCTTCTTAGCAGGGAGTATGTCCTGGTGGATGGAGGAGAAGTGGTGGAGGGGGACGGTGGGGTCAGTGATATACATCAAACATACGCAACGGAACTCAGTGTTCGAATTATGATAGCAGACCAACAATTTATTTTACAATTTATGTCCTGAATCAGTGATCATCTTTTAAGATGATGTTAAACGACTTGGAGGTGGACACATCTGGCTGCAGATGTTTTGAATGATGCACTTTATCTTTTTCAAATGGTCAAATTTAGCAAAATTGACTGAAAACTGTCTAAAATTGTGACTTTTCTTTTTTAATGTATTAAAGTGTTGTTTTATGTGTTGTTTTAATGTCAACAACAACAACAACAATGATAATAATAATAATAATAATAATAATAATAATAAAAATAATAATAATAATAATAATAATAATGTTAAAAAGCGAATCAAGAGCATCGATCTAAGAGTTGAGACCATCATTGTAGCTCACAGTAGTGAATATGAAACAGCGTCACTACGTGAGTTAAGATTACACTGGAGAAAGAAAGCTGCAGTGTTCCAGCTCTGTATCCAACAGCAGCACAAGAAGACTCTTTGGAGGCATGAGAGACCCGCGAGTGATCGTTTTAGAGCAGATGATGTGATGTGCAGTGGAAACAGCACTTTAAAATGCCCAGATGCACATTTGAGTTTGTGTTACCCTCCTTAGAATCAAATAATGTTCTTCTGCAATGGCTTGTTTTTATTCATCCTGTCAAGTTCCCTTTTTTCCGGTTTCACGCCCATCGCACAGGATGATGTCATCAGCCCTCCCCATCCGCCTCATTGAATTACCCGGGGTATTTACTGCTGCATTCACACTGCAGCTCACTCAGACTTTATGAGGATAAAATACTTGGGGGTGCGAGAAAAAGTCCGAGTGAAAAACTTGGCTGTTTGCGTTCACATATATGGCTCAGAGTCCAGAAAATTTCAGAGTTTTTTTTTGCTAGTGTGAATGCGGCTTTATTAAGTATGGTCTATTCTTGTGATATACAAGTTAATAGGCATTAGACCGCAAGTGAATTAGGTATGAACAGGAGGTCAGTTTAGTTTACAGATCATGTTCTGAGTTACAAATACTCATTTATGAATTATTTACACTGAACTAAGACCAGAGGTTTGTGACTGGAGCAGTAATTTGGAGGTTATAAAAAAAACTCCTATTTTATGACATTTTAGTTGTTATGGTCATGCTCATTAGCCATCAATAATGGCTAATAAGCAGCTAGTTAGTGGGAAACCTTAAAGTAAAGAGTTAACCAAAAAGAGATTATTAACCAATCACATGGCAGCAACTCAAGCTGGCATATCGACGGTTAAGACAATATTCTAACAAATAGCGCATCAGGGCAGGGAATAAAGGTGATTTAAGTGACTTTGACCAGGGCATGGGTATTGGTGCCAGACAGGCTGCACTGCTGTTACTGCTCGCTCACTTGGATTTTCATGAATAAACATACCTGGTTTATAACCAGGTATAAAGATTATGATGGAAATTTATTTACTGGAGTGTCAGATGGACTATTATTTGTATTATAATACAGCTCGTCTTTGTACATGGGACTGTAGAGGCAAACCAGACTGAGTCATGTGGCAGATTGTCATCTTAATGTTTAGAACTTGAAATCTGAAACTGGCAGACAGGCCACTGAGTTGCCAGTTGCCCACCCCTGCCGTCACCCATGGCCCCTGATTGCCCCACAAACAAAAGAATAATGCCTGGTGCCCAACATTGCACATGAATAAAGCAGCAAAGATAAAAAAAAATAGAGATGTCTGAAGAGAGAGCTTCTGTTTTCAATATATTGTATTTGCCAACTACAGACCCTTGTACCTTTCAAAGCAACTTTGATAAGAAGTTAACAAGTAAACCACAAAACTAACAAAATCCATGTCTGACTCTGAAATAAATATTTTGAATTTTAATTTTAGAGTTGCTTGACTATCAATCCCAGCATGTGTAGTCAGTATTGTGCCGAACACCTAATTTGCTCTTACTGCTGCATCAGTGGCATATGAACATGTATGACAGCCCACAAATACATTTAACTAATACCACGAGATATATTCCATAGTAACCTCAACCATCAGTGTATGTATGTGGAGTGAATAGGTAAGTGTGGCCTGCTGTGTAAAAATCAGAAAGGAGTAGTCAGAAAGCACTATGTAAGCTCTGGTCTACCTGCCATCTATGTTTAAATAAATATGTTTTAAAATTTGTTCAATACAATAGATTTTTTATTTCTGTAGCTGTGAACCATCTGATCCCATGAATTTGATTTTTCATGTTTTTTTTTAAAGGGAAAAAAAGCAAATCAGATCAAATTGTAACTTCCAACTGCAATCTGTTTAACAGCTGCAAAGTGTTTATTATATCACATCTTAGAAAAATATAAACCAACATGATAATTATATCAAACTAAATTGTACACAATCTGCCACTCTACAGCAGATGATGACATTTGGTAAATGATCCCATTGTAAATTATGCTTGTAAAGCACTTATCTAGTCATCTTACTACCAGGACTGTGTTGACTGTGATGAGCATACACTGTTAAACAAAGTGGTAGCTGTTTGGACATGTCTTGCCCAAGGATACACTGGCATGTGACTGAAGGAAAGATGATGGAGCTCTCCTCCATCTGGTTGAATGATAACTTGCTCTGCCACTGATTCTCTATTGCCCCATTTGATCTTTCCATTTAAACAGAGATACAAAAACCTCCAGGCTGTTTACAAGATGTGCCTCACAGCACACTGTGTCTCTGTCACGATTTCCATGGGCAGGAGAAGAAGACTGTATTGAGAGTCTGTGTTTGTTAATAAATATCAGATAACATAGTTTCTCCAAAATAAGATGAATATATTGACTGTTCATATGCCAGGGACTGAAATCTGGCCAAAGTCTATTTATGGGGAATGCTGGAGCTTCATTACTCTGGATGAAGAGGATCTATGCAATGTGTTCTGTATAAATGAAGAGGCAGCCCTAATTCTGAGATTGCACAAAAGCAACTGTTCGATAGGGGCCATGCAGATCCAAATGTGCTTCAGGGCTTTACTATTCTACAGTAAGGACTTCTTATAGATTAAGCATCCTTCAGTCTTGTTGAGTCTCCCTACATGAGCCAGTATTACCAGCTTACAGAAGTGCTTCCTGTGCTGCACTGTGAGTGGCTTCAGTGGAATTATGAAAGTAATCTGCTCATAAATTTTTGGGACAGTGCTGGGTTTCTCCTGCCAGCAGAGTTCCCTGGTGAATGTGTTATTTAGCAGGTGGAAAAAGATCAGAAATCTAAATTAAATGAGCTATCCGGTTCCCACAAAGCACCTTTGGAAAAACCCTCAGTATGTCATGTTCCAGCTTTGAAAACACTGAAAGTGAATACTGCAGATGATGCCGTTTCTTGGAAAAACCTTTCCACCTCTTCAAACGATTAAAGTGTATAAAGCGTGTGAATGAATGCACAAGGACACCTTTATAAACATACAAAAGAATGTGGTCAAATGAGTTTGTCTTCACTTAACTCTCAACATTTTCTCTTCTCTTTATGTTGCTCAGGCTGAGGGCGGCAGGAATGAGCAGCTTCCTCAGACAGATAAGCACTTATGTAGAAGTTTTATTCAAATACACCTTTTTCATCTCTACCTGCTGTCAACTTTCACTGAATAAATTCAACTTCCCTGCATTTTTTAAACTATTTAACAAGTGGCTTTTCAACTGCTGATTCAGTTCACTTATAATCATGTTTTTCTTTTCATCCATACACAGACTTATCCATCAGTCCATCCATTCAGCAATCAATCCATCCATTATCTAGCCACATCAATGCTCAAAGATGGAGAAATCCCCATAGAAAAGTCCATAGCAGAATTCAAACCAGACTGCTGTGAAGCAAAAGCACCAACCCTTGTGCAATCTTGCGACATTGGTGGCTCATTGGAGAGGCGCTCATCTGGTTAAGAGTTCAAACTTATCTCTGTCACATGTTGATCCGTCATTGAGCAAAACACTTGGCTGTTTTAAAATTCTGCATCAAGCCATGATATAACCTACACTCTATGGGTCTGATCTACTTAAAGTTTGTGTGCATAAAAACACGTGGAAACTTGATAGCGTGAGCAAAACTGATCGACTAACCGGGTGCACCGAGGATTGCGTCTCTCAAATGAGCAAAATAGCGCGTGCAATCCATTTAGTATGTTTGCCCTCATGAATATGCAGATTATATGCAGATTATTAGAACGCCCAAAATACTGGGAGGAGGAGATGCAAATGTAATCATTTAGCACAATGTGATTTATCAAACCCGAAACTGATTGCACTCGGTGTTTTTGCATCTATATTTAGCACATTTGAAAGGCAGGTATGCAAATTGGCACAGCATTACACAGAGGGCTAATGACGGACAGAATGTTCCATGTGCGTGTCAACATGTTTAGACTGTCATAAACAGCATTTACCAAATATTTTCAATCATTTATCCAATTTTTGGATGAATGATGAAAAGATTTGGAGACTGTCTGTCATTATGAAGGACTGGATAAAGAGGGACAATCCAGTGTGCCATCATACTCATGCAGACACATGCGTACAGTAAACTCTCTCTGTTTTGTGCTCTTAATACATCGTGGGGGAGGTCATTTAACCTGTGTAAAAAAAGATTCATAGCCAGAATCACTCCATTTGTTAGTCAGAGATGATAAATGGATTGTGCGGAGGAGGTTAAACGCTCAGTCTGTGTGTGCGTAACAGTAAGGCTGCTCTTCATATGAGGGGTTATTTGTGATGAAGCTGTCTAACTATGTGAATGCTGTCATTTAGATTATGTTTAACTGGAATCAAAAAAGGAAAATTAAAAATGACAGATACAAATATGGCATGAGGGAAAATTGACGACCTTGTCCGTCAAAATGATGGACAGCAAAGAAAGGTTATCGCAACCTCTGGTCAGACATAAATATAGTAGAGAAATATCGTCTATCCAGCAATGCCAGTTTTGAGCTGTGTGTTTTTCAAAGATGGCCTCCAAATTGCGTTTCTTCTGGGAATGCAGAGATGTCTCTGCTGGAGTTCACCAGTGTGTTCATTTGCCTCTAACTCCATGGCTTCAAAGTTCATTTTATTTTTACAGCCACATGCTCTCTCAAACTCTGCATGGCGACAGCCGGTAGCACACTACCTGTATAAATGTTTTATAATAATTGTGATATCAGTATTGATTGATCTTAATCATATCTGCTGCCATAATCCCGCAGCCCTAAGCTACTGCATGAAGTATTCAGCCTGCAGGCTATAATATGTAAATCAAACACCTAACTAACTCTTCACTTTTTTAAACTGTATGTTCCCTCTAATGAGCCAGTGAATTATTTCTACACCAACGTAAGCAAACAAACCCTGTTTGGTGTTCTCACATCAAACTTGTCAATTCATCTGAGGATAAAAAACCTGACATTTTGTCACCTCTCATTAAAAGGTGTTCTTGTTAGCAGCTTCAGTTATCTGCCTCCTGTTGCTCTATTATTGGTCTCCAGCGGATTAATTTGTCTTATTTGCTGCTTATTCTCTGATTATCTTAAATCTTGAACTTTGTCTGTCTGAATTGTGATTCTGTGTGGAAAGAGAGTCTTTTTGTGTTTTTTCACTAAAAACAGCGGCAGTTACCAAAGATACCAAACTGAACCCACTTCATAACCTCGCTAAGATTCAACATAATTCTCTGTGAGTTTATTACTGGCTGTACTTTTGGTGAAAATTCTAAACTGTAGATTTGAAAATTGTATTTTAAAGCAGCACTAAGTAAGATTCTGGCTTTTTAGCTCTCTAAAGGCCTCTATAGTCGTTGAGTGTAACTGATCGGTCGTAAAACAGAGCGCCTCACACCAACGTGCATTTGTTGACATACAAAGGGAGGAGAAGCAAGCCGACAGGACGTCCAGAGAGACAAATAAACCATGTGGACTGATAAGGTACAGTCTGATCATGTTTCTATTTGAATAAATCATCATGTACTTACAAGTCCAATAGTAGCAGGGCTAAATTAGCATCGGTCGGACATCCTGCCTCGTCTTTCAGCTCACGCCAGCAAGTGAACGCCAGGCCAGTGTTTATCCCTGTCCGGGCACTTAGCTTGTTACTCTCCAGCGTTCTTTTTTTTTGTCTCCTCCGATAAACATTTCTTTTCTTCAGGTTTTTCGCTGCTTCTGCCATGATAACAACTCTACAGGTACCTTTCTTCTTCTTCTTCTTGTTTAATGGCGGGTGGCATCCAACGTCAGAGGAGCATTTCCACCACCCACTATGCAGGAGTGAGCCAGAGGTCCCTATTTCCATTAGGAAAATAAATGCATATTTACTTTAAATGAAATCCTGTTCATTAAATCTGTTTTAAAAATTCAGAAACTGCTTTATATTCTCCTGTTCCCAACGTTTAGCTTTCACCTCGAGGGGGAAGTGACGTATGCCGTAAAGCAGTCAAAGCAATAAAAATTTGTAGTTTTTTAATGTGGAAGTATTCCTACCATCCACATCGAAGTTACTTAGTGCCAGTGAAGGTGATACAGACCCTCTCAGACCATGACAGAGGTGTCATTCAACCTGTTGTAAGGCGATGTACCATCACAATGATTCTAGAATGATTATATTAGGGTGGAAAAACTACGTTGGTTTAGGGGTTCAAAGTTTTTTTTTTTCCTAACAGTTTGATATCAAATACCATTGTCAGCAACTTTAATGCAACCGAAGCTTGTCATTTTGTTCTTACATTTTGGTAAATCACAATTCCTGTAACATACATTTTGCACAATGAGGATGAAGAGCAGATTCATAGCAGGGCAGCAGGGCTTGCTGGTATGGTACCAAAGAAATTTAGTAGTGGCAAAGCAAGCGACGGATGGTACTGCTACTTCAAAAAACATTTCCTTGTTCTTATGGAAAATTTAGGGGCACTGACTGCCTAACAGTTATATCCATAGGCCTCACATACAGAGGCTTGGCTTCTTAAATCCAGGCTGTGACTCCTATCCTGCACATTATGCCCCCACTTTACCCAGTTTTCAACACTATTCATTGTCCTTCTTATCTAAGTAAAAGCACAAAAACCCCCAACTGATTGTTTAAAACAATTTAATGAATATAAAAGAGCTAGATGTATGCAAGAAACAAGAGGGATGGTTTCCTAATACATTATATGGAAAGTAACTTTTGTTTCAAAAGACCCCTGTACTCAAATAAATGAGTGTGCAACATAGGTGTGCAGAGCTGAGTAGCACATCGCCAAAGGAAGTGTAGTGGGGCTCGACTCTCAGGACCAGGATGGGAGCAGTGGTAACATATGGGCTTTGACGAGAGTCGTTTGGACTGCAGGTAACTCTGTTCTCTTCAACCTTCTCAGCTAAAACCAAAAATACTTGATGGTTTAATGTTTCTTCAACCATCTTCATAGCCATTCTGTCATCCAGGGTTGTAGTGACATCAGATTTAACAGCTCAGATGTCCTTCTACAAAGCTGTGACCTCCGGCTCCTCTTGGGGGATCCCAGAAGTTTCCAGACTATACAGTATAATCCTTTCAGCTCTTGTGGGTCTACAAAGAGTCTCCTTTCAGCTGAATGTGAGCAAAATACCTCCACAGGGAGGAAGGTGTCCTGATTAGATCCACATAAGGCCCTCGACTGGCTGATACTGGATATCAGAGCTCCTCTGCTGAGACACCCTGTGACATGACCTGTATACAGACAGCTTAGAGTGTTCATATAATTCTGAATGATGATCAAATTAAGGAATAACTAAGCCCCTTTCCCACTTGTATGAGCTGAAAAGGAGAACTTTGGATATTTGGTAAAGTGATTAATCAACAGTAGTCACCCTGTTTACTGTTCAAGTACTCCGTGCTGCGCATGTGCTGATTTGTCAGGGTTTGGGGTATTGTCTTACAAAGTAACCCATATCAGTATTAAGATCACTAATCTGTCAGCAGGGTTAAATAATTAAGTACTTTTGTCATTCAAGTAATCCTTTATGAGTTACTTTTTTTTCACAAAAGTAACTCATCACTAAACAAAAAACAGCTGGATTACACTTCTCCTTTGGTTACTCTGAGAAAAGAAGCTGAAGAAGGAGAGAGAAGGATATTTTTGAAGTATTTGCTTTGTCACTGTCTCTTTTCTGCCTGTATGTAGGCAGAAGAAAAACACAGCTGTGTCAGTTAGACATATATCTTGCTGACTTAGCTATTGACATGGTAGTTAGGATTGTATTATATTATGGAAGGATCCCTGTTACGTTGATTTTTTTGAACAAAGTGCAATGTCAAGTTCACAGTATTAAGCACAGCCACAGTCCAGCATGACAAAAAATCCCATCAGCTGACCTGCTCTGGAGCAAGTGTTTGATATTAGTAATCAACCTGTTTAAAACTCTGACCAATCAGATCTTTGATCACAGAGCTCCTTGAGCGGATGTCAAGAGAGGAGATGGGAAAGAGTGACAATCTTAACATACTATCCACCACTCTACGTGCCATCAAAGCTACGTAAAATATGAAGTCCTTAAACGTCAGACATATTACATTTGGTAGAATAATTATCTAATTTAATAATTTATTTTAAAAAGTTATCACATTGCACTAAAGACATAATGATTATTTCTGCCAAAGAGACTACATTGTTGCCAGCACCTTCTGTCCATCTGCTTGGGAACAAGATAACTCAAAAGTTGCCGACAGATTTTGATGACATTTTCTGGGACTGTTGGACATGGCACAAGGAAAGATGTGATAAGATTTTTGTTGTGATCTGACCCCAGGTCTGGTAAAGTTTAAAAAATAACTTAAAGTTTGGGCAGTTTTTGACATTTTCACTAATAACTATGTTAATAATGTCTTGCAATGTATTGATTAAAAAAACATTTTGCAGACTGACAGACTGGATTCAGATCAACATCCACAGTTAATACCTTGGTGCAGGTTTGTGCTCTTTGAGCACAATCATTTTTTTCTTCCAGTTTTTCAGCTATTAATGGATTTTTTGCTGCAGAATTGTTATTATTGAAACTAGAAGTTCGAAGTGAACATGAACTTCTGCCAAGGCATTTCTGACATATTAGCCATCAAATAAGTGGCAAATAAGTTTGGACATTGTAATAAATCATTTTACAAAATTCTGGATCCACACCTGGATTCAGATCACCATCAAAATACAATCAGGGAAACCAACAGTCCCTGAAAATGTCATCAATATCAATCTGCCCTTTCTTGCAATGTGAGAAATCACAGGATCTTGATCCCCACCAAAAGAGAATGATTCCCTCCTTGTACCATGATCAACATCTCCAGAGAGTTTATTGAAAGTCTATTAATATCTATTTGAATAATCTTGCTCAAGGACAGATGGACAGACATTCAGAGAGACTAACAGACAACCAAACAAACAAACAAACAAAGAGATACTTAGCCTTGTTGTCAAAAACGGATAAGTTATTATTAAAAAATACTTACTTTTCAGAGGTAAAAATCTGACCTGTATCTAATTTGCAACTTAAATGACAGTAGCCCAAATCCAAGTTGCAAACATCTGATTCCACCTAACATGCTGCTCAGACAAAGACGAGTCAAAAGAACAGAAAAAATAAAGAAAGAATATCAGCTGCAGCTCAATTCGGCCCGCAACGTGAATCCAGCTGCAGACTGTATGATGCAGCTGCTGATGGAGTCCCAGCTTTGACCAGCTTGACAACTGATCCTTTGAGGTCAATTTTCAAATTCTTGGGTAGATGCATGACAGCCAAAAGTCAGGATTTAGTTACCTTTTAACAAAACCTACATCCTGGAAGTCATTCTGACAATCAAATCTTTTTGAACGTGCCCTGAGACAAATCAGACTTTATTTTACTTGGGTAGAAAAGGTTCATATTAAAGTTAAGTTGCTTGAGAGAAACTCACATCCTTATTACATACAATAAACTTTCTCTAGTGTGGCATAAAGATAAAACAAGAGAATGGCAGTCTGTTTCATATCCTTTCATGAGGGGAAAATCAAATAGAAAAGCCAAGAATAGTCTCATGTGTGGGAGTATGACAGGCTACTAATGCACACAGGCTAAAGGCTAAGAATTGATTTTAGTCAAAACTAGTAAAATTACCTACACACATACACTGCAGCTCATCAGCTTTGTTCATACATTGCTTCCGGCGGTGTATGAGCTCTTTGTCTCACATAAGCCTGCATTAAGAAAATGAATGCTGCTTTGTTACAGAGATGTAAGAGGTGAAGCTTTGCCGCTGTGATTGCTCTGCCCCTTGCTCTCTCTGCACTCAGACACCTCCACACACACACACCATCAAACACCCAGCCCTCATGCCAATAAAGTTTGTGAAACTGAATTATTGATTTTGTTGTAAAGTGTTCTCATATGTGCTCAGAGCATTAGATTATCTGTCTCATAATGACCTTCACAAATGCATGGAAACACATTCTTTACATAAATCTATCAGAGTCCCATTCAGTGGCCAGAAAATATTGAATATGCTTTGAATCAGATTATTGCAATGCAAGTAACTGTTGATGGGTTGAAAGATAA
This sequence comes from Cetoscarus ocellatus, assembly GCA_037902135.1. NCBI lineage: Eukaryota > Metazoa > Chordata > Actinopteri > Labriformes > Labridae > Cetoscarus > Cetoscarus ocellatus. Next base: position 2,444,547 of record JBAMNC010000573.1, read on the forward strand.
ATCCATTCATTTACAACATACAGAGATGACTGCACAACACAACAAGCTGTTCTGATTCGGGGTACAAGGACGAGAAAAGTAGCCACACAGCGTGATCATTGAAAAGAGTGTGAGGAATGCCACACAGGAGGAGTTTTTATTTCAGCCCTGCAGCAGGTACACTCATGCTGACCTTCTCAGGTTAAAGGTACACCAAGGATTTAATAAAAATAGTATGTTTCAATTCAGTGTTTCTCACCATAAAGCTGCCTCTATCCTCGAGGCTGGACAAACATGGAGGCTTATGAAATCTGCAACGAATGAATGTGTTGTTTTGCCCTTGCCCTTGTGTTTGCATATCAAGAAAAATCTGCAAATTGTAAAAAGCTCCACACAAGCCATGAAAAACTCCACCAGTGATCAGGAGGTCAATAGATCATAAGGTTCATGAGCGAAGTTGTAGAAGCTCAAGTTCATGCCGTGCTTGTAAACATGACATTTAAAATATACTTCAAGACATTTCTGTTGAATTTGGAAAAAATGCAGTCTTAGGCTAAATGATAAAGTCACTCTTTTTGGAGGGTCCAAGGTAATTTCTGTAAGAGCACATTTAGGTACACGTGTTAGATTTTGCACAAACGCTCACTAACGTTTAGAGGGACAAGCCCACTGGTTATTGACCCTCATGATCATCCTTTGCATGTAAACCTGATATCCTAAGGGTGCTTTAAGGGATTTCTATCAGACTCTGCATGTTTGACTTTGACTTAATAATACACTGACTGGATTTTAGAGGTCATAAAAGGTCAAAGGTGATGAAGTCACACATCAATCCTTTGCCAGTAAGCAGAATATTTATTTCTAGAGACTTTCATTAAACTTTCAAAAAAAGGCTTCCACAAACCAATTTCTTGAATAAACTAAATTGAATAAAAGGTCAGAGGGCAAAGGTCAATGTGTCTCATGAAAACTGATGCCTTTCAAACAGCATATTTAATGAGAATTTAAAATATATATTTTTTATTAAACTTTGCAAAACATTCCACTCTTTAAAGATGGAGATATAGTGCAGTTTGTCCTTGCGTTTGCTTTTGCGTGCGTTGGCTTCATGAGTGTTTTTGTTTGGATACCTGCCTGCATGTGACATTATGAGAGGATACCACTACAGGGCACAGAATGGCTGTATGTAACTACCTGTTCTGTGACAAGTAAACTGCAAACATGGCAGTAATTCTGAGAATATGGGTTACAAAATAAACACCTAGAATCAAAATCAAAATCAAATATTTGATGACAACTGATGACCAGTGGTCATACCTCACCCTCAGCACTGTCTGCACTCTTTTTGTACGATATGTTCCTCAGGGAACTGTCGTAACTGCCTCGGTGTTATGGTCTTATCACTGACCGTGTTAACTTGTGACTTGGAGCCGACTGTGCTGATACAGTATAGCACTATTGTAATGATCGAGAGCACTCTCCCATGTTTCATGGTGAAGTGGGGGTTATACATACTCGTATCAAAAATACCAATCAGTAGTTTACATGTGAAAAAAAAAATACAGCTAAAGAAACTTAGCTGACATTAACAAGGACAGTCAACCATGGTGTCAACACAAAGTCACCAGTTTACATGGTTACGAGTAAAATGTGGACATCAAAATTATTTAATAATTTCCTGACTTCCTACATAGAAACTATCAACATTTTTGTGTCTACACAGCCACAGACATAATATAGATGTTGATGGTTGTGCTCATGAGTTTGTCCTTAAAACTTTCTGTTAGAGTTTTTTCTGCTGTTGAGATCAATCCGTCATCTCTCCTCTCTTGTACACTAATGTAAACTGCAGCTCGCTTCTGCGTCGCATTTAAGACGATGTGCACAACCATTGCAGGGAGGCGCAGCGACCATCATGTATCTGCATCTGCATATTTTACAGCAAGTATATCTCTGGTTTAAGATGAACTGATGAAATTTTAGAGGTATAAGCTTTAAGGTCATTAAACTCTGTGATCTTCCTTTGCTTGTAGAACTTAAACTTAAAGCTTTTGGGATTTCAGGAAAGAAAATAAAACAAAAGCGCAAACATCCACTCAGACTCAGACTCAGAGAGGAAGTGAACCACAAGGATTCTCTGCGCTGAGCTCACCAGCCCGAGCTGATCGGCTTAAACAACAGATGAAACAGTAGTAAGACATCACACTGATCGGTCTGTCTGGGGAGGGGCAGGGAACGAGTCATTTCAGGCAGATTGGCGTTTTAAACTGCGGGAGAGGGAAAAGTCTTGATGCCATCGACTTCTATCTTGTGTGTAGAAGTTTCCATTATGCAAAGGAGGCATGTAAAACACACTGAAGGGCATATATAACTCAAACAGTGGAAAAAAAGGCTCTTCAAATGCCTGTAGTCATGTTGATTTTGGTGTTCAATGTCATGGTGAGCAAGACAAACAAAAAATGTTTCAGTGGTAGCAAGCAAATATGACATCTTCCATAAAATAGTACTGTCAGGCAAACTTTCTTAAAGGGTCCCATATTTTGCTCCTTTTCTGCAGTTTAACATGGATCCTTAATGTCTTAATGAAACGTTAAAAACATGCTTTGGTCCAAAAAGCCTATGAATAAAGCACAGCTGCAATCTTTCCATGCTCACATAACCCCTCTGTTCAGAACGGCTGGTTTTGAGGGTGGTCGCATTAATATGTCAATGAGCCAGAGTAGAGCAGTGTACATACGGGAATTCACAATAGACCTGCAGTGTCCCTAGAGCGAATCAGAGCACTCTGGTGTTCCAGCCACTGCTTACAGTCCTGAACAGGACACGAACCGCAAATTCATGCCGGTTACCAGATAACAGCAAAGCTTGTTTCCCCGAAACATCACAGGCTAACGCACAACATGCTAACTGCACGGGGACAGTCACAACTTACCCTACCTTCCGGGCTAACATTAGCACAAACGCAGGGGTAATGGGGTGGGTAAAGGACTGATTATATTCAACCAACTGTTCAACTTCTCTTCCTGAACACACACAAACTGCAAATTCATGCCGTTTACCAGATAACAGTGAAGCTGGTTCCCCCAAACATCACAGGCTAATGCACAACATGCTAACCTCGGCCTAATCACCGCAGTGGGACAGCTGCAACTTAGCCCACCTTCCGGGCTAACGTTAGCACAAAAAGAGGGGTAATGGGGTGAGTAAAGGACTGATTATATTCAGCCAACTGTTAAACTCCTCTTGACTAATGTACGAATGTTCATACTTTGAAGTTTATCCTTCAGACTTTCAACACGTAACGTTAACATTGACAAACATGTGAAGTTACCTCTGGTTCATTTCCCCCTGGTGTTAGCATTAGCTAGTAGCAATGAGCAAAATAAATACTACACAGCATTAAAATACTAATACCATCACCAGGTTTGGCAACAGATTGTTGGTATTGAGATTCAGGAAAAGTCCAGTTGCCAGTCCTGTGTTGAACTGACTGAAGCTGAAGAAGCAGTTGGATGTGAAGTGACTGGCACACACATACAGGTTTTAGCAGACAGTAGCTGGGTCATTCCCTTCAAAAATCAAATTAATCCACTGGGCCCTTTGGTCCTCCAAGGCTGGTAGCCTAAATGTGAGGATATACGTGGTTGTTTCATGCCAACAACTGAGCAGTGATAGGTTTTGGGTCTAGACATGGTGTACGCCGATCTCTCGCCAAGAACGTAAACAACATGGTGGCACTATGCTCAGAAATTTCCCTCAGGTAGACATAGGCTTATGCAAATAAAATGCTTGTTACATAACAGAATATCCACAGACTCAACAGCTCACCAAGTACCTTGAGTTTACATTTATGCAGCCTGCTAAATACAGGTTTTGTTGTCTACTCTCACATTATATGGGCGAGAAGGAAGGCAAAATACCCAAAAATTTGTTCAAAAGTCTTAAAAAAAAGTGGGTTTTTTTTTTTTTTTTTTGCATAATATGAGACCTTTCAATAAAATAATTACCAAAGTAATTGTGTATTGGAACAAAACAGTTGTCCAATTAAGAAGTATGATTGCGCTGTAACTTACTGTACACAGCTGCAAGCATTTTGCCACTTTCATGCCTCTTTTATACGAAATTCTATTTTACACAAAGTTAAAATTTTGGCAAGTTTAAAAAAAATTCTGGTAAAAAAAAAAAAAAAAAAAAAAAAAACAGGGAGTATAAGTTACAGAATAGTTCTGCAAACAGAACAGGTTTTTTAAAGTCTTACTGCTGGAGGAGCAACAATGGCAACACTGTTTTGTGCCATTTTTGAATAAAAACAAAAATGTTTGATGTCTTTCTCAGCTTCCTGGAACAAAAACTTTAACAGGTCGTGTTTTTGGATTTAAAAACATCTACAGCAATGTTGTGATTGCACTCAAATTATGAAATATGTGTAGAGAAAAGGTGCAAGAAAAGTAATCAGATTAATTCTTGAACACTCTGTATACAACAGATTTTTCTTCTTATTAAAATATTTATTTTTAATGACACCTCCTTCCCACCTGTTGGAGGGAAACACTTGTTGGACAAAGCACAATAATCTGATGTGAATGAATGAGTTTGTTCATCTTTTCCATCCAGCACTGTTATATCTGGTGACCTTTTGAAAAGGTGATATCAGTGACCTTATGCAGTAGGGGTAGTGGGAGAAATAAACAAGAAAAACACCTTGAGAAGGGCTAGAGCAAGAGGAGGGGGAAAGAGGCAGAGTGGGCGAACAAATTGAGAGAGTGATCATGTATAATTTAAGGACAAGTGGTTCTCCCCTGAGGATCTCTGTCAGTTAATAGGTCACAGTTATTAACGCAAAAAGCTGCTGCAGCCTCAGCGGTATGTCACAGCATTTTGGAGGCAACAATAAAGGGGGAAAATGAAAAGCCAAGAGGACAGGAAAGACGGGGAGGATTTAGTCAAAAGAGATGTGAGGAGGAGATAAAAGGGACGAGGAGAGAAAAAAAGTAAAAAGCATGAAAATTAGCAAGGACACCAGGGAGCCTGTGATCAGATAAAAATAGACTGAAGAGAGTGGGATGGAGAGGAGAGTCATGCTCATGGTGAAATGTGCAAGACCTAAATAGATCAAAAAGTGGCTACTGAAGTACCCGTGTACCAATGAATAGAATGACTTGGACTATGAAAGCGCAGATGAGAAATGAGTTGACAACACATTTAGCTTTAAGTTTGCTTCATAGTTACCTCCACCAAGGAGGCTGTTTTTGCCAGCGTTTGTCTGTTTGTTCCTTTTTTTGTTTCTTTGTCTGTGTCTGTGAGCTAACCTGACACACCTGATGGACTGTTCAGTTTATTTCATCTGGGCAACAGCCCAGGCTGTGATTGGACAATTATTTAATCAATAACATTAATGATGGGCCAATCAGATAATGTTGTAGGTGGGTGCTACTGCCTTAGTGTAAAGGACAGAACATGAGCCATTTTGCAAAAACAAACTTTTGGCAAAACATGTCAGAAGTGGAGAGAAAATAACCTTTCTACAGAGAAGTTTGTAGCGTTATTTGTTTTTCATTTAACAAACAAATGCAGACAAGATCTGATAAAACTACTACTGATACTGTTAGCATCTATGCTAAACTACTGTACAAGCAGCCACTTTCTGTCGTCATCTCGCTCGTAGCTCCCTCCTCTTCCTGGTCCAAAGGACGGTGATTGGGCCATCTCACTTTGGGCCGCTCACAGTCGTTGTGGATTAGAGCTTGGCAAAATGGATCTGTCTGGTTACGGACACTAAATCAGATCCATCTGCACTGTAAGTTTATCTGTGAGCAAGATAACTCAAAAAGTTGATAAAATTTAAAGGAATGTGGCACAAGAAATAAGTGATTAGATATTGTTAGTGATCCAAATCATGCAGATCCTGGATAAGTTAATATGGCTTGACGGGGAAGTCTTCCACATTTTCACCAATAACTTGGCTAAGAATGTCAGAATGCCAGAATGCCTTGGCAAAAGTTTGAGGTCTCCAAGCACTTCTAGTTATATTTGGCACTGACCTAATATGACTTATCAGAAACCAGGCATGGACTGCCCATCGGGCGTACCGGGCAATGCCCGGTTGGCCGACGCACATTTTGGGCCGGCCCGGGGCGGAGCTGTCATAAATTGACCAATAAAGTATATTGTAAATCATCTTAAGCAACCGCGACATCCCATAGGTTGATTTTCTTGAAGGACATTGGGCTAATCATATTAAATCTCAGCCCTCCTCGGCCCGCCCCTACCGTGCCCCTTGGCTTGAAAAATGTTATCAAATTTTGCCGTTTGAGCTGACCGGAGATGGAGGAGTGAGTGGGATATGGACAGACCACAAAAGCGCAAGGGGGGTGCTAAAAAGCTTCGTGAAAAAAGGCTGAAAAGCCTTTAAGTTGAAGCAGCATAATGTACCAAACTTACAGATATGTTTGCCCCTGCCGCCACCTCAATTTTGTCTTCGGCAACAGGTGCAGGGCTGGAGAAGGAAGGACCAGGGGATTCAGAGGAGGTGGAGATGATCCAGGGACAGATGGAGGAGGAGACCCAGGGAAAGATTGAGGAGGTCAGAATAGCCAGAAGCAGCCAAAATGCCAATAAAGAGGGACATTTCATGTCAGTAGGGCGGAGGGCCGTTGTGTGTGTGTATGTGTGTTATGGTGACCAGACGTCCTCGAACCCCGATGTCCGGGGACAGTCCCTGTTTTGGCCTGTCCCTGGTTGAAGCTGTCCCCAAAAATGTCCCCGATCTCAGCGTTGACTAGAAGAACGGTTATTACTGTAGCCATGTATGAGGCAGAGAGCGTGAGGGAGCATGTTACGTGCAGACTGGGACAACAACTGTGTTACCAAGTCCGCTTATTACAAGCGACTTTGGGCTTGCTTTTATTGTTACCCATTTCGCCACAACAAAGCAAGACATGAGAGCGGTAGGTAGTTTGTCCTTTCCTCACCCCAGTTTCCTGGTTATCGTGCCCGCCCGAGTAAACCCGACACACCCCCAAACACGCTCAGTCATGTGGCGCATGCACAACTACGCAGGAGCCATAGTTGCCAGGTCTGCTTATTATAAGCCAGTTTGGCTTCTTTCTTGAAAAGTTGCTTGTACATTTTGGCAGTTGTGGGTTGCAGTTTTTTTGGACTTGTTCCACAAGTACAGTTGCTCATTTGGGCTTGTTGTGTCCCAAAACCTAGGAGGAATCTGATGCTCAACAATATAAACTCAATTCAGAAGTTACACAAATTATTTTCTCCCACTCTAAACATAAATTCATATTTTACTGTAAAAAGAGGGGCAAAATGATGTTTCCATCAACAAGAAATCATTATGTGCCAGAATGAAATTTATTTCTAATGAGCTATTACTGTCTTCACCATAATAGTGCTGTATAGGATTAATATAAAACTAAGATAAAAGCCTGACAATGTCTGTTTGGTTGCAAAAATAAATGTTGGGCACACTGTTTAGTGATAACAGAGTTATAAATAACAGTGGCCCTTCAATTCCCTTCTGTATTAAGAAAAGGCTGTGACACCTCCAAAGAAAAGGATGTTGAATAAGAAGGTTAAGAGAAAATGAAGAAAAAGTGTCACTGTAAATATGAATTGTAATGTAGATGAAGATCAAAACGTGCTTTATCTCTCTCTCTCTCTCTCTTCCTACATATATATATTTATATATATGTGTATATATATGTATATATATATATATATATATATATATATGTATATATATATATGTATATATATATATATATATATATATATATATATATATACATACAGTAAACATTAAAAAGACATCACTATCTCTTCTCCCAAGATGAAGGTCTCTGAAAGTCTCTGTGATTAGTGAAAGAGTGTATCAGTTTTTTTTAAACATGGCAACTCTCTTCCATGTAGGCTGCTGCACTATATTTTAATTTTGAAATGACAAAACGTGCACATATGTCCTCTGGTATGTCATGGTATGTGTCTCCACACATCGTAATCATGGTGGGCCGCCATGGCCAAAATTGCCTGGGCCATTTTTTGGTCCCAGTCCAGCCCTGTCAGCCCTGTCCTGTATCCATTGATGTCTTGTTTGTGCTGTTAGCTGTCACAACATCAGTTGTGGCAGCTAACAGCACTTACTGCTGCTCTTGTAAAAGTCGCAAGAGCAGCAGTGTTATCTTTTTTCTAATTATTGTTAGTATTATGATTTTTCACTTTCTTTTACAAAATGCTGCAGGAACAGCAACAACAAAACAGTAAAAGCTTCGGTAATCCTGCACTCAAAACAAAAAAAAACCAAACTGTACAGGTACTGATCATTGAAAGGACAAAAAACTGGATAAAATCTGACTTATGTTGGCATTTTGGTTATGCTTTGGGGCTTTGAAAGTCATTTTCCAGCAGCCACTGTATGCAAACAGTGTCTCTAACTTCAGTCTGACGGACAAGGTGGTGGGGGTTAAGCAAGTCTTATGTGGTTTACACAACTTATAGCAGCACTGCAGATCTTTTGAGCCTTCAAATATTCTCTCCAAAGTCTGTTCAGTGGAGCTCGGCGCTGTAACAGAGAGAATGCCCCTGCCCCCTTCCCCCCACAGCGCTTCCCTGCTCTGTTTAGGGGCTATATAACTTTTGCTCCCGTGACGGGGACACATATCGCAAGATGCTGCGGGAAGTGCAAACTGCTTTACGGCACTACACGAGATTTGGCTTCTGGCTAAAGAAGCCGGTGTTTTGCATGTAGTAGTAGCAGCCATGGCATCGGCAAAGCATGTGAGGAGGACTCTTTCTCCAGATTCAAGGGCCAAAAAGAGACTATCAGACAACACAAGGAACAAAACTAGAATTAACATTGGAGCCCACTTTGCTCGGTGGCGAGAGCGTCAGGGGGATGGAAAATTGCAAGACGGACGCCGAGCTTGCAAAGTTACTGCTGGAGAGGTAAGTTATGTTTTCGTCGGGTTTTCCCCCGTGCAACACTTGGTTTCAGTCGGTGGTTGCTCCATAGCATTGCATGGTTTGTGGAACTTGGCGGACGTTGTTTTGTCACTAAATGCTACCAGCGGTTATTTGCCGGCGAGTTTCTCAGATTGCTGGAGATATTCATGGCGCCGTGACACTCCGTCATTCACTATTTCACTATTTCTTCTATGTCTTCGGACGTCCTGTTGACTTGCTTCTCCCGGCTCTGTATGTCAACAAATGCACGTTGCTGTGAGGCGCTGTGTTACGACAATGCAATTACACCCAACGACCACAGCTGCCCCTCGAGAGCAGACAAACCTGAATCTTACATAGTGGGGCTTTAAGCTTGAGCTTTTGTTTCCATTCAGTTAAGAAATTAATATAAATTTGTGTATTGCTTTTGGATTGTATAATGTCTTCACTGCAGTAAAGGGTTAGCGCTTACAGTTCCCACAACCTAAATTATAAGGGATTTCAAAATAGATCTTCAATAAATGCCTGAAATGAGGTCTGTGGTGAACAAATTCCATTTTGCAATATGTAATTTGCAAAATGGAGAAATATATTTCTCCACTTTTGAAAGCATAATGGTGCTTTTAAAAAGATGGTTGCAAATGGACTGCAAGCAAGGACTACAGCAATAGCTGAGGACATTAATGCAATCATTGTGATTGCTTTTTTTTTAATAAATGATAATATAATTATAATAAAAACACAATACCCACGGTAATGGACACCAACTTGATTATCAATGTCAATTGATTTAGAGGAAATTCTCAAACAAAACGCTACAATGTGCCATTAGTTGGAAGTGTGGTAGCCAATTCTAACTCAAACCACCATATTGTGGTTCCACAATAACTTTAAAGTGGCTAAAAGAAATGTGAACTTGTTAGTTTCATCATGTTTTATTTGCCAGAGATCTTATCATTAGCAATGATCCAAGAACACAATGAAAAATCCCATAAGCTTTAAGTCAAGAGAACCAGTGCAATACAGCTCCCCTGCTGGCTAACAGAAATCTATCATCCCTGCACCTCTATTGGAAAATGGGTCAAACCAAACTCAAAGGCAGGGCTGTCATTACGCCAGTATGCCACAATCTACCACTCTCACTGTGTGAGTGTGCGTTCATTGCGATGAAAAGGGAGCAACACTTTTAAAGACACAAAGGATTATTCTTTTCTTTTTTTACATTTGTAGCTGTGAAGGTCCAAAGACCATTGTTGTCTGTATTTTGTAGATCATGTTTTTTCCTGAATTTTCTTTTTAGCAACTTAAACTAAGTTCAGCTTAATGTGCACTTAATGGCTAAAATGAATCTGTAAGTAAATTTAAATGCAGCTGTATGAGAGTCATTTTTTCATGGACATAAAATACCTCACATAAGCTCATTAAAGCTGGTAAAACTTTTATTTCAGTACCAATAATAGAATAAATGTATTGGTATCTTTGTTGTTGCTTCTCTTTTGCTGCAAATTATTTATGGAACAGCCAAGTTCCCTTCAAAGCCATGTGGATGTCATTAGATTCAGGTTTGGTGTGGTTGTCTGATGAGTGGAAAATAAAAAGAAACTTTATGAAGATGTCTTGCTCAGCAGCTCAAGTTATGTATGATTTGCTTGATCATGGTTTTTTGTTAAAGGTTTTAGTTAACTACATGTTTGACTGTTTAATTCATACTCTGCAGTTTTAATGCTACATGACAATGCATCAAAGAGGCTTTACAAATTTATTGAGAGCACGAGTCTCCCAGAGTTTAACATGACAACACATACTTAATGGTTCTTGGAGTGTGTCGTAAAGTAAGCAAAGAAGCTATTTGACTTCATCATGTTTCATAAGATTCATTTGAATTCAAAGTTACATAACACTAACATTAATGGAGGCTGGTCATTAGGTTTAGCTGAGGTTAATTACAGTTACACTGTGAAGCATTATTGAAGTCATAATGGTGCACTATATGGAGATGAACCACAAGTGACTGACACGCCATGTTTAATGAAGCACAAAGGCTCTTCTGAGGACACAAATGACTTGAAGTCTATACGTAGTGCAAACCTGGGAGGATTTCATACATAACAGCAATGTTTAAAATGATTACTTAACCAATTACAAATGCGGAGATGTTCTGATAATACTCTCTAATGTTTGACAACGAAAAAACATCTGTTTGTTAAAGATGTTTAGTTTTACTGCCCATCAAAAGAAAATATACAAAAAATTGCTGTATCCAGAACCACCTTCAACAAAAGCAGTGGTCACAGATTTTGTGTGAAATCTTCAAAATGCCAAGAAATACCAGGTTGTCAAATTGATTCTGAAAAAAGACAGCAGTATGCTTCCGATCGATCTTCCTTGCATACTGAGTCCTCCAATGCAACGTGCCAGCATGTTTCACAGTGTTTATAAATGGCAACAGTTTTATTAGCATTAATTCAGTAACATTAACAGAACAGTAATTCTGATCAAATTGCTGTAAATTCACAGTTTTTAAAACTGTCACATAAACATGATACACCTCACAGGTAAATGATTAGTAGAGAGGGATTTTTCAGTCCAATAATGGATCCTGTAATTTAGTGGCACCAGCTATTGGATGGGCTATAACTTTCTGAATTCTTCTCATCAGATCAATAAAAGATATCAGCAATTTTTTTGGAGGGAAAACACAAAGCTTAAGCATGGTATTAGTGTTGTAAAAATAGTTGCACAAGCCAAAATATCAGCTCAGTTTGTGGCCGTAAGGCACCTTACATCTTGGTTGGTGCCCAGCAGTGAACAAAACTAAGAAGGATAAGCTCAGCCTGGTGTAGCATACAGCAATCTGGTATTCTGGTATTCTACCATCTGGTAGTCATGCTACATACTGCCACCAATGCAGTATGCATATAGATGCATACTGCCTTTAACAGCAATATGGCATAGGTGGTTTCAGAAACAGCATTCTTCACTGTGTTCACACTCGATATGCTTGATATCAGCATTCACCTTATGTGACTGAACAAATAAACATCTGAAACTCAGATATGTTCCATTTAACTGGATTTGCCAATGTTATTTGTTTGTTGATAAGTTTGTTCATATTTATTCCCTCAACTATCTATGATCTGAGATTTTATTGGTATAGATTCTGTTCAATTACTTGTGGGACAGACATAACAACTAAACAAGTTCAAAAAGACAGATCTTAACAGAACTTGTTTGTTTTATAGTGCTTGGGAAACAAGAAAATTACTCCTCCAACTATTTATGCAAGTTTCCCATCAAAATCTTAGCCTTTCTTTTCATAATGTGACATTTAAACATGTCATAATGACATTTAGAAACTTAAGGGTCAAACTTGTGCACTTTACAAAATTACCATCTCTCACCTTGTTTAATAAGCAAATCTACATTTATCCTGTCGGTTTTAACAAACATCTTGACAGGGGTTTGCTACTCTCAACTAATGAGACTTAACAGACAATTTAACAGCGTTCACCACGAATGCTTTAAGTGGAGAGAGAGGATGTCTGACCTTCAGCTGCCATTTTTGTAACTTCAAAGAACTGAAAGTTTTTCTTCAACATTACAGCAGATAGAGGTGCCATGTTTTACTTTACTTTGATTTATGTGCTTGACTGAAAATTCTTGATTGCTTTCTGCCGTTCACCTCTGCCTTAGTGTTATCTAGTTTGAAAAACAACTCATCATATGTTATGTTAACGTTTATGAGAACCAAAAAAAAAGGAATCTTATTACCATCTTAACTTTATTATTTGAAGATGCTGTTGATGAACATTTTTTCTCATCATTTTCATTTTTGAATCTTTATCTGTATAGCACCAATTCATAACAAGTGTTATCTCAAGGCATTTTACCATAGAGCAGGCTGACGCCATACTCTTCACTTTATAGATACATATGGATACACATATACATATGTGTATACACATATATACACAAACATCCAGAGATGTATCCATCCAGGCAGAGACAAAGGGATTAAAAATACAATTTATGGACACCTCATGGACAAACCCATGGATGACCAGACCATAAATCTGTCCTCATCATATTTGTCTCTGCTGAATATAATCTTAATTAAGGTAAGCCCCCTGAGATATGGCATTTCATTTTCAAGAGGGTCCTCGTGTCTATATTGTTGTAAAGGTAGTTATTATGGATGTATAATCTAGAGATCATTTTAGATCTATTTACTTTGAAATTTGGGTCTGATACTGATTCTAATAGGGATGTGGATCAGTAAAGATATGTATTGCAACACAGGGGTCTTAAATTATGATCACAAATCTATGCAGAAAGGTATTTTTTCTTCTACTGAATAATCAGTTAAAAAAAAAAACAGAACATGTACGTTTCAATTTTTGTTCTCCACAGAGCTTATTATTGGCTTTTTAGTGGGCTTGCAGTCAAGGGAACCAGTGTGATGATAACTTACGTGTTGGCCTATAAAAATATGTCTTCTGTACACCACTCTATTGTAAAGTGACATGTAAGTTTTAATGAGAAAGAAATGCAGAAAGTTCATCTCGATACTGGTTTAAATGGTTTGATTGCTCTGTGATCTGTAAGTTACGCCTTAAGGATGGAGTAGAGGAAATTTGTTCCTCACTTCATACAGACCAGTAAAGACAAAGGACCAGTGTGATTCTTTCTCCTTCTCTTGCTACTATTCTCGATATAAAGCAAATATTGTACATAAAGCACTGTAAGTTTAAGGAGACATGTTAGAGATAATTTTCCAGGTGATATCACATTGTGTTGACATGTTATGTTCTGTTTTATTGCTAAAATAATGTTGACTAAAACAGACGATATTTAAGCTAACAGCAAGGGAACCCCTTAGCTATTCTGGGGACTTCGACTGTGTAACATGCAGTCATTGTCACATAAGCTAGCCACGGTTTAATGTGTGGACTGGTGATGCTACATATGTTGGTTCAAAGGTATATTTTGCTGTTGATAAGTCCATAAAGCAGTCACAATAACTGAATGAGTTAAAAGCATAATTTATAATAATTGAGTAACTGATTTGAAAGGTTAAAATATGTTTTAAGAATTGATGTGAGGTTTAAAATGTGGATAGGAAGATACATTCACAGTTTTTCATATATGAGTTGCTACTAAATGTGATCATGGTGGGATATATGTACACATGCTAATGATTTTATTCAAAACACTCAATACGAGTGAATGAAGGCAGCAGATGCGTATGTGACTGTTTCTCCTTCATTCACATATTCTTTTCTGTAAGAGTACAACAACAGCAGCTAATCAGTTTACGTTTATGTTATTTGGTGATAGCCAGTGTTTGTCAACAGGGTCAAAATCAGTCAATTCCAATGTTAAACCGATGCATCTGTACAACCCTTAACATTAACACTAGTGCACATTTCTAAATTGAGCCAAAGCCTCAAAAATTGTCATGCATGACCCAAGAAGCATTCATGCTCATGTGAATCATGTATTTCCCTTGACATGCTCTAATCATGAATTCATCTCCAAATCCTGCCATGCTCCGTCAAACATTTTTAGCCTCCCTGATATTTTGCTGCCCTCTGGTTCCCTACAGGCTGTCAGACCTCTCAGCATGCCTGGAAATAACCTCTTTAACTTCTCAGGGATGAGATCATCAGCTGCCGCAGTGTCTGCTAATCTCCCGCTCATCACAGCCGCACAGGATGCCATAGGTTGTGTGGGAATGCTTGAATAAATGTGTGTTTGCCGCAGTGTGGAGGGTTGAGCTAATCACTTAACAGGTACTCGCTGGGAGCCTGAGCTCAACGTCACTGAGAGAGAGGTAATGTGTGTGTGTGTGTGTTGATGTGTGTGTGAGTGGGGAGCGCACTGAGGATGACTGAAGGGTTTTGGCAGAACGAGGTCACTCTGTTCTACCAGGTGAATTTGTGTGTGGGTGGACAGGAAAGGGAATATGTGTGCGTGTCCAAGTGTGTGTTTGTACATATGGTTTATAACTGTGTGTCTCTATATTCACTGCCATAATCTATTTTTCATAATGCCTTGTACACTTTTACAAAAAAATAGGGTCTATTTCTGTGATTATTTGACAGAGTGAAGGTTGGATTTTTTATCACACTGAACAAACTTTTCAGTAATCATAGACTGGGACGAATCAAAGTTTTGACAATACAACATGAAAGCAGTATTGATTTTGTTGAAAAGATCGACAAACCGATTGTAAATTACCTCTTTTCATGATGAGGACAATCCTGAGCTAAGATATATATTTTGCTAAGAAACAAAAAAATGTATGACAGGTTGAATCACGAGACATTGCCATGACATAGTATCTACCCAACTGACCTTGTTGTTCTCAATTGTTTTATTAATTTAGCTATTTTTATCATATAAAAAACATCTATATATCTATATCTATACCTAAACCTATACATATACACAGTAGAGTGTTGTGATGGTACACATACTAACAAACCCGAGGATGTTTGTGTAGGTGGGATGTGACGTGGTGGTGCTGTGGTGTTAAACCACATATTGCTAAAGAGGGTAAATTAAATTAAAAAGAGAAAACAGTGTATGAACAGAACTCCATCGTTGTTTTTCTAGAATACAGGGTGACAGAAACTGCTGGGTTTTTTTTTAAGATTTTCTCTCTGGAACACTATTTCACATTTTTCTACTTTCAAGCACTAAATTAATAAAAACAAATGTTGAGTAAAAAAAGCAGCCAAAACACAAAAAGACTTTATAATTTATGACTGAAAGTGTTTCCATGCATGGACACAGGGCCTTCAGTTTGACAAAAATGTCTTCCAAAGTTAAAATCCAGATTACAATTTTTAAGAGCAAAACTTATTCAGCTGTAACAAACCGTTTTTGTCGAGAGACAAAATTTTAATTACCTTCAAAAAACTTGATTTAACCTGGTTTGATTTAGCAGTGACTACTCTATGTATTTAATTTGAAGTCCCAGTTAGTATAATCATCTCAGTGTGATGACCTGACAGTGTTCCTGTTGGTTCCTGTTTGTTTTCATAACTTGTAGTCAACCAGCCTGAACCCTCAATGACTGTGTTTGTTTTCTCTCCTAAAGGTAACTGAAGCATCTGCTTTTGAGGGTTGCATGGTATATGTTTGTATGCGCGTGGGTTCCAATATATCTATATATATACACAGCTAATGTAGCCTTGTGGAGCCACTCAGTGATGAAATGCAATGTGAACATTGCGCTGCTTAATGAGAGTCTCAGGAGAAGACAGGCACATGTCTTCTGTCCCTGTCCCATTATCTTCTACAGTAATTCAGAGTTTTAAGGGCTAAAAAATTTCTTAATCTGTGTTTTACAGGAACTGTACATATTCAGTTATGACAGGTATCAAGCCTGCATCTAAAACCCTATCAATTCCATTAAGAAACACAACTTAAATTTAATGTGACATGGAGCTGCTGTATTTCAGAATAAAATATTTTATTGTATTACTGGTGCAAGAATGTGTTCATTTCTTCAGTGTTACAGATGGTAAAGGCAAAGCTCCTTTAGATTTTATACTGCAGAATGACTTTTAGTTCATCATTGTTTGCACTAAAATAAACTTAGAGTTATATATATATATATATATATATATATATATATGTGTGTGTGTGTGTGTGTATATATATATATATATATATATATATATGTATGTATATATGTATATATGTAGAGAGAGAGAGAGAGAGAACCCATGCATGCACAGGGAGAACATGCAAGCTCAGGACTGCAGGATATCAAGTCAAGTCAACTTTATTTACAGAGCACTTTAAATACAAACAGAGTTTGAGCCAAAGTGCTGTACAGCAGGAAAAACCCGATAAGAGCCAAGAACATATGGAGCACACCAAAAGATGAGTTAAAAATGTTGCAGAAAAAATGAAGACAGAACAACAAAGTAGAACACAATTGTGTCTGGACAGCACAAGCACATTACACACAGACTTCCACAGCCATTGTTGGATGGAGTCATGGCTGGGAACCCAAACACCACAGACAGCAGCATGGTAGCAGCTGAAACAGCCAACAACATACACTAATAGACAGACAGACACAGATGCATACATACACACAAGTTCTTCCACAAACGACACATTAGCAAAAAAGAAGAAGAAAAGGTGACAACTTCATTCAGGTAAGAAACCACCTCATGAGAAAGCAAGAGAATAAAAGTGAGTTTTTAGGTGTTTTTTAAAACAGTCCAGAGAGCCTGCAGATCTACTATGAAGTGGGAGGTCGTTCCACAGCCTCGGTGCAGCGACTGAAAAGGCCCTGTCTCCAAGAGTTTTTCTGTGGGACCTTGGTACAGTAAGGAGTCCTTGATGTGATGATCTGAGGGGCCTTGCAGTGTTGTATGGTGATATTAGTTCAGTGATGTAGCTGGGAGCAGTGCTGTGATAAGCCTTAAATACGAACAGAAGAACTTTGTAGGGTATTCTAGACTGAACAGGAAGCCAATGCAGAGATGCTAGTATGGGTGTAATATGATCCCTTTTTTTTACGCCTGCAAAGCAATCGTGCTGTGGCATTTTGAACAAGCTGTAATCGCTGTATTGATGCCTGGTTGATTCCAAAATACACGGAATTACAGTTCAGTAATTCAGTTCAGGGGGATGAAGAAAACACATAGCCACAGGCACAGGCAGAGAGGAGTCAATGAGAGGCATTTTTTAATCAATCAATAATATTGATGAAGGGTAAGAAAGTGATGGCCCCAATAGGCCAGCCCCATAACTGATTGACCCCTCTCAACATCATCTTTTGTTTTGGTTTTGACTGAGAGCCCACTGGTAGCAGAATTTACATGGTATGTGCTAAAATGATGTTTCTATTTGGTGTCAACATAAAAAGTCCTCTTTTCTGACAAACAAGAAAAAAATGTCAACTGTTCCTTTAAAGGACGTTTTTGTTTTCCTATTTTCTGCAGCATTACTCAGGAGGAGCAAAGCAATAAAACAGAACTGCACACATCTTGGAGGGTGATGTTTTGGTACATTGTAATGATTTTAATGAGGGATTAATTGTGTTTATTTTTTTTCTCATAAATGGTTGAACACTAAAAGTACATCTCCTGGGAGCACCTTTAACTGTTTGATTAATCCAGCTGAAGACGTCTGGGAGCCCTGTTTTTATTTGTTGCCCTACAGGGTGCATTTTGTTTTCTGCCTCAGAAAAACAGCCTTTCATTTATCACATGGTGTGCTCAAAAGACACCTGTCGCAGGTGCTGGCACCAGAGAAAAACAGGAAAGGAGAGCCTGAGGGAAAACTAATGTTCAGTGTGCTTTGTCCTAAATATTAACCAGCTGCTTCCTGCTCCAAACCTGCTGATGGTAGACACTTTTGGTTAGACGGAGGAAGGATGCAGCACAATCCTCCATGGACAACTCTGCCCTACTTGTGCCGAGGTGACCCCCATGTGTTCTTCGCGGCCCAAACATTCGCTGGTGTTATTTATGAGCTTGCTAAGGTGTCCTTTTTGCAGGGGGAGCATATGCCACCTGTTTTAGCAGCGGGTTGAAGGAAAGTGCAATGTGTTCTGTAAAGGTGAAACAGGAGGAGCCGGAATAGATCTAACCTGCTCTGTAAAATGGGATACAGGTCTTTGACAGCAGGCTTTTATGTGAGCGGCGAGTCTTCAGACCCTTACAGCAGACATGTTGAACTCATTTTGCTTTAGATTTAAACTTCATATCCAAATGTTGCTCTCATGTGCAGCCCTTTACACAAATGTAGGAATACCCTTGGATTTTCTCTAGATTGTTTCCTTCCTGCATCTTTGTTTGTTTTCTCTGTCAGGTCAGGTGAGCTGACATGGTGAGAAAATTCACCTCGAGCAAGATGGAGTGGCTGATGATGTTTATGTCCTGTGAGCTGTGAACAACCAGCTTGTGCATTCTCCACGGAGGCCATGAACTGATTCATTATGTTTACTATTTGTCAGAGTGTTTGTGATACTGTGTCTTATTGCACAAAAAAGAAGGAAATATTCTTATCATATGATTGTACTGTCTCAGTTCTCTTGCATGCTCCTTCCACACCATGAGGTATGATTTCACACTAACATGTATCCCTTTGTCATTACCTGACTGAGCCAATTTAACTGCTTTACCATCTCTGCTCTGGCCTGCCAACATTGCCTGCATCAGTATTGCTCTATTGCTTTCCATCTTCCATCATCCCAGTATTGATCAGTGGGGCTGTGGCAGAGACAAATTCATGCCAAATTCTGTAGATCTGTCTTTCCCACTGATGCTTTCAAGGGACTTTTAGTCCTACCAATCCACTTTCTTAATCATAAAATGCTTTTATCAACGCAAATTGCTGATATTCTCTGTCATGTTTCATTTAGTAGAGAGTGGAGGAAGTCCATTTTCACAGGGAATCAAACCTTCTTCTTAACCTGCTTTGCCATCGTGCAGCCCATTATCATTTTTATTACAACAACACTGACATCAACAACAACAACAGCAATATTAACAAAAAAATACAATAGCAACTCTTGTTATTGTATTATTTTCATTGTCATTAACATTTTTCATATCATAATGCAACTTCAAACATCCTTTCACGCCCCCTACTCTGAAACACTTTGCATTAAACACTAAAATATCAGTGGATTGTTTCACCTTTGGCTCTTTAATACTAAGTTTTGCTTAAGTTTTAGAATCAGGTAGAAAAAAAACCTTTACTAGGACACCTTGAGCAATCTACCCCTGATGATTCCTTCATATCCTTTCTTGAGAAAGGTTTCCATTTAGGCTTGCAGTCAAGCAGAGAATTAAGGATGTAATCAGAAGTGAAGATAGCCATCTGGACTGTATTTGTGATTAAATGTAGAGGGTATAGGTTGGCAATTTCCTTATTAAGAGCTGTTGTGCTGAATAAGGGCCCTCAGGGTTTATTATCTGTTCTTTAAAATTCATGACATTCAGGAGAAGTACAACAAAGACCTACATCAGTCAGCAGCAGCTCTCAGTATGGCCGAGTATGGGATGGAGTTTATTAATCAGTCTATCCTCGTGGAAGTTGAAACAGCTTTCAGAAAACGTTCTCCTCTGTTCTGTCTCACTTAATGATGTTGAAGTGTATTTACCAAAGCAGTCTCTTTGTTGTTGCTGTGATCCACAGGTACACAGTTATATTGGCTGGACGTGTGCATGTGCACATGCATGCTTCCCTGCACAGGTGCGAAAGTAAACACAATAACGGCAGACCCAGTCAATGGACTCTGAATGAACTTTAGCACCACTTCAAAGCAACAAGGATGAGCAGAGGACTCTGTTTCCAATAATGAAGAGGAGATAGTTAATCTGGCATTAACGCATGGCCTCCCATGAGGAAACACCATGATTCAGGGAGGTGTGATGGGCTCCTCAGTATGCACACAGGCACACACTCTCTGTCTGTCTCGCTCTCTTTCCACAACCATGCAGACTCGCCACAAAGAGCGGCTGAATGAAAGGGGCGTCAAACGGACATCGATTTCTAATAGGGAACTTTCTGGATCAGCATGGGGCTCGGCCTAAGTCACGTCTGCAAGGACACCATGTGTGGGAGCATCAACTGGACCGGTCTCTCTCTGCCAGGCACCAAATGAAGCACCGCAGCAGGACACAGGGATCAGAGAGCGGTCGGGGTCTCCTTTCATCTCAGGGGGATTAGCTCTCCCAGAAGACTGAAGTATGCGTTTGTGTATGTGCACTGTGTAACACTCTCGAAGTAGTATCTACCTTTTAGCCACAGGCTACACACTTCCTGTTTCTGCTGCATGCTGCGATTCCCCCCCAGGCCACAAATATATGAGGCTCCATAGGCAAGAGTGAGATGAAGGAGAAGACATACTCCTCGGGCGATTTCTTAAAATAAACATGAAACTCTGTTTGCGCGCTCTTCCCTCATGTGCAAAAATGGCGGTTATGAGCCGAGTTATTCCTCTGTTGGTTGATTATATTTAAAATATTCAGCGTGTAAAAACACTGTTTAAAGCCTCCGTTATGTTCAAAAGGGAGCCTATTTGTATGAAGCACCAGGCGCAGTAACAGCATCACAAAATATGTTGACATTTGCTGGAGAGTGCCATCCGTAGTAACTTCAGTACAGGCATTAAACATGCATGGGAACAGTGACAGCTTCACTGGACTGTATCCACTCACTCCTATTGAAGCAGCAGCACCATAGGGGAAAAGGTGAAGCAGAGAGCAAAGCCATCTGGGAAACAGGATCGCGTGACAATCCGCCGGGTCCTGGATCACCAGCCACTTCACACTCAGAAACACCCTTTGGTGTGGATACTGCGCCTAAGCTGCCAGCAGCTCAGATGTATTCAGTCTACACCTTCCTCACTTTTATTTGCTTCCCCACTCTTTATCTTTACACTCTTTACACACTCACAGCAGGGCCATTCTTCCTGCCTTCATTAATTTCAGATACACAACCTGACACTGATGGTAACTCTTCACACACTGTCGGCAGAGGGTGTCAGTGTATCTCACCTTGTACAGACTTGTGCCTTTCTTGATGTCACTAAGAATAAGATTGGCTCCTGCTGTGCTCTGTGTCCTGGATACAGAGAACCACTCAGCTCCAACTCTTCAAAGCTGCCTGTCTGCACATATCCAGGTGCTTAGTCTCACCATAGAGGCAATTTAGCTAGATTTATGTCCAATTACAGCAGTCCAAATGTGAATATATCATATCACACTGCCCATTTGTGGAGTAAAAATGGGACAGCTTCCGTTTGGCATTGTGTGATAAGTGATCCTCTTCTTTTTGATGACAGTGTTATTTTCCAAATGTGTTTATTTAATCTCTGCATTACCCACCATAAATATATTCACAGAGCTTTCCGCTTTCATAACACCACAGTAAGAGGGCTTATAGATGGTCCATTGGTTGATCAGTGCTCAAATGTTTGATAATTAGAGTAAATTAGGGCTGTGAATCAAAGGGTGGCTCATGAAACAATGCAAGGGTTATGGTATGCAATCTAGCAATACTGCTTTAATTGATAAATTGCAAGTACATCAGAACAATAACAATATACCACATATACAATACTTAACAACATACCATGTCTGATCAACTTAATAGTAGAAGGGCAATTGTTGATTGGTTGATGAGTGGAGTAGTTTTAATGACCCAAGTCTTTCTTTGGTTGCCTTGCAGCCCTACAGAGGACTATTTCAGACAGTTTAGCAGCAAAGGCCACCTAACTGTGTTCTTTGTCAAACCAGACATGTCCATGCCACCACTGATTGCCCTGTCCACCTGCAGTGTGCTGGCCATGCCAACCTCGGCCCAGACAGTGGGGTGTGGGCAGCGCGCAGCGGGCAGCTCATAAATGAGTAATGGCAGTCATATTAACATTTGGTGGTAGGGCAGGCTAAGGGCATGAAGGAGGGGGTCCCAGGGTGTGCAAGCGCTCCCTCTGTCTTATAAAACAGCGGCTGATTAATGTCTGATTCTCTCTGGCCTCATTCTTCTGCTTGCACAGTGCACAACTAATCTACAGAGTGGGCGACGGCGAGACTGATGGAGCTTTAAGAGTGGGGTGAAGAAAAACAGTTTGTTCAGGTGTTGTTTGAAAAACGTTGAGCCAGCAATGGGCTGTCTGTCCCTCAGATCCAAAATGAAAAATATCACTGGTGTGGAACAGTGCAATCAATTGAAAATGAATTGGGGCATTGAGATGGTGGGCTACAGCATAAAAACTTTGATGGATCAAAACAAGGAGGTAAGTCAAACATACATATAGCACAAAATCCAGCTTATACAGTTTTAACATCTTCAAAAAGCATCAGCATAGGAGAAATAAGGATGTTAGATATGAACGACAACAGCTGCACAAACCTCTGGACTGGAAGTGATATTTCAACTAAGAGTTTCAACAAAATGACAGAAAATAACTGGGTTGTTTTTAATGTGGTGGCTTCAAAATGCCAGGAGAAACCAGGCTAAGAGTCTGCAGACAGCTAACATCTTGGAGAGCATGCATTATTTAAAACTGTGCAGCTTAAAGTTAAATGCTCAACATTTACAAAGTACCTTTAATACAACACAGTGAAGCAGTTGTCCATTATCTTTACAGTTTTGTGTTTCATGACACAGCATAGAGAAACTGAATCCACAGCACAACGGAAATAACCATATCAAATGCTGTGGTTCCACCAAATGGTCTGGTTTGGTTCAGTACAGTTCGGTTCAGTTTTGAGCAATAAACCCTGATGTTGTCTGCATTTCCACTGCCAGCTGTACCTTTACTTCAGGGTGGGTATGTGAACCAGGAAGAGAGGGCACACCAGCAATGTAATGTTGTGACAACACGGGAGTACAACACAGTGAAGCGGTCTAAAGTAGAGCATGATTGTAAACTAAGAGCAACAATAGAGGACCTCCAGCACTCCAGCGGTCTATGGAGCATTGCTTTATGTGGACATTCTTTACAACAACAGCAGTGAACAAATCATTTTAAATCCACGGCTTCTTTGAACACAGCGTGATGAGTAGTTTTATTGTAGCTGCTGTCACATGGAAATTGACCATTTGTGTGGCCAATCAACACACTGCAGCGCCCTGTGCTCCACCCTTTAGGGTCTGTTTGGTTTGCTCTGCATCTTTCCAAAGAGGCATCAAAAAGTGGGAAGACATGGGTTGGGTTATTTGGGTGTATTTTCTACTTATTTGACCGTGGAATGCATGCAATTATGTACCGTATTGAACAAAACTAAACCATGACGCTTGGTGGAAAAGCAGCTAAAGAGAGCTGTTGTTGTTGTTGTTGGCAGCTAAAAGGTGCAGTGAAGGTGGACCCCCTCATCACTTAGGTATATATTTTTAATATATTTCTAATGGTGTAAATGAAAAAAAAAAAAAAATAGAGCTCCTGATTTTCAGAGAACATATTTTTTATCTCGCGGTAATTTTGCTGACAACCTCGTATCAAAAACTGATTGGGCTAAACAGCATTCTTACAGGAAAAAGAGCTATGAGCTATGAGCTTTGAGCATGGCTTATTTGTGCAGAAAATAACAAGTAACAACAAGCCTCTGATTGGCAGAGAAACCACACCTTCTGTTCCTCTACTTTAAGACCGCTTAATGACATTTTTCACTTGCTAATTTATTATTATTACTGTCATTTTTTTTTTTTTTTGGCTAACTGTTAAGTGTTACCATGTGCTATCCTGTGTGGTTGTTGATGTCCTATGTAGTTTGTGTTTTTTATGCTCTCTGTGCAAGACAAATTCCCTTAGAGGCAATAAAGGTTTCATTCATTCTCACCCCTGTAAATCACTTTCAACTTTAACTGAGTTTGTGTGAAATGTGCTTCAGAAATAAAGTTTGATTGATTGATTTGTTGATGATTGTGACTGACAGAGTATTTGTCCAAACACACTTATTAATTAATGCATTTGTTTATTTTCAATGGAGTGTGGTCAAAGGAGATGCAATCTTTTTGTGAATTGTTCCTTGACCCTGGCTTTTGAGCACTTTGAATCTCTGAAAAAATGTCAAAAAGACACTTGTTAAAAAAAGGGTGAAATTAAGAGAGACTTGGTGTTAACTGCATGGCTGTGCTCAGAGGACATGTCATATGAAAGCCTACACAAAAAAAAATCAGGAAAACAATCCCACCCTGCATCATCTTACTTTTGTTTCCTTTGAGTTTTCCTTACCAGATCCATTCAGAGGTACACACGATCACTGTGTTTCAAACACAATACACAATACATGTTTAAGGCACACCTAAAAACAAAGCCCCTAGCTTGTCCTCTAGGTCATCATCTTTTGGTGCGTTCCAGTTGGTCTTGAAAGTTGGATTCTATGGGCTCTAATTTCCTGGCGCAACTCAGGGTGGCGCAGCCTGGCGCACCCCACGCAGTGGTAATTTCACCCGGCGCACCGCCGTGCGCAGCCAATCTGGCAATTTGGTAGACCGGCTGCGCTGAGATGGGTGTGACGGTACACCAGGGGGAGGTGTCGAAAGATTCAGCTTGGCGCAGTGACAATTTCGTGCCAAAAAACGAGCGGAAGGTGCGCTGAAAGCTCGCCAGCTTCAACCTGGTCTATTCTCGGCGCAGGAGAGGCGCACCCCGGGCAGTGGTAATTTGTCTGACAGGCGCACAGTGCACACACGTCACCAAAACCTTACAGGCAGTTGTCCACAGTGTCAGGCACATTTCAATGCAATAA
The DNA here is from genome assembly GCA_037902135.1 of Cetoscarus ocellatus. Classification (NCBI taxonomy): domain Eukaryota; kingdom Metazoa; phylum Chordata; class Actinopteri; order Labriformes; family Labridae; genus Cetoscarus; species Cetoscarus ocellatus. The sequence continues at coordinate 2,469,710 of JBAMNC010000573.1, forward strand.
ACAATTACAGCAATCACTATTTAATGTAACCGTCTGAAGCAGCATATACATTTGTATCTATATTAATTGTCCCGTCACATCTGATGTCAGATCAGAGATGTTTGTCATAACTAATGAGTTCACATCTCTCAGCCAACCACAAACAGCCACATCATCCGATACGGAGTATCCGGCTTCTCTCATCTCATGAAATTAAATAGAAAAGAAAAAAGAGAGAGACGCTCGCTGAATAAATGTAAGTCACTCGTGTCTTAAGGATTTACCTGTGATTGCCCATATTTCTCTGTTTTAATCTTTATTCGTAACGTGATCTAAAAAGATGGAGTACATTACTGCAAGGAGGATGAGGAGGGGATATATTTTCACCTAAGGTTCTGCTATTTGGCGATGACAGACCAGGAATGCAGGTGGATCACAAGCATGATGAATGAATTAGCCTGCTGCTATGTTTAAATGTAATTATCACTTCATTTGGTACTCCTATTATGACACAGGAACAGATTACATCTGTCCCGCGAAATGGTCCACATGGTGACGCACATCGTGTCCTCCAACGCACGGCCCGGTGGCCCCTGCGCTCTCCCAATTGCTGTAAAAGTGACAGCGGCTCTGACCTTCTTCACCACCGAGGTGAAATTGTCACTGCGCCTTGCCCGCGGCACATTTAAAGGCGAGGAGAGGCATTCATTTGATTGGTTAAGATTACACTCGGCTGTGTTAAACCCACTCACGCCTCCTCTCCTCCCTCTCTGCCATTTGCGCAGGTGGGAGAGACGGAGGCGTGGATGCGCCTCCCTGCACCAGTCTGCGCCATGCACGGAACTTGCAAAATGCCCTGGACACACCCCGTTTGCGCGGCGCAGGTGTGGCACAGCGCAGGTGCGCCCCGCCTGCGCCTAGTCTATGAAATTAGAGCCCTATATGCAATTTAGATACCTCACTGGGTATGCCACCTCTGATCAGAATTTACTGCTTGGAAGTTGGATGACCTTCAAGTAGCCCGTCTTTAACAGCTCTTAATCGAAACGTGTTTAAGTGGGATGTGATATAATTCCTACTCCCCAGGTATGAATTTCGAGGTAGGTTGAAACATACCAACAGTAACAATAAAACTAAGCTTCTCTAGCATGAGAGAGCAGCTACAGTAAATTGCAAATTACAGACAACATGCCACCATGCCTGAATATAATCAACACTGTGCTCTGTGAATTAGACAATGAGACAGGGCAAAAAGCAGAAGCAATACTGGAGCTATCAGTGGCAGCAATCTGCTCTGAAAGAGTCAGGTCCTCAGCCATAGCTCAGCTCCTCATACTAAACCAGCCAATTGTTTGCTGTTGGCCGATGCATGGCAGCTAAAACACAGTTGGTGCTTAAATGCAAGGATCACTAAAATGACAATATTAGTTGTCCAATTTTAGAACAAATTGTGGCTCATTAATCAAGGTGGCAAACTTGTTCTGGCTGCAGGTGACAGGAAAAACAATTTTAACCTAATGTTCTCTGACAAAATATTATACCAAGATGCAGAAGTTGTAGAGCTAGCAAAAAGTGGTACCTCTGCTCATGATTGTGTTATTACTTTGCCATCCTGTTTGCAGGTAAGCCTTGTAGACAGATTCACAATCCAACTGTCAGTGTGGTTATCTATAGAGACCTCTAGTTACAATGTTTTAGTGTCAGAATGAAAACATTGAACGAATCTGCTCTGCTCACGTACAATCCACAGCATCTTTTGTATACTCACATCTAACAGTCACATCTAGTGTAACTCAAATAAGTGGAGGCCCTGGATCCACAGTGACACATTCAATCACTCTTCTCTTTATGCCATATCCAGCCCTGCATGTCTGAATCATCGGTGGAAGTAAATGTGCTTTTTGGGGGATCAGGGAGGAAACTGTAACTCTAAAATGATTCTGACAGTTGTGTGACTAGGAAACAGAGGAAATTAGAGTTTGTCATAGGTGAGAAAAAAACCCTCTTCAAACTTCACAGAAACACTTGTTTCATTTTTCTGTTCCTGGGAGAATACTTTACAGAGTGTTTCACAGTTCAGTTCCTCTGTCTCCCTAAAACTATGTGGTTAGACTTTGCTTGCATTACCTCTCGTCCTGGAGCTATTTGAGTGTCTGAGCACTTTAGATAAAAAAGGAAAAACCCTGTTTGGTGGCTTCTTTCAACGATCATTAGGTAAAAGCTCAGTTTTGGGAGTTTAAACTATTAAAAGGAGAGTTTTTGTTGACAAGAATATCTGGAACATATTTGATTTAAAAACACAGTGTATATATATATATATATATGTATGTGTGTGTTTATGTATTTAGTGGTATCTGTTTTTGGTGGTGCCGCACGTAATCCCCAATAATCGCAACAAGAGGGTTGCTGGTTTGACTGCCTGAGTCCGTCAGGGCCTTTTGGATAGAGTTTGGATGATCTCCTTGTGCATGTGTGAGTTTCCTCAGGGCTACATGCTTGTTAGGTTAATTGGTGACTCTAAATTGCCCCTAGATGTGAGTGTGGCTGTGTATGGTCGTCAATATGTGTTGACTTAGTGATTGGATTGCAATCATTGCAGGGTGTAGCCTGCCTATCACTGTAATAGGTCCCAGCTCCCCACAACTCTGTCAGGGATAAATGATAAAGGTAATAAATGAACGGAAGATTTAGAGTGCAGACAGGCAACAATTACACAAAAGGCAGTGTGTTTTCATGCAGTATTGAGTTTCAATCTTTGTATTGGTTCAATTAAACTAGACCTTTACAGTGCCTGTGCATGTTATTCAAACCAAATTCTTACTAAATCATAATTTAGAAGTCTGAGAATCCTTCCTTAAAAATGCACTCGAAAAAAACAACATTCTCCATACTACTCCTCAATCATGTCAAACTGGACTTTGCATACTGCTCTACAGTATTCTGGTTTGACTGACCCTGAAAATAAACAACATTTACCTGTGAGCTTAACTGTGCTGTAACAGTTAGTATTATTTGTGTAATGCTAAGCATTGGTGCACTGGCATAAATGCTAAAAAAAACATATATGTTGTTAATGTTGGCTGTTACGCATTACAAGTTCAGATGTTACTTTGACTACTCAAGACCCAGCTTTCATGATTTCTGTTTCTGGTCCTGAAAACAAAAGTTAATGGTAGCACAGCTAGTGGCTAATGTCTCAGAAACTGTAGCACCCATTTATAGTCATAAAAAACTTGCTTATAAGATATATTTGGATTTCACAGAAGTGCAGTCATCTGTGAGATCTGTGAAGCTACATTAACTGATAGAGGGCTATCAGAAAAAGACTCACCTGTTTACAGCTACCATGTATTGCATAACTTAAATAAGCATTGAAATAAATATTTCAATTACAACACTGCAAAGTACATGTAACAATCTTGATAACCTTTGAAAGTGTTTTTGCTTTGTTTAAGCTCACATTTATCTTACCTTTAATTTCTTTTCTTGTTGGTTCTTAAATGACCGAGTAAATATTTTTCTGTTTCTTTTTCCTTTGTGGTTTTATTCTGACGTGTTTGTGAAGCCCTTAAACTACTTGGTAGCTAATGTACTTCAAAAATGTCCTCACTGAAGCCGGCTCTGACAGAGTTTAGTTTTTTGTTTAGTTTTTTGTCTGCTTTAGATATATCCATAATAAGTTATATTGTGCCTCTTATTTGTGTCAAAAGTACAGGGCTTGCAACATGCAATGGTTAGGGTTTCACTGTTTACTCCCTCCCTCATGTTTCTTTTCAACTGAGACATATCAAGCTCTACTGGCATGAATGTAGAACATTATTGCCAAAGCATTTCATAAGAAATAAAAAAGGAAGATAAAAGGTACAGTATACCTTAAAAAAGCAAACAGTAAATTATAAAAATAAAAAATTGTAGTGTTGTAATAGTTGAGGTAAAGAAAAAAATGGTTTTATGCCGCTGTTTCGTGAAAATAGTGCCTCTTCCAGTGTAAATGTAGCCAAGCCTTCCAAAACTACAGAGTGTTCCTTTGATAACAATATTACAGCCTGCACATTTATGACCTCCAACAGGCAAATTCAGTTTATTTGTATGACATACTTTGATAAAATGAAAGCAAAACTTACTTTGTATTTTTCATGTCATTAGGAGTTTTATTTTTCTTTGATAGGAAAAACATGATAAAAATCTGAATTATTCTTTTAAGGCCGTGTCACCCTACATCCAATACAATGAAGTTCATGTCAAAGAATTTGGTGCTTCATTATGGTGTCATTTACTAAACATCAGAGGTAAAGATACTGAACCTCCTCTTTTTGTCTCTTTCTTAAAAGTTTTGGTTCAGAAACCATTTAAGCACCTAAACCATTTTAAAAGCATCAGTAAGCATGTTATTAGTAAAAAAAAAAAAAACCAACTCTGCTTAGAACTTGCTGTAAAGAGGTACATAAGGCCACCTACAGGAGCACACACCAACATGCCTTTTAAAGTAATCAAATCAATTCTCCCCAATGCATGTAAACTACCAATGAAGCTATTTGTGTAGACAATTTTAGCTGGGCATGTAAACATACTCGCTCTCATGTTTGTAATGTAAAAGGCCCACTGAGACTGAAAGTGCCTCATATATCATAATTTCTCCAAAATGAACAAATTGCAGAGGTGACAGTGAGTTTGAGAGAGCTGAGGCAACATAAGCATGTCAAGTTTGGGTCGATTAAATAATTTGGTCACATGGTGGGGACTGCAGATTGAATAAACGTCAGAGAAACATGAACTCAGCAGGTTTTGTCAGCTAGGATGTTGACATGCTCCACATGTAGCCCGCTAAAGCAGTAATCTTATGGAAGTGACAGATTAGTACTTATAACATGAAGGGTCGGGGATGCAAACACATTAACGCCAACATACACCCGTGTATTATGAGCTCATATTCACACACACACACACACACACACATAGAGTTCAGTAGACCCTCAAAGTAGCAAAGTAATCTGCATTAGGAACACTGAGAGGTAGTAGTGATTGACAGGCAAATCGCTCATGCTGAAATACCCATTTGACAGAGAGAAGCACAAAATGCAAGAGTTAAAAGCCAGCCACAGAAATCGCCTCGATATACTCCACATGAAAGCAGACTGCATTTCGTGTGCCTTTAAGAAGCATCTGAGGTGTAATGCGAGGAGGAAAAAAACAGGCATATTTTTTTTCATAAATGAGGAAAATTAATGCTCTTTATGCAAACTCGGGTGCCAATCCTGAGCGTGCCACTTTGAAGGCCCTGCCTCATGTGAATGTCAGCTCCCTGGTACATTATAATTCAACCCCAGATCCTGAGGAATGACACAGTTCCAAAGCTGCACTTGCTTCAGCGCTCATCTTTGCCAGAGAGGGAAAAAGGACGGTAATAAAACCCACTCGCCTTTTTGTTCAAGAGACATTGTAATTTAACTGTTGGTAGCAGGCAGTGGCAATTGGCTTTAATAATGGTCTCTACACTCTAATTTGTGCAGGGATTTGCCTGGACCAGCCTTGTCTCACAGGCCCTTAATGCTTCTTTGGCATCCAGCCTCCTCGCTGAGAGAAAGGGAGGATGAGCCTGAGTGTGCCGAGCGGATGGGAGAGAGGAGAGATGTATAAAGGGATGGAGGAAGAGCTGAAGAGGGGAAATTCTCCCTCAGCGGGAGGGGATGATGGAGGGGAGGGACACTAAAGTGGGCTCCGACATTTCCTGTTCCTCATAATATCACATTATGTTGGTACAATTAACCTAGGAAATGTAGTTTCACTAGTCCCAGTTGGGGTGTTGAAATGAAGCGTGAACTAATTGGCCAAGTGTACACGGTGGCTGAAGAAGTATGGGAATGTGGATGAGTGTGACAGTGGAGGTGGGTATAACTACAAAACAATAAGCCCCAAAAGTCCCCCTTAAACAAAGCAATAATTAATTTCACCATTAACGCAATGACACTCCAGGAAACAAGTGAAGACATTTCCTGCTTATTGGTTAGTCCATGTTATTATAAGCCTTAGTGAAGAATTTTTAATAACAAACAAGCTGAGTGAATGATGTCGGTGGTCACTATTCATCAACTGGTTCAAACTGCGAGGATGCAAATTGCTAAAGCCAATAATGAGGAATCTTGTGATGCAAAACATGGAGGATATTGACAATATTAGAGATGAAAAAAGACTGTAGAGGGGTTTTCTGAAAAAACTCCACTAACTGTTAAGGTACATGGAGGACGAAAATTGCTCAAAGAAATCAGAAAGGGTCAAAAAGGACTGTAAAAGAAAGCTTCAGTGATATTACAGACAGCCTCTTACGCTTGAGATCACAAAGTATATAGTATGGACTTCTACCTCTGCTACTGTGAACAGTACAAGTAGCTGCCTAAAGTGACTGACTCCTCCTGGTCCTCCCACACAGACCTGAAACTGTGAGCTCTTATATCAGTGGTTGAAGCCAATTCGCTTGGGGTGGCAAGCCCAGCACAATGCATGGACTGAAGAAAGAATGCAAAGTCATTGAAAATGGCACCGAACCACGATGACCTGACTAATTGTAAGACATTTGACCAGTCAATGAGTCATAACAGACTGGGTTAACACAGGGAAGGGGTCTTCGAGTGACAGAAGCTCCAACAGATGGTCAGACTTAATGAGAGTTGAGGTGGACCAGGGATACTCAGTATGTGAAAACTGGCAGTTTTTTTTTTTTAACATTAGTGATTGTGAACATAGCCAAGCAGGCACTGAAACAGAATAGTCAGAGTTTTACACACAAAACTTGATTTCCTTTTTTAACTTTTTTTCCCTGTCAAAAAAAAAAAATCTTAATGACACAAATCAAGATTTTTCTTGAATTGAATATGTTGCTAAAGTAAACTGATTTTCTTTCTATATGAATAAAATGCATCCTGCAATTTTGTCATCAAAGGTACATTTTAAATTGTACATGATGAAGAGTAGCTTTGAGATATGAGAAAGCTATATATATTTCCAGTTTGTTAAATTATAAAAAAATGCTGATTGTCAAATTGCAATAATTGGCACACCTCTAACCTGAGACTCCAGATGGACAGTTCAATATATACTAAACAGAATATATTTCACTTGTCCATCTGGGCAACAACCCATAGAAAGTGTTTGGGGATGGGCAGAACCTTCCAAACGCATATCCAGCAGTTGATTGGATAATCATTCCATCAATCCCATTCATCATGGGACAATCAGATGTAGTAGGCAGCGCCACTGCCATGGTGTAAGGTACAATTGAGAGCCACTTCATAGACCAAACTCTCTCCAAAACATGTCAGATGTAGAGCAAAAATTCATTATTTAATTAGAAAAGCAATAATAAAGAACAGCAGCCCTGATCTGACAAAACTTTTACTGAAGCTGTTAGCATCTATGCTAATCTCTGTATGAGCAGTCACTTCCTGCTGTCGTCACGCTTGTAGCTCCCACCTCCTCCTGCTTTATAGGACTCTGGTTGGGCCATACCACTTCAGACCAAGTACTATCTTTCTAAACTGGAGCTTGGCAAGATGGATCAAACTGTTACAGAAACTGAATCAGGCTGAACCAGCTGTGACGCAAGGTTAGCTCACCCTTGACCTTGAAGGATTGATCTTGTTTAGAAGGCAAAGGGTAGTTGCAACAAATATTATCACTTAGTTCTGTCTTTTGCTTATTCACTTTGAATTTTTGATTGATAAATACAAACTATTAACACTTATTTTTAAAGGTATTCCAACTTTGAAACACTTTTTCACACCTGAAACTTCTCAACAGCATTCACCACCTTTTGCCATTTCATTAGATGATCAAAACAACTTCTATCCTCATGTGCATTTCTAGCGAGAGCTTGGATTTAAAAGGATTTATAAATCCAAGGGCTCCTTGTTGCAATAATTTTAAAAAAATATATTCTAATTAGAGTGCTTGACTGTGAATGACATTGTAAATGTCACCTCATCTAGTAAGGGTTAAATGGTTTAAAAAGCTTGACAACATTTTTTTTCCAGTTTTAACAAGGTAATAAAATATTTTAATGAAATATTTTCACAGAACCTGTCAGTATAAAGGACTAGTACATAGTACAGTAAAGAGGTCTCCCAGTGAACAAAGGCTTTTATCGTGCAGGATCTTTGCTTTTATGTTTATATGCTCTTAAACTCTGCACAAAGCCTTGAACACCATTAGTTTGAGCTTGTATCCTGGCTGCTCTCATCTGCATCAGAAAATGCGGTTCTTCCCTGGAAAAATACTGATCAAGCCTTATCTTTTGGAAACATGTAATCCACTGAGAAAAGTCCGACTTGTAGCCATTAGACACTGTCCTCTGAGCCTCGACTCTGCCTTTCTCTGCTTTTGTAGCAAAAGACGAGAGCAAAGCTTGTCTCCATTCAGCAGGGAGAACTGGTCAAAGCCGCTAGATCAAGCAGCTCCCAGCGCTTTTCCCCCCTCACTGAGACTAAAGTTGTCTCAATGGTTTTTGGAAGATGGAGTGCAAAAAATTCCTCATAGACTAAGATCTTATTTTTCACCCACTCTCCCACAGGTTTGACAGGGCTTTTGACGAAAAGTTTGAAAATTTAGAAATGGTAAGTCTTAAATTGGGTAGAAAATAGCGTCTCCTCACGAGAGACAGGCTGCCATTTTTATGCTTGTTTGTTTCTTTCTGTGCTGCTTTTTCTCTTTGCACATACTCTTGCACAAACCATCTGCCATACAGGTCCTGTGCGACTTCACTTCAAGCGCTCTTAGTGGCTGTCTTCATCAGCTCGAGATCTGCAGCAGAAAAACAGCTTTAATTGGTTCTGAGAGGGAAGAGAAGCAGAAGGGGTCACACGCCTCAGCACATTTTAGAGGAATGCTTAGGAATGATCACCAGTTGAAATCTATCAGCTCTCCTTCTATGCAATGGCACATCATGCTAACAACCCTTTATGTGTTATTCCAAATGGATTATTTAAACAAATCAATGCTTTAATGTCAGGGTGCACAATATTATAGGTATAATATCAGTGTTTGCAGATATTGACTTAAAAAACAGATTACCAGTACTGGCAGATATTGAAATTTTTTCTGATATTTACAATTGATATATCTGCCATAAATATCGGCCAAATATCAAGTGACTTGTTGTTTTTCTTGTTTTGCATCTGTTCCTTCTGACAAACAGATTGTCACACATTCAAAGCAACAAGTTAAGTGTTGTAAGCAAAGACTTTGTGCTCTTGACAAAAAAATATTAGTATCGCTATAGGTATTTGTGATAAATTAGTTCAGAAGTATTAGCATATACGCAAAAATACAACACTGAGCTTCCCTTCTTTCATTGGGCTGAAGTGTAACTTGTAGGCCTGTCAGCATTATTACAAACCCCAAGGTCTCCTGCAGTCAGCCTCAACCAGACACTTAAGGAACTTCAGTTTTTGGCAGTACCACATGATCTTCATTTTTCAGCCTCAGAGGTTGCTGCCTTTGTGCCAGTTGAACTTTTAGCTAGTTCATGTTAAGAGTGAACTTGCAATACACTGACTAGTGTATGCTATCGCTAGCGCTGTATTTGAGCTACTGAAGCAGCAGTTGGATGCTAGTCGCTATCTTCCTGATTTTACAGTGATGAAAATGAGAACACTGCTGCTCATTTCAACATCTCATTTTACTTTAAAAAGATAAGAAAGGAAAATATAAACACACCAAAAATAATTTGCACTTTGTGACATTAATCATTCTTGTTTTTGTAGTTTATTAAATCTATTTTCATTGACTTTTTGATCCACAGCTTGTTTTTATGGATAGGCTGGTGTCACCTAACCTTATGAAGCAGCTGGATCAGCCTGATTCAATGTCTGTGTTCATGCTAATCCATCTTGGCAAGCTCCATTCTATAAAACTTGTGAGAGGCCCAAAGTGGGATGGCCCAATCAGAGTCCTTTAAAGCAGGTAGAGGAGGGAGCTAAGAGCACATCAGCAGGAAGTGACAATCTGGACAGAGATTGGCACAGATGCTAACAGATTAAATAGTAGCAGTTTAGTCAGATCTGGACCACACTTCTTTATCAAAGAAAAAAACATATAACACCATGAAAGGATATTTTCCCTCCAAATCCAACATTTTATTTGTATCTATCTAGGAAAAAAACCTCATTGAGATTAAAAATTTCCTTTTCAAGAGTGTCGTGGCCAAGATAGCAGCACATTCAGCAGTTTGAACATGTTTTGCCAAGAGTTTGTTTAACGAAGTGGTTCATATTCTGTCCTTTACAGCTGACCAGTAGCGCCAACCTACACCATTGTCAGATTGGACGGTAATAAATGTGATTGACAGAATGATTGTCCAATCACCTGCCAGATTTGCTTTTGAAAGGTTCTGCCCATTCTCAAACACTTTCTATGGGCTCTTTCCCAGATAGACTAGTGAAATATGTTGAACAGTTCATCTGGAGTGTCAGGTTTGATGTTGGGCTTTTACTTTCTTTTTCTTTGTCTTTTAAAAGGTTATTATAATTATATTATCTCAGACAGGATTCCAAAGACAGTACTAACAACAACATAAATGCACAACAAGACAGAAGAGTGTATGAATAAAATTAATATTTATTTTATTTATTGACACAAAGAAGGCATCTAAACAGGGACACCTGAAATCTATTATTTGATGTGCCATTAAGGCATCACAGACTTTTGGATACCATTTTGATGTGCACTTCTGCACATTCATAAATGTATGACAGTGTCAATAGGTATGGTTTACACACAGTTATCACTTTGAAGGTGTCTCCTGTACCTCTTAGTCAGTGCAGCACTAATTAAAATGACAATCCTGAAGTCAAGACTATAAAGTATCTATTTTCATTCGAGTCAAGTTTGAGAAAACTGTAAGAATTGCTTCAAGTCATCAATATCAACTTTAAAAAAAAAAATGAAATGCACGACAATGCATATTGAAACATGCCATCAAATGTGATTAATAATGATTAAATATCAAATTTATGCCATCAATCAATTTAAAAGTTAAATCAGTGGAAATTCTTGTTAACTTGGCAGCAAAATGGTGGGCTGCTCAGATCACTTGGAGCAATGACTCTCAGGTTTCATGCTGTTGAATCAATCTGTCAGGTTAAAATTGCCAGCTGTAATATTTTACCCTGCCCTGTCAATACCGCTAAGCCTTGAATTTGCTCCACTCAGCACTGTGCTGTGCAGCAGCAAAGACCGGAGCAGTGAATTTAGAAACACTGATGAGCTGTGTTCAGGGTCTTGCATTACATGGCAAAAGGAAACCCTGCAGAGTGCAGCCAGCATCGCAGTCCGATCTATTCCAGCAGGCAATTACGGCATTTTACCAAGGCCACTAGGAAAGCTTTACTTCAATTAGGTTGACAGCAATGGCCTCTCTGACACATCAGAGGAAAGAACGGATGTTTTCCCTCCCCCCTCCTTTTTTCTCTCTCTCTCTGCACTGTCAGGGTTATTCGCCGCTTCTGTTGTTTCAGTGGGGCTTTGAGACATTAGCTTCTGTTGTTGCTTTAGCTTTGGAGACATTTCACAGCCCATTAGCTGCTCTTTCAGCCCCAGCCACTTCTCAGAACCGATGAAAAAGGGAAAGGGGCGGGGGGACACTAATAAAACGACAGGCAGACTGGACATAAAGTATTTCAGGGGATGGACCTGAGGCAGAGGTTTTGACATTACATAAGAAAGTATCATCAATAGTTGGAGGAATGGTTGGACATTTTGGAAATGTGCTGATTAGCCTTCTTGCCAAGGGCTAAATGAGAAGTAATGATGAAGCTGCAGCCAGCAGTTGTTTAACCTATAGCCTAGCATAAGAGCTGGCAGAGGGATACACACAGTGGATCTAAAGTGTTTGCAAAATACAGAACTTCAAAAACTCTCTTATTAAAATGATGGATGATGGTTATTCCAAAAATTATTTTTGCTTTAAAACCTCAACATAAAGAAGAGGTTGAAAATTCTCTTGTGGTTAGCGTTTAGCCCCTTTTACATTGCCTGTTTAAAGCTGGACTGTAACAACCCTTTTTAGTTTGCATTGTAGACTCACTGATCAAAAGCCTGGGTTAATCTGCTGTGGTCTACAAATTGGCAAAAGCCATAAGGTAGCCTTGCCCTAAACACAAACAGAGGCTGATGCATGCAGTGTCTTTTGCACATGTCTCTTGCTGGGCACCGATGTTGCAAACACAACTGCATTCTGTCTCTGCTCTCCAATGGGATTATCAATACACTGAATGGCATATAAAACTAAATAAAGGCATGATATGACCTCTTTAAAGTGTTTTTTTCCCCTTGTTTTGTTTGTTTCATTTATTTTTTACAATTTCAGCATGTTTTTTATAAAGGTGTGTTTGTCCTGGTGTGTTTGATTGTTTTCATCTTGCCTTTGGTGTCTATTAAGCAAGGATTTGATTTAAGTTTAATAAAAAAATGAAAAGCGTCATCTTTGTAGAGTATCAGATGCAGCTTTTTCAACTTCTTTTTGGAAATGATCAGACCAGAGGGGGTTACAGAGAGGTTACAGGAGGCTTTGATAAGGAGCTCTGTGCTGATAAGCTGCCCAAACAATGTCTGATGGGGGGGCTGCGACAGGCAGCAGACAGAAAACACACATGTAGGTAAAGGCTGTATAGCTATTACATAAAAAATGCCAGGAAGTAAAAAACAAACTGTTTCAGGGGTTATTTTCTTTGAGGGGCCATAGCACATTTTTGTATGAGTTTAGTAAAGGTATCATGCTCTTCTGCTCCTCAAGCCTCTTCTAACAGCTTTAAAAGCAAGACATAGGACCTTTAAAAAATACACAGTTTTTTATATATGTATAAATTCATTTATGTTGCTGTATAAATTAAGTTCCCTTGCCATTTATTAATGCTTGGGACATATTTCACGAGTCCATCTGAACAACACAAAAACATTGTTTGGGAAGGACAAAACAATAAAAAAGAAAAACTCAACTGACCATTGAATGATCTTTCTGTCACATTCATTAAGAGCCAATCTCATTAAAAAAAAACGCACAAAGTCAAAGACTTTGCTGCTACCAATGAGTAAACAACACAACACAAGCCAGGCTATAATCAAAGTCTTGTTGAAACTGGTCTGGTGTAGAGCAAAACATAAATTCCATTAATTCATGATTTCAGCGCTGTCCGTTGTTCTTCAGTGAATGCCCATCATAAGGAAATGATGTCCACTTCTGATATAAAGAATTCTAGTATTCATGTTAACCTCATAGGTTTCCACTGATGATCTCTGCAGAATTGAAATCACACCCCGTCATCCTCCTGAGAAGAAGCTGGTTGGTCCAGCCATTTTCTGATTCTGGAACAAACAAATCAGCTTGAAACTTGATGATGGATCTTCCAGATGGCAGCCATGGAATCGGGGGAATCTTGCAACATTGCAAGGCTGCATACCAATTATTGTTTAATTAATATTAAAAAAAAATGTATGTGTACAGTGCTTAACAAATGTGTTAGACCACCACCCAGTGAAAGGTTTATGCCACAGCTGCCCTGAATGGACATCATTGATAATTGTATGAAATATTTAAGCTCTTTAGCCAAAATGGTATTATTATTGACAAAACATAATTATAACTGTTATCCATAAATTTTCAAACAAAGTTTTTTACAAAATGAATCAATAAATAAATCGTGAAGAACATCAGTATTTCTTAACTACGACGTAAAATTATAAGGATTTAACTTGAAGATTCAAAAACAAGGCAACTGGACTGTGTAGAGTTTGTTGGGAAGACGTTTCACTTCTCATCCAAGAAGCTTCTTCAGTTCCAACAACAAAGGAAGGAAGGAGTTGGAGAATGACTCATAGAAACTTATCACAGGGTGATGTAACCCCTAAGAGTCGTTACCCTGAAAGGGTCATTAACTCCCCCTGTCATGTGAGGTGTTATGGTCACATGTGCGCAGGTGTGAGTGTTTGGAGAGCTTCCTGGGGAGAGAGCTTAGCACTGCATTATATGTGGGTGAGAGATTGTGTCTGAGTCCACCACCCCTTTTAAGAGAAGGCTTCTCCAGTCTGGTGAAGATGGCTTCTTTAACTCCTCTTTCAAACCATCTATCTTCTCTCGCCAACACCTGTACATTGCTGTCCTCAAAAGAGTGTCCCGTGTCCTTTAAGTGAAGGTGGACCGCTGAGTCCTGACCTGAGGAGGTGGCTCTCCTGTGTTGAGCCATACGCTTGTGAAGCGGTTGTTTAGTTTCCCCAATGTACAGGTCTGAGCATTCCTCACTGCACTGGACTGCATACACCACATTGCTCTGTTTATGTCTTGGTGTTTTGTCCTTGGGATGGACCAACTTCTGCCTTAATGTGTTTCCAGGCTTGAAGTGAACAGGAATGTGGTGTTTGCCAAAAATTCTCTTGAGTTTTTCGGATAAACCTGCAACATAAGGAATCACAATGTTCTTGCGTCTCTCTTCCCTTTCATGCCCCGTCTCCTTTCTTTTCGGGTTGGGTATTAAACGGTGAATTCAGTTTAAAGTTCCTCTTTCCTGTTCAAATGTTTGTCCATTAACACTACATTTTCAGTTTTAAACAAGTTTTTGAAAGATTTCTCAAATATGCTGTTCTCTCGTTTTTATGACAAGTGGCCTGATCAATTTCTTTCAGCGTGCACAGATTTCAATCTTTGTGTGTGGTGTTGTCCTGAAAGCTCAGACTAAAATTCTTTGTTTTGTTGGTCTTTATTTTTAACTTATTGATATTCATGCAGGATTTTATGTGGCTCCTAAGTCATGAGTACCCCTGCCCCAAACTCCCATTCCTATGTAAGAATGGTGGGGATCACAAAGAGGACCTTGTGCCCTTTTTAAGTTTAAATATCTTGTAAAAAGCCAGAAATCAGTGAGTTCAGAGGTGCTTATGAATATGTTTGGCTATTTTTGAAAGGAGCTAAAATAGTCGTTGGCTCAGGTAACACATTTTTATCTAATTTTAGTGATAAAATAAAAACATTTAACAAATTGTTAAACTATCACTTTACTTTTTCTTGGCAAAGGAGACCAACTGAGTTCTAAATAGTTTCTGTTCTATGACGAAGGAAACAACAGAGAGAAACAGTGAAGCATTTTGTTTCCATTTGATCATAAAAGGACAATCATATGCCACACCAGATGTCTGACTGTTCTGTCTCTGATGTATTTTCTGTTGTCTTAAGCAAAAGCAGGATGAAACATGTGCATACATGTAAACAACCAGTGGAGATCAGATCTGACTGCCAGTGCACAGAAAACTGTAGTTTTTAGCCTCGGACAAGCAGAGGTTGGTTTATGACGTGTCAGTGTGCAGGACAGCCTGGCCAGGAGAGAGTTAAGCTGGTTTCCAGTGCCGTTGATGGGGCTGAACAATTTGCACGGCTGGCAGAAAAACCATAATCAATCCGGGGACTATAGATAAGGGCCCTAAAACCAGCGAAGCACAGCGTTTTCTCTTATCGCAATTACACCTTGCCCTCCTGCCTCAGGTACAGCCAATTAAGCAAGGAGAGGATGCACCAGCAGCCACTTCATATGGAGGAGGCCTATCAGCCAGCTGCAAACACACCCCGTCACTGCAGAGGGGCAGAGAGGAGCTTGTTAGGCGGGGGGAAGACACATGGAGAGAGCTGAGGAATGTACTGTCTTACTCTGCAGGTTCATACTGTATGTTTTTGCTTCCAACAAACCCTCAACATACAGGCATGAATGAAAGTGAAGGGTGTGAAGGATGCTTGCTCTGCTGAGTGATAAGAAGTCTGCTGGACAAGTGCCTGCTGGCTATGCTTGGGAAAAGCACCAAGGGCACTCAGACCTTGTCTTAACACTTTCTCCCCTCAGTCTCTCATCTACGTTTTAATCCATTCATTACTTCAGTCTTTTTTCGTCGCCTTTCATTGTTGAACATCATTCAAATTAAGTGACTACTCAGCAGATCAGGAACAGTGAGGAGGTGTGGGAGGGCTCTTGTGTTTAACTGTGAGAGTCGAGGGGAAGGTAGGAAAAGAGGACAAAAGGTCAAATACAAGGACAACACCAAGGATGAATACAAATGTTTGCTGTTTGTTACTTCAGAAATATTGTTCAATAAAGAAACAAAATTAGACATTTGTTGAGCATTGGTGAATACTACAGTGGTTATCTAGAAAGCACAATTGATCATTTAAATATCATTATGAATAAACTTGTGCTTTATTACTGAATTAGTTAAACATTAGTGAGTACTTTAGTTATCTTCTATATTATATTATAACTTGTAAAGGATCATTCATGCACAGTAATAAATACTCTTTGATGCATAAGGGATAAGGCTAAGATATGGTTTACATCAGAGTTTATAGTGGGGGTCCGACCTGCTAGGGGCGCTGCTTAAGTGCACAAGTGTGGACAAGGGTGGGCTAAGGAATCATAAAGTCCAGAGAAGGGAAAAGTGCCATAAAAAAGCTAGAAAAAGATTTTAGATATCGTTTGTCACATGTAAAAATCTGCGTTCTTACTATTTCTACTCACTATTTTCTACTTTCATTCATCAATGTTTCTTTAGCTCTGTCGTGACAATGTAAATATAAAAATAACACAAATTGTAAATAGCAAAACAAAGACTTGCACTAAAATCTACTGAGTGATTACAAATGAAAAATGCTAAAAACGTGTATATTGTTGTTATTGATGAAAAATATTTTTGGAGAATAAGCTTCAAGAGGACAATGAACTAGTAAGAAAAAAATATGAAATGTTAAATCTACAAACTGTGCAATAAGATGTTGAGTGCTTAAGTGATGAGATTTGCCCCAATAATGTGCAGTGAATTAAAGAATTTTACAAGAGAGTTCCTGTGAGGGCTCAGGCTAAAGCCAGGCATCTCGACATAAAAAAATTTAAGAACCTCTTGGTCAGGCTAAAAGTCAGAGTGAATCATTTATGTAAATGATGCAATAACTTATATCCAGATACTCAGATGAACTGCCCCCAACTCATTGGAATTCATGTTTTACTTCTTTTAAATAAAATTACAAATCGCAGAACATATTTTACAAGTTTTTGCCTGAAAAATTTCTTACATATTTCATGCTGGCATGTTTACAGACCCCTCAGTTTCAGCCCTGTTTAGAATAAGTTCTTTTAGTATGACTCATCTTACATTTTGTCTGACCACAGCCCTAGATAAGACTTTGGCTTCCCAGCACTGTGCTCTAATGTTTACAAGGGCTGCACATACAGTGCATAACAAATTTATAAGACCACCTGTCATAAAAACCAGAAATCATAAATATTTTTGAAACCGTTCAAAAACTTAAAAGTGCAAACATCTTTTATTATTGGACATACATTTTGTTTAGGAATGAGTAATTTCAAACTGAATTCACCTTTTTGAGTCAGCTCTCCGGACTTCTCTAAGAAGTCAGAAATTAATTAAGCACAACATTTAACCATTAAAACATTTTTTTTCTGTTCAGGAATTCAAGTTCAATCCTATGATTTTGACATGTTTGATAGTGAATTTAAAAATTAATGGACAACAACAACTATTATATTTTATCATAAAAAATATTACTTCAGTTAAAGAGCTTCTACGTACTGGTGTATTATTTAATAGAGTGTTAAAGAGCATAATCAATACCAGTGTCTCATTTACAGGAAAGGCACTGAATGGCTTGTCAAGAGACATAACCCTGTTCACGGCAGAATTTATACTTGAGAAGAGGCTGAAAACATTTTTGAGTAGTTTTTCACTGAATACATGTCTGATGAGCTTATTGTTACATTCAGTTCTTTTCAGTAAATTTTGCGAGCTATTTCACCATCAGAGAAAGGCCTCTACAGACCTATCAAGTCTCTGTTTCATAGTGCCCTCCAGGAGCCAGGACCCAACCCTTGACCTTCCATTTGTAAACAGCCAGCTCTACCACTGAACCACTGTTGTTGTTGTTGCTTCATATTTTCTAGTCCTTGTCTCATAGTTTGCAGCATCACACTTTATCCAGCATGACAATGACACTGATGACAGAAACCTCCCTGCGCTGCATGTCCCTGTTTCCTCCACCAGTGAGGGGTTAGCAGGCTCACAACGCCCCCCCACCCACACACACACACACACACCTTCCCAAGTACTTGATCTGAACCACATCTTTACACTTCCCCTCTCTCTGCTCACTCTCTTTTTGCTCTGAGGTTTCACAGACCAGACACACAGCGTGCAGTGTTTTGTCTACACCGTGTGATGCCACCACACCAATTTAGCGCGACAATTTCACCCCAAAGCACCATCCTTCATCGGGTGGGGAGAGTAGGTTCAGCAAGATCACTATTTGTCACAGTGCCACAGCGAAACCTTGATGGGATGGAGCATGTGCAGGTGGGGGAGCAGCTATAAGCACACAAAGGGATGTCACAGAAGAAGAGTGGCTGACATAAGTGCTCTCACAGTGCTCAAAGAGCAAACGAGAGGTCTGGACAGCAACGTTGAGGTAGTTGTTAGAAAGGAAAAAGTAATCCATCACACCTTACTGGTGACATATAAGGAGAAAATATAGTTGTAAAGGCTAAGTTAGCACATCACTGACATACGTGACTGGGTATTCTACTTGTAACATTACTTTTGTGGTAATCCATAACATCATTTGAAATGTATGAGGGGTGAAATATGGGAATCTTTCTATCCATTATATATACCCCTTAGCCCTTTCGGGGTCACAAGGGGACTGGACCCTATCCCAGCTGACATTGCGTGAGGGACGGGGTACACCCTAAACCAATCGCCAGCCAATCACAGAGCCACAAAGAGAGACAGACATCCATTCACACTCATACCTGTGGGCACTTTAGAGTCACCAATTGACCTAATGAGCATGTTTTTGTCTGTGGGAGGAACCCTGAGTGCCCAGAGAGAACCCACACATGCACAGGGAGAACATGCAAACTCCACACAGAAAGGCCCTGACTGACACGGGGATCAAACCAGCAAGCTTTTTGTTGTGAGGTACGTGCACTACCTGTTGCACCACCATTTTGCAACTTTTAGAGTAAATCTGAATTAAAAAAAAAAAAAATACAGTAAACAATGACAAATCAAAATGACTTTTTTAAGACTGATTTTATGAAAATGGTTGTGAATTCATGAAAATACAGAATAGAGCCATCTTTAATTATTACAACATCCAAAATACTGTACATCTTCTATCATTTAAAGTAGAGATTTTGAATGTATCATTTAAAGGGAGAGACTTTCAGAAAAAAACGAAAATGAAAAAATATCAAGCATGATAAAGTAATAGCTGTACTTAAACCACAAGAGCAGAAATTTGAGTCAATTTAATATTTAATGATTATAAGGTAAGCTAATCCAAACAAGAATGATAAATTTATTATTAAATAATTAAATGCATTTTTAAAAATTTTGATATTTATCTTTACAAATTGTGTAGTTGTCTCATTGCCTAGTTATCATTTGCAGCATGTAGTTTAAATGAATTTGGCTGGTCATCATTTACAGCATCAGACTATTGTTATTTCTGCTCTGAAAGAAGCTGTGCCCGTTATTTGATCAACCTCTGATGCCTGAACTTTTTTTTTTTATCTCTAAGAGGTTAATTTTTTATCTGTAAAAATTTTATGTTTGTGGTTGTTAATATTTTAATTTCACAGTTTTTGCTGTGCACAAATGTTTAATGTGGCCGCAGAGACATGAGCTTGGTATGTTCCCTTCAGTGAAGCTGGATGCAAGCTGAAGAGTGTCCCCGATCTGGGGGTTGACATAAAGGATAGAAAGAGCAAGAGAGAGAACGAGATAGAGATAGAGACAGACAAGGGACTAGGTGGATAATGTTGGTGTTAATTAGCAAGTGAATGTATAGTTTTTTTTGTATATATGTGTGAATGTATACAGGTAAAACAATTTTATGTTTATGAATGAAGATATGCAAGTGTACATTTTGATATACATAACATTACATTTAAAATTAAAGTATTATGTTCTAATAAGAGGTTAGGTTTCTGCCCTCATTTGTCCGTTACTTTCTAAGTTTGTCTATCTTTTTGTCTGTCTGTGAGCAAGATGACTCAAAAAGTTTCACATGGATTTTGAACGAATTTGTGAAAATTGGTCATGTTACAAGGAAAATGTGATGAGATTTTGGTGGTTATCCAAATCCAGATGTAGGTTTTCAAAGGATTTGTTAACATTGTGCGATGGGGCAGATTTCCATAATTCAGTCCCATAATTAACTTAATTATTGCTATGACTGTAGATCACATCTAACCCAACAGGCAGGCTAATTGTACACAGCATGCTTCTGAAATGTGCCCATTGTGGTGCCTTCCCATAACACCTGTCACATATGGGCAAAAATAAATGATATCATTTTCATGTCCTTAAGAGTAACAGTTTTAAGGTAGCATGTATTCAAAACCTCAGAAGATGCCTTATTTTGCTTCAGTTCTTGTTTTCATCCTCGACGAACCCAGGCCTTACATCACTTAGAAATGTCAGACTAAAGTTGCATAAGCACACATAAAGGGATGTTTCATTTGTTTTTGTGTCTTTACAAAATGCAGAACCGAAAGTAACACAAGTTCAGAGATGATCTTTTGATGAGTTATTATGATGCAATTACTGACAATAAAGTACAGAGATATGCCATGTGATTGTAGTGAAGTGTTACTGAACTGCATTACACCCAACACTGCTGAACACACACAAACAGGAACTAGAGCAAAATAAACCTGAAACTTGTGAAAACGGCTACTACAGATGGGCCTCTTTTTCAAACTGTGTGATATAATGATAAAAGTGCTCCTTCAAGCCAAGCAAGCCATTAATAACAGCACAACAGAGGGGAGTCAAATTGAAAATAAAATGAAAAGAGAGGCCGAGGGGTGAGTGCATCTACGCAGACAACACAGCGTTTCAATGAAGCTGGGATGAAACAAAAGTGAAAATGATACTCCTTATTGGCTCTTTATTGAACTGTATTGGAGTCAAAAGGGGGTAAATTGTCTAAGTAGGCCGACGCAGAACGCGTGCAGAGAAAATATGCTTAATTCAAATTCTGATTGGCCACATGGGTTTGCGGATGCTGCTTTCATAATTGCTTTCTCTTGATGTTTTTCCCCTCGTTTTAAGCGTTTGCAGTGACATGGAATGTGATGAAGGGGAAAGCAGCTTCCTGGTGATGCAAATGATGTTTGTGACTGAGCTACCCTGCTGACACGAACACGTGAGAACAGCTCCATCCACATCAACACAATCAGCCAATCCACTGCTGCTGGCATAGTCCACACACAGAAGACAGTGTGCGGTTGCAGTACTCACCACGCTCGCTGGACAGGGTGGTATCTGAAGGGAAACAGAGGGGACACAAGAGAAGGGAGAGGATGATTAAAACATAATAGGTCCCAGTAAAAGTGACATCGCAGGACTGGAGTCGCAGTTAAACAGAGAGAACGAAACAGATCAATTTCTGAGGATTAATGGAAAGTCATAGGCAATAGCTGGACAATGACATATACACAACATACAGCTGCATTTGGAGAAAATTTGCTGTCACAACTGTGTAGATGCTCACATTTGTCTCTGTCTATTATCCAGGCAGTACCATTTAACCAGAATACTGTTTGTTTTCTCTCTTATACTTCCTGTCATCGCCTCCAGCGCTAGGATTCATCATTATCTTCAAAACACTTGTTTTGATTTCTTTATTGCTCTTTTGCACACTCAATAAAACACAGGAGAATTGCAGTTTATTGCATATGCACATTGCACACACTTGTACATTTTGAGTGTGGGAGGTATTTATTCAGACCTTGGCACCGCAACCAGACGACAGAAAGAGGAGAGGCTGCTGAGGAGAGTTTGACGCCTCTCTCCTGCATGGGTGCCTGCCCTTCTCGTGTCCTCGAGCATCGTGAGATTTGATCAGAAACAATCTCAGTGGCTCATTTTTGCATCTTGGGCTCACATTTTTAATCTAGGGGGCCTTGAAGCTGACTGAAACCTAGAAAAATACCAAGTCTGATCAAATGAACTTGGTTCCTGAGCACTGTGTCCTCGTATTTCAGTAATGAGAATAAAGAAAAAATAAATAAGAGAGCTAAGGAGAAGCTCTTTGGCAGCCAAATGTCCCCATCTCAGAGGAGCAGTTAAGCCACAACAGCAAGGGGAAATTGTGTTTATCAGTCACCCTAACCTTTTCTTTCTACTTTCTTTTTGAACACAAGTTTGAGCAACACCAGAAGCCAGATTACATTTTTAGTGAAACTACCAAAACAACACTTTTGTTGAGACAAACATCAAAATGCCAAAACTTTGATCACCATGTAGGACTGTACCATCAAGCTTGGCTGCCAGGAGGAAATCGTACTGACTCCTTTAGTCTACTTTAATTGTCTATTTAGCCTTGATGATATATTAACAAAATTAATATACTCATTTTTGGCTGCAGCAAAAAAAATATAAAAAAATCTTTTTTTTTTTTTTTTTGTTTGTTTTTTTACTTAGACTAACTCTGTTGCTCAGTTGTTTAAAAAGTGTTTCGTTCTTGATTTGCAAAATGCAAACTGGTCCTACAGTATCCTAAAGAAAGTCTGTATGAGGTGCTTGTCAATAGTTATCATCCACAGGAGATCCCGGTTATCCCTGTCAATCTAGGTGACATGCTATGCCGATGGGGCTCAGATTAATTTAGATACCATTAACCATTGACTTCTAGGGTCTCAGAAATGAACTGTCTTGTGATGTGCTCTTATTATGATCTATTGTCCTGTTCTATGTCCTGCTTTTGTGTGTGTGGTGTCTTTGGCATCATGTTTTTGTGTTACCTGCCTAGGGACTGCCCATGTAAATTAGCACTGATGCTATAATCCGGCATATTTACATCTATTGTTTTCCGAATAGATGTTCATTAATGTGCACTGTCCCTGTTAAATAAATAAAAAAATGAATGAATGAAAAAGTGCGAAGTTAGAAAAGCAATTACATCATCTGCATAGCATTAGAGCCTCATCTCTGCACTGGGGGCCTGAAAGGGTCAATGCTGACTGGCATCTGTTGGTTAATACACTTACTTTTGACTTGACCTCATACAGTATCTCAAATTACCAATCAATTTATTTAAATTACTCAACAGTCACAAATCTCTGTAGATGCTTTGCTGACCAGCATCTCAGCTGGTTGAACCACTTGACACTGTCAAAAATCTCACACTATCATGCTTCAAAAAACAGAAACCACACCATCAACTTACTCATCAGTCTCAACTTCAGTTTGTGTTCAGTAACCGATGAAAGCTATGCAGGGGCCAGCTGACCAGCATCTACTGTGACTATGAACTTACTATAGATACATAAATCAATGGGAAGCTCATAGTGCACTCCTCTTCAAATACCATGCTATTCTTAAAATTACCCATCAGTTTTAGAGGTTTAGTTTGTGTTTTAACTGTGCTTGTGGTAACTTGTGGTCTCAAACCAATGTTGTGTAGTGACCATGCTTACCAGCATCTCCAAACCACATACAACCCCACTTCAAGATCACAAAACGATCTATTTGTCTTGTGTCTTGTCTTGTCTTTGTCTTGAGCTATGCAGGGCCCCTGCTGACCAATATGTGGCAGACATGTTCCTCACAATCCCATTTCAAAGAATACATACTTTTCCTTTAACTCACTCATCAGTCTCCGCTTTACTTTGTGCTTGGTCACATCTAATCTTTGTAGGGGCTATGCTGATCAACATCTCCTGAGACTGAAATGCTAAATATTGACATCAATTATACAACTACAAAAAAAAAAAACAACTCAAAAATACGACTCTACCCCTTTAACTTACTCATCAGCCTCAAATATGGAGCGTTCGGACACAAACTGAACTAAAGGTATGTAGGGGCCATGCTGACTGGTATCTCCTGTGACATAAACACTCACTTTTAGCATATGCCTTATGCAACTCAACTCCAAAACAAAAAAATGCCAACCATTTCAGACACTTATCAGATTTAGCATTTTTTGTCACAAACTGAGATATCTAGGGTCTGCACTATAACTGGTAACAACTACATTGCACTACTTCACTTACAAAAATACCCACCCACCTATCTGACTTACTCGTTAACCTTACTGAAGCTGAGTAAGCAGTCCAATTAGTTCGGCATGGTACTGTACGCAGTTACACTGTCAAATAAGGAGGATGGTACCCAAATAACTGACCCTATGCTGTCCTAATATTTTGGCACCCCTCTGAAGGGAGGGTTAACCAAAAAAGAGCTAAATTTGATAACTGACTCATAGCACACTGACCTGAGTGTATCTTAAAGCTTTTCCAGCGACAGTAAATTCATCCTAACATATTGCTCACATGGCTGTGGACTCACACTGAAAGGGGAAACCATATGTTGTGAGGATATGTTTAGTAGATTTGCTAAAGTGGGCGATGCACTGATTGATGACACACTTACACAAATGATAGCCCTGAATGAAATGGGAAGATTCAACATATGGAACTTACTGGTAAGTGCCTCATATCCAACACGTAATCACCACTTTAAAGCTGCCATGAATAGTAATGACGGTGTAATTCTACTATTTGGCAGTTGGTGCTGACTCAGACACATCGTCAACATGCCAAAGTCTCACTGGTGTTTCTTGAAGGCCTAGGTGAGCTATATTTAAAGATGGTATGGTGAACAGCGTTTTCATTTTTTCTTCTATTTGTTTGATTTCTGGCATTTTTAACAGAATGAATACATGACACTCGACTCTGGAACAGCTTGGAAAAGAGAGCTCTTCATCCACTGCTGCACATTCCCAAGGCTGATATAGACTGACTTATCTGCTTGGTTATAATGCTTGTAAAAAATATAAGCCGCTATTAATACATATCTCAGATTGATTTAGACTTAGTTGCACTGTTTCTCCTAAATGTTTAACTTATTCCTTAATTTTCTGCCATTTTTATTCCAAGCTGTGTTACTGATGTCAGCATTTGTCAGTTTGGGTAGTTGTTATTGATATAAAAATGCAAATATTTCAGTGAGAAGCGCTTTTGCTCCCACTCATGTCATAACATAATTTGAGTTTATCTTAAAATCTCTACAATTTTCTGACTTGTTTACAAAAAGCAAGCACATTACTATCTAAATAGGAGTTTTGCTCGAAGACTGTCTCTATTCCTCCTCTTCGTGTATAAAGGCACCCTGCTCTATCCCAACAGAACTTCGCTCCGCACATGTTCAATTATTCATCTCCCTCTGTCAAGAATTCAGCCTTGCTAGCACTTGCCAGTATCCCCCACAAATTGGCAGGCAGGCTCATATTTGGCATATGGTGCAGAGCAGTGCTGCTTTTCCTTCTCTCCTCACTTGGCCCAATAGCACTCCCAAGGATACTCACACATACACACACCTACACCCACACCCACACACACACACACACACACACACACACATGCGTGCACAGTCACAATGCACGTGCACAATACAAATGATGCAACATGTCTGTCAGTTTGTCTGTGAGACACCCCCCTATTGAGAGGCTGGGCATTTGTCCACAGTCTCTTTGCAACAGGTTTCTGTGTTTTCAACAATAGCAGTGCACATGGTGTAACAGCCAATTCAGAGCAAGACTAGTACTAGCATTACTGATTCTTAAATATTTATGATTTGGAGTTAAGGAAACACATGAAGCTAGTGTAAACACCCTGAACACTGATTGGAGTATGCACTGTAGCATGCTCCAAGTCCATAAAGTGAATCATGCATGTTACTTGTGACTTTCTTTCCCTGTTTCTTTTTCAAAATACTGTATACTAGGGGTAGGTGTTATGGCCTTAAACCTTTACAACAGTGTTTTCAAGGAAATGGGCCATTTTAGTTTCCTTTCAAATGGCAAGGCTGTGCAGATTGTCTTAGCTTTTTTGTTTGTTTGCATGTTTTCTTTTCTTTTTTTAAGCATAATATGTCCAAAGCAATCACACTGTCTATCAAGATAATATAAAGCAAGGGTGTCCAAACTATGGCCCGGGGGCCAAATGCGGCCCGCTGCCCATTTTGAATTGGCCCCTGAAACAGTTGAATGAACAAAGACATTTCGATTACAGCACCAAATACCATCAATCATGCACATTTTCTGCCATATTTACTTTGTGACAAGGTCTCATCTACAAAGTATATTGCAATATCCATCCTCAAGCCCCAACATTCTTGCAGTTTACTCGTTTTGTGTCTTAGAGTGAAGATAAGCCGTCAGTGTCTCCCATCTCTGCTGCTAAAAAGATCATTCTCACCCTGACTAGGTGTGAATCCAGTGATTGCCCGGTGTAACAAGGGCTCCTTGACAGGTGATAACCCACCCCTAAAACCTGAAGCTTTAACTTAAATACAATAAAAGTGAGGTGCAGCAAGTGGCTCAGCTGTCTATGTATCCCTCGATATAAAAAGTTTGGACACCTCTGATAGAAAGTATTAAAAAGGAATCATTTACAACTGAATGGAGAATCATCTTTATTGCACATACATACCTTATATTTAGAGCAATGTTTATGGTCTAAAGAGTGAGTTTTTTTATCCCAAAGCTAACTAGATCTCTCCTTAGAGATGCAAACATGGCAATCAGCCAACCTGCATAAAGTTGTTTCATATCCATCGATGTAAAAACAGATGAGGAGCTCTCAAACTCATCCCCTGACCACCTCCCTGACTAAACATAAAGCTTTGCTAGTGCTGTACAGTACAGTGTACGTTATGAAAATATGCAACCACTTCAGTTTGATTGTACTTCTGAAATTTCATGCAGAGCTTTGGGTATGAAAAAAACATTCTGTGTCAAAACAAAAACAAATGTGCCGCAGTGAAACAGGTATGGGGCCCATCACTGTGACAACTCTGTGCTGCTCTGCTCCCCAATGAATAAATTAAAATTTCTGAAAAACATTCCTGTTTCTTGCATGTACCACAACATTCGTTTTATATTTATATACCACATATGACCCGTTCTTTTTAAAGCCAACCTCTGCTTTGAACAGAACAAAGGCAGAGTGGGAGATTTTTGTTGAACTCACCCACATTACAAACACCCAGAAGGTCACAGCCTTTTATTTTGCCTCAGTGCAACAAAGAAAATGTTTTGAGCTCCCACAAAGCTTAAAATTGAATTTGCATTGTCTGTTAAACGTGTTTTTTTCTGCACTTGGCATGAGAAACTCACAGCCACCCACGGCATTTATAATTAATGTGTTGGTAAAGACCAAAAAGGCTTTTAGGAAACCCTTCATTTTAGAGATATTTTCCTTATTTAATTAAGATTGTGTTTTTATATGTAAATTGTACAAAAATCCAGACCAAATTTATTCGTAATGAGAAATTCAGTGGAAAAAGATTTACATGTTCACAGCCATTGTTGTGAAATGCACCCCTGGGTAGTCATGTCATATGGTTATTGTCCATTTCTATAGTGTCCCGCAGTAAAGGGTGTCAAAACGTGGATGTAAATTAGCATTTTAGATTGTCAGCTTTAATTGCCCCAAAGTCTTTGCGGTCTTTGAATGAGTTTTCCTTTAGACGCCTGATGAAATGTCTGTAGTTGACACAGCATGAGAAAAAATTTCTTGTACTTAAAATGCATGGATTAATACTCATTTTTTAAAAATTATACCTAAGTCATTAACATTCAATAAATCCTCATTTTTATCATAAAAACCAAACAAACAAAAACAACAATATCAGACTTAATTATGTCACACAAAAGAAGGACCTATTTTAGAAAGATGAAAAGACCTCCTCCCTTACCTCAATCTTCATTTACTTTCATTTTAAGGTCAAATCTTTACAATTTTCAAGGATCGTTGACTTTTGCTTAAACTTAGCGACACGGGCAGGGTCATGGTTTTAAGGGCCAAATGTTGACTCTTTCCAAGCATGTCTGAATTTCACTCAAACTTGGCAACACAGTCAGGATGATTTTTTCCATTGGACATATTCTTACCATTCTCTAGGGTGGCAGATGTTTGCTGAAAATTGGTGACACGGCTGGGGTCATGGTAGGGTGTCAAATTTTGACTTCTTTCAGGGGTGTCTGTTCTTTGCCCCAACTTGGCAACATGGCTGGGGTCATTTTTTTGTTTTCCAAATTCCAACTATTTTCTGGGATAGTCTATTTTAGCCCAAGCTCGGTGACATGTCCAGGGGAATGGTATGAGGGGCAACACTTGGCACCTAACAATGAGTCTATGGATTTTTTTGCTCAAACTTGACCACATTGCGAGATCATTGTTTTTTGGGCTAATTGTTTACTCTTTTGAAGGATGGCCATATTTGTCTTAGTTTGGTGAAACGGCGGGGTTAATCTTTTTTTTACGGAAAAGCCTTCTTACAAGGATGGTCAATTTTTGCTCGGGTGACACTCCTCAGACTATGGTTTCAGGGGCCAAATTTCAATGCTTTTTGCAAATTTGTAATTTATGTTAAAGCCTGGGGAAATGGCTAAGGCCATGTTTATAAGGGCCACCTCTTCAAGGATGTTTGATTTTCACTCAAACCTGGTGAAACGGCCAGGGTAATTGTTTTATTGGCTAAATTTTTACTATTTTTCAGGATGGTTTGTTTTTGGTCAACCTGGGCAACACCAGCCAGAGTGACTTCTTATACATCCAAACTGCATTACATTACATTGTACATGTAGACCTTTACATATCATAATAACGTGCAATCCTAAAATCCTTGAGGGGAAGTCAGTTTACATGTGTGGCATACAGTATTTCTCAGTATTTCGTTCAAATTAAAGCAACATTTTTTGTGTAATTTTGGTGTTACTTGTGATTTATTTTAATAAAAAAAAAGAACAAGTAAAGAAGATTGTGAATTGTGAATTTATTTAATCCAATTTTCATGCCAAAAAAATAGGAACTTACATGCTTATTTTTTCATAAATGCCATTCAAGTGTGTTTCTATTAGCATAACAGATAGAAAG
Source organism: Cetoscarus ocellatus (assembly GCA_037902135.1). NCBI lineage: Eukaryota > Metazoa > Chordata > Actinopteri > Labriformes > Labridae > Cetoscarus > Cetoscarus ocellatus. The sequence goes on from JBAMNC010000573.1 coordinate 2,498,677, forward strand.
GCATGAATATATATACATAAATATACATATAAATCTGGAACCCAGAATGTCCTAATGTACAGAGTTCCTTTAAAAGGTAGCTAAAATGTTAACACAAACACACACACAAGCACACACACAAACATACACACCAGCCACCTGCCATGTACTGGGATAGATGTTAGCATGTCTGTTAACATGCAGATGTGTCCTGATACCAAATCATCTTATTACCACTGCGTTGACTCATAAATGAAGAGCATTTTCAGCTAATAAATAATACATTTAAGTGTCTAATCAAATTGAACAAATGAGCGTGTCTAGAAAACTATTAATCAGAGAGCAAACGTGTATTTACAAATATAACGCTGGCACAAACAATCAATTATTCATAAAGTGAACGCCGGGTAAGTGGGCTTCTTCCCGGGTGAGATGCTGCCATAATTGGAGTGGGACAACAGGAGTGTCTGCTGTTGTGTGTGTGCGTGTAACTGTGAGCATGTGTGGGTGCTTGTGTGCTCATGTTAAGCCCCCCCCTCCTGCTCTTACACACACTCAGAGACACAAACCTCTCTCCCCATGTGCCAAACTTCCCCCAAACACGACACGAGCAGGCTCATTACAGCCTAATGAGTTGTCTGATTAGTACAGAGTATAAAAGCCTTATTGTCAAGTGCTGTATGTTTATTTTGATTAATTATTGTACTAAAGTGACTGAATGGAAGCACAATGACACGGAGCATTAACGTACGGTGGTAATAGGGCCCTTGTGGAGGGAAAAGTCGTACATTCAACACGCAGTGTGACACATAAACCATGGCTGCTGCACAGGAGATTTTAAATTAGACCAACAGATACACATGTCTAAATTCTGCTCTAAACTCCAAACATGCAGTTTGACCTTTAACTCCATATGCTCAGAATATTACGGTCTAATCCATGTTCCTAATGAGAAGCATCAGGGTCATTTCTGACAGGTGGCTTACATTACACATGGTCAGCTATTAGGCTGGAGATATTCAGTACATACTGTTAACTTAGTGATTGCTGTTGCATGATGGCTGCTGTGCATCCCGTGGGTTTAAGCCCATCATCTTGCACAGGCTTTGTTAAGTATGGTTATATAGATGCTGCTACAAAAGAGTTTCTGAAACGTTTTGTTTTACTTTTAGGGGCAACAATCCGACAGAATGAGGGAAGAAACTAAAACTAAACATTCATAGGATGAGAACAGTGATGAAGAATAGAGTTTGCCATATGCTACAGCTGAACAGAATAAATCTCTTACTAGTTGTGGCTGACCTATAAGCTTACTTACCCACTCACAACTTGGTTTAGAGCATTTTTACTTTTTATGGATAGATTGTCCAACAAGGAGTCAAGAGGAGAGGCTTAACAGATTTGTAAATGGGCTTTTTTGCAAACTGCATCATTGTTCCTCTTGTACCCAGATATTTGTAGAAACCACACTTTCAATAGCCTGATTTGTAACCTCTCTAGGCCCATGGTTTTGAGCATTTCTCCTAAAATCTACAATCATATCCTCTGTCTTTGAAATGTTGAGCTCTAAAAGGAAGCATCACAACTGGAGACAAACTTATCAGGACCATGACTGGACCCATCATTATGCAACAAACTAACAAGGACTGTATCATCAGTGAATTCCAATATGACCTGTCCTAATGTCTACTTTTTCACATGTTTACAAAATATAAAGTGGAGGTGAAAGAGCACACATTTGGGGGTGAATATGAGATCATAAAATGCAAATATGAAGGCTGTGGACAAATGATTTTGCAGTTTGTTGAGTATTGACTGTAAAACATTTAATTCCATAACTTGGAGCTGATTTAATAAACAACTCCCACAAAGCTGTTGGTCTCTCAAACTGTAATATGGAAGAATGTGATGACGGTGTGCTAAAAGCTGGAATAACAATTTTTAAAAAGTAGAAGTGATCCAAGAGCACAAACCTCAGCTAAGGCATCTAACACTGTTGAGAGACTTACTGTCAAAATGGCGGAAAACTGCTATGTTAAAAAATCCTTAAAAATCCACATTTGGATTCAGACCACCACCAGAATCTAATCAGGTCTCCCGAGTGCCATGACCCACATTCCCTGAAATGTCATCAAAATCCATTGAGAACTTGTTTGGTTATTGCCAAAAAATGTGGAAAACTGTCCATGATGTTAATAAGTCTTCCCTTCCCCTCGAGATCCACATGTGGATCGGGATCACCACCAAAATGTGTTCAGCTTTTCTTGTGAAATGATCAACATTACCCGAAAATGTTATCAAAGTCTGCTGAAAATTTGTTGGGTGATTAGAAAAAACATGAATGAGTGCCTTATCCTGCACTATTAACAAATCCTTTAAAAAAAATCCTGGATCAGCATCCAGATTCAAATAACTACAAGAATCGCAACAATTCTCCCAAATGCCATGACCCACATTTCCTGAAAATGTCATCAAAATCCTTGGAGAACTAGTTTGATTATTGGCAAAAAAATGTGGAAAACTGCCCATAATCTTAACAATACTTACAAAAAAAAATCTGAATCCTCATCTGAATTGTTATCACAGCCAAAATGTGATCAGTTCTTCCTTGTGACATAACCAACATTCCCAAACAATTCATCAAATCTATTGAGAACTTGATGAGGTATTGGCAAAAATGTAGAAAACTGCCCTATACTGAATGTGAACAAATCATTCAAAAAATTCCCAGATCTGCATACGGATTCAAAACATCACCAAAATGCAGCCACTTAGTCTTTTGTGCCATTACTTACTTTCTCTGAAAATGTCCTCAAAATCTGTTGAGAATATATTGAATTATTAGTGAAGCGTGGAAATCTGCCCTGCCTCGCAATGTTAAGAAATCCTTAAACAAAATAATTAATTACAAAATGTAATCACTCCTACCTTGTGCTACTACCAACATGCCGTGAAAATTGCATCCAAATCCCTCTTTAGTTTTTGAGCTATACTGTTAATAAATACAAACAATCAAACTAACAAGCTAACAAACTAACAACCAAAGGAACTAAAAACACTGGCAAAAACATGATCTCCTTGGCAGAGGTAATTAGAAGAATAAGTTTTAAGTAGAGGATACTCAGTCTCATAAGTGATGCCTCCAATGATTCAAACAGAAAAAAAGGTTAATGATATAGTGACCAAATGTCAGTAGCTATATTTTGCAAGTTAGCAAAATATGAGCATGTTCTGCTGTAGGATATGGGCTTTATTAACAAGAGTCAGCACATTTCGAAGTTAAATGAACAACTTTTTCTCCTGACTAGCGAGATCAAAGCAAACTCAAAGGTAAAAGGTCTTTTGTCAGGTTTGACTTGTTCATATTTTCTCATAATTATTCACTTTGATCATTCAGACAAACATGAATCCAGTTCAAAAGAAAAGCATCAGCTCAGTTTAGCCAGGTTGACATGCTTTGAAGTGTAATTTTCTGTTATCATGAGTGCTGTAGCTCCTGTATGATGCATGTAGTATGAATAAATGTATACAAGTCAAAGCAGAAAGCTTCCAGTGTCCTTTCTTGACGCGGCCTCTTAACATTCTGATTTGTATTGAGCTACCTGCAGGTGTTGAGATGAAAAGGTTCTAAAATGTTTTAAATGCTCAAACATTTGATTTACTGCCTGTGAATGAGGTTTATTTTCGTCTCCGTGGTTCACCTGTTTCTCTGTGGCCCTCATGTCCGTGAGCAGAATGCCACCAGTATTGTCAGAGGGGGGACTGCATTGCCTTACCTGTTGCTCTTTACACACTTTAAATCAGAGGTAATGGGGCGCTTCAGGGGACTGCTGTTACACACACCAAACTGCCAATACACTGTAATCACTGAAGGCTTCTTTTCTTTGCAGATAACCATGTTTACGTGAAGTGCAATCGAAAACACCAAGCCACACAGGGGATGTATTGACAATAACTTAGAGGAGGGAAATTTCAGTTCAATGTGTTTTGAAATCACTGCTACTCGCAAATACACTGCCTGGCCAAAAAAAAATGTCACCACCTGGATTTAACAAAACAAATAGGTACGAGCCTCCTATTAAATAATTGCTGCATGGGCGATTATCTTTCAGCTGGCAACAAGTTATTTAACCCAAGCTGATGCAATGAGTAGCTTCTCATTTCTTAAACAACCAAGTTGAAAGACACATCCTGTGGTCGTGGAAAAGGTGTTAGTCTGTTTAAGAAGGGTCAAATTATTTGCATGCATCAAGCAGAGAAAACATCTAATGAGATTGCAGAAACTACTAAAATTGGGTTAAGAACTGTCCAACGCATTATTAAAAACTGGAAGGATAGTGGGGAACCATCGTCTTCGAGGAAGAAATGGGCTTGGAAAAAAATCCTGAATGATTGTGATCGGCAATCACTTAAACGTTTGGCCAAATCAAATCGAAGAAAAACAACAGTAGAACTCAGGGGGTATGTTTAATAGTGATGCAAAGGGAACTCAAGGGATTGGGACTGAACAGTTGCGCAGCCTTAAGAAAACCACTAATCAGTAAGGCTTCAATTTGCTAGGGAGCATAAAGATTGGACTCTGGAGGACTGGAAGAAGGTCATGTGGTCTGATGAGTTCAGATTTACCCTGTTCCAGAGTGATGGGCGCATCAGGGTAAGAAGAGAGGCAGGTGAAGTGATGCACCCATCATGCCTAGTGCCTACTGTACAAGACTGTGGGGGCAGTGCTGTGATCAGTGACCAATCTTGTGACATTGCAGAAGCGTATCGAAACAATGCCACAGCGAATGCGTGCTGTAATCAAAGCTAAAGGCTGTCCAGTCAAATCTTACAGTGTGTGACCTTTGTTTTGGTGGCGACTTTTTTTTTGGCCAGGCAGTGTATATAAAAGGCCTAGTACAGTTTAAATTGAGAGAAAAGAGTGAAATTACAGGTTTAATCATGACATGGTCACCCATATAACACCTGACATTGAGTAATGTCATCAGTAAGTCAATGGGCAGCACGGTGGCAGAGTAGTTAGCATGACTCCCAGCAAGAAGTTTGCTGGTTTGAACCCCATGTTGGCCAGGGCCTTCCTGCGTGGAGTTTGCATGTCCACTCCATGCATGCGTGGGTTAGCTCCAGGCACTCCAGCTTCCTTTCACAGACCAAAAACATGCTCATTGGGTTGCTTGGTGACTCCAAATTGCCCTTGGTGTGGGTGAGTGTGTGAATGAATCTGTCTTTTTGGCCCTGCAATCAGTTGGCAACCGGTTCAACGTGTACCCAGCCTCTGCCCAACGTCAGCTGGGATCTATTTGTGCCATTCCCCCTTAACCTCAAAAAAGTTGTGTAGACAATGGCCGGATGGATAATAGAAAGATGAATCCCGAGGCCAAAAATGAATAAGATTTTATAATAGCCTTCTGGATAAATACCTGAAATTCTGCATACTGATATTGGCGCACTTTCAAATTTGAAAAGTCATTGTGTTATTAACAGAATAGTTGCTGATGGACTGTTAAAAAGGAATACAAAAGCCTAATGCAATCATTACTGATCATTTTCAGTATTGACTCATTTGTACGGCATAGCTACAGCAATGGGCTCCAACTCAGTCATGTCATTTGATTGAAAGGAAAGTCTCAAACAAGGGGTTAGAATGTAGAATCCTACGTTGAAAGTGTGGTTGCTGCTTTTCAGTCCAACCACGATGTCGTAGTTCCATTTATATTTATCTTAGGAGTTGTGTGGAGGACACACCCACCCTTTGAGAGTCACTATGGTTTAGATACTTAAAGATATACCAGCACTTGTTAAGATACAGCATGGTAACTCAATTTTAAAATTCAGTCACACCAACTGCCAACAGCTTTGTATCGCTGTGTTTCCACATTTCAGGAGTGAAGCTGCCTCTTGCAGTAAGCTTAATAAATGAGAGCAAACTTTAGCCTACAGCCAGGTTGTGGTTAATGTGTCTGGATGAGTGTGATGGCTGTATAATCAGGACAGTGCCCTGATTATACAGGGAATCAGTATATGAGACCCAGCACGTTTGTATGTGAAAACAAAGAATTACAAATAAGCATATGTCCAAATGCTTTATCTTGTCACTTTTATTCTTTAGTTTCACCCTTCCTGTGGTTGCGTTAATGTTTTTTTTTTTTTCTTTTCCTCTGTTTTTTCTTTCTAACTCTTTGAACCTTAACTTAATAATCATACTTATATCAGGTCATCACCAGTCAAGTCTGAAATTGTCCCTACTGTCTTCCTTAAAAAGCTTCAGACATAGCAGGTCTTCACAGTTGTCTCTGGAGATGTCAACCTCTCTTCCATCAGAAAGTCTATCAGGAGCTCATCCACTTCTCTCCCCTGCCGGGTGTGAGCTTAGACGAGAAGCAGAGATGATTCAGGCCAGAGCACCCTGCCAATAATGTTGTCAAGAAGCAAATAGAGTCTTTCCACATAAGCACCACATACTTAGCTGTTTTTTTCACTCGGGGGTTTGAACAAAGTGAGGATTACTTAACATGGTCAGTGTTGGGTTTGTTGTTTATTAAGCTTTCTTTGTTTTTCACTTCCACTTTCAGCCATTGTCAATTACATCAGCCCTTGTGTTTGGAGAAACAAAAGGAGGTTGCTCAATAAATCAACAGAGGGAATACTAACAAGATGAGAAAACAGCTCCGTCTTCGTTTATCCAAACTGACACAAAAACAGTTGATTGAATGCTGCTCATGGAGAATAAACTAAAAGCAAGACATTTTTTCCCCAGATTAAACGTGTATTTATAAAGGTACTTTAAAGGCATAAGAATTATTCAGGGTTAAAATGTAAGCATTTTAATATGAGGTGTTTAAGTTCTAAAAATTAGAGCTGAGCAGCACTACTGCCCTCTACAGCTTGAAATCAAGCTACTGCAGCGATTTTTGCCAACTGACTGATCTGGAGGCAGATGATTCATATATGGAGTGCCAGGTTTTTAAATCAAAGTTGATGATTGCAAAAGTATCTCCTACTAGACAATGTAGTATTATTCACCCATTTAAATCTGTCTTTGGTAAAAATAATAATAATAATAATAATAATAATAAATAAATAAATTTAAAAAAGGGTTAAATTTAGTAGTTTAAATAAAAAGCAACACTTCAAGGGTCACAACAGGCTCTACAAACCAGAGATGCCACTATGACTCTCTGGAATTGTGGGTAGTGTTGTCTCATTCCCAAAATTGGGAATCAACCAACCATCTGTCTATTATCTAGACCTCTCATTCCCCTGGGTCTCATGGGGGCAAAAGCCCAGCTGACCCTGGGTTAGGGATGGGGTACATCCCTTGCTGGTTACCAGCTAATTTCAGCAAATTAACTGTTTTTTTTCCTCAAAAATATTTATAGGACCAAAAACCAGTGTAATCCTTTGAGATACTCTGTATTAAAAAAAGGAGGGCATTACATTGGGATAGATACCAACAGGTTCCACCCATCAAAAACTTTCTGAAAACAAGGTTGATAATCACATTTGTGTATTTTACTGAACCATTGTTTACCCATATAATCCTTTACAGTATAAAACAATAATAAATCCATTAAAATCAGTAGAAGAAGCCAAACACAAGACTTAATGTTTAACACCACATTTCACCAGTCAGACACATTGCTTTGACACTTTGGGAAAAATTGGAAAAAGATTGTTAAGTGACCATGTCAATAAACATTTTTCTTTTAAAATGAGATTGACAATGTACTGTATGTTTTTGTATTTCTCCTACAACACCATACAACATAGTTTTTATCCTCTTTAGTTAGAAAAACGGAAGGTACATTTAGGAATTTAATACACAAAACATGGTTTGAAACAACTTCTTTTACAAGACCAAATGTGTTTGTTTAACCCATTTAAATCTGCTGTCTTTAATACCCTGCCAAAGCTAATAGTGCAAAGCCAATAAAAAAGTTTCTGTATAACAGCAGATTTCTCCAATTAGAGACACTGCTATGACACTGTATGGAAGTCTAGCTACTCTGCTCAACACAACAAATAATCTGTATTTCTCTGTTTAAAACATGATGATAAAAAATGAAAGTTGTATCTTCTTGACAATATACTATTGTTTTCCATTAAAAGTAATATATAAGTCCTCTGAAGTACAAAGAAATAGGAGGACATAATTTTAGCCTCAAAATTGAAGCTAAACCCACTGCAAGCCCTGTCATAATAATACACATCATAGGCACAATTGTGGTGATTGTGGTTTAGTTACCATAATATAAGCTGCAATTTTCTGGAAAGGGTTGATAATGTACGCACTGGCAGAGCATGAGTAAGTCAGAGAGGCTGTTGAACACTGTAGGATTGGTTATAGTCTTGTTCTGTTGTCCAAGATCATAAATAAACAATGGTTTACTTTATAAGACTGTTTTAATCTAGTTTGAGGTAGCTTGTTGTTAATCCAACATAAACATAATTGCATTCAAGGGATATTTCAGTATCTTTTAAAGGTGCGTTGTGTAAGTTACAATAATCATTGAAGAGGCTGAGACGGCTTCCAGCAGCGCTTCACCTTTAAGGAAAATGAGCTGAGACTACAGGTAAGGTACAATACCGTTGGCAGGTACAGTTATTTCACATAATCCATAAACCATGATCAAATGTACAATTGGACAAAACATTCAGGGTACTTTTTTATCCAGGAGGTGTCTGTGTTTGGTATTATTTTATACCAAATTATGTTTGTTGTGTCCACCTGTGTGCATTGATTCCACCTGCTGAATCTTGTTTTGAAGAATTTCTTCTTCTGTCTACTCTTTTTCATTTCGGTAACCCCAAGCACTCCCATTAAAAGGAGCATCATCACCACTTGTTTTTAAATCAGTCAAATTAGTTTCCTCTGCTGTTGCTGTGTCTTGTTGCATTTTTTAAAATAAATTATAAAACACCTTGGCTAAAAATGTTGGTTTGAGTATTTTTCAAAAAATGATAGATAGATAGATAGATAGATAGATAGATAGATAGATAGATAGATAGATAGATAGATAGATAGATAGATAGATATAAAGTTTGGTCCTAACAATCTAAAGTGTGACAAAATGATTGATGCAAAACAACAATTACATCCTCTCCTCCATCCACTTTGTCCTGTCCCTGAATAATGTCCAACTTAAGCTTAAAAGTTGAATCATTCTTTATATCCCTGCATTTTTGTATGCTCCATGATGACAGACCTAAATGTAAAATTAATCTTGCTGCTTCCGCGGTATTTGTACTTCCTCTCAGCTTACATTAAAACATTTTCCCTAGAGGCTACACACATTTAATGGGGTGACTCAACCTTAATGTTAATGCACTGTAGGTAGCAGGCGATTAATTTTTGTAGCCCGGTAGGCGGTTTAACTCCGGCATGTAAACATCGTATGTGGAAGGACATTTGCCATTCGTGGGTGTGCAGTGGAATGTATTTTTACTCTTTGTCCACTCAAAGGCAGCATTTTCAACCGCTGCCCTCTTATTAAATCCAAATGAATATGCATGCACCACGCTCGCTCATAAACACTGATGGACTATGAATCACAATGTGCTCTGCAGCTTCTTGCACTGGGAATGTAGATAAAGACACAGAGGCAAAATGGGGGTGGGGGGTTGGGGGTGGGTGTGGAGGACCTTTCAGTGATGTACTGGTGCTGACACAGCCAGATGTTTCGTTAAAATGCAGAGGCCCTATGAAGTATGGGGGGGAGGAGATGACATGCACTTCAGGGTCTTTTGGCAGCCGGGTGCTGCTCTGTAGCCGCTGTGTGTCTCTGTGAGCAGAGTGTGTGCTTCATCTCAATAGCTTTGCGCTAAGCGAATCGGCATATGCTTGCTTGTATGTCATCACCTGGCAAGTCCGAGTACATGTAACAATGATCAGTATTGTTGTGTATTTCTCATTGTTTGTGAGCATTGATTGTGGGTATTGATATTTGTACACTCTAACAGAATTTCATCAATCACAAAATCAAGGATTTCATGTAACTATTTTCGTAAAACTAGAGATTTTAATATTTTAATTTATTTTGATGGATGTTGCTGGAGGTTAATCTGACTGTTTGCTAACTGCCACTGTAAAACAAAAAAAGCAGAAAGCAGTGATATTAGGCGAAAAAACTCACTCTGGTGCAACGAAACCAACTCTGCTTGCCAAATTTACTGACAATATGTTCCATGCAACATTTTTACATAAATTAGTTAACACATATTTTAAGACAGCCTTGTCAAGGAAGATATAGAGTAACCATATTTTCAAACTTCCAAACAGATGCACTGTGATTGTTCCACAAACCCATATGTTTGAGTACATGGTAAAATTTTATTTTTCATCAGAGCACCTTTAAACACTACTTCAGCAGATGAAAACAAAACAAAAAAAAAACACCACCCATCACCTATACCACTTGTCCCTTTTGGGGTCAGGGGGGCTGGAGCCTTTCCCATCTGACATTGGACAAGAGGCAGGGTATAACCTGAACTGGTCTCACCAAAGACAGACAAACAACCCTTCACACTCACCCATACCTAAGGGCAATTTAGAGTCACCAATTAACTTATCAAGCATGGTTTGATCTGTAGGTGGAAACCAGAGTACCTGGAGAAACCCACACAGGCACAGGGAGAACATGGAAGGACCCTGATGATCAAACCAGCAAACTTTTTCCTGTAAGGCAGACGTACTGACCTGCTGTCACCTTGCTGTCACCTTGCTGCCTAAGATTATTACCATGATCAACCAAAACTTTATTTGAAACATGCATTTCGATAACACCAGTAAACAAAAAACACTCCTGCATCAGTGTGATGGAGCCTATATGGTGCCGATCAGAACAAGAGGTGTTCAAACCAGAACATATTAATGTTTTATTGATATCTGCTAAGACTCAGGGTAAGACTCAGCATTAAGGTCACAAATTTAGCCAAGTACATTATTAAATCACTTTCACTCAAAATTAAGTGGCAAGGACATGCCTTTCAATCCCCAAAATGACAATAATCCATTATCTCCCTCTTTTACTGTCCACCGTTCAGAAAATGTGTTCTAAAACACAATATTTTGAATTTTGCTTCTGATGATGTTATTAGGGGATATGCCCCATCCCTCAGATGGGACACACTCTAAGCCAGGTGTTTATTCAGCCCCTGGGTGACTCCAGTAGGAGGAACATGGTTAGCCACATGCAGTTAAAGTAAACATGAGAGCACAACACAGGGAAAGCTGAAGCCAGATTAGACACAGCTCATGAAGATTTACAGTAAAACTGCCTGTTCTGGGCAGGGCTGAAAAATAGGGATTTGCAAGAATGCCAAATTAAATATCTCAGTGGATTTTGGGTCAATAAACTTTAAAATATGTACTGAGGATATCTGGGACCACTGGACTGTTGTACAAAAGGACCGTAATAGGAGACCTTTCAAATTAGGTCCCAGTTGGTACCAGACTGTACGAGTTACCTATTAAATATTTTGTTCTTTTAGTTGAAATCAACACAAAGCAATACCAAACATGTCAGCTTATCAATGGCAATTCCCTTTATGAACTAGCATCAAGCTAACAGTCTCGTATATACATTCCACTCCATCTCTCAGAGTATTAGAATTTTCTTTCAGTGATTACCAGTGACTTTCTATGAGTAATCGTCCTTGAAGAGAGGTCTTTCGATACAATTTCCTCATTCCATTTTGCAAACGATGACACACAGCTAACTCAATATTTCTTCTAGCATATGCTGTCTGGACCTGCTGTTCCTAATGAAGAATATTATCCCAGTAGCAGAGCCTCTTCAAATAAAACCAGTAAGAATCAGTGTTTCAGGAGCAATCATCTGAATCTTGTGGATGCAATCCCATCACCAACCAACAGCATCAACAGCCTGTCATCATCATCACCATCATCATCACAGCTATCGCCGTCTTCATTAACATCATTTCTGACAGTGTCTCTCCCTGCTGGCTCGTATGGGTGTGCTGCAGTGAGCAGTGACAGGATGACAAGTGATGAACTGTAATGCATTTAATTTGTTGTCTTAAGATAAACTTGAGCTGCAAAGACGAGCAGGTGGCTCATGATGGACCAACACACACATACACATCTCCTCACTTACCCGCTCCCTCTCGTTTCCTCTGGCTCCACTCTCTGCCCCTTCTCTATCCCCACTAATCTCATTTCCCAGTAGCTTGAATTGAATAAATGTCTGTCATTAAGAGCGGTGAAGGATGGCAGAGGGCCTGGGGAGATCAAGAGTCGGGGAGGTTGGGGAGGACTGAGGGTGCTTAGTGAGAGTCAGTGGATCCACAGAGGCCGGCGCTGGAGATGATGAGGGTGGATGACAGAAGTGGACGCTGATGAAGGGGCTCCACGGCTCCTCTCTGCTTTTTTTAACTCTCCCCCCGCTTTCTGTCACAAAAAGTAAAATTAGCAGCCAAACTGTCACGTTGTGGGGAGACGAGAGAGCCCTCTGCAGCAGCGCGGCAGTCTCTTACAATTTGCTCCATGTCAGTTCATCCCCCTCCGCGCTGCCCCCGCCCAACCTTCCTGCAACCCCATTTAACCATTAAGCGAACAAAGAGCACCAGTGCCTGCTCACAAAGCTACTAACCCACCTCCTTTCCCTCATTCCCCGGCTTCTATTGACAAGCACACGCCAACAGGTATGGTGAAGCATCCCACATCCACCTGGGACTCGTCCTCCCGGTCCAATCCCTCCAACGTGTGACTATTAGGAGGCAGCAAAAAGGCTCCCATCAATCCCCGAGGTGTCTATTTGATGATCACCGCCTGGGAATGCTCCCCGCTAGTCTTAGCTAACCTGGCGTGCTATTTTAACAATCTCCCTTGGGTCTGTTCGAGGTTTATTATGTGTCTGCTGCAGGAGCAGTGTGGCACATTATGGGATTCAAGTCGGCATGTAGACATAGCCTCTTCAGCGTTCTTGTGTGTTACCAGGCAGGTTGTCTGGCTCCAAATTCCAAAGAAAGACGGAAAAAATGGCCCACTGATGGGTCTAATTTGTTGGGTTACACTTGCACATTAAATTTATTAAATTTGCCTGCAGTTGTAGCATGTCTAAAAAAGAAAAATCTCACGCTGTCTCAATCATTTTTACACAATGACACATTGACTCCAATGATTCCCCTTCATCATTGTTTTTTTTTTTGTTTGTTTTTTGTTTTTTACAGGTATTATTTTCTGCTGTTCTCACATCTGTCTTAGTCTTAGTCTTTTAAAGGAGTTTCTCATCCTTTTTTAAATTTTTATTGGATCAAAAAAAAAAAAGAAAAAAAAAGAAACAGACTTGGTGTTAGGAGGTCTTTCTTCCTAGTTTTTTTTATTTAAAAAATATGTAGTTTAGGTGACAAGTTACTAATATTTGCTCTATGAAGATTTTTATTTTTTATTTATTTATTTTTCCCCAAAGTTTCAGGAAAAGCCCAGAAGTTAAAATGGTTCAACTTTGGGGTTACTTTTGTTTTTTGTTTTTTTTTTTAAACTAAGGGTCAGAATATCCTTATAGCTTTTTTTCATCTTCTTTTTTGGTTGAATGATTTCATGTGGTTTTTTTTTTTTTTTTTTTTTTTTTTTTTTTTTTTTTTTTTTGGTTTGTTTGTTTGTTTTTTTGGGGGGTCTTTTTTTGGTCTTTTGTAATTGTATTTTGCTGTTTGGTTTTATCTCTACTTACTTTTATTTTGAACAGTTTCATTTCTGATTGTAGTCACTCAGCAGAACTTTGGTAACATTCAATGGTTATAATAATGTGCTATATAGATAAAGTGGATTGGATTTTATAAATAAAAAATAATGTGAGAAACTGGAGTAAATTTTCTAACTGGGGAGATTAACTATCTGGTTGTAAATCACTATATCTAAATATGAGAGTTTTAGAATATTTAGATGGGCAGTAGTTTGGGTAAGGGGTGGGGTAGACAAATTGCATAATCAGGCACATTTTCCTTTTCTATCCAGTGCATACACTGCAAGTATGTACTATTCTCATAGTGGAGTATTCCATGTTTTGTTTTGTTTTATTTATTTTATTTTATTTTATTTTATTTTATTTTATTTTACTTTATTTTATTTTATTTTATTTTATTTTATTTTATTTTATTTTATCATTTGTATCAGCACCATCATGGAGTCTTTATTGATATCTCTTTTAGTTAGGGATATAGTATTCATTGGTACAATATTAAGCCACATGACTCTCATGATGTAACTCTACATTGTTAGCCTAAAAAAAGACAGCTATTACTGTCATTAGCAATAGACTTACATATAGACTCAATCAGCTTTTGCTACAGGTGGAAATTTTACATCTTTTGCTCAGGTAGGTTGTAAAAAGTGCGCCCAACCTTTGTCATACATCTTGTTGGTTCGATATCCAGTGTTGAAATTGGAATTGTAAAAGTTAACAAACTTATGTAGAGAGCATCGTGTTACACTGAGATATGTCTAAAAACAGCTATTAGCTGAATAGACAAAATGTTATCATGTTGTATCCTAAAAATGATAAAATAATAGAATGTTTTTTGAATATACAAAAGGACATCTTCTGTCCATCATAACCCCTTAATCTTTCTTTACATTTTCCCTTAAATGTCCAAATTGACAAAACCAAACTCTGTTCTCCAAAGGTCAGGGAAGTAACGACTAAACTGAAAACTGTGAAGAAAACCCATAGATACACATTGAACTATGGGGTCTTGCTGCAACCCTACTCTCAATACTTTTCTAGTAACCGCAGAAAAGATAAGACGATATGCGTCAGATCGAAGTCGTGATCTTATTCTGTAGGGACACCTCTCTGTCAAAATCAAATGAAATATCATGGATTTTGAATATCCAACAGCCCATCCCTGATATTTTTCTTTCTTTGTTGTTGGATAAAAAAATAACAGAAATAATAATAACTTCATAGCAATACATTGTCTCAGAGTTAATATACTCCAAGATCATTTTTGTTGTCTCTCTATGGTCATAAAGTATGGTAGCTGATAAACATTTACAGCTGTAAGTGTTGTTGAGGATATCAACACCATCTCTCTCCCGGAGAGGTGAACAGAAAATAACAGACTGGGGATCTTGCCCTAACTGGTTGTCAGACTGGTTCATTCAGACGTTTCCCTGAAAGGACCAGTGAGAGCACTCTGACAGGTGGAGGCTGATATGAGTCGCCGAAATGAAGTCAGACTTTGAAATGCAGCATCACAACAAAACACACTCTTTCACATTCACCTCTCACAGCTTCTCAAATGTCAGTGGCCTGTTAATGTCACACTTCTATAAATACAGCAAGAGCATCACTGATGTTCTGTTTATGAAACTAAATACTTTGATTTCTACTAATTATGATATGGGATGCAACAAGATCTGAACTTACAAAAATAAAACCAAGCTACATTAATGAATGAACGTAGAGCAAAAAAAAACACAAGTCAGAGTGCAAGACAAAAAATATGTTCTCAATGTCCATGCACTGATGTTTTCAGGGCATCAGTAACCCATGCAAGCTCATGCAAACCCCAGTTCCAATTAGGCTGGGATGTTGTGTAAAACATAAAACAGAATACACTGATGTGCAAAATCCCTTGCACCATCTATTCCAATGAATGCACTACAAAGACAAGGCATTTAAAGTTCAAATTGATAAACATCATTGTTTGTGTCAAATATTCTCTAGTTTTAAATGTGATGTCTGCAACATGTTCCAGAAAAGCAGGGACAGGGGCAACAAAGACTGGGAAGACTGAGGAATACTCAAAAAACACCTGTTTGGAACATTCTACAGGTGAAAAGGTTACTTGGAAACAGGTCAGTTTAAAGCTTGGGTTTTAAAGGAGCATAAAAGAAGATGATTTCATCATCTACAGTCCAAATATCATCAAAAGATTCAGAAAATCTGAAAATGCTTCTAGACTTTGGTGGCAAAGTAAATAAAACAAAAAAACAACGAGTGCCTGTGAGCTTAGATCCTGGAAGCAGCACTGCATTGAAATCCAACATCATTCTGTAAAAGGATATTACCACATGGATTTAGAAAAGACTTCAGGAAATAATTGCCAATTAACACAGTTCTTGCTACATCTTCATGTGCATGTTTAAAACTCTGCTATGCAAAGTGAAAGCCAAATATCAATAGCACCCAGAAAACAGTTTTTCTGGCCCAATCTGAGCTGGACTGATGCAAAGACAGAAAATGTGCTGTGGTCTGACTAGTCCATGTTTCAAATTGTTTTTAAAATAAAACATTGACGTTGTGTTCCCCATGCCTGCCTGCATCATAGACCTTTCCCCTATTGAAAACATACAGGGCATTATGAAGTGCAAAATACAACAAGGGAGGTCCCAGACTGTTAAGCAACTAAGTCGTACATCAACCAAGAATGGGAAAGAATTCCACCTACAAAGCATCAACAATTAGTGTCCCCAGTTCCCAGTCATTTATTGAGTGTTGTTAAAAGAAAGGTGATGTTATAAAGTGGTAAACATGCACCTGTACCAGCTAATTTGGAATGTGTTACCAGAAACAATTAAACATTAAACATTAAATTTCTTGTCTTTGTGGTGTACTCAATTGAAATTAGCTCAAAACAGATTTTCAAAGCATTGTATTCTGTTTTTATTTAAGTTTTATACAATATTATCAACTTTGTTATCAATTAAATAGAAATACAGGTATTATACCACTGTGCTTTATTATTGCACTCTTTGTTGTCAGTCAAGTAAAATGGCAGCTGTAAAAAATTTGACTCTGAGGTTTATTTTCCTCTCTGTAGATA
This sequence comes from Cetoscarus ocellatus, assembly GCA_037902135.1. Taxonomy (NCBI): domain Eukaryota; kingdom Metazoa; phylum Chordata; class Actinopteri; order Labriformes; family Labridae; genus Cetoscarus; species Cetoscarus ocellatus. The sequence continues at coordinate 2,515,444 of JBAMNC010000573.1, forward strand.
AGAGTGGCTCCTGTCTGTAAAAGGTGATGAGTTCAGTCCTGGGTACAGAGTCAGGAAGAAGGTCAAACAGAGCACTTAGATACGTGAAGGTACTAAGTGGACAAAGAATTCACTTCAATCCGCTCTCATGAAGGACTTCTGTTGTCCTTTAGGGAAATGTCTTTGCAACACTTTAAGTGGCTAGGTCAAAAGTTTCAAGTTTGTGTGTGCATATGTACTCAGAGTTTGATGAGCATCACAACACCAAATTCAACAGTGACAGCTGTCTAAATTTGTAGGCAGTTGACCGAACAGAGTAAAACAGAATGTTAACAGAACCTCACCATCGGATTTGCACTGTGGAATATTTCCCATCATTATTACTGACTTTTATACCATGTCCTAACTGAACGTGACACGTGTGAGCATCACCAACAAAATCAGACCAGTTACATATAATCATATGTGAGTGTCAAAACTTCCCGCAAGTAATGCAGTGCAATGCAGTGCAATGCAGTGCAATGCAGGGCAGTGCAACGCCGCACCATTTTATGAGTGTCAACGCAGACATGGAGCAAGGAAAGAGGGATTTGGACGAGGTGCTGGAGGAATTTTCTTGGGTTTTCTCTGGCTTTTTCGCACTCTGCAAAGCTTTTTGGCATGTTTAACATTGAAGAAATAGCAGAGCATGAATCTATTTTGTGAGTGAAATGATTCACTTTCTGAACACAGAGGGAGAAACTCTGTTGGGCTCGCAGGGGGCTGTGTATTTATGAGCCTTTGAGACCACCCCTTGTCAATACAAAGCACTTCACATCCATTTCTCCAGCTGTAAAATAAAATAACTGGATGTACTGTTTACAAGGGAAACACAGGGCATGGAATTATATTGTAACGGATGCAGTGCGGACAGAAGGGATGCGATGCTGTGCAATGCGACCAGGCATCCAATGTGTTCATCACACAGGACTCACTGCTGTAATACTGTCTGTATAAAACTGTAAAGGTGGTGTAGAAGCACTTGGACAAAAGTTACCATTATAGTATCAGAAAAGACAGGATGATTTGTGCTTCTTCTTGCAGCAAAAAGAGCTCTGAAAGCATGGTGTCAGCGCATCATGGTCATTGCATCCATTGTATATAAATGGGAAGTCCCATAAACTTTTTACAATAATTCAGTTTGACCCCCTTCACCAGTTCACAAATCCATCACATCCATCTGTCTGCCTTCTGCTTTATTTAGAGCAAATCTAATCCACTCTGTCTTTAATAGATTCATAAATCATTCAGAGTCCAGACTTAATTTTTACTGATGCCCTGTGCCACATTACACTTTCCATTTGGTAACGACCATCTCATTGGAAGTACAAATGTTGTGTTGGTCAGAGCAGTGACCCAGCAACAGTCACAATTAAAATGGTTCACCCACTTTTTTATTTTTGCTTTTAATTCCCAGGTAATGCATGTATGTTAAACACAAAATATGAGATACCATCAAATTCTTACTTCATCTCGTGGACAATGTGGTAATATGAATTTTTGGGGGGTTTCTTTTTCCCCTTGGACTTACTTAAAAAATTGACAACAAAGACCCCAAATCTCAGTTGTGGTTAGATACACTAATGATAAGATACATGATCTACCTGATGGACCTTAATTACCACAACACTGCCACCTGAGTGCAACAGCATTACTACTTCACCAAAGCAAGGCCTCTCAAGGCCCCCCTATAGAACTATGTAGACTGATCAACAGAAGAACCAAAACATCACTGGGATTATCATGTGTGGAAACCTCAGATTAGCCTCATGGTATCTGTGAGGGGGCTCTGCAGACTGGGCCCCATCTCTCCAGCTTGAAGCTGTGAAAGATGTCCTACAGACTCTGTATGTGACAGATCCAGCTCTGCCAGGTTGCCAAAATCAGACAACAGAAGATTGAGAAAATGTTGCCTGGTCTGATAAGACTCGATTTTTGCAGCAACATTCAGATGTGTGGGTCAGGATTTGACATAAACATAAAAAAAAGGTGAACCCTCAGAACCAATTAAGAATTGATTAAACTCTACAGCCTGCCTAAGTATTGTTACTGATCATGCCCATCACTTTAAGACTACAGTGTACCCATCTTCTGATGGCTACATCCAGCAGTATATCACAATGTCACAGAGCTCAAATCATCTCAAAATAGTGTCTTGAACATAGAAATGAGTTCACTGTTGTCCAGTGGCATCCATAGTCACAAGTTCTCAATCCAGTAGAGCACCCTAAGGATGTTGGAATGAGAGACTTGCAACATGGGTGGCAGCCGACAAATGTGCAGCAACTGCATGATGCTGACATATCAGCATGGACTAAAATCTCTGGGGAGTGTTAAGACGTGTTCAACATGCTCCATGGATTGGCTACAAAAGACAGCTTCAGCAAATGGATCACATCGTTTGGACTTGGTCCAGTACTTCATCCAGTCTATGCGTCTGATTTGAATCTTTTGTCATCAAACTCCTGTTATCTCCTTCTGTACTTCAATCTATTTCTCCCCTTGCTCTCACTGTCTGAGTTTTGTTCCATATGTGCTGTATTTGCATTTTTATGAGATGCCAATTGACTTGAACAACAAACACAATAAAAGGACTGTGCAATTATGGCGTCTACTAAAGCCTCCATAGGGAGCAGATGCTTGTATTCGTATGTCATGCTGTCATCTGTCGTCATAACTTCAGTGAGAGGAGCTTTTTCAATAAAAGCCCTCTCTGTGGAGCAAACACAACTGCTCTCTGTTATGGATGGCAGGAAGCAGTAAAACTCCATCATTTTCCAAACTCAGTTTTGTGTAGAGCCCATAAACCACAACCTGATCTGTTCAAATAGAACTGCAGACACTGGCCTGATATTTTGTGCTATTTGCAGCAATACAGTTGTCGTCATGTGTCTCTGCAGAAACAGCATACACTCAGGTACAGATATAAAAGGCCTGTTTTTTATTTGATACACGTCTTTATTTGATGCACACCATTCAGCACTGGGGTGTCTCTATTCCGTCCACCAGAGGATTTGCTTTAAAAATATCCAACTTTAACTTTCTTTTTTGTGTTTAGGGGTAAAAAAAAACAAAGATAGAGAGCACATAAGTGAATATAAACAGGAGTTTGTTGGCTCCTACGTTTATTTACTGCTACATTAAAAAAAAACTGAGTACACAGATGCATACTGTGGAGGTCACATTAGCTACAAGTAAGGCTTCTCCATCATGGAAAAAAAAAATCAAAAGCACTGATTATTTTGATTGACATTGAGATCACTGTCATCAAATATGATCTTACATGTGCACCCGTGTTTAAATTTCACATTAGGCATGAAAATGTGTCATGCTGCCTTTGGAGCCTTTACAACTGTACTGAATGTATTTACCACTGTTTGAGGTTTGACTCCTGTAAAGCAAGTGTTGCTCCATATGGCCAGGGTAGAGCTGGTTTAACTAGTTCTTGGTTGTCAAGAAAACAGTCAAAACTGAGCAGTCTGGGGTAGCAAGGAAGGTGACTAATGCTTATGCCAGCATTTAAGCAAAGCTAGCTCTCTGACGTTTTATTAGATTGATATTCGTTTTTGTGCTGTATGTTGTTACTCACTGATGTGGTTAATACGTGATTATAATCTGAGACAGGCTACGTGCTACAAAATTGAGCTGTTAGTTTGAAAAAAATATAAAAAGTTAGTTTGAGTAAAATGTACATCTGATGCTGACTATTTAGCAATTAGACTTTGACAATTTAGAAGCTAAAAATAAGCCTTAATTCCACTTTTAATGTTTTTTTTTTTTTCATTTTGACTAATTTCTCAGTTATTATGTACAGAATACCATTTACTCATTTCTCTCCTTTAAATGTTTTAGTTCTGCAAATTTAATTGTGTTTTTACCTGTTTATCTCTTTTCCCTTCTAAATATGGTTTTTCTTACTGTATCTTCTTTTATCTTTGGGCCTTTTGGTCTCCTCTTACATTATTGGGTTCTTCTATTGCATGGGCGTCTTTTTTTCTTTTTTTGTTCATGCTTGGGTGAGTCATGCCTGGTGGGTCTATTTGCTGTTTAGGTTCTTTTGCTTCGTTATGATGTAATTTTCAGTGAGATTGATTTAGTTGTAAAGCCTTTGTAAACCTTTGTTTTTTAAAAGTGCTATATAGATAAAGTTATTATTATTGTTTTTATTATTATTATTTAAGAGATACAAAAATTGTTTATTTGCATACCATTACACAAAGAGGTTTAATTAAGTCCCTGTGAATTATGTTATCAGTTATGCTCGGTTTATTTTGTTTGAAACTGTTAAAATCATAGCTTAGACTCACAATAAAAGATTTAAATTAAAAAAAACAAGAAGGCAATATTGACAAAAGGGGACTTTAATTATAAGGGAAGCAACAATTTTTGTTAATAAACCAAGAGAGCTGTGAAGTCAGCAGCAAATGTGTGGGGTTAATGTGAGTTCAGGTTTTCCCCTCCATCTGTGAATAAAAACTACAAGTCATGAGTTAAAGCACACCTTTTCAGATGTTTGATCAGAAAGGTTGAAAAAGTAAATGCCTGAACCATTGTGCATCTATTCCAGCATATAGCCTGTTCCAAAGTCCCATACAGACCCACAAATACAAACTGTAAAGCAAGTTTGTTGACTTAATGTTCCAGTGACTTATACTAATGTATCATTTGATTGGAGAGAAACATGTTTACCCAGCTTCTATACAGTCATTGACCCTTGTAGTGAACATTTATTTGGTGCAGTACGTGAGAAGGTGGCGCTGTTCAGTTAGTGTATCTGTATGTGCGTGTGTCCTCCTGGCTCTGCTCAAGCACAGCAGAGTAAATTATGTTTTTTTTTAATATTTGCTGTAGTATATATGCTGTTTTGCAGTGTTGTATTATTTTGTTTAGTATATGAAAGTAAAATATATTTCGTTAGTATGTTACTTTGTTGTATTATGGTATGATCATTATTAATTGTATATCCTAAACTATGTGCAAATAAACATAAAAAACAACTTCACTTCCCATTTTAGCTGGTAGTTTGAGCTATTGGATACATTAAACACACCTTTGGTGTACAACAACACAGGACATGTATTTAAATTAAGCAAGTAAGTCAAGGTAAACTTATTTGACAGCATGGATACCAGATCACCCTCCAGAGACTTCATGAGTTATTGTCTACCAACAGCTGCCTCTGTCAATTTCTCTAACTTTTTGCATCTTAAACTAAAAGGAGGCTCTTGCCTCCTCTGCTCCTCACTCAAATTCAAGATAGAGCTACTTTTGATGGAGGGACACAGCACACACCATGTTTTAAAGGAAGGGACAGTGTACTCCATTTACCACATCAGAAGATTAATGGCCAACACAAGCACAACACATTATCCTGCACACTAATAAGTTTACTTGGGTTTTTTTTCTTCATGACTGTAGTAAGATAAAATTGTGACTGAAATTGTGAGCTAATAAATTCAGCACCAGTTGAATGTTGAATCTTGTATTTATTCTCAAAAGTTTGAGCAAAGCAAACTTTAATCATCTGACCTATTGAGACTGAGTATGAATTATTAGTTGCACAGGGTCGTATTTCCCTCAGATTGCTGGCTGGCCGACATTCATGCGTCAACACAGGACAAACCAAGGCAGACAAACAAGCTCTCCAGCCCATCTAATAACAGTGGGGCTTATCAGCCGCCTCTGCCTCCTCTAATTTTCATCAGTTTTGACAAGCCTATTAAATGAATCTGGGACCAAAAATAAACATGTTTTGTTGAGCTGAAGTGACAGGCAGTGATCACACCTCCCCATGTTGGAGAGAGAGATACATGGACTTTTAATTAAACTTGTGGGCACCATATATGTCAGCCTAAACATGATAAACAGGACTTCTGCCTCTAGCACGCAAACTGGTGCGAGTATATGATCCAACAAGCATGTTAGTGGTGATCATTAACATGAAGGCTTGAATATTCTGGGTGATTAATGATGAGAGTGTTGGTAGAAGGATTACAGAGATTCAGCCCTGTAATCCTGATCTAATAGTAATGAGATTTATCCTCCCTCTTCTTCAGTACATTAAGTGTGTGAATACAAGAGCTGAATAATTGATAACAGAGCAGTCACAGAGTGAGTTTATGTGGATTTAAGCAACACTGCCATGAACCTGATCACGCTTTTGCTTATGCTCCAGATATTGTGTTATATGTAGATGCAGTGGCCCTCATTCATCACATTTGGATACAATCAAATCATGGGAGAAACAAATATGAGTATTGAAACTTTAATAAGTACTTTTGGGGATTGATTATATCTCCAAAGAATCAATACCAAACGAGTAATCCAACAAAATGTTGGTCTGGGCTCTTCTCCAGACTGTTTTTCAGCCTTTCTCTTTTTGCCAAGGCAGTGCCACTTTCCATGTCATGTGACTGCAGAGACCAATCAAACAGCACTCAGCTACACCCGCAAGTGTACACACACATACATAACACAGTTCTGCAACAAACTGAAGCAGAAATTAAACATTAATGCATCACTTCGCTTCCAAAATTATTTTAAGGTATTTTTAAAATAACTTAGAATTGATTATGTGTAGTTTCAAAATATTTATAAATAATTGGAAGACATGCCTACATGTGTTATGTAGTTGTTTCATTTGACTTCTCTACCTGAACCTCTGGAAATTTTAACTGAAAATTCCTCTCTCATGCCCCTCATGTTCATACTCTTTTCCATACAGAACATTAATTTGACTTCCAGTCCTCATCATCATGTAAAAGGCAGAGCTCTTTCTTTTCACCACAGCTCAAACCACGTCAGTCTCTTGGTGTTATCTTTAACAGACCTGTCTGTCACACGTAACACGTTCAAGTAACACAGATACACTGAAGCAGCCTTTTCAACCCCCAATGGACCGAGCATCACAATACAGCTGCAGCAGAGACGATGTCAGCACTCAGGGCCATCGACAGCCAACACCTATTTTTCTAAGGATGACATCTTTATCAGCGGGCATTGTCATCCGCGAGGAAAAAAACAACACAAAAGAACCTCTGCGTCTGTCAGCAGCACAAAAATCAGTTTCCATGACGACGCCACTATCCAAACTTCCAAGTCAGTTCTGTCACAGAAGCTGACATAAGGTGAGCTATCATTGCTTCTTTTCCCGTCCCCGTCTTTCTTTTGCTGCATTCACTCTGACGTCTTGGCCTCCTGTTGAGTTGTCATGAGCTATTACTGCCCCCATCACTCTACCGCAGCTTTGTCTCCTGCTCTTGCTCTCATTTTGCTGCCTTTGATGGCTATTTATTACCCAAAGATGGACCCCTGGGTTAGGACTGGAAACATGAGTGAGGAAACAGAGGCATCGACGAACATGGTGACATTAAATTTAGATTTTCCCAAAGGCACAAAGGTGATGATGTTGATGTTTTTTCAATGATATCAGAATAGTCACAATGCAGAATTTTAATTTCAATACCATTCTCGTCCAAGTCAAATGATATTGATACTTGGTAATATACTTGTTTTGGCAATATGGCAAAAGATTAGACCTCTTGGGCACCCAAAGGTGGTTAACTTAGTGAGATCATTTGTCCAAAGCTTCTGTTTTATTTGATGTACTGTAGGGGCTTGTGTTCAATACAAAACCAAAGTAGCGCAGAGCTCTCTGTTGAAGACAGTTCAGCTTCTGAAGGAGCGCTGCACTGGTCAGTGTCACCTCTCCATCACTGGACTTAGAATCAAGAAGTGGGGGGACTTCTGATGTCTGCTTTGTAAGAGACAGTGGCAGAGGAGAAACTGATTGCTGTCACATTTCCGTTGGCACAATGTTGTGATCTTTAGATGCCATCAGTGGTAGGACAATATTCCTTGACTTTAAATTCATGTTTTACGGATAATATTTCCATGAATGGAGGGGAATATGAAGTTAATTAAATGAGGGAGTTGTTCCAATACAATTGGGTATTTCCTGTTTGGCATGGTTGTTTGGCTATATATGAACACAGCAATCGATCCCTGTTTCTGTTCAAACAACCACACTGAGCTTGCCTTTAAAAGGTGGTCTCAGCTTGCATCCAGTCAACTCTGGAGCAATTTTTTATTTATTTATTTATTTATTTTTCAGTGAGGACAATTGGTCACTTTTTGTGCACAGACACAAAATACCGTCTCTTTAGAGAATTTATCCTTTTTGAAACTGCTCTCTACATTTCTGCATAAATGACAGACTCTCTGCGGACATATCTATGGTGTAATGACCATGATGTCCCCCGTGGTCTATGGTTAACGCTGGCAAGCTTTCAAGGCTCTCTTCTTTGTGCAATGAGTTTATTTACATTTATATCCAATGGCATGTTAAATATAAAAAAATATGTAAATCTGCATAAGACATTTAACCTCCTCTATTAAAGAAGGATTCATTTTGTAGATAGCTTTGCATGCTAGCTCTGTTCCCATTGCTAAGACTCTTAGTCATAGCAATGCTGGCCAGCTCTGCCTTTATGTGTAATATGGCCAAAATACTGCTGTGTAAACATGAAACAATTCAAAAGAAATATGCAATTTTTTTCAACTGAATCAGAACATTGTAACCAAAGCTATCATGGATCTTTAAGAGATTATGATCGCAACAGCAACGCTTCTTATCAATAGAGTCTGAGGGCAGAACAGAGACACACACTATTTAAGAAGACGCACTCTCAGTAGCTATCAACAAGGTCTGTAACCTCTAGATGGAGATGTGTGTGGAGATGTCAAAGAAGAGGAAGACTTGATGGGTTGCTGCTCTTAAAGAAGTGCTACCAAGCAGTTCTAAGGTTCAGTGCTTTGCTCAAGGGCACTTTGTCAGTAATCAGGAAGTCAGCTGGCACTCCTCTAGCTACCACTTCTTCAGCTACCAAACCAACCTCCTAACATGGTTCAGTGGGAACTTGAACCGGCCATCCTCTGTTTCCCAGCCCAAGTCCTTTTGAACTGAACAGTGGCCATCCCACTCGTCAGTGTGTTTTTAAGTTCTCTGAAGAAGGCAAGCTGTAAAACAATCAGAAAAAAAGCTTTTCTCTGTTTGTGATTTGTTTCAAAATAACAATTTCCCTCTCTTTACTTTGTTGTAAAGTTGAAAGCCCATCACCACATATTGTCTTTTTCTCTCCTCCTGGGACAGATTTGGATTAAAAAGATGACTGTATCTTTCTTCTCTCATTACACTCTCATAACTCATTTTGGGCACTATTAAGCATGAAATTAGGCATTATAATCATCAAAAACATTAAAGGATTGAAAATATCGACAACCTCATTGATCACAATTGCTATTAAAAGTCTTTTTAAACATTTCCCACTACACTACACTGCACTCTGCATTCTCTGTATTTTTTTAACAGGCCTTTGACATTATTCTAACTGTTTGCCAGGAGAGCCACCTACTCATCCAAAATATGCACAAGAAAGAACACCTGAGCGGTAAAAGTGTGTGTGGGAAAAGATATGAAAGAGAAGGAGGGGCAAAAAAGGGAGTTGAAGCTCCTTGGGCAAATATTCTCCCTTTTTTTTTCCTCTATCCTTGTTTGCCCTGCTCTGAGTAAATGTCAGACTGTGCTGGCAGGAACAGCTTATTATAAAAATCTGAACCTGAAGAATCATGCCCTCATGCACCAAAAGTAAAATATGAAGAATAAGCCACAGTAAGAAGAGTAAGCTGCAATAAGGATCTTAGTCCTGCAGTGGAGTCTTTGCTGTCACAACCATGACAGTCCACATGAGTATGAGCAGGGCAGACGCTGATGCCCGGTGCCAAACCTGCTATTACAGTCAATTATGCCTTGTAAAATGAAATGAATCATTACTACTGCAGCATGAAAGAACATAATCTGGCCCCCTTTCAGCTGCTCTCCTATGGGAACTGATTTGTGATCGCCTCTGAAGATAGACTGTGCATTCAATCAACAATGCAGCACTCGGCTTTCAGGCCACCCTGCTGAAAGGCTTGAGGGATACAAGAGATCAATAGAGATAAATTAATTACTACACTGCCAAATGGGAATTCTGTGTGGCCAGCGTAACTACAGAAACACAAAACTGTGAGGCAGCCCGCATATATGATACTGAAGATAAAATCTGCACAGCTCAAATAGGGTCCCAGTAAGTTGATGTGTTTGTTGCATCACTGACAGTGGGAATGGTTTGATGCAAAGAAAAAGGCTGGTTACAGAGATTAGGGAAGTTACTTTAAGAGAAGAGAGGTATTCCTATTTCATGAAGTAGTAATTTGAGTCCATATGAAATAACACTATTAATAAAAAAAAAGTAATGAGGATGACAAGCAAACATGCAGACAGCTATGCACAATGGAGACACTCTGGAGCTGCTTGGATAGCAGAAGTACGTTAACAGAGACTGTAGACTGTTGTCACTAGTGTAGTGAGTTACTGTTGCACAGATGAATTGATTATTTTTTTTGTTTGTTTGTTTTGTTACTCTTTTTCCTTTAACCTACATGTGCAATAAGCCTATGCTCAAAAATCGATAATGCAAAATGTACTTATTGCTATTACGTATATTAATATGAATTCTACAGTATCAATATGGCCAAAAATGTTGTAACAGCTCTCATACCGTGGGTAATGTTGTCAATGGTGCAGTTCAAAGGATAGCAGCAGAAGCCAAAGTACATGATGCAGCTTGTACTCCAAATTTAAATGACTTCTAAGATCTTTAAGGATCTGAAATTTAAGTCTCTTGAGTTGTAGAATCCTTTGAACCACTCATTTCTTTACTTGTTAAAGAGGAGCAAAATTTGAAATTCTGCAAAAGTCATAGCATTTGTCTGCAATTTATGTATATCATGATATGTACCGTCTCAGGGGTTTAGTATTTGAAGAAAGATTGTGGATGATCACCAAGGAACAAGGGGAATATTATCCATAGCGTCTCATAGGAACAGCACTCAAAAAATTGAGATTGAGCTGAACAGAAGCTGTGTCAAATTATACAGTACATACACAAACACTTGACAAAAAAAATATGTAATCACATTCAGGAAGGAAATACAGAGTTAAACAGAGACATATTGATAACAACAGCTTTAGTCACGCTCTACTCTGCAATTATCTCCTTATTGTTTAACCACTGACACTCTGATCCTGAGATTAAGAAAGAGAGCTCAGTTTTCCACCTGGGAACATCCCAACTTTTAATTGATTGTTTCTAGGTCCATAAAGAAACGTCATGAGTGAAGGTTTTTTAAGCTGCAGTGCTTGGATACAAAGGCCAATTAAGCTGAAAAAAAAATAATAATAATGCTGGCATACTGGGTAGGTTGTGTCTCATTATTGTGAGTGCTACTCATACGAATTTATGATATGAATGCAATTAAGACCAGACGTAAGCTTGATGAAAACCAGAGTGTAAAAGGCTGATATGATGAGCTGATGATGCACTTATCGCTACCTAGCAACCTCCCACCCTCCACATTGTTCTGGCGAGCCCACAGCAGAAGGGCAGGACTGCAGACGTACTTCCTCTTGGCACGCTCATCTATAAAGAGAAGCAGTGTGCCTGCCTGCCTGCCTGCCTGGGGGCTACATTTGCCACAACACTAATATCATAGAGGCAACCAATGAATTCCTAAAGAGCACAATCAAGGGACAAACAGCCCCTGCTGCTGACATGGCCCTGGCAGTTGCCTCCCTTCCTGCTACTTACACAAGCAATATTCCAAGTTGTTGTTTTGCTTTCATCAACTTTTCCATTAAAAGTGGCATTTCATCTAAATCAAGCCCCCAGGGGTGGGAACCCAGACAAAAACTAACGAGAGATGAGAGATGGGGAAATTCTCACGTACACTCTCATGCATGCACACCGAGTCTGTGCACGTGGGCCTGTGTGTATGCCTCTAGCACCTAACTGACTCCATAATCACAGAGAGTGCCATTATTCGTTGCCATCAGAGCGACATCAAAGCAATTACATGTGTCTCTGCATTCAGTGAGGTTATTAAAGCAAACAGCACGGCCATTTATCTGAGATGTGTAAACATCACAGCTTTCTCTCCCTCTCTGTCTGCTCTCATGCTGCAGGCTCACACTGCTGAAATCAAATTCATAACTATCCCAAAGCAAGGTGAGTGTGTGAGAGGATGTGAGGCAGTGAGGGGGGAGGGGGCAACGTCAGTCACAAGACATGAGAAATAGGCTCCATTCTGCTCTTACTGCATATGAATCATTGTTCACTTGTCACATTGCCACTGGAGCGAGAGACTGAGAGAGACACCAAAGAGCAGAGAAAATAAGTGCAGGAAAGGGGGAGGAAGGGGAATAGAACGAGCAGCAGCTCTTGACCAAACACTCGTCTTTTAGGAGGATTGAGTCTGGGAAATATTCGTCCCCTCAGGCATCCAGTCTCAGAGTTCGCCAACGCTCGCAGAGGTCCGGGGTCTTTTAACAGTCGAGAACATGCTGAACCTCCCAGGAGACCTCACCATATTTCCCACCAGAAATGAAAAAACTAAGACATTATATCAATGCGGCACGGATAGCCACACACTTCAAAAAAGTGAAAAGTAGAGTTGCCTTGAAGCACAGCGACTGCGTTTCAGTGCCGGCTCCTGTTATTTTCCCTCGTTTGCCGAGTCCCTGCAATATCTGTACAAGTGATGAAACAGTTAGAAGAGTGCTTGACGCTTTGTCCTCTAAAAGAAATTTTACTTCTTGACAAATGTGGCTTTGTGGCACTCACCCTGACTCACTTTTTCCTATCCTCTCTAAACCCACTAACACTAACTCAGGGTCTGATATTTATGTCGGGCTCCAAGTAAATCAAGGTTACACTTGCTTTCATACTTGTAAGTCATGTTTCTAAAGTTCTCTAAAAATTAATAAGGTTTGGACTGTGTCTGACTCATCTATATAGTTTTACATTAAAGAGGTCATTTTAGTTTCGTATGCCATTTAGAGGGTTTCTGTCTCCTACACATAAAGGAGCACTTCTACATACAGGACAATGAAGTCTGCGGCATCAGGACTTTTTCCTCTCCTCCCATGAAAAGTGCTGTGGCTGCCTATAGCACGGGAGCCCACTAGTATCAGAACAACGCTCCGGAAAGATCTAGATGTGAAAACGACCTTACTTACCAAGGCAAGTCATACTGCAGATTCTACAGTGAATGAGGAGTTTAGTCAGAAAACTTTAACCTGTATTTCACATTTAGTCAAAACTTTGATTTACAACACAGTCAACACTGCAGAGTGTAAGTTCCCTGTGCTGCTACAAAAATACGTAGTGAGAATGTTAGAAACCACTGGGGCATTCATTTTAGCGTTCGCTGTGACCTTTACCTGCTACCTTAATGAGATTTCCATCGATTCATTTTCCCACAAAAAATAAATCAATCGGAAACTCTATCAAAAATTGACACAACAGCCCTGAATGCATCATTGGTTATGTCTCGAACAAGTCAATCGCAGTTATAATGAAACAACTTATGAAACAGTCAGGTTATTATGCCTGTCAAGTGTGTGTATGTAAGATGTTGGATGCGTCTCCATGTGTGTCTTGTCAGAGGAGGAAGATGTGTCTTACTGAGGAGAGAGGGGATGAGCTCTTCACCTGCTATGGAGCAATTAGCCTGAACTTCGCACGCTTCATTACAACTTGGGCGGGTTACAGACCCAGGATGAGAAGGATCAATAAAAGTTCAAGTTCAAGTCAATCTTATTTATTCATTTAAACATCAGGAGTCTGTATTAACTTTTTCCTCACCATACGGAGTTAGTGGAGGAAGGTAAGAGAGGAAAAAATAGCCAATTTTGCAAGTCTGAGCTGCAAAATTGGGCAAAGTTGCTAATGTGGCTAACATATTCCTGATATGTTTATGACATGATATCCTTTAAGTTTTTTTTTTTTTTTTTAAAGAATGTGTTACATTTGAAACATTTATGTTCCTGCTATAAACTATCAACTATCCTGACAAAGTACATCCTGCAGTAACGACTTTCATAAAAACAAACAGAATTCAAACTCATCCTGGTTTTGCTGTTCTCAGCTTGGTGTTAACACTGTGAGGACATTGCTTTCTTCATTTTGATAATGTCTTCATTCACTGGGTTAATGCCTTTTTTATGCTTACTGTTTCACATTTCTCATTTCAATATGTCAAGATTAGTTTTTAAGTTTGTCTGATCTGTAATTTGCAAAATGTGACCTCTTGAACTCTAATGTCCAAACAACAGCCAGTTTAATTTTTGCAATTAAGTGAAATTATGTGTTTTCCTGTTATAGCACACTTTTCCTTAATTTTCACAGAGGAATCCCTCTGCAAATCTGTTAATTAATTGGTATAATAAATTCTAACTAAAATACATAAAAAACAGATTTTTATTTTGTGCGCTTCAGAGCATACTGTGTGACAGCAGGTTGTTCCAGTGCTATTTTTAGTTCTGAAAAAGGTAATCCAAATAAATTACTTTCACATACTCAGTGCTGTTACAACTAGAGTAACAGGTTTGATAAGTAGCATGATATTTGGAGTTTGGTAAAACTTTATTTTTCACCATTAAATAGCTGCTTAAAGGCATGCAAAGTACGAACATTCCAGCTGCTTATTAGAAGATATTGAGAGTTTTTAATACCTTCTCTTAAATGACCATTTTAGCACTCTGTAACCACAGAAGTAAAGGTTACGTGATGTTCTAGATGAACAAAAAGGTATTTTTCTACATCATGGTCAGTATCAGCTTAAATGACATAAAATATCAACATATCAGATAATGACAAAAATACAGTAACATGAATACTTATCACCTTCACCAAGGGGGTTACATTTTTTCTGGCATTTGTTAGTTTGTCTATTATTTGTGAACAGGATAATTCAAAAACTAATCAACAAAAATCTTCAGTGAATGTTGGCAGGAGTATGAAGTGATTAGATTTTGATGATGATCCAAACTATTCAGGACTATTTTCACTTCTAGTTTGTTTTATCTGCTTGCTCTGAGATACTTTAACAAATTAAAAACCAGATACTTTTATGCTACATATAAATGGATATCAGTCTTTAAAATGTAAAACATGCCACTGAGGGAGGGGTCAGGTAAAGGGGACATGCGTTCGATGCCCCCATGAGTAAAAGATGAGTCATCAACATTTTTGAGTAATCACCAGGAGGTGGCCTACACTGATATTTATTCAGAAAAACTACTTTTTAGACATTTTTGGCTTAGATAGTTAATAACTTTTGACCATGTGGGCAAGATGTAAAAAAAGGAGAAAAATATTTCGACTAAATTTCTTTTTTTGATTTTTGATGGAAGAAGAGAATTTGAAATCTGTGAAAGAAACTATCACTGGGGCCTTTTCTAAACTAAAAGAGGTGTTGGAATATTTGCACATGACAGCTGATGAAAAGACAAAATTCCTCTCATGAATTAGCTGATTCCCCAGCAGACTGCACGCTTGTTTTTTTTACTACCCTAAAGTATGCTTCACATAACACTGCAGAAAGGGAGAAGCAATATGCAGTGAAGTGCTTGTATGTGCAGCAACAATAAGGATGTGATGCATAACAATATAACACAGTGTGTATATAAACGTGTAAATGTGTGTGTATGTGTGTACATGTGTCTGCTTAGGCACACAATGGAATATTTTGGAAGGCAAACAAACGGGAGCTAGGCAATTAGGTACTTCAATTCCACTGATTGGGGATGACAGGGGCAACACACTACGTCAAACCTAACATAGCTATACGTACACACAATCACACACAAACACACTCAGCAGAGACCACTTTGCTTCATTTACTGCAATCCCAAATTGAATCTGATAAGCAATTAATGGTGTAATTGGCCGTTGGAGAGGTTGTCTTCTCCCTGGAGTCCGTCTGGTTCCACGGGGCGGTGGAGTGGAGAGGGAAGGATGTGTTACTGATAGCGCTCGGTCAATAGAAATAAAATACTCTGTAACTTGTTAGCGAGCCGAGAAGAATAATGACACAGTTCTAACACTGGGCAACTGACTCACAACAGGATTTAAATTGCAAATAAGAACAAATCTCATTTTCTGTTCGACTCTATTCTTTCTCTTTGGGACTCTTTGCACATTATGTGATGACTAACCGTCAAGAGCAGTTTGCAGACAGCAAAGCAGGCTGGGGAGGAAGTAATAACCTGCCACTTCATAATGGAGGCAATGCATCGCACTTAGTCTGCTTAGCTATGTCTGCTGCAGCCCATTTACCACTTAGGTTGGTTCAGTTTGAAAAATGTATTTGAATAGTAAAACATAGTAAACTAGGCTCATATAATTTCTACTTAACCTTATTTACAAGGCACTCCGTCTGTTATCTTGTGCTTTTAGAATAAATGAAATTGGAAAAATATTATCATTTTTGAATGTGTCTGTTTATTCTTTGTGTTTGCATAAGGCATTCAAGAGACAATAACCACCCACTGCTTTATACCCACCCCACTGTTATGAGCAGGGACAGCTTAAACCATGCAGGGCTAAAAATGAGAATATCATTCATTAACTAAAATGATTGTTTTAGATTTGGGTGGCACCAAGAGCTGATGTTAAATCCAGTAGTCACAAGAAAGAAACATGATTCATCTCCAAATGGGATAATTTGTCTAAAGCTTGAGCACTGTGGCATCATCTATTATTACCATAATACTGTTAATCAGTAATCATTAACTGGCAGCTCCAGAATCACATCAGGCCCCCTACAGCTTCCCACCAAGCCCTCAGAACAGTTCAGATAATGCACCAGGGAAATTTTGTATTGAGGTAAAAAAAAATAACTTATCTCCCATCCATCTATTATCTGTATGGCTTATCTCTGGGGTCACTGGGGCTGGAGCAAGTTGACACTGGGTAAGAGATGAGTACACCCTAGAACAGCTGCCAGCTGATCACAGGGCTGAGCATGTCTTTAGTCTGTGGGGGGGGGGACCAGAGTACCCGGAGAAGCCTTTTGGAGAAGGGGCGACAAAAGAACTGGAAACAGTCCTATTACCACTTGGCTCAGTATTGGATAACAACTCAAATGGGCAAATTGTTTGAAAGGATATATCGGTGGAAAACTCTCTGTATCTTTCTCTTGTACATGCACTTTTGCATGCAAAGATGATCAAAAAAGTTTGGCAATTCAACATCAGCTACCATGAATGTTCCTTAGGCCAGTATTGTCTATTTATTGGAAACACTGAGAAGTTTTAAGAGGTAATTTAAGCATCTTGGACACTATTTTCATCTTTGGACATAAAGTAGTTATGGCACACGCGATAAGTAAGTGTGTTGCATGGTAGTCTACCTGCACATGAGTTGAGGGAAATCTAAGTTTCAGTATTAACTACTATGGGACAGTATTTTGAAGAACAAATGTTGAAAATACTGTTGTGCCTCTCATAGTCAGAACAACATGTGGGCACTGCAATAAAAAAACACTGTTTTGTTAGCTTCATTTTATCCAAGGGATTTGTTGACAGTGTAGAAAATAAGAAAACACAAATGACCTTATATCATGATGTATCCAGAATGTGTTTTCTCTTAACATCATAAATATCAATCATATTAACCAGAGCACTTTGTTCACACTATTCTTTGTAGCTGTCAGTCACAAAGGTCTTCCAGAAATATTGCTCTAATCAAATGAGCTCCTCTCTGCCCCTGCGTCATCCCCCAAACATCGGTGCAGGTGATTTATGAAGGGGGAGTCCCAACATGTCTGACAGCAGAGGACCATACATTTATCCTGAGGCATTCTTGATGGAATTGACCTTGTGGTAACCCACTCACTCTATGCTCATTCTTTTTGTTTTATTACTTCTGTTCCTCCTCCTTTTGTCCTCCTGGAAACACTATTTAAAAAAAAAAAACACAGATGTTGCCCCCTGCTGCAGCCACATTGTATCTAACTGAGTCAGCAGAATTATAAATGCACGGTTCATGATTAATCTATCTTGTGTCCCAGGCGGGGTTCCTACTGGGAGAAATTTTACCGTTTAAGAGCACAGTAAAGCCATCAGGCTCTTATATCCTGCTTTTTACTCTCTGAACATAATTAGGTGATTTAAATCCCTCAACTAATCTCTTATACATACAAACTTCGACAGTTATGCTAAAATAATTTCAAGTTTACCCACAAACACTGCTGCTGGTCCACGTGGGGGTGAATATGTAGACCTTGTCAAATTCAGTCTATGGTGAGTTATCAGGAGACTTTTTCTAGTTGTGTATTTCAGGAGACACTGGGCCAAATGTATTCAGTCCTTAATAATGTATTTTTTTTATTCACACTAGTGGTGTAGGGGTATTTACAATGCAAAAATCTTTGTATTAGAATCAGCCTTACATAATATGGAAATGTATCTATTTTGCCACAGTTGTGACGGATATGGAAATAAATTAGTTCTATTTTAATCTGTGCAGTTTATCTACAATGGCAGAAACCTGAGATAAGAAGATGTGCAGGGTCACAAATGATGTAAAATTTTCTCATAGATGTTTTTTCAATGCAAAATTTACATCTTAATCCATAAAGCCCTCCCCCTTCAACATGAGGAAAAAAAACCTCCTTCCCCTTCCCCACTTGCGACAGACCAGTTAAAAAGGTTTCCCCATATGATGTCATCAGGGGATATACAGCACTCCCCCAGGTAGGGGTTTGTTTGGCCTACAGGTGGCTCCAGCTGAAGGAACATGTCACAGTAAACTTTGGAGTACAGAGCTGAAAAGCTAATCCACCTCCTGATATGGGCAAAGCCGGACACAGCCCTTGAGGTCTTATACTAAAATAGCCTGTTTTGAGCAGGGCTGCATCGGAGGGGTTTATAGAATGCCAAATGAAATATAAAAGCAGACATTTATCTATTAAAACGTAACTATTCTTGGGACATCTTGAGTGTATAATAAAATATGTGACCTTTAAATCTAAAGGTTGGCCTGATATGCAAGAAACACAAGACTGTTGATGTTTGCACGAGAGCTTAAACTTCCTCTTGACATTTTTCATATATATATATATATATATCTATATATATCTATATATATATATATATATATATATCTATATATATATATATATATATATATATATATATATATACATATATATACATATATTGTTGAGCAGACCAGCAGCACAACAACCTAATCACAGAGCTCCTCATCCTGCTTGATCCTATAACCACACGTGTAACATTTTCATCACTAAACTGGATCCTGGAGATGTTTCCTGTCTTCCCACAGTCACACCACAGAGAATGACCACACAGCAATAATGTGATTTTCTGTCTATTTCATATTTTCCAGAGGAGCAGTCCACAGACACACAGACATGATGCATGCTTGATGTGTGAAACTAATTCCCTTTAGCCTACGGCACGTCAACCGCATCTCCCTGGAGAAAAAGGGAGAGGGAACACCACAGCCTGAACCAGCAAAAAGAGCAGGGAGGCAAGGCAGGAAGAGAAGAAAAATGATGGAGAGAGAGCATTACCTGCTGAAGGTAGGGTGTTTTCCTGCCATTCAGATATTTGACCACTTAGCTTTGATGTCTCCAATACAGGCTTTTCTTTCTGTAGTAGTCACTGCTGCATGTTTCAGTAAACTGAACCACCCACAGGTGTGGGGCCTGCATGTAAAACATCCAAATAAGACTGCAATTCTCAACTAAAGTTCCCTTTCACATTTATAAAATGTAACAAAATATATCCCCCCACCCAGGAGAGCCTCTGTGAGCTTGTATTACACTGTGAGTTACAGCTGGGAGAATGCTGAGCTGAGGAGAGCAAGAATACATTTAATGTTTTGAATGTATGAACACTCAGTCTTGTCTTTTTAGAAATTCTTCCTATGAGTGACCAGAGATGGAAATGGGTCAGACTGTGACAGCATCCTAAGAGTTTAATCTCAGAGGGGGCTAAATTTCGTTTTGAGATATTTTTGCCCCGTACATGACCTGTTATGAGCAGCCCCCAGCTTTACCAATCTAACTTTCAGGTTTGATATTAGTCTCGGTGGTTAAGTTTAGCAACCTGAGAGGCTTCACCCAGGGCAACAAGTGCACTTTCAAAAGTTCTGCCTGGCCTTAATACTGTTAGCAGAAAGCTGAGCCACATCACATCTTGTTGATTTTCTTCACTGAGGCAAGTTTTGCAGCATCAACAGTACGAGTGATGATACATCACAGGCTCTTGTCTAAAAATGCCCACCAACATCAAAGCACTTATGGTTTATTAAGATTGAGCTCTAAGGTACTGCAGTAGGTTTGTCATTTATGGTTCTCACAAGATATGAACTATGAATTTAACGCAATATAACTATTTCTCTACCACAGTTTCCCGAGGATAAAGAAATAAACGACTCAAACTACTGAATGTTAGTTTTATAGCTCCATGATGTTTACCATTAACCCCTTACACACCAGACAGACCTTTTAATATACACTATACAGAATTTATTTCACTAATCCATCTAGACTACAGCCCAGATCTGATAAAACTGCTAATGAGGTTGTTAGCATCTATGCTAATCTCTGTAGGAGCAGTCACTGCTTGCTGTTGTCACACTTGTAGCTTCCACCTCTTCCTGCTTTAGAGAACTCTGATTGGACAGTGAGTCTGCAGACCAAACTCAGTTGTTTTGACTTGGAGCTTGGATTTGAATTGTTAGGGACAATGTATCAGGCAGATCCAGCTGCACTGCATGGTTATCTGATGCCTGCACTCCTTAAATAAAGAGGCACTAATCCTTAAACTGAAGACCTGGATTCAAATCCAGCCTGTGGCTCCTATCCCCCCATCTGTCTTCTCTATGCTTCGGAATTAAGACATCCAAGTCTAAAGCATAGCTTAGAAATGAAAACAGATCTTTACTACTGAGGCAGTATTTTTCCCTTAAATGCATCATGTTTCAGCTGTTCAAGTATGTCTGTCTGTGTGGAAGTGTGTCCATATTTTAACAAAATATTTCAGAAAGTCTTTAAGGGCTTTTTGACAAACTTTGACCAAATACCTACCATTATTTAAGGAAGAACAGGTGAGATTTTGATGGTCAAAGGTCAATGTCATGGAGTTGTGTGGCCATCCTTTACTTGAGAGCTGGTATCTCAAGAATGCCTACAAAAACTTTAATCAAACCTAAGATAAATAATAGTTGTGACTTAATGATAGTGATTTTAGAGGCCATGCGCCAAAGGTCAGAAAGCCTCGTGGTTAGCCATTGCTTTTGAAAGCAATGTCCTGAACAATATGCAATATTAATACTTTAAGGGGTTCCTCCAAACTTTCCAAAGTGTCAAACTGGAAGGATATGATAATAATTTAAAGGTTAATAGTCAAACGTCTGGTTTATGGACAGGATCTGCCACATTTTAAGAAATTTTGAAGGTCATGGGTCTAAGATTAAGGTCATCAGTCTCATCATGATTTGTTGCTTGTAAATGCAGTTTTGTGAAGTTAACATCACAAAAATGCATGGGTCCTTTTTTCTCTTTTTCAAACCTTGGACAAATGTCTGCAATGTAATGGATGAAATAACTAGATGCATGAGGTCACAAGTCATAATATCAAGGAGAGAGCCTATTGCTCACCCTTTACTTTTAAATTTTATCTGTTTAACGCAATATCTTAAAAAAGTATCTTATGACACTAGAACCTTTACAGTTGTTTTTTAATGTTTATGACTTACTCAGGATAACATTATCGAGGATGACATTGTCATGAATTATATGTGTTTATATTGTGATAAGATCTGACAAACACTGCTGTATAAAAAACTAAATATGTCACAAGTGCGCAGAGAGCATTTAATCCCAGGTAACATCAGGTCTTTTCTTCCTTTGCTCTCTGATAATAGTTAAATTTGAGGTGAGAATGCTGATGAGGTATCCCACAGAGGAGGATCTAAGGATGAACCTGCCACAGACACCACCTGCTTCCCTTCTTTTATCCTACATTTTTCTTTCTCTCTCTGTTCTCCTCCCTTTCAAGTCCTAACATACATTTGCAGTAGCTTCACACTCTTTCCTTCATTCCTTGCTCTTCACTCCTCTTTATCTGTTTTTTCTCCAGTATCACAATCCACCTCTTCCTTCGCCTGTCCATCTACATCTTCCATCTTTCCCCCCTCATCCCCCCCCGCATCCCCATCTCTCTCCTTGTGTCCCAGCCCCTCCCTCACACCAGACATCTGAGCTAACAATCAATGCCATTTCATTCTGCTGAGGGAACAAATGGAATTCCAGCTGAGAGAGTGGCAGCGGCGAGGAACAAAGGTTTTTATCTATGACACTGTCTCCTCACTCTGCAGCAGAGACCCCAGCCTGCTTCAGGTCCCTATCACCTCACACATGTGCACATACTGGTCTGCGGTAAATAGAAAAAAAGATGGACTCGTTTGCCATTTTGAGAATGTGGAGCTGCACATGCTTAGTACAACAGGAGGAACTGACAGTGATAGTGATGGAGGGGGACCTTTCACTGTTTTTCAAACTTGCAACTATCCTTTCTTTTTCTTGCTTTAATTATCAGCATAACAGTTACTATTATAAGAGTGACGAGTGAAGAAACATGCTGTTACCAAAAGAAAGATGCCAGATTACACAGATCCACTCATTCTTTGGCCATTAGCACTATGCCTGTAATAATATACGTTAACTTGATGCAATACTCATAAAAGTCAAGTTATATCTGCTTTGATAACACTGAAAGAAAAATTAAGTATTGGGCATCCATTGTGGATGATTCTTCATCTACCAGTTGCATGCAAACCCTATTTAGATATGACAAGCAAAATGGTGATATCCCAGTGCTAAACCAAGGCCACTGTACACATGTGTGCAATTGATACTTTAACTGTCTTTGCCTGCCTGTGTTTATTATGGTTCATATATGAATATTCATCCATCCACATCCGGTCTATCCCAGTCAGGGTCACTGAGGGCTGGGTCAGGCCAGGTCAGGTAATGGGAGCACATGTCAGGTTGGCACTTTGCCACGTCATCATTCTTAACAACTCCTCTGCACCACCAGCAATGTTAACCCTACTTCATTCATAGTGGTTACATGTGTTGGAGTTTAAAGGTTCAGGGGTGCCAATCCCTTCAGCTGCATTAGCAACTTTCTTTTATTTTGCCATATGAGAGTCATATTCATTTTGTATCAATGTAATATTTTTGTTACCATCTGTTAATATACCTAACGTTATGGCATGGTCAAAGTGTTAGAGAGCATTGCCCATCAAGAACTCCACATATAAACACAGCCAGACATGCACACACACAACGCTGTGTTCTCCTGCTGAATCAGACAATCCTGTTTTCAATCTTGTGACACCCAATCACAATTTCCAAAGCAGCTAAAGAGGGGGGACCACATTTTCCCCCTGTTGCTCCTCCCAAATATTCATGATGCAAAAGTCACATGGGACATACTGTACATGTCACAACCTAGAATGGTTGTAAGAATAAGCTTCTGATGATCCACTAAAAGTACTTAAAAAAAATGTTTTTGCTCAAAAAAACAGCTGTTTGGACGATTCCACAGGTCAACGGGTTAATGGCATACAGGTAATTGTCATGAGTGGGTTGCAATGTATAATTGCAAGAAATTTAGGGATTTCATTATCCACACTCCATAATATTATCAAACTAGAAAAGCACTTAGAGA
Source organism: Cetoscarus ocellatus (assembly GCA_037902135.1). NCBI lineage: Eukaryota > Metazoa > Chordata > Actinopteri > Labriformes > Labridae > Cetoscarus > Cetoscarus ocellatus. Next base: position 2,539,115 of record JBAMNC010000573.1, read on the forward strand.
GCGCAGACCTCTGCCAAGCAGCTTCAGTCCACTTTGGCGAAAATGGTCCTATCTGGCAATGTTACAGAATCCTTTAAAAAATTCCTGGATCCGGATGGTGATCCAGATTAGTCCCAAAATCTAATCATTTCTTCCTTATCCCATTCCACACGTTTCCTGAAAATTTCATCCAAATCCATCCATAACTTTTCAAGTTATTTTGAACACAAACAAACAGACAAACTAACCAACGCCGGCAAAAACATAACCTCCTTGGCGGAGGTAAAAATTCAGAAAATCTAGAGAAATCTCTGTATGGAAGTGGGAAGATTAAAAACCAATATTGACTGCCTGTGACTGTCAAGTGGCACTGCATTAAAAAAACAACATTATTCTGTAAAGGATACCATGTGGGTTCAGGAACACTTGATAAAACCATTGTAAGTTAACACAGTTTATCGCTACATCTACAAGTGCAAGTTCATACTCTACCATGCAAAGTGAGAGCCATATACAAACAACACCAAGAAATGCCTTTTCTGAGCCCAGGCTCATCTGAGATGGACTGATTTTGCAGGCATTATATTCAAAATGAGTGGAAATGTACAATAAAGACCTAATTAAGTTTACTAGTTTGAACACTAAATATACTGACTTTGTGAAACTGGGGTTTGTAACTTCTTGTGTCTGGTTCTCTATTTTTATCATAAAGAAATCTTTGGTTGAAAAAGGTTGGCTACCAATGATTGACAGCATGAACTGAAAGTTCATTCCTGACCTTTATCAACACTAGCTTGATGCTGTCTGAAGCACTTTATTCCTAAAGAGTCATGTCTTATCATTAAAAAGTAGAAGAACAATGTTTTACATGCTACCAACTGTTATTTTTTATAGTTCAGGCTAAACCGTAACTGTTACAACATATTTCTTGTTTACCTTCAATGGATTAAAACTCAATAAACTTCAAAAGAGTGAAGCAACAAACACGCTCAAATATCCAGATGGTCTTTTCAAGCCTTTTGAGTTTGTAAGAAACAAAATGATGAAGCCATTGATGTCCTGTCAATTTTGATGAAATGGCCCATCAGTTGTGTTCAGATCATCACTGTTGTTGTTGCTCTTTCTTTTTTTCTTATGTTGACCGTGTAGTGTAATCAAGCATGAATTTCTTTTTTTTCCTTTCCCATGGAAGGCTTTCTGAGTATAAACTAGTTCTGCCTTATTTTCGCTGAATTTGATTTCTGATTGTGGTTTGAAGAACAGATCACTGCATTTTTGAATCTCTGTGCTCTTGATTAAAAAGGACTGAGAAGGAGTTTAACAATCACTTCTAAAGAACTAAAACACAACAGAATGGAGCACTTACCTTTCAAGAAAAAAACCTGATTGCAAAGTGCTGTTGTCACTGACATTCGGGTAACTGAGAACAATGTTTGATTGGTCAAGGACAAATAGAAATAACAATGTTGACTGACTATCTTCCAACATGTGAGAAACAAGATGATACCTAAAGTAAAATAAAGCTTTGAAATAGAAAAACTATGCCAGAATTTGGAATTCATTTTTCATTAACCGGACAAGATAGACCAGGCTGGTAGGAGTGGGCTGTCAGACATTCAAAGATGATGATTCATTGGTTGTTTGGGAAAGAGGTAAGTTTGTTCCCAGAGCAACAAGTATCCATGTTCTGTTGGAATCATTTATTTAATCGTATCACAATTATAACTACAATCATAGCCATTAACATTCAATACCATAATTTCCCAGTTTGGGATCAACAAAGTAATTTTACCTGTCTATCTATTCATGTGTCATATGTTGTGTCATTAAGTTCCCATTTACCCTGCCCCCTAACCTGACACCAGATGGACAGTTCAATACATTTCACTAGTCTATGCAGAAAAGAGCACATAGTGCTTGGGAATGGGCAGAAGCTTTCAAAAGCAAATCTGACAGGTGATTGGATGGTTGTTCTGCCAGTCAAATAATGTGGTAGGTGGGCGCTACTGCTGCAGTGTAAAGGACAAAACATGAGCCACGATATAGAACAAACTCTCGTCAAAACATGTTGGAGGTGGAGCAAAAATATCATTGTGGTTTAGTCTTCATTTAATAAAGAAATGTGGTTCAGATCTAATAAAACTGCTAATAAAGCTGTTAGCATCTCTGCTAATCTCTGTACGAGCAGTCACTTCCTGCCGTCGTCTTGGTCGAAGCTCCCGCCTCTTCCTGCTCTAAAGAACTCTGATTGGGCTGTGCCAATTTGGGCTGCTCACAATAGTTGTAGATTGGAGTTTGGCAAGATGGGTTTGCCAGATTACAGACAGGTCCAGTTGCTGTGCAAGGTTAACCTGTCCCCCTGACAGGCATAAAACAGTATGGATGAATGGATGGATGGATGGATGGATGACACCTGAAACACCTGGAACAATATTTTGGTGATTTGGTGCATGGGAGCTTTGTTTTAATTTACACTGAACATGTTTCTTTAAGCTGTATTTTAAGGTAGACCAGGGTTCTTAAGAAAATACTTGGGAATCACTGATTTAGATTTTACTTGTGTGTTGATAGTTTTTATTTGTAATTTGCTGTTTCATGATTTATTATTACTGTAAAGTGGAACGTAGTAGCTTCTATTTGAGACTAGTTTTAGATTGCTAGCTTAATCCATGTGGTAGCTAGCATAAGCCTTTTGTCAAAAGGTCAGATGGAGTTGGTTGTCACACAAGTAACCTACTGAAAAAAAGCACAAGACGACAATTGACCCTTTGTCAACCCACTGACCCACCAATCAGGATGCTCCTATTCATTGCTGCAGTTGCTTGGCTGATTTGGGTGGACAGACTAAAGCCTGAGCCATGTCTTTTAATTATGCTGAGATGAATTTGAATCCATTATTTTGTTACCTTAGCATAGCTAAAAGATTTGTTTGGAGTGTCTGCAGAGCAGCTCTAAATGTCAACATCTTAATCTAGTGTTTTACCTTCTTACTAAACTGAAGGTTAAGCTCACCATAAGATCTTAAGCTTTCAAATTATCTACAAATGATAGGATTACGATTTAGTTATTGTGAGTTATGCTCATGTGAGTGAAAGTATGACAATAATCTCCGGTCTTCCACCCAACCCTGAACAATCAAGATCACAGGAGATCAGGATTGTATTCCAACTTTGGAAATAAATCTTTCAGGATTGCTTGAGCAATTGTAAATGAAAGGTCCACCCATTTCCATCTTGAGAAAAAATCTTAAACTGCTGAAAAAAATCACACTGGTTTAAACAGATCCATGAAAATATAGCAAGCACCTACTTTTTACAGAGCAAGCTTCATGTGTGGATGTAAAATCTTCAGCAGTAAATAAATATTTCTGTCTATAAATACATGGAGATTTCAGCATCATGGCAGAAGCACATTGCCTGGAGAGCCTGATGTTTTGCTGATGTCCCTGCTGCTTGCTGCAGTTGACTGGATTGTTTTCTTTCCCTGACAATGGCTGATCAGAAGAGGATGGATAAAGTATCATATTAGTAGCTGCCTCCCTGACTCACAGCACAAAGATGTGTTTCATTAAAACCAGCTGGAATGTGCCAACCAGAAATAGCACCCAAATCGAAGGAGGCAGGAGAGGCAGAACATGGCTGTCAAACACAGCAGTGTCACTGCTCCCTCTATGTTCACGAGAAATTAGATCTGAAAATGTTTCAGTCCTTTGCAACAGATTTTATTAAATGCAGTCTTTTATAAGCTTCACACTGCAAACACCTAATCAACAACACATCATTCATAAAATAAGTCAATCCAGATCATGAAAGCCTGAAAGATTATTCTTTTCTTGTACAAAACCACAAAATGTCTCTTGTCAGAAAAAAAAATATAGCCATTTCTAAGCTTAAATGATTATCCAAGGATGTCATAACAGTTTTTTTTTTCTTTTTTTCTTTTCTTGGGTAAGACAGACTTTAAAGATGTCCAACAAGAAATTACACAACTGTGAGCAAAATCAACTATTTTTAAAAGTCTTCAAATGATCAGTGGTTGGCTCACTTGTTAAAAAGGGAATCTGTGGAAACTTTATAGCCTGAGTAAAAGTCAGGAAAAGCAGTGACACATGGAGACATTTTTGACAGCCAAACTCTGTTGCCTTGTCTCTTTTTAATCATAATAATCTGGTCCCCACAGTTTAAAAACATATATGAATATGAGATAAAAATATTATTTTGCGACACAATAAACTGTAGGGAACTGGAGAGCTTCTTGAAACTGGCAGTATTGGTAAAAATATATATGTGAAAAGATATATGTATATAGGTGAAAATGGCTGGGGACAATCAAGACTCATAGTGGAAAAAGCAACAAAACCAAGGCACTTGTCTTTGGCAAGAAGTTTAAAATGCCTTTATTAACTTAGAGTGCATTTCTTCTTCAACTTCCTGATGAAACATGTTGAAGTGATTGTTTTTAATCATGCTCTAATTAAAGAATATGCCAATATGACGAAGGCATTTTAAATTTTTGGCAAGACAAGTGGCTTGGTTTCTTTGCTTTTTTTCACTAAGAAATTATTTTGTTATTTGATGACAATAAAGTATGCAAGGAGCTACCAGATGGTTCTGGCCTGCCAGCATGAAACTTCAGCATGGTGAAGAACTCCTGATAACATTTTCTCTAAAAAGAGCAAGCAGAGGAAAACTTTAATACTATAAATGGAGACTAATCGTTAGACACCTTTTGTTTTATTCATGGTCAAAACAATGCTAGAGGAAGCTAAAATAGCTTTTTAGCAAGATTTTTAGTCTCAAAATGTATTCATCTTTATCTAGTGCATATTTGTTTTCTGCAGAAGACAGTGTATTAACAAACCACTGACTTTTTATTTTGACAACTGTGCTAATGGAGCTGAGAGGAATTAAAATGTAATTCCCCAGAGGAAACCTGACAAAATGCTGATTGCTGGTATAAATCTGAGCTTTGCTTATGCAATGATGAGAAAAGTTTCTCCAAAGCTAAAAGCTAAAACCAAAACACAAATTTTGGGATGCATCCATCCACATTAGGTATCTAGAGGGTGCACAATCCTGGTGCAAATGTAGGAGAAAAGAGTGGATTTTGTGTCTTGATCATGCAGATGCTTTTCGGGGGCCACATTATTTGGCTCTACAGACTGTATTCATATCAGCAGAAACAAATATCTGCGGCATTCATTGTCAGATCTAAAATGTTAAAAACACAACTATTTGTTGCTATGGATAGGAACTTATAAGATTTGTCTTATACCGATACCTTTATTAGCTCTGCTCATCAATCCATTTTTTTTATAAATTCCTGTGATATTCTGTTTGGAAAAGCAAATGCACAGGGTTTTTTTAGAGCAACACTTTTGACCACTTCTTTCTGCCATGACTGCTATGGATGCTCCGATCAGGCTTTTCTTGGCCGGTAACTATCACCTGTTTGTGAGATTAGCCGATACCGATACCAATACCAATTATATTTGACTTTTTTTTTTCAAAGATTTGCTTAGCAAAGCTGAACAAAAATATCTCAATAAGCAATAAAACAAATATCCTTCAGTATAGACATCCGAATTACACAATAAAAAGACACATATATTACTTTTTTTATGTGAATAAACAAACTTATCGACAAACTGACAAACACCGTGAATTTAATCCGACAGGCAATATTGTGCAAATAGTTTGACAACCCCCCCTCCCAAACATTATTTATTCGAAGACCAGCAAAAATCTAATCCATAAAATAACATTTAAACACGTCATGCTGTAGCTTCATCAAATACACAATATACCAAGCCAACCTGAATGCATCACAGTGTTTCTGATTGGACCTCAAATGCATCACTAAACACAATGCACATTTGTTTATGAGCAATGAGACGCTTGTTTAACTCAGCTGATTAGTTTTTATGCTGTTGGTCTCACGTGAATTTCAGTGCAGACTTAGACACTGGATTAATATTTTGTACTCAATGGTATGAAGACAAAGTTTTGGAGATTGTGCTACAGTTTATTTAGGAGGATGACAGAGCATCAGGAGCAGCAAATGAGTGGATGGCGTCCACGAGTAAACATGAGGTTAATCCACAGGTGATGATATCAGTGGTAGATAACGGTGATTACAGGCATACATTCTGATCAACCGTTCACATATATATATATATTTTTTTTTTACATCAATTGGCTGATACTGATCAAAGCTGATACCCCATTACTTTTTTTGTGGCCTCTAATGACAGTGTGATTTCCTTAATTTGCAAGGCATGTAGAAAACAGTGGAGAGAATTGATCAGGGGATTGTGAAGCTTAAGATAAATTGTATCTATTCCTGCAGGATACTGTTACCAATTCTAAACTTGGATTGGTTTTCAATTACCATTCCAGCTTGTTGCAAAAGAGCATTTGATAGAGTGTACTTCAGCATGTTTCGGGGTACATGAAAACACACTGCAGAGTGTGCACTTCAGAAGTCTGGAAGGCCTGCTTATGTATACAGATATATCCAAAACCAGTATACACTAACCTTGTTCAGTAAAATTTTGTTTTTCTTACTTACTAGTTATAGTGCCAATTTGGCTCGCTTAACATTGGCAACTTTCAACTAATCACTCTTGTCCTACAGTGTTCTGAGGTAGCTGTCATAAAAGTCAATTCATCACCAAAAAAGCCCCCTGAAAAAGTAAAGTTCATATTTCTGTGTCAACTCTGTTTGATTGGGACTCCAGTTTTCCCATAAAAAACATATAAAAGAACAAAACAAAAAAGTTGGCACATGTTTGAAATGATCATAATGCTTCTCAAATTAGCTCAAAGCCCACTGACTGAATGACCCCTCCCCCAGCCATCAACACAACTTTCGCTCCCCCACCTCATTGTGCCCGCTACATGGGTTTCCCTCAGGCATCACCCTGCCTGGAAGTCTGGCCAGCTGTGCCAGCTATTTTCCCCAAAGCAAAGAGAAACAGTGGAAGGGTAGGAAAAAAAAGCAAAAAGAGAGAGAGAGAGAGGGAGAGTTATAGAAAGATAGAATGACTGACCAGCTGTGAGGAGCAGTTTTACCTTTTGTTATTACACAATCTATTGAATATGAGGCCATAAAACAGGTCGAACACCAGGAGACACATCTTCTCATAAAGTATACAGAACAAAGGGTAGCACCATGTAGCAGGACAAGTAACCATTTCTAAGAAAACAGATATGACTGAATAAGAGCAGAGAGCATAGTGATGGGCTTCTCCAAAATTATTAATTTATGCACTGACATTTCTTTTAATCATCATGCCCTGTTTGATGGTGTCCAGCACTGTGGGAGATGAGGAAAGAGAGAGATTGAGGGGGAGAAAGGGAGATAGAAAAGAGGAGAGGGAGAGAGAACCCTAACAAATAATGGAAAACATTATGTATTAACATACGGTGAATTGTGCAATGGATGGCAAAAATAAGTCAGTGATCCCCCAGGGAAAATTCAGCCCTATGCTAGAGCAGCCCAGGAGGTCCAGCTAACATTAACACACATTATACGCTAGGCCAGACTTACAGCAGGACACCCATCACATGCTGTTAGCATCCGTGCTCCTTTAACTCTGTACATTTGAATTTATAATCAGCCAGACTTTGGCATTCGCTTACTGTCACTAAAGAGGTATTTTCTCTTTGCATGCATGTTCATCCACAGAAGGAATAAAACAATATTCATGTGCAGAAACTTCTTCTAATAAACCTTTGTATGAAACGTGCTTCAGTATGCATGCAAGTGATGCATGTGAATGTGTATAAGCTCACATTAAAGACATGTAAATGGCCATGGGCAGTGTTCCTGCAGAACAGGCACATTTTCATTTTTTCTTCTAACTTCAAATGGCAGCAGCTTTCCTGCATGATCTCATTAATAAAAGCTTTTAGTGGCATATGCTTCAAATATTTGCATAATATATTACAATAGCAGTGGAATAATCTGCTCCTTGATTTAAACTAGTCACATTCACAGATTCAATTAAATCACCATTACTTTGCAAGTAGCATTAAGTGCAATCAACAAGGGGAATGGGAAATTACATTTCCTTTAACCAAATTTGCATATTTCACTGGCACTGGTAGTGTATTCAGCAGCTCTCTGGCAAAGAATCTGCTTACTTGGTTCCAACTGCTAAAGACAGCTGAGAAAACTGCTCCTCACTCCTCACTTTGTTTTCTCAATTTTTTTTTTTTTCATGAGAATTCATTATCTGAGCTCTCATTTACTGCAATATCTGTCAGTTTATTTATAAACCCTTATACGAGGGGGAGTCGATAAGTAACCAGCCTATCCCATTTCAGATTGACCAAGATGATCACGATTTTCATGCCTTGTTTCAATACATGTTTTATACCTGGGTACAAAATTGCACGCGTATCGAGTCATTCTTTAATAAGATATTGAATGTCAAATATGGCTAGGGATGCAAAGGCAAGCTTTTCATCTAAAGTTGAGTACCGTGCTGTAATTCGGTACTTGTATTTAAAAGGTAAAACAGGCAAGGAAATACACAGCCAGTTAGCCGATGTTTATGGGTCTTCTGCACCATCTTATGCTCAGGTTCAAGTCTTTAGAAGATGAAGCCAGGTCTGGACGCCCACTGGATGCCACCGACGAAGAAATGTGTAACAAAGTTCAGGATCTAGTATACTCTGATAGGCGAATTCAGGTGGAAGAAATAACGCAGGCATTAGGCATTTCACATGGTAGCGTTTCAACAATCTTACATGATCTTTAGGTGTGCGCAAGCTAACAGCCCGTTGGGTTCCCAAATCACTTAGCGATGAGCAGATGGCAACCAGAGCATCAGTATGCAGCGCCTTGTTGAAGCGTTTTAGGTCAAAAGATGATTTTCTTTTGCGTCTGGTGACTGTAGATGAGACTTGGGTTCATTATTATGAGCCAAAGAATAAAGCTCAGAGTCGTCAGTGGGTAGGGCCGGGGTCCCCGAGGCCAAAGAAGTTCAAGACGCAACCATCTGCTGGCAAGGTGATGGCCACAGTATTTTGGGACGCAAAAGGCATTATTATGTTGGACTTTTTATCCAAGAGAAGTACAATAACTGGAGTGTACTATGCAAACTTGCTAGACCAGCTGAGAACCGTCATCCATGAAAAACACCGAGGTAAACTCTCTAAAGGTGTTTTGCTGCAACAGGACAACGCGAGAGTCCACACTTGCAAAGTTGCAAAGCATGCTGTAGAGCGAAACGGGTATGAATTAATACCACATCCTGCCTATTCGCCTGACCTAGCTCCTAGCGACTTCTTCCTATTCCCAAACTTGAAAAAGGATACCCGTGGACGTCATTTTCGGTCTGACGAAGAAGTCGTGACTGCAGTTGAGGAGTGGGTCAATGGAAAGGACCCTGACTTATTCAGTTCTGGGCTGATGGCACTTGAACAGCGCTGGTCTAAGTGCATCACACTAGAGGGCAATTACATCGAAAAAGAAGAGGTGGATCTCAACCGGAAATAAGTTAGGCTGGTTACTTATTGACTCGCTCTCGTAAGTCTAATAACTATGTCATTAAATCAGCACATGTTGCTACACCTTAAACAGAGGCGTGAAACTGGCAGCTGGGGGGACAGATGTAGCACTCCTGGTTACATCAGGTGGCCCTTAAAAAAAAAATGGACTACACTCTGCAATAAATAAAAGACAACAGAATTCATATTGTGATAGTCTTTGCATAAAACTAAGAACATGACTGTTAGTAATTGTGTTTGTTCAACATCATTATGAGGCATTACTCAAAAGGCTAGAAAAGGAAATAAAGATAAATAAATTTACTTTAAAACTTGTGCACGTACCATTTATTGCACTAAATATACACCCTCAAATGGCTTGAATTCTTTTTAGTTTCTTGAATCATGAATTTAAAATTAAAATATACATTTCATTACAATATACTGACAAAAGGTACATACAATGACATAGTCCTCATTGTATGATGCAAAGTATTCAGCTTCAGGTTAAGGTTACTTGAATTGTAGCCATGGGTGCTGTGCAGGTGTCTTTCCTATTTTCCACCTCATGCAGTTGACATTTTTACACCGTGCATTCAAGTTGTTAGAACATTAAATGAAGATGCAGTCCTGTTAGCATTCAGTGGTATGTATTTCTTAAAATCCACCCATCCACAAGATCATGACACACTTTTAGGCTAGTTCAACACAAAATGCTCAACAGAATGTCTTCTTCACAATTAAATATCAAAGCAGTTTCTATTTTGTCAAAAACAGTTTGTTTTCAGGAAATAGGGAGATGTGAAGCAGTGGGCCTCTGTTTGATTTACCCCTTTGAGCACCCTCTCTAAGATAAGACCACCAGAAACATGCAGAAACACACAGACACTCAAAGGCTCTCATGCAACATGGGGTTGGATTCATAGTATTTGATACATCATTATGAGTACAACCAATAATCATGCCTACAGATAAAAGTCTAGGCTGCTCAGAGTTAATCTATGTACACATTTGTGGGTACATAAAGAGACTGCGGCAGACAAAATAAAACAGAAATAATCATAACAGTAATAATAATACTAATGACATCCCTTTGCAATCCCTCTTTATTTAAAGTGAACCCCAAAGAGATTACTCAAACACAGATGTGTGTAATATGTGAGACTGCATGGGTTTTTGATTTTAATAATCAATAAGGTCATGCTTTTGTTAGCAATGCAAATGTGTAAGGTGTCTTTATGATGGTTTCAGATGTTATGGAAATGGTTCAATGAAATATAACTTGAATGTGAAAATGTGCATATCTCATACAGTGTTCTGTGCCTGCTTCTGTGTGTCTATATGATGTTGAAAATCCTTTTTATAACCCAGATCACAGCTTTGATTATGCTCAGGATATGGTGTTAACATGCACATATTAAAACTTAGTTATTATTCACTAGCATAAATGGTAAATATTGGTATCCTGGATTTGATCACTTACCTGTGAGGTATCTATGAGGTTTACTGATTATGACTAAATCACAGCAGAAACCTGTCAGAAAACAGGATGAAGTGTATGCCTGGTGGAAGAGCACACAGCATTTTACTGCATCGCAAAATAGTGCAGAACACAGAGACTTCTTGAAGGAAAATAAAGCATTCTGAATTTTTTTGCCCGAACATACATTCAACTTAACAGTTTTGTGGCTCATTTTTAGGTAAAACTTACACAACTACATAAAATAACCATGCCCACCATCAGCTGCTTTCTGGTGGTCTCAGGTCATTCTTCTTAAAGGTACAGCACTGCTGGGAGCCACCTCACTGACTATTGTCAAGTGCCTGATACAACCCAGCTTCAAAAGTTCTTAATAATGTCTTTAAGTTTTATTGTTTACATTTTTACTAAAGAGATGATCTAGTGAAAGTTGGAACAGTTACTTTTTAGAAATGCAGGATTTCCTTTCTTTTATGATGAGCGTCTTGCAGTTTGAAGTGTGGTCCCACAGATGTGTGGATAACACTAATTTGACCAAAGTTTTCCATCCCTGAGCTTTTTTGTTTTTTTGGCGGTAAGAATAAAAAGATTAAGACTTTCTTAGAAACCAAACTTGCCTGACCATGATTTAAAACCTTCATGGTGTGGATGTGGGATAAAATTCAGTCCATTAGCATATCTACACACTCAAACATGCACCAGCCAGGCACACAACTACCCAGTGTCAACTTGGAGACACTTGTGTGTGAGTCATGTGTAAGCGATAGGGCAATGTGTCATGCCTTCAACAATTTTGGCAAGATTTCCATAAGCATTTTAATACGCATTAATGGTGACAGGCAGGAAAAAGCTTGTCATGTCTCTCTGTCACAAACAATTAAAATCCTCATTCCTTGAGTGAGCACAAATCAGGCCGTGCATACACAATCAACTCAGCCCTACCTGCGCCTCTGTTTTGCCTTCAAGCCACTCAGTCAGTTAAAGTGAAATCTATTAACATACAAGAACTCAACTTTTCTCCCCCATCTCTAACCTCACACTGTCAGCTGGAGTCCACTCCTCTCTAACATCACCATCCACAACACCCGCTACTGACTATACTTCATAGACAGCCCGGCTGACATTAAAGCAGATGGATTTTCTCTCAATCCGCTTAAGACATCAGACGCTGAGTGACTTTGTTCCATTTTTTAAAGAATTATTTTAATACAGCTGCTTTCATGTGCGAGTGCCTCCCTGCTGCTACAGATATTGAGTCCCTAGACTGCTGCATGACAGGCGCGCTGACACTGTCAAATGAGAGCGATGAAGTGATGCTCCAACTCCGCCTACATACTTCAGCTGGATGGTCTTAATATAAAAAAGAGATCTGCTCATGGATCAAGACAGGTGTATGCAGAGGTAATGTGTGGGAATAACAGTAGAAGTTTTAAGTAAAGAAAACAATTTAATGAGGTCTGGGGTCAAATTAGGGATGAAGCTCATTAAATTACAGTCTCCTTCAGTTATGTCATCAGCATGCGTGGTGTTTTTCAGTTGTTTTTACACCTGCTTAAAAGTGATGGTTTAAAGTTGTTTCAGTCCAACAGGGGTCAAATTCGTAACAGAAACTGAATGCCAATTTGAAAAGTTTTGTTTATTTACTCTTTTAAACACATTCATCTCTTGAGACACTTTCCTAGTGGGCAAGAAACACTACTATCTGCCTTAAACAATAAAGATGTTTACAGCATCTCTATTAACAATTATTGTTTTTAACCAGGCGGCAACCTCCATGGCTGAAAACGGAGGCCCACAATAGCTGTAGTTCCTCGAGTGACCACTTGAGGCATGCTGAAGAGACCCTGGAGCTGTCATAATTTTGTGTGGGAAACAGATGTTTTTTATACAACCTTAATCAACATCTTTACATCAAGGTTCAAACAATGGCTTTGATCTAAATATATAATACATCTATGTGCTCTTTTAAGTGGTGAATTTTTTTATGCTTGTTTTTATTTTACTGACAATTTCTGGTTTTGGAAATAGGGACATGAGTGACATGGCTGCATAACTATGCAGAGTCGCTATGGGCCAAACAGTCTTAAGTCTCGCCTTGACACAGCCTCTACATCAGTGAGTAGTAGGAGCTAAAGTTGTAATAATTCCTTGGATGATCAATGGCTGGCGTCACATGGCTTCATCCAATCCTTCTTACAGTCTGTGGCCTTGACCAAGTTAATCTTTATTTTTGCCTGAAAGTTTTTTTTTTTTTTTTATTGGATGCACTACCTGATGAAGAGACAAGCCTCACTTATATTGCCTAAGAGCCACATCTCAAAGAGGAAAAGCCAGAATAGAGCAAATAGTGAATTGATGCTGTCAGATGCTCCACTGTGTCTGTATGTTGCAAAGACAGTGTTGGTAAGTCTTTGTTGAAAAGGAGGACTTTTGGTAGATTGACATTTCAACGTTGGTTTGATTTGCAACATCAAAACTAAAATCAACATTTCTTCAATGTTGGCAAATTGACCTATATTGAAAAACGTGACCCAGAATTGACATTGCTATTTCAACACTGGTTAGATCTGCAAAATCTAAAGAAAATTCAAGAGTGAATCAGGAACCTTAAGTTGATTCAACTGTAACTAGACGTTGAGCTGCCAGCTGGGTGTTAACATTGTTACAGACAAACTAGTCGCAATAAAAGCCTTAATGTAAACACAATGTTCTTAGCACTTAAGCATGTCATTAAATCTTTGATCCCTTTTGATTTTGTAACTCAGTATTTTACATCAAAGAGCAACAGCATTACCATATTTTACGTCATTTTGCACAACTTAAACAACAAGTGATCTCAACAACACAACCCCACATCAGGTACAGTAGGCTGCTGGCTGGTAAATGCTTCTCAAAATTCAGGATTCTCCTGTTTGCACTTGCACAGCAGTGCATTCTGTATGTAAAGAGGGCTGGAGAAAAAGTCTCCTTTACCAGTTGATGTTGGAAGTAAAACTCACAAAAACCTCATCCTCAACCCTCAAACCTTATCAACCTCTCAAAAGAGACTTTCTCTTCTCTTCCAGAACTTGAATTCCCTCCAAACTCATTTCACCAAAGGAGCGTGCAAACCTAAACTTGTCACTTTCTGACTTTTTTCCCCTTTTAAAGGCCAGAGGCTGGAAAATGGGAGGAGATAGAGGGAGGCCAGGAGTGAAGCAGTTTGTCTGATGTGAATGTGTTTTCTGTGTTATCACTTTGAGTGCTTGGGTTCCTATGTTGGCCCGATAACACGCTGGCTCTTGCCTGCTTTTTTCTAGCAGTCTGCTGGAATTGCTAAGCCATTTTGTGTCAACATGGCTTGGCCCCTGTGAGTCAAAGTCAGACGCCTTGCATGCTGCATGGTGAGAGATCGTGACTCCTTTTCTATGCCATGACATGGTCTCTACAGTGATAGGGTGGTGTAGCAGCACCTCAAGGTCACAACCAGAGTGGAGAGCTTACAGTGTGTGACACAGGAATGCCATATCAATGTGCGAGAAAGCATTTAAAAGAAGACATACCTTTGAGTTGTTATTGTGTTCGAAGTATCATTTGCAGCGAATGTGTGGGAGACAGAGCACTGTATGTTTTATACAAGGATAGATCCATTTGTTTTTAACATGAATGGTTAGTAGGTTCTCATGATTTGGACCAAAATGTCATTCATATTTTTTTTTTTTTTTTTTGCCATCTCTGTTAGGAACAAAAAAACTGCCCTTGGATTGTATTGGCACTGAAGCGATTCTAATAACTGACTAATTTTGACCCAGCAGCTGCCCCCCTAAATACACCCACTTCTTCGCTGTGTAGCTGTTGGCTGATTCCCTGTAAATAAAGATTGATTAAGATAATACAATATCTGTGCTCAGTATTTATCATCATAAGGTAAATTTTTTTCATTTAATGCTTGATATGAGTTTCACATTTCAAAATTTAGCATAGTATCTGCAAAAACAAAAAAAGTGTTCATAGTGGTTGTTTCACATCTAGTAAAGCATATGTATCTAATTAAATATGTTAATAGATGAACATGTGATTTATGTAGTATGTCCGTCTGAATAAGGAATGCATTGATCAGTTTCCTTATAGCCCACACCAATCCCCTGTTAATAAGATTGGCCAATACCTATCATGTTTCAACAGAGAAGTACAAAAGACTCCGGAGGGCAATGCAATAACTATCCTTCAGTAAGGATAACAGGATTAAACAATGTAATATCTCATTTATCACTTATGTTTATTGACGCAACAACAGACATGACAGTCTAATAGTCTAAGAAATAAGCATTATATTTAAGAACATCTATTTAGTTACATAATGTATCTGATGTTACAATTGCACGTTGCTAAGAAAGCAAACAAAAGATAATTAAACTCCATCTTCAAGGTTCAGGCAAAATCTAAATATCAGTCTCTTTAAGTCATATTTAAACACAATATGGTTAGTTTTCTTTTTTGTATCAAGTAAATGTATCTGTTTGGAAGTTTAAAAAAATGATACAGTGACCACACTAGTTTATGAAAAGCTGCAATTGGTTTGGCTATTATTTTCTTTTTTTTTGTTTTGCTTTTCTCAGTACTAAGATCCAATGTGAAATGTAACAAAATAAAATACTCTTAACTGAAATTACATAAAGGTCCCTCGTCCTGATGTTTGACCTTTTACACAATGTCTGGGGTGCCTATTGAGCAAGAATTTAATTTAAGTGGGAAAAAAATGAAAATTTCCTCTCTGTAGGGGATCAGAAGCAGCCCCTTTTCACCCCTCTTTGGAAACGCTCTGATCTGAGGGGGCTGGGAGGCTACGAGAGGCTATGATTATTAGCTCTGGACTGATTGGCTACCCAAACTATGTCTGATGGGAGGGTGATGGAGGGGTTACAGGCCCTGGAGCAGACTTTCAAAACAGTCAGGCGTCTGTTTGTGACAAGCAGAAAACCTACATACAGGTGGAGGATGTATAGCTATTGAATCAAAAACCCCAGGAAGTATAACACTGGTTTAAGGGGCATTATTTTTAAAGAGGCATCGCCCATTTCTCTATGAACTGAGAGTTTAGTCAAATGTGTCGTGTTCCTCTGCTCCCAAAGTCTCTTCTAACAACATTAAAAGCAAAGAAAACTGATGAAATGACATGGGTCCTTGAAGTAAATGTAAAACTAAAAATAAATTAAATAGAAGCACACAAAAAGCCACTCAGTTAAAATAAGGTGCATATAGTAAGGTACTTAACACCCTTGCTTTTTTTACACGTTACATGGGCTTGAACTGCACAGAGTGATGTATAACCACGGCCTGTAACATTCATCACTGTGGGCGACAGCTGAAAATCACATGCATGACTTCCCCAAACCTGACCTTTGCAGGTAATCATATTTTTTTTCAAATTGTAATGTAATATTACATGCTGGAAACAATGTGAGGAATGTGAAACACAGGAAATAGTTAACTTTGTCTATAGCCTCAAATGTCCTCCTCTGTGTGAAAGCACAAAGAAAAAACAAGGAATAATGCAGGGATTAGGCTCATAATCAATCAAATAGATTAGAAGCAGTGACAACAGAGCAGGTAGTGGTAGCAGCACGTAGGGTCCGCAGTCAGTCGGCAGGAAGTGTTGAGTGTTTTGGCTGTGATTGGCTTCAGGAAGGGGGTCTGCAGGAGAGGAGCAGCGCCACATCGTAAATCATGCTCCTGGCTCCTTAGGATTGCTTTAAATCGAGCTTCTCTTTTGGGTCTTGGCTGGGTCCCTGGGCTTATTAGAGCCTCATGCTGAGAGAATAACCCAGCCTGCTATTCATCAGGAAGGCCTTAAAAAAGAAAGCCAGGCCAGACCCATTTATTTGGATCATCCATTTATATGTATCTCCTTACATAATACGATAGCATCTTAAAACAGAGAGCAGTGCAAAGTGGCTGGATGCGAGCAGCTGCCTTGGGGCGCCAAACCCTGGCGTGTGCTGGCTTAAGCCCTGAACATTTTAACTGAAGCCTGGAGTGTATTGTTGAATGTTACTGTGTAGTGTATTTTAAATTTCACTGCCAACCTTTCCCTTGGATAAACTGTCATAAAACGTGAGTTTTTCTGACTTACTCACTTGCAGGCAACACCCTGCACCATTCTGTAATGGAATCAGAGCTCCCTTGTTTTAGGATGATCTGATGGTGAGTTTAAAGAGGACTTTTTTTATTAATAAAATAGTAAAAGGGAAATTGTCATGAAAGTAACTTTTAGTGTGTTTGACAGCTCTATTGCTGGACTTACTCTGTACAAAACAAGTCCGACCAAATATATCAGTCTGGCTTTTTTTTTTTTTTATAGTTTATTTTTTTAAATATCTCTTAACATAAGCCATACCTGCATGGCAAGTCCAGATTATTATCTTATTTCAGGAAAGACCTGAATAGTTTGTACAAAATCAAATTGTAGCACATTAATTAACTTTCTTGAGTCAAAATAGGATCTCATTTAAGGAAACTAACTTGCTATATTACTGCTATCATACTCATAATAAAATATTTAGGGCTTATTTTGTTGCCCATGCTCTGTCAAAATTAGATGTTTACCTGGATTTGTCATGAGAATGTGTCTGATTAAAAGAATAATGAGATATTCTTGACAATAAGTTAGATAAATCAACTGGCTAAGACTGGAGAAATTGCAACACATTTCTCTGATCTGACAGCATGCTTTCATGTGACAGAAAGACAAACAGACAGATGGACAGATATGAGGAGATGATGAAGAGATGAAAGGGAGAGAGAGCTTGAAATTAAGACTGAGGAGCAGCACAGGCAATATGCTGCAAAACATGTGTCTAAAAATGTCTAAATGACGACTGACAAGCAAGCAAAAAACTTAAAATTGTCTCTGAGACAAACATCTATATTTGAGTCTCGTGAGACAAGACATTTGAGTGAATAGACAGTATTTATGGTGCCCTCTGAAAACAAATAACCACCTTGTGGCTGTTCAAAGTTTCATAATAATCATTTAGTACTT
This sequence comes from Cetoscarus ocellatus, assembly GCA_037902135.1. Lineage (NCBI taxonomy): Eukaryota > Metazoa > Chordata > Actinopteri > Labriformes > Labridae > Cetoscarus > Cetoscarus ocellatus. The sequence continues at coordinate 2,557,092 of JBAMNC010000573.1, forward strand.
GATATTAGAAGACACAAAACAATCTAAATAATCATGTTTTTTTGGCGGTTTGCTTGTTTGCTTTGTTTCATTTTACATGATATAACCAGACATTGTTATATTTTTCACTTAAGTAGCGTGCTTACGCTGAAATACTGTAAAGACAGGCAGCCCTAATGCAATAACATTATACACTCATGGGCCTCTTTATTAGGTGGCCTGTGCCCCATTCAACTACTGGTCAAAACAAAGGGCTAATCAGACAATTACTGTACATTGCATCAACTCAGCATATTTGGGCAAGGACATTATATGTTAGGCTGAATATCTATTGTGAAGCTACATATAATGTTGTAGATTATATGCTTGTAATTTCTGATACTGTGTCTTTTTAGGTTTCTCCAGGCTCATATATGGAAGTGAATATTCATGAATGATGTCTTAGGAGGGGCTAGAATCCAACACATCACATTTGTGGGGAAAAGCTTTGTGTATATGACTTAAGAGCAGCCTCTGTGGTGTTGCTCTTATAAATTTTTTCTGTTGTTTTTTTTGTCACACATACAGTGTTTACATTTTGGATATATGTACTGCAATATTCATTTTAGGTTATCAACCTACCAACAAAATTGGTAGTGGGTTGACTCAAAGCTTAAAGAAGGCCAAGGTCCTGTCCACAGTTTGTGTGTTGCTTTAGGCGTTGAGTACAAGCTCTCCTATCTTTATTTATTATTTCCTCATAAATAATAAATTACATTGTTAGCCATATTAACATCTGCTCCCCAAACAAACTTGTTTCATTCACTTCAATGAATCAATCAATCTGTATTTGTATAGCATTAATTCAAATGAAAGACACTATAGAGTAGGCTAAGGCCATACTCTTCATTTTATTTATACACAAATATGCATATGTATATATGTATATGTATAAATATATATATATATATATATATATATATATATATATATATATATATATATATATATATAGATATAGATATAGATAGATAGATAGATAGATAGATAGATAGATAGATAGATATAGATATAGATATAGATATATAGATATAGATATAGATATATAGATATATAGATATAGATATATATAGATATAGATATATATATACACAAAATACACATACACACATGTATAAATACACATACATCTACCCCCAACATGAATCCACCATGAGCCCAGCACTAAACCAACCCACAGGAGGGCGCATCTATAAGAGGATTACAGAAACACTGGCAGAAATCTTGAGCAGAGCCAGTCTCATGTTATACAGCCATACACCGAAGCTGTGATGGGGGTGTGGGTGAAGGAAGAGAGTTAGGCAGAGGCAAAGGGAAAAAAGCACAGAAAGAACAGACTAGCCTGAAGTTAAAAAGCACTCAGAAAACAGTCAAAGTTTATTCATTTGTTAGTGGAGTGTGGTCTCTTTTAATTTCATCAACTTCAGCACCAACAGCCTTTAGTTCTTCTTTTAGTTAAATGTCCCTGTGTGGGATATGGTTACTTGCTGCTTTGGTTGAATGGTCATGAGACACAAACCTCACATAGCCCAATTACAAATTCATCTCCAGCTTCTGGATCAAAATACTGCCAAACAGTGCTGTTGTTACAAAATGCTATTGATGCTTTCAGTTGTTTAGAATTCACATCATGTACAGTCTTTGGGGGACCATCCACATGGAGACAAGTTTAGGCATATCGGCAAAAGTTCTCTATGGTTTAGGCATTCTGACACATGGATCTGACATTTTAGGATGCCTAAAGTGCTTAATTTTGAAAAGTGGTCCCAGTGTAAATAAGTCTCAAAACACCACCCTTGCATTTCTGTGTGTAAAACGAATACACACATTCTCAGACAATCATTTTGGATGATGTTGTTGCCAAACCTTCTCCTTTATTTGAATGAGCGAACCCCAACAACAATAGAAACAATGTCAGAAAACAGTGCTTGGTTTGTGATGCAGAAGCTACTGAACTTATGGATTTTAAAGTAAAATCTTCTGCTCCTCTACCACCATCAAGAGCAAGAGGGTTGTCACAAGTGCTCATAGAGAATAGCATACACCAGTGTTTGTCGACATCGGACGTATTTCTATGCACGCTCCATGTCTTCTTCTCTGGTTTTGGTGTAGGTTTTATGCAGTGTTACAGTGCCACTTACAGACCTGGCATACATACGACAGCGTTTTCAGTGTTTTTGGGTGGGTGGATCCTTTCTTGAATTAATGCTATGTTCACAGAAAAAAAATTGAAAATGAAAATGTTTCCCTCTCTTTGTGGAAAGTGCCTAAATCTGGGCATTTTGAAAGCATGGCTAGCAGCTAATTTGAGTTACCATGGTTAGTACTGACATATGGCTACGTTAAAGTGTAGACAGAGCACTTGACTGGGATTTTGGCCCTGTACGGTTAAAAAGATATACATTTCTGAAAGAAGTTAAACTATTTTGTAAATTCAATGCACACTATTGAGTTATCCAGATTTGACCATTTAGCCAGCTGATTTCATGCATCCCTACAAAAGATAGTCACTTAAACAGTTTTAAGAAAGGCTGCTTAGCGCTGGTTCATACAGGGTCAAATATCTCTGGTGATTCATTCATATTGCTTTGAACCAAAGCACGGCACAGGTGTTTCACTTAAATAATAGAGGGCCGTAATAAAAGATGTAAAAGAGGTAAAATGTGTCTACCTTAAGCTTTGCATAGGGAGTCTTCAATGACACAGATGTTGAGATTATAGTTGGAGTAATAGCTCTTGTAGATGGGTGGGAGTCACAGAACTATCTCAGCCTTAAATGTTGTGAATCAGTTTTGTGTACAATATAGTTTCCTTATTTTCACAGTGTTTTTTTTTTTTTTTGTCTGTTTACAGCAGTTGTTTTTCCTTTGAAGTAGATCAGACAATAACCCTGCACATAAAATCTTCTTCAGAATGAACAGAAACAGAAAAACACAAGCATTAATGTGTATGGAACAATTACCTCTCAACTACTCCTACACACATTTGCCATCAAGTGCGAGCAATAACAAAAGAACTCTTAGGCTTAGTGGAAAACATCTGTAAGTATCTGGGCTGTCGATATCATGAACACCAAACCTTCACAAGCCAGACAAAAGCTCAAACAAAAATAATATGGTACTCAAAACCAATCCTGTTTGAATAGTTACCTATTTATCAGATCAATAAAGACGGTGTTTTGAAAAAAAAAAATCCATTGACCACACAAGGACCAGTGTGGTCGTTGTAACTCTGGGTGTTTCCTGATGACATCATAAAAGAGTTCTTGACTGTTTATTTTGGATCTTTTTTTTATATTTCACAAATAGTTAGAGACTACCCTTAAGAACAAAGGAAAGTGACCATCAAATCACACTGTTTACATTCAACTGGACCAATTAGATGTAAGAATAAAAACTTTCATATTCATAACCTTTCTCCAGTGAAATGAGCCAAATACTTACACAGGGCTTTATAGAAGTGAGTGAAATTGTGGCAGAAAAATCAAACAGCCTTCAACACCTCATAGCTGATAATGTAGATACAGCAGCAGTGTATCCACACAATGGCCTTGGGAGCCATTCATAAACACTGGCAGCTTTACATTACTGACAATGACGCCAGTCTGAATCTGCCAGGTCAGCAAACAACAGAAAGGAGAAGAGGGACAGGCTGGAAGAACAAAAGAGACAGAGTGGGTTGAAAGTGTCCTTACACCTTTTAGCATGCACTTTCTCCTGAATAGAAAGTTACAGCAACTCCTTCTAACCTTGAGAGTTTTTGAATGTAAAGCAGCCCCAGCAGTCAATGTCCTAGTTTATCTGGAGTTGAACAATAATGAGAGAAAAGTACATCAAAATATTTTTCTTCTTCATGCTATTGTCATTCTTGAAAGAGGTGTTTGAATAAACATTAACAGAGACTTGGATAAAGTGATAATGCCATATATATATATATATATATATATATATATATATATATATATATATATATATATATATATATATATATAGATAGATAGATAGATAGATAGATAGATAGATAGATATAGATAGATATATAGATATGTACATATATATATATATATATTTATATATATACATATATATATATACACATCTTTATATATTTTTTAATCTTAGACTCTTTTTATATTTAACATCTTATCCCTTTTTCTTTCATCACACACTTCATTCTTTCACACTTCAGTCTGACTGACACACACGGAGGAGTAGAGACAACATGCTGAGGGAGACTTCAAAATTAGAATTGTGGCTTGGGATTGCCAGACTTGTTGCCATAACCAATTTTGACAATGTGTGAAGTAGTCTACAAAATCAGCCTTGTGATTTTTACTACCGATTTAAAAAAAAAAAAAAAAAACTCATCAAACTATACCCTGAGGGATGCCAGCAAAGCCAGTACTTTGTGGTCTTTCTGGGTGTACCATAAAAGTAAAAAATAAAATCAGTCATATGCCAACTCAAAAAACAAGCACCAGGGCAGGGGGAAAATCTCTCATTTTAAAGCTGTGACTGGGCATTAGCCTTGGGTGCCATGCCAGTGTTACAGCTGCGGCCAGCATTTGTGGCTGGCTGCAACCTTCAATGCTGAGAAATAAAGCCTGTGTGGTAGTGCCAAAACTGCAATCTCTTAAGAGTCTGCAGTAAGGCTGGCTGCAGAAGCACTGGAAGTCACAGGCACACCCTCTGTTAAAATCCATTTTTTTCACAATGGAAAAAACAAATCTAAAACGTGATGGCAAAAATCCGAATAGAATTGTTCATGTCATCCTTGCAGTGCAGACGGATCCACCTGATAAAGTGTCTGTAATCAGGCAGATCCATCTTGCCAAGCTCCAACCTTCAATGACTGTGAGCGGCCCAAAGCAGCATAGCCCAATCAGCATCCTGTAGAGTAATCAGAGGTGGGAGCTACAAGCAAGATGCCAGCAGGAAGTGACTTCTCACACAGAGATTAGCATAGGTGCTTCAGTAGCAGGTTTATCAGATCTACAGCACATTTCCTTATTAAATGAAGAACAACTAACAACACTACAAACGCATCTTTAAAAAAGGATATTGTCACTCAACTTCTGACACATTCTGTCCCTAGAACACCTACTACATTATCTGATTGGCACGTAATAAATATGATTGAATGAACGATTGTCCTATTACTTGCCTATGCTATTGAAAGACTCTGCCCATTCACAAACACTCTTTATGGGCTCTTTCCCAGATGAATTAGTGAAATATATTGAATGGTCCATCTAGTGTATCAGGTTACAAGTCATCATGTCCACACACAAATTCAAGGTTTGCTTAATTAGAACCATTGCTGAGAATTTGCCAGATAACATGTCTGTCATCAGGCAGATTCATCTTGCAAAGCTCCAACCAAAAATGTTTGTCAGAATAAGACTGGGCCATTTGAGGAGAAAGTGGGGGTAGCTTTGTTTGTGGTTTAGTTGTGCTGAGAGCGACAAGGGTCCATTAGCCTCATACTGGCCCTGTCTTTGGGATGTTATCATGATGGTCATTAACTATATCCAATCTGTCAGTCAACTAGGATTGACCTAGAGTTATCATTTGACAGAATTTTCAACATGGTGACCTCCACAGATCGGCTTTCTCAGCTGCCTTTAGACACCATAACAGCTGATGTCACTCAAGCCCTGTCCACCATTTTCTATTGTTTATGGCCAGTGGTTGTCACAGTTAGGACAGTTATTGTAGAGAGACAGTGTCCAGACCGATACCTCCTTGTTTAGATTTTCACCGAGGCACTGACTGACTTTTTTGGCATTACAATGATAATTTAAAAACAAAACAAAGAGATTCTTAGAAAAAATAACCAGTCAACACAGTCACCCTTTGAACCAACAATGGTGTACATGGCAGTGTTGTTGACTTTCCCTCATGTGCACATATCATTGCAATGGTGAAATAACAGATTTTTGCCCCACAGTGTTAGGAGAATTAGGGTAGATTTGGTTGATGGTTGTCCCTGGACTAGAAGTTTGTGGTCTTGATCCCCATCTTTTGCAGTCCCATGTAGCCACATGTTGATGTGTCCACAGGCAGGACACTTGCAGTAACCCCAGTTTGCTCCCAGGTCTGTGTCAAAGGCATATGGATGCATGGGAATCTAAATGAATGTGGTAGCTTTAGACTGATGGTCACCATTCATGTTTAAATGTGGTGTGATCTGTAAGTGTCAAACCACTTTGAGATGTAAGTTGACTAAAAAATTGATACACAAGCTCAAAATCATTTACAATTTACATTTTGATTTTTGATGAATACATTGTTCTCTTAGATTAAAACTGTTTCTACAACCAAACCCACTCTCCAGAGCTACTGTTCTAAATAAACGTGTTTCTTAAAGCACAAGGGCTCATCAATGCGGCTCACACTGATTATTCCTGTCTATTTACTTCTCCCCCTGCGTAGCATCTCCTCAAGCTGAACCTGCACTTGCTGATAAACATAGGCCGTCGATGCAGGGGGAGGTGATGGGATTAGGCAGGGCACATCCTTCAAAAGGTCCCAGTCTCATTCACAGGGGGAAAGGTCAGCAGGAGCACTGACGACTGCCAGGATCATTCTGAATCTGAGACAAGGCAACAAGCAAGGAGTGGCAGGTGATAAGCCCACCCAGGAAAGGGCACCCATGCCACTGTGTTGTCAGAGACAATGAGTTCAAAGGTAAGCCAAAGGTCAAACAATAGACATGCATGCACTTGAATGCAGTGCTGATAACAGTCACACACAAACACATCTCGGCACAAAGACTAGATGTAGAACAATAAGGTACCATACAGAGCATAGACATGGTCTCTTAAACCCAGATAAATATAAACTGAACAACAAAATACAAGAACAGGACTGTGTTTGTGTTTCTATAAACGCTTTTTTTCAGCAACAAATCCTTGTTATGTTGTTTTTGGTGTCTTATTATTTTTTACTTCACTATTGTCTTGTCATTTGTATGCATTGCTATTTCAGCTCAAATAAACTAATTAAGGTGTCCCGTTTGTGTTACTTAAAAATTAATTAATGCTTAAAACAACTCTGTTGTGTATATGTTAGGGCTGAACAATATATCGTTATCGTATCGATATTGAGATATGAACATTCAAGATATCAATATCAAAAAGCAACGATATAAACGATATAGATTTCCCCTGCGCTAAAACTGCACTTTCCACATTCTTTTGTTTTATGATGTTTTTATTTTTCTGAAAAATGCTTGGTTTTCACCGAACGCCTGGTCATATCGTATCGTATAGATATTGAGATATCTGGCATGAATATCAAGATATGAAATTTTGTCCACATCGTTCAGCCCTAGTATATGTCTGATTTCTTGTCAAACATTTCTCGCAGATATAGGAGAAGTACACATAAACAACTTATGTCAAGATACAAACAAAAACACACACACACAAGTACATTTATCCTAATTGGTAATAACAAAATTGGCTAACTTTACTCATTAAAATTAGAGTCATTAGAATTCAGGGGGTGGAAAGACATATCCATCCAAAATGGGTATGTCACACCTCCAGCTATTGACATGCAAATTGCGGGGGAACCTCTTGCAGTGAGGGGCCATGTGTGAACATGAAGGTCAAGCCCAATTCACAGTGCCTTCACGCAAAAGCACTGCAACGAGATTCAGCTATATTTACATCTAGAGACATTCACATCACGGCACATGCCCCCACATACACCCAAAGGCAGAGATGCTCTCTCACAGCACTCCTGTCTCCCATTGAGTTCCCCTCGCTCCAATATCACCTCCAGAGGTAGTAACCTCTGTTACTACCTCTGGAGACGGAGCAAATAGGGGGTTAACTCATCCCCCTATTCTGCCACCAGGACATTCACAGTGGAGGCAAAACCTCACTGAGAGGTAAATATTATGCCTTGAAATGACAACATGAAATGAGCTTTAGGGACTTACCTGGGTGGATTACTATTTTTTGGAGCCCTTTTCACACATGCAACCCTGATGTTAGCAGAATAATGTCACATTCGCCCACCTTGGTATTTCCCTTATATGACTGTTCACACTTGCTTCTCCGAGCAGGAAGTAGTCCCTGCTGGACAAGGAATACTTGCTGGAGGGGGGCAAGGAGGGTCACCAGTGGGCAGGACATGATGTCATAAATATGCGGCAGAGATAAGTGGTCATAATATAGTGGATGAAGCTACAGAGCTTTACACTGTGACCAAAATTTATATCCTTACTTTAGTGACACATGCTAAAAAGAATATCAACATCGATTAAAGACTTGACAGTAACATTGTAACACTCAGAGGTTAAAACTGAAACGCCGTCACTATGTGCACAAAGATCACACCGAAGAAAGAAAACAGCTGAGTTTTAACTCCGCAAAAAAACAGCAGTGCGAGGCGGCTGTCTGTCTGCGCCAAAAAGCCTGCGGTGATCATTATAGAGCAGACGTGCTACAGAATTTTGATGATGTGCAGTGGAAACAAAACTTTAAAATGTGTAGATGCAAATATGAGTTTGTGTTTCTCTCCTTACATTGTTGTTTGTTACCATCCTGTAGAGACTCCCTTTTCCAGTTTCTTGGATGTTAGTTTCAATTAATTTTCCCCTAATGCATGCATAGTCAGAAAAAGATAGTATTTAACTCTATGTATAAAACTGACTGGCCTCAGGTAGCACTTAGACCTCTCAGATAGACCTACCATACCTTTTTACCACCTGTTATCACAGTCTCTGGTGGTCAAACCAGATTGTCTCCTTGAGCTTTGGTCAAAATACCAATCATGAGAGTTTTTTGACTCTCCATAAACCAATGAATAACAGCCTTTCACTGAATGCTCAGTTTTGGTCTGTGTCTCTTTAAATGTGAAAGAGTTTGTGAGAGTGTCACATCATTATGAGTACAGCTTTATACTTCAACAGCTTTGAAGAGACATCGATGGGTGGAGATAAAGATTAAGGAGACGGTATTATTTAATGACTTACTATAATACTGTAATATTTCAATATTGCAAGAAGCAAGAGATCCTTAATAGATTGTCCGATTTTAAGTTTTTTGACATACAGTGGATGAACCACAAAAGACTGGGTAGGAATATTTCATCATTAATGGGTCAGCAGGTACCCAACTGTGAGCACAAAACTACTAACAAGAGCATTTTTCATTGTTTCATTTGAAGAACTAAATCATAGAATTATTCATTCCATGCTTGTGTGCTGTGCGGTCCTTTGGTTACTCCAGTGTGACTTAGTTTTGTTATTTGAGAACAAAATTTGACCCAAGTTATTTTACTCACTCTTTTAGTGTCAGTGTGGCCCTCTGCTTTAAGAAGTGTAAGCAGAGCATATTATGTTTCCAATAAGCCTTACAGACATCAATGCAGGATTCAATGCAGCATGCCAATCTGCTACTGCTTTTGAATTAAAGTGTGGATGCGGTTAAGGCAGTGAGGCTGTCTGGTTGACAGGCCAGTAATTACAGGTGCTCGGTCTGAGTTATCACTCAGCGGTAATGGCAGAGCTGTCACATTCACAGGTCTGATGATACAAACATTCATCACCACAACTGCCTGGACTCTTTCTGCGCAGCATAAACACAGCATTGCAGCCATCAGAAAGCAGCTCCGCTATAACATGCAGATGGAAAAGTTAGTTTTAAAGCTGCTGGAAGATCCTTGAACATGGATCACTGAGCCCCAGAGACTGGCGATGTCACAAACTGTGAGACATAAAATAAGGGAGATGTTCCTGTAATCCAATTATCACCACACTTTAGTAAGTGCAAGGTCTGTGTGTTTTCAAGCAGACGTTAAAACACTCACATAAGTGTCTAAAATTAAACAGACTAAATCAAGAGAAATCAGGAACAGGACAGGATTCAAATAAACATGCCATTTGATTTCTGTATCACAACCTAAATTACAGTAATGCTGCAATATTGTACAAATATTTGTACTTTTGATCACATCATGGGTTGTGTCCAAAATAACGGTCTTAATCCTTGCTCTCTGTTCCCTGTATATTATGTCCAAGTGTTGGGGTAATCGTGCAACCACTGACAAATTTTAAAAAAAAAAGAAAAGAAACAATTTCAGAGACTCGAGCTGCTGCCAATTACACTATACCCATCAAACATTCACATAACCAGGGAATTATAACAGACTACATTAAAATTTAAATAACTGACTATACTGCAGGTGTTTCACTAAAAAACATAAAACAATTCTTTCTCAGACTGGGGACACCACAGTCCTACTTCTAGTACAAGAGTCATTTTGAAAATGATTTTTAAACACAAGTACACATTTATATTGTCTCTCTATGTGGTCCAACAAATGGCTATAGATTCAGGGTGTACCCCGCCTCTTGTCAGCTTGGATAGGCTCTAGCCCCCTAGGACTGAAGTATATACATGTATTAAAAATTGCTCATAGTTGTGTGTGTGTAATTATGTGTGTGAATGGTTGTCTGTCAGCCCTGTGATTTGCTGGTGACCAGAAACTCCAACACTCTGTAAATTGTGCAAAACCTTTTTTTTTTTATTTGTTTTACTTTTTGTTCCAAACCTAATCATGTCTTGAATGCAAAAAATTACAAAACACAAAAATGATCATTAGTCAGTGGACTAAAAAAACACAGGAATGATAGCAGTCATATTTTACTAAGACAGAAAAAACACTGTCTTAATTGCTCAAAACATTAACATTTGGAAAAATAGGTGGAAAATGTGCTGGTAAAATGGGTGGAAATAGAAAGAAGGTGACCCTAAACTCCTTGTATTGCCCAGTTAAGACTGTGCAGGAAACTCCATTTAACTTTGATCACTACTAACAAGGGATCACAGAATGATGTGTGTGAGCTTCTGTTATCAAGAGGCTTCAGTGTGATTTTACCTTTCGATTCAAATGCTCGTTCATGAAATGAACACCTAAGACAATGATTCTCTACTTCGACTTGAACATTTTAAATAGATTCTTGTGGTCAATAACATGTCATCGCTGGTGGCGCCCACTCTGTTTTTATTTCTTTTTAGCTGAGGCCTAGAGCCTAATTTTATTGATCATCACAGATGAGCCTGTTTTACTTTGTATCTTGTTTGAAAAATACTGTATGTCACTCAACCTTTCAACTCCAAACATATACTACTCAGCCCTGAGCCACAGAAACTTAACTAGCTGAGGGTAAATTTCCTCTGCTGAACAAAATTATTCAAAGAATGAAACGTTTCTCCATCACCTGAGTGGTCACAGCTTTTGCGTTGTATTTCAGATGGTTTACATGTTGAATATTTGGATGAGTATCAGGGGCTGAACAGCCTCATGTATCCTCTGCTACAAAAAAATTGCTGAGTTTATGAAATGTGAAAAGCACAAACATGAAGACCATATGGTTTGATGGAAAAAAGGGAAAAAATCTCCCACCAATATTTTGTCAGCAGAATGCTTTCAGTGGAGTGTGATGAATTCAGACTAAGACAGATGTCGCCTCACAGCGCAGACTTCTCCGCTCTGTTTTGTTTTTCTTGGGCTGCACAGCCAATATTCCTGCACGGCACTAAACTCTCTCACCTCAGATATCAGAAAGGGGGAGAGGGAGGGCAGAGGGTGTGAAAAATGATAAATCTCCTAGAATTGGAGGTGCTTTTCCTGGTGGAATCGGATGCACTTTAAAGCATCAAACGGAAGAGGAGATTCTCCCAACCGGGCAATTTGGAAACAATCACTGTGAATTGTTGAGGTGCTTTTTCTTGCAAGACCGAGGTGATGTCAGCAGCATGTTGGGCTTTCTTCAGAGGTAAGTTTGGAAAGTGTTGGAAAAATTACGGTCTAAAGCTGATGGAAAAGAGGCAGATTGATGCTGGGAACAGGGTTTTATGAAAGACATGACACCAACAACAATGTGCTTTGTTTTGTTGACCTACTTACAAGCACATCTGCAGTGGTTTGTGAATGCGCCCTGTGGTTTAATTTCACATGTATTTCTTCCAAAAATTACATAAAGTGCTAATCTTAGTCTAAAAAAAACAAAAAAAAAATGAGTCACAACAAACACACAGAACCGTTTAGAGTTGCTGAAGAGTTTATCTGACGACTGTAGGCAGAGGCAGGCTGATGCTACCCATTGACTCCCAGTGTCTAAGCTAAGCTAATTAGCGGTGGGCGAGCTCTGTCAGTCTCTTCCTTGTTACTGCATGCACAGTCAGAGCAGTGGTGTCTATCTGCTTTTCATGGACTCCAAAGTGAGGCAAGACATGAAAAGAAAAAAAAAATGTTGGTGTATCCCTTTAAAATATTGTTTAACAAAAAGTCTGAAATAAATGTATAAAACAACAAAACTTATCGCATTTTGATTGGTATAGTTTGGTATTCAGTGAATTTTAGTCTTATTTTAATTCATTTAAAGCATTCTCATTAATTCATACTTATTTTAAAGCAAAATCGTTGTGAATCTGTAAGGAATAATTCAATTTTTCCCTGGTGAATAACCTTATTGGTGTAACCTAATATCAGTTGTTGGGATCAACAAAATTTTTGTTTCTGCTAAACTTCTGCTATTCCTAGCACACCTAATGTTTTCAGTAATAAAATTATTTTCTCTTACCTGTGAGTGAAGGGAAGTTTTCTGTGTGATTTTCAGTCCTAATGTGAGAAAATTAAGATAACTATTGCAATGTATTGAAATCGGCTCTGACAACCAAAAAGCCTTTTTTGACTGAAGACACCTAACATCGGCTGCTTTGCCCAGGGGGAGCCAACAAAGGGTCAATTCTGACTTTCAGCTCAGAACTAAAGACAGAATTTCAAAAAATCTGATATTAAGTTCAGAATTCTGAAAAATGCATCACATCCTGGGAATGAAGTCAGAATCCTGTAAAATAAAAACAGCTTTGGAAATAAAGTCAGAGCTCTGAGAATAAAGTCAGAATTCATTAAAAAAAGTCAAAAATCGTATAAACTACTTCAAAAATAATCCAAATTCTGACTACAAAGTTAAAACCCGGAGAGCGAAGTCCAACTGAAAATAGTAAAAATGGAAAACAATGGAAAAAAAAAAAAAAAACAATGAGGTTGGACACACTTATATTTCCACAGGGCAATGTCACTTCTACTGTCAGATTTCCCAAGTTTAAAGAATTCTGAATTCTGAGTATTTAAGTTTTTGTATTTTGTAAATGCATGGCATGTTTGTGGACACAGGATTTCTACTGATATTGTGATCATTGTATTCCTTAGATTTTTTGGGGCCACAATAGTTTTTAGGTAAAACGCTGCCTTAATCATAGGGTGACATAGCTTCAGAACTTTTGACCTGAAAAACAGTACCTGCAGTAAAAGCCTGGTGAAGGTCATTAAGGTTATCAGTTGGGGTGCACTAACCACACTGTCACTGTTTAGGTTATCTAAAACCAACAGGTAATTTGTTTTTTGAATGACCAATTAATAGCGCAGTGTGTGGGTGTCTATCAGGTTACCAAGTTTTTCTGCCCTGGTTGTACGAGCCAAAAACAGAAAGATTGGGTCTAAGCTTTCTGTATCTAAATCGAGCACACAGCCTTTGGTCGATTTCCTCAATGATCTGCTCTGTTGCCCGTGTTCTCACATCCTCCAAACACTTATATTTCCACAGGCCACTCATCAAGTCATCCATCACAATCAATCAAGTCACAAATAGCTATCAGACTTCTCACCAGAGCCAATATGCTGTTTGACATATTCACCAGCTGTACTCCATGTATAATAGACAAAGCTTTCACATTTAGTGCCACTGCTTTTCAGACAGAAAGATGCAAAAAAGAATGTCATCAAACATCTACCATGATTCCAGACCTTCTTTGACATGAACACAGAGCTTCTTTCCAAAATCACGCAGACCCATCAAAGACCCACAAGGGAGGGAGAGACCATGGGGAGTAAAGAGAGAGGAAGCCTTCACCAGTTCCCAATACCTCATTTGGTACACTGACCAGGGCATTAGAAGCTGTCAGCCTGAGTTAAACTTGGGCAGGTATCCATCCACGCAGCACAGGATACTTCATTTCACACATGAGCAAACAGGCAACAGCAGAAAAACCTCACTGACAGAGAAGGGTGAGAGTTTCTTAGCTCTGTGTGAAATTGTCTGTGTTTGTGTGTCTGAATATTGAAAGTGAAGTCAAATAAAGACTGTATTTCCAGAGATCCGTCAGGTTGAGGTTGGTGGTGGGCTCCTGGTCTTTGATTTGAATCATCTGTGGGCTGGAGAGCTAAATGACCATGTAAAGCCTCAGGCAGGCCTGCAGTCATGACTGCATGTATGCATACTGTATTGAAAAAAACTACAGCTCTGATCCCTGACCATTTCTCTGATATCTTTTTGATGCTGCATTGTCTATAGGCTGTTTGTGGGTCAGTGGTGGAGTCAGCTGTCTTATCACTGGAGGGTAATCCTGCTTTTTCTCAAGAAGGATGAACTGATTACAACTTGATCAGAGGTCAAAGATCAAGCAGTCGGATTCAGTTCGGCTAAGTATGGTATGCAATCATAAGTGTTTCCACTGTCAAATAAGGACGAAAAACACCAAAATAACCAACCAGTGCAGTCCCACTTTTTGGCCTCCCTCTGAATTGGTGCCGAACATACAAAACCGACCCTAAAGGGTGGAGCATAAATCACTACAGTCTGTTGATTGGTCATAAAAAAACAGCAATTCCCATGCGACAGTAGCTGAAAATACATTCATGCCATGTTTAAATAACCTGTGGAATTGGTGGAAAAGCAAACAAGACCAGGGTTAACCACTCAAGGCTTTACCACACTGAACTGTACTGAACCCAACCAAACCACTCAGGAAACATAGCTTTATAGGTGCTTTGTGGTCATGTTTTGATTGTGAACATAAAATACTTCAAGGAAATTACATCCGACTTTGCAAAACTTTACTCAAGGGTGAGCTTGTTTGACTTTAAAGGTCAGGTCTAAGGTCAAGGCTGTGTTGACTATCCCATTCAACACTTTCTACAATGTCCACTCTTAATTAAGGATGAACTGATTAGGTTATCAAGGTCATGGGTTAAAGGTCAGGTCATGGATTCTCACGATCACTCTTTGCTTGTGAAGAGATCTTGTAAGCATGACATCCACAGAAATGATTTGTGTTGTAAACAAGTTAGAATTCATTTAATTTTGGCAAAAGTCATGGTCATTGTGTGCTTTGGCCATCCTTTAGTTGTGAATGCAACATTAAAAGATTTGTGGGGCAGGGGTTCAGTTTTGAAGGGACAAGGTCAAAAGTCTTCAGACCCCATAATCATCCCTTGATGATGAAGGTACAGTCTCAAATTGAAGTGGATTTTTGTCAAATATTGCGAAAATGTCTTAAGTGACATGATGAAATGATTACATTTTGGATCCACAAGGTCAGAGCCCATTATTACTGCTTAAAACCATTTTGTAAAACTGCAGTGCTGACGTGCTGTGTCTGGTCATGCTGCTCGAGGTGTTTGTGGACTGATCTGTGCTGGTAGGAATTTGTCAAATAGTCCTCTTGTTTGAAATATATTCACCACATCATTTTCTTTAAGTGACAATGAAAATAAACTGCTGTAGGTAATTTTGATTTGATCAATGACTGCTCTGTGAACTGTTATCATAATAAACATTGATTTTGTTTCCCTGCTCCTCTGTGGCTGCATCATAACAATAAAATCAGAAGGCGTTTAACTGGTTTTAGATTGCTTTTAGAAATGAAACATTATAGTCCATTGACTAAACCAACCTATAAAAGATCAGGCCTCATCACTGCAGACACCACATTCCCTGCGGAGCAACATTTATTATTGTTATTAATCAGTTTGATAGGGAAATAGTGTTTTCCAGTATGCATGCTTTTATTATTCCGTAGAGGCATGATTGATATTTTATTTGATATGTCTATGCAAATCGGTCTTTAGAAGTGTGAGATGAAGCACTAACTCATGCTTTCAGTATCTGGAAGCCACAAAAAGGCCTCTATGCTATACATAGTGCAAGAGAGGTGCAAAACACCAAAAAAGATTAAAAATGGCCTCTTATTAATCACAATTCTTCCGTCTTTCATCATGCTTATCAGAGTGTAATGGGCTGAACATGACTTTTGTGCAAAAAGTTAACTCAGATCCCTTCATCATCAAAACATGTTTTTATTTACAAACCTAAAGCTCTTGGAGAAGAACCAACCCTATGAATTTCATGCAACTTTTATGTTCATGTTTGCTTATGAAGACCAAAGATACTGAGCAAAGCATCTCACCTTGGCTCAAAGCCTTGACTACTGCCAACACTGTGAGGCATCAATAACTGCTGATACAATGCCCCTGAGCCTCAGATCACTCTTTGATCCAAAAGTTTGATCATGCGTGCCTCCTCACTGAACTGGCTGAAGGGTTGGAAGGCTCTTTTGGAACCCCAGGCCACTCGTGCCACAGAGTTTCAGATGGATCTAGTTCATGGCTTTAATTTGACTATCACAGAATGCTCAATGCTTTCTTCTTTGGCCTTTTAATGGACACTAAAGGAGCACATTTAGTCAACATTTGCCCACAGAGCCTGGGATGATAAGCTTAATCGTGGCTGAGACAACGCCTTTATTTTTCCTCTGGTTTGTGTTTTAAACCAAGAGCTTCACAGGTCTGTGATCTCTTCTGTCAATAAATGCCTCAAAATAGTACAAGTTTTGTTACAGACAGTTCTCATCAAGTTATAACCTCGGTTCTACACCCTCACTGAATGCCATTATCATTTCTCATTATTGACGGATCCGGCACCCTCACACTGCTGGTGATAAATGTTGGTGTGTTCTGGTCACACATTTAATTGGGTAGAATTATAAATGAGATTAAGCAGCGTGTAAGAACAGCTTAATATTTCATTTATTTGATCAAAACAAAGAAAATGTAGAAATAAAACAAACACCAGGGTGAAACTAAAAGGGGTAGACTTTAAGTGGGTTGCTTGAGGCCTATAGCACTATTAAATAAAAGCCCCAGGCCAGCTTTGTTCCTGAAGGGAAATAGCCAGGAATTTGACATCAGGTGATAAAGAGCATTCAATGGTGCCATTGAAAGCGTTGTAAATAAAACAAATTTTCATGGTAAAACCACAAAAAAAACCAACATTTGCTTGACTGGACGCTACAGTAACATTCTTAACAGCATTTTAATGTTCCTCGACAAAGCCCCTGTTTTCAGAAGCTTTGTGTATTGCACTATAGGGGTTATGTATCCCTCCACCATCTGTGAGCTGCTTTTCATCAGCTGGTCAGGTCAACAGAAGAAACAACAAACTCTAACTTCTCTAAAACTGACTTAAAAATGAGAGATTTGCCGTTTGTCTTGAGTACGAGACAATATTATGTATGAACAGGAGTACACGGATGAAGAACTTTTGCAGATGGAGTCACAGGAAAAAAGAGGGATGGAAAAGCTGTTGTGGAAACTGAGGAGCAATACAGATCACAAGTTACTTGGTGGTGCAGATGCATGAATTGTTATCCCATTCCCACAAACACAGAGCTCTGTTGCTGTCACAAGTGGCTCCCAATACGTCTCAGTAAATTTCTTTAGTGTCAGTATGCCTTTAAAACTTCTGCTGCGTGTCATAGTAGTGATCTGTAAAATGGACATTGCAAACACCATGTTCTGTCGCTGCAGAGAGGTGACTCCTGAAGTCCATATTCACACAGAAAGCCAAAGTTTGGAAAGGCAATGAAATGGGGTGAAATTGTAATTTTACCATTCCTTTGCCTGTTTTTACATCCAGGATATATACAGGAGTGACCATCATCATAATATCCAGGAGAGTTAGATTTATATCAATTTGTGCTCCAGTGACCGCTGCAGCACTCTGACCTACATCACAAAATAGTTCCAAACACCGGAGTCTTGTCGAGGAAATGTTAGACACTGTAAAAAATGTTACTGTAGCATCCAGTTGAGTAACTGTTGTTAATTTGTGTGGTGTAAACCTAAAAGTGATTATGAGGCTTTCTGTGGCACCAATGACTGCTATATATCGACTAGTGTCAAAAGTCAGCTATCTCCCCTCGGAGACAAAGCTGGCCAAGTGCTTCAGTGTCAGCCATATTTACTAATGCCATAGGCCTCAAGTAACCTCAATTAAAAAAACGAACAATCCCTTTAAGCTGTGAAACCATACATTGAAAAAACTGATTCTGACATTTGACTCATTCCTTCACTTAAACAATAATCAAAATGAGAGAACTTCCATAAACCAGTGTCATGATTTACTTAAATACTGTCTTTGTTTTGAACCATGTCCTTTGTTTAATTTTCTAAGAACATCATTCTCCACCAGAAAAGAGAAAGACACAAAATGTCAGTCACACCAGCTCTGTTTGACATTCAGATTGTGTCAGCAATGATTTGCTGAATTCCCTGACCTGCATGTTGTTTTCCTCTCTAGGTCTTCCACAAACACGGACATGACAGCCACTTATACTCTTACATATTCTATGACCGACAGGAGGGCTGCTGGCAGGTCTCACCCAGGTGATAGGTCGTAGTACTCTAACCTTTTCTCTCTTCATTTTTCTGCCTGTGTGCACTTTGACTTAACTGACCTTCCTAGTACATCCATTTCTCAGAATCTATTATACAAATGCAGGTCTTTCTGGAGCTGATCTAAGTACCTGTTATGTTCCTTTTAGTCAAGTAAAGAATATTATGGTATATCACTTCTAATTTTATGTTTCATTTTTTTTCATGTTTATATGTGTGTTGGCCATCTAGTGGTGCTGGGTTTTTATTTTTAGTCATGCTTTAAGCAGTAAAGCATTTACCATAACCTACATCATTTAAACTAGGTTAATGTGGTTAAACAAAATTTCAAGCACTGTCTAATTTTTACACTTAAAAGGTCAATCTATCCATAGAAAAACTTTCAGCAAAGAAATCACCCTCAATCCCAATCCCTCAGAGCGCCCTGGTCACCTTTATAGAGCACTACCTAAGTTTGGCAATTAGAACAGCAGAGGTTGCATTGTTATATGCCTTAAGTTATCACCATAAGCTAGTGGTATAGTGTGCACTGCATTTGTACCAGAAGAACAGCTAAGAGCATGTACAGAGCCATGAAGTTGTCTATATGTTTGCTGCTTGGCATACTACCAGTTTGCTGCTTGCTCACTTGTTAGCCAGGTCAAACAGAAAAAAGTCTGATAGTTGCCCAGCCGAATATAGCCACCATTATGACACCACAACCACTGCAGTGTAGCCTGCACAATTATACACCCAACTACCAAATGCAGCTGTCGGGTCTTACATGGAGATAGAGGTTTTTACCAGATTTTTGTCTGGTTTTGTTTTAACCCCACACTGGTGGTAAACGGAGACCCAGCATATTGTTAAGGGGGCTTTCTTATCTACGAAGTGTCGTGAAAAACACTGTTATAAGGCACTTACTTGCCCTTATCTACACAAGTGTCTTAATATGTTCTAGAGGGGTTAAAATATATTGTAAGGGCCTTATCCTGTCAGAGTGAAACGACTACACATTGTGTAAAAGGAACACCATTTCTATGATCTTGCTATAAAGTGTGTACAAAACTTTGTTTAATTAAGAAAGAAAACTCAGCAGAACCAATGAAACTCTCATCAGCCTTGGCTGTACTTTTTGCTTGGCTTTAATTAGCAAATATTGTGCATGCTTGCACACAAAATTGAGATATGATGAACCTGCTAATTGCCAGCATGTTAGCATATTACAATTATGCTTTGATGAAGGATGAGGTAATCTATTGTTTGTGCCTCCTTGGGTCAAAATGAGCTGTAAAGGGATACGTATATTCTGAAGGATGGTTCAACTTATTTGAACCATAAAGAGTTCCTTTAGTTGGTAGCCTCTTCTACTTCTACCAAACCACAGGGGAGTTATTGGTCTAATAGAGAGAAAGTCTTCCCTTTTTCCTCCTTTTATTTTGTACAGCCAGCCTGAATACGTAGAATAAGTGACAATTACAAACAGAGACACAGGAAATAAGTGGCTGTATGTGAAGCAGGGAAAAACAGGAAGAAACGCAAACAGATGAACTGAGGGAGAAACAACCAGGTCAGATCTGTGAGCACTAGTCAGCTTCTCAGCAGCCAGCCAGCCAGCGGCAGGCTAACGTGATCTGCATCTCAATCGGCTGCAACACAGCACTTGTCCTCTGGCACACTGGCAGCTCCCAGCCTCCTTCAGATCAAGCTGCCAACGGAGAAAGAATGAGCCTGTAAAGCTTCAAGGTCACATTTAGGATCGAGACACAGGGAATAATAAACATGTAGAAATTGACGGCCTTGAGTCTGAGCCTGGACAAGCTTTCAATTACAGTTTTTCAGTGTGCTAATTCAACGCAAGATCCAAGGGGCTGATAGAGTTTGAATGGTTGCTGCTTGTGGGATTATGAAACATGACAGGCTTTTTATAAGGTGTAATTAACGTTCTGATTTTAATAGGGACGTGACAGATATTAAATTGGTTTCAGATCCCAGTGTCAAAACTAAATTGTTGTTTGGTCTAACTGTTTCATTGGTGAGGACGTGTGTTTGTGTGTGTTTACTCTTCAAATGTTGAAATTTGTTATGACACATAACATTTAGAAACCCATTTAAAATCAATCTTAAAACAGCTATTTCTTGGATATTGCCTGATCATTTATTAAATTACTGTGGTGTTTTATAATAAATTCTTAAAGGTCATTTTTGACACTTTTTTTATGGCATACTGATAAAGTCTGATTAAACTGACATCACATTTATGCACAAATGAACACAGGAAGTTGATTCATGTGATGGCAACTTAGGGGAAATCAACCAGTGTTTTCCATTCAAAGCTGCTTAAACTTTTAAACACAATCTTCAGACCTAAACATACCTCTAGGTGCTTAGTTTTGTTTACATATTCAGCAAAAACAGCTTGCATCAGGGTCCATACATATGGCTTAAATGCAAACGCAGCTCCAAGTAATATAAGAAAAAGAAAAAAAGATTCCCAACCCTCGTCTAAACTGAAAACCAACAAGGCTGTGATCCACAAGAAAATATGATCACTTGCTAACTGTGACAACTGCATGATGCTTAAGGCAACATCTCAGACACAAATTTGTAACATAAGAACTTCTGTGAGACTGATCACAGTGCTTAATGACGCAAATGACCACAGATGGGTATAATAGTTTATTATAATGAAAAATAAAAGAAAAATCAAAGAGGAGGAAGTATTGCATGTTGTTCACCCCTTGCACACATTTAAAACCAAAAACAGTCCAACAAAACTCAGAAATGTTGCACCACTAATCCAAATAGGTGGCTGGGAGTTTGACTGTGTGCATGCTGAAAATGTCACACTGAACCTCTGCACCACCCAGCAGCTCTATCATTTTTTTTCTCTCCGTCCTAACTTTAACCCCCGCTGTTCCTCTCCATTGTAATTCTGCAGCAACACCTGAAACAGCACTTATGTGCAGTCTTCCAAGGCACGTCGTTTTCTTCTTCCTTCTCTGTGAGCTCCAGCTGCAGCTTCCTCGCTGTCTTTCTCTGCCATTAATACTAGCAAATGGAGTGCACAATAGCCGGTAAAAACCAACAATTAGACAGCCCATCTCCCTGAGGGAGCGGCTGTCAGAGCTACTCATGCCCATCAACCACATATTTCTGAGCACTTTAATTGTGCAGATAGACGCGAGAAGAGAAACTGGTGAACAATATAGTTTGACTTACCATCCCTGTGGTTGCCTGATCCAACGCTGATGGAGGACTCCGTCAAGCTCTTGGAAACAGAGGATAGGAACCATGGAAAGTGTTTTGTTGGCTACATGGTCTGTGTCCTCATATGCTCTTCACTGGAAATATCAGCTAAGGTACTTTCACTTCATGAATTAGGGTCGAGTGTTGTATGAGTTTTCTTCGTTACAAGTGTTAAATCGATGCCTTTAAAATGATTCTGACATCATACCAGTCCCTGAACCAATGCGTGAAGGAGAGAAATAAAGCTTAAATAATGAACACATATGGAGCAGTCCATGCAATAAGGCTCCTGTTACCTGTAATGTCCGTTTCTGGAGGGCAATATAGGACAGCTCACTGAGCAGAGCAGGCAAAGAAGGTTCAGCATCTCTGGCTTTGACTCTCAGTGAACAGGGTTGAATGGAGCACCAAAATCTATTTTTAATGAGTTTGATTCGATTCAGTTTGGATGTGTTGGTTTCTGCACTCCACTATTGCCTAGTTTTGGTACCCATACTAAGTTATTATGGTATGTCAAGACAATTTAAGGGCATTGAAATCTTGTATTAAATTACTTTTGCTAAGGGTTTGTCAGCTAAACTATTTCAGTTGTGGTCGAATAAACTGAGGCCCACACTCCCAGTCAAGTTAAGTCTAAGTTGTAATGCAGCCGCTCACCACTAGTTGCCACTGTTGCTCCAGTTAATGTCTCCAACCTTGCAGCCATAATGCTCTACAATTCAGATGTAAACAGAGCACATCCGCATCAGTATCATCTGGTCAAACTAACTTAACATCCTTTACAGTTTAGCTGACGTGATTCTTTGTTACCTAATTATTATCAAAATTAGCACTGAATTCTGACAATTGTATTGGTGTTTTATTAATCTTATACAAACATACATGTCCATACATACAAACAAGTCCATGGCCTGTTCAACACACCTAAAGCAAGCAAGACTTTGCTCAACCTCAAATATTTAAGTTCCAAAGAATCATTTCATTATTCTTGGCAACGGCAGATTTAGAATCAGCTGTTAACTAACGCCTATGCAACTACCATCTGCCGCACTATAAGGTACTAAGAGGCACTTCCACTCAGTGACATGGTAAAAAATACATAAATAAATAAATAAAACACAGGGATTCACAATATTTATATCCAATATGCCAATATTTCCTGACTTATAACTTATAACTATTATTAATATCTTGTGTCAGGAGCATAAAGCCTCCACCTAACTAAAACAACCAGTCATTTTTGTTGAGATATTTAGATCATCTATTCAGGTTGGAGACAGCTGTGAATCATGTAAAAACAATAATTTATTCTTTAATGAATTAAACTTCTGTTTTTTAAAGTGGCAAATACGTAAATCATTATAGTACATGATAGTACATCCTGCCAACATTACAGCCAGTAAGTGATATATGGCCTATACACACTGCCAAAATAACGGAAATCAATGCCTGCATTTTTTTTTTTATTTACGCAAATAATATTGTTCTGATAATATAGGGGAACCCCTGAAAAAGATGATAATCTTAAAACAAATAAGCATTACCAAATTCAATTTTATTGGTAGTTCAACATAAAAAAAGGAAAAAAGCAATGAAGGACAAATGAAGTCTATCCCCGGAGATGGAAGTCACAGTGCCATAATGATCCCATTTTGCCCTTTAGTTATAGACTTATCCCACAGAATGATGTTTCCCCCTTAAAACTACACCATGCAGCTATAATGCCTGTTAAACCCGAGCAGACCTAAAAAGTTTCAAGATATGATAAAGAAGAAACAGGTGATCTTCATAAAATGATAAAAGAAGTACTGGAAGACACACATTGAGGACGCATTGAGTAGATAAATGGACAGTTAAAACCTATATGGACTGTGGGAACAACCCAGCTGAAAGCAGTAAGGGTTACAAAATGCTTTCACAGCCAGAGCAACTATTTGTCACTTGCTTGTACCAGAGGAGACACTCTGTTCTGCCCCACAGAGGATTTTTTTTTCTACTTTTTTATCTAACCTTGATTTAACCAGGAGTGCTCCCATTGAGATGCAAATATCTCCTTTGGGAATGAGTACTGGTCAAATAAACAGCACAAGTTTCAGATGCATTGCCACACAAAGTCTATATTTTAATTCTAACTGTACAGACCAGATCTACCAAAAAAACAAAGTCAGGCATGCAAACATTCAAAGCATCTGCTAGAAAAACAAAATAAAACAATGAGTGTTAACTAAAATTCAACATCAACATTATAGCAAACCAGAAAGAAAATGAACAACAAATTAACACCTCAGACAGGCAAATGAACATACTGATATATTTAGCTTTCTCATTTACTCTGTTTCCTTATGATTCTCTCATCCCTTTGAACTATGCTGCTGGAGAAATGGAAGTGAGTGACGCTTCAACAGAGCTAAATCATGGTGCACTAGGGATGCTACTTATATTCGATATTCAAAGACTCATTTGAACTTGGGGGGACAACATCATCTGTGAACTCTGGGGGTCTATTTCATTTTAGAAATATACAGTGAAGCAGCACATCAAGGGAGGGCACTCGCAGCTTAACATCAGCTAACCTGGATACTTTTGAAGATCAGCCTGTAATGTTCAAAATTCGGTTAAAACTGATCACTGGCAATGGTAAGAGCCATATGGTGCACACCGATTCAGAAGGTTTAAGGAATAAAGGGCACATTGAGGCCCTTTTTTTTAACCGATGAAGTGGATTTCTTGTAGAATTAACAAAACAATCTATATCCTCAAACATTAAAGTAATTGCTATTCATAGTTCATCTCCAGACATCTGTATTCTGGTAAGGATGCCCTTCTATATGCTTTCTCTTTCATGAGTGAAGCATTTTTACCCTATCTTTCAGAAGTCAAAGTATTTACAAAAAGACATGACATCTTATTTGATCACAGAAAATGTCTGTTGCGTGAGCATGCCAGTCATACAAAATACAAAGTCCTCACAGTAAGCTGACTTTCTCAAATCAAAACTGTCATCTATTTCCCTCAGGGTTACGGTTCTGATGCAACTTCAGATCACAAAACCAGTGGGAGAAACTCTTCAGTATCCTTGTGATGGATCCTCAGATGAAAGCACATTAACCCTAATACAGACCCACTGGAATGTGAGGAGGAGCCCTTCATTCAGCCCAAAACCTCCGCCTGCATCGCTGTGAAGAGTTGCATCTATTTTCTCTCTGGAGGGTTCATGGTTGCAGGGCTGCGGCTTGTCAAAAACAATTACATCCCTTCGTCTCCGGGAGGGCTTCCTCTTAATTTGAACTGATAAGCATCTACTTGCATATTAGCAGCAAGGCCCGGCGGTCATCCCTGCTCCCCACAGATAATGGACTGGGCTGGCAAACAGCATTTGTCAGGGACAGCCACTTACCTGGGTCGTGCACAACATGCTGAGAAATGCTAATAATAGCCACTCAGACTGACTAGCAGTTAGCAGGCCACGAACCCCCAACCCCGAGGCTGGCCAATCAATAGTCATTTACTCTTACTCTCCTTTTGACTCAGCCATGGGGAGAAAAAAAAGACGTATTACTGAACCCCTCACTCTGTTGTGTTAAGACTGGACAGTGAAAAAGAACTTTTTCAGTCCCCTCTATTTGTGCTCCAGCTTATTCTCTTCGGGCGTGAATGTTGATCTGAAACTTGCATATTTGCTAATCATCCAATGGCATTCAGCTGAAATTCAATATAAGTTTACAGGAGCATGATGAGAGTAAAATTGTATTACAGAGCTGGAGGGAAATATGTTAATAAAACACTGCATTTCTCTTCATCTGGTGGCAGTTTATTTGTTCACCATGGGCGGCCCATGGCTCGCAATATCCTGGGAAAGTAACTGACGTCCATCTCTAATGCAGTGAAGGATGTTTTTATAATGATCCCCATGAAACTGACTGACAAAACATTATTATATGAAAAGAGAGGGTTATGTTGTCGTACAGACTAGTGATGCCGATTTCATTTTAAATCATCATTTGATAGTTCCTGGCAAGTCTTTGAAGAACGTTTTCCCCTTTCCTTGCCTCATACGCAAATAAACACTAAGCCTCATATAACTTTGTTAGCCTTTACAAACACAAAAAAATAAATAATGCAACTTTGAGCTAAGGAGAAAAGTGCCAGTTCTAAACAGATGTGCAGAAAACAGAATGAAGAGAGTTATAAATCAAACATGACGATCCATGTGATGGAGGTACATTCTAAAACACTGGTATCCTAATGGTGCTGCTATATAAACCATAAATTGAGGACAGTTTACGTCCTAGTTTATTAGCTTAATGCTAACATATAAAAAAAACACAAATTTAAAAGAATTTTTACCAACACATGAGTCCATGGCCTGTTTTTACCCACTCAAACCCTTACTTTTTATTAGAAAAACCTCTCCTCTCCCTCTGCTGCTCCTCTATCTTTCAGAAAATGTGTGCTAAAACAGCCTATTTAAAAAAAAATCCCTAAATTAGGTCATCAGGGGATTTGCCACCTCCACACTTGAGGAGACACTCCCAGGTGTTCTTTTAGCCTATAGGCAGCTCCACTTGAAGGAATATGTCTGGTAATATGAGTGTAGCCAGAGCAAACATTAGAGCACAGTGCAGGAAAGCTGATGCTTCATCCACTTTTTGAAGGGACATAATAAGAGACAGTTTATGAGGATTTCCTCTAAAACTGCATGTTCTGAGCAAGGCTAAAACAAAGGGGCTAAAAGATTTTGAGGCAAGAGACTTTGAAAGTTCGTTCTTGGATCTTCTGGGACCAGTGTAGCTTCATGAAAAAGAGTAAACGTGACTTAGCGTTAGAGGATAAATTCCATGCCGAAGGCTGTGTGTGGTCATTCTGACTTTAGTTCTTAACTTTACTTTCTGTAATTATAAATACCCTCTTTATGATAACAAGTCACTTATTCTATTAAGACAAGTGAAATAACACTTTAACAAGCACTTTTCATATTTTTTATCAAGCCACACTAGTACTTTTCAACTGAAAATTAGGAGAATTAGAAGAAAACTAACATCTGATTTAAGTATGACAACCTTAATCAACAGTTATACTACATTATATAAATTGTTATTCTTCCCCAAGCAGGCTCTTTTATAAAAAGTCAGTCACTAACAGCACAATGTTTTTTATTTCAGCAAAATAATACTAAATAAAATAAAAGAAGAAAATAATTTAAATGGCAATCATGGCTTTTCTGTAGTATAAACTTGCTATCAGTATCAGTAATTAGATCAAGCTCAGTTAAACGTATTATACCTAATGTCAACTAAACAGATTATACATTAATAATTTATCCACCTGTTTTAAGTGAAAAAGAAAGTTTTTAAAATTTATAGATGCTTAATTTCTTTCATCGCATCTCTTCACTCTAAAATGCTTCAGTTTTTTCACCTCCCCCTGTGTTTACATGATAATGGCTAGCACACATTACTCTTGTACCCTGAAGGCCCTGTCTGTCAGAAGTGCCACATTAAAATAAAACACTGCTGAAAAAAATGGAAAAAATATGGATTTGTGATGAAATATAGGACAAAAGTCATATTTAATCTATGTTTCCTTATTCAAATGATCATGAATTAAAAAAAAAACAACATTATGATTATTTTAATGATACATGGGATATTCAAAAACAATGTCCTGATGGACACTGAAATGATACCAGGGGCACACTGGTACCAACATGTCTGATACTACCAAACTGAATCACAGAATTCTTGTAACACTCACTAATGTCTGAGTCAAAGATGCTGAGCTCTCTCTGCTCTCTTTTCTTTGTGAGCTGTTTAATATTTCCTAGCAACTGCAGAAATGGAGACCATGGGCATCAGAGGTATAATCCCATTGACAGTGACAAGAGTGAACATCATTTAATTTTTTTTTTCTCTCTCTTTAAGTATTGGTTCAGGAACTATTAGGCATTGGCAAAAATTTCATACTATTTATGGCAATGCTGTTATAAAAACAAATAATACCCAACCCTTACTAATACAGACAGAGAGATGGATCAGTGAGGTCAGACACATGCTGGCTGAGAAAAGGAACTGAAGACACAATGGAGGAAGCTTCAGAGTTAACTGATCGCTAGGAAGGAGGATATACACTGGTGAAACAAACAGAAGTCTGCAGGAAAAGACGGTGTGATTAATTCCTGTTCATCATCTCCATTCATGCAGCACACGAGCAATAATGACGTTCATTTGGCTGGCAAGTCTGCCTGAGTGGGATGTCGTTTCCTTATGGCCGCAGGTTGGCATTAGCCCAGCGCACTTATATCATTAAATCACTCATTAGCAGCGGAATAAACGACATAATTCGATTTACAGAGCCCGTATCACTCCCCCAGCAAACAGGTGAGTTGCACAAATACAATTACATGTCAACAATGACTTCAGGGTGGCGGAAATTACCAAGGTAGCCCGCTGGCTGTCTCTGTGCATAACTGCACATTTGCAGGAGGATAAGGAGCAGTCCGACTCATGGATGTTCACAGTCTAATTCTCTTAAGTCTTTTTTCATGAAGTGAAGCGTCTTTGTGAGCAGGAACACAGCTTTTAACATAATGTGTTATCTCTACATGATACAGACTAGGGACTAACAATGTTTTGTCAGCCCTTTGACATTTACTCTAAGACGCACACATGGACAATAGCCTCGTTTCCAGGCCTGGGTAGGCTAAACAAGGGGTGTCCAAACTGTGGCCCGGGGACGAAATGTGGCCCACAGGCTAGGGCTGTCATGTTATATTTGATATTCGAATAACCGTTCAAACATGGGGATAAATATCCATAACTGAAGAGGAAATAAATAATCAAATGTGAAATATTGAGTTTAGCAGCACATCAGGGCGCCTGGAGCAGTGGACAGTTTCATCCAACAGAGGGCGCTCTCAGTGCAGCTTGACCGTCAGCCATATAAACTGCTCTCTTGACCTCAGTAAACAAAGAGCTGCCACTCTGAGCGGACATTAACAGCACCGAATCATCTGAGGAGTGCTGTGTGGTAGTATTCTGGGTTCTACACTGTTGATGGCAAACTTAACATCAAAGACTGGGCTGTGTGTCGGTTATGTGTAAAGCTGTCTACTCACGTGTCCTCCACATCAAATTTGCGGGCTCAACTCGGCTTTCATCCAATTTATACAGCTGAGTGCAGCGGCACTTCATCAAGAGTTCAACCCCGTGTGACTGCGTTTTAGTCGGTAGGGTCTTTACTGAAGGGGCGGATAAGAGAGTCTCTGTCCCTTAGTACCGGGGGGGCAACATAACTGAATATCTTCGGTTATTTGCATGTATGTCCGAAAACCGTTCGAGTTTGATTCTGAGGAAAAATGACAGCCTTATTAAATAGTGCCTGTAAATTTTAAATTGTATCAATAAAATGCAATTTGGCCCACAGAAGAACATGAAAGTTGTGCTTGACAGGTGAAAAGTGACAAATAGATTATAGCATTAAATAGCAGAACAAATTACACTTATTTGCTCTGCTATGTGCCAGTCTCAAGGTCCAATTTACAATCAACATGCTAATTATCTTAAAAAACCTACACTCCCACGACTTGGCATTTTCTTCATCCCTGACAAATCTAGGGGCCCCTTTGTCAGCCTTCTACCCAAGCGTGCTCAGCCCTGGCCATCATGGACAAGACTGCAAGATGCATATGATAGGACATGCAGCCCACTGGTTTTGCATTAGCATATATGTTATAAAAAAGGATCAAGTTGGATTTTTGAGAAAGTGACAGCCCTAATACATACTGTTCCCTATAACCTACATGTGCTGTTTGCTTGGCCAAAGTTCAAATATTCACAGTGTGTCTGACAAAACTATCACATCAAAAAACTGCTAAAGATACAAAGGCCAGCTTCATGTCTGCAGTGCTGTGTTGGCAGCATAAAAAAAGCTGTGAAAAGTAAAAGTTGTACATATGTATTTCTCTGGCTGCCTCACTGACAGCCCTGTTTTCATATTAAAAGTGTTAAATTTCTTTGCTGGGCCTCAGAAAAAAGCTATTTGCCAGAGACGGTTTGATCAAAGCGAATAGTGTTGATGTCATGAGCAGTTAGAGCCCCGATGGAGCAGATGGTCCATGAGCCGTCGCTGCCTTTAAAGAGAGATGGTGAGAGGAGAAACAGAGGGGGAGGGGGCACACGGGTGTTGCGGAGAAGGACACTGAGGCTAGAGTTTTGTTTGCACACCGCTGAGCATCTAAAATGGAATATTTTCTGTTATTCCGTTTGTCTTGAACTACTTGCATGCATCTCCAAATGAATGAATGAGAATGAATGATGTGCGCACACTGCTGCCTTTGTGTTGTAGAATATTACTACAGCAAATTATAATACAGCGGTTACAATACACATTCAGACTAAGTGATTCAGGAATCCAGTGTAATGGGAGGGGGGATTTGGATACATTCCAAACAGTCTTCTCTTATTTGCATCTGAATAGTTGGTGCCATTAGAGCGGTGAACATGCTGCAAGACACGATAAGTAGGGACACACAATATTATCAACATGATATCAGCATCTGCAGATATTAGCCTTTAAGTTAATTATCAGTACTGGTAGATTAAAAATGGTATTTAGAGCTTATATATTGAGCAGACATGTTGGCAGAATGTGCAAATGAACTATAACGCTTAACCTTAAAGGGTGAAGTACGAAGTTTGTGAAGTTTTAAAAAAGGCCAACAGATTCACCACAGCTATTTTTTCATCCTCATTCTTTGAACATTAAAGCTCAGGACAGAGGCACCTGGAAAACCTGTTGCATAGGAGACTTAATAAGCTCAATAAACAGGGCACAGATTTTAATTTTGTGCTCCACAGTTTCTGTCAGCAAGTTTTTACTGCAGGGTGACCGAGTGTTAGGGTTGAACAGTGAATCATTTTAACATCGTAGCTACAATGTGTGCATGCAAAATAGTTATATCACAGGACATGCAATGTCAATCGCAAAACACAAAGTACATCATGCCGCCATTTGAGTGTTCTTTTTGGAAGCTAAGACAACCAATCTTGTTGTTTTCTTGACTACCTACAGCAGGGCTGTCCAAACTATGGTCCGTGGGCCCAACTGCAGCCTGTGATCAATTTTTAATCAGCACATAGCAACTTTTAAAAGGAAAAAAATGTTATGGCCCACATTAAAACGTCAAGTTGGTGCTCAATAGATGAATAAAGAGGGTAGGTGGGTTAAAGCAGAAAATGGTATGAATTACACTTAAAGTCTAATTAATAAATAACAATATAGTGCTTATCACCTTTATGCACCAATACTTCCACAAGATTTTGCAGCATGGTGCATTTTTCTTAGTGTTGTGTCTGAATGTGGAGAGCTCTTAGGGTCTCTCTTTTCAGCTACATGAAGCATCACGTTTATCCTAATTCTGACCAGGGGCAGACAGGGTCACTAGGGCCCCTAAGACCTCACTGGCTACCCCAAAAACTTCAACTTTATTATGCTTTGGATACAGTATGCCAAAGTAATGTTTAAGTTATACCACAATCAGTATGTCCACTTAGAATTGGACCATGGTGCATGAGAAGGTTGTACATAACCTGCAGGTAAAAAAACAAAAATAAAAAACAATAAAAAGACGTATTTAACACTTATTAAGCATTCTTTTAATTGTATTTAAAAAAATATGTATAAAATATTATGTGTCTTCATCATAAAACATCGAACACAAACAGAAGACTGTTTGGACTACCGATCGAAATTGATACGCTTTATTTATACCAATGCCATTAATGATTCTGCATAGTAATCTCGTTCTTTATTAATTGTCTTTCTGATTCATGTGGATTTTCTGTGTGGTAAGAAGTCAGTCCATGCAGCTTTCCAATGGCAACAATGCCAAACATATGGCACTTCTCATTTTGGATGCTGTGGTGCATGCCTCTGCCATTTGCTGGTATTTTCACCCATGCTTGGAATTACAAAAACACAGACAATGGATGTTGTGTAGTGAGCATCCCAGTGTGTAAAACTGAGCCACCGTTTTGACTCCTTTTGTTTACTATCTGCCATGGTCACGTCTTAGACTTCTTCTCTATTGTTTTTCCTGACTTCCTCTGATGATAGCATGATGTCATCTCTTGTACGTTATGCAGAACTAAGTTAAAGGAACTGATAAGGGAATCGTTGTCAGATGACAAATGATATAGATTCTTTGAGCTACCTGTTAACGATTCTAAACTGAAATTGCTTTTCAGTCTTCAAACTGCTTTTACTGCAGCAGCCACACTTAGTAACTTAACACAAAGGGCTATGGTGTGGAAGAAGAGCTGGTTTTCAAAAATGAGTTAGAGATTGGGATTGTTGCACATTAGAAGACCTGTTTTTTTTTTTTGTTTTTTTTTAATAGTACTGTTGAAAAACTGCAATAACTGTCGTGGGAGGAAATTATATTGCAATATCATATTTCCCCCTATATTGTTATTCCATCCAGGTACCTCAATTTCTGGACGACTGTACCACATTATTTTTTACTTGTCACCTGTACCAAAATTTCAGTGACCAGTACTTTTTTGTTTCTGCCTCTCCAAAGAACCAGATTGTAACCTCTCTCAAACCTTGTTTAATCCTGTGTCCGTGAAGGAAGCAAGAGCAGGCCGTCACCTCAGCTGTCAGTCATTCAGCACCTGGGGGGGTCAAGAGTTCACCAACCTGTCACCTTGTGCCTTACCAATGTTAAGCCCCACTGGCACAAAACAAAGATAGAAGCTACCAGGAAGCACTTTATGTTAGAACATGATAGAAACTACAAATAACAAAGTAAGATGCAGGAAAAACAAAATCCAGGACAGTAATTCCTGATGGGTAAAGTTGTTGCAAGGAGATTTCCAGAGTTTCTTTGCCATTTGGCAGAGATTTTTCAATTGCATGTAAAGGTGAATCAGTTGTTTCTGTCTAGAGATGACTTTTTAATGTGCTAAGTCTGAAGAGTAGCCAAAGCATTATTTGTCAAGTATGGAAAATAAAAATATGTGAATACATTGGTGCTGGAATCTCTAATAAATAGTTAATCAAACACATTCTCAGTCAGTTGTGGCCACTTAATTGATTTTCAGATTCAATCACAATGTAACCACAATACAAATAAAGATTATTCAGATTACATATTACTGTACAGTGTTGCACTAACTTTGTCTGTCATGTTTTGTGAATGGTTTAATCTAAAATATTAAAATAATACACCATTACTTCCTAAAACAACATTATTTTCCTATTTATGGATAATCAGAATAGATAGAGCAGATTTAACAAATGCATGCAATGCAGATCGTCTAAAATCAGTGTCTAATGGTGTCTGATTTAATCAAGATCAAAATCATTTTAATCAAAATAATTCTGATCATGATTTTCACCCTGAGCAGCCAAATTCCAAATTAGATCAAGAATAGTTGCATAAAATGTCTTCCAAAGACAGTGGACCCCTCCCACTCAAGCAAACAGATCTACAAACCAAGTAGAGCTAGCAGATGCCTTTTGTACCTGCATTTCATCCTGATCCTGAGGGGCTTTTGCCTCCCCTCTGTGTAAGCAAAACTGACATCCTTTATAAAAGATTTATGAGCCAAAGATGCAAACGATAGAGCGTGAACTCCCTTGGGTGCAGCCTCTTCCATCTGTGAAGGATCACCTGTTCTTAGGTGGGCTAAAGCGCTTGTTCCCTGCCAGTGTACTAACAGGCGTCCGGGCCGTGGGGAGCAGGCAGGGGGCTGCAGGAGGATGCTGTGTAAGAGAACAGCCTCCTGGCAGCCGCTGCAGTCTGGCAGAGTGATGCTGCTTCAGCAGCAGATCTTATGGAGTTCTCAGGCAGCTGACACTACTTTCTAGTGGCTGTGGCATTGCTTAAACACATGGCCAGAGGCAAATGGAAAGTAACTGATAGAAATCTGCCTTTGATGTGAGAACTAGAAGAGAATAATTCAGCAGTCTTCACATGGATTTTAACCACATATTGACCTGAGAATCAGTTCTGCTTTGAGGATTCTGTCAGAGCGATTTTCAAAGAAATGCAACAAATCAGCACAATAAGATCGTCCAATAAAGGTGAGAACCTGAGGGAAAACAAAGTGTGTGATGTGAATGTTAGCCGACTTTTTATTGTCTTGTCTTATTGCACTAGTCGGAGCATGAGTGAGAAAAAGATGCAGCGTAAGTGTAAAGGAGTACAGACCCATGGCAATATATGGTGAACAAACTTCAGCTTGTAGGAAACTTTTTCATTAATTTGTTCAAAGCACGTTTTTCACCATAGGTCACATCTACTGATTTACACCAATTCATCCTTGAATCCAATCACTGATTATTCTAAGCTTTTGTGCAAGTCCATCCATCAATGTTAGCCAATCCCATTTATGGTCTTTCATACTCAACTATACAGCACAGATGCAACAGTAGCAACAGTTTAGGGTCAAGGGTCTTGTCCAAGGACACAGATCTGGACTTGAACCTTTGATCCTCCAATTAATGGAAAGCTGATTCTCAAACTGGCCGACAATGCCCCCTCAGGGATGGGTATCAAAATCTGCTCTGATGTGGCAGTGATAGCAACATATACCTGAAAACTGCTAAACAAAGTCACAACACAGATTCCATCCAACCATTATCTATACCGAATATCCTGGGAGATTGGGAGAGGCTTGAGCCTATTCTAGCTATCACTTTGACAAAGATAGGGCACACCCTTGACTGGTCACCAGTTAACCACAGGGCTGACATGTAGAAACAAGCAACAGTGCACACTCACTTTTGCAGAAGCATTTTCAAACAGGCTTAGACAAAAAATTAATTCTCAGTGCTCTTATTTTCTCCTGAAACTACCAGCATTTTTCGTGCCCTAGCACTGTTTTACAAGTATCAAATCAGCAACAATATCAGGAAAAAGCCAAA
The DNA here is from genome assembly GCA_037902135.1 of Cetoscarus ocellatus. Lineage (NCBI taxonomy): Eukaryota > Metazoa > Chordata > Actinopteri > Labriformes > Labridae > Cetoscarus > Cetoscarus ocellatus. Next base: position 2,591,804 of record JBAMNC010000573.1, read on the forward strand.
TAAATACCTGACTTAGAGGGTTTACTTGTACTGTTGCAGCTTATAGAAAGAAACATAGAAGATCAGTAGACACTAAATGAGCCAAAAGGCTCAAACTGTTTGGACTGTAACATCTACAGTAAGGGGTGACTGTGGAGAAAAGCTCTTACATTGAATCTTGTGATGCCTAAACAGGATTTGAGTCTTTGTCTCCCTTTTAAACCCACAAATAGTCTGAGTGAGATCAACACTGCTGGTCAGAGTGATGGGACAGCAGCGGCACATGTTCAATCTGAGCTTTGGTGTCATCTGAAAGTGTTTCATGTCAAAGAGACAATGTTCCCTCACCTGCACAGACTCTACTTCATTCTCTGCTCCATTCCACTTGTTATTCAGATAAATGAATAGCTAAGCACTGTTGCCTTGACTGAGTTGTGCTCCTGGGTGAGTACATTCAGCCCAGTCTCCCACAGGAGGAGGGGGTGCTGAGATAATGCCGGGCTTTGTGTGAGGATCCCGCTTCATCCCCTGCTCCTCGCCCATTCACCGTCCCTCTCTCTCGTGGCCTCCCGGGGCACCTCGCTGCACCTTCGTCAATCACTACAGAGGATAAATACGCCCCAGAATAAAGTGGGGTTGCACTTGTTGCTTTTATCAAATTTTCTATTCATCCCTTGTATAAACTTGATAATCCTCACCCTGGCCAACCCCCCCGGGCTGCTCAAGGCTCAAAGAATGAGAGCGGCTGTCTCCCAGAGCTGCTTGCTATTATGGAGGGCATGTATTTTGTCTCTTCAGACACATTTAATTGCCGACCTTGTTTGCACGCCACGCCCCTGTTGCTGTTATGTCCCTGGTTTATCTTGTTTGTGCTCTGCAAGTGTAATGAAAAGCTAAAGCAGTCATAAACAGGGAGATGAAATACATGAGGCTGTAACATATTACTGTGTTATGAGTGGAACTGTGAGTGTCCATGCGAGTCATGCAATGTCCCTTCAGAATCTGTTTTCATTTAGACTGTACGATGTTGAAAGAATATGATGAAGCTGTGTGACGTTAGCTCTTAAATCATCCAAGAAGGCTTTGGGACATTGTCAAAGCCAATTTGTAGATGCAGCTATACTGTGAACCCCTTCTCAAGCAAACTTTGGATCAACCTACTGACAAACCGAGAGGTTGAACTGAAAGAAGAGTCTATATTGACACTGTGAAGGCTTGTAGCACTGTCAATCATGTTCTTCTCCAAAACCAGAAATCCTTAATAAAATGAGAACAGGTGCAATTAAAAAAATCATTTGGTTACCCTGCTCAGGTGTTTATATTGCCAACAATAATCAATCACCTTTGAGTGAGACTGCTCATACTGATCATATTTTGTATGTAGCTGCTGGTTTGGTCAGTGTGCCCAGCTTTATAGTGTACTAAGACCTCATGTGGAGGGTAGTGTAACCTGATCAAGGGTTGATAAAGAAAGTTTTTATTTTTAGTAAACAACATACTTTTTCTTACTAATTATGATCTGTATGTTATGTACAGAGCAGCACAAAAACTTCCTAAGAAGCAACAAGTATCTGTCACAAAGGACCACTGAATTATATGTTGTGATTATTTATTATTTACTTTATGGGTATTAATTAACTTAACTTTTAAAAGACTAAATATGGTGCATATTTAACTGGCTGAACAGTGCAGATGACCTTAAAATAAAAGGCACTTTTCATTTCTTCCTTATCCCATTCCACACATTTCCGGAAAATTTCATTCAAATCCGTCCATAACTTTTCAAGTTATCTTGAACACAAGCAGACAGACAGACAGACTCACCAACGCCGGCAAAAACATAACCTCCTTGGCAGAGGTAATAAGACAAAGTGTGGGCCGGTAGAGCAGCAGCAGACAAGTGACAGCTTACTCATTTCTCTTTTTTTTCCAAGAGTATGTATCACAGGATGATGGTATCTGTGACTACAAACACTGATGTAGTTTACCAATTACATAATTTTAACAGAGACTCGTTAATACTGATCCGTTCCTAATCAATCAGGTATTTGTAAAACTTAAAATCGTTACGATTTTTTCTTTTGTTGTGGTCATAGCACAAATCACATTCTTCACCTGAAAAAGGGTGTTACAGACAGATCACTGTGAGCTGAGTTTCAAAAGTGTTAAACTTATTTTCTGTCACCACCTGCTCTCTATAGTCTTAAGGTGTGTAACATTTCAGCTTCATACCTCTCAAGCTGTGAAAGAAGATGTCATCATGTTGGGCAAGCTTTGTGCAGGCTTTACTCTCTCTACCCACACTGAGACTTGACATTTCCAGAATTATCCACTCTGTAAAGTGTGAGTGGTGTTATACAGACTTGCACTGTCTTTGTGTGGATGACAAGAGAAAATACGCAGTCTGAAATACAGTCATTTCAGCTTGACCTTGGTCGTAATTCATACCTCATAAAGAGATATTTCTACCTTAAGAAGACATTTCTGAGAGACAGACTATGAAAAAGCTTATGACTAATGATAAGGAGAGAATTGGCCAAATGGTCATTATCATGCCAGACGGTTGAAAGAAATTTTAACTGCTGCCTGAATGAAACTAGTGTCATTACCGAGCTTTGCTTTAGAGAAGCCATCAGATCAGGAGGGAGGTGTGAGCTGGGAGCCATTATCCATTTGTTAATTGTGTCAGGAAATCATTACTCATCCACCTTTGACCTTACAGGTTTCTACAGGACTCCACTGTCAGTCAGAGAAGGAGCCAAATGGGTTTTAACTTCAAATTAAGTGGAGCTGATACACCCATTCAAATCATCTGTTATTTTAACTCCCACTTCAGCACTTTTATTGCAATTCCTCCATCATCACTCTTAACAGCTGACCCTTTAATATCTCAAAGTGGTGATAAATCATTCTGTAACACTGAAGTTGAACTAGCTCAACATAAGTAGTTGTACAAAGATGTTTTGTGATTAAAAGTACATAAAACAAGTATGGCTTCAAACTGGGAAACAAAATTTGATATCAATACTTTTAAACTTAGTTACAATATGTTGGATTTTCTCACTGTCATGTCTAAACTGATCAAGGCATGGCTAGTGGATTTCAGAAGTGGCTGGTAAGATGAATGTACTGCCTTAATAACACATATGTCACTCTTGTGTTGTTTTCTGTCAGCACGAGTGTGTGTAAATCAGATTTTTTTGCAATTACTCAGTTCTGCAAATAAAGGGTGCAATTTTCCCATAATTTGAGTGCAATGGTTGAGCCTCGGCATGCACTTGTGCTTGTGCTTCTTTGCTCACTGATGCCACAGCTCGTGCCATTTGCACAGCAGCACAAACACACATGATGCACATAAAACACAAGCACACTGACACATATCATTATAAGCTGAGTGGCTAGTTATTTTAGGAAATCCCTAATCAAGGAGGCTGCTGAACAAAAATGTTAATGTGAAGCCTGGGTTGTAACAGAGGTGATGTTGCAGCTACCGTGATAAAAGTTACATGTTTCTTGTTGCCATGTAAATACTGGATGTAGTACATCAAAAACAACAAAGGAAGCGAGACCATTAATTGAAAGGCGCTAATTTCTCTGTCCCTTTTAACAGTCCATCCTCACAAAACAAGGCAAAGAAGCTCCGTCATCATTGCAACTCTAGACATTTACACTAATTAATCTAGGACGTAAATTTGCGTCGATCACATAAGAATGTTATGGCTTGGCAGGGGCACAAAAGAGTGTGACAGTGCATGCTTAATATACAAACAAGGGCACACACTCACACACGTAGCACTACCAGCCTGAGCTGAGTCTTCATGACACTTTCTTAACAATATGAAGTCTCTGGTACTATCCCTGCAGATGGAGCAAATGAGTGTCAGGGTGAAGACGGGAAATTTAACATCAATTTTCATTTCTATGCAGATGACACCCAGCTCCATCTTTCCACCAAACCTGCTTCAACCCCCCCCCCCCCCCCCCCCACCTGATTGTCTACAAACTTCCTCAAACTAAACAGTGGTAAAACAAAGGTTCTTCTTGTCGCACAAAATCCACTCTAACAAAATCAGAGTTTCTCACTCAACACTGATAAATACACAGTTTCTCCCTCCCCACGGGTTATGAGTCTGGGTGTCATCCTCGACAGCACTCTATCTTTCCAAGCTTATATCAATAATGTCACTCGGTCTGCATGCTTCCACCTACACAACATCAACTGCCCTCGTCCGCCCCTGACACCCAACACTGCAGGTATTGTTGTTCACTATCTGGTCACATCCCAGATTGATTTCTGTAACTACTTCTGTTTGGTTTCCCTCAAAATCCCTACATAAATTTCAACTATCTAATCCTGCTGCTCGTCATCACCAGAACTGCTTCCATTAATGGCGTCACTCCTGTTCTTCAGCAACTAAGCTGGCTCCCTGTTATTGACTTCAAGATCTTGCTCCTAACCTTCAAGGCTGTCCACAACCTCGCTCCTCTGTATCCCTCTGAACTTTTACACATTAATACTCCCTCCCTCTCCCTCAGGTTCTCTTCCATTCCCCTCACTGTGCCACCCACCTGTTTGACCATTATGGGTTTTAGAGCCTTCAGTCTGATCAAGTTATTTTATCTTTGATCACTGTTTATTTATTACTCCTGTTTTATCTTTTTATGTGTTTGATTTTTAACTTTGCCCTATAGGGTGACCTTAAGTGCTGAGAAAAGTGCCTATAAATAAATGTATAATTATTATAATTGTTATTACTGACCATTCACATAGCCATTAGCAGCACTGTAGTAATGTAATGTAAATAATGCCCAACACAAAGATTTGCTAGAGGAAAAACAAAGCACTGTGAAATTTTTCACCCAATCAAACTTTCAACCCAACAAGATTTTGTGGCTCATTTTTACATAAAACTCACACAATTACCCAAGTTAACTGTACCTGTTTAAAGTAGTGTACATGACTGGTGGTCTAAGCTTGTTCTTATTAGTAGGGCCAGTCTCTTTCACCCAGCTCGTCTTTTTCTACATTGTCTCTCTATACTGTTACCTGTTCCTCCTTCTGAAGGACCAGTAGGGACACGCAAGGCTTACTGTGAATAGAAATAGCTGCCCCTGCGAATAATGCCTGAGCTAATGAAACATCTTTGCAGCTAATCCCCATTCCCTTAACACTATTAGTCTTACTTTTATTTGGTCTCGTTCCTCCCTGGAGGGGTGGGTGGGGGGCTGCCAACTCAAAACAGTCCACCAGACTGCATCTTTAGGGACAGCCCCCCTTGTGGAGGCTTCGCTTCTTCAAAAATACCAAATAAAGGTGTCCTCAGGCATCAGAGGGGCCCTTGAGTGAAAAGCTTTCTCACGCCCTCACACATATTTGTATAACTGCCACACACACACACACACACACATGCACAAGGCTGTAGCTCATCAGAGATGCAGAGTCCATGAAAGGGCAGTCGATGGAACCGTTATATTTTTCCCTAAGGCCGATCATAAGGGGGGAAAGGAGGGGAAACTTTCTGGGGCCCGGCCTCATGGGGAGGCCTATAGAGGTTCAGAAAAATGGTGTATCCTAAATGACAGCAATTATAACCAGATTTTACTGCTGACCTAAATTCTCACCATCAATCTTAAAGTGATCTGGTTAAATAATAATTTCTGGCTGCCTCTTACAAATGTAGCCTGTATCTGAATGCACACTCATTTTTCCTTGCTTCATTGATGACTTTATGAAGGCCAACTGATCACTTTCAGTCATGTGACCAGTGACAAAGCCAGGAGGTTCAAAAAGAAACGACAAACAAAGCTGAACACGGCTGAACACATGGAGCTGCAGCATTTTGCATCCATACAAAGTGACACATGTTTGAATAACTTGACAAACATCCTTACCTTGGACTACTTATGTAATATTTACATGAATGTAGTGGAGAATCATTCCACTCACACTGCCACCAGGATAAAACTCGCGGTGTAATGTACAAAACGTAAGCCACTTCATGGGAAAACTATTGTTTGTTTGTGTTTGGATCAACATTGCTGCTGTTTGGGAAGTAAGTAACAAGAAATTCTTCATTGTCAAAACATTGGTGAGTATTAGGATAACATTAAGCACTAAGCATTAATTTAAGTATGCTGGAATTTGCACAATAGCTAAATTTCATCTGTTCTTAATGCTTTTTTTTTAAAGAAATCAGGATTATAATCAGCTCTCATTTTAGTCACTGTTTTGGAACAGTAAATCAGTTCAATAAAGTAATATTCAGAAAACTTTAGACCAAGAGCTTGACAGGATTTGGAGAAGTCTGTATGGCACCACTGTTGTAACTTGCAGCCAAGTTGGAGAATCTGAAAGCATTGATCCACTTTTAGTTCCTCACCCTGGTTTACTCTCTCTGATCAAGTATAATTTGGATTTGTCACCACATCAGTTAGTTCATCCAATTAAAAAATGATTTTCTGTCATTCAGAATATAAAATTTAACCTGGTTTAAAAATGTTGCTGGAAACCAATACATGTCAAATTCTTCAGTGTAATGCAGAAAGAAGCATTTCTTGCCCTCTAGAAAAGTGTTTCACAAATGTTTGATATCATATGAATACGAGCCTTACTAATCAAAACACATCAAAAGCAAAGATAATCAAAGGTATCAATAGTTGCTTCTTAAAAGTGTTGCTTCTTTCTCAATATAAAACCATTTTTTAAATTTATTTGAGACTTGGCTTCATCATTAACACTGTGGCTATTGGAGGCCAGGTGAACCTCACTATTGGACCCTTAATGCTGAACTTTGTGTTGCCTTTCCAGGATGGCACAAAAATTGGGAAGGCAGAAAATAAAGGGGAACAATGGGGATCAGGTTAGGCCATTTAACCGAGGCAATGACCTCTGGAAGAACTCCAAAAGTTGATCACATTGGGGCCAGGAAGGCAAATGTAAGCCACAGGTGGTCACTAGCACTACTGATCCAGCGTGCATGTGTTTAACTTAGTGAATCATGTCATGACAGGACCCCTACAGGGTCTTTCAGGGGCCCTGCCATTTCTACTGACAGGCCAGACTTCTGCCAGAAACTCATGTGAGTTATGTTCTTTGGCATGTGCACGCAGTTTTAAGAGAATGCAAGTGTTTAGAATACTGTGTCTTACACTGCTGATTTGACTTTGTCTCACTACAGCTGCTTTATCCCACAACATAAATATTAGATTAGCCACATTTAAATATTTGTGTCCTTCTTTGTTTCATTTCCTTTGCTTGTGGGTTGCCCTGTTGTTTCTATCTCATCTTCTTTTGTTATAACTCTCCTGACTTAATGAGGCAAATTCCAACTTTATGAATTTCATCTTAACTTTGAGCAATAAGCTGTGCCCCCGAGCATTTACATTACCTACGAGAGGATGTGATAGTGAGAGCTACAATGCGGGCAGAGGAGACATGCAGTGGGGGAACAGGTGCTACAGGGTAATTACAAACACAGCAAGCTTTTAATTATGCTCTCTAGTATGAACTGTTAATGAATGTGAACTTCATGCAAATAGCAATGTGTTCCCACTGTGTCTTCACACATGTGCAATCAGCCGCTCTCTGGCTCTTAGTCATAGACATGCACACACAGACCACACAAGTACACCCACAGATACATTAAGTGTTAGAGATGGGGACTGCAGCACATAGCTGTGATGAAATTTGGGATGGGCTATATCAGTCAATAAAATCATCACCTTGATATGCATGTATATATATGTATATGTATATATATATATACACACACATATATATATATATATATATATATATATATATATATATATATATATATATATATATATATATATATATATATATATATATATATAAATATATAGATATATAGATATATAGATATATATATAGATATAGATACTATATCTATATATATTTATATGTATGTATGTATATATGTGTATATATATATATATATATATATATATATATATATATATATATATATATATATATAGATAGATAGATAGATAGATAGATAGATATAGATATAGATACTATATCTATATATATATATATATAGTCTGTATAATACCAGGGCAAAAGCAGAGCACTAGGCACTAAATTCAAAATGGCAATTCCAACAGAAGTGTCTAAAATATACTAAAGAACATTTCATGTTTTGAGGTGACAAACTTTCTAAACCATTAAATACCAAATGTTTCGAAACAATAAAATCTATTTTTCATGATGTGTGGTTGTCTAAAATGCACATTTGTTTGAGAAAGTGGTTAGAACTGTTGTGGTAAGGAAAGGAGGGGAGACAAAGCTGTCTAAATTAGAGGAATGAGTAGAGACAGAGAGATATCTGCTTTGCAAAATGCATTAGCAATAATTAAAGGGTGGGCAGAATTTGGAAAAAAAAATTCAAAGTGAGGAACAATGTTTTGGTTTCAAAACTGAATTGGCAATCTTTAACATAGTGCAAAATATCACTATCAGTGTATTACTTCATCCTTTACATATATGTTTTTTAATTGATAAATTAAATAATGTATTAATCTTTTTTTTTAAATAACATTTTAGTGAGGAATTGATACTACTTTGGTGGATCCACTCATTTTCATATATTTTATGCAACATTTCATGCATGAAGAAGCATGAAGTCACACATTAAATCAATGGTTCCCTTAATGGGGCCCATGGACCCAAGGGGAGGCCCACACAAATGTCAGGGGGGCACAGCAAGGCTAAATCAAAACAACGGGCGCTGTGATGCATGACTGGAAAAGCATTGGCAAAGTTTGTAGGAGGACTTTCAGGTTAACTACAGCTAACATGTCACTGTACCAGATATTAAGACTACTAAAGCCAAAACAAAAGAAGGAGCCAAACCTCATCCTTGATTTCATCTCTACAACAGTCACATTGTCTGTTTTTCTTGCTTCAAATTTTGTAAATTCCATGTTGCAGTGTCACTTTCAATAGTCTTTTGCTGTATCCTGTGAAGAACATGTTTTTAAAAAATCCAGAAACATGGGATTATATAAGCAGAGGACTTGATCGACAATATGTATTATTTTAGTGTGTATGGTGGGGGGGGCTTATAATGTCCAATACAGTTAACAGAGTTAAAGACAGATAAGTGGTCTGCTTTAGTTAGGGGTCCACAGGCCAGATGAAATCATGGAGATGTAATGCTGAGGTTATGACAACAGCAGATGAATCACTTTTTTTTATGTGTCCCTTTAACTTTTGATTCATGATAACTCAGATTCCTCCATTAGTGCACTGATTAATGTGTAGAGACAGGCTTGAGCAACTGTTGATACATGTGAATTCACAACATTTCATGAATGAATTCTTGCATTTTTCATGTCTCAATTCACCCGTGAATTTATGATAATTTGTCAACCAAAGTTCAGTTTTCCTTTCAAAGCACCTACAAACATGGACAGCGATGCTGCTGCCGGATAAACACATGCTTAGTGCATTTGTTAGCATGTGTATATTGAACAGCAGATTTTTTCACGGCAGTAATTAGACTATTTATAGTCACTCCAGGAGATGGTTTACAGCAGTATTCCCAACCATTAATTGGCGACCTCCAACTCCAAAATAAAGGCACAAATTCTGTACCTATGGAGTTTCTGGATTTTAAGCACACTCAAAGTCTGGATTTGGCACCCTTCCCTCACCTAACGGGGATAAAAATCTAACTTTGAAATTCCTTCCAGCCACACAACACATTCGAACTTCAAGACTACTTTTACTTTTATTATGTTTTGTACACCCATCAGTAATTACTGGCATCACCCCTAAAGATAAACTTTAAGGAACACTGTACCGCATTATGCCCTGCTGCTATTAAATAATCTTTCCCTTCATTCTGTTTGAAAATATATCAGTAAATCATGAAAACTCAATACATTGCCCAGCCCTCGATTCAGTATCTCTTCATAGCTGTGTCTATTCGACTCTCCTCTCAATCCTTCTCTTTTTCCTCCAGAGCTGCACTAATAACACAAACAGTAACAGTAGGAAACTTCCCCGTCCTCGTCTGAGCTCTTTTACCTGGTGCCTTCAAAGCAGACACTGCAGTGCAACCAAAAGGGACATAAAGAGGTATTACAGTGCCGCATACTGTAAGAACATCCTCCACAAAAAGGCTGCATGTTGCTCATGGTCCACAGCTTTCACTTTTCCAGAGCCTCACCGTCTACAAAATCTGCCTTTTGAGGGCTTGGTCAGCCTTCTTTTGTGGCCGTCTTGTTCCTCCAGCTCCTCTCTGTGGGATCTAATCCCTGTAACCTTACATCCTTTCAGCTCACCTCCAAGCATGATCCTGCCGACACAGATGGGAGCTCTGATAATTGATTCACTCTGAAATCCCCTCATACCATTTGTAATCTTTTCCTTCTCTGTTTCGCTGGGTTTGTGTATGCTTGTGTGTTTAGTGTGTGTGCGGTTGTCTGCTGGCATGTGTTTTTCATATGAATAGAAGATAGATAATTTCTTTAGTGATTCAGCCTAAGCTTTTTGGTCTGAGGGAAAAAGCAGCAGCATTGTAAGGCTGTGTAGTTGATGCAGTGGCTGTGCATCCTGCCTGCATGCTGTTTTTTCTTTTTCTGGTCGGCGATGCTGCTTCGCTGCGTTACATTCTGTCCCTCCATGTCTTCTCCCCTGCTCTTCTATCTCACTGCTCCACTTTCCCTCGCTGTCCTCATGTCATCTCTGTCGCCCAGATCTGTGATGTTACAAAAAAGAAAAGAGAACCAGCCAAGCCAAGCAGCAGACTTTAAGGCTTTACTAAGGCACACAAATAGGCTGCAAATCGGATTAGGGCGGAGGGGAGGGAGCCTTTTCTATTGAAAATCCATTTTGTGATCGGGTGGACATTGTATATACAATGACAGGCAGGACATACACTTGTCTCTAACTGTGTGAGGGTGACAAGCAAAGAGAATGCACACAAATCTGCATAAAAGAGAGAGCTTTCATGCTGAATGGAACAGTGGACGATGCTGAATATGATGTTTGCACCAAGAAATCTCCCAGATTCTTTGTGGTCTGCTATTATTATCCAAAAGAAAGAAACAAACTGGGAGAGTCTTTGAATGTGCAAAAACAGAGAACACATTCATACAGCAAGATACCAAGGAAATAATAATGTGCAGCTGAGGAGGGTAACAAGGGCCTGTATAATAGAAAGGTGCTGAAGTTTTAACATTTAGATTTGTGTCCATGGCAACTGAGAGACTTAAACTGAGATTATTGTATCTTTATCCCACTTTATTTGTCTGAGGCAACGATGTGCAGGCCTTTGGTTATGATTGTTTACAGAGGGATCAAATTTCAAATAAGTCAGCAACCATCTTTGTGCATTTATCGTGTTTTAAAATTAAAATTTTGTTAATTAGTAGTCCGGCGCTTTTTTTGTCCCAACAATTACCTAATGGGTCTTATTGTTACTTTGTGATATTAATATATATATCAAGCAATGATGCAACATAACACTACAAATTATTATTCTTTTTAATATTATTTACCTCTAACATTTTGACAATGCTCATTCAAACTAAAAATGTGCAATTTGGATTTTAATTATAGCCAAACATTTCTCATGTTCTAAGTGGAACTACTAACTCAACTAAATTAATATTGATGATTTTGTTTTAATGTGATGTCTTATAACAACAGTTTGTATGTCAATGTAATTAGACTTTGCTTTACTTTTAAATGGTAGGTGTGGAGGAAGAACAAGAATAAGCTCTCATTGTTGTCCTTTTGTACAATAAGTAATTTCATGATTCAATAGGTTACAAATTCAAACGATGAGATAACCTACTGTACTCATGTGATAAGTCATTCCCATCGTGTGCGTGCAGTATGCATCCTCTGTGTTCAGATAAACCGTGTCTTACCCGGATACAGCAGAACTATTTTCTGAGTGGCTGATATGTAGCTGTATGTTATTTTTTGATTGGCTGATGAGTAGTTGATCTTACTGACTGGGTCGTGTCAAGCTCCTATTGAGCTCTATGATGCCCAGAGCGTCTTGCTACACCTTCCGAATACATAAATAGCAGTGTAACTCGATGGTCCAAATGGTTCTGTGTGCCTGTTAGGTCAATTTTTTTTTTTTACCACGTTATGTTACGTTATCCTCTACTATCACCACATTATCTTCTTCTACTCCTAAACAGAGGCTTTGCTTTGTTGACCTACTTCCACAGTGGTTTAGTGAAGGTCACGAATGAGTAGAGTCTTTTGAACGGCTCTTTTAAGTGAACGATAAAAACGAATTTGCAGTTGTGAGTGAGCTGTTTGTTTGTGAGCCATTCTTAGATTTGCAGACAATGTGCATTTAAGAATGGCTCGCAAACGAACGGCTCACTCACAACTGCGAATCGGTGCCCTTGTTCACTTAAAAGAGCCTTTCTAAAGACTCGACTCATTTGCGAACGTCACATAGCTAGCTCAAGCAAAACCACCCCAGAGGTAGGTCAACCAAGCAAAGCCTCTGTTTAGGAGTAGAAGAAGATAATGCAGTGATAGTATAAGATAACATAACATAACATAACACGGTAAAAGAAACAAGACACAACAGGCACACAGGACCGTTTAGAGTTGCTGAAGAGTTTATCTGATGACTGTAGGCAGAGGCAGGCTAATACTTTCCATTGACTTCCAGCCATTTGAGCTAAGCTAGTTAGTGGTTGGTGGCCTTTGTCTATATCTTACTTGTTACTGCACGCAGAGTCGAGAGAATGGTGTCTATCTGCTTGTCATGGACTCGGGAGTGAGGAAAGACATGAAAACAAAAAAAAATGTTGGAGTATCACTTTAGGGAACAATTTAATGTAAGGTGAATAAAAAATTTAAGTCTCTGTAGAGGATCAGATGCAGCTCTTTAACCCTTCCCTTCAGAACGCTCAGATCTGCGGGGGTGGGGAGGCTATGGGAAGCTATGACAATGAGCTCTGCACTGATTGGCTGCCCAATATTATAGTGCATTTCCCCATGAACTGAGTTTAGTCAAAGGTGTCATGTCGTTCTGCTCCCCAACCCCTTTCTAACAACACTAAAAGCAAAGAAAATTGATAATGCACGACACAGGACCATTAAGATCAGTCTGATACATTGGATGATGACCTGTGTTTGGCCTCATTTGACATCACCTTCCTGGGAACATCCCTCATTACTTTCAGCAATACTGTGCAATTAAATAAAGCACTCCACAAACAAAAGTAAACAGTGCGTATGTTTGGGTTGGCTTCCTGAAAAGTGTTTACTGTGGTAGGATTGTGTTTGTGCAATTGACTGAAAATAAACTGCAGTGCCCCACTTTATGGAAATGAAGGAACATGTCAACCAGTGTAACAGTGAGGTGTTTTTGGACAAAGGAGTTTAATGGCAAAGAGGGACAGGCCACAGTATTTCAAGCTTTTTGTTACAAAGAGACCATGTTAAAGCTGGATCTATTAATCATGTTATGCTTATTAAGAGAACTGCATGGAAAAACAGAATTATCTAAAAGACTTAACCCTACTCAGAAAAGCATGATTAATCATCAGAGTATGCACATGTTTACACAGCTTGTGGTGTGTCAGTGTGTTTGTCTCTTAGTTGCATACTACATGTGACATGGCAGCCTGCTGAGATACACACTTTCCCTAAAGACAAGCACAGGAGGGAATGAATGGACCCCTGTGGTCTCTATTTCTAGAGTTCTTTATTGTTCCTGGCTATCCTTGTGCCAAGAATGTCGTTTTATGCTTGCAGAAAGGGGAAAAAGGAAAAAACTCAGCCTTCAAAGAACAATTAATAGACATAATTCAGCATAGCACCACCGTGGTATTTCAGCTCGCTTGGGGAAAACAGAAGCTAGCATTCAGAGCGTTACGCAAAATGTAATTACACATGGTATTTCGGAAAGAATTGTGCTGAATGAAATGTCAGTGGCTCATGTGCACAGAGAACAATGACATTACAGAGAATGTTGGAGGAAAACAGGAAGCTTGTGAGTTGTCAAAAGTTACAAAATCCAGACAGTTGATATTTTGCTCGCCGTCTGAGATGCTTCAGTGCGTGGCTGAAGCTGAGCAGGCTCCAGTTGATAATCATCTGCTTTGTGGCAGGAGGCAGGGGGAGATGGAGCAGATGGCACTAGTTTTATTTTGCCGCGGATGCTTTCTCTGAATAAGGAACGCTCTGCTGAATGCCAAGCTCTGTGGGAGAGGAGAGGCAAATTGAAGCCCTCCTGCACCACGCACCTCATAGGGGGGGAAGAGATAGTGTTGTGTATGTGAGAGTGTGTTTGGGTGTGTGTGTGTGCTACAATTCCAGAGCGACGGTTGAGTTCTGCTCATTCATTGACGTATCCAGCTCAGGGATGGACAAGCGGGAATTTCATGACCTCACTCACTCAAGCTCTCGCTCTTACCCCCCTCACCAACTCGCTCTCTCGCTGGGATGCCCACGCTGATGAGGAGTGATTCTGTTGTTCCAGCAAATAAGCAGGAAAATTAGTACAACTCCAATTCAATTAAAGAGCAATGATTTAGTGTTTCAGTCACCGATGGCTCTCACCCCTGAAAGATATTGGCATTCAGCTCAGGCCCTGATTGGATGCTTCCTGGAGAGGTGACAGACACCCAAGGACCTCGTGTGTAGGCCGAGTGTGACCTCTACAGTTTAATCATGTATAATCCAAACCCCTTTTTGGAGACTGTAACACTGCTTCAGTGGTCTAAATGTCACTTTTGGTGGCATTTCAGTGAGCAACAATAATGAGAAACCAGAGGGGATTCATGGTGGTCATAAGAGCAGAGGAAGTAAAACTCAACTTGAACACAATCAACACTTAGAGGCTGCCTGTGAGATGTATAAATAATGATACTGACTGTTAATAAAATGAGTTCATGCAGGAAATTGAGCAAAGGGGGGGACAAAAGATAAAAGATAAGAAATAGAGTAGAGACAGTTACAAAGCAGGAAAGAGGGATGGAGGTCAACCTTTACTATATCAAATATGGACGTGGTCTTGGTGATGTCACTATGACTCCTGAAGCAATGTTAAGAAACCAGAAGATTGTAAGAAATGTTATTCCCTGTAATCGTTCAGTCTATATGGAAACAGAAAAAGAGTCGACCAGCAGTATGATGTTCTACTGTTGCTAAGCAGAGACAAGAGAACAACTGCAGAGTAACTGACAATATGCAGTGCTAAACTGGCCAATTACTATAGAGTTGGACTGTCAACCATTTAGAGCAGGTTGTGTTGTCAAAGCCACTGCTGCACCCCATGATATGACACAAGTAGTCAACAAGAAGGGAACCTCAAAATAAGCATAATGAAGAGCAACACAAAGAGTACCACTGAAACTCTGCAGATTTAGGGCACATTCAATGTCATTTTTTTAAATAAACCTCTCTGAAACTCCATCTATGAAAGGTACAAATGCCATGAGGAAGGATCATTTCATGTTCATGTTATGTGCCCGTACATGAGCAAGCTTCTAGTTCTGCAGCACACATTTTTCAAGCCTGACAGAGTCAGGAACATGTTTAATGCTTAAGCACAGGATGGAGCAATCAATACACACACAAACTGGACCACAAGAGTGAAATGCAAGATGCAATGCTTTCCAAGGCAAAACATGACTCAAATGCATTTTGCTAATTATTTTTACTCACGATAGCGACCCAGGCTGTAACTAAAATTGATGTCAAAATGAACAACTCCTCCACTTTGGTTTTGTTTTTGAACAACTAAGTATGCTACTAGCAAGATGCTGTACTCCCTCCCACTGCCCTGTACATATGCTCTTCACTGCAGCCCGACACATGATCTGTGGAGTTAGCCGTCCATTTCACTCAAACATCCCTCTGAAATCTCCCTGTTATCATTTGTTATCAGTGGAGCCCTCTGTGTAAATGGAGGCAGATCGCAGAGCAGTTTGGACTCCATTTCAAACATGGAGCAATCAAAATGAGGTAGCTGTGGCAGTTTCCATCTTTTGTAACAACACTGAAGAAGCCTGATCAGTACTATCTGATTTAGAGAGTTGTATAGACAATGCTGACAGTTAATGCTGTCCCACATCACACAATATGTGATTTCTGCAGCACTGTGCTGATTCATACATATGTAGTGAGGCCATCTGAGAGGCAGGCTGCCACCCCCTGCCCGTGTGCCATCTTTCTGTGCTGGACATGCACACTGGCGCTGGCCAGCATAAATGATTGAGTTGGATGTTAGAAGAAAAGCTCTTGCCAAGAGGCCACAGCATCCATACTAATGTGCTGACGGAGCCTAATCTAAATAAGTGTGAATAAAAGGGCTTTTACTGTGAGTGCTACATCTAAAGCAAAGAATCGTGCTGCAAATTGCTTCATCTTAATCAAACAAAGGGCAAGATGGAAATTCAATTCATTAGACTTTTAACAGTGAGCTTTTACCTTGAAGCCAGGAAGCGTTTGCAAAAGTATGCTGGTGAAGGGAACATCAACTACATTTGCTCTAGGGCCAGTTATTTTCTTTACATAGGACATATGAGACAGATTAAAAAATAACAATATACATATTTTGATCTAATTGATATTTTATGAATATTATTACAATTAGATGTTTTATTTAATTTGAACGTGTTTCTCTGACTTTAAAAGTGAAATTAATCATCCTGTCATCCACATGGCTACTGCTACTTCTTTTGGAAGCTGTCTTGTTTTCCATTGCAGGATACCACTAGTAAACTTTTTCTCATTGCTAAATATTACCCAACTTACTGACATGTGTATTCACATAAAACTGATCAAACATGAAATAATTCCTGATCGGCCGCAAATGTTTTGGGGTTAACAGATGCAAGGATTTAACAGAAGTGACCGCAATCAAAATTCAATTCATGTCAGAATCGTGATTTTTTCACTCTAAGATTCTGAACCAAGTAAAAAAAAAATCCTAAAAAGATGTTTGTCATCCTGTTGTAAGTGCACACCACACACTGCTCATAATGTTTGTCGGCACAGGCCTCCGTAGTACACAATTGAAGTGAGGCGCATGCTAGTACCAGCCAGTCATTGCATGTTAGCTCGCTGCATCAGTGATGTTTGTTTATGGAGCAGCAAAAGGACATCCAGCCATGTCCCTCCTTCATTAAAAGCAAGTGTATGGTTGGATTTTGAATTCTATAATGCCTCAGTTCAGAGCATGACATATTTAGTATGCAGAATCTTCAAAATGAATTTTAGTATTTCTTCACACTATCACCCAGTAACAAAACTCACTGCTGATCACTGCTTGCTGCATAGTTGTAACCAACTTCTAGTCAACAATTAGGCAAAACATTGACCAAATCCATAGCTTGTTTTATTTTTAAAGACGTTACAGAGTTGCAAACAACGAAGACTATAGATTCAGAAAACAGCTTAAACCCGATTTTATGGAAAGCTTTAGTGGATCTATTGTGGTCCTAGGTCCGCCTGTTGATGATCACCAATGTAAGGCTTTCAGATCTATCTTGTGTGCACAGTGTTTGCTTGTTTTGTAAGTCTGTAGTCTCCTGAAGCCCGTCTGAGATCAATCACCAGCCCGAGCATGATGGAGGGGCCTGTCACAGCTCAGTGTTGTGGCCTTGATTCAGTCAAACAAATAAAATAGGCAGAGGCATCACAGAAAGGTTCAACAGAAGCTAGACAAGAGACCACACCAAAGAGCATTCAGAGGGAGGGTGAATCATGAGGAGGGGGATAAATGTCAAATAGCTAGGCAGGAAGAAAAATGATGATGTGGGAGAGATAGAGCAAGGCAAACAGATACAGAAAGAAGCCTGTGAGACAGACTGGATCGGAGGCGGACCTACAGGAGGCAGCAGGCTCGTCTCTGATGTCTGCTTGAGTTAGGCCAGCTCAGCTCTTCATCCTGTTTCTTCTCGACAGCATGTCATCAGTGCAGCCCTCCTCTGTTTGGACCCTGCTGTGGATGCTGCAGTGCAAGGCCATGTGATAAAAGGGAGGAGCCCTGTGAGACATTAAACGCAACTTCCCTCACACATGCTTTATATTCTATCATGTCAGGGCGCATCAGCACTGCGTCGGCTTGAATAATGTTTTTTTTCTTCCACAATGATGTCGGCCATGTAACCTGAGCACTGCAGCACTCAGCTCTGTGTGGTTGGATTTGATTCAGCAACATTTACAAGACTACATATGACAACGCAGCATTGCTCTTTTCCCCAACATAACATAACCAGAGGAAGACATTACACAGCCCTGTCAGCACATAACCTTCCCCCAGCGCTTCAGAGAGGCATTCATGAGTGGGTAGCTCTGGGGTGAGGCCCCCCTGGGAGGCCCCTGCCAGACCCTGGACCCTGTGCACAGCAACGTCAGATACATCATGAAGCTCACACATCACACTTTCTTCTGCGGTTCACCTTTACCCCCTACTGAACAAGTGGGGGAGATGACCGTGAGCACCATGTAAGGCAGACTGGTCAGAGAGAGGTCAAAGGTCAGCTCTACACCAGCTGAGAAAAGTCAGCCATTATATGAAAAAAGGCTGAAAGATATTGAAAAAAATGACTTTGCTGTTCTTTTCACTCCTGCAGAATAAATTGCTATTCTGCTAAATAAAACAGAAAAAGAAATAAA
Organism: Cetoscarus ocellatus; assembly: GCA_037902135.1. NCBI lineage: Eukaryota > Metazoa > Chordata > Actinopteri > Labriformes > Labridae > Cetoscarus > Cetoscarus ocellatus. The sequence continues at coordinate 2,610,423 of JBAMNC010000573.1, forward strand.
ATGAATTCAGTTATCTGTATGTAAATTACTTAAGCTCAATAGAACAATCATATCTGTTCTTATTTCAAACTGTAAGCAATTTAAAGAGTTCATATTTACACTCCCTCTGATGTACTGTACAACCACCGTGCAGAAACACAAACACACAGAGATGGAGGAGGAAATCTGGATGAAGAAAGGGGCAGAGCCATGCTCCCTCATAGACAAAACTCAACAAAAAAGCATGTTGATAGCTGTTGCTTGACTTGCACAGGGAGGAGGTGCTGCAGTGGGAAAAATCTCACTGAAGATCTGTCTCGTAAGCATCCGTGTCATACCAGAGCTTCTGTGACAGGATCAGTCTGGTAGCCCGAACATATATCCATAATCTATATCTCTTGTCACTTTCAGGATAAAGAGGGGGTTGGCTGGAGCCTAACTGGCAGCCCTAGGGCCACATGCAGCCTCATTTATTACCTGCTTGTATTTACCAAAAATCACCAAATTGTAAACATGCTCAATTTGCTTAGATACCATATAACACCATTCACAAGGTGGGATATCTAATACAAAAATCTCTATGCAATCTTGATTGTTAGTATATGTTTTTTTGTAAAGCAAATCAAGAATTTGTGCTGCTATAATTGTTCCTATAAATCTACTTTATGAATCATTGGAATACGATAATAAGGATGACTCAATACTATATTTAGAAAATGGTAGAAGTAAAAAATTAAACTTCAGAAAGTGGTAAACTCATTTGAAAAAAAGAGATGCGTTTTTGCTTAGTACTCCCAACCCTGATCCCTGTCTAAAACACAGTGCAGAGAAGTTTGCTCACTCTCACTGAAACAATAAACTTTTCTTTTTAAAGCTATCTGGTTTGTCATAATGACAAGAACCTTTCACTTTGTTCCTGTTCGGAAAAGAACACTATCAAGTCAAAGCGTAATGAAAGAACAATGTAAAATACGGGCCTCAGAGAAATAGAAATTGACTGGTTTAAATAATTTAGATGGGTTATATTGGTATAAGAACAGCAAGACTCTTCCATTATCACACACATTAGACGGTACTGTATGAATGCACAAAGGATTTGAATAATCATTTTTTGTTTTAAAAATACATTTGCCAGAAATAGTGATGTCAAGCAGTGGACTTGGATACAAATCCTGCAGTTTTTTTTTTCTTCTTTTGTTTCCATAGACCTTTAAAAAGCTTTTCAACATTAAAGTTGGGATTCTAAAAATGTATAAACCCTTTTCATCAATATCTCCAGCAGTTCTTACTGTTAATACCTCAAGATAAGTGGATTTTTTTCACTTTAACATTTAAATTATGTTATTATGTTTTTTGTTTTCATAATCTTAATTACCCCTCTAAAATAATCACAACTGTTTTCATTGTCACATTAACCTAGGCATGATGCGCCTATCATCATGGAAACACTGAAGTCATAACAAAGACTGGTACATAACGACGCAGCCAGTCTGTGCCCTTGCCTCAGTCATGTTTTGTTCTGCTTACTTGTGATGGACCACCATTACCCCCCCTGCCCCCACTCCAGCCCTACAAGCTGAACACTCGATTGCCCACAAAACACTTAACTTCACCCGCCTTAGCCCTCAAACCCAGACTTCCACAATAGTCTGCCCAACATTTCCATTTAAAGATGTAGCTGGGCCCCTTAAAGGCCCCATAAATGGTTCCCTAGGCCACAATTGAATTACCCTCAAAGCTGAATGCGAGCTTTCTGATATTTGAGGGAGTACTTAAAGGAAAAAATATATACTATATACATAAAAATATATCTGTTATAACAAGTTACTTTAACAACATTTTTTTGTAAACTGGAATTCAATTACTGAAACTTAGTCTAATACGCTAAAACAGAACTAATCTATTTATTTATTCAAGTTACAGAGCATTAACAAATTATCAAAGTGTATTTTACTTACATTTATACCCTGCCTGGCCAAAAAAAAGTCGCCACCTGGATTTAACTAAGCAAATAGGTACAAGCCTCCTATTGGATAATTACCGTATGGGTAATTGTCATTCAGCTGGAAACAAGTTATTAAACCCCAGCTGATGCAATGAGTAGCTTCGTATTTCTTAAACAACCATGTCGAAAGACACATCCTGTGTTCATGGAAAAGATGTTAGTCTGTTTAAGAAGGGTCAAATCATTGGCATGCATCAAGAAGAGAAAACATCTCAGGAGATTGCAGAAACTACTAAAATTGGATTAAGAACTGTCCTGGAGGAAGGTCATGTGGTCTAATGAGTCCAGGTTTACCCTGTTCCAGAGTGATGGGCACATCAGGGTAAGAAGAGAGGCAGGTGAAGTGATGCACCCATCATGCCTTGTGCCTACTGTACAAGCCTGTGGGGGCAGTGCTATGATCTGGGGTTGCTGCGGTTGGTCAGGTCTAGGTTCAGCAACATTATGTGCCCAAAGAATGAGGTCAGCTGACTACCTGAATATAGTGAATGACCAGGTTGTTCCATCAATGGATTTTTTCTTCCCTATTCCAAGATGACAATGCCAGGATTCATCGGGCTCAAATTGTGAAAGAGTGGTTCAGGGAGCATGAGACATTTTCACACATGGATTGGCCACCACAGAGTCCAGACCTTAACCTCATAGAGAATCTTTGGGATGTGCTGGAGAAGGCTTTGCGCAGTGGTCAGACTCTCCCATCATCAATACAAGTTCTTGATGAAAAAATTAATGCAACACTGGATGGAAATAAATCTTGTGACATTGCAGAAGCTTACTGAAACAATGCCACAACGAATGCGTGCTGTAATAAAAAGCTAAAGTTGGTTCAACAAAATATTAGAGTGTGTGACCTTTTTTTGTGGTGGCGACTTTTTTTTTGGCCAGGCAGTGTATTTCAGTTTTGAAAAATGCATGAAATGGAATTTCACTGAATTTTAAAGATATAGATTACTTTTTTTTGGTACAATTGCTTTTATTGACAGGGATGATTTTGTTGGATTTTCTTCATAAACAAAATTCTCAATATTTGATGACTGGCAGGCTGCATTAAGAGAGTAGGAGGGATACCAGTTGCCCACTCCTGATTTAATTTCTACTAATTCAAGATTGTATACTTGTTGTCTTGGGCAGTAGCTGAAGCGAGACAAAAGCTTTTTTTTTCTCTGCTGCAGTGCCTTTTACAATCCCTGTATAACACTCAGTTCTGGGATCATATTCAAAAGAAGTGTTTTGTGCTTGACTCGTCTTTTGCTCCTTCTCTTTCAGTTTTAATTTATTTCTAAAATGTTAAGACTTTTAAACTTATATTTTAAAACAATGCCTTTCTAATCATGATCCTGACAGGCGGATGAGGAAATACTTGGCAACAATGCATTTGCATTCAGCTGTCTTGCTTTACTGCATGATTTTATGGAGTTATCAAATCAAAATCTGTCCAGCTGAAGTAACTAAAAAGACTCACTAAGCCCAGGGAGTGTTTTTCTTTAAGCATTTAAAATTCATTTGTGCTGTGTATATAAGTGCATAAACAGTTTCACAGCTCTCCTACAGTAAAACTGACAATAGCTCCTCAATGACCATAAATCTGCTGTCTGTTCTGGTGTGGCTGTATTTACAGAGAAAGCTTGTGCAACACATCACAATTCATGTGCATTTATTAGCCCTGAGGGGTCCATTCATTAACCGATTCAGCCCTGATACAAAGCACTCATAACCCTGTTATCAGGCAGCGCTGCACCCCTGGAAGTAACATTAGAAGTATCCTGCTGTAGTCTAACTGCCCTCCTGCTGGATCCTCCATCACTGCAGTATGAAACGAGCTGGAGTCTCTGACCACACACTTAACTCCTCATCACACCCGATGAACGGCAATGTGAAAAAAAGCTGTGCGGTTGCTTCAGGCAGCAGGAGTAGAGGTGTCATCTCATTTACCTTGATTTACATTTCATCTGTGTACTATTTGCAACAGTCACAGTCAGCGCTGCAGTCATGTGTGGGCTGTTAGCTATTCATTATGGTGCCATGTTTGATGTGTGCAGTGCCATTAATGATCCCAGGAAGGCTTTTATAAATACATAATGATGTTTACCATGAGATTGGTAAGATTTCCACACTCAAATTTCACATTAGAAACCAAAGCTGTTGCCCACAAAGGCTCAAAATGATAATTAAGCATGTCTTAAAGATGAAAAAACATCTCATTCTGCTTCAGGGTATGAGGGAACATCTGTGATTTTGTTGTCAACTCTATGCATAAACCACACAAAGAAGTTGTTAAGAAAAGAGGTTTATGGTTATTGTGAATGTGGTACATTCACACTAGCACAAATAATACAAGAAAAGTCATTCAGCCTCATTTATAAAAGACCTTGACATAAACAATCCATCAATCCTTAACCCCTTTTTTCATACTTTATAACCACCAGGCAGCCATGGACTGGCACCTGCCGTAGTTAATTTGGTAAAGGGCCAAATAGAAATAAAAATTAATGATTCAACAACTCTTTTTTTGTATAGAAAAGACCATGATGTTTCGTTTTGAAAGGATGACCAGATCCTTGCTTATCTGCCTGCATAACTTGACAGTGCAGACACAGCCCATCTGTCCCTGTTTCTGCTCTGATGAACAAAAGGCAAGACCTGAGACAAACTCACTGTTAAATCTTTTGCTAATGCACTCCTCTACGTGTGGTCAGAAAGTAGAAGGGATGCACCATATTTATCGGGCCGATATAATATCAGCTGATTTGGGGGAAAATTACATCATTTTTTTTCGGCCCGATACGTAAATTTTATCTGATAAAAAGATCCGATACATTACTTAAATTGGGGAAATTGTTTGCAGGCTGCGTAGCCCCAAAACAAGCCATGTCGCGCTGGTTACATCATCTATTGTGCCTTAATAGAAAGACCCAAGCCTGTACCCGTCTCTCTGCCAGACCAAAAGTGAACATGGCTTCACCTGTGTGGTTGTTTTTCTCAATGGCAGAATATAACAACAGCACTGCTGTTTACACAACCTGTTCGGCGAGAATTCTGAGACAAGGAAAGAGGACTTCAAGTTTTAACACAACAAATCTTATAGCTCACCTGAAAAGTCGTCATTGCGGTGAAGCGGTAGCAGCTAGCGTGCTGTCCCCATTCAACATGCGTTTGAAAACTGTAAAAACTTTTTAGGAGACAGTGAAAAGGCTAAAGCCATTAAAGACAAAGTGATGGAATTCATAGCGCTCAATGACCAGCCCTTTTCTGTCGTTGACAGCCCGGGTTTTCACAAGTTAATAGCACATTCGGAGCCACGTTACGCCCAAGCTGTCGCCTCTTCTTGGATGTATCCCTCCATGTCCTCTAAGGTATCGTTGCCACACACATCCATAACTTGATAACATAACACATAACAAGAACAGACTACACGTAAGTTTTACCACAGACATAGACATCTGACATTAGTCCAGTCAGCAAGTTTAGCTTAACGGCTCTGTGGTTGGATCAAGATGTCAACATGCAAAAAGATTATATTAAATATAAAAATATAAACTTATCGGTTATCGGTTGTCGGTATCGGTCATGAGAAGCAGGAAGTTATCAGTTATCGTATCGGTTGATGTGTTTTATATCATGCATCACTAGAAAGTAGCTGTATTGGACTCTGCATTTTGTGTGTAACTGGAGGAGACTAAAGCATATGACAGCACTCAACTTCCTGATGTGAAGGGAGATGATTCAGAGTTCAAACTAACAAGTTACCCATCAGTCATCAAAAAAACCATCAGATCAGCTCAGACTCTTATCATGTTAACTGCTGACTTTCAGCTGACTTTGTTCCTAAAAGTCATTGTTAAGCTGCAGATGAAACAAGCCCATACAGTACCTCCCTCTGATCCATGGCAAGTCATGCCCATCCTGGGTTATGGTGGTCAAAAAACTAGAGTACAACTTTAGCTGAGAAAATGGACTTAAAAATGGCTAAAACTAACAATCGATTTTGTCTAAAGGTCCCATGCCCTGCAAAATCATTTTTCCTTGCTTTTAATGTTGTTAGAAGGAGCTCAGGGAGCAGAAGAGCATGGCACTATTTACTAAACGCTCAGTTCATGCAGAAATGTGCTGTGACTCTTTACAGAAAGTGCAGCTGAAAACCCTCTGTTGTTTACTTCCTGGGTTTCATCATGTGTAAACTACGTAGCCTCCACCTACATGTGTGTGTCTGCTTGTCACAAGCAGACGCCACAACTGTTTTGAAAAGTCTGCTTGGCAAACTGTACCACCTCCAACCCTCTCCCATCAGACATCATTTAGGCAACCAATCAGCACAGAGCTCATTATCATAACCTCCTATGGCCTCCCCTTCCTCTCAGATCCAAGCCTTTCCAAACAGGACAGAAAAGAGCTGCATCTAATTCATTGCCAAGGTTTAATTTTTCATTTATGTATTTAACTTCAATTAAGTCCTTGCTTAATGGAGACCCAAGACATGATGCAAACTGTCCAACACACCAGGACATGGGACCTTTAAGACTAAGACTATAGCTAAAGTGAAAATAGCTGCCAAAATTGAGTCTGGATTGCACTCATCAACATGTGGAAGCAGCTGCTACAATCCTGACAGACACACTGACAGTTGGAGCTAATGTCAAGCCTCCGTGAAGCGCTCCATGTGAATGGATGGAGCTTTGGCTCATCTGCAGTGCGTCGGAGTCTCACACACTGGCAGCGCTCCAGTGCTCCGCTCGCTTATTCATCTTTTTCTCACACAGCCAACACACACAAACACACACAATTACCCTCACACACACACACTCACACACAAACCTGGCACCTCCTCAGCCACCAGAACAATACCATTTGATTCACACAATGTCATTAATCTAAAACAGACCAACAAACAGTACTAATTGACATTTCAAATTCATATTCCTCAGGAAGATAAGCAGCCCAATATGTTCAATCAGAGCGTATTAAAATAACATCAGTACAGCATTCAAAGTTTGTCAGGCCGAGTCCCAAAAGTGCACAGAGAACAGACTAAACTTGACATCCTAAAGAAAATATTCTTCCATGAGAGTAAATTATGCATACAAATGTGCCACAGGTTCGAGAAATGCTATGTAGATTTGCCAGTTAGGTGGTTCAGGGTGCGGAGGAAGTAAATAAATAATCCTGTTAAATAATTCATCGAAATTCATGTTGCTTTGCCTCTAGCCTTGAGAGTATTTAGAATGCAGCCTGCAAGGGCCCTGCTTCTAAGTTGTGGTGCTGTGTGGTGAAATTATTGAAAATGAGGGGGAGCTCCAGCATGCACACAAATCTACATGCAAACACAGAGGGACATGTGTCTATCATGTATTGTATGTTCAATGGAGAAGTGAAAAAAGGACCAACACTGTCAACATCTTATCCCCTGTTTGCTCCATTTCTCCGCGGAACGTCAGATAAAATCTCCGGAGTGTGAAGAGAAGTTCACACAGAGCTTCAGGCTGCCGAATACACTGAAGCTCAGGAAGATGGCACGCAGGCACACACAGCACTGCAAAATGAATCTGAAAGTCTTCTCACGGAAAAGAGAGAGAAAGAAGAAAAGAGAGAAATGGAGGACAGGTGATGAGCATAGAGGAGAGGAGCCAAGATTTAAGGCTAGTGATCCATGAGTGACCTGATCCTGATGATGTCTTCACTTGATAGAATTACAGCCGAAAATAAAATGATCGTCTCTCTTGCTCTGTCCATCACTGTGTGGGTGTACATGCACACCTCTTAATGAGTGTGTGTGTGTGTGTGTGTGTGTGTGTGAGTGCCAGTGTCTGACATCTTTACAAACCCTAATGAAATAATTAGTTTTAATATATTGATCAACATTCAGTTCATCCTAGGGCTGGGCAATACATCCAACTTCTCTTTAAAGATGCATCAATATATCTTCAAATAAAATGCAGAACAACAGTAGTTTAATACTGATTTAATGGGTTTAAGTGGGTCATGGACCTGTTTTAAGAAGTTTGGGGATATTGGCTGGATATGAAAAGTGTAACCTAATGAACCAGAGGGATATTCAACATATTTCCCCAGTCCATCTAGGAAAGAGCCCACAGGAAGTGTTTGGTAATGGGCAGACCCTTTAAATAACATATCCGGCAGTTGATTGGACGATCTTTCCAGTCACCATTATGCCTCAACAACTTTACAACTTTACATGCCATGTGACCTCACAGTAGGATACGGCAGATAGTGAGATAGTGCAGCACAGCCCATGCTTTACATACAAACAAATGCAGACACAGCACTGCACACCTCTGCTGGGGGTTCATCCTGGAGTGGTTGCCACCTATTCACAGGGCTGACACATAGAGACAAACAACCAGGGACACTTTCCTCAAAAGGCAATTTAGAGTCTCCATTCAACCTAACAAGCATGATATTGGTTTGTAGGAGGAAACCTAAGTACCCAAAATAAAGCATGCGTGCAAAGGGAGAACATGCAAAGCCCTCACAGGAGACCAGGTAGCTGGTCTAGCAACCTCATAGTCATGAAGTAATAGGCACTATAGACTACACCTTGAAGCCCGAGAATGAAATATTTAACAAAATTAATTTAAATCTTTCTTCCTTCTTTACCTTGGGTTGCCATACTGTTTTAGGCACATAGCAGTGGGTCCTGTTGACGGACAACTTGATGACCACTGGCTCTCTAAAAGGTATTTAATGTTACATTAACATGTGTTTTTTTTTTTTGTTCTTCATCTGGCCATCGAGGTGCTCTGTTGACTGAAATGATTAAAACAAATAAATGTAACTCTATTGCAAGTCTTCAGCTTGGTTAAAATAATGTTTCAATAACCACTAGCAAAAATGTCAATGGTTTTGCAACTAGGACTATGAACATAAAAGAAAAGAAAAATAAGTTTTAATGTTTAACAATAATCACACAATCCTCGTTTGAAAGGCTGCATGGGGAATGATCATTAATTTATGCTCTTTTATCTGGGAACATTTTTGTGCATCTATTCATTTTCACAAACTAGAATTTATTGCAAAGGCCCTTTTCATTTACATATTTACATTGTGCAGCCAGCTGATAATTTAAGTGCCTGTGTGTAGTTCAGCATTTGGCTTTTGTACATTCCACACTGAGCTGATTTCTTTTTTGTTATTTCCTTTCAGAGAAATATGAGAAGTTATATACTGTGTAACTCCCCTCAGCTAAAACTTATTGGAGTATAATTTTTGGTCCATATAACCCTGCCTGTTAGTTCTTACAGTCAGACTGTTGTTACAAGTGAATATTTCCTCTGCATATTAAACATGTGTATGACTGGAGGGGGCCTGATGATTAACAGAATATTGTGAAACCAGGATCTTCAGGCATCAGCACAGTACGACTCAAATTTGGCACTGCTTGGAGTTTTTGCTAATGCCTATTAAAAAGACAGATTTGGTTGCATTTTCCTCTCTGTTGGCGTCAGGAAAATGAATTTCAAGATGTGATTAAACTGAAATGAAAAATGTGAGCTGTGAAAGAGGACTGAAGTGTAGCTGTACGGGGATCTCACAGAGAGAAAGTTCTGCTAGGAAGATGTTTTAAGTGGGAAAACCTTTATGGCTGCAAGCTTTCCAAATTATTTTACTATTAACACAACTGAAACGCATAGTAAGGCAATGAACTCTTATAACAATAACAAAATATGCATCATGTTTCACCTTTTATTAACATTTTCCTTTTTATAAGATTGTGTGAAAATGGTGGTTTACGCCTGTTACGCACTTTTTATTTGTACTTTTGTAAGGTGACCTTCAGTGTCGAGAAAGGGGCCCTTAAATAAAACGTATTATTATTATTATTATTACACGTCACCTATTTGATCAACAGTATCGTTGGGAACAACAGGTTCTTTGTGACAGAGCATACTGTTAGACTCACACAGTTGAATTTAGTTCAACAAGTGGCTTATATTAATCCCCAAAACCAGAGTGAATAGAGGGATTGAACAGGAGGGGCACTGAGAGCAGAAGACAGTTCTTTGAAATGCATTATACTACATAGAAAAATACAGAATAAACAGCATGAGATGCTCCAAACTAACAGTACAGTCTCAAAATGACCCTTCAGTTGTTATGGCAGATGGATTTTATTGAAAGCAAAGAAATCCACAGAGTGTCTTTCTCTCCAATACATGTGGACATAATACTGAAAACCAGCTCAGTAAGACAATACTATGTTAACAGTCAGTGCCTCTGAAACGATTGTTGTGTGGGACTGGGTGCAGACCTGATGTCATCTCTAGCTTTTTGGCTGAAATCCCTCATTTGCATTAATTATTTCATTGAAAGTAAGTTTACATGTCTTAATCACATTGACAAAAAACGAAAATTATACAGAACATAAAAAGAAAAGAAAATTGTTAACAAAGCATTAGTGGAGCTTTATACTGAGTTTCAGGCATTTAACTGACTAACAAATCCTGAGTTGGTTACAGAGGTTCACTATTTTGTTAATATACTTTATGGGGTGAATTTTTAATGAAAAAGTCCTTCATGCCAAAGTGCAAGTCTGCAGTCAAGGGGGGAAGAGCTGCAGCATGTCTTTACAACATGACATACGAGTATATGCTGTTATTCCTTTAAATTAGAGCCTGAAATTGACATAACGCACTTTTAGGTGAACAAACAATTAAAACTCTTAACACTAAAATAATCTTTTTCAACCTCTTTCCAGTCACAAAAGAAAATTACGCTTTTCATTATAAAATCAAGATGGCAGTCATCTGCACTGCAAACAGCCTCGTCTCAAACCCCTTTGAATTTTATGATTGGAACTTGTCAGTTAATATATACATAAATCTATTGCTTGATGTGGCACAAACATTTGACTAATTTAGTCATAAGCATTAAAAAAATAATAGTTTCTTTTAAAATCATGTTTTTATTACTGTGTTGTTTTACATGATGTTTTTAACCTCTGTACAGTGTCTTTAAGTGTTTAGAAAAGCGCTTTATAGATCAAATATATTATTATAAAATATATTATTACTTTTAAACCTATTTCAGATTTATTTTCTGAATAAAGTGATGATTCATTTAAAAGTAAAGTTACGGTTATTTTAAATATTACATAATAGATAAAGCATTTATATTACTGTTTTAAGGAGTAATGACTAGAATTATTTCACTACACTTTTTTGAGTAATCAGCCCGCCACTGCAAAAAAAAAACAATTTAAACATTAATAACTCAGTACCTAAAAAACTAAATTACACCAAACCTTGGTGATTATTTTTCAAAAATGTTTTATTTTCAGTTGCTCTGAAATTTCACATTGAAGAAAGTTAAAAGAAACTAACTGAATCAATATCTGAACTTCTTACCGCACCTAAAGAAATCAACATAAAATATTACCCAAGTTTTTATATCCTTATCAGTAAGAATCTCTAAAACACATTTTATTTTTGGTGCATTTTTAGCACATTTTTGGAGCACTACTCAAATGTTTAGTTGTGTTGCTCAATCCACAAACGCATGTTTATTTCAAGTTGTACCTTATTGTAAAGGCAACTAATCAGGCTTCCCAAGGATATAAAAAAATACCAACCTGTATTATTAAAGGGGAGAGATAATCAATCAAAATAATGTTTCCAATCTTTCTTTGAGGAGTATAGTTAAGAGACATTAATGAATTATTGCAAACAAAAGCTCAGTTCTCAGGAGGATACTGTGGGATAAACTCTATAGTTTACTTGAAATGTATTATCCAGCAGCAACATTTTATTATGAGCATGTTAAAAGATTTTTACTGTTAAAGACATTTTCCATTTATATGCAATATCTTGTTCATGTTTTTCACACATATGACTGCACTGATGCTCAGGCCTTCTTCCAACTCCTCCTCGTGTTTCATCTAGCATGCTTCAGGGCCTGAAGTTGGAAGAGGGGATTGTATTGTTGCCAACACCCACCCAAGCTCTACGATAATGAGCTCTTGAGGCCCTGAACCTGACCGGAGCATGTGAAGTTTATCTTATCTTAAAAATAACAGAGAAAATACTGATGTGGTCAGAGCCTCATGTGGTGTTCCAGTGGTTTAATATAATCTTGGAAAAGCATAACAAAAATGCTAATGGAGCTGTGAATCACCACTCAGAACCAGGAAATCAAGCAGATATGTACACATGGTGGCTGTTTATTCATGACAGGTGAGTTATGTGCATTAGGCAGATCCCTGCAGGGGAATTGAGCTTATACAACCAGGAGTTTTAATGCTCAGCTTCAAAATGATACTTTTAGAGAGATGTTCAAAGCTTTTCATGTCCTTTGGTTTGGGGTGCAGACAGATAGATTTAAAAAGACTTCAGTGTGTTCAGTCTGTACGCTGTCGGCTGGGTATAAGGAGGCTGCATGTTTAAGCAAAGATATAACTTTTTAAGAAAATTCCACCAAAAAAAATCTCTGTTTTTAATAAACAACACTGGCATCATGTACTGTTAGTCCATCCCCTGCTGAGCACTGGCACATCAACGTAAATTTTATAAATCAAAAAATGCTGCAATCTTAGGTTCTGCCTTAACTGCCAGCCAATGGAAAGTTGATTCTTGTGTAATGATTTTCATTTTATGTTTCATAATGGACTACAAGATTAACCTGACCCACCAGACGGACAGTTCCATATATCCGCCATGGAAATATTTCACTAGTCCATCTGGAGAAAAGACCATCCAAAATGTTTTCAGAGGCAAAACTTTCAAAAACAACTGCAGCTGGTGATTGGACGATCATTCTGCCAGTCACACTCATCACAGACCAATCCATATCAAGCCACAGTATGACATAGCAGCTAGACCCTGTATCACAATTGTATCTCGCTAAATGCTTTCATTTAGCGAGATACAATTTTGTTGAACCAACTAATTATAGGTTCAACACAATTGTATCTCACTAAATGAAAGCATTTTAATAAGGTGGAAATTCTTTCCATAATTTTACGTTCACCCAACAAATGATTTTTTTGAGTGAGGGTTGGCGGAGTTGAACTGGTTGCAAGCCAACCTCAAGGCTGGCACATAGAGACAGACAACCATACACACACACACACACACACACACCCACACACACACACACACACACATACTAACAAGCATGGCTTTGGTTTGGTGGGAGAGAATCTGAGTTCCTGGGGAACATCCACACATGCATAGGGAGAACATGCAAACTTCACACAGTGAGGTCCCCTCCGACCAGGAAGTTCATACTATAACCTATATCTTGCTGTGAGGTAACAGCACTAGCAGGTTTACCAAAATGATGCCCCTCTTGCACAGAATGCAGAATGTTGATATTTTGGACCATAAATGATCTTAATATCAATAATTCTCCATTAACATATATTTTAATCTTAAAACAAAAAGTTTGGAGGTTTAAGTGCCACAGAATGGAGCCTTGTGGAGTCAAATTTACAATGCAGGGGTTTCTGGGTTTGGGCTTAGATCTGAATTTTTACCACGTCTTGCTCTGTCCTTGATATGGCTTAGAGAAGTAAGTACAAAAGGAAAGAACCAGCGTCCATCATTATTCATTCATCACCATCATCACTGGCTTGTCATCATTTGAATTAGCCTTGATCTAAGCTTGGTTTACATAGCTATAAATTTGACACTGCATTTAAATAGGTCCCTGGATGTGTAACAGCCATCATTCACTTTGCCACAACCCCATGGTGGCTGTAATCATAATGACACAGTACTATGGTTGCATCTGTTTTCCTCTCACACGGGCTAAATTGCTGTTTATGGCAATAAGACTGCTTCTATTCCCAGAGGCCACAGTTAGTCTGACTGACTCTTATTGTCTTACTGCTGGACTGTGGCGCAGAGCACAAACACTGTCACCAACACCCTCATCCTCCCTTCCCTTTCTCTCTCTGTTGGTTCTCAGAGTTATTAATTTTATCTGAAAACCTATACAGGGAGAGAAAAGAGACGTGTGAGAGAGAGAGATAGAGAGGGGGAAGAGAAGCACAGAGAGAGACAGAGAGGGGGAAGAGAAGCACAGAGAGAGACAGAGAGGGGGAAGAGAAGCACAGAGAGAGACAGAGAGGAAAACTGTGATTCTTCTGAAGCTCTGATCGATTCAACCAGCGTGTGTCTGCACTGCACGTTGCCAGCAAGGAGGCTCCTATTGATTTGCTTCTGTATTTCAATCACAAAAAATGGGCGCTCAACCCCTGATTTTCCTCTTTACTTCTATGAATTTCCAGTCTCAACCTAAACAAAGACTAGAATGCCAAAACCCCACGCTTAAGTATGTTTGAGAAACTCCATCTTGTTATGCTGAGACAACAAAAGGCATGTCTATGTGAGCAACTGGGACATCTTTGGCATGGTAATGATGTTTCATGTGGGTTTGTGACTGTTGCTAGCCGATGGCTGTCATCTCCTGTTGGGTATTTACTGTGCTGCAATCTACATAACTCTCAGATATGTCAAGAAGTGAGAAAGTGGTTCAAAGGCACAATGAGATTTAGAATTTTGTTTCAGGGCAATCAAAGTGTGTGTGTTCTGCGGCAGTGTGCAGAACCACAAAGGTCTGCAGGTGGATTACTATGATGTAGAAGAAACCTATCAGAGGGTCAGGGCTAATGGTAAAATGGCACTTTTAACATTTGTTCAGACACCTACAGGGGACTCAGACTGCTGAAATGAATTAACCTCTGGAGTAAGTGTTAAGAGTGTGTAGGCACAAGCTTTGTATGTGGCCTGCTCTTCTGTGAGTTTGGCTCCATTTATAGATTAAACAAGTGAGTTCTGGTTTGTTTGGGGTCTCAGTTTAAGAAGAAACATTCATAATGGTGTCTTTATCAAGAGTCAAGTGGTACAAGGCATATTGATGGTTGACGATACAACATATCACAATATGTCAAAATACTAAAAGAGGGCGAAAATTCAAAATTTTTATCATAAACTTGTTTTTTTTTTTCCTATAGCATTAGGAACCCACAATAACGTATGCATAAAAATACAATTTCTAATCAGCATTATTCATATAAGCATGGTCTTTGAAGCATTTATAAACTTTATTGGGCATCCAAGTGACAGAAATAACAGCAATAGACAACCAGAGACACAGAGATTCAAAATTATGTTGCCAACTAGTGGCCAGAGGCTGAAGAAAAAGTACAAAGCAAAAGGCCAGAATTTCTGTGAATCAGACATGTCAAACTCAAGGCCTGTGGATCAAATCCTGGGATATGGCCTGCAAGATAATTTAATATGTCTTTTATTATGGCACTAAAATAGTAAAAATTTAAACAGTAAAATAACAGTCCTACCACTCACATCACAAATCCAGCGATGGACTGCAACGGCTGCCTTGCAGCATCTGTGCCTCAACCCCTCCTCCCATTGTGTTAATATCACACTGATCAGAGGTCGGCAGAGGAATGCATTGGTCAGTGCTTTAACAGTGACTTTTTAGCTTGCCTGAATAAATATGATGTTCATATTTCTGACTAAAATAATGACAGTATTAGACCGTTCAAGGCATTTGTGATTCTGTTTGGCCCAATGTTATAAAACTGTGATTGACTTTGACACCCCTGCTGTAAATCATTTGATAATAAACTATGACTATAACAATATTGCACAAAAATATTGATACAATACTGTGCTGCAAAATATCCCAAAACATATGGCTTTCCTTTCACCCCTAATATTCATTCAAAAGCAGCGTTATGATGGTGTCCCCATCTATCAGTGTGGAAGTGTTAGAGAGAACAGTATACCTAGTGCTCCACTTAAACACTCAGTGAGAAATGCAAACTGGGGAGGGTCCTGTTTCTTCAAATAAAGTTTGAATAACCACACCCTCTCAACACACTTCCTTTAAATGCAAATTAATGAGCCTCGTCATCCTCACTGGACTATAGGTAAGTTCGTAACAGACCATGATGCAACATAAAGGAAAGAAGACATACTTTATTGTGCACGTTTTGTGGGGGGAAAACAGAATAATTAAATAACATGTTATGTAAAATTAGTATCCAAAGTATGTTGCAGTATAAAGCACAGGTGGACCAGGTATGACTTTAGCTTGTTGCTGACACATACTGGAAATAGCTAGAGACTGGCTAACAGATTAAGCATTTTGGTTGCTGTAATTTTATAAAAGAAACAACACTTAAACTTAAAACTCTATTAAAGAGCTTATATAGATGATACTCAGTGAATCTGAGTTAAAGATATAGGGTTCTTATGGCAAGTTTTTCTGCAGAGATAAACAAAAAAAGACAGAATTGACTGGCTGGATAGAATGTTAACATCACCGCCATACTGTTTGTGGCAGGTCTGCTTTATCTGACATTGTTAATGATAGGGTAAAAGTGGTGTTCATAAAGGGTGCGTTCAAATAGTCCTTTTTTGGAAAGGAACCTTCCTTACTGAAGAAATGACCCAGAAGCATTTCAGTGTCGTCCATGATAAGGGCTGTTCGAATTGTCCAAAAGGTAAGGAAAGGAAGGCCGTTGCTTCCTTTATTATCTCCTTTAGCTTAGGAAACACTAGACCATTCTTTACGAAAGTAAAGAAGAAAGGAGCGCCCCATAATGCTTTGCGGCAGGTGACGTATATAAAAACGGAACCAGGCGAACGTTCACAGAAACTTACAAAGGAGAAAGGACTATGGAGATATGTATATAATACTGTGTTTATGCTTTTGCCAGGTATAGAGAACAAGATGTGCTTGAAAGTCAGTGCTTTCAAAAATATAATCTTTAGTTTATTTCTTTTTTTAATCAATTTTAAATTGGGGACAGATAAACAATTACATGTTATAATTTATAAAGCACTTTAAAACATTTATTTTTCTCCATAACTGCCTACAGTGTTGATGAATATTAAACATACAATTGTGGTCCTTGTTTCCTGTACTATATATTAATTGCCACATTTCCATCTGTCTTAATTTATGAAGTAAATCATGCCAATAATAAAACAGAACAATGGGGTCTCTAATAACGTTTATTACAAAACAATCAATAAAAGGACAAATGAGGCATTTTACAATACTTCAAATATAATAACAAATTTAAACAACGTTCACAATGGTATATGTGAAAGAAACAGGGAGAACAGTGCTTCTGAAACATTCTGGTGTATTATCAGACTTCAGGTTTGAAGTGTCCTGTCAAAGATGTCAATATTTATAGATGCTCTCACCTAACCTCACAACTGTGAGCAGAAAACACATACTGCATGACCAAAGGACAAAACACCAGTCCCAGGTAAATCCTCTGATCATGGATTGTTAATGTTAACAGGTGAAGCCGACACAGAACAACACTGTGAGATAAAGCAGATGATAAAGACTTGTAGTTCATTTTCGTCATGGCTTACCTACGTCACAAGAAATCGTTGTCGCATAAATATGACACCAAAGTGAAAGTGCAGTCAAATTCCTCTTTTACCGCAGTTCTCCTTTCCTTTCCTCTTATTCCCTCCTTTCCTTGACCCTGTGTCGTTTTCCATCAGGGTTAAGGTAAAGTGTATAGGAAAGGATGTAGGAAGGACTTTTCTAATGCACCCAAAGAGTTTTCTGTCATGGAATACATCCACCGTTTCACTGCAAGAGACCACACTCACTGCCACTGCTTCATTGTTTGTTTTATTGATGGTCATTTTTAGTATTGAAATCATAAATCAACCATGACACATAAAAAGGGCATCAATATTAGGGTATAGAGAAGACCCACACCTATCCCGTCCACTTGCACCAGCTTACAAGACAGACTCCCCATATAACAAGCAGCATTGAAGCAGGTTTATACAGTCAGTGCTGTGTCTACACCGTAACATCTATGTTTCTAAGCATATGCCTTTTATGCACAAGACAAAAGTCTGCAGCATCTGTCCTTTTCTCCCTCCTAGGCGTCTATAAACAGAATATGGAGTCGCAATCAGCAAAGAGCAGCAAGTTGTCCAATCAGAGCAGACTGGGCCAAAGCAGGGAAAGGGGTCTTGAAGTGGAGGGAGCTCCATTTGAGTAATACAGCTGGACCAGAGGTACTTTATATGAAAACTTCAAGTTGTTTTGTTTTTTTTTTTTTTTTTTACATTACAGACAGTGAATATACTCTAGCAGTCATGGAAATTGAATATATGAACCTGAATTAAGGCAACAGACAGATGAAATAATGTATTAGTGGAAAGAGCAAAGTAAGCAATAAAGGCATCAAAAGAGTAATTTCTTTGCAGGTCACAGCTGCCGATGAGAGGAAACAGGAAAAGGAATGGATTAAGTAGCATTAGAATTCCACAGTCCAATATCTTCTGTTTATTCTGGTCAGCAAAGCATATTTGCAGATTTGTCGGCCTCCCACAGACAAATCTGCATCACAACAGGATGGAGCATGCCTCCGTATTGTGTTTCCAAATCAGCCATCTGAATTCACGCCAGAAAAAGCTCTTTCAAACCGACCGCCTGTAGAAAGTATGACTGAGTTCCCTAAGCAATAATGACAATATTTTTTTTTTTCCAAAAAAGCAGCCTGTCATTGCTCAAGACCTAACAGGTACCACACTTTAACCGAAATACACCCACACACCTCCAGATAAACATAACAAGAAGATTTAAAGCAGTGGGTTTCTCTGAGCACCCATGGGAGAAAATAGTTTCAAACACAAACAGGGAATCCTAAATAGATGGAGAAGTGTTTATTATAAAAAATGCAAAAGTTAAGTTTGTGGATCAAAATTAAATGAGCTGAGTAGAGCTGCATGAGAAACAGTTCCCAGCAGTTGGCATCCACGAGTCACCATGCATGAGCAAATGAGGCCGCACACAGCCTGCCTGCTTTTTAGATCAGAAAAGACAGCAAATTGATACAATCAAATCCAGAAAGCGTCACCACCACGGGAGACGCAATTTTCCTCCCGACCCCTCCTCTTTTCAGTCAGGATTTGTGTTTCCATTTTCTTTTATGGTGCCATCGTTTCCCAAACTGTTTCTTTTATGTTCCTCAGAGCCCGGTAAAAAATGGTACAGGTGCTGTATATCTCTCACCACCAAGGCTAATCAACAGCACACGCACACACACATACATTTTAGTTTATTTGTTGCTGTAGACGTCATTGTAGTTGCTCTCATCCATTTGCTATTTAGAACAGAAACAGCATCAACAGTGGAATAAATAAACTCCTACAGTGTTTGGTTTATGAATTTTTAACAGTAAAAGGTGCAAGAACAATGAGGATATGGGTAACAGTGTGAATTCTTAAGATGGACTCACCCTTTAATTAGCTCAACCCAAGGAGCCACCTCATCAACAGGGGTGCATGGTACTGGATAATGGCTGGTACTTCAAACTCATTTTAGTTGATACTGCCATAAATACATGTCTTCTTATTGTAAGGTCAAAACCTTATTTTGCATTTTAGTTTAATTTAACTCCCATTGGGACATCTTTGTTTTAGAAGCAAACACAAAAAGTATGTAAAGGTTAAGAGCATAAAAAAGTATTATTTTTCAAGTAAAAATAATCTGGATTAAAAGAAATAATAATAATTTATTAGGTAAGTTAGTAACATACACCCCATAGATAAATATTCATTGGAGCTGCAAAAACAAACATGCTTATCACTAAGAAATCATTTTTCAATCATTTTTAAGAAATCACTTTTATCAGAAAGCCTTGGGGCTCCAATTTCGTAGACCAGGCGCTGGCGGGTGCACCTGCCCTGTGCCGTGCCTGCGCCGCACCAACGGGGTGTGTCCAGGGCATTTTGCAAGTTTCGTGCACGGCGCAGGTAGGCGCAGGCAGGCGCACCCACGCCTCTGTCCTTCTCACAGAGAGGGAGGAGGAGAAGGCGTGAGTGGGTTTTTCCTTTTCTTTTGAATTTCATGAGATGAGAGAAGCCGGATACTCCATATCGGATGATGTGGCTGTTTGTGGTTGGCTGAGAGATGTGAACTCGTTAGTTTGCGTCACTCTTCCACCTGCCGTCAGGTTGAGTTTCCATTATGACAAACGTCTCTGATCTGACATCAGATGTGACGGGACAATTAATATAGATACAAATGTATGTGCTGGTTCAGAAGGTTACATTAAATAGTGGTTGCTGTGATTGTTTATTGCATTAAAATGTGCCTGACACTCTGGATACCTGCCTGTGAGGTTTTGGTGACGTGTGCGCACTGTGGTCCTGTCAGCCAAATTACCACTGCCCCGGGTGCGCCTCTCCTGCGCCGAGAATAGACCAGGTTGGAGCTGGCGAGCTTTCAGCGCACCTTCTGCATGTTTTTTTGGCACGAAATTGTCACTGCACCAAGCTGAATCTGTCGACACCTCCCCCCTGGGGCGCCGTCACACCCATCTCGGCGCAACCGGTCTACCAAATTGGCTGCGCCGGACAAAATTACTACTGCGCGGGGCGCGCCAGGCTGCGCCACCCTGCGCCACCCTGAGTTGCGCCAGGAAATTACAGCCCTTGATGTTTTTATGGGCACGCATTTTACACATGGTGAATGTTTCTTTAATTAAGCTGTTTTGGTTTTTGAAGGATGTAAGTAATTCATAATTTGACGCAAGGCTAGCAGTGTTTTGTCACTTGTAATGCATTACAAAGTAATCTGTTACAGTGCTCAGGTTACTTTTCTGATGTTACAAGTAACATAGTAACTTAGTTTTGAAGTCATTGATCCATTATTAATTACTTTTGTTCATAAAAGTAACTTCCTGAACTAAAACCTTCCTTTAGTACTGTCCCTCTTCCAAGCGAAATAAAACAGCACTGTTTCTGTTTCTCTCTAGCCTGCAAGCACTTCAGCACAAACCTGCATGCAGGAAACAAACACACGCAAACACAAAGTTAGCTGATTTAGCTACTGAGATGACAGAAAGAACGGCAATACACTGTAGAAATTCCCTGTTGTTTCAGATTATATGCTGCAGAATGATAATTGAGTCCACACATTCAAAGGCATAACCAAACTAAGAACGAAAAGCAGATGAGCTTTAGTTTTTGGTTCCTTGTGCTCAAGACGTCTTTTAGTTAATCCAGTCATGGATTACCTTTCTCAGTGTGCAACATAGTTACCTGACAGATTACTTTAAAAAGTAATGCTGGAAAACACAGAAGACCAGTATGACTTGACCATCGGCACGATGAGTACTCTTGTGCATAAAGTATAATTAGCTACACACGGTACATGTATCAGGAAACTACCAGAGGACACATCACAGAGTTCAGGCTGTATGTGACAATCTGCTGTGTGAGAGGTCAAAAATGTTCATTTTTGCATTGCATAACTGTGGTAATGTGATGTAATACATACATTAATACAAATCTGAATAAAGGTGGATTTGGTTTATGATTTTCTCTGCAAACTTTTTTTTTTTTTTTTCTGTGCCTACTGCATCTTATATCTGCATTGGGCTGTTTCTTGAGTACATGCACATCCAGTATGCTAAACTGATGCAGGGGATGCACGGCTGTCATCAAGTGTTTGCATCCTCATAGTTAAAAACAAGTCTGTCTTAAACATGAGACATGACTGTACTTCTAAGGTTATCTGATGCAGTGTTTCTAATTTTGCACCTACTATGCACTGGCTCAAAGTGCTCCCTCCAGTAACCAAACAGCTGACATCACTTAGACTTAGTCCAGTATTTTCCACAGCCTCTACACTCTACTGAACAGCCAGCTCTACTCTTCTGATCATTGACAAAATAAGAGTGCAAATAATTTCATTCAAAAGAAATCACCACAAAGGTAGAAGCTTTCTGTTGCTTTGCTTAAGTGATTGAAGTAATGCTTCCCATTGAGATTTTTGAATATGCACTTAATAAAGTTGTTTTTTGTAGTTTCTTTGTTGCTGTTAGGGTTATTTATTTATCTTTATTTTTATTTTTTATTCAAGCAGTGAGTTACCTTCTGCTGTCGTACTTTACATTTATTAATCTGAGGTATTCCCCCTCAGCTGCTGCTCTTCCATCAATGTCCCTGTTTTAATGATAGAGTTCATGAAGTTGTTAATTGAAACACTTTGCAACAAAGATCTCTTTTGTTTGATTGGCAAGTTAACCACATTAGTACTAGTACCAGGAATCCCTCACTTTTCCTCACTCTCACTCTCTCTCCCTCGCTCTCTCCTTTGCTTACTAATGAGCCATGAGATTGACAGCTGGATTACTGGGCTGGTTTCTAATCCTTTAATTTCTCCATTTAAGATAATCACCTTCTGGATGGAGCGCTGCCTCAAACACATGCATACACAAAAGCATCAAAACAGTCAATATGTTTTGATTTTACGTGTATATAAAAATGTAACGCGTGTTTGTGCATTAAATCAAAATAACAAAGGAAAATGTTAAAAACAAAAGCAGGCCGGCACCCTGATCAAATATAGATTCCAGGCTGAATAAATCCAAAGGACAAGTGGAGCAAAAGCGGCTCACTGGCAAAGGCTCTTTTGATATTAAAGTTTGGAGAACAAAGGCATCTTGACAGCCAAGACTTTTAATTAAGGCGATAGAATAGCAAAAGCCCTGTGGCTTCAGAAGTGACTGTACAGTACAATACAGAGAAGCCCTCTGGAGATGCATTTAGCAGCAGCTTAGAGGGATGTATGCGCAGAGCACAGCCCGACGTAAATCATTTTGATTGGCCCATGTTTTTCATCTCCTCCGGCGCTGCAGACTGAGAGTATGAGTGTCGGAGAACATGTGAGGTCAAGTGGCAACACAAGGTCAAACTCCTTGGACGTAATTCATCAATAAAGTGAGGAGCTATATGTCACTTTGAGCCTGTGACTCAGGAATGAGAAGCAGGTGGGGGAGGACAACAAGGAGATACAGACCAGCTTAAGGGCAACGAGGACAAGCAGAGATTCTTATTGACTCACAAAGCTTAGTCAACACAAACTGGTAAATATGCACACAGAAAGCCCAGAACATGCCCCAAAAGATGCACTTTATGTCTGATTTAAACACAAAGCTAGTCTGCTCAAACACATTTCTCTCTGACATGATGTTGTTAGTGTAAATGTCAGGATGTGCTTTAAAGTGTCAGAGAAGCTAGTTCACAAAGATGACGCTTAAAAATGCCTCTGGAAGTGTGATTTTCAGTAAGGAGGAGTGAATCATTGCTGATAAACATGTTCAACTTTTGTGATTGCTGCGGTTTGAGATTCAATTTGAAATCATTGGGTATTTTCCCAGCAGCTGGCCATTTTTACCTCCGCCAAGGAGGTTATTTCTTTGCCAGTGTTCGTTAGTCTGCTTGTTAACGACACAACTCAAAAAGTTCTGAAACAGGATTTGATTAAATATTCAGGATATGCCAGAAATGGGTCAAGGACCAGTCTGTTAGATTTTGGGAGTTGATCCGAATCCAGATGTGGATCAAGGAATCTTTTAAAAGGATCTGTTCACATGGAGGGACAGGACAGTTTCTCAAATCCCTGCTGAATAAGTTCTCAATGAATGTGGATGAAACTTTCAGGGAGTGTTGGTAATGGCACAAGGAACAAGTTATTAGATATTGCTGGTGCTCTGAACCTGGATGTGGATTCAGAAATTTCTTCAAGTATTTGCTAAGCGTGTGAGAGGGGGCAGCTTGTGCCCTTAGAGCACTTCTAGTTTTAAATGTGGGGGTCAGCTTGTCCAGTCCACGCTTGCATGCACAGTTAAGGTGATTTAAACATGCATCTCCAGCAGGCACTTTAACATGACTTCTTTCTATGTCTGAGTCCACATGCCCCTGGAAAGAATCGGTGTACTGGTAGATGCATGTCTACCATGTTGCCAGATGCTAGGATGTTACATGCTAGGTGTTTGTTGTTTTGGTAGTTTTGGTAGAAGCAATGTTTGGCAATCCTGAAATATAGAAGCTCCAAATTTGTAAAATGTAATAACAGCAATTGCTTAAAAATACCCTCTTTAAACCTGACACTCTGAACAGAACTGTGCAAGAGACATGAGGGGGGCAGCAAACTGTCAGTGAAAGACAAAAAAACAGGGGGCATTGCTCCAGCTCTAAGGAAAGATAATTAGGGCTTTAAAAAAATGCAAATATGATCTTACCTGCACAAAAGTGTGATAGCCAGGTCCAGCCAAAGATTTGACTGGACACATATTCATGTCTTTGTTTTAGTTGTTGTGATGTCTGGATTAGTCTGATGTCAGCCTTACAGGGGCCCCCTTGACATGTCCTGCCTCCCCCCGTCCTTCAGGTTTATTTGTGCAAATGAGTTGTGGCAAGCATCAAACCCAACACACAAATCCATCATGAAATCAGGACTGGAACTGCTTGATGTGTAGCAACTTAAGAGACAGAATGATTAGTTTAATTTTTTTTAATTAAATTAATTTTAATTTTTAATTGAATGCTCTTCAAGTGCAGGACAAGTGCAGCAGAGAGATAAGGCATTCTGCATTGTCAACACAGGACAACAAAAAAATTAACACATATCAAAAAGCCTCCACTCTTTTTGAAGGTCCCTTATTTTGTAAAATATGCATTGCATTGTATTTTTACACAAATATGATAATGAGTCAACTGCAGCTGAGCAGTTACCTAGTCCAGGCACATAACTTTGTGGCAAATGTGGGTTAAAATCTGGGCTCAAGGTCCATGTCTACCCCACTCTTTCACCCTGCTCACATAAACCACTGTCCAAATCTCAAAAAGGGTTCATGGCCAAGTCTACAAACCCACCCAAGATAAGAAAAATCCCTCCTCTCCTTCTGTTGCTTGCTCCATCTTTTAGAAAATGTGTACACCAACAAAAAAGTTGAGAGTACAGTGTCACATCCACCTCTTGAGAGGGGAGAAGTCAGACACAGCTTCTAAGAATTTACACCTAAACAGGCTGTTCTGACTAGGGCTGAAACAGAAGGGTTTATAGCATGTCAGAATGTAACATCTAAAAACACTTCAAAGCAAAATTAACCTATAAAAACATCTTCAAGGGAATCCATGAATAGTATAAACGGGCTGAAAACAAGTTTAATATCTGCCCTTTAATGTCACTTTTGAAACAATCAAGCTTATTGACGCTCACCCTTTGAGTGTGCAACAACATGAGCGTATGTATTTGTATTTTCTTGTAAATTTTGTATCATCTGAACAGTATGTTCAACAAATAACATGAGCACCTCTGCACAGAGATCTTGTAGTCAATCTCTCTCCCTATGTCCCTAGTTTGCACTGTCTTTGTGTCCAGACAAGGACGTCAACAAGGTCAATCCTCTCAAACTGCCTGAGTGGATACACATCCACACTGAGGTATTAAAAACACACCAGAGGACCCATACAGGAAGAAAGAAAATACATCTTGTGTCTTTTCTTGGAGCAAAAAAAAGGTCTTGCATGACTCAAAGCTAATCACGACTTTGA
The DNA here is from genome assembly GCA_037902135.1 of Cetoscarus ocellatus. Taxonomy (NCBI): domain Eukaryota; kingdom Metazoa; phylum Chordata; class Actinopteri; order Labriformes; family Labridae; genus Cetoscarus; species Cetoscarus ocellatus. The sequence continues at coordinate 2,635,782 of JBAMNC010000573.1, forward strand.
AAAACAAATTTAGCCTGATGATAACGGAAATGGCAGCTTGGTTCAAACCGAGCTGGTCCACGTCATTTATTCCAGCAGGCGAGAATTGCAGTGAGCTCTTTTGCTCCTTTCTTTCACAGGGTTACTGAAGTTCAGGCCCTTTTATTTTCTATTCCTTTGAATAACAATTATCTACCCAATAATCCACCTAAATGACACTGTAGAGTGCATTGTCATGACATTAAAAACAAGGAGGATAACATGCGATTGAATAATTAGAGCCGAGGAAACGCTACTTTAATACTAAGGACCTGATTTGTATTCAGATGCATGTAAATCCTGCAAGCCTGGAGGAAGGGGGAGGAAGCTTTGTAATGAACTGGGGGGATTCTGGGTTACACTTACAGCTAAAAGGTGAAACAGAGGTCTCTCAGTGGGGAAAATTGCTCATTTCTGCCAGTAACGAAAAGCCAATACTCTCTTGGACAAGGCCGCTGATTGTTACAGTGCATCTCGATGCAAAGCGCTAAAACCCATTGATCAGGCAGGAAGATGCCCAATTAAGCTCAAGTTTTCGATAAACGAATGCAAATGGTATTCACAGAAAACAAGGTCATAAATGTTAGAAGTGTTCTTAGAAAGGAAGCTTTTACTGCTTTGACAGCATATGAAAAGATCTATCAGGGGGTTAAGCTGTAATCTGGAGGAACTTTCTAAGAGTAAGTGAGAAACAGCTTTGAACTTTGCCTGTGATTTTTTTTCCAAATTTGCCCTTGTCTTAACTCCAGGAATACAGTACAAGTCTCCAGTTCCTCCTCCAACACAGTCTCTTTCTTATCCGTTAATCCCTTGCCAAGGACTCTCTTTTTTGGCTTACATTATCAAAAGTGCCTCGATTCTCCTTTTTCCTCCTATAATCACTCCATGATTTAACCCACTGCCTCCAGCTTTCACAAAACTGGTCTAAAGGTCTGATAACATCACAGTCAGCTCTGTTTGAAGGTCAGATATCAGGGCAGACCAAAGTGGTACAGAAAGGAGTCCCAGCACTCAGAAATTAATTAAGATTTTTGCACTTCAAGTTCCACTGTTTTGAAGTCTAAGGGCTTAATTTCTTCATGAGTTTCTGTTAGACGCCTGGAATAAGATCTTGGGTAAACAGAAGTTACAGAAATTGTTTTTCTTTGCCTCAAAATGTGGGCTGCACATTGGTGGAGTAGAGTGCTCACAGCAAAAAGGTTTCTGGTTGGATGACCTCATCTGGCAGGCCCTAGAGTTTGCATGTTCTCCCCGATACATGCATAGGGTTTCTCCAAATTCTTCAGTTTCCTTCAACAAACCAAAAAAAAGCTTCTTACATCAAATGGTATTAAATAGTATCTCTAAATAGCCATTAGGTGAGAGTGTGTGTATGATTGCATCTCAATACGTGTCAGCCATGAGATTGGCCGGTAAGTATGACAGGGGGAACCCCGTCTTTCACCCAGTGACAGTTTGGACAGGCCCAGTCCCCCACAAAAAAGTGATAAGCGGCATAAATAATCAATTGAACTTAATACATTACATCATCTCTGAGGAATTTTTATCTTCAAAAAACAACCAGTGACGACCAATTTGAAACTTCACTGTGCCTCAATAAAAGGAGTTACATTATGGAACAGCTGCAATGAGGAACTGAAATCATGTAAAACAATAGGTAGTTTTAAATACATCTTTAAAACTGAAATATTAAACAGTTACAGAATAGAAAAACAAAGGGAAAATCAGTCATATCATGGGTATTGTGTTTCCAGTGATCTGTCATTTTTGTTTATCTTTTTGAATTTTGTGGTTTATGCTGTTATTCATCTGATTTTGTTGTTGCTTTTTGTTGCTAACTAAATTATTGGCTCTGACCTGAACAGTGCTTCAGGGTGAATTTAAGCAATACATTTTGAGAAAGAATAAGGGGTGGGACTAGATAAGTGTTTTGTTTTTGGTTTTTTTTTATTCTTCCTTCACCTTTTCGAACAGAATCTGGTTTTGAAAGCATTAATGGTAGTAGAAAAAAAAGTTGTAAAAGCTATTTGCATTTACTTACTATTTTATTTTATCTTGTTGTATATGTGTGAATGTATACATATATGTACATTTTCCATTAAAGTTTGAAATAAAATAAATAAATAAAATAAATAAATAAATAAAAACGGATGGCCTCAAATTCAGTGATTCACAAAATGTAAAAATCAGAGCCAGTACTGATATCAACGATGTTTCACTGATTACCACTTTTGGAGCAATTAAAACAATATATTTTTCAGTCCTAGAGTGCATATCGAAAATATATGTTTTATCAATTTGACCATTAAATATCTTCTTTTTTTTTTTTTTTGCTGTATTGAAATGAATATTTTGAAAATGATTTGTTTACCAGGGAAATCTATTATTATTCACATTTACACAACATGCCAACTTTTGTGGAGCTGGGGTTCATAGCTCTGCAAACAGACTGTGAACTTTCAAATAAGCAGCAGAGTGTTGGTTGGGTGCAAGGTTGATCTCTGACAGCTTTTCTCCGGCTGAAGGCTAGGAGGTCGAGATAAATCAGGCCTGCCTCTCAGTGGGCACAAGAGTGAGGAGACATTCAGACTATCTTTGTTGTAATGAAAGTCAGTGAGCACATGCCATGACCCCATCACCAACCCTCAGACTGAGGCTAATGCTGCTACACAGTCAGATCAGTACACTCAGATGAATAAAATTCACCAGAAGCCCTGACAAGAGGCAGTAACATTTCTGCTGACAGCCGCTTTCCCATCTATCAAAACCGCTTTTTACTTACTACCTGCTCTGAGGAAATGACTACAAAACAGGATGAAAGGCATTGTGCCGTGGCATGGACTATATCTTGGGTGGCTCGCTTGATGGAATTGGCTTGGCGTGTGTGTCATGTTATGGGGAGTTTGAGGGATATAGGAGCATAGACTGGGTTTGGTGAGAAGGCAGGCGAGATAAAGAGAAATGATGTGGCTCATCTTGTGCACCTGTATTCTATCAGCTCACCACAGACTGCGGGTCCTGGCTGCACAGATGAAAGACTCTCTGGAGGACAAGAGAGACGTTCATGAGTCAGAGGGAAAATGGCATCCCGCTTATCAAACGCCTGGAAACGTAATCCCACCTCCCCGCTCCTCAGTTCTCTGGTCTGGATGCACTTATGAAAGCCCTGTCACTTTGGATAGCAGGTTAGGAGTCAGAAGTTACTCCACGGTGTAGGAAATGCAGAGCACGATGTTTCAAAGCAGATATGGCTCCATGCCAGATTTTCCTGCTGTCGTCTAATTGGGGTCATGTTAGGAGTCATTTTGAGTGTGTAACTTCTAGAGATGGAATTAAACAAAAGGAAATCTAGGCGGAAAGCACATTCCTGATGGAAGCATGATCCCCCTTAAATTAATCTTTAGAGTTTGCAGTGGGTGGTGTTTCTTTTTTCTGTATGTCCTGCAGCAGACTTTAAACAAGTGTAGTAGGAAGGCTCTATTTTAAACTTAAGTCACTGTAAAGCAATGGAAAATGCTTTACTCATATATATATATATATATATATGTATATATATATATATATATATATATATATATATATATATATATATATATATACACATATATATACATATGTAACTGAAGACAATGCTATATGCCACCAGACCAACTGTCAGTGATAAAGTCGACATTCTGTTTCAAAATAATTAAAAATAAAGATGTAATCTCTGCTTTAAAATGCTGTTGGTATATCAATTGATAGTGTCAAAACAGTGTGGGTAAGATTATCTCTCAACTTTCAATAATGCTTCAACCTGACAATGTGTTGACATCTGTCAGCTCATCATGTTTGAGCAACCAGAGGCAGAAACATATTCAGTTCTGTCAACAACTTAACACTGGAACAACCTTGTAGGCAAGAACAACAAGGTTCTTGCAAAAAAGTTTTGTTAGATATTAAATTTTGGTATGCATATCCAGTAAACCCCTCAGTTTCAGTCCTGCTCAAAACAGGCCATTTAAGGTTAAATTAGAGATTTTAACAACAATTATGGCCACGGGGCACTTCATGCATCATCCTGGACCTCGAGCCAATGATCTTGAATCATATTGAATATACCAAAACACCAGTACCTATCAAACTGAATCCTGATCTAAGTTTTGATACCATTTACTAAATACAGGAACAAAAATGCCAAATTTTCTCTGCTCGATGTGTT